>JABWDB010000009.1:8532514-9848768 GCA_019614645.1 Stratiolaelaps scimitus | reverse complement strand
TTGCATTCTTCTGGTCAGCTAAACGAAACAGTTGACTTCTGGGAGACGGTGATGGTTTCATCCGGATCACTGAAGGCAACAGCCAGGCATGCAGGCGGCGGGATGGTTAGACGAAAAGCCAGCCGCACTTATATATATATATAAGTCCCTTTCACTCTCTCTCTCTCTCTCTGTGTATATATATATATATATATATGTATATGGAGGATCGGCGGTGAAGGTGCTCCACGCCTCTGTTGCTGGGAAGGCGACTCTTAATCACGAAGACATTATGCGTACCCGTCTGCCTAATGTCGGCGACGGCTTCGGCGGCGAGCGGCCGCCAAACAACGACAACAGCCGAATCTGTTGTGTATGAGTCGAATTTCTGCTTAACTAACCAACGAAATAACAATCGTAGTATCTCTAGTCACCAATGGACCGAGAGAAAATGATCCGGAAGTGGGATTAGCAGCTCACGTTAATTGCGGCACCGTGCTTAATTGCGCCAACGACGATTGGTCGTACAGAGCAGACGTCATAGACGTCAAACGTAATTGTTTATACCGGACAGCTAAGGAGACTCGTACCTACGAAGTGGTCCGGGTATCATGGAACGCGAGTCATTGACGATCAAACCGCTCAAAACGCTATAGAACCCCCGCCAGATTACTAACATGGCACTATTTAAATACAAACATGACGATGATCCGTGTATCAAACTGCGATTTATTAACGGAACTGCAGTTGCACAACACAGTGATGACGAATGAACTAGAATGGGAAGAATTACCTCTCCATTCTAGTTTCGTTCACTGATTGAATCACTCATTTCACGAACATGACCATGTGAATAACACTCAGATAGCTTGGCCCGCTGACATAGGTGGCAATCATCCATGTACAGGTGGCACGAATGCGAGTCAGAGTGACAGTCATCCATCAGACGGTGCAATGTCCGGCAAGGACATTATGCTTGTTCCCGTTAACTACGTGTGTGTCTAGCTAAACTGACACCGACGCCCTCGTCTCGTATCCGAGGCGATCACCGTCGCGCAGATCGTAAATTTGGATGAATGGATTCGACACGATCGGTACGTAATTCCATCAACAGTTCGTACCGGGATAACGAGCAACAGGGCGAACTAAAATACGCCATTTCGCTGATCAATTATTGGGAGATAAATCTATAAGAGGTCAATTAGTCGTATGCTAGAGCATGAACCACTTGGGGATCTCAGCAAAGGTAGTACACATCGTTGAGATACGGCTGCTTACCCTAAAAACGGCCCACAGAGGCAAGCCATACAAGAACCTGAAAAAACACTTCGAGAGCAAGTTCTGCATCCATATAATAGTATGTCTATGGTTGTCAATGGCCACTACAAGCAAAGGCAGTTAATAAGTGCTCCCCCCGAAATCACTGTTGTGCATGGGCTGACTAAATCTAACCGGAACTCTCCCATCTTTTCATATTTCTGTAGCATATTGGGCGGCTTTCAACAACTAAATGATCAACAACTGAATTATCTGATGACCACAATCTGCCAAGCGACACAATATGTCCAACACTGGGTGAAGGTCGCGAACGTGTTGCTGAACGATGAAGAGGCGACCGTTGATTCCTCGGGCCAATCTCGTGTCAGCCAACCAACTGCAAAGGGGTTTCCCAGCTGTTTGCTACATGAGCCTGTATTTTTGCAGCATTCACAAGCGTCAGCAAGCGTTGACAGCTGCGACACCACAACACGTTGAGCTGTGTTCGTCGATATTGTATCTATGCTATAGCTCAAATGTGGTAGGTTTGTTTTTGGCTGATTATATCGCCGTCGTCTCTCGAGTGACAGTCTTTTGCGACCCTCATCAAGCCTAGTGCTCATGCCGTCTGCAGTAGTCCATCGGCATTCAGGGGGAGCAAGCATGCGCCGTTGGCTGGCTTGCAGTGCCCGCTGAACGTCAATACCTAACTTGCAATGCCTTCCAAGCTTTGCTACTGCGACAACTACCACTACTACTGAGCCGCCTGAACACCTTCGGGTTCTGTTTATCTGATGCATTGTACAGCAATGGTTCAGGGGGAAATCAGCAACGATGACTTGAGGCAGTGTGGTGGTGGTGTTGGCGGTATTGTATCCGTGCTAGCCGACGGTGAATCCCTCGTAACTAGATGTGCTGTGGGTCGACAGTTAGGCCAGGCCGTCTGATCAGCTGATTCAGCTAGCTTGGCCTGAGCCAGGCACTATGCCTATATCTCAGTTGTGGGTGCGCAGATCGATCCGTCATTGACACAGTTCCAGAACGGAATCCACCATGTGTGTCAGCATGTGTGGATTGCGACCCCGACCGGTCCACGCGGGGAACAGGCTACAACGGCCACAATGATGATGACGACGACGACCACGACCTGATCACTGGCACGAAGGCACCAGCTACAGGCAGGACTGCAGTGCTGTAGCGAGGTTGAATCTCAATGCATGAATCAGGATACGTCAATGGGCCACACAAAACAGCACTTCTGGCTAGAAGAAGCTGTATATAGTGAGGTGCTGCTGCTGCTACAGACTACATCGCACCGAAGCCGCAGCCGATTTATGGGTCGACGTCTCGAAATCGCGTGTGCGCGAACGCGCGCGCGCGCGTCAACGATATGCGCGATCACGGCGCTACCAAGAGTAACTGACGACTGCGGTGGCCAAACGAAGAGATCAACCGAGACATGTAGCACAACTTGTGTCGTCTGTTGCCACAGATGAACCTAGATGTTCGCGTTTCGATGTTCACGGGAGACAGTGGAACCGCTCGGCCAATCTCAATCAATATCGTAGCCAATACCGAGTTGTGTATCAATTTATTCCCCCTTTTTCTGTCACACCGGCCTGCGAATACGTTCCTGTTTAGTTAATTGCATTTTAGATTGCTGTTATTTTGCCTAGCCTCGCTTGCATTCATTTGATTTGCTTATTGGATCGCCCGTTCCAGTCGGTTGCGAAATATCGCGTCACTTATCGCGGAATTATATTGGCAAGAGCTTTGAAGGAAAGTTGAAAAGTGCCCTACGAGCCACTCTCTGCCGGCCACCGATTGACTGATCGATCGATCGCCTACGACATCACAGCTTGGCGTAACTAAACACTCGATGTGAGGTGTGTGTGTGCTCAACTCATACCATACGAGAGCCTGCTTGCAAGCGCTTGTTCTTTAGATAGACACAGCGACGCTAGTATATCTGTCACAAACAAACAACAGCCTCGCTATGGTGAGCCATCAATTACGATTCAACTAAATGGGATCCGCCAACGTCGCTTGTCCACCACAATTCTGTGTCTATACATAGTCATCGTGGCAGCACAATATAGACTAATTCTCACCATTCGACCACGTCCACAGACAGACATGAGCACACAGCAGTCACGCTTATCATCATATACTACTATTATGGGCATAGACCAAAGAAGCATACGCGATAGGCGGTCCCGGCTGAAAATCGCTTATTAGTATTAGACACTATTTTCCATGAAAGCGAACGACGACGACGGCGAGAACGACGACAAAGCAGCCAAAGAGAGCAATGCCCTCGCCGGTCCATACAGAAAAATCAAATAGTTGCCTTGTTTAGCGCATTATTAAAGTTCGCTGGTCGGTACCGCTGCTGCTGCTGCTGCTAGCAGAAGAAGTAGTCGTAGTGTAGGGTGTATTTCTGTACGTGGGTAACATGAGAGTCCGCCAGATCGGAGGGGGTTCGAAGTTCATCCGTTCCGAGACCCCGTTAGCTCGGCCCTGTCCCGGGTGTTGTTGGTATTCGGGCATTGGCAAAAACAACGCTCGACCCTGTTAGACTCTGCTTTCCTGATGTAATCGGCCAATACCGCTATACCGTCGCTGACAACGGTACCAATGTGAGCTAGTGCGATTCACGTTCCTGTTATGTATGCAGGGTTCTGCGTGTAGTGCTACTAATTTGCATGTTCGAATCCAGTTCTAAATTGGTAGCAATGAGTCGTGTACTGCTGCTTGTCAATAGTAGTTACAATCATAATAATAATAATGTAATTTCTGGAATCGACGTCGATCCCGAATGATAAATGACTAGTCTGTATATAATTAATGTTATATATAGAATGTTTAAAAAGTCACGCCATCATGTGGCATTCTGAGAATGTTTTAGACAGTTCTCCAATGAGGACATCATGTAATCCTTAAGCTTGACTGTTTGCTTCTTGAGGCCGCTTAAACACTTTTTATGATGTATCCATGGACAGTTGCGTAACTCTCTGTAAAGCCGTAGGGTTTCGTGTCATAGCAAACTCTCTCTGTATATATATATATATATATATATATATATATATACTTATACACGTTTATTACACACAAAGCCACATACTGCAAATGTAGCACAATGAAGCATCCAGAATCAACAGCAAAAAACAATAAAGAGTCCTATAACAAAAACCATTCCAATTTCCCACATCCCACGATGGCCGCAGCCCATGTATACGGTGAGTGGATACTGTAGCCCGTCCGTCGGAACTGGCAGGGCTCGACGATGAAAAGTCAAAGTTTGTGTGCTTGTCTATGGTTCTACGGCATTTACGTGATAAACCGATGTCGCAGGCCGACGCGGGCCGTGAACACACCCACTAAACACATATAGCCACGACACACAGTAACAACGCTTCGACCAAATTTGCCAAAAGACGCGAAACACGAACAAGACGTCGGCGTCATTTGTAATTTCGATCGGATACCTTCTACAGATCGCTCGCAATGGGCCCGTAACAACTTTCAAACGTTTCCTTCAGCCAGAGAAAAGATTGATTGAAACTGGAATATAGATACAACAACGACAAGAAAACAGATCAGGACAATGATCAGCCTATCGAATGAGACGAAGCCTTAACGAAGCCTTGACGTATTCATTTACGTCAGCGATAACGGTTGGCCACGCCATCTGGTCAGATTCTGTTCGTCACTCGGATGCTTCTCCGGCCATAGCAAATTCTTGTGGCCGTTCGGTGGCCTCTTCTGTGCTAGCAATGAGCAGGTATTAGTTGCCGGTGGGCGACTGGTACAGGCCGAGATCGCAGTGAAGAAAAGATTTATTACCGATCGTCCCTAAAAAGCATTCGTTTCAAAGTAACGAGCGCTGTTATTGTCGTGATCCTCTAACGGAACCCCTTCTCGGCTCATCAAATCGACAGCGATATGTTGGCCCAGTGGCTCTGGAGATGCTACTGCAATTCAGCTGGAGACACATACGGCTCACTCGCTCGCTCGAGCGAACGACAGAGTCCTCGTCGGTTTTTGTGTCGGGGTACTGAAGGATGCGGAAGGAGTGGACAATTTGAGGTTGACCTCCGTTTTGTCGATCATCAAAATCAGGCTCTCCGACGGTCTGCCGCGAATTCGAACGTCGACATCAGACCGAAAATGAAACAGTAACGAGCAAGAAGAACACACAAAACCGTAGCCAAAGAGTGTGACTTGTACATCTCTCTCTCTCTCTCTCTTCTTTTTTCGAATACGGCTGCTTAAAGCTTCGTAATAGATTGGTCTGAAATAGCGCAACTTGTAGTAGAGAATGTTGCTTTGGTGAGAGGTTCGCACTTGACCAAAATCCAGCGTAACGACATCCTGCATGTCTGCTATCGATTCCTCTCTTGTGTTGTAGAATATACGTGTTCATTATAAACAGCTAGTCGACACCAATTCATAGCTATGGCAGTTACTCAGTGGAGTACTTAGTTGGAACATAACTACTTATGTAGGGGCGAAACGATCGCCACTCCCAACTGATGTGACTCGGATATTGATACTGTGTCCTTTCCTGCTCGAAATGCTGATGCCAATCGGCTATAGTAGTGGCTTGTTTAGCCTTCTACGTCCTTGCCGTTTTGTGCTTTAGTGCACCATGTCGCCTTCTGACGCCACCGCCGCCGCTATCGACTGTTCACAACGTCGATGCGTGCCAAGTACCATCCCCTGGGACCCGTACAAGGGGCCGAACAGCTGGGAAAATGCGAGGACGCGCAGAGCTGTGCACTAAGTTCTGTGGATATTGCCACCGCCGCAGCTGTTGTCGCCGTTGCCGCCGCCGCCACTGCTTTTTCTGCTGCCACCGTCGATGACAGAGACTATAGTAGTAATGCAAAAGCCACAACCACGCCGACCTGCAACAACTGATAATGTATGACAGAAGTAGCCATGACAATATGAGCGGCACCAGTCGAAACAACAGCAGCAGCAGCAGCAAAATCAATGACGACGGCAGCAATCATGGCATCGCTCACTCACTGTCTGAGACTGAAACCTCGGGCCAACAACAGTAATCGGTAGGCGACTGAACACAGAGCCGATCAACAGACAACGTGCTTAATGAGAAGACAACAGCTTATAGCCTCCACAACATTATCCTATATGATAGATGCAGCAAGATAGTTTTTGTTACTGGTTGCTGTTACCAGTAACACCAGTTGCTGATGACACCGCATTTGATTGTATGGTTACAGCTGGCAGCGGAGACGAATTCGATTTTAGGGGGTACTAGGTGAGATGATCGAGATACACTAGAGAGCTTTATAGAATCACAAGTCGGTACTCAATCTGCGTTGGTATCGTCTGAAACGAAAGTGAGGTCATACTTACACTATATCCTCCCCGTCGAATATTACACAATTCATGGGCCGACGTGTACGACATGTCAATGGAAGTTGAATGAATCCACAAATGTCGGTAAGGGAACCGAAATTATAAATCGTACAAGATAATCAAGGCATGTCTGATCAAAATGACCGTCATCGATACAGAGGCACGCAATCGAAGCTCAAACTTTCCACAGTTGATTACAGCCGGCATATTTGCGTCTAACATGCCAATAATCGGCCTGTGCGATAACCAAGTTCGTGTATTGGTTAGCATGAAAGTCTTAACACCGGATATAATACTTATTCATCTCAGGTAGTCCAGGTCGCATGCACGAAAACAACTTCGTACAAAAGTATTTTACCAAAGCAAAAAAAAATATATATATGGGACAAGACGGATCGTCTTCCGCAGGTGTGAAGTACAGCGAAGGCAGTACATGTGACAAATCCCCTTAAATATCCACGTCCATCTCAAGACAGCGACAGCGGGCCTTGAAGCGTGAGTTATCGCTCTTGCTACAATCGTGTCAGAATCCTCTTTGCCTGGAGCTGACTCATAATAACGAGCTTGTATCGCCTTGCGTTTGCCTGACACGTATCCATGCGCTCCGTACTAGAGAATCGTCTCCACAGTTTTTCTTCATGTACGTGTATACCTACATCATCAATCCTAATCTTCGTCGTAATATTGTTCTCGTTTAGAAAGTAACAAATCAGCAATACATTGTTATTGTTGTAGCTGACAACCTCATCATCATCATCACCATCCCCATCATCATCAGCAGCATCAGCATAACCACCAAAAATGAATCGAAATCCGTTTACGGCGCAGACAGATATGGTCTCTACCAGCTTCTACAACCATACCATACTCAGATGTTTTCATCATTAAGACATCGTGGCAATTTCTCATCTCATCACAGTTCGTCATGATCGCCCGTCGACCGCCAGCAAATGCGCGGCCGCGTGTGGGATCGACCGAGCGCCAAAACGCAACATGCTGCATCAAGCAGCGCACCCCACCCACGCAAGCAGCAGCAGCAACAACAAGAGCTGTAGCAGCAGCCGCAGCAGCCGCAGAAATCGAAGAGGTACTTCTTTTGCCGCCGAGATCTTTTGGCCATCTATGTATTTGAACGTCGATCTATCTAATACATCGGCCTCACCATTTTCTCACCTCGTATGCTTCGTGGCTTTCTATGGATTCTTCTTCGAATCCTTCAAAAGCGTACGTATATAACTACACCGGCTTGGCTATATATATATATATATATATATATATATATATATATGTGTGTGTGTGTATTCATTACGCGTTGCCTTGTCGACTCCTGCGCGGCGCCGCACTTACAATCACACACGGATCACGGCCAGATCAAGTGGCTGCGATAGCACTCGACCGCATGGCACGCACCACCACAGTAAGTCGACGGTGAGAGGTAAGCGTTGCTTATACGATTCCGCTTGATCTGATCTGAGGCGCGACCACTCGACGAGGGCAGTGACGTCTTTCCCGTCCGACGAGCGTCGAATAGCGGCGCCGTGACGCCAACCGAAAGGGGTGCCGTCTTTCCGTTGTCGTTTTTAGGTTCGGAGGAGTGGGGGGGGGGGTAAGCCAATGATGGGGATAGCCGTGGGCAGCGAATGTGGATAGAGTCACGACATTAATGAGTACAAGCGATTCGATCGTGGGGTTCATTGCAAGTCAATAATACGCTTCTTCTCTGTCACAGTATACGGCATAGCAGAGGTAAGAGGTTCGAACAGATTCGACTATTGAGGCAACCAGCGAGGAGTCGGTTACTGAAGCTACCCTTACGTCTTGCTCTTCGTTCGTCGAAGCGTACGTCTTTCTTTTCTTTGAAATAACGCGCGCTTCAAGGAACGCCGATTCATTGGGCTAATCATCCTCGCTGCTTACTCGTGATTATAATAATAATAATAATGATTATTGTTATTATACGATTGTATCATTCGTGACAATTCAGTACCAGTCAACCTGCGGGGCCAGCCAACCGCGGCCAACCGTGGATTCCGGCCTGCTCATGCCTACGCAATGCATTTTCTGCGATTTTCTATTCTGTCAATGATACGATTACCCCGCCGCGGCCACCGCTGCCGCCGCGGCCACCGCCGCTATGGCGGCTGCAGTGCCTGGGCCTACGCCTACGTCTGACTGTTGCGTGTCGAACCGTCAGTGTGTCCGTGATTTTTGATGGTTCGAATCAATGGATTGTCTCATTTTGCTGTCCTTTTCTAGCTTGAGTTGGATTTTTTATTTTGTTGGTCTCAGTAAAGCTGCTGTGCCGTTGGGGTACCCCTTACATGAATGCTTGTATGATTTGTGATCAGTCGCCGCCGTTCCGACATCCTCTCAGCCAGATAGATCGAGCTACAGAGCATAAGCATTGGATACAACGATGGTTGTGCGGTTCGGCGGCGCCATAAGGAACACCGAGACGAACATCTATCTGTATGGTGGAGTCTATCAATCGACTGTGGAACCACGCTGATGTCACCGCTCTGAAGGCAGCACCTAGCAGCATCGAACGAGTGATGCTGATGCCGAAGTGAGAAAGAGACTATATCAATCCATACCATGACGACTTCCACTACTACTACTACCACTTGTAAAATTGTCTACTTATTTTCGTTCGTCAGCGACAATTGTGCCGGTGCCGCTGCAAAAGGCGACAGGGACTGTTGCTGCTTCTGTCAAAATCAAAAAGCCGCGCCCATGTAAAATCAGAGACGAGCGAGAGGATGACGTCACGAGAGGAGACCAACGATACATTAGCGAGAAGGTGGCACACCGCTCGCAATCCGCGAGCAATGACTTGAGCCACGGCAACAGCATCCACTAAACAATACGCTGATTTTCTTAGTCTCAGTGCCTCTCTCTCTCTCTCTCTCTCTGGACATGCGCGACACCATGGGGAGACGCCGATGTTGGTGCGAGTTTCTTTTCCTATTGTTTGTTCGATCGATCGATTGATTGATCTATTGATTGATTGATTCCTTCTCGTGCACTCCATTTGCCGCGTATGGCCCTTGTCAGCCATGGATAGATACCGCAACAATTTACCAGGTTCCCTTCCATCATCGAGCCCACTCCCTGATTGGGCCTGATGTCCTTCAAGTTTCGCTAGTGCACAGCGTACTCGCGGTGGAGGCGGCAACCACTTCGTCGCTTCGTGCAAGTCAACGGCGACGATACCGAGATGCATGGGTAGACGGGTATCTGTTGTGTTCTGTTCTCGTTCTGCTCAACCCGCCGATCATGTCGGGCGACGCAGCAAATCACATCAGGAGCAGCGACTACTAATGCTACGATGTATAACAATAACGGCATAGTACCAAGCTTTACCACCGAACTAAAGAAGAATGGTTTGAGCAGGTGCATCACCTGTGATCAGCTGTTGCAGCTGCGCTGACCGTTTTCGCCGCATCGAATAGCACATTCGTACGATGCTGGACGTGTGTAAGCGTACGACAGGAACCACCAGAAAGGCAGCACACATAGTGAGGCTGGCGGTGTTTTGTTATAATAGTTTTGTGCCGCTGAGGCCGTTGGAGCTATCCAATCTCGGTGGTCTTATTTACCTTTGGTTCTACTGGTGTTCACCTCAGGCTCTGCAGTATATTTTTATTTTAGTGTGTTTAGCTATGGCTTCTCTACCTTGACGAGAATTCTTCCCGAGCTACTTGCAAAAATCTGCGTAATAACAAATGGATATATATATATATATATATGGCGTGGAATCAAACGTATTCGTGACGGGCATGTTCCAATTATTAACATTATTAGATTACCACTCATGCACGTGTGCACACGTGTGCATATGTGTTTCTCTTGATTTCTATGCCAACCAACACTAGCAATTGTACAATATACATCTGACAACAAATTCGTTATTCTCCGGTCTCGTCGTTCGCTACTAACCCTCTGCTTCTTAACGTCGGTGTCAGAGGACCGGATCGCGCGGAGTTCGGAGCGATGCTCGGCAACAGCCGTGGTCTGCTCTTCGCCAGCTGTGACCGTTGTCGTTTTTCGGACAACGCGCGAAGTGTGAACCGTCTTGATGCCCGAGCGCATCTGCTGTGTACGAAACGTCTCGCGGGACTCCTGCGAGGCTGAGGCCATCTGTTGCCGTGGGTCGTCGCGGACGACAAGCTGACGGGAACTCGACGACGGAGGTCGCTCCTCCTCTTCGTCATCTTCACGGCGGCCTTTGACGTAGAGGCGTGAGCCTCCCTTCACGAACGAGTACATCGGAGCGTTCGCGGTACAGCCTTAACAGGCGGCCTAATCAACGACCCCACTCACGCTCCACTCAGGTCCACGTGCAGGATGCACGCACAGCAAAAACCTCCTCCCGCGAACAACAGCAACAACAACAACAGCAAACAAACAACAACAACAATCCCGGACAGCAAACCAGCGTGGGAGTTTTGCACTCACTGGTGGATCACACTACGCAGGTAGTATTCGCTAGGGTGGTATTCGAGCAAACGAAGTATCCAATAGTCCTGCCACTTGCGAAACACACCCCTTTATCCGTTCTGCAGGATGCTTGCTTGACAGTTGCGTTCTGGCAACACCCACGACACGAAACCAAACGACGAATGATGGACGTTTCCGCTGTCGCTGGTCCGTAACAGCAGTCCGCACCTGAACAGCAGCTTGTGCGCGATCGATAAGATTATTATCCAGTTCGATTATCACTCTGGCTACAGCCAGAGCCTACTGCCAGACCTGCTGTCGCTGCTGTGTTGCGGCGAAAAAAACCGTCTCGCACATAACCAACCATAGGTGGCGATTAAGTTGTTATACCAATCGTCGAAGTAGTTGTAGTGGTCGTAGTAACGTAATCGTTGTAATTGTTGTTGGACGAGAAGCGACACAAACACTGAGCACACCGAACGGGGACGGGGGCTAGCCTCTGGTCCCATCCAATGAGTCGTATGTACAATCGCCGCTCGCTGCATCAGCGCACTACATGCGCGCCTGAATCAGTTTGGTAAAAGCGACGTTGGCGTTGGGAGAGGGCCGGACGCGATCGACGGCGAGGGCTATCCTTCGCCATCGGCCGCTACCAGATCGACCGTCGACGGCAAGTGCTGACTATCGGCGGCGGCGGCGGCGTCGGCTGCCGCGACATTGGCGGTGCTGGTTCTGCTGCTGCTGCTGCTAGTGGCGGCACCGTGGTGCAGAAAGCAGGGTCCGTTCGCGCGCATGCCCATGATACATGGAGTTGCAAGGCAAAGGCAACTAGCGCAAGTCGGCGCGCGTCGTCTTTTACGGATTGATTCGCCATTGCGGCGGCGGCGGCGGCGGCAGCGACGGTGGCCGCCTTCGGTGCTGCTGCTGCTGCAATTCTGCCACCGACGTTTGCGTTGTTTGCCATTGCTATTTCTGCTGCAACTGAAACAGTCGCCACTGAAGAGGAAGAAAGTCAGCCGAAGAGCGGTTGGTTGGGCGGGCGGGCAAGCGGGCGTCCGTTTGGTCGCTCTGTCTCTCGTCCGCTTGCACCGTCTGTCATGGCCCCGCTCTGTCGTCCCCTGCAGAGAGTGGGACGCGACGCACTCCAAATTTGGTACCGGTACAACCGAATCGGGCAGCAATGAAATGTTGCTGACGGCCATGGCGGCCCCTTTGGCTGCTGTAGCCACGGCGACTGGGGCGGCGGTGGCGGCGGCGGCGGTGGCGGTAACAGCAGCAGCAGATCAGTGACGGCTGCAGCGCAAGCCGCGCGCGAACGCCGTCTGGAGGTCTTTTCACTTCTTCTACTTCGGCAAAAAGAAGCAAGACCCTTGCAAAAAGAAGCCACGGCCAAATCAGATGGATCAGTTGTTCTTCGCTCGTTCAGCGGGATTCGCTCTAGCGTTCCCGGCTTGAAGCGACATGGAGATGGAGAAAGGCACAGCCCTATTCGGAGATCGGGGGGCGGTGGGGGGACCGAGGAGCACCACCGTTGTCGCCATTGGTGACCGTGCACAGACAGTATCGGCGGCGACGGCGACGGCGGCGGTGGTAGCGGTGGACAACGCAACGTACGTAAGAGCAAACAAGAACGGGAAGATCAAGGACTTGGCTCCTGACGGCAATCGTAGTTTGGCTTCGTTCGCTGCTGAAGCGGCTAGCGTATGACGATCCTAGCTGGGTGGCAGGCGTTGCTGCTTCAGTCGTTCCGCCCTACTTGGGGCTAAGATAACTTTCTCCATTTCAAACGACGTTATTCCTTTCATTACAGACGACATGCTTAGACATGAGACCGTATGCGCGTCAGCAACAGCAGCCATCGTACGCGGCCGTCGCAGTGAGCGCCATTGGAAATTAGTTCGTGTCACGGCTATAGGCACCACCATGATAGCTAACACGGTAACGACCACACACACGGACGCACACGCATTGCCCATACATCCAACAATATGCACACATGTATGTATATATACACGCAATAATAACACTGGTTCGTTGAGGCGTTCATATGTTTCTATCTTGGACGTAAGTCACATTTGCGATGTGTGGTACGACATCGCAATTCATATTCGACAGGAGAATATGTGTGAGAGACAGAGAGAGAGAGAGAGAGAAATGGCCAGATCGTTTTAGCCTTTTAGACAAGGAGACTAATTTATTACAGTTCCATGAAGGAATAAGAGACACCCAGCCGAGTCTTCATTGTGAACCGCGTACAACATATTTAGAACACAGACCGCTACGTTTGCCAGTGGATTAATCGTTTTGATTTTCTCTCGGGCCGCCTTCGTGCAGATTTCGTCACGAGTTTTGCAAGAACCTCATTTTTTTTTGTTCATTGCCGTCCAGTTCCTTGTTCTGAACGCCGTTGCGGCACAGCAGAATGCGACCGAAATTCGCTTTGCGCTCATTAACTAACAAGTAACTGTACGCAATGGATTGTATAATACTACAAGTTGTGCACAATACCAGTTTAGGATACCGGGGGGGGGGGGGGAGAGACGTCGGCGCGGAGGGGTGTCGTCGATTTTTCGGGTGTCGATGGGCTGACCGCCCACTCCCATATTGCGGCTTGCATCGCGCACTGCGATAATGCACTGACGGCCAGCAAACCCGTGTTGCATTTCATGGTTGATACCACTCGCTGGTACCGATGACGGTATCCGCCAGCTTTTGTGGTATACGAGTAACGTTGATGATTCCATCGTATAATAATCGTCGTTGTAACAAGAGTGGTACTAGTACTAGTAGTAGTAGCAATTACAACAATAATAACCGTCCACAGGCACCAAAACGATTCATTCACATGCTCATTCGAATCGTCCAACATCTTCAAGCTTTTTGGGCGCCGGCATCAAAGCACTCCCCCCTGTAAATGGAACGACTCGTCTGATTCACTCGTCCGCCAGCTACTTCTTGTCCATTGCAGCGGCTGGTGGCCATTAACGCTGGTGGCGTTGTCGTTGTCGCCGAGACGTGGGTGGCGAACGAAATCGCCTCAAATTCGAGCGGCTCGTGCATCGCTCATCGCCAGTATTCTAACGAACCACGTTCCAGCTTGTTCGACCATCCAGAGGCACAAAGCTGTCATCACGATGCTGCTGCTGCTGCTGCCAGCAGTTGAGAGAACAACGAGAATCACCCCAAAGGTTTCATCTGTACGTTTTGAGTTCTTGCTCTTTATCATTTACATTGCATTTGACTACCAAATATTGGACAAGGCAGAGAGTTCTGCACATGTTGAATTGCCCTTCGGTGATTTCGTATGACTTCTAGAGCATTATTTTGGAAGAATACTATTGACTGCGCGACGTTAAAGGCTGCGAAGGAATACTACGGTTTTCGGGCTGACTCTCAGCCAATATTTAACGTCCACGGTATTGCTTTTTAGCATTGCTTCGTAAGACGGTTAAAGGCTGCTACTTGTCTAGAAGCTAATAAAATCATAATGTCTATTATTGGGACGGAAACGCGAAAGAATTACTTGTATATGGTGATAAACTGAAGCATATATATATATATATATATATATATATATATATATATATATATATATAATAGATGTATATGTTTGACGTGTTCTTTTAATATTCATTGTATTATAAACACTTAGCGAGCGTTGTCCAACCGTTCGGGAACCACCATGTAATTACCAATCGACTATTCCTCGTCAGGCCCCCTCGTTTTCCTACCAGCCCTTGCAATTCCATTCATGTTTTGACTCCGTGGTAACGAAGCCATACACAGAGCTTAGCAGTGTGTTTATCACAAGTCAGAACCAGAAACGGATCCGAGTGATCTGTGGTCACAGCGACTTCTGCAAAACCGCTTTGCTTCTTTCAAACGTACAAATCGCTTGCATGCATTGCACGTGAAAGTGTACGCGCATTCGTCGTATTAAGCAAACAGAGACGACGTGCGGCGCCGATGCGGACGGGATTCGAATTCTATTTCCACTACGGTCACTGCTGTGGGTCAACAGCAGATGGTCAGAGACAGCCCATATCCCTCGGATACACTGTAACGCTGCATAGTCACCGGTGGTATGATAGACGGCAGTAGCAACCGTAGAAACAATAATATTTGAATACGAAGACTAAGAGAACCGCAAATCAGCGCAACGCTGTGTGATGTTGTTGCCGGTTGTCCGACATCGAGTTGCCCGCAGGGGCCTGCCGATTGTTGCGTGGGTTCATTGATGCGCTCCCACGGGTCCACTGTCGACCGGATTGCTTCTCGCGTTCGGATCGACTCGGTCCCCGATGAGTGGGAGAGCTGATGCTATGAAAAAAGTATGCCCCTGAACGAGAAACAACGTGCGGCCCTCCTTTCACTTGTTGCCGCAGTGATCAACGGACGGACGAGGCTACGAACGTGTGCGGTACAGCTCGCAGCAGAAATGAATGATACTGACTGTGTAAATATATGTGTATATATATATATATATATATATATATATATATATATATATATATATATATATATATGATTATGGTAATTGAATCGTTTTCATAGACATTTACGAAATCAAATAGAGTCAAACGCATAACAATAAAAGTTCAGTCAGTGTGCGAGGATTTGCAAGATCCACATGCAAGACACAGGCAACCTTTCATAAGGTGCAGCACAACAAGATCACACAACCTCTACTGAATAGCAACGAACATTGCGGACCTCGGCAACTACAGTTGTATCAACTCGGTTGTATCCCGACGTTGAGAGCTTCGACGATGAGGCACCGAACCTCCAATACTACTGCTTTCCTGCTAGGAAATTAGACAACCACGACGTTCTTCATGGACATATATATATATTCACGAGATACGTTTGCATTTGCTGACCTGTTTATATATATATATATAAGGGAGAGAGAGAAATCACTTTAAGCACTGATGCGTGTTCCCAGTGTACCACAGTTCAAAGTGCTTCGTCGCTCTGCGCCACGAAAGCAGAGATTGAAGTATGGTGAGACGTCCAAGTATAATAATCATTGTATGATATTACCTTGCTGTTCGCCCTCAACAAGTTCCGAAATTTCTGTCGCGACTATGCACATGCGAGCATATTCAGTCCTTCGCTCTAATTAGTACCAATGCTACGGCAACGAGCACCGTTTAGCCAACGCATTGTCGACAAGACATCAGTCGTTAATAATCATTAATTGTGCATAGTTTGAGGCCGGAACAAGACCATGCAAGATATCCTCCCCCAATGTCATTAATAATAGCCATAAATCACAGCGAGCATTTACGATCGGCCGATCTGCTATGGCAGGAATCCGCCGCTAATTGCTTTTATGTCAGCTCGTTGGGTCGCTATAGATGCGTCTGCAGTTCCGAGTTACAGAATGAACTGTCACACACTATCATATCGGACATTCTCACATGTTCACGTTACACATATGTGGCAATATGCACGCGCATATATGCATACCTACGTATCCTAATAGAATTTGCTTACAGACCCTTCTCGTAGGGATGCATGAACAGGAACTAACTGCATCGGCACACTTAGGGCGACACGTCTCGACGCAGCGACTTCGAGGTGAGCCCTCATCAAGGCAGCGCGAGTTGAGGCAGCGAAGCTTGCTGGCTCCATTGCCCCCCATCGCCGGAAAGAGCCTCCGATTCCTGCTACGCCTCTGAAGCTTCCGAGGCGAAGTCACTGCCGACGGAAGTGACTTCCGAGTTGAATAGGGTCTGCCTCAGCCGGCTGTGCACCCCGTCAATCGACGCTGACACACGAGTCCGCCGTCATCCATAGTGGCGATCCCATAGACAAGTCTGTGTAATCCACCCGCAAACTCCTGAATCAGTCATTCATCCACTGACTGTGCTCCGACTTCACCCATTCACACGGCCAGTGGCACCTTGGTTCGGCTTAACTACACCACACGCTACGGTCTATGGCAAACCAAACACGGCAGAATCCCTTATAGCGATTCTGTTCTCCAGCCAAATTCAACCGTAGTTAAGTAGGAATTGTTAACGAGTGAAGGCGTCACTCGGGGACACCACCAGTACATGGGGACCTACCATGCACACCGATGCTAATCATCGCCGAACGTCACCAACACCGGCTGGTCGTTGAGCACCACTCGTCACACTCGAGCAGAGCCCGAGACTCTCTCGACTCAGTCAGGAGCCGCTTGTTTGAACCGCCTTTGAGGACTGACACCAGGCGCGCAACTCACAACAAAAACTACTCGACCCGCAGCGCCCCTACGCAAAATCCAGTGAGTGTTCGTCTCGATCGCTCGCTCGCTTGGCGGGTGCCGTCGCGCGATCGTGAACCGTCTGCAGGTCCTGTCCAGTTCTCTGGTTCGTACCGTTGTGTAGTCAGTCAGTCAGTCAGTGAGTCAGTTGACTATTACTATTTGTCGGAACCTACTGCAAAACGGCACAAGCGGCACTTGTGTTACCAACGAACGACGGGCATTCGACATCACGCAGGCGCGATTCAACGATCCCAATGTCCGCTGCTGTTACTGCCCCAGTCAGCCGTCTTCACTCTCAGACGGCGTCTGTCTCTGATTGTTGGCGTTTGGCCTGCAATCTTGCCGGATTGTAGGCGACCGAATGGCCGGCTGTCCGCTCGGCCAGTCGAAGGCACCGATCGGTGCATTGTGCATCATCGTCCCTAGCAGGGCAGATCGTAAGGGGGACGACACCGGGTGTGCCATACGGCAGAGGACCGACCACAGACCACCGTACGGCGCGCTGGGCGTAGGTCTTCGTAAGGACAGTCTCGTCGTGACGGCTCCGTCTGCAGCCTCCTCGCCAACGCGGTGGTTGTTGTTGTCACAACTGCTGCTGCTGCTGCTCCTGCCGCCACCGCCGCTGCTGCTGCTGCTGCTGGCAACGAAAAGGCGAACAAAACGAGCACCAAAGACAACGACCAGAGCGGCCAAGGTACCGCTAACTAGACAGGATACCCCGTCGGCAACCAATCGGAAGCCGCCAGTTATGGCAGCCGTGCTCCTTTGTAAAATCCCGAGCAGCATCCTGCCTGGTATGCTTTGCAGTATAACCATACCGTGAATAGAACGCCAACA
This sequence comes from Stratiolaelaps scimitus, assembly GCA_019614645.1. Lineage (NCBI taxonomy): Eukaryota > Metazoa > Arthropoda > Arachnida > Mesostigmata > Laelapidae > Stratiolaelaps > Stratiolaelaps scimitus. The sequence continues at coordinate 9,830,611 of JABWDB010000009.1, read as the reverse complement.
GCAAACACTTGGCAAAACAAGACGCCAGCCAGCCAGCCAATCAAGTTGTTTCGTCGTCAACCGTTCGACCTGATGTCGGCGATGGTGGCCTGCAGTCGTTTGCTGGGCCTGAAGACCTGAGGGCCTAACAACCTCGTGAACCCTGCCTGTAGGCGAACTGCCCGCTAACAACGGTGCTAACAACCACTGCACAAGTGACGCCTTACAAGAGGCCAGAGCTTGTGCCAACAACAGACCGTGAAGTCGAAAACGGATGATCGGTTCCCCCCCCGAACGGATCCACCCGTTCAGGTTACCACGCTATCCTCTGAAAAACAGGTCAACCGAATAACTGCCGTGCTGGCAACATTGACAGCAGCAGCAGCAGCAGCAATCGTCCTCCACCGTAACAATGGAACGACGAGGTCTTCCTCGGGCTCACCGTTCTGTCAGCGGGAGAAATTGACACTGTTTGAACGGGACACGCGAACCACAGCTGTTTCACGTTTGCACCACCATCCTTGAGAAGGATGTCACTATGTAAATAAATGATCATCACGTTGCATAACGGTAGCTTTAGATCACTTTACCCCGACAGGTATCTGTATATATATATATCGAATATACTCCTATAAAAAATAATACTTAATAAACGTTCATTGTAATCAGAACTCACAGCTCTGACTCGGTTGGACGACATCTGAGCATAGCCACGCAAGCACTCGATAAGCCGAAACGATGCGAGAATGAGTTGATTTAGCATAATACTGTCATCGCATTGTCGTCCATCTGATTTATTGTCACCAATCGACGGACGAGATGATGGTGCCATTTATAACATTGTGGCTGCCCGTTGCGTCGTGTGGTGTGTTGCGTCGCCCAAATCTGTACAAATCCGCGGTCGACTTCCTGCTCTGTCCAGCCCGAAAAATCGTTGCCAGCCACCATGAACTGTAACGGCGCCATCGATCTCGCATCGTGCATCGATTAGCTTCAAGCGACAAGGGCTCAATCGGCAAATTTCCATGAAAGGACGAAGTAGAAAAATAAAAAGAGGAAAATTGGACATTTTTCACCCATCTCGAGCAGCGTGTCTTCAGCAGCTAGTCGGCAAGCCGAAGGCTTCTGTGTGATACCTCATACGACGTCAGGACCTAATCCCACCCGTTGGCAATGCGACGGAACCGCTGATTCACCACCAAAAGCCACCGAACGCCAACCACTGCTAGGCTAGACACATGGATACAACGACGACGACGACGATGGGATGACCAAGCGGCAAATAATCTTTTCTGTACATTGGTTCTTCCTTTGTTGAAGCGTGAAATCGAGACTGAAGTTATTATACTAAACAGGCTATATATATATATATATATAATCCATCCATATAGAAATGAGAAGGATTGTGAACAGAGATTAAAACGAGGAGAATTATAATTCTTTCTCTCTCTCTCTCTCTTAATCTTCTCTCGTTTGTCTGATTTTTTCTCGCTCCAACTGTTCCGGCACTTTTCCCTTACTTCACTGTATTAATATATTGTTATTACTCAATAGATAGATAGATAACGACCCGTACACGGAACACAACGTGGCATCGTCCAGTCGCACAGATCAGAAAGAAGACCAAGATGAAAGGTGACGCATGAGTTCGTGATCGCCCATTCGACACGCTGAGTGTTAGAAGTCGACGTTCTAATTTGCTGCCAAAATGCAGCGCGCCCGAGCTCGCCGAACGAACGAGAACTATTTGGGAGAGATTTCGTCAACGTGCGACGTGGAAGAGGCGTCCATTCGGCGGCTCGGGCAAAATCAGGAGAATTGGAATTGAGTTTGCCGGGCAGGTAGGTATACCACGGAGCGGGGAACGGAGGCGGGCCGATTTGTCACAGTGAGACAGTGGCTAGCTGTTGGCTTGCCTTCAGCTAAATTTAATTGGGCTTAACAGATGGAAAACAACATGGAAAAAAATCCGGTTCGCGTCACCCGGCTCGTGGCTGAATCCGGTGACACTTCGGTGGCGAGGTGCAAGTCAGTCCGTCGCTCACAGACAGAACACGAGGGGCAACGAGCTTACTGGTCATTTGTCATTGAGAAACAAGGGGTAAAGGTAAGCTTTATTGGATTATTAAAGGAGCTGCAATTTTACAATGCCTAAGGGTGGGGTGTGGTTAGGCTGGTGAGATCTGATTCATCGGAAACATACAGCATACTGCTATGGGTTTTCATCGCCGCCTTTTAAGCCTATGAGAAGATACAAATCTCGTGATAATTTTCACCGGTTGACGATAATTTTTAATAATTTTTAATAATTTTTTTTTTTGATAATTTTTACCCGCAATGGACGCAGCAGACGCTGTACGACACTGTTTGTTACAATTCTCTCCACTAACGACGAAGTGGAAAATCATTTTTCCAAGCAACCTTCGCTTGTGGCTTTAGTCGGTCCACTACTCGATTCGTTGAAACGACAATGAGTGATTCAGCTACTCAATGAATGTATGACCTTGAAGGAAGAATTACGAAATATCGCCAGAGAAAATCCAAGCTCTATTCTCCCGGACTCTTTCCCCAATCTCTCATCCCACTCGATCATACATCTTGAGTGACCAGGTGAACTCTTCGAAAGCGTTCCAATGCGAATTTTTCCAAATGAGAAGAGAGGCCTCTCGATGGGTTACGCTTGAAGCTAGCTTCGTTGTTGAAGAAGGCGTTTGCCGATTGACGGCGCCTGGCACCGGTAAACCAATGCACGTCATGACCATTCTAAGATTAGCATACTCTCTCTCTCCCTCTATTTGTCTTGATTCGCGAGAGTCCATATGAGCAAACCCACAACTTGGTGTTACTTTGTATAGCAACGTATTGTTCAGTCTCATTCGATATCGGAAACCAGCCTAGCCAACGAACGAACTGTGATTCTGTCCCCGTTCGGAGAAGATGTCGAGGAATACTGAAGGAGAGCAGAGAAGGCGAAATAAGCAATAAGCTAAGCATCCGCTAACCATAGTATCGAGACCTTATACAATGTGAGATCTCATATAGTCTGATCGCATGCCAGAGGTGGCGGCGATAATCAACCAGCGGGCTCGCTTATCTGCTAATGTTGAACTAACTCATGTACACGCAGGCTACTCGGCGTCGAAGCCGCTATAAGCGATAGCAATTTCAGGAGCTCGAATTTATCATCTTCAACTAGATGCAGATATATACGACTGATGCTGCCCATATTAACTAAGTTATATATATATATATATATATATATATATGTGTGTGTGTGTTAATATGCGTAGCACTAGTCGGAGCTCATTACACCGTCATGTCAAAACGTACAAACGACGACAATGACGACGGCGGCGGCGGCGGCGGATAAGGGACAGCAAACGCCAAAAGCCCGTGTCCGAAAATGGTCTCGTTGTTCACACATAGGATATATATATGGTAGTCGTTGCTATTCTCGTCCCGATTCCATTTCTAGCTGCACACCGCGCAACTGTGCGAGCTACCGCGCATTGTTGCTAATACGCTTCGCTGCTGTACTTGGCGTTTTCTTGTTGTCTTGTTGGCGTTTTGTTGTTCTGCCGTTCTTGCTACTGTTGTTGCTGTTGTTGTTGTTGTTGTTGTCGCATAGTGCATCTGTTACTGCTTGCTCGCCCGGCCGCTCGTTGACTCGGCGCCTGGGTAGTGTTGTTGTTTCGCGGCCGAATCCAGCGCGGACCGACTGACGGATCCGATATACGGATAGATTTGAGCTACGGAGAGGATATAGCGACCTCCCACACATACACACACACACACAGACAGACATGGTAAATTTGTTGCTGGCCAGCTGGCTCACTGGTCGGTGATGGTAATGGTGCGGCCGCCGCCGCCGCCGCCGCCCCTGTGAACTGCATGAATTCAAGTCGCCAGGCTCAAGCAGCCGTGGCCACGTACTAGCTAACCAAGCGATGGCTGCTGCTGCTGCTGTGCGCCGGTTGTGGTGTCTCTAAAAGGAAACCCCACAAATATGGCCGGTCTTAATCGGCCAGCGGCGATGTTGACGCTGTCAGCCGACACCATGAATGTACGCTGCTACACATGAGTGAACACGCTGCAGCGGCGGCGGCGTGCGACGACGTCCGCTCGTCGTCCATAGATACTTGCGTACAGACACACTCGCATATTAATTATAATACAAAGAGACAGAGAGAGAGGCAGGTCGAGAAACGGAGAAATGGATACAGTGTCTCCATTCATATGCGGTGAATTCTGCTGCCATTACTACAACAGCAACAACGACCACTACTATATAATGACAGTGTTGATCTCCGACAGAATTTGTTGTGGCCGTGGTCTACTATGCTGCTAGTCCCATGCAAGCACATCCGTGTGTGTGTATGGTTAAATTGGCCCACTGTCAAAAAACAATCACCGAGGACGTCTCGGTCTTTGTGGCTGATTTGTTTGAAGAACTTCCTTCCGTGGTGGTCGGGCGAGCGTAGAGATCGAGATCCTATCTCGGAACAAGGCGTGAAATCCTTAAAATTTCCAAATTGCCCAATTTAGCTGGTGATAATGATGTTGATGTGAAGATGTATGCAAGCACGTTCGTTTGCTGCTCTCGCTGTTTATGATAACGACCGCCGCGGAGCTGGGATTCGCCACGAACCTTTTAAAATATTTATATATTGTCGTAGGTCTGGACGAGTAAGTGCTAAGGGACATTTGCTTCTGTATCGTTCTTCCCATTGAAATGCATGCTCGATCAGGAAGGAGGACTCGTAAAATGGTGTGTTTGTCAGCCGACGAACCCCGGCCCCTTCGCGATCCTCATTGGCAGACGTTCATTGTACGTTTGTCCAAATGTGTCCTGAGTGTTATCAGATGTCTCCGCGCTTAGCCCCTATCGAACTTCCATGCCCCTTTGATTTGTTCCTGTGCCACAATAAGTTGTTTAAGGCAGTGATCGTTAGCTTAGGCCAACGAAATCAATACGCGCACGCAAGTCATCTTTGCCTGTTAATATACCGATATCCCGCTCAACTCTACCTTCTGAAATCAAGCGACAATGCTTCCAGCCGACCGAAACGTTTCGAAATACAACGGGACACACGAAACGGGAATGAGAAAGCCGTGTGTTTGTTAGTTTAACGTTGTGTCTACGTTGTCTCATTCGCCTGAAGTCCTTGAACTGACTCGTAAGACTCGGGAGCAAGCGATAGACTATGTCATAGGCGGCCTACAGGCTGGCTCCTGCGTGTCCGCGTGGAGCGTTTGAAACCACCGTTTCTATTTATACATGTATGTCTCTGTGTGTGCTGATGTGTGCCTCTGGTCCTGATTGAGTGACGAGCAACGGCCACAGCGCCACCCACAGACATGACAGTCAACCCGTCATAACGGCCGATGTCGAGGCTCTATTGCCGATGGCATGAAGCGGTCGATTGCAGCCACCCCCGTCATTGTGGCGTGTCAAGCGAGAGATATATAGGCGAGGGCATGATGGCGCCATCTGTCGGCAACCGGGCCAACGATTTGCGTAATGGCGCGCGAATTTGAAGTCTGGACACAATGGAATGATATACAACCCTTCATTGTACTAGCGAGCCATAGAGCTTATCGACGGGAACTGTGCCCTGACTAAGATTACTTTCAAACGCTGCGCTCCTAATAATTAGAGTGGCCTGTCTTTATTTACTTAGTCGAAATATAGTAAACAATGCGTAGTTATCTTTCAAGAACTGACACGATTGGTGACCTTTGGCGACTTAGTTCATTACGAAAACCTGAATTTAGGTCGGTTCTCAGTTGTCCTTGCATTTTATCGCTGGTGAACTCGGTCAAGAGGCAAATAAGGTTCAGTACCCAATGAGACAATCCTAGATAAAGGACAACATTAGCAACACCTACCTGGAAGTGTAGGATGATAGTCCAGATGAGTCCCAGGGTGAGCTTGGGGTTGCCGTCGACGATGTCCTCCGGGCGAATGTTTACAGTTTTCACCTAATAATAAGGACGTTAACGTTATAATCGCACTCGTCATGTAGGCACTGACTCGAAATTTCGTCGTACTTAGCTGTTACCGCTCGTATACCATTAAGGATTACTTACATTCCTTGATCGGAGGAAATTGAGCACCGTCTCGACGTTCTGCAGCTGGTGGAAACGCATACGGCCCTTCTCGCGCGGGAGGTACTCTCCAGATAGAACCTCCAGCAACGAAAGCAAACTGTGGCCATCCTTTAGGTCCTCGAAGAGGTCGTCCACTCGACGGCTTGCCTATTAGGTCAAGGTAGAGTTAGAACGGATTCGGATTTCTCATTAGCGTCTCATTTAGATGATTGATCACCACCATCAACAGCAAATTGGCACTTGCATATTATAGAACTAAATGGGCTGTGCTGTGACAAGGTGTTGTTGATACGTTATTCATTTCCGTTAGTAATGTAAATAGTATTACCGTACGTTATTAGTATTACTATCATATTAACTAGTCAACAAGCAATTTAAGCCATCCACTCTCCGTAACGTTTATAAAAAAAGGCAAACGAACTCTTAATCAACGACATTTACTTCTCGAATGACTATTTCTGCCGGGAAATAAAATCATTTCTCAAAAATGCTTTTATAATATTTGTTGTCACTTTTCTGATCCATCATCTTCCATGGAGTTTACACAGGCATAAGCAGTCTGCGCATCTTGGTGCAGGTTCACATTCGCGGCGTAAATTATATGGAAAAAAGCGATGATACTGTGTGTCGAGCGATGCTGATAATAATAATAATAATGATGCCGATGTTTATTTGTGCTGGAATATTCGTTCTACTTTTGTTATTTTCGTTTCTCCTCGTTACATTTAGGTGGTTCGTTGCAAATGACGAGCAAACAGTAGTGCTGGTAGTGTTCTTGGGGAATAGGTCGGGGAATCGATACACAGGTCATATCCAGGTAGCGCCCTACGACTACCTCTTGCCGACGAATGCGGTGGACCTCAACGTCGTCCAGAACGAGCGGACGTCCTCCGCGCTCTCGACGAGCATCAATCGCAAGGACCCTAGTACAAGTAGCTGAGCTAGCACGAGCCGCATGATGAGGACACTCGCAGATTGCTATCGTTGGGGGTAGCATGCCCTGCAATTGTTTCCTCTCCGTTCCAGCGCGAGGCAGGCGTTCGCTCTCTAACAGACAATAAACAACAGTGCGTGGCGGACATGTGGGACGTGATGAGTCCGATGCCGCCGCCGCCGCCGCCGATAGCAGATCAGTTCGGTCGACAGAGCTTGGCGTGAAGATGCTCAGGCGGGACTCTGCTCGACGTTGGCGATCAACAACTGTAAGGTGGGCACCTCGACGCTGCGGCCTCGATCTAGACGGCTCGGACCAGGCTTGCGGTTCGGTTTGAGGTTTGCCCCCCTCAATAGAGAGGAGTATAGACCTCACCGAGGTTGAGGAGGTGGGATACGTGATGATGCTGTCACTGGTGATGGTGTGATAGCCTTCCAAAACACTTACGGACTCCTCATCCTTACGGCGCCGACTCTGCATGGTAGGAAATTTGCACAGGCAATCAATCAATCGCGTCCGTTGCAGAGGAGGACGCAGAACACGGCGTTGACCGGTCGTTTGAGTCCACGAAATTTGCATCCGAACGGCACGACGAGTAGCGCGCATACACACAACGTTGACGAGAGGGATCCACGCGAGAGATGAGCGTCGACAAGTCGGCGAACATGAAGTCAATGAGTGGAGGGCGAATGATCAATACCGTTTCGTTAAACGACAGGACAAAGGACATCAGATGGACACCTGATGAGACGCTTTGTACATATCGTCTGATCGGCTTCACCTCGCGACGTTCACACTCTCTATTACCTCTATTGGGTTCTTCGTCCAATACTCTGACGGCACTAAATAGCCGATTGTATCTCTTGAGACTAATAAGATACTAGACTAGATAAGAAAAATAGAAACAATTTGCGTGGGTGGGCGCAATGTGTTGCGAAGCTGATGCCTGACCTTGTGGTCAGGATTGAGGATAGCGCTTACGTGTTAGACAATACACAAAGTAAAATTATCATTTTGTTGACATCGATTGCCGATTTGTCCTTGGCTGCCAAATAGCAACAACGAAGATAGAAAAACAGCCAAAGAACAACATCGGCGATCTTCTGTATGCAGGGGGTGATACCGTTAATATAAAGGTAGAAAGTACTGCGGGATAGCGCTGCGGGTCTCTCGGGCCGAGACCAATGTGCTTGCGTCGTATTGTACAATAGCTAGCATTTCTATAATAACAAGTACCTGCTTATATAAGCTTAATCATGCAAAATGAAAGGAAGAAAACCAACGGAAACTTGGACGATTCGAGGCGGAGACCAGAATCAAATAAAGTCGAAGTTTTTGGAAAGCAAAAATCAATCGTGGAACGATCGGAAATCCTTAAGCGTATGCAGCGAAAGGCAAGTACATTGTCCTGAGAAAACAATCGGAAAAAACGTATACGTGGCAATGAAACAGTCGACACCCGTTCAGAGTGTGAACACTGAACAAACAAACATATCTCTCCGTGGATCTGAAGACAACGAGCAATGAGATCCTCAATAAATAAAGCGAACAAAACCGAACGTCAAGGATGGAGCAAACGAAATGTAATTTCATCATGTTCCACTGTGAATTGTCTAGTCAAGTGACGCCGATCTGTTCCAGGGAGACAAGAGAGGTGACTATTATACAATAACATAGAACATACGATACTGTTTTCTATATATATATATATATATCTATATATATATATATATATATATATTTACACTAGAAGAGGTGCAAAAATCGTCGAGATTAATTCACGCCGGGGAAGATGTCCAAACTGTATCTAGTCTACTACTTGAATCAATTAATCGATAGAACGCTAGTCAGACTTCACCGAGCGGAGGTATCTGATGCTCTCTTGTCTCCTCACTCAGCAAGGGCATCACTTGTGATTACTCAACCTGCAATTCGAAAGGTAGCACCTTTCTTCCAACATCAGCGTATCAACCAACTTACGGTGGGCGAACAGCAAACATCGCTACATACGTGAAGACAAGTGTACGCCTGACGTTGGTGACAGACGATGGGCCAAGCAGATCCAAGGAAAACCAATACGAAGATGGATTGCAAGAACGACAAGAGAGAGAGAGATAAAGATAGAGAGATGATTACAGGTCGAGACAACTCCTTAATGCCTTTAATCCGCTAGTTGTCAATAATATACAGGTATTCTACGGTTGATAGGACATCGTGTGAGCTATCCACTACCGATTACACAAATGTAAAGTAGTGAAGAGGGTAGGTTTGAGCTGTGACGAGATAGACAGAGGGAGAAAGTGAGAGAGTGCGTTGTGCCTTTTTCTCAGAGATAGATTGAGAGATGGCTGAAAGTTAGCGGGTCTGCTCTTAGCTCCTGTACGTTTTGAAGTGGCGATGGATATTTAATGGATAGTCCATAAATAGACATACAATTGGTCCATGTTCCGACTTTGTTTCATGACGTGCGAACTTGAAGCACATCGTCGAATCGAGAGAAGAAATTTCTATATTTGTCTTCTCTGCAAAGCAGCACAGAGATTGATGGATTTGTGACCAGAAAGCGAGGCAAAGCTATCCAGTCAGCAAGGGGACACATGCTCTAGTGCGCTATTGCCAAAATCACACGGCCTTTCTCTTCCCTTGCCCAGAGGCAATTTGTATCAGATAAGTGATTCAAGGAGAGGATAAGCGCGCTGCAATAGCTTGTACTGAGGAAGTAAAAAGGTTGGCTTTCTAAGCCTTGCCGAAGGTAGCTCATATGAGGAATTTCAGATGCATGATGACCTCTCTTCGATTGATGGATACTAAGAACCATTAAACGACATCGAAAATGTTAGCACTGACATAGGATTGTACCGAATAAGCAAATCTCGTTAAATCTTCTTTTTCTGCTTTATATGGTCGATTAGTCGAATTATTCATTACTTGATTGATATAGACGATCAATGAGGCATGATGTCGCACAGGGAATGAGATACCTCGGTCCGTAAAGTCCAAGGCTATATTTGCAATAGATGATGGAGAGAGAGAAAGAGAGATAGAGACATACTTGGCTGGCATCTCCCCGATAATTGAACGTAAGAAATCTATCTAATCGAAACAGGAGAACCGCTAATAAGAGCGAAGCCAATTATATATACAAACAACAACGTATTCGACAGAAACGTATTGATTTTTGGTGGAAATTCCGAGACGTACCTGTAGAGCCACCTTTAGATGCTGCTTGTATAGAATCGAAACGGGGTTAATACAGTATATGTTAGTAACTGTTGTTAGTGGATTATACCTGCATACTTAGCACGAAAATGACAGTGCCCATATTATCTTACCTACATCAGCCACAACACAAGGTATCTAGAAACCGAGCCCAGCGGGTTGCTGGTTCGATCCAAGATGCCATATATATTATCATACAACGTGTGTCAATAAACAATCCTATTGTGTCCATCTATGGCAGTAAATGAATGAAAGAAATTTTGTGCCCATTTATGTATATATATATATATATATATATAGAGAGAGAGAGAGAGAGAGAGAGAAAGAGAAAGCGTGTATCGTTGTCAAAAATGTATGTTAGTTTCAGTGACGCAAATATGGTGTGCGGTGTGTAAATAATGGGGTGTAAAATTTTTCAATGTCTGAATAGACAAAAACCACTTGCCAGACCACTTTCATTTTGCCGCGTATGAGACAATTTCTGCGATCATTTCTACCTTGCGAGCCGCTAGTTTAATTCGTTCCATCCATTTATTACAACTGAAACTCGACCGTCTATCAAGGATTTTCAACTAGGTACTGCCTGTTGCAACCTTAGGACAGTTACCGCGGTAGCACTTCTGCCCAACTCGTGGGAAATTCGGATGGCCATTTTCGGCTCATGTCATACAGATGTTCAAGACACACTCCCCTTCCATGCGACCCGTTCCCATCGAACGAAAGGGTTTCACTGTCAAGGTCAGACGACGAACGCTCGAGGAACGTAAACAGCGACCAACGGCGCCCACACAATGCTGGGACGGAAGCCGAATTCCCGCCGCCGTCACTCGACAAAGACGGTCGAATCCGGTTCATGCCGAGCCAACCAATTGGCACTGCGTGAGGCGCCACAATTTCGCGTCGCTGTAAGTGTGTGTGCGCTTGTGTGTATACGTGTTTTGGCATTCTCAATGATTTTTTTCTCCCATTTCGTCCTCGAAGAGGAAGACATTCCTCTATGAATCTATCTCGCTTCTATACAGGTATGCCATTGCCGAAGGGAATCATTAAGAGACTGGCCACCTGATGATCGTTAATACAAAAAAATGTTCGTATAGAAAATAGAACACATCACTTGTATAGACTAGATGAGTCAGGTAGCGAGCTGAACAAGGTGTTTGTAGCTGTCAATTGACTCGTTTGTCCTGTCCGATCAAACAGTAATCGGTTTCCATCAAAAAGTAATCCATTCTACAACGAGCTTATGTTGTCCTCTTAGATTAACGTAATGCACAAATCGTCTGCACAACGAATTTCACCTTCATCAGTCGTTAATTGTAGTTCACATATCAGTGATCACTTGGTCCCAAGTATGATTTAGTTTCAGCAACTGTATATTGCACATAACGAGCCCGTCTATCAGACAATCGTATATTGAATAAAATCGTACTTGCCTACTTGATCCAGCACCGTAGGCTATTGGTGGGCAATAATTAACGTCGCACACGGCAATGACGGATCAAACAGTTAATCCCAGATTGACAAGTCATATCACATCAACTCATTGATTGACAAGGTATGGAGCATTAAAGACTCTTTCTCCCGAACGATCCGATTAGATCATAATTGGTGATGACACTCAAACACGTAGGCGTATAACACTATAGACCATGAAAAACCATCTAGATTCGAATGTATTATAAGCATCACAGACAACCTGGAAGAACTCCTCCTGCTATACATTATGTCCAAATGTACTAATTACCATAGTTGTTAACCAATTCTGCACTGTAATACCCCCCCCCCCCCCACCACTCTATACGGAGAATGGCCTGAACTTAATTGACCTCGATATTTAGCAAGTAACCCTGAACAGTCCCGGCCCGCAAGGAAATGTTTGTGAATCTCAGCAACGGATACTGCTAGATTCTACTGAATAGCGCAAACTGGGGGAGAGGCTATACGGTGATGATTTACTGTCCCTGAATGACTTAAGGGGCCAGCTGTTTATAAGCATACAGCATTATAGGCATCGCATCTGCCAGTCAATAGTGCTCAGTAAAAGCTGATGTAGATAAGCTTTTGAGCTTCAAATAGCGCTCTGTGGGTTGACATTAGATGGAAAAAGGCAAATATTGTGTGAGAGGTTGCATTAACCATTTGATTGTGTGCCAAAGAGTAATTTTATCATAGAAGCTTCCCCAAGGACATTTCCTTCTATAATAATTATCGGAAGCAGATCCAAAAACGATTGAATCTCGCACATGTATGCGTTTTAACCCAATAATATTTGTTTTGGAATTCCACGAATATATGTATAAATATATAACGACATCCGATTTGGACATGAGAGGATAATTCTGCAATATTTGATGTCGTAGTGTCTGACTCGAAGGACGATCATTACCGGCGTTTATTTATACCTGGATTTTTTTAGCCCAGAACAAATAAATTCGTCTAGAGCAAACGAGCGAATTTTAGAGCAGGCCTCGAAAGCCTGCTTTCTCCTGATTGTGCTAACTTCGACAGTAAATTTTAGGCACCGAGAACAGTCCCCAAGTGGTACAGACAGTGTCAACGCTTTACCAGAACGATTTGCAAACGGCGAATATAGCAATGAAGATGTCTGAAAATGTCCCATCAAGATGAACGGATGTTTGATAATAATTTTAGCTAAAATTATCAAACTCGTAATGCGAAATGATTCATACTCGGCGTTGAATTTTCATTTCGCGATCGTTTGCCTCTAGATTCGATCGCGTCGAGAGCTGCAAACAAGCTGAACACCCACCCACCCCAGTTGATCTAGTCAGCCTAATTAAATAGTATCTTTTAGCAGCAGTGCCATGGCGAGCATTGGGTGGTCCTTTACAGCAATTCGATCGCGTGACTACTGGATGGCAGCGACGCTGAAAGATCTGACGTGTGTGTGTGTGTTTATGCTAAGGGGAGATAAGGTGAACGCTCGGAAACAATCTACTCCTGTCGCGTGTGAGGGGCCATCCCAATGCCGGGCACGACGACGATAACAACAATAACAAGTCACACGCCAACGATGACATCCACGACACGTTGGCCATCAGCGTCGCTATCGGCAGAGGGCGACAGTGGCGGTACACTAGATGGGCCCCGGCGCATCGCGGCAAGCCTCGTGTCCCCATTCCTCGCCGAAGTGAGACAGGTGAAAAGCTCTCACTTGCTGCTAGCACTTCCTGGCGGCGTCCGTGCCACCCGGAGCTGCAACGTCGAGAGGGGTACAATACGGCCATAGCTCGTGGGGTCCCACCAGAGCGGCAGTTCCTGCCAGCTCCAGCTTCGACTCCTCTCTACCACTTCACTTGACTGGACAGCATGTTCGATAGCTCCGACCACTCAACTCCGGCTGGCCAGACACTCAACGCACGTCATGTACAGCAGCAGTAACAGTAGTCGATGTAAGAGGACAAAGGTTGTGCAACGTACAGCTAAAGGGTACACAGCCCATTGAATGTGGGTAAAAACGCAGACGAAACTAAACTGCATACACCGTGTGAGTCTCAACTTCCCCGCGCGTGCGATTGTGCTGAGTGCGACGGACTCGCTACGCGAATCGTCGCCAGGACAAGCACACGCACCCAGCAACGAACAACGCTTGCCATTGCTGCTGCTGGTGCTGCTGTTCCCGCTGCCGTCATATGAGGTCGAGAATATTTTCTTCTCGCTTTCAGTAGGCAGGCGAACGGCGATATTTACAACGACGTGAACGAGAGAAATGCAGAATAGCTACGCGGTCGATAAAATTTCGTCCCAGACCAGTTTGTGGTCGACAATGATCGGAGAAGCGTACTGTTGTATATGGTTTAATTCGAATAGCCAGCACGGAAAAAATATAGATATTGATAGGCAGATAACCAGCATCACGACATGGCAAGTTATCCACCATTGCCATGGTCAGCAGGGGCAGCATCATTATCAATGACGACTTTGAGTCTCATAGTTCTCAATATTATTATTATCATCATCATTATTATTCATTATTCGTCATTGCGCCTGTTTCGGATTTCGTTGTAATGGTAGTAATGTGATACTGTCGCCACTTATTTGCAAGAAGGGTAACACAAGTAAATTGGTCAGGCATTCACGGATTAGTAAGAGATATATATATATATATATATTATTGATGATGCTGCAAGAATTAACCCACACAGCTTATGGTTTGAGTAACGAACAACAGAGTAACGACGTGTACAAAATAGCTGTGCATATCCCTGATACGTCGAATCCGAAAGCACACGTGTACCGATCTCAAAGTTGAATAGATCTTCTTCTGGCCAAAAAGACAAACATGTATTACGTTCGCGTTTTATACGCGTCCATAAAAACGTGCATGACGGGGATACCTCTGACCACATCGCTGTGTATAGGAATTGTGTGCCACTGAAGCATGTTCCGAGTTGGATAAAACAATCAATGATGTTCAACAGCAGCAGCAGCAGCAGCACCGAAAGTGGCCAAGGATCGCCCTGGAAGTATCAGCAGCCGGGGTAGTGTCTATTATACGTTTGCTCTCACACCCGTTTTTCCCTAAAGTCTAATAATGTCTTGTCCGGGGTGTGCTTCGAGACTATGACAAAATGAAACTCAACCACGAAGAGCTTGCTGTAGCTCCACTGCCGGAGCCGCTGTACTGTGTAACTCGTAACGACCATATCATGAAGTCTATTTCGAAGGTTTTTATTACTCGAGCCATCGAAATGTGCTATGATCCTTTTGTTTTCTTGGACTTTACGGGTATTGTCCTGTGTACGTTGTTAAACTGGGAAGCCAATACGCAGGGAATGGCGATGGTGGATTATCGATCCAATCATCAGTTGGTTGCTGAAACGACACATTTCCAAAGCGTCTGAACTGGAATTCAAAAATGTACCCGCACCCTTGAATTATCGGTGAAAACGATCCGTCCTGGGCAGGTTTCATTGGGCTTTGTGGGTGTTCAAAGATAGATACGGCATCACATTACGAGATTGTCTCTTCTCTGTAACGCCTGCATTCGCGAGTGAAAGTGCACGAACGTTAATTGGGCAACACCATTGTTAGTTTAATTGAGACCGCCTTTGGGTGTACTTCGAAAAAACTGGCGCATCTCAAAAAGACGCATACCGCGATCCCGGCAGGGGAATACTAACGAAATCACGAAGCCGGGATAATATAAACTTCTTATAGGAGACCTCGTGGGTGCCAGTGAATCATTTTTGTTTCATTGCGACGAACTGTTCATACCTTTTTGTTATGCTACAGCGTTAACGCTCAGTATTATTGAATGCGGTGTCACCAGCACCAGATAATATGCCATGTATGCGTATACGTGCCGGTATAGCACGGCCTGTGAGTGAATTGTGTCCAAGTCCTAATAATTTCCACAATAACTACTAAGAACAATAATAATTTCTACCCGCGGCTGCTCTTTTATTCTATCCTATAATACCAGACAGCAAATACTGACAGTGACTCGGACAATCACCGTGGGGAACCACGAATGCTAATTGTTATGTCATCATATCAGTACTCAACTTCAGGGCAGGGTCTTGTATAATATAAATCATCTGTCCAATGCCTGGTATTGTCTCCAATTCATTCTTCCCACAGCCGTCACTCGACTCGCTCGAGTGACGCAATATTGCGGGGTCTGCTGATATTGAGAGATTTGACAAGACGTAAGTTCTCATTCATAAAAAACCAAAGAACAAAAACAGCAAAAGGAAACAGAGACCTAGGAGGTAAACGTCGTTTTACACTCGTAACATAAAGCACAAGACTTTTAGAGAAGAGTATTCAAAATCCGAAAGCTTCCAGCGACGGTTAGTTTAGGGAGCCGTGATTCGAGAGATTCCAATATATATATATATATATTTTATAAGTGGTCTTCAGGAGAATGAAGTTTAAAGGGATAATAAACATAACGGGTCCTAGAAGGGATCGTTGGGGTGTGCCCGTGTCCATTTCGCATAAAGGTGAATCCAGATCCCCGACTTTCACGCTTGCCCTCCACCGGATAAATAAGTGAAACCAAGAAACTACAGCAGGATAACCATTATTATTATTATTCCATTTTCTGCGGGGAGAAGGGGTGCTGCAGACAACTGAAGGCGGCCGATACATCCAAGACGAGCCCAGGGCATAGCTGCTTCCCTCGAAAATGCTCAAAAAGGAATCGGATTTTTTTGCCAGAGTGGGTCGAGGCTAAGTTCAATTGAACGCCATTTTCGAAAACCAAGCTGACTTGGCAAGAAGGCAATTTTCGGAGCAGAGATCAACCATCAGTCTAGTCAAAACCAATCTCTCGATAACTTTGGATTGGATGAGATACCTTAGCGATACTACGGTAGGTAGCCATAGAATATGGACTTGCGCACAGACGTACTGTATCAAATATCGCTGGTATCGTAGAGAGTAATGATCGGGTATTAATCCTGCTTTGATTAATCAGTCCAGCCCCTCGTAAGTATCACAGAGCAAGCATCTGATCCAGACTCGTTTGGCTTGGCTAAGTTTGTAGAGTCAGCGAACGTGCTAACGAAAATCGCTAAATCGTGTTTTGGCCAACAGCTACCGAGGCAGTCCCTTGTTTGCTTGTGGCGATAAATACTCACTCATCGTATGATTGGCACGTTTACCTATAGGCCAGCCCGCTGAATATATATACACACATTGGGCTATAAATATAATTCATCCGTGTGCGTTTATACTCTGGCCTTTCTGTGAGTCACAATGAGTCGACTAGTACCTTGACTATACCATCCAGATCAAACTGCTCCAGTCGCTCTCCAGGGTAATGCAATATAATTTTAGACAGATACCTCCATGGATGTTTGGAGCATAGTCAGTAGGGTATGTCGTGCGGGGGTTTGCTAAGGCAGAATCGTCAAAAAAAAATTGCTCATTCTGGTAGTTTTTACGGCACTGATGATCGCGAGTCGTCATATCTTGTATGTATATGTTATAAGATAATACAGCGTGTTTGTATACACATTGAGTTATAAGGTAAGGGTACCTTTTCGGGGGGTTTGCTTAATGTAGCGGGCAATATTATTGCTGACTATTATGGAGACGATAGATTGCCAGTCATACGTGCGTTCGACAGCGGACGGTTTACATAGATTCATCAGCAGGTCCTGTCATGGACCAACGATGTGGCCGTCTAAAATCATGTCGCTCGAGTATCGAGACAATTTCTCACTCAACGCACTTTCAGCATTCCCTTTAGATGACTAACAGGCGTCTACCTGGCTGTTGTTAGCTGTGGCGGCTCGACAAGTTGTTGTTGTGGCGGTGTCAATTGTCCATATGGTTAACAATGTGTTTGCAAACCAACCTAGTGTATAAGATATTGTTTCGTGTATATACAGAGGGTGGCAATGTCGATAGAATTTCCCAAGTCTACAGCGTCTGTATATTTGTCACAGTAAAGAACTCATCTATCTTGTACATACGATATATTGTGGAAACTGATACAGCTTGAACATGATCTTTCGTAGTCGCGAGTCTCACATGACAGCTAACAATGAGCTTCACTATTGTAGAGCTAGTGTACCATATTCATACGATGACTGTCTTTGAATCAGCAAACATATGTATGCGGCGTTCGACCCATGTCAAAGGCCGGTGTAAAATTTCATCTACAACGAACTGTAATGAAAGTCACTGCGATGCAAATGAACATATGCTCACTCTGATGTTGTTGTTGTTCTATAAATGTCCTTGTATAACACTAACCTTGGCAAGATGCTTGTTGACCCATTTCGTGAACGTCTTCTTCTGAATCGCGTCTCGCTCGTCTGAAAAGCAGGCAAAATCAAACGGATTTATCGTTAGAGATTGATCCGTCATCATTCAGTCGTCAGTCAGCGATCGGGTGGTCAGATCGTCTCAGAGAAAAACGGACCACCTCCTCCTCCGCCGAGGAGTGACGTGGTCGGCTGTAACGTCGAATTTCACTCCTGCCTTTACCAAAAACCCTGTCATAGTCATAAAATGCATACAAACTGCGCCTTATCGCGCATATTCACCCGTATGATCCTGAGGTCAGTGAAAGCACCAGCAATGACAGTATCCCCCGATACACGTGGCATAGACACTCAAGGGGTAGATTTGAGATACATATGCATGTACTGTCAATGAGATATAACCATTTACCTCTACAACGTTACAACGTCGATCAGTGGCACCCGGCAATGAACACTCGATCTAGTTTTACGATAATTGCTATCATAACTCAAACATATAATAAATACCATTACTATGAACAGGGCTAGTCTCCTTTTTGTGTTGGACATCGTAAACTAAACGTCTGCTATAACGTTGATAGAACGTGACACACATGCGTACAGATCGACCATGTATACTGGTTTTGTAAGACGGTGCAAAAAATATCTGTAGAAATATCTGCCTTTTAGAAATAATCCAGCGCGCTCGTGAAAAACATTTGAAATGAATGAAAAGCCATTATTATTATGATTATTAGTATTCTTAGCGACAAACCAGTGCCTCCGGCACCCGAGACCCCTGTGACGTGCACTCCATCATCGGTTGAAGCTAGACGTGGATCGCAATCAGGCTCACTCGGTGTTGACAGCTCACTCGTTGGCGCCACGTCCAGCGATTCGAGTCCACTGTCGCCAATCGATTCGCGCGCCAATGAGGCAGCAACATAAACAAGTGGCTGCACTTCGCTAGGTCTCACAACGTCCGAAGAAGCTCCGTTCTGTCGGACATCCCCGTCCGCGTGACACAACTCAAAATGTTGTTGCTGTTGTTGTTGTTGTTGTCGTCGCTGCCCGGGCACCACCTGAGCACTACCTGAAGCATAGTGTTTTTTCAATTTGGCCTTTTTCTTCGATACAAGTGTCCATTCACGGCCGCTAGTCGTCTCAGTGCCGTCATGAGGCGCAGGCCCACTCCCGGTATAAGGCCATGATAGCGAATCGTCCTGTCGCAGCGCCACAGGGCTTTTCGTCAGTCGTCGCCTTCTCGACTCCCTTCGTGGGCCTTTATCGGCCAGGACAGCGCTATCCGCCAGTTTCTCGAGTCCGTTGTCTACGAGATCATGCCCTGCCCGCTTACCGGATGCTATCTCCTCCGGCTGTTGTTGTAGCAACGACAGCCCCGTTGGACACGATACCAGAGTTGTGGACAGAATTCGTACTGTTGTCGTTGTCGCTGCCGTTCTGCTGAGGGCCCGACCATTCACATGTGGCCCTTGATCTTGGCCAAAACGACGACGACGACGACACCACCGGCAGCAGAATTTTAACAGGGTCGTGAGCAGCATGTTGCACAGGCACAGCCCGAGCAGCTCGAGCAACAGTGGATCTACGGGGAGCGGGCATGGCACATCCAGGCTGGGATCATCATCCGCTGTACGGGACGGTGAAAAAATCATCTTCTCGACACCTTCGATCCGGGTGTCCTCGCGAAGTCCGTTCTTCAAGAGCACATATCCATAGAGTGCGAAGCGCACAAGGTGGTTATTCCACAGCGGCATTGGCTGGTTGCCACAGAATAATAATACATTTCCTCAATAACACATCGGGCTAGCTCACGAGCGGCGCGCACGGCGCGGCCCGGCGAACCCAGCCAACCCACAGAAGCACACTCACACTAACTTTGTATCGTTTGATAGCAGACAGCTCAGCAATTCGATTCCTTCGGAGATTGACACAAGGGACACAAGGGAGTCGACGATAGATGGTGAGATTGCTGAGCACACAGAAATAAGCCTCAGCGCATTTATATATCACACTTTTTGGCGTTCTTTAGCTGCCCTGCCAACGATTCTAGCAGCCGCCAGAAGCTGTTCTAGCACACAGAGGGCACGAGATATCCGTGTCATCCGCTGACAAATTGCCTCTCATACTCAAATTGCTCGGGGGCCGCTAGTGATTCGTGTCTGTCAGCATCCGCTCACTGGATCCGGATCCAGCAGTTGCACGGTGCTGTTTTTTTTTCACTCTGTCCTGTTGAACGAATGCGAGTATTCTCCAGGTCATACGAATAGCTACGGGTGTATCGAAAGAACGATTGGCGACGCGAACGGCATCAAACTGTGTTTACGAGAGTCGACACGTTGACGTTACTGCTCGGAGTAGGCAGTATGATTTTCTTAGCGAGTTAACGGCTATGTACTCATTTCACTGTGCCGGCGACACGAGGAGCTCAGCGTCGACTACGGCGACTCCAAACGGAGAGTACACGGAGAGTATAGGCCCGGCAGGGCCAGTAGACTTGATAAGATGCAATCGTTCGCGCGTTCGCTCAATCGTTGCTAGGGGTTGGTTCAAACAGCCGCTGGCCGTAACCGTTGGGATTGGCGAAACCGGTGGCAGTGATGGTGATGCAAGTTGCCGCGGTGACCCTCTTGCTGTGTATGGCGCTAGCGTCTCGACGCGTCAAAGGGCTGACTGGCCAACCGCCCAACGACAACAGCAGCTAGTAGCCATTTGCCAATCGACACCAAAACGTCACGCATGCGGCCCGTACAGCTCCTGCCGCTCACTGGATCATACTCAGCTTTAATATTGGGCTGACCGCTGTCTTCCAGCCGACGCCAGCTGGAGACGGTTTCATCATATCCTCGATGAGTTTTTGTAACATAATAATGTACCAACGCGAGTACGACCGCTACGAGGAGCAATGTCACAACGAAACAGCTACACACCTTCACTAACTTCCGCTGCGGGCGAAGAAGAATAGGCTCATGGCTAGTTTCTCAACACAAATTCGGTGCAATGTGACGTCGTCGAACGATGCAGCAGAGCTAAGTGTGCGCCCACAACACTGGATGAATGTATCCCTTCTGGACTGGCGGTAATAGCGCCCTGACTCAACGGTAGTACTACCAGCAGTGCTAGCCAGTAGCACCGTGTTCCAGTCGCCGTAGAAAGACCTCGAAAGTCTGAGGGAGCCACTCAAGCACCGGGCCCATCAGCAATTGGAATCGTTCAGACAATGAGATATGGATGGCATTCAGATAGGATGCTGGTAGCGTGTAAGTGATTTTCGACGCACACATACGTACACACCGAGAGGCTTCGTGGATGAGCCTCTTAGAGCGGACAGCCTAAGATGAACAGCCTTGATGGCAACATCGTGAGCTTCAGCGATCCAGCCGGACGCGGTCCCTAAGCTCAATCGAAGAGACATGAGAACACGAAGTTGGAGCCGAATGGACATTAACAATGACAGCGCTAATTAGGCACTGCGGATGAAATAGTGACGCCGACGATAATAACAACAACAACAGCAGCAACTACCGCATCGTTAGCCGCAGCAAAAGATAAAATATTATCGTAATGTTTATATACATTACGATAATATGTTGCCGTGAAACGACAAACCACGAGAGGGGGTGAGAACACGGGGGTTTGTCGTAAATAGATTGGGAACCTTTTTCACGATATCGTGATTATTCCTTCGGGAGTATGTGACAGTGGCGGTGTCAACCGATGGATTGAGTGTTTACTGTATGGTCACTTGGTGCTGCGGATAACTCGCTTTGCGTTCAATGAATAACGCGGAGGAGGTTGATGGCTGAAATGTTGACATCAGCGATCTGGACCCGTAACAGGCTGATGATCATCGGACACAGACGAATGTGACGGCTCAGGTGACGACCGCATCAATGTCGTAGTTCGGAGGGGGGGGGCTGTCCTTTGAGGTTGGCAGAAAGTACACTTTGGTCTCCCGAGGCCTGTTGTCCTATCGTGGTTACAGTCGGCAGTGTGTCAGTCATTGCATCACGGCACATTTCTTATTGGGCTTGATCTCTTAGATTTGCAACAATGTCTGCCGTTTGGCCGACTGCAAATGAGACTGATTGAGTATCACAGTCCTCACATGGCTTCATGGTTTATTCCTGATCAAGCTCTGTATCATCAGCTGAAGTTGTTCAATTTATAGACATATGTATCATATGTGCGATATATATATATATATATATATATACGTAGGTTCATCACAAGCGCCAAAAAACATGTTAAGATTAATGTTATCGGATGGATATGATGAGTGGATGGGTAGACTTGCGTCTCGCCGTCGTTTCTTTTACACCCCCATGCGTATAAATTTCAAATTTACGGGTACTACGTGACAAACAGCAGATACGATTGGTGAAAGAAGCGATAGAAAATTGTATATATATATACACATATATCGACAACAATTCGTATTTTTTTTAATCAGTAAACAACGGCACCCCAACCCCCACCCCGCTTGTGTAAACACCTTTTACAGCAAAAACATCTCTCTCTCTCTCAATTCCCCGTTTGGTCAAGACATAAACGAACTGTGTTCCTCTATATACTCTACCTATCGTGGCCGACGGCGTAAACCCGGTAGCCCACTGTGTCTTAATGTACGGCCGAAACAGATCTGTAATTTATTAAGCGTTCTCGTGAAATTCGTGAAGATTTCGTGCTGCTGCTACCGACCGGCGTGCCTTAGGCGAGCTCTTTCACGGTGATTAGGCGCTGCTTGCCTCCATGCCTTCTGTGTACCTGCGGCAACCTGTCGATTCACTTGTTGTCCGTCCATTCGTCCCTCTCTCTGACGCGAGACAAAGGCACAGATCAAGAAGCTAATACAGCCAGCAGCAACTATTTACAACGACAACAACAACAAGCAGATGAACGCCAGGTAAGAACAGCAGCGCCGGCGGTGGTGCCAGCAGAAGAAGAAAAAGAAGATACGATCCTGTTGCGCCACCACGTCAAGAGAAATAAATGACGCCGCTATGGGGCGGCACCGTTGTTGCCGTATGCGGTGTGCACGCTCACGCGTACTGGCTCATCGCCATCATAACCATGGCTGGACCAGCCAACAAAGCAGGTTGGCTGTGCCATTCTTTCTGACGTTACCCGTGAGTGAAGTGTGTCGATCGTATCGCGTAGTACGGGCGAATTTTTCTTCTTTTTCCTCGCCACCACAACTGTTGCTGCTGCTGCTGCTGCTCCTATTGGTGCTGCCTTCTTGATTTAAGGAAGGTTCAGGTCGAAGCCTGTTTCTGTTTGCTATCCACAGTTAATGTCACACCAACATAGTCTATATTGACGCACACATAAGGGCTTTTCCTAATGTTTCGATATCTATAAAATACTGATATACTGCAAAGAGAGAAGTAAAACCACGCAGCGCGTTCGTTCCGGTGGCAGCCTTGAGGATGGTGATCATCGTGTCCAGAGTTCCAGAGTGTCGAGAAGAAGGAGATGGTGGCTCACTGTCCAAGGAGGCTTCAAGTGTCCTCCTCTTTGATTGTTCTCGTCTGGCTGCGTGTATGTTAACCCCGTCTGTGCCTGCCTGTGTATGAAAAGCGGCGCGCATAACACTGCTGAAGCAGTTGGATTTCCGATGTGTATAGGGCCCTATGGATATCTATGTGCAGCTTGTCAATATGATAATGATTATGTACACGCGTTTGTGTTTATGAGCATACGTTTCGAGTGTACACTTCACCATATTTTTTTTATAGTTGTTTTTCAGCAGCAGCGGTTTGTAGCACCTTCATGTATAACTTCTGTAACACGAAGGTAGCAGCTAAATAGTGAATCTCTGTGATGTAGCCAAGACGGTATCAGCAGCTCCGATCGAAGGTGAAAGTGGCTGGTCATAAAATGCGCCTCTTGTCACCGTCATAGTGACATGGCCGTCAGCCGAGACAGAGAGACCGAAATGCCTAAGGTTATTACAATCGCCGCGCGGTGAACGACTCATGCGTAAAAGAAGTATTTCTTCAATCTACCAATAAAACATACGATATACACGCACAGGCAGTCGTACCGTATACGACTGATAGATACAGAGTCATTCTCTATCTTTTTCCTCTCTGTTTCGAGAGGAAGAAATGGAGCCCCTTTGTCGGCGAAGTGATGGATTTCTCCTGCAGTGACTGCCGATGCTGTTACAGTGGCTGCTGATGTTTCTGCTAAGGTTAGATACCCTTGCGTCGGAGGTCGGGTTGTACCGTACCTGCGGCCTCGTCATTGGCCAAAACAGTCCCCACTAGCGTATTCTAATGCTCATAGATAAATAGTATCGACTCCAGCATACATGCATAATCGAGTGAGGGCCATCGTCAGACACACACGAAAATTTTCTTGACCGCCTCAGCAGAGCAACGCCAGGGAGACTCACTAAGCAAGAGGCAGGCCACCGTTTCCAGATAGACGAAGCATGGTGTAGTTGTATCCCACTACGGGCACGGTTCAATTGCTTGGAATCGATAGCCGAAACAGCTGACGACGTGAGATTAAAATAATGAAACAACAACTCGTAGACACAACACATTGTTCTCGTTCGTCACTCTCATTTTCCTGAACTCGCTGAACAAATCCCTTTACTCAAATAGAGTTAATTGAATTGCATTTGTTGGAAATCGAACCCGTGCGCGCGGCCACACTACAGTGCCAGCCTAGCTTTGACAGTACTGTTTCGGCCAGACATAATAGATTCGATCCCGACTCCTCATATTCTGTGTTACTGCCATCCAGTGACACATATCCTTACATTATTTGATAGTTAACAATTCAGTTCTATGAAAAAAAAGCACTATTTTGCTCGCAACAACACCCAACAACTAGTCTGCTCATTAGACAGACGCACATGGCTAGAAGTCAACCCGTGTTCAATAGCAACAATGTTTGTAGACCAATGAATGGAGTGAATTTATTATAGAATACAACATCCGCCGCTCGCTCAGCCGCTCCGGCTGTTGATTGTTCACGAGTCAATATAAACAATGATGATGCCGACAGGGGAGCTCGGTGGCAGCAGCAGCAGTGGTATCAGAATATTCCCCCTGTTCTATTGGAATCTTTGCAGCACAAGCAGCAGCTGAATATAGCATATATAGTAGTTTATTGGCGAAGCCACCATATTATTTGTGTAGGCACGTGTGTGCCTACGCGTACGGGTGTCTGCTGGTTAGTCGGCTGGTCTCAGTAGGTGAGTGTTCCCGAGCGTTTGTTGGTGCTCCGGTGATGGACGCCGTGCAGCTCTGCCTGCATTCATGTGAGTTGGACTGCCAAGCTGTTGTAGCTGACGTTGCTCGGCGTTGACGCGGTGGAGCTTCCGTCGGCAATGGCGGCCAGGCCGGCTCTGGCCAAATCATCGAACAGATCATCAGATGGGTACGTGGTAGCGATCCCCAAACTACCACCGTCGACCAACTCGGCAATGAGAGAGGCAAAAAAAATCAACATGAAGAGGAACACTGCTGGCGCCGAAACAAGCACAATCACACGAAAAAGCATACGCATGACAACGGTTGACTACACATGATAACGAAGAAATGACAGCACCATTATTAAGGCCGACGGACCCTGTTGACGGATATGAATTCATATGGTGACACCCACCGCTCCACGTTCAATAACACCAGTGTGGGGGCATTGATAGTTGATGAGAGCGCTTTAGCAAAAACAGAAGAAACTATATATATATATATATATATATATATATGCGAAAAGGTTGCAAAACCTCACAGTCAGTACCGATAGACAGTGATATCTCACTATGTAGCAGCTATGCATTTTGTGTGAGACAAATTCGACTGTAATGTGCGGCTCTCACGCTTAGATTGGTTATTCGTCATGCATTTTTTTCCGAGTTCATACAAATTAGTTAAAGTGTGCACATTCACTTCCGAGCCCATTGACAAAAAATGGAACGCCGCAGTAAATGACATACACTCTGTGTGTGGGTATGGCATGGCAGATCCCGATCGGAGAACGTGTGGATTCTGGCGAGATTTGATCCTCAGATCGACTGCGTCTCAGTAAACTTAAGAAAACACCTGCCCCCAAGGTCAGCCAGCGTAGGGCAAGTTTCATGCTGGTTGATACAATCGCTATGATAATGCACAACTCACAACTAAGGTCAGGTTCGCTTCCCGGGTCACGTGAAGTGTACCGCCCATGCTTGGACCCAATCAGATGGTCGCGTGAATCCCTGCGCTATGAATACACGACACGCGAAGCCGGACTGATAAACACAGCCGAACAGGATTAGAGACGTTTTGCACGCACTGCGTACGTATAGCACAGTTACGATCAGGAAGTTAGAGGCACTAAATATGCGCGACTATTTAGTCGGTCGATATTCGAATGAGCCCACCAAGTGATTAGAGCTAGAAACCGACTTCCTTGGAAAGAGGACAGCGATTAACAAGCTGACGATACCCAGTTCTAGTAGACAGAACCTAACATGAGGGACGTCCATTCGGATAGTGTATTATGTGTGCTGTACAATTAGTCACACAATCAAATCATGTCAGCGTTGATTGGGTTCTAGCGACTACCTATGTTTAGTCAAACATCGACGCATGGTGCTGTATATATATAATATATATATATATATAAATAAGGGAAACAAATTGGCCTTAAAAGTAAGGCTACTATCGATACAAGTCTCGTTAAATTTGAGTTCGAAGAAGGAAGGACAACACAAATTGTGTTATCCCAAGCCAAATCGAATATGACATAAAATCGATTGATTACAAATCTAATAATAATAATCACAAGGGCAGTTTTCGGACAATATAAACCAGATGACAACTCGAGTGAACCATACATGCCAAAGCCCTATAGTCAGTGTCAATGAGATCAGTGAAAAATGACCATTATTATTACTATTACTAAATCGCCCGTTTTCAGTCTTCGTTCCCTAATGCACAAAGCACCATTGCAACCAATACTATCTAATACAATTACAAAACATGATGGATGAAATGCCTGAAATAGCAAACTGTTGACGATAATCGTATGCATCATGCCTTTCTAACGGGTAAGGCACTGAGCAAACACGGGGAGTTACGCATGACATCGTGTAGTGTTTTCAGGTGTGTCTACCTATCGAGACCTGTATGTCTGCATAAGACAAGTCGCATGTGCAGGCATGGCATGGCAATTGTGACGGTGGCTGCCGGTCGCGATCGATGGTCGACTCGGATCAAACAGATATCCTTGTCAAGGTTGGCTGATCGAGGCTGTCCTGGAAAAATTCTGCACCCGAAAGGCTGCAGGAACCGATTGTGATCGCTATCGTCATGTGGAGTAATACTACATACAATTACTAGCATAGAAGTGTGGTTACTACGCATTTAGCTTCTCGACAATTTTCCCTCTAGCGAAGAGTTAAATATCTTCATGCAGATAATAACGAATGGTGATAATACTAATAATAATAAAAATAATAGCAATTGGTAGCCATATTATATTTGAATCATGTGCTTTCTAGTAACCTTTCGCAGTGCCCGTGCACCTTTCCTGAACGAATGCGCCGATTAAATATCCTCTGCGAGAGTGGAGCATCTGACAAACTGCCAGTTGAACTGGAGCCGACATGAGGCTAACTTGACAAACTCGACCAAGCCCTCGCCAACGTGTGCTATTCCCAATACGTGTATATCATCACAAATTCGTTATAGGGCTAGATATGTCATAGTGCACGACAGTTATGAACATTTGAGTAACTCGCACGAGGCGTTTCTCCTAGTTGCTTACGGTCGGCACCAGTTCCCGACCATCTCGGTGTGGGTACGACCCTGTCAGCCGAGTTACGATATGTATTATATTGTCACTCACCCCGTCGTCATTATGGCTGACGCTTTGAAAGTATCTGACCTAAACGGATTCATATTTATCTCTAGTGGCGTAACGAAGAGAAATTGAGTCCAAAAAAATAACATGGCCACACTCATTCGCTTGTGTCGCCAGCGGTCCTAACTAGAGGAAGATATAAGGGTCGGCCAGAAATGGATCGGCAATCGGCCACTCATCCAATGGGAACAAGCCTCATAGAAGAAATAATGGCTGGTTGGAAAAAAAGGCGGATACTTTAATTATCATAGTTCGGGTCGAATTAAGGCGTCATCACTCTTGTTGACGCGTGGTATTTCTACAGCCCTGTGGCAAGCATGTATATATATATATATAATATCCATGGCTTTACTGTATCCTGGCATCGTTCTCGTGGGAAACAATGGGAAACTACATAGACTTCCCCACTTCAACGATTGAGTAGGATTTTTGTCAACTTTTCGATGTGGTGAGAATCGATCCCTATGTCGAACTCAGTCTCTGATTTTCCGGCCGATAAGAAAGCATAAGACACTGGTGTATTCATGCTGTTACACATATTGAAACCAATGGTTCTTGAACGAACGACGGCGGCGGCGGCGGCGGCGGCGGTACACGGCATTAACGGAATCTAACGCGGAACGCGTGCAACTCGAGCTGTTGCCGCCTATAAAAACAAATATATATTTTTGTGTATTTTGATATAAACAAAAGTGGTGGAGAGGCCAATGAGCAAGACTGCGCAACTGATACAATATCTATGTAATAAAAATATGAATAATGCAATAATGATGTTCTTCATTGCTTTTTTCTGCTTTGTTCTTCCTGTATTCATTCTCCAATAATGTGAAATATATCTATCCCATCGCTTTCTATTTTCATTTCTATATATATATATATATATATATATATGCGCGATATATATATATATATATATATATATATGCGCGATTCAAACAGGCCGCTAATTATCGGCTGTATCTGATTATACGCTCGTTATATAACCAATACAATTATTGGTACGATGTTGTAGCCATGTGGCTCTGTTCTGCTCGTCCAAATCGAGGCCATGCAGATTCTGCGGCGACAATATCAACGCAGTTGCCAATACAACACAGGTTGTCATTTCCTAGTATGTCTTGCAGCGAAGATTTTCAGAATTGGCGATTCACGCACGCCAGTAAACTTAATTATTATCCTTGGTAGAAATGGTGCTGAATAGAGTTTACATAACTTGTCACTGGTTTTGTCACTGTTTCTGATTAATCTATCTACCCTTGTACGGCCGTCTCATGCGTCGTGTTCCGAGGGGACAAGATATATTCATTGAATATTGACACACTCAAAATGTGCTATAGTGGTCTCGGGAAATCGAGCGAAATATGACTGAATATGCCCATGTACGTGGAATTAAATTGCGACTATAGAGGGCAAGTATATACATGGACATTTCCAACGTAATAATGATCGTGCAATGTTCATTAAGTACAACAAAATATCTGATCTGTTTCGTCACTGCTAAGGTATTAATGGCTAACGACCAGAAAGATTAATCGCGTATAGTTAAATTTGACCACGTCAAATTTTCTGCTCAACAATATAATCGCGATAATGATCAGCGTAAGTGTTCCAGTTGGCGTGAGATTAAGCTCAACGCCACCTGAATGAGTGAATGAATATCTTCATTATGCGGACTAACGTACTATATATATATATATATATATATATATAATAGTATGGTAAAAACAATGGGTGGTCGCTCACCCCCGTAGAAAACACGCCTGCCCCCCCCCCTGAAATTATACTGAATTCGAGGATTTGACGTCACTCGTTCATATGTAGGAAATTAGGCAAGAGCACATTTCTCACTTAAATGTAATCAACAGCTCAAACTGCTACGGCCGCTACTGCTAGTACCCTCCCCCAATACTGTAAACGACTAGCTAGTAATAGCTGTATAAGCGACTCACTCATATTACTGAGCAAGCTACACGCGAGCCAGCCAGCAATGTGTACTTCGCTTAAATCTGTAAACAAATACGGCCACGCTTTGTAGGCGACCGTATACATATAATGACAGCTATCATCACTACAGAAACTCGGTGTGACACCACTTCATGTTGTCCTTTTGCTAAAACAACCCATATTTGTGCCTACTTTCTTTCTAAGCGCTCACAAAATAATAATACATTGACCTTTCACAAGGTTCACACCCCCACCCCCCAACTCGTTATTCCCTCCAGTTTTTTCTGGCACTGTTCAATTATTTCTATGTCCACATTTAACGTGCGCTTCTGATATTTCGTGTCCAGCCGCTTTCGCCTCGTATCGTTTCCTGATACTCCCCACAGTTTTTATCTCGTTTCCAAGTCCATCTTCCTCGCGCGCGATCGTTCAATGTTCGATTATTCGAGCCATTCGTCCATTCATTCGGCAATCGTGTAGCGGACATTTTCGTTGAGTTTTCTTCGTTCTATTACTGTTATTATTATCATTGTTATTATTATTGTTGCCTGTTAGTGGCGGCAGTAGTACTAGAAGTGGCAAATGGACATCGGCCGACACCGTGGATCCTCAGCTCAGCTGATCAGCGTGGACTTGTGTCAATTCGCCAGTGGAAAAACACGACGACGGCGGCGGCAACAGTTGTTGCTTGGCCGATTGTGAAATCACAGTGGTTTGTGTGCGGCGGTTGCGGGTCACAAGGCGACTCTCCTACGCGACTCTACCGAAGTCGGTAGTTGGCGGGCGCTCGTGGGATCGCTGTTGCTGCTGCTGTTGCTGTTTCTGCTCGAGTAGACGAATGCACTGAACGCAGTGATGCCTCGAGCGACCGCTCCGTCCTTGTGCTTCCCTTTGTTGTACCACTTCTGTTCCGTTGGTGTTGTTGTCGTATCGGCGGCAACTACCTCGGCCGGACACAGAGCAGGGATCGCAAAGCACCGCTTCTTTGTTGAGCATCCTTCGTGGTGCTGTTGTGCGAATTGATTCCCTCTGCCAGATAGACAGACTGGCAACTACGGATCAGAGGATCTGGAAAGTGAATCTGTGTGTGTGTGTGTATGCATCTGTGCTGAACTGTGCGAGTCTGCTTCGGACGGCTTTCTCTGCCCCACCAGAGTTGCTCGCTTTCATCCGCACTTTGACGAACAAAATTGAGGAATCAAAGTCGACGATGGTCAAAGTTGGACAAAGACCGGACGTAAAATCAACCGAGACGAATTCTGCCGTTTTTCCCCGTTCTCTCTCTCTCTCATGTTATTAATTAGTAAAAGTAGTATTATTTGTAGGATGAAGATAATGTAGGGAAGGTACGCACTCGTGTGTCTATGTGTTCATTTCTATTTCTAATTATAAGCGGGGCATATATATATATTGCTTCTTTTCGTACAATGATTTGTACAATGAGCATAATTTGCATTTGGAATGTATTCGTGAACTTACACAACGCTCTTCCATTATTGGAATATGTGACACGACTTTTTCAGAACGAAAAAAAATTGCTTTTGCTTAATATGTATGCTGCTTGCAAAGCATTGCTCATTGGATACAATCAGGTGTGTCAATTTAATGTAAATGAAGACTTCCCAGTCGACAAAGTTAATTTTACCTCTGTGTACACATAATAATTAACCTCTTAATTAGCGTGCATATAACAAACGGACATACTGATCCACCTAACAATCCGTCCACGAACAAGAACAGGAGAAATTTATTTCCTTCAAACGAACGAATGGGTCGCTTGATAAGGGTTCGAGCCAGCCGTTGTAGGCGCATTGTCCCCAACAATATCTCTACAGACCAAGCTGATTGAGCTAAACATCAACGGGCCTATTTGTGACTTTGGTGACTTTTGGCCAGTCCTGTCAACGCCAGTAGGCCACGCCGTAGCATGTCCTGATTAGACAATCTTCTTCGGACGCACTTCTAGTGTGAACTAGATTACGTGAATGCCCACCAACGCTAGCGGCACCAGAACATTTTGTGGCTATGAAACCTCGATGTTTAATAGCATCATCATCTCGATTCCTGGCTAAACCAGCCGCATGATTGACCTATGCAGTAATCATAATGGCATGCTTGTGTGTGTTTGTTTCATTGATGTGACCCGTTTCTCGAAGCACCTCTATGCTAATCTATAACTACTGGTAGGGAACTACAACTCTACGATTTGTTCTAGCGGCCCCTCCCAGAAAAACAGAATCAGTGGCAGCAAAGCGGTGGCGGCGGCGGCAGCAGCATCCTGCCGTGATTCTGGTTCAAGAATTCAAAATGATTCACACAGTTCACCGCGGAGCACCCTCGCTTCTGGCGGCGTCTGCCATTCAACAACGCTCATGTGGCCACGCTAGGAACGCAGCCTTCTGCGAAGGCTGTGCCGCCTCATATTTTACAGAGTTACGCATAACGCACGCACCAACAAATACAGACACCAACGTGCACAAACGCCGACACAACAAGCACGCATGTCTTTGTCAGCAAAAGCCAGAGACCACAAAAGACAAACGGCGTGTGAGCACGGCCCTTCTCTCTATCGATATTCATATATATATATATATATATATATATCTCACTGGCTCCCTCAGCCTGCTTGATCGTGAAACGTGGACTGGAGTGCGTTGCCTCTTCGTCATAGACGTCAGCACCTTCGACTCCATCCAGAATCGGCTCAACCGCCACCGCCACCAGCGTCGGTGGCAACCAGGCCATCCATGCTGCCTTCATCGGACAACGAGACATCGGGCAGCCGTCGGAGACCGTCCGGATCACGCAGCCAGCGGCTTCATAGGAAAGTATTGCCGTTGTGCGAGCCGAAAATGGAGATGCTGTAGCCCTGTAGAATACACACACACACACACACACACAGATGACTCGCCCGTGATTTTCACGGGGTGGGTCGAGCAGTCGAGTCTCGCACGAACCGTCGCGATGATGGTTGACGGCCGGCGGCCAGCCGTCTTCCGGCAACTCGCTCGGAGTCATTGCGGCTACAGCGGCAACGGCGACGAGGTGACTGCATCTGCTGCCACTTCTACTGCAACGGTTGCCTTCTACAACTTAATATTAATCTGATGCTGACGCGATGATGTTTGCTGATGGTGGTGGTAGTGCTGCTGCTGCTGCTGTTGCCGGCTGTTTCAATGGCTCGGAGAACTGGCCGTGCCCGCGCACACAGCGAATGCTGCTCGGGACGAGACGAGGGCGGGTGTAAATATGGGCGGCAAACAGCAACAGTGGCACAGCAACGCTGTTACTACCATTACCGGCCATTTCAGGCAATACGCTGGAGGAGGCGGCTGTGTTTCGGGCTGCTTTAACGGCTCGGTGTGTTTGCGTATGAATGTATGTCTTTCTTTCTACGGCTGAATTGATCGGCCTCAGAATGTCCACAGTGTTGTCCGGGGTCGACACGCACAGCGAGAGAGAGAGAGGGAGAGAAAGATCTTTTCTAGCGAACACAAGAGGTAAATGAAATGAAGAAGAGAAGAAAAAGCCGAAGGGCGTCTACTCAGAAGAAGCAAATGTCTTACTGACTACTCGACGGTACGGAGCGAATATGGACGAATGTGCATTTGATCTGGTGTATCGTATAGCGTCATATCAGCCGGCTGATTACAGACGTGTCTCTGACATGTTGACTTTAGCGGAAGGCGTATGCGTTTCACTGGGTTACATAGCATGAAAATAAATGCATGGGGATGGCTTACGCCAAATCGCCATGATGGCGTGATAGGGAAAGCTGAAAATTTGTGCTCGCTATTATATTAGATATACGTATGCGAGTACAAAGTCCGCCGGGTAGATCGACTTAGGAGGACGCCTATGGAGGACGTATAGTAATACACCGAATGGACGTTTCGTTTCGGCGGCGAACAAATCTTTATATATAATAGCAGTTTCCTATGGAACGCTTGCCTCGCATGCGAGGCTTGTCACGGTGAAGAAGATCAGCGTCAAGGTCATTT
This sequence comes from Stratiolaelaps scimitus, assembly GCA_019614645.1. Taxonomy (NCBI): domain Eukaryota; kingdom Metazoa; phylum Arthropoda; class Arachnida; order Mesostigmata; family Laelapidae; genus Stratiolaelaps; species Stratiolaelaps scimitus. The sequence goes on along the minus strand of JABWDB010000009.1, from coordinate 9,796,817 downwards.
CTTTCAAATAGCCGAGTTCAACTGACTCAACGCGCGAGCATATTTGAGTCATGTTCATCTTCTAGGATAGTTGTCCGCTTGGGCGATAGTCTCGATTTAGCGCAGAGCGTGCTTAGGAAAGGTTCAGCTTCGCTAAGACAAAAACACCATGCTCAGAAACCTCTCCCCGTAATGGCAACGTAAGTGGCACAGTTAGGAAACAATTCAATCATATCTAACGGCGTCAAAGGGAAAATTGAACGTCGAATGAGGTTCTCTATACGAAGCTTAACCTGCGTCGTAAAATCGATAAAATGACGCAGTTGTGTGCAATAGTTGGTGGTGAACCTGTTTCACACAAATCTACCGAAGCTGTCAGTCTATGAACGTTGAAAATCGATATGGCTAGTTCAGTACACCCGTAAAGACATGGACAGTCCCATCGGAAGTGTGATCAGTGTCAAGGCGAGACTGGAAGACAATACATGTTTGAGATTGAATTGGGTTGAGATTAGTATCTATAAGCTTGTAATGCTCACAAGTAGGTATAGTTAAACGAGTGTCTTGTTTGCATTTATTATGTGAAAGGACTACACATTCTGGGCATATTTACTTCCACCAACAGCGAAAACCGTTCGCGTCAAATCGAATCACTCAGACTCGTTATCCGTGATCATTGCCGATCCGTAAAATAAAATCAGCTGAACAGATGCTCCCTGCTCATTCATAACGAATCCCTCATTAACTATATGAAGCTCAGGAAACATTTTACTAACGACGAATACTCTATAATCAGGAGTATGTCTAAAATCATCAAGCATTTACACAAATTGGACCTTCTCTCTGGACACAACGATTCACTCTTGTCTCTAGTAACCTATGTGTCCTGTATAGCTTTCCTGCACTGTGCTCAATATTCATTTTTCTCGACGATTCAAGTCACCAGCAAGCCACCACCAAACAGCGACTCGTACAAGTATTCTGCCATTGGCTTTGCTATCTCAATTAGAGTGATGACAGATAGCCCTGCGGACTGATGGGCACTCGCTGATTGCCGACCTATGTCTGGATATCTCGGTAGGCAGTTTTCAATTTGGCTACTCGTCTGTAGCTGGCCACAAAGTCTGTCACTGCGCGATATTGCTGTTATCTCGAAACGCTACCGACTAAAGGCTGTGTCACTCTCAGATCCTTCGTCACTTCGTGGCTTCTGTGGCGATGAGGATTTTCCGCACACTCCACTAAATTCCGCTGCTCGGGAATATATGTGCGTGTGTGTGTGTGTGTGCGATTTTTTGTCTGTACAACGTACGGCCAACGTGCACTTCAGAAGCTTGACGCCTCAGTCAATATGACTGCCTACGAGCGTCTAACTGGCGCCCTCTCGATCTCCGTGTCATCAGTAATCGGTCATGCGCGGCAGTGGCGGACATCGGAAGTGAAATTAGTCCAGTAGTGACCGCTACCTTTGCACTAGTCGCTTCACTGGCCGAATCGTTTGGGCGAGGTCGCGACCCATCTTCGGCTGAACCCTCAAGCTGTTGACGATCGCTGGGCGATCCCCTTGGACGCTGGACGCTCGGCCCTGAGCAGGGATTAGCGAGCGAGCACCCAACAGCAAACCAGCGGAGAAAAGCCAACAGCACAATGCCAATGCCTACAGCAGCAACACTGCCACTTTGTCCCCCCAGATGTGTTGCAGAATTTTAGAGAATTTTCTGCTCCAGTGAGCCTCGCCGAGGACAGTGGCCTGGAGACACATGCCCGCCATACGTACACGTGGCCATTGGCGACCGTCGCGACAGCTCCCCAAGTGGATGAAACCGAATCGGATGCGGCCGGTGACTCGTGCCTACTCGAAAAATGAAAGTCACCGCCTGTGGATGATTAGCCAACAGCGGATCATTCGGGCGCAGTGCTCGGACAGAGGGGAAAAAATGAACCCTCTAGGGATCCACTCTATGGGGTTCCGGAAACGATGATGACGAAAGGCGGTTGATGATTGTGCCCGATGCTCGCTCGGTTTCATGCTTGACCAGATCATGTGTGCGTGCTTATCGGCATGTGTGTCACATGTACACATAATAATTATATGGAGCTAAAATGCAAACTCGACCGATAACAGAAAGAGAGAGAGAGAGAGATATGTGACGTAAAGAAACAGCGGAAGTCAATGGGCTACCAGTCGTTCGATCAGGAGAGACGCATTATCGGGTCCCGTGTCGAGTCTAGATAACACTAAGTTGTGTGCTTTAAAAGTGCTGATAAATTCGTGCCATTGGTTTTCGAGGCTTCTCTACGATGGTGATGATTCCATTGACGGTAAACAATGTAGGTAATTGGCAATTAGCCTGTCGGAGATGATGAGGAATGTCAACCCTGGATAGTTAGCGGGTCGTAGACTAGACAATTAGCTAGAGAAAATTGGCGACGAGTTTGTTTCCATCCCGTCGTTTACAACGAGCTTAAGGTATTTTCCACATTGCCATTAACAATAATTAAAGATACTCAGCAAAGGCGACCAATGGAACGCTCCTCTATGGGGATTCTCGCCGCTTGAGCACGTTATCCGAGCAAGTACAGATGTTTCATTAGATGACGTTCAATATCCCACATTCGAGAGCTATAGCACGCTAGCAACGATTCGTGGACCCCCTATACCTCATGATATGGCCTGCGATATACGCAGACGTACACATATGCAAATGGGTCCAATCGCTGTCTGCCCGTAGAGCAATTCTCGTTACATGATCGCTGCTTTAATCGTGCTACCTCATCCCCTAGTGAATATTTTGCTCTATCCTGCAATCAACTATTTCCAAGCAATTGGGTAACTACTTGCATAACTGCCTATTCGCTATTTAGCGGCAGATTTTTAGGAGGATGACTCCTCGGGGGTGGTGGCGAGGCTCACTTGCTGGCCACTGACCTTTAATTTCGCTAGATATCTCGCATATGATTCACACCTATTGCTGGGCGTTTCTGGATGTCACGAGCTACTAGTCGAGTCAAGGATCGCTCTTCTCCTCTCATCGCTGTTGCTCCCTCGGTTAGAATCTAGGTTTGTGGGTATTTGTAACACGAGAGTAGATGGCCAGTGACCCCCTTTTGCGCTATCTGCTGTTATCAACGATCATCCGCGCGAACGCACCCTGACTTCCCACACGCTATCATCTTCGCTGCACTCTGATGCTCTGATTCTCTAATGTTATTGTCCTGTTGGCCCGTCTGTGCGCGAGCAGAGATGCTTTCCTGCTGCTATGGTGGCGTAAGTAAGAGATGTTTCATCAATTTGTCGCCGAGCATCGGCCGCGTGTGCCGAATATCTCGTTGTTTTTTCGGCTAGCCAACGGCGGCGGCGGCGGCGGTGCTACTCGACGCTTCTATTGCTTTACCCGCTGTTGCTGCTGCTGCTGCTGTCTAGACCTTTCGCTGGCTATGGATAGTTTTGTGTTGTTGCTTGAAGATGAGGCACGCTCCGTCTTTCAAGCACACATACACACACAAACACGGCCAGACTCACTGGCCTTGAGTACCCGTCTGTTGGACAATATGCCACTACATCGGGCGATGTCCGCCGCTCGAAAGGGGGCGCTCGCGGTGCTCGCGTTCAGCCTTGTCTAAGCTAGCCCGTTATAGAGAGTTGTGGTGGCCATGCGAACCAAGCCTACCCAGAGCGAAGTCGAGCACACTGTCTAGTGCACCATACCAACACCCCCTGTGGGTGCAGCCAGGTCTGCATAGACAGTGAATGAACCTCCACCACGCGTGAGCCGCGCAGAGCCGCTTACCAGGCACACGACCAGGCGATGCTCATCTGAAGTCAATGCTGGTAAAGAAACTAACTAACTAGATCAGAGACTGGCCTGCTGAAGGTAGGAGTGGCGGCGGTCACCAACCCCGCTGACTGTTTGCTGTGCGGCCTATGTTGCGCGCGGCTAGTATACCAGGCCCAGCAGTCTTGTCGATGCCGGCCGAGACTACACCGCCGCTGGAGTCGCTTACAAGCAGCATGAGACAACGCCTTGAGCCTTGAGAGGATCGCAGAACGTTGAATGTCACCGAAAGGAACTCAGGCAGCGACAGTAGACGAATCCACACGCTCTTCATTGAACTCCTCGGAAGCGTCAACTATCCCGCCACTCTACAGGAGTTAGGCATGCATACATGAACATCCAACATAGACGAGCTATATGGACAGCAGCGTGTTTATGGAGCACGTTCAGAACGCCACCACAACATCACCCCGCCGTCACCGCCACAACAGAGAGGTTGAGCATAGCGTCATCCAGTATAACACTGCCGTTTGCGAACAACGGATCAGATCGATCTCAAGCCAGTCGGTCCGTGTGCTGCGTATGTTGCAACATGCAACTATGCTCGTGTGTGGTTGTCGTATAGAAAAGTAGACGATACGGCGCGGTCCGCCAGTCCTGCCGGCTGCCGACCACCTAAAGCTCATTGTCAGCCACTCGACGAACTAACTGCTCGTCCTGGTAATATTGGCGCCGAATGGACACTTCAAATGTGTGCCCGAGTGCGCGCCGCTGTTTACAACACCCTACACACACACACACACACAGGCAGAGTCACAAACACTTCAGTTATAATAGTAGTTCTAGTAGTCACAGTTTTCGAACCAGCGCTATACTTTGAAAGTGCTCAAGAGAGAGGAACTCACTCGCTCTAAATGCCGATGGACACTCAACGACGAACGTTGTTCGTCATCAAGCCGCGTGGTGGCGTCATTTCGGAGTCGAAGAAGAAGGCAGAGGTGGGTCATCGGGTGATTTCAAGGCTTCCGAATGAACCGGTTGAGGCGTATAGACAGACTGTTCGACTGATCGTAATTGGCGTTGTCCATAGATTTATAGGAGCTGATTATAGCCAGACGGAGGTAAAGTCACATCGGTCATTAATCCCATCGTAAAGTGACTCGTTATTATTGTCATGATCATAACTCTACAAGACCACTTTTTTTTTTGCCCGCATGATATGATAGCTACGCAACAATAGTCAGCTCTTGTGAAGATTAGTGGGAGATAACATGACACTCATGCCATACATATACAAATATAAATATATAGACTATCACCACTAGCAATATATTATAGTACAATAATGATAATACTAACAATCATATCGTCGCCACTGGATGCCACCTTGTGTTATGTGTATCAGTCAGCAGCGCGCCCTTCTTGACGCCCTCCTAACGACGAAGCCGTCTTCAACCAGTTGTGATGCCTTCCCGTTCTGGAAATAATCCTGTCCTTCTCGCCTCTCTAATGTTCCCCCTTTGCTTTGGCATAGTCGTAAAAATCGTGCCACGCTGATATAATTGAAATGGACTCGGTATCATAGTCTCTCGCTGTATGTCACGAACAGCACTGTGGTAGCGCAATGCGAACTTCTGCCTGCGCACACAGAAGTCGATCACACGAAGAAGCGGTGTGATATATATATATATATATATAACAATCATGCTGTTATATATAACAGTGCCGGTAGCACTATGAAATAATGTGTCCCGTGGCCGGTTGGCTGATGTTCGTCGCTGACTCAAATCGCAGATCGCCCCCTAATAGGGCTCTTCGGCCCCCTGCGCGTGTGGGCGACAGCACGAACCGCCGTGCAGCAGCAACCCGAAAACGGCAGTGAAATTATCAGCGCTCGCTGGATGACATCGACAACGATTCGGATACAATTGTGGACTTCACGAATTCACAACAACAACAACAACAGCAGCAGCAGCAGCCACAATAGAAAATAGTAGACAATGAATGGTGGCAGTCAATTTGTATTTTCATGTACCACTTATGCATTTGGTAACGGGACCCGCTGTTTATGATGATCGTGCTCATGGGAACGAGAGAGACAACGTTCATGTCTGTTGGATTTATTCCCTAATCAACAAGGTTACCGTAAATCGTCGTCGGGTGCATTGTTGAACAACACCAAATTGGGCATATCGCAGTATGGAAATGACCAGCGGTCGTCCCCTTTGAGCTCAACGACAACGAGAGCACGAATGAGAGTCAGTAACGATTCAAGATGAGCAGCAGATGGTTTCAAAACAACGGCCATGATGACAATGAAATATGAAATGAAAAGTTGCTCTGGCCACTTTTGCGAACACGGCCATTAACAACGGTGAACGATCATTAAGGCGTTATCATACTTTCCGATGTTTTTCCGACGTTCGCAGCCAAACAGAGACACAGAGATGAATACGGCGTATTACATCGGCCGAGCATAGGGGATAGCATATATAGTGTTATTATTGTCATCTATCTTTTTGGTATTATGCAATTGAAATGTGTATACATGTTGAATGACGGCTAAACATGCGTGGTTAATCATTGCTGTACGAACCTATCTATGCTATTATACTAGTCAGAATTTCCGTCTACGGAAGATCTATCGGTTTTTTTTTTGCGTTGAGGGAGATACGATGAGTTAGCTCCAACTCTAAATGTATACTCGTTTATTTTGAACTTCGAACCTGATCGGAAGTATTGATCCTAAGTGTATCGCTCTCATGGATATACCTACCCTTATCAAAAAAAAAAGAAACACTTCATTTCTCTTTCGTTTATAGCAGCAATTCGCACATACAATGTAGCTCTATACATACATCACTATACACAAACACACACTGGTATATGTATTACAATATAGATAGATACACGTATATAGATGTATACACACATTCGTTACAATATACATATATATATATATATATATATATATATATATATATATATATAATAGTTGAGATTTCCCTCTTCGTGTCCCCCGCTTCTGTTCTTTCACTCATGTTCTCTCTTCATCAACGAGTGGGGTGGTGCTGGTGGTTGTAGAGGGGCTATTACTTGTTGTGAGTGCTGCTGGACTTTTCTTCCTCGTCGTCCATTCTATTATATCAGCCGTTTGTCGCCGTGCTCACTCGTGCCGGCCAGCACAACCCTGCACTACTTCATACGCGGCTCAGGCGACGAGCTGTGACGCCGTGGCGGTACAGCGCCACTCGGTTGATCCGACAACGTGGATCGGCCAACAACGCTCAGCGATCAGTCGCTGAGCGTTTTCGGATCGGTGGCGATTCACGACCTTGCGGCTCCTACATGCCCGCTCCAAATCGAAAGCCTACGACACGTCAGCCGTCATTCTTATATATATATATATATATATATATATGTGTGTGTGTGTGCGCACATAGAGACGTGAACGGGCGGTCATAGCTACAAGCCCAGAAGTGCTTGCAGTCATTCTCGTTCTGCTATGAGCAATTGACGGCGTATGCTCACAAGAGATAGGATCCGGCAGGGAGAAGTTACTGAACGCCGTTGGCGCTGATGATGGTAACGGCGCGTTTATCCTTCGCATGTGTCGACTGTGTAGTGGACGGTGTCGTATTCAGTATTTTGATCGATTCGAATTCTACCAACCACCGTTAGGGTGCACTGTTAGACTCAACTCAATTCCCGTAAGGATTCGAGATGAAATGGCGCACCATGATACGCGACCTCGTCTGTCGATAGGTGTGGCTCTTTCTAGAACGGATATCGACGTGACCATGAATAGGCACCACTGGATATTATTACAGGGTTGGCCATTGATGCATGTTCGTGTTCGAGTATGCTGAACTAAATTGCGATAAGATTATACTTGGTGCTTAATTTGTCTGTTCAATATAATTTAATTCGTATATTAAATATATTATGATCATCTCATCGCTTTCAAGGCAAGAGTCACCTAAGTTGCCCCAGGGAGAATCGACTTCGTGGCGTACAGCCGCTATATTCGCTCGTTCTCCTCAACTAACAACAGGGGATTTGTGTGCATTCTATGATATCATCGCATCTGTAGATACATGCAGCTCTCTGTCTACCAATTGCGTGCTGCTGGTGCAAGGCCTAGAGCAACGGATAAACAGCAGATGTTTAAACATAACGATGATTACGAGCTCTTCACTATATACACGTTTTGTTCAGCATTAATTTTACAGAATCCCCTTTGCATTAAAGGCTATACGTATATATATATATATATATATATACGTGGTTACGTGGTGATGCCATGTCAACGCTAATTCATGCCTGCGGTCCATTTATTATATAATGAGTCGTCACAATATGATTGCATTCGGTGAGCAACTCTGCGGAACCTTGTGGAATGCCACAACGCCCGCGATATTCTTGTTACAGATGCTGTGGTAACAGCCCCCTCCCCCCCCCCCCCCCGTGAATTATATATACAAGCACTGTCTGTTGTTGGTCCGTCGTACCACCCAATGACAGACTTCTATAAGCAAATAGCTAATTAATGCTGCCAGCAGTGATCGAACTCAGCAGTACACTGTTAATTTTCAAAAGCAAATCCACTTGTCCATTCGCTGGCGGTTCTGTTTATCAACTACTTAGCAAATCGCCGCGTATCATCGCCTTTCATAAGTATATATATATATATATATATATATATATATGTGTAATCTAAAGTAACACGTCCTCGTCGCGTTGTTGTTCGTTATCGGTGGCCGATGGCGGCGCCACGAACAGCCGCCGAAATGTCATCGAGCTAAATGCAGTACACGAGTACCAGAGAACAGAACGAAACAGGGACCAGCGATATTAACACAGCGAAGAGCACGAAGACGAGGAGATGGACCCATGGACCCGACAAGGCAATCTCTTCGGGCTGTGCTTCTGCTTCGGATACAGCCATGGTGTGGACTTCGTTCCGTAGTTACCGCCGCTGCCGTATACCGTATGCCTATGGCGAGTAACCTTGGCAGCGTGAGAGCGTGGGTAGGCTCCCGCAGCAGGCCACCAACACTGCCGTCTATCTTGTGTGCGTCTCTTAATTGTAAGCGACTTTCTCGCTCCTCTTGGTGATGTTATTGCTGCTGCTGCTGCCGCCTCTGCCGCTGAAGATTTCATTGAAATTCTTCTTCTTGACGACGAAGTACACACGCAGAATCACTCGTCGCCAGCGGACTAGTGACGCGACGCGGACAGATTCGTCGATAGACACTCTCCACTCTCACTCGAGTATAATAGTGTGATTGTTCACTAAGTAATCGTAGCCTTTTTCGCTGTGATCGCCGCCTGTTGCTCCCATCAAATAACTACTCGGCCCGAGCTTGTCTTTCCTATGTCTCAAGCAACCGCCACCGCCACCACCGGCAGCAGAAAGTTGGGCACGGCTATTTGCTTACGTGGTCCGATTTATTCGAAATCGAAACGTGCTCTTGAACGAGTCGAACGAAAAAAATCCTATAGCAGACGAAGAAGACAACAACACTCGGTGAAACAATCAATTTCATCGCCTGCTCCCGTCCTCAGGCACTAGGACGACAAGAGGGTGGATACGGGTCCAGGGAAGGCCTTCATAGAGGCGGGGGTGCCGCCAGACCAGCGCCGGTCGATAGGCGAACAGCAGAAACAGCGCGACGCCTTTGTACGGTAGTCGGCTGCTGGCTTTTTTTTTGCGAGTGCTGGCAACAGAAGACAAAAGTGGAGTGGGCAAGAGTTGCTGTGTGCTGACCAAGAAGATGAGGAAGATTTGGAGATGTTGACGAACGATCACCCGAAGAGGCGAGCGATCGTACGGGCGGTCGATCGAACATCGTCATGTGCGTTACGCCGTATATCGAATGTATCTACATATGTATTATATTTACCGAATTGATCAATGAGTGGTGCCATCGCGCGATTGGTTATCAGATATTGTCAACAAAGAGACGTCGAATCTAACTCGATACTGGGTAGATTTCAGCTGCTTAGGTTGACGTTTGAATAATTTCCTCGGGACTGAAATCGGAAATCGAAAATTCAGCTGTGCGTTCAGCCGTTGTAGTCTCTCTACGGTGTAGGCAATAGATAAGTATTTGTAACGGATAGTCGATGATGAATGATATTAGCAGTAATTGTTCAATATGCGAATGTGTCGCGAACTGTATGGCCATTTCATGTGTCGCTTGGACAGGTTGGCTGGCATTGCCGGCTGGCCACAGTGTACGAATAACTAACTCGATGCAGTCAATTGCCGTTTGCATGTATTCGTGGAAGCTGTATTACACCACGAAGTGTTGCCAAGAGACTTTAATCCAACTAATTTGCCATGAGAGTTGGCTTTGAGCTTTGTCTCGATTCAGCGATTCGATTATAGTCGATCGAATAACGAGTGCAGAAAAAGGGCGTGTTTATTAGACGATCCGAGGCACAAATGAATCGTCAGAGCGGTAAGCGATGATGTGAAATAAATACATCCGCTATCGTCTCGTGACTTATAGAGACATGTTGACTTTGTCCATCGGGGCCACAAATCAATCTCCAATGGCTTGACATGTGTATCGTTTATTTTGCGCTGCTTCATTGGTATCTATTGTCGCATTGTTGGACCATGTGACGCTCGCTCGGCCACGTTGATGCATGAAGCGAACGCTGGCTCACGGTTAGGGTCTCGGAGACAACCGTTGGTATTAGCAGTTTACGTAACAAGCCACAACTCAACAAGATCAACGTGTAAGCGATTGACACTGTAACACGCCGTTAGCTCTGCGTCCCTCCATAAAAAGAGTCGCTGGTGTCGCCAACATTCGCGGGCGACACCAGCGACAACGCCGAGGCCGACATCGCAAGCCATCGCAGCGGTGCAGCCACCACCAGCACTACAGCAGAAGCAATGACGACGGTGGCGGCGGCGGCGGCGGCGGCAGAAGCTGAACAGCCGTAGAGACCATAATGGGCTGTCGCCGCAAGCGCGTACCCGGGCGGCCGCTCCGACCGCCGGGAGGGTCGTCGTCGACCCTCCGGAATATCCGCCTCGTATGTATTTGGTAACGGGGATCGCCCACGTAGTTCCGCTGAGCGTCATTGCCATAGTCATTGCCACGCCGCCACCGCCACCAGCAGCGTCGCGGCCATCGCTGCTGGTGGTGGTCGCCAGTGAGAAGGGAGGGAGGGAGCGAGTAAGCAGGATAGAAGGATCCAAGACGAACTATTATGGGTAGTACTGTTTCGACCGAGCGAGCGAGTATGCGAGCGATCGAGAAAATCAATGGCGGACAACGGAGAGCGAGGCCCCGCTACGGAACCGCCGGGAACAGCGACAACCACTACTACCACCACCACTCGTAGTGATAGTACAACTGCTACTACGGCGATTAGTGTAGTGCCACTATATCTAGTCAATGGGAAAGTTGTAAGTGAACGTATGCTGGTTGTAAGAGCCAAGTCGCTCTGCTGACTGATGACGCGGGAACGAGTAGACGCGAGACGAAGCTGATGTCGATACAATGAAAACATATCCATACGATGAGATGCATCGTGGCCATCGTGTCGACAACGGGGAGGCAGCCAGGCAACGCCGCTGCAGTCCCAACGCGTATACGGGACAGCCAGCCACTGGTCGATTCCACTGTCTGTTCATTGGGCGGCTGCTGCCGAGGGATGAAACTGAGACGGCGAGAAGATCATGTTCATCGCAGGGCAGAAATTCAGGAGGCGGCAGCCGGGAAGGGTCCAAAGACGACAACGACGACAACAACAACAACAACAACATCGAGAAGGGCGACAACGGCGGCGGCGGCGACGACGACGACCCGTCGAGTGACGGAAGAATTTGTGTCTCTATTTGGCTTGAAATCGCCACTGCCACCGCCGCCGTTGTCGGCGTCGTCGCTACGCCATCAACGTATCAGCGTCAGATGATAGAAATCACATTGACAATGGACTTGCGTACGGTGAGGCCCGCCCTTCCTCTGCCGTATTATACAATTGCAGTCGCGAGTAAATCCATACGGGGGAAGCAGCGCGCTGGCGAACTTAGACACTCGATGAACAACAGCGGTAGCAGTGGCCACCACCATCACCAGTGTATTTTCTATTCCTTATCGTTGCTTAGCCCGCTTGATCGAGTGTGTCGGCTTCATGCCCACCTCCCTTCACTTCGATGTCCGCCCCTGCTGCCACCGAGACGGTCGATGGTGTCCAGTATGGCAGCGACAACATCGAATATCGCCTGCTAATCTGCCCTCAGACGTCGCGTCTCTAGGCGCCGTGAATGTAGTAATGAATAGCTCGACCGCCGTCCCGGCGTCGGCGATCCCGAAAATCTTCGATGGACCTATTTGCACTTGTTCATCCCTCAACATCGATAGACGAAGTGACAGAATACACAATAATAGTAGTAATAATAATGTGAATTTCAATTGTCGACATTTTGTTGCCTGACAACGAGGGGGAGGAGGAGGAGAAGAGTGAAGAGCGAATAATTGAATAATAATTAGCTAAGATTGTTCATATCCGTCGGAAAGATTCGAGGGATGACTGCCATTCGGTATGGACATGCGCATACAGTTCGCATACAGTGGACATGATCGAATCACGTACAGATCATAAAAATGGACTGAAAGAATGAAGGTCGCGAAAAGTCGGCGAATTGCGGCAACAGCAGCAGCAGCAACAATAACAACGATGACAAGAGTACGTGTGGACTCAATTGCATCGATTTGTTATGATGAAAATTACGATTGGCATTATTGCCGAATTCGCGTAAATTGGTTGGCCCAATTTAACAAGTCGATGAGGCTAGTCATGACGTTACAACGTGACCTTCGAGTTTGAATTATGGTCTGGTGCTGTCCATGGATAAACAACAGCGTTATTAGACAATGTCAAAAATAGCAACGCACACAACGAAGGTGTCGCAACGAAAAATCGTAATTAGTGCAGCCTTGCTAGTAATTAGTAGGCACACTCCATTCCGTTCGGTTGGCAAGCGACCTGCGCCATAATATACCTGTGCGGTGATCTGTTTGCCAATGGGATACCAAGATATAGAGGACCGCACCACGGGTCCTCTATGTGCGTGATCTATCTATTGTATTGTATGAACTCGAAAATCCATTTTCGACGACTCGTGGCTTACACACCGCCACGGTCAATGCAACCCGACAATCCGTCCGTACACCACTGTCGTGCATAAAGCAACCACAGGAGCAGCGGCAGCAGCAGTTCATGACAATAATTCTCCCACACCAACCGATGCGGCAAACATCTCCACCATCGAACGAAGTCGTCACAAATTACTTCCAATCAACAACAGCAGCAACAAACACAACGGGCACCCCCACAAGGAATCTCCCCATTGTGTCTTCGAAGGCGCAATGCGTTCCTACTTAGTGAGGCAATAAGCAAGACAAAAATACAACATTCATAAAACGATAAACAAACAATATCAAACCAAACGGATCCCAAACGAAATCAGCGAGACGAGCTCTTCGTCGACTTCGTTCTCAATTTCGCAATTTGCGCACACACAACGACGATCGATTTCCATCTCCGCCATCCGCTGCGTACGTACTACAGGATGACATTCAGCGATCGTCCATGGAAATCTACAGGACAGGCGAATGCTATGACAAGCCTGTTCTTTCATTATCTTCAGCTGCGGCTGCTGCTGCGGCCGTTGGTGGAAGAAGTAGAAAAAAAAATGGAGATTTTTTTTCGTTTTATTTTTCTTATTCATATTTGCCCTACTGCGCCGGCAACACCACCACCGGCGGCAGTGGCCGCTCAGTAGAAATGCGTGCACAACATTGACAGACGGTTGGCTGGTCGCACGTGGCATCTTGGTGCTGTTCCATCTTCCCGATACGGACAATGAGCGCATCAATAACTATTCGCATATCAGCCGTAGGGCCCAATCGACCTCGTCATCATGGTGCTCGACTGTCGGGGTCTGTTCGCCCGCTATCTGCTTTGTCCGCTTATTCGTGTCCGACTCTGGACAAGAAATATACATACGAATACATATATATATATATATATAGATACGATATAACACATACAAGGAGACAGGTAGACATCCGGAAAGATGGGCACCCGAAAACGCACACACGCAATATGGTCCCGCAGCCACTGGCCTGGGTTGATCTCAGTTGTCTGTACGCTGTTGCTCCCACTTCGTCCCCTGCTAAATGGATCGGTACATTTGTCAGCGGAGGAGAAACGTCGGCCGGTAATTGTAACAACGGAACCGCGGAATCTAACACACCGTTCGATTGTCCTGTATTGGACACATACGCTACAAGTACGAACAGGACAAATAGGACTCTATCGTCGCCATTGCTGCCGATGACGGTTTTGTTTGCAGTTAATAGAGCAGGCCGAGAACAGCAGAACGAAGACAAACGAGGCTAACGTTCGAATAGGAGAGGAAGAAATGATGAGAAACTCCGGGGCGAAGAGAGCGGTCGGACGCGAAGTGAGTTAAATATCACCTCAACAACGATAGTGACGTTTCGTGCACTTCGACGGCATCGCGGTTTGCTCGCGCGCCAAACGGCGACTCGAGCGCACGCTCGTTGGCCACAACGAAATTGATGGCATGCCTCTAATCTTACGAGCTATAGGGATGGGTACAAGAGCAGGCGAGATGGAGAGAGACCCTGTGGAGCCTTATCATTTCGATTGGTGGCCCTTAACAAGCAAGGGCAGCTTATGGCGGAGGCTTCCGTCATCACGGGCGCGACTGTTATCTATCACGTGGCAATGGAAACAGCGAACAGGGCAATGTTCCTTCCATGACACATCTATTATAGTTTCAAATATGCGCATGTATAATAGCTATCCCGATCGACGGGAGAGGGGATATAGCCGTAGCACAGATTACACGAAATTACTGGACAACAATTGGACGGTCCGGAGCGGTGAGATGGGGCTAGTAACTACATGCTGGTAAAACTAGAATTGGTTTATTTCGCCACAATGATTCAGATTGAAACAAATCGAAGCTCGAATTCGCTCGAGATGAAAGAATGGCCAACAGGCGAATGTGCTTTTGAGTGACCTCTTGATCAGTAGACCTTCGAATCATTGCGGCCGCGCAATCGTTAACCTACGCTGCTGGGGCAGAAAGTGCCTGTGTGTCAAGGTCAACAAAGGTCACGGGAAGGGTTAAACGACAACTGGGTCCACCTCTCCAAGAAGATGTCAACCAGAAAATGCAAGCAATTGTACAGAACATTGACATTGTGTCTACAAGGATCGTTAATAATCTGAACTGGGACTAACAGCAGTATAGAATTGCCAATAGAGATCGAGACTCGTTCACTCGGGGTTTATTCTCCGTAGTTAATCCTCTTCAAAGTGTACCACGATGTTATGCGTTTGAGCATATGCATGCCGCATATGCCGTGTTTCAGGGCGTGACAACAGTCAACAGGTCACATTAAGCTGAAGTGCCGCACCGGTTCACCAGCTGGCGGGCGTATTGCGGTTACATTCGCATGCTCACCGTTACCCTTCACGTTAATTCATATCTCGAGTACGTGTATAATAGAATACTATGACGATAGACACGACTGCAATCGTCACACAATGTAGTCAGTTGTCCACATTTGTCGATGTTGCAAGAGCAACTGCTTCTGTCGGCAGAGCTTCTATCACTGTTCGAAATACTGATGGCGCTAGATAATTTAAGGCTTCCCCCTCGTTCGCCATCTATGTCTGATGCCCCACCCGCATGATTGTTGCTGCTGCTGCCACAAATGCCACTCAGAGTTTCGATATACTATATATATATATATATATATATATATAAATAGTAATAATAATAATGATGTAATAAAAGAACGAAACAGCTGGCTGCCCCCACTGCCAGCGCAGACACTACCCACCGAAGGATTATTTTTACTACTTGATTTCACTGGCCACGTCAAATCACGCAACAGCAGTAATTAGCTAAGAGCGAAAACAACATCATCTCGCACAGCGAATATGAAACGGCCAACGGGCCGGGGCAGGGCGGTAACAATCTGAGCAGATGGTGGATAATTCAAACAATCGCGCGAAATCGGCGTGTTTCAGCCAAATAGGTGATGGGCATTTTCCTTTCTTAGCGCTGAATGATTTGGTTTTCTATTGAATTTTCCGCCTTGCTACACATCTCGTGGGGTACATACATATACGACTGCGTGGATCTGAGGCGCGGCGGCATAAGCTAGACGAAAGTGGGAAGCTATTATAGCCTATATTTTGTCTGACATTCGCACGGGAGATTGCGTTGAACGATTATCGTTTGCTCCAGAAACAATATGAATGCTGTTGAATCGTTGCCCCTGTTGCCATCTCAGCCCATCGGTTGGCCATGGGGGACGATCGCTCCGTGTAGACTAGACAAAGGTCATTCGTGGCAGTAAGACCGGCAGTGGTGGTAGTAGTAGTTGTAGCAGCCGCGGGAGCAGCGATGGCTGAAGGGTGAATAAGGGAAATCCTCTGTTGAAAGGGTTGTCTTAACTCGAATCGCCGGGGATCATGGTTGACACTGCCTGGTGTCATGTAATCCGACTTGTATGCTGCTACCATTACGGTGATCCGGGGAATTCTCAATTGAGAGATAGAGAAAACACAGTGATATGATTGCATTGACCGAGAAACGACAGAGTTGCACAGCGTGCTTAGTTAAACCCTCCTCTGACGGCTGCTGTCGATGTTAACATGCCGATGCGATGACAACTCTCTGTAATAGCAGAGAATCCTCTCTCTCTCTCTCTATGTCTCTCTGTGTTTTCAGTTAGTCTGGACTCAGTCGAGTTGTCCTACGGACAAGCTACCTCTGTAGCTGAATCCAGTTGAAAATAAGCAACAGGGCGCATAACTGCACTGCATAGAACATTTACGATGTGTGAGAGCGCGTTGTCGCTTTCTGATCAGAACTGGATTGACGATCAGAACCGCTGTTACTGCTGATAACGGTTCAGACGATCACAACGCGGCTGCATCTCTTGTCGTCGTCGTCATCGTCATCGCCTCGGAAGGATTGAGCGATCCACCTCCCGCTGAGCAAGCGGGAGCGTCGAACGCGTCTATGAGTCTGTCTGTGTCTGCCTGTGTATACCACCAAAGCAACGGATTTCGTTCAAAGCCGCCGTGGCCAGTAGATCAGTCCATACTTCTTGCTGCTGCTGCTGCTGCTCATAGCTGTTCAACGTTGTCCATGCCATCATCGCACTAATGGAGCAGCCGCAGCAGCCGCAGCAGCAGAAACACGTCGTTACTTTAGCAGTACAACTACTAACACACTAATAATAGGTCTATACTTGCTGAAGCATGGCGAGCTTCCACAGGCGCCAACAACAGCTCAAAGCTAGACGAAGCTGGCCGCTCGGCTAGCTAAGTGCTTGCTCGCGATTAAGACTTACTACGGCAACAGCTTCTGCTGCCACAGCGCGATCAGCGACTACTACCACTGAATAGATGTCTTCGGCTTGCGAGCGTCAACGGGCAATGCTTGAATGACTGACGAATCGCTGCGCAGCGAGCAAATCAATGAATGATTAAATGAGCCAATGAGCGAATGCTTTTGTCAGCCATAGCGGCGCGGCTTTACGACAATGCATCCAGTTGGCAACTGTCTTAGATGCTTGTGGCTAACTGTTCGAAAGCAAGCGGCGACTCTCGATCGACAACGTTCGATCTCAGTTGTATTGTAAAGGGGTGCGAAGAGGCAGTGTTCTAGGTCTGGCTGCGTCTGCTCGAACAAATGTACGCTATGGTGTCGCCTAGGGCGACCTGGTGGATATTCTCGTAAAGCGCTGGCATTCGACTAGAGTAAACGCCCATCGCCAGCAGCGAATACCACATAGGGAAGGACCCTGTCTCAGCGACCCCCCGTATCTCACCTGGCACAAACTGAACAAGAATTAGTTTCACTGTTATTTTAGAGAACTGAATCTATATCATCGTTGTTCTTCCATAACAGCAGTCTATAACGGTCGAACCGTATTAGCGAATAGGGCCAGGTGTCAATGGTCGAACGTCAAGTCTTTGGCAAGAGTGTGGCTGGCAATGCACATCATAAGGGTGTAGAGAAACGGGGATTTCTCTACCCTGAGCGACGGATTTTTGCTTGCTCCTTTTCTAGACCTCTGTTCTTACGTCATCAGACCATGAGAGAGAATGGTGTGCGGTCGCCGACGATTGGTGCCAGCAATGGAACTCGTGGCTATCGCGTTCTGTTTGTGGTTGACTTTTCGATGTATACTGCTGCCGCTTGTGCTGTTGCTGCTCACGCTGTCTACGGGCGCCGTGAATTGCATTGAAACTCGATAAGTTTCCTGTCTATGGGTTATCTCTCTCTAGTGCAGCGACGACGCACTTCATCGATCGTACCTTCTCTGGCCTCATCCTCATTCATCCACTCATTCGTCCGAATCGGACCAAGGCAAACATACAGACACACACACAAACAACCACAGAGGCACACGGCCACAACAAGAAGCAGGTATCGATGTGTGGACCTATTGACGCCGAGTTGGCGCTGAGCGACCACTGTCCGGGCGGCCCAGAAGTCAGACACCGGCTTCCGCCGTAGCCACCAGAGTAATAGATCAGAAGCAACAGATCAGACCGAGTGAGCAGAGGAGAGTAGCAAGGACCATCATGGCCGCTGCTGCTGCCGTCGTCGCCACCACCGCCACCGCCGCCGCTGCGCTGCTACAGAAAGAAAAAGGCGACACAGAGCGGGGAAGTCAACGTCCCAGGCTGCCACGGGACAAGTTACCTAGCCGCGCTAGTCGCTACAACGAGCGCCAGCAACACAACGCCGCCGCCGCCGCAGCAGCAGCAATCACCGCCAGCAGTAACAGCAGCGTCAGAACGACGCGCTGACCAACTCGAGCGAGCGATGGCCAGGGCCGGTTGTGGTATCCGATGTTGGGTCGGGATGTTACTTCTAGTTACCTCCACGGTGCTACTGTGTTCTGCTGCTGCTGCTGCTGACTTGAACTTCAACAATTTCAGAGCACTGACACTGGTCGGACAGAGGGCGCGCGCGGAGTGGGCAAGCTGGCAGCAAAAATGACCGGCTTCGCTTGTGCATCCGAATATCTGATTTAACCAGAGAGGAGTTCTATCGCAGCTGGTGGAAACGTCGCCCCGCTGGAGATTGCTGCTGCTGCTGCTTGCTTGCTCGCGAGATGTCCTGTGCCGTCTGTATAGTGCCTATACCACGGCGCTGCTATAACGATGCAGATGATAATATACGGTTCCGCGGAGCAGCCATTACCACCCCATGCAGATGAACTATGAGCAAGTTGCGCGATGCGGCTTCGTTAGGTATTTTGGCGGATTCACGTCCATACAAAATAGAAACAAAAATGTAACAAACTATTTCTACCCTGGGTGGGGAAATCGCACAACGTTTGGACGAAAATACTAACCAACGAGATTGGCTTGACGTTATTGTCTTCATGTTTAATCACATGACGGCACATAGAACATCCCATGACGATGCGCCCGATTGGGCTACCTTGACAGAGACGACCACGACTATAATACTATTTCAAATAACACACCGTCCATGGCACAGCGCCTACGACGGACACATATATATATATATATATATATACACATATATATATATATATATATTCTTGAATAAATAAACAGGTAAATTTTCGACTGCCGAGTAACTTTACAAGTCCAACAACTAATCACCGCGGTCGGTCAGTAGCGCTTACTGGTTGGCTGTCGACGATATCTCTCCCTAATCGAAATATATGAGTGTGTATGTACAACGCGGTGCATGGCCGTCTCTACCCTTTTGCCACCACTATCCAAATTTGGACGAGATGCGTCGCAGCCAGCGCGGTGCAGTGGACACCACAGCACAGCCGGTTCACAATTTCAAAGGGACATAAATCCATGTAGAATAGTGTAGCCAGAGCTGGGAGAATATTTGTTTTGACCAGCGTTTCGACATCGCTTGAAATATCGGAGAAGCTGTGTCCGCGCCATTGTGTTTCGTAACGTTATTTACATTGTATGAACGTCCACCATGGATCATTCCCTCCTTCTGTTTTATATATATATATATATATATGCTGATTTGGGTTGAGTCTACCCATCTTAAATTGGATTAATAATCCGAGCAGAAAATAGAAAGGAATTGCTTTAGTGGCGCCCAATAAAATGGCACAAAACTAATTTTATATTTATATAAGAAGATTACCTATCAGGACTTAGGCTTATGTCACGTTAAACTCTCACAAGCAATAGCCAGCCTCGGTTTCGTCAAATCTTCGTCGTCCCAAACAGAAAGAGGCACTAATGATACGGGGTTCGCCATCAGACTCCGTCGATCAACGAAGATCAAGGAGAAGATTGTGTGACGACGCGGTAACCATGCGCGGTTAGCGAATCATAGGAGCCCCGCGAGCCACTTGTTCGTCCGACACACAGGACAGGAACAAAAGACGGCAGGCTACAAGCACAACGTTGATCTGGGCCTGATCAACAACCTAAGCTGGCCAGAGCGATCTGTTCGCCAGAATTTGTGTCTAGTGCGCCTTGCTCAAGGGCTCTCGTTGGGTATACGCGTCAGGGAGCTGGACAGTTCTCTCGATCTCTCTCTCTCTCTCTCTCTCTCTCTCTCAAGCGGGGCAAGTGGCTCTCAGCAACAACAGCAGCAGCAGCAAAAGGCAACAGCGACACAGACCAACGATGGTGGGGTCTTCTTCCTTTTCTTTTCTAGCGTGTGGCTCCCGTCTGTACGTATGCGCGTATATGTGTGGCTCTATATCGGGCTGAACGCCAGCAGCCAGATAGGGTAAGTGGCCAAGCGAAATGATACGAACGACCACCACTCTTCTTGGCTCGGCCTGTCACTGACTGTCCAGCAGAAGGGAAGAGTCCTGTGGTGTCATCTCGTGTCGCTCGCTCACCTGAGCGGAGCTTCACCTGAGCAGCCGAAATACAACGTCAGCTATAAGAGGAATCAACGATAGCAGCAACGCCAACCGAAAATAAATAAAGAAAACGTCCACGTCACTTTTTTTTCTGTCTGTGTTTATCTGTCGAGAAAAAATGAGCTTGCCCTTTCTGCGTTTGCACTATTTATATATCTGCTGGAATATCGGCCATGCTGTTGTTCTACCTGTTCGCATACAGTTGCAGTCGACCGAACCGGATGAACGGATGGTTTGCCGTTTGGTCGAAACCGTTTGGCACAATTCGTCATACATATCTACACACACACACACACACAAACTCTCTCCCATACACACACACGCGCGCATACAAACTCACACATGAGCATTGGCGCGACGAGTTATAGAGAAATATGACGAGGACAGTTGTCGGAGGTAGTACAGTCGTGCACAGCTGCATGGATTTATATAGATATATATATATATATATATATAGATAGTTGCTACACACAACTGGAGCTCTCATCCGCCTCGGTCATGGAACAGTACCATTTTGCTCTTGTTGTTCTATCCTTTGGTTAATCCGGCGTCCTCGCAGAGATGACGGTGTCCACTTGCTCCATGTGTGACGGGTCTCACGCCATCACTATTATATGACTTCAATTGAGCTATATCTACGATGCTGACTACTCGTCCCGTACGCATCTCTCCCTCTCGTGTTCAATGCAAAATGTCCCTTTAAGCAAGCTGCCGTTAGTACGACGACAGCGAGCACCGCTGCTAACACCGGCAGCACTATTTAGACCCAAAAATCTGCCCCTTGCTATCACGCATAATCCAGACTAAGCTCGCGAAAGAGTGGTTGGTGGCTATAAGCGAGTTAGTCAAATGCTTCCCGGGAATGGAGCAAACTAGCAGAGCAGTAATCGAGTACTTACTGCTATTGTAATAGAATGAGCTCGCGACAACTCGCTGCGTTCCCTAGCCTCTGTAGTAACCATAAGAGCAACACAGCTGCCTTGTTGATTCTCTCCAACCGCTCGACGGCGCATCGAGACGCGCTGAACTCCATCTCTCTTTACTGACTTTACCGGGATTGACCCGCCAGACGTCGTTGGAAAGGTCCCATGATTCAATGCTCTTGCCAAACATTGCCTCGTCGGAGCTGATCGTTTGGTATATATATATATATAATGTATCTCGTTTGCATCAAGATTGTGATGCTACTGATATCATGGGCACGCTTACCCTGTCCACGTTTTCGAGCTAATGTCTCCTCGTTTCGCATGTTACACCTGTGTACCGTCGAGTTTCAACAGTGTTCCTCTCTTAGATCTATACATCAATAGAAATTTATATATATATATATACATAGATATATACTACGATTGAGTGCACGATTAAGTTGGTTGGCATGGTCCTGTAGTGTAAACCATTATATCAAGTACTATACCTTTGAACTTATGAAGGGAGCTTTCGTATTGCTGTAGCTTCGGGTCGTTGGTCTCATCGCCTGTCGACGAGATCGCGCTCTCCTGGACGACGGTATACCGTCCACCCTGTTGATACTCCGCAAAGCGGTACATCCGACTCTCTTTGCTGCTGCTCCGGCTATGGCTTCCAGTACGATCCTCCATGGCTAGCGCTGACTAGCGCTCCGCTGGTACAAGACCCCCTAAGAACAAGGGTTTCCTGAGCCCAGGGAGAGACACTGCCTGGACGAGCACTTTACTCCGGGCACCACAAGAACTACCACTACCCGCGTTCCCACCTGCCACTCCACCTCTACCACCCACTTCGCCGCTGTTTGGTTCGTTGCTGCCGCTGTGCGTGCGTTATTTTTTTTCTTCAATTTCCACTTGTGTTCCTCTATCTTCCTTTGATTTCCTTTGCTATCTAGAGTTTGGAGAGTTCAAGTCCAGTTTCGATCAACACAATTCAACTCGGCGCTGGGGGTCGTTCGACGGCGGCGTGGGTGGATAATAATGAACAACAACAACAATTATCTAGTAACGACGAAATCAACAAATCAGCAATTAACGCAAATCGCTCGGCTGGACGGCCGGCAAAGGCCGATGATGATGGTGGTGGCGGTGGTCGGCGCCGGTGGACGGTCGGTTGTCCTAGGCTACCCCGGGGGAAATTCTCAGTGCACTTGCACAAGTGCAGCTATCCACTAAGGAGGCGATCACGTCACGAACGACACCACACACACACACACTACGTATTGTTCGCCTGATCGCCTGCCTAATCGTCCAGCTATCTAGCTGCCCTGATCTGGCCTGGCCTGGCTCGATGATGGTCAAATAGCCGAACGGATAGCATTCGAGCGACAGCGTCACATTCGGAGAACAACTGCCGCCTCTGCCGAACTGTCTCTCGGCGCTTCGTTGACGTTGCCGTCGCTACTGCAGCTGCTTGTCCCTGCTCGTCGACGATGGGCTCGGATCGTTCGAATCGTATGATCGTGCACGTCTTCATTCAGTGATTGTACGCGCTGTTGTTGTCGTATGATCGGGTGCGTGCTGGATGATGGCCGTCGGTATCGGACCTCGCTGGCTGCGTGCCGAGGACGGTGGTAGCGGCGGCGGCGGCAGCGGCGGCGGCTGAGCGGATCAGCCAAGGCCCTCCTCACTGGCTCGGCCCTTTCTTTTGAGTGGGCAGCAGTGGTCGTAGTCGACGCCGTCGACGAGCCTCCTACATCTTCTACCGTAACGGGACACGGTGTCGGACCCAGCGTACAGCGACGCAACTCCGGCGCAGTACGAAAACATACACTTTCACTACGAGCACTCGGGCCACTACAGCTACCACAATCACCGCTGATATTGCAACAACGACGGCAACAACAACGACAAGAACAACAAGAACACCGGCGACAATAACAACAACAACAGCAACAATGAGAACAACAGCAACAACGACTATAATGATGATAGTCGCACGGTTACGTGCCCTGCGATGGGCGATGACGACTTCTGACTGGGAACAGCAAGATTTAGTGACACTTTGTGGAACACTCTATTAGCCTTCGTCTCAGGGTACGACGTGGTCGTTGTCGCCCTGGCCCTTATTACCAGTATATCCTGTCGACCTTTCGACAGAGGGCGCCACAAGCGGGATAACACGCGGTGGAAATGACACCGTCATAAACTTCGAGCATGAAACACCCCGGCGAGGCCGGAGGGCCCGGACAGCGATGCTCGCCGCCGCGTCGCACACGTTAAGGCAGGACGCTCACGTCTCGAGACTTGGCTCAGTAGTGGGGGGTCTCAGCAGGAATTCGACGCCCCGATAGCAGGTAGGTATCAACTGATGCAGGGCATCTAGCGTCCGACTGGCCTCCCCAGTCAAAGATCCAGCAAGGATATCCCGATCAGGTATTTCAGCCGCCTCCGATACCTGCGATCCTGTAAGGCATGATGGGGCCGTCGTCCAAAACAACACTGACTCCTTCCTACCTGGACATTATCTACCTACAACTCCATTGTCTCCATCGCGCCAGTGCTGGTGCTTGTGGCTGTAGTGGTGAACTTCACCGATATTATAACTACTCCAGTAGTGGTCACTCCAATGCCGGCGGCCCCCGAGCCACCACCTAGCGCTTCTCACACACTACCCACAACATCTGCAGAGTCGACAACATTCACACACCCGTGTTTTGCTCCGGCGGCGGCGTGTCGGACGTCAGTTCGTCAGGCAGACGACGAAATAGGCGAGGGGGAGGCAAGGGTGAGCAAGCAGGCAAAATGTTCCTACCGCTGACGCTAACCGCTACGAGAGCAACAACCGTCGCTCGTGGAGCGGCCGCGTTTTCACCCGGCGGCGGCGCTGACTGCAGAGTAGCGTGAAAGGAGGATGGATTGGGGCAGGACGACTATGACGACAACGACGACACTCACACGGACACAAATACAACAGGGCTTGTCTAGCTGCTGTTGCTGACCATGATGATGCCCTGGACAAGCATGGGGGGGAGGGGCGCTGATTGACCGACGCCTGCGCTTGCTGGTTTCGCCCTCCTTCGACAGAGCTCCGCGCGAACAACTCTGGGAGCACTGCAAGATCCCTGACGTCGTGGCGCCGTCTGGCGGAAAGCGGCCGAAAGTCGGTGGCCGGCGAATGTCGGCGCGGGCTCTTCGAAATACGCGCCACGCGCGATGGCTCTGTTGCCAATGAGCGTCGGTAATCCCTGTATGGATCAGCCCTCGTAGAGATATATTGACACGTTTTCTAAATGACACAGTGCTGTTTTTGACACAGTGGTGGCTGTCAGGATGCAGCAGGGTCGTAGATTTATCAGGATGATATGCTTATAAACAAAGCATTTGTTTTACGCTAAGCTGGATATACATCTGGCAGCGACTACAAAGCGATCCCGGTTGCCGGTCACGAAATACAAGGTCTTGACAATATTCAACAATACAATACAATACTAAATTTAATCAGATATTTCGTTGTCACCTTATATCAGGTATTGTTACTAAGTACCATGAGCATACGCGAGGCTGTTCAATGAGGCAACAGTTCGGTGCTCATTGGCGCAATCTATTGTGTATAACAACAATTCGCAATGTTTACAGGAACAAGTGCTCGTGCACCTGAGTGCCCCTGAGTATGGTAGATCGATCCCAAGCACTCAGGCTAGGAGCATAAACATAAGCTCTGACAACGAATCGTCGATACCGAGTCGTCGGAATTAGTTGACTGGAGATTGGTGAATAACTGTCAGCAATACTGGACTACGCGTGATGTCCGCTGTATTCGTTCCTCATTTGCACTTACCTGGAATATAACAATGCAAAGCAATCATTTGCTTTAGTGAGAATAGGCACAATAGCTTGTAACTGGAAACGTTTGACTTCAAAGATGCCACCGTGAGTATGTTAACCTCTATCAAAGTATATATATAATGTATTAGGTAGTCCCCAGCAAACTGTAGCGCCTTTCGGATGGCGCACAGCCCGAACTACGCCACACAATGCGTTCATTTTTGGAGTGGGCACGCGGTAGGAACGTGGCTTCCTTTCGAACACTGAGTGGTTTCGATACGATCAGAAAGATGGACGCTGCGGCAAAAAGTTCAAATTCCCCCAAAAATCAACGGGAAATCATCAAGTTTTTGTTTCTCCAAAAACACCCTCCAGCTGAAATCCATCGACAATTAGTGAACGCGTACGGCAGGTCTGCCTTATGCCTGCGAACGGTGCAACGTTGGTGCGAGCGATTTAACAGTGGAGATATGGACACCGATGACCATCGAGGTGGGGACCACAAATCAGGTGCGACAAGGGACGATCGGATTGACAGAATCAAGGCAGCTTTTGAGCAAACTAGAGCTTGGTCCATGGAGTCTTTGTCGGCTGAAACTTTGATTCTTCGGACGACGTGTTATAGAATTATCACCAATATACTGAAGAAGAAGAAAATCAATGAAAAATGGGTTTCCAATAAACTGAGTGCTGACCAAATGAAAATGCGTGTGGAGTGTTCGACATCTAATTTGAATACTTATACGCAACAAACCAGTCGCTTAGAGCACACCGTGTCGATAGACGAGACATGGGTTAGCCTGCATAGACCCCCTGAAAAGGACCAAGCAAAACAGTGGCGACAAGGTGAAGTGGCGGCGTCTGTGGCAGTGCCAGATAGATTCGGACGAAAGGTGTTGATTATACTCGCTCTGGATAGCAAGGGTGTTTGCTATTACGAAATATTAGCGGCAAACGAAAAACTCAATGTTCCCCGATATCTCGACTTTTTGAAGACATTGATGAACAAATGGCGTGGGGATCGACAGCACCGAGTGTGGTTACTCGACGACAACGCAAGACCTCACCGCACTGCTGAAATTACGGCCTGGATGGAGGGGAACAATATTGAGCGATGGCATCAACCCCCATATTCTCCTGATTTAAGCCCATGTGATAATGGTTGTCTCCATGCATTAAAAAGGGCAATAGGTGGGGTTCCATATGCAACCGTCGACTTACTCGCAAAAGCAATGGATAATGAAATTATATATGGAAACGCAAATGGTAGATATTTGGCTATTTCAAAACTCCCAGAGCGCTGGAATCGGTGTGTCAATAAAGCTGGAGAGTACCTCTAACTCATACCAAAAGATCTTTGTTCTAACTCATTTAGTTCAAAAGTTATTGGCATTTAAAGAGGCGACAGTTTGCTGGGGACTGCCTAATACTTCGGGGATTAATAGATGCCGTTAGAGCGCTAAGTCCGTCTTTCTATATAGGTTCCTGCGGGAGCCTTGCCATTATCAGTATAGCAGAAAAGGCACGCTATTTCTTGGCATACTTATGATTTCACCGATTAGCACACTTTCACCAAGATAATAACCGTGATCGAGCTTTCGAGGATCTGTATACATCATCTCTGTGGAAGTATACATGAGGTGTTTGTTCACCCTGGTCGAATAAATAGAAACATGTTATCTTGTCCCACTGATTTAGGAAAAAAAGACCAGATAGCTATCACTCATTGCTAACGGTGTTTTTGTGTATGAACGATTATTGCGCATATCAGCAAGGAACCCGTACAAAACACATAATTTACTATCGCAGATCCACCATACTATTATTAGATATTGTACTAGGAATGCTAATTGGACATTAAGCGCCCCACGAGCATGATTGAGTGTTTCGCAACAACAAAAAACGAGCCATCTGACGGCCGTCCAGCGGATGTTTCAAAACCAACGAGAAATATTGAAACAAAGCTAAAGATCGCCACTATCAAGAAATCAGACGCAGCACACACACACACACACATATACAGACCAGTGCAATTCATAGAACAGAGCATATAGTACTACAGTACACGGACTGCTGTGTGTTGTCCGTCCTGATGCTGGTGCAGAAATTGAAATTTCTCCTCGTTTGTTCCATCCTGATTATGAGTCTTCCTTCTCTCATTCCAATCAGCAATATTTAGTGTAGAATTCACCCAGCGCCAACGAGAGCTATAATCGCTTGGAACGAATTACGCACAAATAAGCGGGACGCACCTTGCCTTCATCATTTTGTTCAGAGGGTGGACCGGCGAGGTAACCGCGGACAATCGATCCGTTGCCGCCGGCTAAGCCGACAGCGAACTGAAGATTTCGGCTTCGAGCGGCTGGCGGTATTGCACATTGTTAGCTAGTGGCCGTTGGCACGCTGATTACCGAGTAGGCTGAGCAACATTTGAAGACGGTAATAGACAACACAACAGGCTGTTGTTTCTCAAAGAGACCTCGTCATTGCGCTACAGCGAGAGGGGGCCGGGCACCGCTGGAGAGCAACGTTCTGTCAAGTCATTAGAGTGCTACAAATGATTGTCGTCATCTATGTACATCTACCTAGCTAAGCTCATTTCGAATTATTCTTATTTCCTTACGTAGGACTAACGGAGATATATATATATTTTTTTTATTTCGTTGTTCCTCTGTGTGTTATAGCTAGCTATAGCCGCCGCCGGTGTCCGGTTCTACTTAGTTCACCAGTAGAACATCCTCGAGCAAATCAGTTCCCGCTATGCGAAATTGCACAGGCTAGCAAAACTGAGCTCAATTCACTCAAACAAGAAAAATTATCAATTATCTGCCGAAACATAACCGCGTCGCTTTTTCTTGTTATATCTGCCAATTATGGAAAAATGCCTGTCACTCACCAATGGCAAGGGTTTCCTTTCGGCTCAGATTCTGTGATGGTCAATCTCTTTTTTGTCATTACGGACACAATGATCTCTATCGATTATGATTCTATGATTTCTCTACACTCATATACGAGGACGAATTAGTTAATTAATTCGCCTGACTAGCAAATTGTCGGAAATATCAACGCGGCGTTTATCAATGCTACGATGTGTCTACCTGCCAGCTGAGACGAGCGCTTAAACATAGATTAAAAAAAGGTATATTTATTCAAATATACAATAATTAGGAATTAGTTCTAGGGATTATTTGGGGGAGGGGGATTAGTTGGGGACCGGGGCCTTTGAGATTAAAGAAGTAGAGCAGGTGTCCTCACTAATATACAGTTAGTGAATGGGTTTTTAAGTTAGTCTCACACAGTTAGTACCGGATATATAGAGGTTATTACTGGCTTAGTATCAATCATTCTCGTTTTTGTTATTCAGGCAAGCACGACTGGATAGCTAGTTCAATCAAATTGTCGCCGCAATAACACTTATAATAAGGCGGGATAAGTGAAAACTGCTAAAACTGCTTCTCTAATTATTGTACATATTTTAAGACGTCATAGAATAAACCAACGTGAAAACAGTACTCTCGTTCGTTTCATTACAATTTTAATGTTGTTCGAAGCAGTTAAACTTTGATTCCCTACGTTGTCTTCCATGGGTTCTGCATGACCTGTTCAGCAGCCTGTAATTATGCCTCCAATGTTTTCCTCTGAGAGATATGGGTATTCAAGCTCGATACGATCCGATATAATCCCCACCCCTGTTATTTGTCGCATATTCTAACCCCGGTGGAAGCTCTAATCGCTATAACCGACACTGGCACATTCAATCTATGAATGCCACCCAGCATGATGAGGATTAGGCAGATAAGGTGGGGTGCCCTGCTAGGCATTGGTGTTGTGTTATTCGGATTCGGTGTCGATCGGAGAATCCGGAGCGCCACACGTCGGCGCGATCTCAGATAAATGCTTTTTGCCTCAGCCGCCACTGATCCTCAATGCGTATTCGGCGCAATCGTTATTGGCGGCCAGACGATGCCGAGAGGGAGTCTCTATGGCAGTCGGCAGAATTCAACCGAATTCATGGTAGACAGTAGCAGTCATAGTGGTAGTAGTGTTGAATGTCGAGTTGAATTTTGGCCTGAGTGTAAATCGCAATAACTTCCGCCCCGAACTCAGCACAAGCGAGTACTCGGCTCGGCGCAAAGCCACCCATGGACTATTAGACTTATCGGCGCTGGCGACAACACAAGCATCGATGGTGCCCAATTCAGTAGAGAGAGAGAGAGAGAGTGGTCTGAGATCGAGCGCCTGCGAGCGCCTGCGAAACACGGAGTGTCACACGGACAAACAACGACCCACAGAGTGGCATATGAAAGTAAAAGTTGAGCCTTGTGCTCCGCCTCTGTTCCGATGCTGCGATGAGTGTGTACAAAGTCGCCAAACGCCTCGGGGCTCCACCGCTGACGACATCGGAAGATGTCGCTTCCAGGTGAGGGACCTGAGGGGGTCTAAAGATGATGTCGAGGTGAAGGAACCACCAGAACTATATCGCCGCTGTTGGATCAGGTAGGAAGTGCGCTCATTTGTGATCGCCATGAGAATTGCTAGCGTTCGATCATCGTGAGATTTTGACGGACCTCGTCTTTCATGCGCCTCTTGTTCGGCAGCAGTTGTCAGTTGTCTAGTTAGTTCGTATATGTGGCTAGGTGACCGACCTATATAGACACGCAGTCATCGGTGACGGCGAATTCAGGATTCGTAGATTAGTAGACAGAGAAAGCTGCTAGTACCGATTCTGAGATTGGTCGTGACCCGGTCCGGGCTAAAGGATGGTCAAAGTTTGACACAGCGGAACCCGAACGGTGAGAAGAGATATATTATATAATAGTGGGCATGTTTGTGCACACGATTCTTTGTGGCAATTTGTCGTTCTCGATTTGAAAACATTCTGGTTGGCTGAGATGATCTGTTACCACGTGTACGCGTAACGTATGAAGTATTTTGATCGTCAATTTTGCAAAACAACCCCCTATAATTAGCGTGGCTTTGGCATCCATGTACCGCAAAGCCAAAACTGTTCGTTTCCCAACGTTAGAAAAATCATTACCAAGGCGCCGACAAGGTGGCGTCCATAACACACGCATATACGTCCGCCGATCTGCTCTCGCTATTGATTCCACCTGTTACACGAGCAGCTGGCAGATCCATGCGCAACAAGATTTCGTTCGCGACAAACATTGTGACCGGCCATCGTCCGAGGTGATCTCATACACGTGGCCTGTACATTCTCCTGAGGAAGAGAGCAGCGCTTGGCGGACGCCACTGTGACCAATAATATCACATCACCCATCATTTCGTGCGGCGTTTCCATTAACGGTGTCATCTGATGTGGCGGCATCTATCGCCGCTGCCCTGTCCATCCAATGAGCAAACGTAACGAGACAGTAGACTCCTCTCATCGCTGCACAAGATCGAGCCGGTGTACGGCAGCCGGTGCGATGACGTCGTTGCTTAAGGCAAGAAAAAGGGGTTGGGTCCTCGAAGTCGGAATTGTCATGGTGATCAGTTTGACGCCTCAACCCGCGTGTTTTGTCACATCGACCACAGGCAAAGCATCGCGTCGGCTGCACTGGGAAGACGCGCACATCGAGCTGGTCGAGACAGCAGTCAATAGTTGCTATACAGCCAACGAGACGTGAGACATGTTCTTGGAAACACTCGAAAATGTGTCAAGAAGGCGACTGGCAAACGAGACGACTGCGTCTTCGACTTAAACGCCATAGACGACAGCGATTAACCTCGTTCATTCGCATATAATGTAATAGACAGATCTGGTACATGCGGCAGCTGGGTATGGTCATTCATAAAGTGGAATTAATGGACCTTGAAACTGCTACAGACCACCACAACAACACGGTGGTGGTGGTTTACCGAGCAGACGCATTGTTTTGTGACTTTTGACAATTCGTGTGAATGTTTTACTATGGCAGATAATACATCGACTAATCTCTGTGGCTACTAATCAAAATTAGCACCCTGTCGTTACACTGCCTTTACGATACATATCGAGAACGTTTTGCACTGGTTTAGCTATCGCAATATCACAGATACGGCACATAAATTAGTCGCACACATTATCGATGAGGGCTTCTAATGCGCGCCAGGTTAACAATGCTGGGCAAATAGGTGAGTATTGCAGTATTGCAAGTCCTTATATCGTTCGTCAGTTGGGCGTCCAGGCAACCGGCAACATCGACTTTCATCTACGGCATAGACGAACACACACCGTGATACAATCTACAATCGTAACTCCAATCGTAGACGCGACCCAACCGTCGAGTGCTTCTAGTTAGGGTGTTCTTATGAACGGACGGCCCAATTCCAAGTACGAGTGAAAGTACCCGGGTCATGTGGATTGTGCTCTATCCGCAGCACTGCTTATGATGATGCTACCATTGCAACAAGCAGTATCAGTAGTCGCAGTAGTCATGGCACTGCTGATGCCGCTGTGGCTGCTGGAAACCGAGATCAACTCAGGCTGCCGGACTTCCTCCGGAATCTATCCGCGGCCCTTCCCAGAGATTATCGGCAGCGGGAGTTGTGGTGGGAGTTCTGGGAAAAAGCACACGAGATAGTTATGGCGTTCTTCAACAACGATGAGAGAACAACTTCGCAGTTGTTCTACTGAACTAGCCAGCCAACCTCACTGGCAGGCAGGTTAGTTCCCACTGAGCGGTTGGGGCCGCTGGGTGTGAGCGGCTCCTGATGTCATCCTGTGCGTTGGCACTGGCCTGGGACGGCTCCACAAGGTTCGAGAGCGCTATCTGTGAGTGTCCAGCCAACGGGAGTCGAGCAGGTTGATGCACGCCATTCTGATGTTTCCTGCGGCGTCACCGATTGCTCCGGTCAGGTCAATCCACTTTCACTTTTTCGTGCACTCTCGATATGCGCCTCGCACTGGCGACAGCGGCCGGCTGGTGGGACACCCAATGATCAACCGACACTAAAGCATTCGGACACCCAACGAGGGGGCCGCTTCTGTCGTGCCCTATCGCCATTGTCGGTATTCGCTGCGTTAGGCAATGCATCGATGAATGAATGAGGTTTGCTTCGCTTCGACCACTCGCCCGCTCGGTGGCTGAAGTCGTTGAGCAATCGGAAACAATTTTGAAAACACCGAACTAAAAAATATCCTGCTACCCGTGAAGTAGGAGGAAGACGCGAGGGTGAGAAAAATTTGACCAAGCATCGCAGAAGCCGCCGTGCGAGAAATGAAAACAAAAAAAAAATATGTGAATTTGATAGGTTGGCCCGTGGGAGAGGCCACGAATCCGCCGTAGGTAGGTAGCTATAGAGACAGGTCATGAACTCATCGGTCGATCGGGTGCGCGGATGTTCTGTGAGCGTAGCGTGCTCATGTTGATGCTGCTGTTGTTGTTGTTTGTGATGTTGCGGGTGTTACTGCTGCCGACGCCTGCTTTACGAGGTTCTTGCACAAACTCGGTTGAGCGGGCGGCCGTTGCACGTCGGACATCATCATATCTCGGAAACTGTCATGAAAGTGGTGGTCGATGGTTGGCGACTAAGCGCGAACTAGATTAGATTAATCAGGGGAACCACTTCACGTCTCCATGAGTGTATAGGGTTAGCCGTCGAACGAACGGGTACCGCCCTCACCGGCATGAGCGCGCCGTCGTCTTGATACAATGCATCATGTCCAAACTGGCGACTCGATCCGGCGCAGTGTCCATCAAGAACGCGTGGAGGAGGTCCCGTTGAGGAGGTCAATGTCTCTGTCGGTCAGCAGATCAGATCGATCGGAACCCACCTCATCCGGAGGTCCGGAGAAGCCGCTCGGAGAGCGAAGTCTATTCATATAGGTAGGGAGTTTGCAGGGAGAAGTTAAGCTAGCATGGGCCGAGGATTCAAGCTAAGAGCGGCGGCGATGCTACGCAGCAAAAAGTCCAGCAAGTCCCTGTCTCTCTCTCTCTCTCGCTGGTCGAGAGGTTCTGCCGCTTCACAGGCTAACGATGATATCGGCCAGGCCCACACTCCCTGTATTTTTGGATCGTTCGCTCTCCCTCGCTCGCTCTCTCTATCTCCTCTTCTCTCTCTCTGTGCTTGTGAGTGTCCTACAGCAAGCCTTCTTTCAATGGCTTCGACTAGCATCGGCTGGCCCCGCAATACCGGGATCTTACGAACGAGTGGAATCGAAGACTCCAAAGTGATGTCGCCACCCAAAACTTTCACCCAGTGACACTGATGAAGTTCTCGACATCATCAGTGTGAACAGTCATCAGTGGGCAGAGTCTTGTCTCCAGTCGGCGAACATGTCAAAAAGGGTTTACATTAGCGCAGCTGGTTAATGTGATTGATCAACCTAGCTGATATGGTATCGCCACAGCAGCAAAGGGTGCCACCGCGGTCAAAATCTGCCACGCGCCAGCAACGTCGAGCAAACATAGACACACACATACTTCGACTCGAACTAACTAACTTAACTACTGTCGCTAAGCTGCTATGTTAACTTAACCCACATTTGAGAAGGTCCCGATCGAGATTGTGAGCAGAGCTTGTCAAACAGAGCGAACTCTCAGATGCTGCGCTGGTGAGCGTATGTGAATGTATGCACGTACATGATTGAATGACGAGATTCAGCTGGTGCCCTCGACGCGTCCTGGCAGAGTTGCCACCCAAGATAGAGCCAACGTCCGATATGAGAAAAGGGTGAGGCCTGATTAAGTTCGGGCCACGCCCGTCAAATGTCTGATTTGAGGTGTTAAACATTGAAATTAGGAGGTTGTCACCGTTTGTGCGAGCTTGTGAGCTATACGCTCGCAAAAGGCAAAGCGTGTGTAACATGAAAACAAAATGTACTCGTACACTCTACCGTTTGTTACACGGCAGAACGGAATAAGACTAGATATTATAATATTGTGTACGTATTGAATATATTTCTATACCTCGACTCTTCAGACAGACAATAAATAGGTAGAGATCGAATAGATACAAGAATCGATTTCGGTAAACTGCGTATGCAGAACCTGCACGAGGAGCGTATGTCGGCGAGGTCTGTAAGCACGGATGAGCCTTGAGTTCGTCATGTCTATAATTGAATAACCCAACGGAAAACAATTATTCGCATAGATCTTAAAGGATCTTCTAGACCACATAACATTTAATATACAGAGAAATAACCTCACATGACTAGATGAGGTTTATTGTAAAAGAGTAAACCTAGAAAATAGTTGTTTTGTTTTGTATAAGCGCGATTCGCCCGCTATGCAGATTCCGGAACAACTCAAATTCGAAATCTCGTGTATCACGCTTTCGTCTTCTCAACTAGCTTGGGCTGGGCGTTGAAAATTACCACTCAAATATTGTGGTCCATTCCACATAAGCATGTAGATAGGTAGAGGCTTATTGGTTTGTTAAACGAACTGTAATTTTTACAATGCTGAAGTTCTCGTGTATGTCACGTCGAAGACTATTTGTCCTCATCCTGAATTCATTGAGACGAAGCAAGCAATAATTCAATGCTTTTTTTCCCCTATACGTGCGTGTTCGACCGACGCTGAACGGACTCCAGCCTCACTCGGACCCATCTGGGCCAATTTGTGGAAGAATCTATTTTGTAGCTAAGAGGCCGTGTCAAAGCACGACATGACTAGTGTCTCTGGTGGTCTCAGAGCCGCTATTCTTCGAGCTGGTGGTCACCTAAGCCGATTCAAGGCTATCCACCTCTGAGCGGTCAGTGAACTATGCATGGACCCACTGCACAGAGTGTAGCGTCGCCTTTCCCAGCACAAAAGGGTGATGGAGGTGGTGAACCCGTCAGATGTATCGACCTGAGACGCACGGGCCTTGCCGAGGCAGTAGTCGTCCCAAAAGAGTTGTGCAGAATCACTCGTAGAGTCGCGGGGGCTCCCGAGTAGACAGGACGTTCACCACTCGCTGACGGAGCACACCCGATCTCACCTAAAGCTATATCCATGGCAGGATGCTAAAAACTCCTGTTAAGATCACTAGTAACGGAACCAAGTTATCTTTGAATGAATACCTAACGGGTTACGAGCGCGGAGGTTATCCGGATGGGTGCCTGTACAGGACCTCAGCACTCGTATGACGCTTCCAAAGGAAGTATCTTATGGTAGACGGAGCGGCCGCATTTCGACGCAACCGTTTGCAATTGAGGCGGATACTTCACGGAGGGCAGTTTTAGGTCAGATCGTTTCCGACGAAGGAAGGACATCCAAGTGCGTTCACCTCGTTCAGACCCCTTTTACGTTGCGCTGCTCTGAACATTAGACGCATGTATTGATGTAATGATTAAAAGCATCTGGATAGCAAGCACTCGAATGGCAAACAGCGTTGATATTCATCTATGCAAATAATGGCAAGAACTTTCCAATAAATCGGTCAGTGTGGGACTCGTCAGAAATTAACCATAGACTTCATTAACGTCGAGTCCGTCGACCTTCGTTGCTTAAACAGCCAAAAGATGGTACCCTTTATCGTTTGTATCTCTTTTTAACGGGATAGTTTGGGGATTGAATGGTTCGTCACTTAGCTAATATAGTAATTGTGGGTAGTGTGGGACTAACTTAGAAACCCATTCACTAAAGCCACGTTCATGTCACCCCCGCCCTGGGGCTTGGAAATTGTTGGGTATCACTCGATACCAGGCGAGCGGACCTCCGACTCTTGTTCAATACTCTACCTAATCCAGTCACGCCTTCCAGGGATGAGATGAGGCATTTAACCCTGTAACGAATACTCTAGGAATACCATCAGCTTTGATATTATACTATATAACTCAATGTAATACCAATAAAGTTAAAGCTTTATTGGGTTATTAAAGGAACTGCATACAATGTAAATTGGCAGAGTCGAAATTGCTCCGTGAATCTTCCATAACAAATTGACTGAAGATAAAACGCCAACAGCAACCGTCGAGCCTTTCGCCAATTCGTCCCGCATGGCACTCATTGACGTCGGATGAATTGTCTTGCCAATCGTTATTCCTTGACATTTCTTTCTGATTCATCTTCGTCGTCATCTTCTGCATCAATCGATGAAACTTCTTCTCCTTGGACTCCGGATGAACAATGCTCCCAAAAAGAACGCGCGCTCTCTTCAAAGCGCATGTTACTTTGCTAATGAGCAACTTTATAACTGACTCTGTGAAGTGGCGCCGTGTAAGTGTTTGCAGTGCCACCACGTATGAGTGCCACCACTGTCGATAGTGTACGTCGCGATAAGAGCTTCATTTAGTGTTGACAGCTCGAATTTCTACGGGTGTCGAGAGGACAAAGAGAAATTTTGGGTTGGTTGGTTGGTTGGTCGACCATCGATAAATACCTCTTTTTCACTGACCACTCATATTGAGTAGATCTATGTCATGGCTGGGCTTACCACTTACCATCGGTAGGTGGGAAACTTTAGAGCATATGAAGTGTCTAACTGAAGAAGCTCACTCGCGCACGTGAGCAAATCTATCTATTTGTATGTGATTGCTATCGCTTTTATGATCACTATTAAAAATGACATATTTGCTTTTCACGAACTAATAATAGTAGTAAACAATTCATGAAAGTCGAAAACATTGTTAACCTTCTGAGCGAATTTTATCGCTGCATTTGAGTTATATTTTTGGGTTATCACATATTGAATTCTGGATTTTCGTGACACTCAATTTTTTGCTTGGAAGGCTAACCACACTTCGATTGGTAGAGACCATGTAACAACCAATAGCGACCGACCATAGACTAACAGCCATTTCAGTCATTTCATCAGCTATTAGCTTTATATCATTAGATTATGAAGAGCGACTGATTAAAACGGCGACACACGTACTGATCAAAATGCACGGACTATCACGAGCCAGAACAACACCAATGATTTCATGTTAGTGAGGACCCTTTTTGCCTGTTGCGAACGGGTGTGACAGTTCTCATTTTTTGAGTTTCCCTAGTCGTTGTACACGACAGCGTCGTCACGAAGGTATCCAACCGTCGCCAAGGATAGCACACTGAACAGACCGACACTGCGAAGCCCCTACCGGAGCCAACGTTGCGGTTCAGTGCAACGTAAACTCAACAGAAGTCGAAGC
The DNA here is from genome assembly GCA_019614645.1 of Stratiolaelaps scimitus. Taxonomy (NCBI): domain Eukaryota; kingdom Metazoa; phylum Arthropoda; class Arachnida; order Mesostigmata; family Laelapidae; genus Stratiolaelaps; species Stratiolaelaps scimitus. Next base: position 9,759,307 of record JABWDB010000009.1, on the reverse strand, counting down.
AGGTGTCGCTACCATAGCATGCTGCCAATGGATGACTCATATGAAAATCGACAATGGGAGGCCAACGTCGCGCTAGACACAGCGGACGCTCTCGCAGCTAATCACGGTCGGCGTCTTTCATCTGTGGGGAAATACTCACAAGCCAATAGAGTCGAGTTGTAACATCAAACAAAATCACTGCCAGTCTACCCTTGCCGCCCTCAACCGAGCTATTCAGTAATTCAGGGACAATCGTTGAGCTTGTGGCACTTCCCTACGTGGACAACACCGTTCCTCTAGCGAATTTCCAACCATTGACGCCAACAGCACGAGCACCTCAATTTCGGCAGAGAAATCCACGAGATTTGATGCTGTTAAAAGGCTCATGTCAATCTCTTATGCGACAATATGTACAATGACCTCCTGTTTTTTCAAAGCGGCTGTGTGTATAAATACGAGCGGTTATCATCGAAATTGAAATTCGTCTCTCTTAGCAATTCGATTGTTCAATTTTCAATCAATCAACATTCGTTCGATTCGATTTTGCAACTTAATTGCGGTCCAGGCCCCTCCGCGGCCACGTTCTGCCCCGTATAAATATAATTGTCAGCCTTCATTTTATTAGCATTGTTAGCGCGCGGCTTCAGTCCGCTGAAGTCAGGCAAATAGCTGACACGGCAGATTTCTTTCTCATGAGATTCGTGCGGTGCCAAATCGGGCGGTGATGTCACGCATGTCTCAGGGTGTGTCACGTCAAACAACGTGGCTGACTGTGTGACTCTGCTGGGCTGCTGCGACAGCAGCTATTGCCGTGCTCGTCAACCGGTGGCAAACTCATATATGCGGCGACGCGCCGAACGTGACAGGCCATGCAATTTTCTTAATCTGGGAACGAATGAATGCAAGGGGGCAGCTGCATCGCGCACCACAATGACGCACGCACCCGCCCACTCACTCACAGTTTATACGCCGGTCGATCGGTCTATCTTTACAGGCGTCGGTGTCACCCAACAATTGTCTCCGACGACTGAGCCAGATATGTAATATGATGTTCTGCCGCTGATCAATACGAGCCTGCCTGCTGCCGCGAACAGAGTTCCCCTGTTGCTTAGTCGCTCGCTGGGCCACGCTATTCACACCTTACATTATTTTCATGTAACTTATCTGTGTTTCAACACAGAGGAAAGTGGCCGGTTTATCCAATTGTCTTCTTCTGGCCTCTTTTTGATTCGCTGCACAGCGCCCCATGGCAGTAGCTATGGGCGGCGGTATTGTGCATTGCCAGCTATTCGCCAAAAACGAAAAAAAAACTGTAGAAGTTATGAAGCGGAGAAAAATGCCTGCCGCAGAGGTGTGCACTATTATGCAATGCTCTATAAATAGTTGGCCCGTATCGTGACCAAAAGCTCGTTGTGTTTCAGCGGATGTCCACTGGATGATCTAACACACAATACCGTTCAACACGGGAGCAGAGGCAATTACCGGCGTCTTCTTCTCTGTGATTTTAGTGTTTAATTGAAATTCCGTGAAGGGACGATTGTAGGCATTCGCTGAATGCCCGATATTTTCTCTCTAAATGAAAGCTAATTGATCAGGTAACTTCGTCCAGGTTATGACCTCGTCGTGATAGTTGAGCCGACAGATATCTTGTTCTCACCCTGTGAGGTCTCGGCGTTCAGGCTTTCATCGGCTCCGCATGTAGTACTCTCACTCGGTGCCACGTAGTTATCGAGTGTGCACAATTACCCACTGTTTCAATAGTAGCTACGAGGTCTCCCAGAATCGATATCACATCAATTTAGGTAGCAAAGGTTAAATCTTCATAGATCTTCGTCTTACTGTTAGATGTATAAGACGGGGATATCTACCAAACAGCCTTCTTTTGTGTCATAGCTGTAACAATATCAAATAGTTGAATCGAATTTTCTTACTTCCGGTCACGATTGGGACGGTATACCGAACAGGGGTTGACCTTGATCAAATTGATAATCGAGATAATTCTATATAATTGGTGCCGAAACAACTGAGATGACAACGACACCTCCATGAACTTCGCTGTCGACGCCAAACAGGCCGGGCCTTCCGTCATATCAATGAGTCAGACAGAATCTATCAGAATACTCCTAACTCTTGCTTAAAAATAAAATTTAAAAAGCTTTAAAAAAATCTGTTGGATTATATATGCGGTTTTCATTGCTCTCTCTCTCTCTCTCTCTCTCTCACTCTCCCGTTCACCCTCATTACACACATTCACAATGGGCAGCTCGATTTAAATCCATTAAATCAAAGCATGCATGTTCGTATTTAGCACTCGTTTTCGTAATTACGCTCCGCGATCTCAACTTCTGTCAACTCAACTTCTGTCAACGACCAGCCACCAAAAACGACAACCATCACGCTACGTAGCCCGCCACATTGAATGAGCTCCGACGACCTCATCACGACCGCCATATGCCTCTCTGTTTGTTTAGCATTATACAGTGGTTGCTGAAGTCGCTTGTAGCATCGCTATTTCTCCTGCTTTGCTTTCTGTCGCTTCTCCGTATCATTCTTGTGGCCTGTCTGAACTGAGCTAGGCTATTACTGCCACTACTACTACTGCTGATGCTGTTGCTGTTGTTGTTGTTGCTGTGGTCTCTATTTACCCTGCTCACCGCGCGTTGGTGAGTCTGTCATCCATCGGCCGGCATGGATCGGTAAATCCTCAGCTTCTAGCGGACTCGGAATCATAACCTATAGCCGACTGCAAGATTGCATCTATCTGTGTGCAGTTCTGCCGAGTTATCTTTATCTCTCGCTGTAACCTTGACGCCTTTTCTTTGGCTGTTGTCATCAAGTTTGGTCGCTGCGCACAGCATAGAAATACAGTACAGCAAAACAACGTATGAAGGAGCAATGTGCCAATGTTACACACTGGAAGGTGCCAACTAGGACTAGAACTAGAACCTGGGGTGTGGGGGCCTGCCTGAGAGAAGGAGGGGTAGACCTAAGCTCCACGCTGCAGCGGTTTCCTTCGAATCGTTTGCTCTCGTGTAGTACGAGCGCAAGGGGGTCTCCCCTTTCAGTTGCGGTTAAAAAATAACATCATAAAATTTGAAATTTATGTGACAACATCAACACCATCACCAGCACAGCCGCCGGTGGCTGGCAACGTTGCTGCGACCGGTGTTGCCTTGCAACGGCGGTGACGGCTGCGAGATATATCCACTAAATTTTTCAGAATGAATGCGTCTCTTAAAGAGTACTCGGGCGCGCTGCAGCAGCAGCAGCACCACGAGTAGTAGCTGGAGTTCCTTTGGCCGTTGTTAGTTCACTCACGAATGTCGCTTTTGGATCGTTCATTATTCGATGTCTTCGAAACGGCTACATGAGAATGTTGTATATAATCGCATTTGATGCCGTTACTGTCAACGACGGTGAGATTTAGAATATATATTCAGGCTGAGGAATGAGAAAATACGACGTGAATATTGCCGACGGAAGTCTAGCGGGATAGAACACTCTCCTCCCCCGGGTGAACTTCTGCCCGAACTCGGCAGAAACTTTGAAACATCTCTCCAAAAAGGTGTGGAGCTGATGCAGGTTGAGTTGCATGCTCCAAGTAGGCGAAGTCTCCGATGCTCCTTTTACAAAATCAGTATACATATAAATGCTGATATGAACTCTTAAACTTGGTGAGCTCCGTTAAACGTACGGAGGGGATTTGCCTTAGTCGACTAGTGCCTTTCCGACCTAACTTTGGTTTCAAGGGCCACTTTCAACTCTTCAACTATCACCATAGCCATACCGATAAGATGAAGATTCACTTGAGCAGCATTGCAGATCCGACGACCCGTTCGACCACCCGTTCGGAAACAAGGCAAGGAATCATCTTTTACGCCAGCGATGGTACCGCACTGACTGATCCAGTATAGCAGCATGCACAGTGCGAATGACATCTCCCATCGATAATGAGCCTCAGCCGAGCGACTGAGAGACAGTGTTGCTTCGCTGGAGTTCAATCGAGACATCAGTCATCCACTCAGATGAAACAGATATATATGTCAGTGCCGACAAGGCGTCTCCGCTGCGGGCGATCCGTTGTCTCGACACCGTAACGGTATCACGATATCGTTGGTTACTTTGCCATTCGGCTCCAGTGACCATGAGACACTTTACACGTCAAAGAGTTTGTCGGCGTCCCATTATTTGTTCGGGCACATGTCGACGCCGTTCGCGCTGATGGCGCTAGTATAATTCGTCTATGGGCAGTTACTATGGCGCTCAATGGTAGATCTAAATAGACTCAATTGGTGGCCAATTAAGCTTTTATTCTTCTTATTGGCCAGAAATAGTTATTGTATTACAAACAAGAACTCGGATAGATTGACGCTTGCCGAGGACACAAACCAACGCGCGTATGGACCCGGAACGTGGAACTATTTGTTTGAAAGTCCATAAATGGAAACAGCTACTCTCAAATAGTATAGATTACATGGTTGATTTCTTTTATAATTTATTTTCAACTATCCCCAAGAGCTAGACGTAGTTGGAGCGATCGTTTGTCGCCAATGTGCCTAATGCTTCGAAATCGGAGAGAATACACTTTGCTCGATTAACCAGCAATTGTCTCCTGTTCACCTATTCTCTTAAATCATTATCACCTTCGTGATATGTGCTATTTGTTCATTTCGATGTGCGCACCTATAATAAAAAAAAATGTTCATTTTTGTATAACGAGCAAAAATTAGCATAATAATAGTATTAATAGTAACAGTACGGGACGGTGAACGAAACAGCCAATTGATAACAACCATTCGCAGTTCACTGAAAGAATGGCACGCCTCTCATTTTCATTGTGTTCCCACAAGATATATGCCCAAATGAATAAAAAGGAATTTCTAAAGAAATCCCACAATATCATAGCGCTCGCACTGGGCCGATGTTTTGTGGCGCGACCAGCCCGTGGTTGTTCACTGGTATTGTGTCTCTTGATCTTTTCCACGACGACTTGACGAGACAGGTGCGAAGTGTTAACCCAACGCCTTGTTTGCTTTGTTTAAATTCGACTTGTATCGATCTCACCGCACGTTCAGCTCAGCTGAGATGATCTGCCTTCCTCTTGCCGATCGCAATCGCAAGCTGGCCTCCGCTTCTTCTTGTGGCAGTATGGGCTGGGCCGCACCCCGTTCTCTATATTACCAGCGTAGATCACGCTGGACGATGTGACACCTCTCTACCGAGTTTCCACGTCAGTAGACTAAACCGAACCGAACCCTTCTATTCGCCGGAAAGAGACGGAGACCACCAAATTGGATTTCATGCCCATGCGCAATTTCAATAGTTGACAGAGACCAACGAAACGTTTTTGCCAAGAACAAAACACGCTACGTAGCCGCATCATCGAAACCCTGCTCAGATCCCGTCTCCCGCGTGTACCCGCAGCGAGCTCGCAGTAGTTGATGATCGTGGGTGGGCAAACAGATTACACCAAAATACACAAAGAGCGGCGCCCGTGAGGTTGCGGCCCATAAAGTTCCCACCTGTTGACTAGACATTATTTAACCAACTATTGTACAGCGGATGAGCAAAGATTGACATGAGGATAATATATATATATATGTGTGCCCACACTCGTTATCCACGACGTGGTGTCTGTAGATAATGCTGCTTATTCTGTTAAGTGGGCCACTTGGCAAATGCAACTTCAATCTAAAGACGACTCAAACAAATGGACTACGATAGAATGGCAAGCGAGTTCAAAGACGGACCTACCGCCAACCTATTTCTAATACCTACCCATGTTTGTGTTTACCTTATTAAATGGGTGATAAAGAAGTGTCCTCGTTCGACGATGCGAACCATGGTAGAATGACTTTCGGTGAAAAAGACATGTTGTTGTAGTAATAGTGGGAGTAACCGGTCAAGCAGGTGCAAATGCAAGAGCACTTGGCGTTTAGTATATATATATATATTTAATGAACGGTCTCATTAGTACACGTAATTAGTTTTATATCTACTTATATGTTTTCGGGCTGACTCTCAGCCAACACTGAACGTCCACGGAATTGCGTTTTACATTGCTGCATAAGACGGACCACTAAGTGTAAATGTGCAACGGTGGGGATTGAACCCGTGCACCTACGTGTCTCCCCCGCGGTTGCAACGGCAGGCGCACACGAATGCACCACATCACCGGGCCTCGACACGAGTATCTGCTTATCAGCCCTGGAAGCTCGCTTGTCCCTACGTCATGTAAAAACCGTCTTATGCAAAGAATAATAGAGGCAGTTCTCATTAAACAAAAAAAAATCTGGCTCAATGACAGCCACGAATTGTTGTCCTGCAACGTTATCGTCAATGGCGTTTTATATTAGCTTCAACCGGCGCTGTTCCCTGATCCCCGCCCGCCAACAGCCACAGGCTCACAATTACGAATAAGCACAGTCAGACAGACCTGCACACAGAGTCAGATACTCTGGTGACGCTGAGACACCTACGACACACAGCCGCAAACCGCGGCATTCATCGTTGACATTCAGCCTTCAGCCGTTGAGTTAGCGCAGTTTGCTGAATTCTATGTGACACCACCTTGCTTTCAATCTCGGCTGATTATAATGCTCCTGTTGAGTGTGGCCATCTCCGGGAAGCATTACGTTGCCGGCGACATCGGCACAATCACAAATCGCTGACAATTACTTCTGCTGCCGCTGCTGTCGTTAACAGAACAGTTGCACACGGTGCTGGGGGAGTGAGCTAGCTCTCTAACGCAACGGATGTGAGCTGTTCAGTGGTGGTGGTGGTGGTTCCGCAAGGCAAGAACCTCCTCGCCGCCTCTTATACGTTGATAACAATTCGAATAGCACTTGTGCACACAGAAGAGCTGGCTAGTTCTTCGGCTTCTGTTTGTGCTCGTGTTAGAGCAAGCACGAGCCACTACGATCGGTCGTCGGCCATTAATCGGATGGGGGCCGCGGGCGCGGAGCGACGGTAGTCGAGAGCATCAGAGCTCTCTCACTTACGACTCGAAGCGCAGAACTCGCAGAAGCAGAAGTCTTTTGCAGACGACGACGGCAGCAGCGGTGGCGGACAGCAGCACAATGATGAATTTTTGCTGACCTCCTTCGCTGGGTTGTGGGTTTGCCAGTCAGCCAACAACTTCAGCGAAGCATGAACTTGCTTCTGATGGGGTGCACTTCTTCGCCGGCCATTGGCTACACATTCAGCCGGTCACAATTCTGCCGTTTCTCTTCTACTTCGTCGTCGTAGTCGTCGCCCACTTCGAAAACTTCAGCATCGTCTTTAGCAACTGGCTTCAACTTTTTCTAGCAGCACTGATAACTCTGCTTGTTGTAGTGGTACCCAGATAGCTCAGCTGAGATGGGGGCGGCAGTTAGGTGAATCAGGCCACTGGTAGATGTTTCGAATCCTTCTATTTCGCCCCTTAGCAATGCTCAATCTCGCTATATGAAAATATATACATATATTATGCATTGATAAAGTATATATATATATATATATATATATATATATATATATACATTGCAATGTACTGCAGTGTGTCCATTGGAGTGATTAAGATACTCATTGTATGATTTACCAGTTGGTTGACTGTTTTCCTAAGCTCTAGTGCTGTTATATGTCGACGGTAACAAGGCCTGTCACATACTGGAGATTGCATGAAACGCACTGCGTTTCTCGCTGCGAACTTATCTTCCGATTGAGCAACATCCGACACATTCGATTCGCGATTATTTGTATATTGACACGGTATGAATTCATGGTCCCGATTCCCCCGTCCACACAACGAATGCAGTTATCCCGCTATCGTGTACAGGCTCATCGGTCTTCGTTTCAATAGTTGGTACCGGCAAACCGGCAACTTTCTCTCGGACCGAGTCCGCCGTCTTACATCGCTGGGGATTCGTTGCCCGGTAGGCGAACGAGGTCGACGGCGATGGTCGTAATGGCCGAAGTTACATCCATCGCTCCGTGCCCGCCTCACCCAAGGTTACGAGAAGGAGATCGATAACCTACTAGAACAAACGGACGCTCTCGTCTAACGGATCGAGAGGGACATGACCATATAGAAACTGGAGTAGACGACGCCAATCGAAGAGGACACGAACATGAATGTTCTTTTCATCCGATGTGACCCCCCCCCCAACCCCCCCGCTCTCATCGGGGTAGTCCATCGACAAAATGAAGGAAGTTTAGTTCCCGGGTCACGCCGTCTCCTGTGGGGGGGGGGGGGGGGGGCAGCAGCTTCAGCTGGTAACCTTTCAAGTATCCTATACGGTGATCACTTTTTAATTTCGAGGGCGTGTACGTTACAGAGTTAACGGGCGAGCCGTCGCTGTCCGAAATGATGGGAATCGAACCGCTACCGTGGTACTAGTCATAGTCGTGCTCCAGAACGTCGCCGTACTATAATGCTGTTGTCCGCTGACGCTTCCCGCGAAGAACGATGCTTTTGAAGATGGTGCGAGGAGACGGCGCGTCGCCGCTACCAGCAGCAGCAGCGGCAGCAACAGCAGAAACGGATTGTAAGCCGAAGATCTGAAGAACACTAGTCAGCACGAATCAGGCAGGGAGGCAACGGTGGATCAGAGAGTCGAGATATGAAGAACAAGATGAGTAGACAACGACGAGGCATTATGGATTGATGGGAACGCCAACGGCTTTTTTCAGGCAGTGTCCTCACTGTCTTGGACTCACTCTTTCGCGTGTATGTCTATGGATAGCTCTGTATCTCTATGCGCATGTGTATGCACCCGCAAACGATCGAACCGTTTAATAGGACTTGGCCAGATCGAAGGCTGAACAGGCCATGTCAAGAAACCGCGTGGTGAAGACACCTATGAGATACCAGTCGTGTAGCACTGACATGCTGTTTAGTAGGATAACAAGCAAAACAACTATTCAAACGGTACATTTCATACAGAGATCAGATGCTATCAGATACTAGTTGTTTCGTCTTAAGTTCGGTCAAGATGTCGAATTGTCCGAAGACAGTAATCACACCTGCGTAAGTGTAGATTGGAAGACCAGTAAAAAATCGCAATACTTGGCCCGTCGTTCCATTGCGTAAGTGATTTACTACAAGATGATTCTCCGAAGATTCAGCCCTAGGGCTGAATCTGCGCATATCTGTGTAGAGGCAATAATCACATCCACGTTCTTCCAAATGGATTAGTCAGCGTAGATCTTCGGATCCATCGAGCTATCTCCTGAACTCAACATTGGGCAACCCTGCTACCAAAACGCTAAGCTAGCCAGCCCTGCTCGTCGGTACAACCACAGTCGTTCTATTCTGAAGCGCCTGGGAACGGGGTCGCTATTCCCTAACACTGTATTGCACCATCCACCCTATAGTCTCAGTCTCCACAGACCAGCGGCAGTGACGCGCGATATTGCAGCATTGACGAGGAGCCAGAGACAGGAGCTCGGACTCCAGATCCTGCCGTTTCTCTATCTGATGAGAAGCGTGTGCACAACTTGCGGAAGTCGGTTGTGCAACCGACTCCGCAGTGGCACCTCCAGCGCCAGCGATAGACGACAGCGGTGCACCATATTCGAGACAATGCAGCCGGAACCTCCGACGAGCAGCACCGGGCGACCCTGCAACAATAACATGGCGACTGGTTCACACAGTGAAAGGATGGATGCCGGCCGGTGTGTGTAACCCAGATCCCTGGATCACATGACGCTCTCGATCGCGCGCGTCATCGCCACAATAGCAGCAGCAACAGCAGCAATTGGGTCACGAGATCTCTCTCGGCTTTTTCGTATGAGGGTCGCCCAGTGGACAGCGTGGAATGGGGTGAACACAGCTACATAATACAACAGAAGGAGAGTGTATGTGACCGGATAGCGGACAGCCCGCTAAGATTAAGAGCTACCGGCCAAAGCGCAGTGCATCCCTCCGGGCAGCATCGCATTCTCTTAAATAGATATGAATCGCGATATTTAGGGACCGCAACGTCCAGGTACATAGTGGCCGGCCTGAGAGAAGCCTTTTCTATGATAGGATAACCAGCACAGCGAACGACAGAGACAACAGCGTGCGAGTACGGGCCAGAAACATTATGCATTGAGAACAGCCGCATTGTTTCATCAAAGTGCCAGCCGTGGCGCTCTTAACAGCGCTTAGAATAGGCGTTGGCTTATTTTAATGTTGCGTTGTTACTATTTTTGAAATAGAGCTATGAATCAGCGTCACGTATGCTCTGGCCATTGTACCTAGACCACGCTGCGATAGGGCCTAAAGGCGTTGTTCAGTGGGACAGATATTTGATGAGTGCATTCCCTCACCTCTGGAACGATTGTTTAGCGTAGCTTTCGAAGTTGCTAATGATAATGGTAATGATAATTAAATTTGGGTGCTACCAAACCATACGAGAGCACTTACATAGAGAGTTACTGCAACGATGGACTTCGAACAATGACAATATACGCCGGAGACATCGAGTACGCGAGCAAGTACCTACCCATGGTTGTATTGCTGTTCGCTGGCTCGGCGATTACGAGCGGTGAAATTACGGAATAAGCAGTTTTGCCGTGCTCTGCTAAAATTATATGTTCTTGCGGTTTTCGATATTCTTCATGATTATCGACGTTTAAACAACGTCGACCATCGATTGGGCGCGCAGAAAAAATAAGAACCCCGAAAACTTAATGAATGTGATTAAAGCCTTTCAAAGTTGAATGTAGTTGATGTAGAACGAATCTCGAATGGCTTCGTTCACACTCCAGCTATTCTGATTTTCCATTATTCCATTGTTATCCGTTATACACGTGTTTATAACATTCACATAAGTTTGCACAATACTTTGAAATATCGACAAAACTTTAATTACGATGGGCCCATCGTAGTGAACTCAACTCTTCGACGGAGTTGCACGGGTAACGCACTTCTCTAAGAGCAGGTTCCGCTTTCTTGTCCAGCCCTTTGGTGGCCTGGTGCATTCGTATGCGCCTCGGTGCAATCGGAGGAGACGGACCTAGGTGCACGGGTTCAATCCCCACCATTGCGCATTTGCTTTTAAAGGGGTCCGTCTTACGGAGCAATGCTAAAAAAGCAGTTGTACCGTGGACGTTTAATGTTGGCTAAGAGTCAGCCCGAAAACCTTAAAGGTTCCGCACTTTCTTGGCCTCATTGTAAATTCGATTTTCGTATTTTAAACTCAGCAAAGGGAAACCGTATTGGCTACATAATTTGTTGGTTACTATATCGGTCGTCAGCGAAACCGGCCCCAGCCGATACTTCCAGAGGTTTCGATAGCACTTTTGCCAGCTCGTACCTATCCCCGAGGTCATTCCGCAATTATGGACGAAATCACCATGCAGTAATCAATCCTTGTTCTCTCAGTAGGCAGATGCACTTTCTTCGATCATACACGAAAGCGTGCGTCAATTCAATCGTCGTTACCTACGTTCTCGCATGTGGCATTTGTGCGTATTTACTCAAGCAGTCACGATACGCATCTCGACAAATACACGGAGCGTATTTAAGTTGGCGAATGCTGTCAACAGCGAATCCCGACGAATACAAAACGGAGCGTAACAGTGATTGGTCCCGCTACATATCCACGAATGGCGGGCGGAGTGAAGGAGGTCTGATCCCGTCTGACGGATCTGATTAGCGTAGTGTGTGCCATCTCTCTACGAACGCGTCTGATTGACAGACCGTATGGTCGACTAGTGGCTCGAATAGATCACCGCATTGTCTTTGTTGTGTTATCCTGTCGTGATACTGCTGCCAGTTGCAGCAGCCGATCCTGCAGCGTCGTGTTAACCTAAACCGGACAGAAAACATCTCGAGAAGTGCATCCAGACGATACATGTCTCGATTCAGATGATGTTTGATGTTGGCTTATCGTTGGTGGACATGCGTAGGGTACGCGTGTCTTGGCTACAACGTCATATGTGCTTGTCTATGACAGAACTCGCTGGATGGGTCCATGGGAGACTCGGGTACAACTTTATCTCGTCAAAGTGAGAGAATGATCCGAAGGGCAGGAAGACAATTTCAAATTTATCTTGATTGTGCTATGCGCGATGCTGAATGTTCGTACTGAATTCGACAGAGCACACATTTGCTTCATTAGTATCTCCAATGAACTGATGAGATATATATGTTAAATGTGCCACATTTAATAAAGGTGTTCTCATAGTGATAGATTTTGTTGCTTTTATAGGTGGGGTGGTCAATAGCGTACCATATATGCGATGCATGTTGTCTGTTAAAGCGTCGCTATTCGTATCCTTAAGGGCAGTGACGGTTATCGGTTGCTACCTCCTCAGATGGAAATAGTCCTGACTAACTAGAACACAATTCATCTTCAGATCGAATGTATAACATCGTAGTATCATCGTAGCCGAGGTTACATCAGGCTTTCGTTTCAACCTACTAATCACCAGGCGCAGCAGCCTGCTTTTGCTCTGGTCGGCATATAATATTCTGGTTGCATTGGCTCTCTCATAATATCGAGGTTCCCGTTAACTCGTCGAATGGCAATGTTTTTGCGGGGGTGAATTGGGCACCTGGTGCGCTCTCGCCGGCAAAGCCGGAGGGATTTTAAAGTTCAAGATTACATGGTCGAGTGGCGTCAACCGGGGAGATCTCAACCGGGTGCCAAAATCGAGACAATTTTTAAGAGTGGATGGCTGGCTGGCGGATGGCCGAGTGCTGATGCCGGCAGTGGTTGGCGCCATCCCGGAGCACGAAGCGGAGCGGGCCTAACTAGAGCCGCGCCACTGCCGGTGGCAGTGCACATATACCGGAAGCTGTTATGCAACGGAGCTACATCCCAGCGATGCTGTAGTAGTGGAGTCGCTGCTGCAGCTGGAAACTCTGCCACCCGAGATCGGTCGAATTGGGCCCGTTGTTGTCGTTGCTGATGGTGAACCGTACCCATTGCCTACGATTAAGGTACATGTGTCTGTTTCAAGTCGCGAGTATGTGAGACTGGCTATATATATATATATATATATATATATATATTAGATGCAGTTGACTATCTACAGTATCGTTCTGTCTGTCTATCGTAGAGAGGATTCGTTTTTGATGCTGCCGAGGCCGAGACTAGGGCGAGAGAGAATTGAGAGTCCTCGATCGGTCAGGCATATAGTGTATAATATACCACTGAGAGATATCCAGGGTAGGAGGATCTAGGTCATCGGGACCAGGAAGTGGTCCGCCGCCAGAGATGCAGATCTTTCTCTCTCTCTCTCTCTCTCTTGCTTTACCGATCTCGAGGAGTTCGGATCGAGCTGCTCTCTCTCTCTCTCACTGATGTCTCGATGCGCAGATCGCATCTCTCATTCTCAAACGCCGGTCACAGACAGAAGCCAAAGCATTGCGCATGGGTGTCTGCTCGTAACGACAAATTTCGTAACAACCGAAAACATGGTGACTAATGATTTTAGAGGCCGTTGTTTTTCTTTGACTGTAGGATTTTTTTTGGAAATTGGCTCGTGTAGTTTGGCTCTCGTTGGCTGTTCACGCCGGGTTCACTATAATGTAGGCGGTTGCGGGCGGCAGCAGTATCGGCGAACTTGCGAATTTGCAAACTGCAATTGTGTGGGTGGCGCCATCAACAACAATCCGATCGAAAAGAAAGACAAATTGGTATAAACATATTGACTCGAGAATTGCTCGAAATTCGCGCTTTCGAAATTGACTTCAATAACCCACAACACTGCGGTGCTGCGCAACAGACCGGTTGGCCCAGATACACAAATCACACTGACTATTTGTCACCAGTTGAAATAGACTGGAGCAGTTGAACACAAAACGGCAAGGTAGCACAGTTGTAGTATGCTCTTGGGCGCTGTTCTCTCTTAATACCTTAAATTACTGTATATATTACACAATGTGCAAGTTTACGTGTGAGAAAAGTGAATGATGCTGATTTCTCTGCTCGGCAAAGTACAGCACTTGGATCGTCACACGAAATTTTATGGCGGAACTCAAGAGCGGACATTTCTTAAATGATTATTTGGCTTACAGCCGTCTAATCAAGCCCAGCCAAGCAAAGAAATATGTATGAATATGCAAGTCAGTAAGAGTCTGACACTATCAGGCAAATACCTCAGTGTGAAGCCTGGTGTCCATACAGGATTTACCTTTGACCTCAAAAAAAAAAACTATACAAATGATGAAATTAATAACAATAATAATAATAATAATAATAGTATTCTATTCTTGTTCCACAAAGTGAAAGCTGTACACATGCGTGGATATAAATCACTCAAAATACTCCATAGATTATTATTATTATTATTGTTATTATTATTGCCGAGCAAGACAGCGTTTGCCGAAACATTTTCATTACCTGCTTTTCACGACCAAGCTGAAAGTATTGCTCCTCTCCTCCTATCATTGATCGAGTACAATATGAAATTCTATTGTTGTGTATACGCCACTTTAGCGCGGGGGTCCGTCTGCCTACCACGAGTTATCATTTTGTCAATCGTATTTTGTATCTACAAAATACAGTGAATCATCACTTCAGAGCAATCTTCAGGCTTCACAGTCCCTTTTCGCGAGTAGTCTGTGCAATGCCGCTCGTGCGGACATCCCCCTCACAAACGTCGCTACGCCACGACACATTCTACAGTAACACCTCGAGAGATGGGGTGGACGGACGAAAATCAAGGAGGCCACCGCCGGAATCAATGTCTTTAGCGGGAACATCACAGATACGACACCGTTTTCTTTCATGCGCGTCGGTCTCTCTCTCGATCTCTCTCTCTCTGATTCCTCTGTTCTGCTCTGTCTATGCGTCGACTTCAACAATCGAATTTCGCCGGCCACACCTATTAGAGGCGTATCATGCAGGCGGTGAAAGATCAAGCGGCTCACCGGCGTCCGCGCACGTTATCTATCTATCTCTCTATATGTCGATTGTGGGACGACGCAAGCCGCGCCGGTAACCTGTATTCAGTAGCTGTTAGATAGTAGTAACAACAGCGGTTGTGACGGTTGTGGTACATGGTGCAAACAGGGATACCTCCGAGGGATGCTTGATAATGATCATGGTGGTGGTACCTTCAAATCAAAGGCCGACCGATGCCAACGCGAATGAAACCCGCGTGAGTCCTGCACCGATTCCTCGTCGGTGTCTCTCAGCCGATCTCGCCCTGGTCCCGGAAACCGCACTCCGCCCGCGCAGCGATCGTTGTAGTAGCAGTCGTCGCCTAGCTACTTCGTTGATCTCACACCTTTGCTGCAGGGAAAGGCGTTCCGCAGGAATCGAGAAATCGAACTGCTCAGCAGGTATCATCGTCATCACCACCACCAGCACCAGAGGTTGATCTTAATTAAAATGGACCAATGCGCCGGCCAGATGTTTCGTCGGACATCGTGTGCGCCCGCTGGCCATCTCGGACCCCAGCCACCGCTGAAACCGGCTACAGCTTAACTCTAGTCAGATACATACAGATTGCTAGAGTTCTCCATTCTCTCTCTCTCTCTCTCGTTCTTTCCGTCGTCTATGATGGTATTTAGCTCCTCAAGCCGCAGGCCACAAGGGCCGGAGGTGTGGGCGATCTTGGCTCGAGTCTGAGGTTGTAGGCGTCATCCGGCGATGCGCGAGTCGTTGTCGAGGTGAGGTTCCCACCAGATCTCTCATACACATCCTCCAAGTAGGTAGATAGAGGTCCGAAAAAAAAAACAACCAGCGCTAGCCATCATCGCGTTCCACGAACGATTCCGATAGATGTTACCGTCCGAGAGGGAGTTATCACCTAGTGTAGCTGCTGCTGCTGCTGCCTACACAGCATGAATTGGCTATGGCCAGTCAATGTATTGGACGATGCTGACCGGCTCTTACATCTATCTACCCTTATCGATACAGCAAGGTTCACCGGATAAGCCAGCCTCACTGGTCACATCCTCACTGCTGTTCATTGTGGTTCCCGGATGAAATCGCTTCCGAGATCACTTTCCCACACAATAGGCGCAACAAACATCTCGGTCAAACATGTGCACATGAGCGATCCGCAGCAACTTTTCGGTGACACCGACCCAATGTCCAATAGTTGCACCATTCACGGTGCAGTCGGAGCTCAGCCCGGTAGGCGCTGGCAACTTATTGTTAAAGTGAAAATTGATGTTGTCAGTGCATACGCCGAGTGCGGGAACCGGGTCACCAGAGCAGCTCGCCGGTACAGTCAGTCGCCTTCTTTTTTTTTGTTGTCGAAATGCTGCTTCGGGGTGTATATGACATCGGCGGTCATGTGCTCCGAGCACGCATGCAAGCACTCATTTGCGAGCGTGCATTTCGAACCGCCGCCTGCTTCGCCTCAATGAGATGCGGAAATGAATGAAAATATGATCGTGAGGAGAAGCTACTTCTCCTCGATACGGAACCCTACCTCTTCCTCAGGCAGCAACCTGCAACCTGATGGTGACACGTCATGCACGGAAAGACACCCTTCTCGTCCTTTGAGTAGATGGGTAGAGATTTTCATTCGGTGGTACTGTCACATTTGTCGCAAGGGTTTCACTCGGTTTTTCATCGAACGAAATCTACCCAGAAGACAAGGTGCAACTCGGATCGATAACGCTCTCAGTTGCTTTGAGAGTGGGCCCTTTGACCTGAGACGGACCCTGTTCAAATAGATGGCTGTTCCGCCCTGTTTGATGCATATAATGTGTATGTGTGTGTGTGTGTGTTTAAAAAGGCACCTTGTCCCAAGCAACAGCGCAACGTTCACCTGTCCATGACGACTTCCTTGTTCTTTTTGCGTTCGCCAGTAAGATTCGCTTGTTCATAGGAATAGCCGTTTGCTCTATACACAACTGTGCGTTGGTGACCATCACTAAGGCTGATGTAACCGCAAGCGTTTCTAACGAATGATACTCCTATTCTCAGGTTTCGTTACCGAATTATTTACGAACTTTCCTATTTACAGGGGGTAATATAAGAATACAATTTGAACAAAAGCTAATTATCTATCCCCTCACACAAAATCTCACATAGAACAAAAAGATAATTGCTGGCTTGATCTTAGCGTTCAGTACAAGTGTACATGTCGAACTGTGCGCAATATATATATATATATATATATATCAGCCAATCGAATCTTTCTCAGGTAGTTTTATATGCCGCTTTGCTAGATTGCCACCTTTCGGTTGACCTCCGTCCCCCTGTATCATTTATTATGAGATGAAGCCGAGTACGAAAAAGAAATGTTCTATGCAGCATTTACCATTTGCGCCGCTGTGTTCGTAGCCATAGAACTATTTCGCCTTGGTCCACCGGCCTTCCGGGGTGGCTAAACGAATCAGTAGCACTTGATCAGATGCTACATCTGAAGTTGTGACCTGCAATCACGTCTCTGTCCCGTTCTCTCGGTGACCAGAGGCTGTCAGCGGTGGGTATCGGGTTAGCATGCATTTACACCTTGTCCTTACGCTTGGCGCGTTCAACAAAATCAGCAGACAAATTTGCAGATTTGTTACACGGAGCGCCGTTCGCCAATAACGCGCGCACCCCTTCCGCAGAACTGCTTAGGTGTCAGCACCATGGGCTCTAGTGACCCTGGTGGTCCGCTCTGAGGTGTTGGTATTGGGTAGACAAGCAATAACTCACCGTCTTCGCCGTCACCAACCTCCTCCGGCCCGTCGCCGAACACCATCCGCCCTCGCTCTGGACACCGATATCCACAGCGATATCGTAACCGATCGGGTGGCACGCGCCTTCGGGAACGGCTCGATAAATGGTCGCTGCATCTCGCTCCCTCGTTCGTCGTCACCTTGTGCTTGCTGACGATTGACCATTCAACCCGTTGACCTAACCGAGTGATGTGGGCGCGTTCGAGCCGATTTAGCAGCTCCTACGAGCTCCTCGTACCCATCAGTGTACCAGACTGTTGGGCCTACGCCACCCAACTCTAGAAAATCAAATAAATCTTCAAAACACCCTCATCAACTCCCTCACCCCCCCCGTCCCCCGGGCCCAGACTTCGTCTTTGCGTGAGGACGAAACGAGTCTTCAACGCCAACAACCCGTTGGATCAAACTCGCACACTTCGGAATCAACCTTAGATGGACCTCAATCGTGGTCATATGTTAGTTAGCAAGCGACTCGGATTTCGGCACACATCACTCTCTGGCCGTCTCGATGCAAGCCCATCTGGTCACTTTGTCCAACAGGGACGATGACGACAACGCCAACGGCGGTGATTACCATATGAAATATGGCCTATTGGTTACTCAACATGGCTGCTAACCAACACTGCGAGATTGCCGCGGTTTCGCCCTAAGCATTTCATGTGAGTGAACACAGTAGCGGAGGCTACTTATAAGAGCCAGCGGGTCGCGACTTGTGACTCGCATTGGCTGGCTATTGCGGAGTGCTGCTCGAGAGTGCTGCTCTAAAGTTTGGCTGGTTGTAGGCAGGCCAGGCCAAGTAGACCTTGGGATGAGCAGCGTGAAATCTTTCGGCAAGGTCGTCTAACAACCGCAAGGCGATGGCTGTGGCTATCAGATACAAGCCTAACTCCATCGTAGAAGGCTATGTAACAGTAGTGCTAATGCTTGGGCGGACAGACATTCGAGTCAAGATTTTTTGACGATGGTGCGCAGGCTCCACAGCGGATCAGTGGTCATCTCGCGACGTCACTCATATACGGCCGCTGTTTGACGCCAGGCTTAAGCAATCGCTGATTGTCGTGATAACCTTACCAAATTTTGATGTGCACTGTCACTCTGTGTAGTCTTTTTTTCGCTTGCTCGCCCGCTCTCTCTCTTTATACTCGATTCTCTCACCTAGCTAGCTAGGCTTAGCTGTTAGGTAGACAATACCAGTTGAACCGCAATATGCCGAGCTGTTTCAGTCCTGATGAGCTGTGACTTTGTTAGAGCGGCGTACAGCACCATCTACCGTAAGAAATATCGCCGACATGTTGCGAGTACCATCAATGGCTTCATCAGACAGACGCCAACAGTGTGTACAGACGGCGAGATATGGCGGCTTGTCCTCGGATCTTCGAATGGACGAAAAAGGCTCGCGTATATGCGACGTACCAGTTCAACCCGGCTATATCCACCGATTTTGACCGACATTCGTGTGTCCGTCCTGAGCGGTCAGAGTCGACCAAGCTCGTGTCAGATCAGAGTTTTGATGTCTCGATATTGTTGCCGTTGGCGTTTTGCGGCGGCGGCGGCCTCTGCTGCAAAATGAGGTGTCTAAGTGTTAAATTGAGTTGCTCGGACCTTTGTTCGGCGATTGAACCCGGCGTGAGAGGCTCACGTGACCATTGTGCTCGATGAGGGCGGAGGTTCCGGAGAGGCTCAAGTCTCCTAAGCGAAGGTTTGACGATTTGAGGAGACCACGCGGCTGAACGGACGGTCAATAGCCGCCGACCGGAACAACCATACACCGAGACACCGGTCGCTTGCCAGCTATACACAGGCTATTGATCGCACTAAGCTAACGGTCCCTTCCGGAGGATCGCCACAGATTCCGATTGGAGGCGGTCAGTCACTCATTCTAATGTACTCGATAACTATTTAGCTAGGACTGCTCGGAGATCCCGAATCTGATCAGCGGGATCAGAGCTGGTGGACGAGGGTGGTGGCGGAGGTTGCGGTCAGCTTGTGGGAGGAAGTCGCCGAGACTGTTCTGGTCGGAGACAAAAGCAGTTCCGCCAGTTCAGCCAAACATTGAACGGACATTCACTTTTCACGCATATTTCAATGTTCAAACTTTAACGACAACAACAATGTGAATCACGACAAGTTCATACACACACACACACACAGCAGCAGCAGCAACAACGAGCAAGCGGCATAGGTGTAAGTGCATATTCGCATAAGCTCACGAGGGATACGGAGAGACACAAGCCGGCACAAACCGATAGAATCAGCCTACAGTGTTGTTGTCATCGGTTGTTGCCGAGCCGTTTGAACGAAATAAGTAAATCTATATCTCTAACGGTCTATCGTATCGTCTAGCAATTGATGGCGTACTCTAAGCTAGGTAGACTATAGACAATCGCCTGGTTCTCAGGGCAATAAAGTTCTAATAATAAGAATCTATATCCCTTTCCAAGGTAGGGTTACCTGAGCCCAGCGTCGCGACGCTGCCCGACCCAAAGACAAGGAAGTGACATAACCCTTTACGATCGTAAACGCCTAAAGGGTGCTGCTGCTGCTGCTGCTGCTGTTACGCTCCTGTTGCTGCGGATGGTGCTGATCTTCTCTGCTACTGATGGAGACGATTTCGGCTCGGTGGCGATTCTGCGCAGCGCGGTACTGCGGCACTGCCACTAGTGACTGCTTGCTTGCTCGCTACTGAACCGGGACATTACCAAGCAGCAACTCGTCAGTCAGAGAGGGTGACGACGATGGCGATTTTCCTCGGCCCATAAATTACCAACTTAACCGGTTCGTCCCCTGATCGAACGGTGATCACCATCTGTTGTTGTGTAAGATTGTACCGAAGAAGGACGACCTCACATCCTCACTGGGGTAGCCGCAGCAGCAGCAGCAGAAGCAACGGCGGCTGTATTTCGGCTGTTTGACGCCCCGCGCGCAATGCCATACGCAAGGAAATCTTTGCTCAGAATACAGCATAGTTCACGCCTTCATTCGTCGCATAGCAGGGCGTAGTATGCCGCTTTCTGGCTGGACGCCCGCGCTCCCTCGAGTCCATCCAGACCGCGGACACTAGGGTAACCTCAGCTGTTCACCGTTGTGTTGTCGTCGTCGCCGCCGCCGTGGCCGTGTGCTCTGCTCTGGTCATAGTATTCTGTGAAGAGGATCCGCTCTCGTGCACGACAGCAGACCTATAGTCCGACTGGTAAACGTTAGCCGCTAAGGCAGATGTTCCCAACGTATCAGTTGGATTGAGTTTGCGACTTTGAGCAGCTAAAGGATCACTATCACGTAGTGCTCGCTATTGGTCGGCTTTCGCTTCTCTCGATGAGGATCTTGGCGGTCAGCTGAGCCGACTCAGGCTGAGCAATATCACATTACCTGGTGAAGTCTGCGCGCGACATAGAATTCTTTGAAGCAAAACGAAAAACGGGTCCAAAGAATCATCCAATTTCGTTTCTTGACGAATTTCCTTTTGAGCTAAATATAAACGAAGTAGCATTGGCACGAATTGATTAACTAGCTACCAACCTGATTAACTAGTTAGAGAAGGATCGCAATTCTACAGTTGAGCCATGAATGAAAAATGACTCAGACACCGTTGGGATAAGATCAGCGAATTTGACTCGGCGCATGAGCCACACCGCATCGGCCTGTTGTGACCTGGCCCTCGTTTGTTTGCTTGGAAACATGCTCGAGAATGCCAATGCTTTGGGCGATGAGCGGCGTGCGAATCATATAAACGACTGTACGATGCTTGCAGCTGAAGTTCTCCGTTGAAGTGTGTTTGGCACGGCATTGAGTGCTTGTGTGAGAGAATGAGATTTCTGTTCGTCAGCTCGGTTCGTCTTAAGTGCTCGAACCCGTTCAAGTGCCGATGTGGTGTTCTCGAGAACTGTCCTCGAGGCGAACACAATACAGCAAAACAACTGCCATCAGTGTTCATCAAGGTAGAAACCAACATGACTTACACCGTTCTACCTTCGACTTGTTATAACTTGAACCTTGTAGGACACCCAGTTAGCTAGCTCGCTCGTTGTCAGGCCCTTCGATTCAATAACACTACGAATTCAAACCTGTGGTCAGAGCTGCTCCAAACCTCTCCTCAAGAGCAGCACCAAGAAGAAGAAGAACAACAACAACTGTTCAGCACCAGCAAACAGATCATTATCTCAACGGATAATTAAAATCGCGGCTTCTAGACTTTGCCTTTGAGCGACGTCTGGTCGCTCGTTCAACACTGCTCCCTCGTTCTTGGCGAAATCGATCAGACGCGAGTACAGTCATTCTCCGAGAGTGATTCACTCATGCTTTTCTTCTATATCTTCGTCGTTGTCGTTGTCTTCAACAATAACCCGCCGCCAATCGACTACCGATCAACTCGATCTTGGCATTCCCACACCGTCCTCGTTGCTGATCTGGCCTGATCTGGTCGCCGTTTGCTTGTTGCTAACTACACGATCTTCCCTGAGATCGCCGATCGTCTTGTCTACCTCTGCTTCGTCGACGATTTCGGCAATGATTACATTGGAAGCCCCCATTGAGCAGTAAAAGCAGCGACAGCGGTAGCTGCAGCCGTAGCAGCATTGGCGATCCATCACTTCACTCTTCTCTCTGCGATCTTCGTCCTCGTCGTCGTCTTCTTCGCCTGTTTCATCTTCGAGCCGCGGAGTCAGAACCGTCATAAAGGAGCATATGGTCAGAGCTATGTAGCCACTCTTCGCACTCCTCTCACCGTCTTCTTCCTGGTTGGTTACAACACAGAGGGTAAATGCGGCATCGGTGGAGCTACAGTTATGCGACTATATCCCGTGCGGCAAGCGGGCTGGCCAGACGCAGGTATTACCGCGACACAGGTAACGTCGCTGTAGTGACGATGTGCTGCTAGAGAGAGAGCGCGAGAGAGAGAGCTCTGTCAGCCAAATCTCGAGACCTCTATGCATGAGTGTGCCATAGAAAGCGCGCCTAGATGTGTGATCGATCTTGTGCAGGCAACGAGCGCCTTGTTCTTCCGCGATGTCTCTCCCCGCTGGAGAATAGCCACCACCATCGCCGCTGCAGCTCCAAGCCTGCCTCCGAGTTGCTCTGCATTCGGTTCCTGCCGGCGTCGTTTCTGTTTTCTTACAGTTCGTGGTTGTGTTAGCCGCTGTTTCGTGTCTCGTAGCCACAGCGCAGGACACAGTCGGATAACTCGTCATCCCGTTCGTGTAAGTTCACTGAGGCGCACCAAAGAACGGGTTACCATGCCTCTGCTTCTTACCTGCAATGTGCCTCGCTAAAAGCTAACAACAACGATGCTTGAACAGGGAACGTTCGCGGCTGATATCTGGGAATCACGAACCAGTGCACGTCTCCCGTCGACTTCGTCCTCTCCATCTCATCAGCATGAACGAGACATATGTACAAGCAGCCAGTAGCATGGATCAATCCTCATGTAAAACGATGGGCACTCAAACATTTACTGCCAGAGATTCGAGGAGCCCGAGGTCGAGACACTGCCAGATCCCTCTGCCAAGTCGCTTGTCAAAAAAAACTAGCCCCATGCGGATGACAAGCACAGTAAAAATTTCCGGTGTTCAGGAGGGAAGACCTCGTACGGAGGGCACCAACGTCCGTGGAGTGGGATTGGTTCGAATACTCGATCACAGTTCAAATAGACCACGTTCCGCATTCTACGGCGGTGGTCGAGCAGCAAAAAGGGCCAACCTCGTATTTGAAGACGAGCAGATGGATTTCCATAGTGAACTAGGAAGGCTCCATCTCTCTTCTCCCTCGGAGAAAGACGAGCTTAAAACGGGGGACATAACTATTATACATATCTATAATATCTCGTGTGAATAAAAGAAAGATATATATATATATATATATATATATATATATATATATATATATATATATATATATATATATGTATATATATATATGTATATGTATATTCTGATAGAGTAAGTATTGTATTCAAAGTGAATTTAATAGTGCGGCCTGTCTAATCGTTGGTGTAGTCGACTATTTTTTTGCTGCTTCGTGTGATCTGAAGCAGACAGAGCGGAGAGCTGTCACTTGTCATTTACAAATGATTCGGAGAGAAGTCGACAGATTATTACACATATTTGGTAGAGTCCAGTCGGGTGTTGTCATCTCTTATTTGATTCATATAGTCCACATCCGCTGATGCTACCCGCGTTTGTTATCGACGTCGCAAGAAAGAGTTCGGATGAAGATATGCTGCCAACGACGGCTGTCAAAATTCGCCCTTGCGGATGACATCGTAGACCTTCCTCTGTGGTTACTCATATACTGTATGAGAGTGGCTGGTGCCCCATCACGATGTCGTATGACATTCAAACGTAGAGAGACTAGACGATCTTCGTCATGGCTTATAATGGCACTTACTTGTATAGGATGCGTTCAAACAGCCACATACGCACACATACACGCGCCAAGGCTGTACAAGAACTAGTTCAAGCCGAATCAACTGTCGACTCTGTGTACGATCGAGCAAACGAAGTTCTGTTCGTACAACAATCTGTTCACGTCCACTGATTGGTCATATCAAGCTGATTACCCAACCTCCTATGAGGTGAAGTTGCTCGTCGGTTGAAGCAAAGGAAACGGGCCTATTGCCACGACACTGACGCGTTCTGGGTAGATTGATAGATAGATGTTGTAGATGGTTGCGCAGCACTAGCGGCGGGATGCTGATGTTCGATTGAACAAAACAGGCTTCATCGTCATCGCCTGGCCTCATTACACCCACAACCCATTCAAGCCTTATCAATCTGTTGTTACCTGAAATGCATCACCGACATCATAGATATCCAAGCTAGGCATCTTGTCTCGTACTGAATAGATAGATAAATGTATAGGCCACATTGGTGTATGTGTGTACGTCCGTGCACGACTTCATCGATAGTTGATATGTAGGTAGGCTACACAGGACATAGGTCGTAACCTAAAAACCGAGGCGAGAACTTGCCTCAATCTGGCGAGAGATGATGCGATTTCGAAGCTGCTGCTGCTGCTTTTTGCTTCCTTGCTATCATACCTGTCCAAAGTGTGCGTCTGCCTGCAGCGTTCCCGCTTGCTTAACCGGGCCCGGCGGTTCTGACGAGCCCGACCGCATCATTGTTCAGAGCCCGCTAGCACCGCTGCTGCTGCTGGTTGTACGCCAGCTACGAGAGTCATCTTCATCATCGATCACCCATTGTCGAGTGATGAGAAGCCAATTACAAGCCAAGTACATCTGTCATCCTGTTCAGCAGCCGCCGCCGACATCGGCAACGATGAATCCTTCGCTCATACAACCGCCCCCCCCGCCAACATCGAATTCACGAGCGGTCCCTCTCCATCTCATCCACCTCCACCTTCACCTCATCTCGGTCTTCCGTCCGTATATCCTATCGGGATGACGGGCTTACTAAAGCTTGCCTGGCGGATCCTTCGCCGGATAGAACAGCAGCCTGAAAGCAGCAAGAGGCCAACAACGACTTCGCGTCAGCCTCCCACTACAATCCGTGCACGGCGCTGTTAACCCGCTCAAGCCCGTTGTAGTCGGCTAGGCTAGGCAACTAGGCTAGCTAGCTCACTCATCGTTGCCGGACATCATCGTCTCGTAACATCGGAAGAAACAGGCCGGACTAGCGGCGGCGGCGGTACCACCACCGCCTCCTGTGCAACTTCACCGGGATGGAGACGGCAGAAATAGCCATTCGCCATAGCGGTACGAGCCTCCTTAACTTCGTTCTCCTCCGGTCCACTCCTCAATCCACTCCTGGCCGGTCCACTACGCTCCACATTACTTCAAGTCAGGTCAAACTTCTGTTCCTCGAAAGGCGGTTCTGGCTTCGTCCGCGTGTGTCCGCCTCTCGAGTTATCCAATCTGTTGTCTTGCTTCCCTAGCCGATAGCATGCAAGCAACAAGGGCTGGTCGGATGTGTGTTTCTGGATGGTTTGGTACTTACGTTTGTTTGTCGCAATCCGACGGTCGTCTAGCGCAGAGACTATCAGGGTTCTTTTTTGTGTTCTCAGCTCGATTTCTCGCTCTCTCTCTGCTGCACGCAACACAGAGACACGAGAAGAGAGGAACAGCTATCGGATTCGCTGGCCAGTGCTGACTCTGTCTCGGCTGTCTGCTCTGCATTACTCTGTGTCGGCAGGCCAGCAGTCGATGGACCAGCTACGAGGCAGGCTTCTGGTTCTTCACACTAGCCAGAGGTCCAATGCAATGATTTCGACCATATGCTGCTCTGTTCCGGAGCGCGCCCAGCGGAAGAAAGACCAAAGCGCGTTTGCACCGAGTGCAGTATCGCGACGTTAGTGCAGGCGGATAACCGTTACTGGGATGAACGGCGAGGTTTAGGCGCAATGCATGGCTCTCGCTAGAAAGAAGTCGCCATAACATCCATAGCATACGAGTGTATGGTGTAGAGATGATTTTGCCTAGTTGGCCGAGGTGGCGCTCGCGCAGAGGGGTGCATAGTTTAGCTAAGAGATAAAATTTTTTACGAGGTTTTCGTACCGTGGCGTCGCACTGCACTAGAGACGATGTCCTGGTGCGAGCGAAGATCGAGGAGGATCGCTGATCCAGGCCACCGGAGGTTGACGAGGCCGGACGAGGGCCATGATCACCATCAAAAAACGACGGTCGAAACTTCATTCAATTCACATCTTCAATGCGTCGGAGTGATTTGCGCCCACCGCTTGTGGAGTGTGGGCGCGAGCCAATGTTTTGAGAGGGTCAAACAATGAGACGACAATCGTAAAATCTAATTGAAATTCGATTTGTGCTTGTCGACTCCAGGCGTTGGTGTCAGACACTCAACTGCAAAGCGTTCTCTTGTTTGATTTTTTTTCTGCCATTTTGCTCGTTCACCCCTCCCCCTCGAGGAGGTGAACTTTAACGCCGTACGAAAATAATAAAACCCGTCCCGTAGATCTGCAAGTGTTGCAATCGCCTGTTTGGAGACCGGTACAGAAGCTGTCGTATCTTGACCCGGTCGTCAACTAACTACACCAGAGCTGGCGACGACGACGTTTGGCGTTGGCTGCTGCTGCTGCTGCTGGACCGTTTCAACTATGCAAGCTGAACTAGACGACAAACGAATCGAGTCTCGCCGCGTTAAAGAGTGCAACCACCATTGGAGCTGATCGTCAAAGCCTACGAAAACGCTTTGTCGACAATCGAGGTCAAGAGCCTACCTCATCCCGTGTCACTGCCATTCGTGTCGGTCTCTATGAGCGCCGACCGTAAGTCCCCGAATGGATAACGGAGATGCCACCAGCATCGCGAGCCTGCACTATTGTGCAACAAGGTAAGTGAAGGCAGCCCAGGCTGGATCAGTAATCGACATTGGCATTGACCATACGACTGTCGTACTATGAAGCTGCCGAGCTGCCTTCTTAGTTATCTGGTGCGAGCGGCGACCAGTTGATCGAGGTGTGCAATGTTGACCGCTTTGTTCCTGCGGGGCGTGTTCCAAGAAGCGACAGATTGTCCTGCAACAGACCTCCTCTTTGGTGTCGTCTCCGCAGTGCTCACATCATTCGTAGCAGCAGCAGCAGAACCGGCACCAGCATCACGGATGGGTGCACTATGATGTAGTGGACGAGATCGACAGCTCCGCGGCAGCGGCAGGCGTCCGCCGGAACTGCCAACAACAGCATCGTGGTGCTCCGACTCATCGCGCACCGACCGGGCCACACAAGGGCCAATATGTGTTGCGAACGTTGCTACGAACGACGTGGGCACATGTGCGGATGCACATGTGCAATCGGACCACCGGGCGGACCGGGTATTACGATACTGCTAGTCCAGGTAGCTAAATATGGCCGCGATTGATTAAAACGCTTGGCTTGAGAGCGAAGCTTGAAATCGCTAAAAATCGAGCTATCGATCGAATTCGCAAGGCGCGCAAGTGGATTCCGCGAACAGGCGAAGGTGCCTGACTAGGTGGTGCTTCGCCGGTCCGCTCACCTCACCTCATGGCTGACGGCCGAGATCGGCTCGGCCAATCGACGAAGCGGCGACCTCGAATTTCCGACAGACGCACTGCTACAACCGAGGTGTAGATTTGACTACAATTGAATATTAATCGCTTCCAATTCGCGCCCATCCATCTGTGCACAGGCGAGCATCACCGCCGATGTTTTCCACCGAATTCGAGGCAAAAATATTAGCGTGAAGCGTCTTTTTCGTCGGCTCGCCATTCGGCTGTGATGTTCCTGTCGGAGAGCGTCGAGTTTGAATTTGTTCATCCTCCTTTGAACCTGACCGGTGTGTTATACGTTAGCTTTCACCCATGGCATTGAAACCGCCGATCGAATGACTAGCATCCATTTCTAGTATAGTTACAGCTGAGCGTTCCCAACGTTCGCAACCTTCGAAGTCGCGTCACTGCGGATGCTTGGCTCGTATATCTCATCTAGCATGCAAACACAAATATGTATACACCATGAACACCACTCGTCAGGCAGTAAATTTCAGAGAGCTCCCTCTCTCAGAGAGCTCTCAGAGAGTACCTGCATCTGTACCAACAGCTCAGGTAGCAGTGTTAGGCGAAGGCCAACACGTGCCTCCGTGCCTCGTTCGTCCGTCGGATAATCGAGCGTCCGAAGCCGTCCTAACTTGGCGTCGTATTACGGCCTTTCAGGACGTGCACAAGCGTCCGAAGCTGTCAGGTGACGATCACCGAAACCAGTTCACCTGTACCCGTTTTGTTATTGCTTGGTGTGCAAGCAGAGAGCAACGCCGGGCGAGCGAGAAGATGCAGAGAAACACAAGCATTTTCTCAGGTGCATCCATCGACGGATCACCTGCGCATCCAATCGAGCTCGGCATTCAGGCACACACAGACACACGATATATCCATCAGCGTTCTTGTACGGCGTCTACCCGAGCGCCATTCGGTGCTCTGCTGTGTCAGCACAGGTGCACCATCCGTCGGGGAACGCTGTACGACTACAACGACTAATACAGGTACAACTGGCCCTACGAGACGAATGCATAGTCAACAATAGTCATTAGCACATTGGGCATTCTCCCGTTACTGCCTGCCTGCATCCGATTCGGGAAGGCCTAAGGCCCGCCGAAGAGGTGGATACCGTACTGGCATCCTTTACTTCAGCAAATAGTCTTAAGTTAAGCTAACACATGAGGGCGTTTGTAAAGGCAGAGGCTGTGATGATCATGATGGTCATTCTGATGCAACGTGGCACCCTTTCTAAGTGACGACAACGACGACTTTCACCGATGGTCGGTTGGCTCGATGGCGATTAAGCTTCGTACCATCTGCGATGCGGCCTACGCCCTCGTCTCTGCGCGTCCTAGGGTCATTCGTGTTTAAGCGGATTCCGGCGGGAGCGTGCCCTAGCACCGAGAGGAGAGAGCGAAAGAAAGCGAACCAAGACTCCAAGAGTAGCTCCAGGTGTGATCTGCAACGTTGTCCCACTTCTTCGGCACCAGCTTCAGCTTCGGCTTCATATCACTTTGCTTCCTTCTGCACGCAAAGCATCGCTACCTCCGAGAGACCAGCCGGTTTGAGCATGTGTGCATGTGTACATCGTTATTGAAACCAGTGTGGCGAGATGTTAAATGCCCTCGAAGAATAGATGCACAGTAGAGGCCTGAACGCCAAAGCCAGAGCCTTAATCATTGAGGTGGCTATGTATCTGGAGGCTCTCTCTCTGTGTTTTTCTCTATCTATCTCTCAAGGGAGAGCGTGGCGCAGTAGCCCGAGGGTACGACAGAAGAAGAAATAACAGAAGAGGTATTCGCCGGCTGCTGTTCGTTGCTGAAAACTACTGAACTCCTACTGCCAGGTGGAGTACCCGCTGCCAGTGGTCGAGAAGCTGCGGAGCGTCTGCGACAACCTGCGCCCGCTGACCCGGTCACGAAATTGGGTTAAGACACCGGCGAGGTAGGTAGGGACCGTCTGCCAGAAGTGTGTTCCTTGCCGATCGCATTCTGGGCCAGGCAGCCCGCGAGCCAGGGCACGGGCTGGGTTACAAGGTAGGTAACCTGGCGCATGCGGAACTTGCGCCGCCGCCACCGCCGCCGCGCCTGAACTAGTAGAAGTTGTTCGTTCTCTACAGCGCCACTACGAACTATACCGAGATCGACTATCACCACAGGTTGTTCAGGTTGCCGACCTCAAGACACTACCACAGTCAACGCGGCATTTTCAAAAGCTTGTTGTACTACCGGCGCCTCCTTGCGTAAAGACCATTGTTCGAGTTCCTGCTGATCAAAGGCAGGAACAGCACCTCGGCCACCAACTGAACGCACGGTGTCCCAGCCTGGCACTACGATGTAACCATATGATACAAGCTGTGCATTAAGACGCGGAATTCGAAATCAAGCAAAGCTATATTTTTTTCACCGCCAGCCGGCGCAGCGACGACAACGACGCGGTGATAGAGCGTTGGCGGAGAAACTTCGGTCACCTTCGAAACTCTGAGGTGGTTGAACCGCCATGAACTTTCATTGAAGTTCTACAATTCTCGCTCGCCGAATGCCACGAGCAGTGTCAAGGAAGATTGTTGACCTAGACGAAGGTTGGCTGGAGAGGCGTAGCGTGTTATACTCATCTGTTTCATAGACTCGCAAGGATCGGCGAGGTGACGCGGGGAACTGCTGGAAGGGCTATCTTAGACTTACCTGAAATAGTGAAGAGACCGTACACAAGCACACAAACAGACATAAGTACATGTAATTTCTATACATATGCATATTGCTACCAAACATTTGTTCGTACGAACGACAATTTCACTTATCCTTCCCAATCAATTGCTCCGACCAACTAACAACGGACATTGTACCTATTCAGAGATCTTTTATAGACCAAAAACTTCACACATATGAAGCCGCATCGGCGAATGCCCACCGCACCAATTGAACTGAAGTGCGATCGACACCGACAGGTATTTCCCCCGCCAACCTAATCGCACAACGTAGACGACAGCGTGTCATGGAGCCGGGAGTGGACCAACATAATTTGATTAGAGGTTACAAGATGAACAAGAATTCGTTTTCTTTTTCCATGCTACAGTGCCAAGTTGCTACCCAGCTTCCCAACAACTCATCATCGTCCGACAGCAAGTGTAGCTGTCTTACGGCTGTCGCCGGTCTCTGTTTCAACTCGCGAGCGTACAAGGTCTATCTCTCCCTCACGTGCACGCGTGCCTGCTCTAATTCAATTGTGCAAGTCAAGCGCGTTGAGCGCCCCACCTTCTCCGTGCTAGGTAAACCCCGTCTGGAGCAAGCGGTGCAGTGTCCGCGCCCAGGACCACATCGATTGTAGCTGCGTGATACTCCGCCACCCACTATTCTGTCGCGCTCGTGTCTTGAGCTTGCTCAGCTCTTCTGCTGTTACTCGTCCAGTAGCTATAGTGTAGCAACCGGCTGTACATGGGCCCTCAATCGCGGCGCTCGGGGAGGTGGAGGCCAATGCGACAAACTTGATTAGAGCCGCGATTACCTCAAACGACGCGGGCGAGTGGTCGGAGTTAATTTCATTTCCATTGCAAGTCTGCTGCCGTTCCTTTACAACCGTGCAGCGAAACAACGCAGAAGCCCACACACGACCACACCGAGAGAGAGCGAGAGAGAGTGCTTCATATCAGACCAAGTACTTCTACATGCTGTTCTCGACCGAGAGGTGGCTCCGCTGATCGAAAGCCAGCCGATGGGGATGAAGGACGTTTGGGTGTAAGCAATTCCAGAGGTATACCTCGAACGATGGACGTCATCAGTGGCCTCGACGAGATGTGTATGACTGTCCGCGTCGACGACAATGCTAGCTGTAAGGGGAGCGAGTTATGTGTATGTAGAAAACTCGTTACGAACAGTGTAAAAACTCGTTGCCTAATACCAAGTTCGACTGAGGTCTGCTGCTGAGGCCGGTGGCGCGGCCCTCGTCGAGGTGCAGGTTGAAATGAGCTCCATGTCACGATACACAGCTAGGCAAGGCGCAGCGAGCGTATTCGCCCATCATATATATATATGTATGTATATATACCTACTTATCTCAAGCTCTCCCACTCAATGTGCGGTAACGGCGCGAGACCGGCGGAACCCGTGGGAACGCGATGTACTCGAACTGACATCGGCCAGGTTTGTGGGGGAAGCGCTCGACATTAGCTTGGCTTAGCTATTGCACTCGGCCGTATCAGGAGGCGAAGATCGACAGCCAGCGAATTCGTCGCTGTGATGTGTTGTGCCATTGGAACGTTGAAAACGAAAGAGAGATGCGCTACAGGCAGTGAAAATCATCACAGATATTTGATGGCGTTTTTCTTCAGCATGGTTCGAACGTCCTATTTACGTGGCACAAGTAGATCACCGTTGGAGATCTGACGATACCAACGGTGGCTGAGAGGCGTCGTCTGATTCAACTCATGTCTATTTGTGTGTGGGCAAGCGAATCTGCAGATGGCATATTTCCATCACTGAAATCAAGGCGACAATCTCTCGGAGAAACACTATCTTTGAGACACATACACGTACGTAGGTTCGGAGAACGTGTATAAATGCTCCACAAACTATATCCACTTTAACCTTAAGTAAAAAGGTAAAGGTTTATTGGTTTATTGAAGGAGCTGAAATTTTTACAATGCTCAAGCTCTTAAGTTGAGTTCACTAGCAAGAGTTAACTATTCTCTAATCAACGTGTGTAGCGACATTGTAATTTCATGCGGTGTGTTACACCAGACCATTTTTATGCCACGCAGATATCTGACATGGTACATTTTACCTAACCAATATCTAGTGCTACACGTTTCGCTCGTAACCATAACTGAAAACACCGTTCAGACTCAAGCGTCGGCAGAGGTTTACAATGTTGGATAGGTCAGTGGTCATCTCAAGGTGTCAGTGCGCGAATTTCGCTGTGTGTGTTAGCTCGAGCGGGTCCAACAGCTCGGCCATGGGAAGGATTTACAGCCGAGACGAAGGGTGTCATGACTATCCACTAAAGTGGACCTCCAGCCAACTAACTACCCATCTTCGAGCAGGGACAATTGTGGACGTTTTTGAAGTCCTTGAGAGAAGCCGCTCAACCTTTGCCGAAGCTCATCGTACGAGCCGCCGATCGGATATTCAGTTGGGCCACAATAAACGCAGTCGACGAGGAGTCCGCCTGCCATCATCATCAGATGATGGCACCTTACAGGCTTCGGGAAGTCGACTAATCAAACAATTGCCGCAAGTCACCGAAATCGTAAGATCCTCTCGAGCTTCCGTCGTCTGACAGCCTGAATTTTATTGCACCCTCCAAGAGCGAACTCGCGGCCAATTTAGCGATCGAGGGTGACCACAAACACGAGTCGTAATAGCAGTAACAGCAGAGGTATCTAAAGGCGAAAGTCGTCGCGGTTTGTTTGTGTGTGTGTATGTGTGTTATATATGCATGAAAGCGAATGTCCCTATGTATAACTGATTTGTCGCGTTCCGAGTAGTCTGTTTTTTGTAAGTCAGTCAGCACGGCCATGGACGAGAACGGCAAGGTCAAGTTAGCTCAAGCACGACTTGCTTATCTCTGAGACACAGCAGCCAAATATTGTACAAAGAAATTCTACGGCGCGATAGAATCGGTAGCACGTGTTATCCCACCACCACAGCAGTATAATTGCTGCTTATTTCACTAAACCTGAACTGCTGATTCGATAGCGATTAGTAGCACTACCGATAGTGGTTGTAAACGTTGATAGCCAACATCTTCTCTGAGTGGATCATCCATATTAGAAGAGTGTAGCTATTATTCTTTCTGATTGAAGTAGATTTCAGACAGAACACACAAAATAGGCAGCCAACAGTTAACATAACATAACATTTGCGGTTTATTTCCGGAACTGCAATTTTACAATGCTTAAGTTCTCGATTAAAAAATAGAGTAAAAGTAAGAGTGTATTATCACCAAATTGTTCATGCAATTACGATTTCACAATTATAATCGATTATTCTGTCAACAGATATTTACATTCACTCAAATTATTTACAATTCACAATGTTCAGGCTATTCAATTCACACAATTATATAACATTATAACTGCAATATTTTCTTTATCTCCTTGGCAAACTTCCTGGTAGATGTGAGCTCCCTAACCTCCTTCGGGAGCGAGCTCCAAAGCAACGGCATCTGATAAGCCAGAGACTGGCAAGTAGTTACCCTGACGGCTGTAGGTAGTGCAAACTCTGTTGCCCGGCGAGAAGTTTTTCTGTCGACGGCCACAATGGGGAACGCGACATCGGACGGGATTATACCCTTGATCATTTTGAAAGCCAGAATCGCGGTGGAAACCTGACTTAACTTATCCACGGTGAGGAGTCTGTACCTGCCATAGATGTCGGCAACAGACTCTCTGCGGGACCTTCCAAACACTGCTCGAAGTGCATCATTTTGAATTACTCTCCCTCTATCTACTACCTCTTTATATCCATTGCCCCAAATGGACATGACATATCCCAACGTCGGTGTTAGCAAGGAATTGTAGACAAGCAAGAGGCAATTCTTCGGAAATCCAAGCTCTCGAAGACGTCGAATGCGAGCAATTACAGCGTAGCATTTAGGAGTGATAGCTCTCAAATGGGCAGACCATTTGAGATGCTTATGCAACAGAAGACCGAGGCATTTAGCCGTATCCGATAACGACACCTGCTCACCACAAAATAGAACTGAGTCTACCGGTCTCCTTCTCTGAGGTGTACAAAACAGAGTAAGGCAGGTTTTCCCCGCATTGACGACTAGACCAAATCTCCCAAAAATCTTTACTACATACTCCACTTTCTCTATCGCAAGCAGTAGTTAATGGCAGTTAATGGCACTCGAGTGGAGAACTTTATCGAAGTTCTATCGAAGACGAGGGGGAATGCGCAAGATTGAATAAATCGGTTCTTGGCTAAAACATGGGCAGATGAATATCTATATATATATATATCCCTTTGGGGCCCTGTGTAAGCAAATCGCACCGTTGCAGTGTACTACAAAAACGATCAACATACCTACATTAGTGATGATATTTTGTCAATGTCAGCAATCATTTAATGTAAACACGATCTTGGGCATATGGCTCCAAGTCGACCCCTTTTTATCTGCACTGTCGCGTTCAGCCAATAACGAAACGAGGGGGAATTTTCGCGAGAATAACCAATGACACTACTAACCTGTAGTGTAACTAAGAGTTCGCCCTTCTATTTGGATTTGAAGTTCGGCACTGGCCCAAGCCAAACTTCAAATCCAAATAGAAGGCTAACAAATCGAATAAATGAACGCCACTACACCCAATATCTCCTCTCGCGTCCATCCCGCATCAGGCCAACCTTTAATCGACAGAAGTCCCAAGGACTGTTGCAACGGTCAGTTATGCTGTTCGCTATCTGCCGTCTGCCTGTCTATACTGTTAAAGCCACCGTATGCCAATGCCTTTAAGGTCTCTCTCTCTCGTGACGTGCGCGCGCGTGTTTCCCACGCGTCTCGCTGAGCTTCGGTGCCCGTCAGCCGGGCGGCGGACTCTGGCAGCCTACAGTTCGTCCAGCAGACTCTGCGGCTCGTACTCCGACGACTTTATTCTATTTTTCTTTATCCTTCTTCTTTTTCTTCGTCGTCTTCTTCTTTAGTAAGAGGCTGCTTCTCAGTGTATTTCTTCTCTCTCTCTCTCTCTGTGCATTCTTTATCGTCAGCGCTTCGATCTCGTTCTAACCTTACGCGGTGTTGTCGTTCCTTGTTGCTGGTTGCTTGCCGGCGTTCGGCCTTCGTCATGTCATTCTTGGCCCCGTGCCTGCTCGTGAGCTCCACGAGACCAGGCGGCCGGTCCAGGCGGCCTGCGTCTGCCGGCTGGCAGAACACCTTGCCTCTACTCAGCCTCTCCCCACGACCGTCGCCACCGTCATCATAACTACTTGTGTGTTTCTCCGCCGTTCGCACTTCGCACTATAGTTGCTTCATTCGCTCCTTGCGGGCTGCCTCGTGCTCGCCACTCGCCACCCGCCGCCACCTGACTGCCGGGTCGGCCGACCACTGCCTCCGCCGAGTCCAGGTCGACTCTCGAAGTAGGATCTAGGCTATCTGCCAGTTCGTCTTCAGTTCAATTCGGCAACGGCGGCGGCGGCACCACCGCCGCCTCGGCCCTGTAGCATCAGCGCACGGCGGAAAGCAGCAGGCTTGTGGCCCTGCCAAGACACAATGCTTCTTGCTGCTGCTGGACGACTTGCGCACATCTGGGGCTCATACACAACCCGCGCGATACGGACGGGCAGCCAGCAGCAGCGGCCCCCGGCACCCCCATTCCGTCCTGGTCCTCGTCCGAATGGTGGTAGTGGTAGATAGACTGTAATCAAATAAGTGTTCTGCTGGAGGCTCAGGAGGTCAGCGGACCCGTTCCCACGATCGGCGATGCCGAGAGACACAGCTAACCGACATTTGTATTATCCAGCACTTGAGAGCGGGTGGAGCAAAGCGTACAATTGGACTGTGCAATTGTGCCAAGATCTGGAAAATGATGTAAATTTTACAGTAAATGCTGTCTGAAACGGGAGACGCTTTAGCAGGCGTATAGTTTGACGTCGGTACGTAAAAGGCTGGTTGTTCTAATCATCCTGCAGTGAAATCGTACGACAGTAACATCATACCTCCACCGTATCTGGTATATCTGTACAGCGAACGTTGTAATCCCATTGCAATGCTGGGGTCCGGTATTCGCTTGCGCGTTGCAAGCCGCTCCACCATCAGCGAAGTCGCGTCGCGAGGTCCCCAGAGTCTCGAAAATGTGTCGCTCAATCTGCTCGAGCCAGACAAAGAAGATCTGCTTCTCATCGCGTGGGAACGCACGCGTCGCGAAGCTCTCAGACTCGGTCCCAGGCCCGGAGCGAGACCCGACATCGGACGGCGAACACTCCTCACTCCGCCATGCAGGACGACTGCGCGACCGGCTACGAAGACCCAAGGAGCCAAGTTGTACTGGCAGGAGGCTAGTACGGTTGGTTCGGCTTCGGCACCCGACATCAGGCGATAGTAGGTTGTATCCTACGCTAGTACGGTAGCATGCTTGTACGGCGCAGCTCGAAAAGCAACCCCAGTTTCTCAGGCAGCTCCCTCAGGCTGTGAGGTAGTTCAGCCTCAACTTCCTCCTCACCCACTCAGTGGGTAACTCACTGGCTCCGCCTCCTCCTCTACCTCGTCTGACGAGAGCCATAAAAGGCGAGCGAACCAAAGGCCGAGTATCATTGCACCTCAGGCAAACCTCGAAAACCTCGAGCCTTTCGTCGAGCTCAGTGCGCACTCTTGGATACTTATACTGCTACTAGCCTTGTTGAAGCTTCCTCGCTTCTTGTGTTCTACCCACCAGATCAGCTACCGAGAAAGCAGCTGATCGATCCGCCACAATGTTCGCCAAGCTCGCGCCGCACACACTGCCTTCGTACTCGAAGATGGACAACCTCGACGACACTTTCATCAGTGTCCCACCAACGCCGACGTCACCAAAGGCCCCACTCAGTCCGGTCGTCCTGCCGAATGTGTCCGGCCGCGACCAGACCGACCTGCTTGAGATGGGACTATACGTACCGATCCGTATCGAGCTCGGAAAACCCGAGCCTGCCCCCGGTTTTTTGGCGCCTCGCAAGGACTACGCCTTCTGGATCTTCCTCTGTGCCATTCTTTGCATCTTCGCCGTCGCATGTGCCACCGTATTGCACATCACGGCGTCACAGCTCAACCAATTTCAGCAGCTGCGAACGATGGAGCTGTACCGGACCATGAGCTAGGGTGGGTCCCGTGGACGGAACTAGTCAACGCACCAAATCGAACCACGTTCGGCACTCGTTCGAAATCAGCCGCCTCAACGACGTCGCCGACGATGATGAAGGGCCAGCACATCCCACGTGATCTACATCTACTTTAGTTTCGACGACAGAAGAAAAACAAGGATTTCTCGAAGGGGACTAGAAGACTCGGGTCTCGGCGATGAACATCCCCGAGGTCCGCATTACCTCGTGACGTGATTGGCCATCTCGACACAAACCAGCGCGAGGGAGGATGACCCACTGTACATACTGTTCCTGTTGCAATAGTGCCTTAAAGTATTTATTATGATATGAACGAACGCCTTTGTAAATGTCACGCAAACGTATAGATCTATATAAAAGAAAAGCAAGCATAATAACTTATTATAAAGTAATATAATAATCGTAACGATATTGAAATAATAAATGCATCATCGTGAGAAGATGTGCAAGCAAACAATGAATGAATTTCGCCTGTTTGTCGTTTACCAGCTACCATTAGTAGATACATATAATACTAGGTAGACAGGGCCAATCTCGTCACACAATTCTTATTTCTCCATTTTAACAAGGGCTAACTCGAGCGGCAATTGTACTCGTGTACATTGAGTATTGTTTAGTTGGGGTTTCAACTTGGAAGAAAACTGCGCTTGAATTTGGTTTAGACCAATTTTTCATTGGACCAACTTCATACGAGAGCATACTCACGCCAGCAAATTCCCTCAGAAAAACGACGGCTAGGGCGGCGCTTCGTAAAATCGCCCGCTTTTTTACAATGCCATTTTATACGAAGTCCCCCCATTGCTACCACTTCCTTTCGCTTTAGGCACTCACATGCGAGATGTCATGTATTCGGCCAATATTTCCGCGATGGAAATGTGCCCCACCCGCAGCATAGATGCGATAATCATGCGAGAGTCTGTGCCGGGGGGGGGGGGTCTGTGGGGACAGATTATAACGGGTGACCACATTTACTTGAAAGCTGCCTGATCGCGATTTAACTGCAGATCGTAGCTTTGCCGTTCCGTTGTTCGGCTTGAAAATTGAGCAAAACGTTGCAGAGGTTCTAACGAACAAATGTCGCTAAATAATTCTCTCGAGAACGAGGAAACGGCACGTGCTGCAACCCCAACTTGGATTTGTTTGCTCAATAATAACAAAGCTAGAACTTCGCTTCAAGGTGACACGAACCTAACCTACACAACGAAGCAGTTGTGACACAACGTCCTTATACCTAAAATAGGACGAAAGTGCCACTGCCCTTTGAAGTGATTAAGGACGAAGGGTATATAAGAATTGTGAGATTCACGGAGAAATTATGAAGTTCTCCTTGTTACTCTGAACGGCAGAAGCCATAGCGCGCAGCGGCAAACAGTAAAGGCGTTCGTCAATACCTCGGCTGAACGGCAGTTTCGTTGAAACGGGATGAAACTCCTTTTTCAACCTCGATAATTTGTGTATGTTTGCTCAAGACAGACGGCCTCACTGATAGTCGCTCCGGTAGCAGGTCTAGTGATGGCCTTGCTTAAGTCTGTGAATTTGCAAGCGCGCCATATTGTGATAGAACGAGGCTTATTGGCTAGAAACGGTGAGAAGTGATTAGTGATCAACAGATTCGCGCTGTTGATGCGCAGCACTGCACCTCAGCACAGCGATGCGCGTCTTCGAGCAACGCGAGTTGAGGAGATAGATTACCTCACGTAGTCGCATCTCCGATCCTCGCGCCAGCCAGAGAGATCGAGGCCAACCCCTCTTTATCTTCAGGACCTAACGGCACTAGGATCGTATATATATATATATATATATAGGCTGAGAGACAGTAGCATGAGCCCTCACAAATTCCTGCCTAAGCTGAGATACCGAAATTCATAAAATAGCCCGACACCTACTTGTGCTAGCGCATTATCAAAAGCTGTTTCCTCCGTCATCTACACTCCCGCCCCCGCCAATAATATTTGCTATGCCATTTGCACCTAACTCTCAACGGCACATCTCGCTCGCGTTACCTGCTTATCACCATCGTAAACAGATTTCGATACTGTAACTACTAATGCACTCACCGAAGAGTGAGGGCAAATACAAATCAACGGTTTTTTTTCGTCATCTGCACAGGGCGGTGCACACCACCGGGACCACTGTTTTTAGCAGCAAATCAAAAATAGATCCGTTCATGATCATCTTCATCAACAACAACAGCAACAACAACAGCATCAATAATAACAACAACAACAACAATAACAGCAACATCAACAACAAGAACAGCATGATGTGTCTTTCTCGGATGTGCGGCGACCGACAGATTCCGCTCGTGATTTCGACCTTCTTCTGCATTTTCTTCTGGTAGCTTCCACATTTCTGCTTCTCATATCCACGACCATACTGGTGCTGCTGATGCCACGGCGAGTACTGACACGTGCTCGATCAACTGAAAAACTAACTACTCGGGGTATCTGGCCGTTCGTCCGGCTGCCGTCGTCTGACCACCCGTATGACCGGCAGCCAACGTGCGATTGTAACGGAACTCTTATATATATATATATATATATATATATATCTACTATGGGGATGGGGAGAAGGGAGTATATTTTGAGGCCGCTCAAAACATCGTAGTCGCTCCTGCTGCCTGCCGCTAGCTATAATATTTCGTTCGTTTGATCGTTTCTCCTTGTATCACCACTCATTGGTTCGAAAGGGCTTCGAAACAAGTTGTTCTGTCTGGCCGACGCCGTCACCGCGGCCCGTTCGGGTGAACGGCCTACGAAGTAACTTCTGCGCAAGAAGTTACGACGAACAGGGAACGTTTGGCTGGCAATGGCTACAGCCGCTGCGTCCGCCGGCGGCTGTCGAAGACTTCCACCGACACAGCCGCCGCCGCCGCCGCCGGCACGAACCTTCGAGAACGCGATCGCAGGCTGGCGCCCGACTGGTGGCGGGCTGACTCTGTCTACGACTGCGGCGGCGTCCACCTTTGCGTGGCCGTTGCCATTGGACCACTCCGAGCTGCGTGCCGCTCAATTGTAATGAACAGCTGGGCGGCTTCTGGGACACTCAGCAGTTCAAGTAATGCCGCCAGCTCGGTACGTGGCGTTTCTGCTGGCGTTTGCTCTGGTTTGCCTGTTGCGCTCTGCCTTGCATTGATTCATTCCGCGACGACGACGGGCCGAGTGCCACAGTCGACCGCCACAGCCTCACTGGACTGACACACTGGGCAAGCATTGAGACAGCAGTCGAGTTGAAACCCGCGCGAGAAAGCACCGCGTCTTCGGCAGATACACACACACACACGCACACACAACCGACGCTCACTCGCTCAATCAGTGAGTCAGCCAGTGGCAAGGATACTGGACAGTTTCGCGCATACACCAGCCCGTGTCCATACGAAACGAAGCCAGCTCATGTGAGCAGAAAATGCTAAAGAATCATTCTAGATCTGAGAGAGAGAGAGAGAACAACGAAGCGGCCGACGAAGACGTCCGAATATGAAGACGGAACGGAGGCCAACGCGAGCGGATAGTGGACGAACTGCTCAAGTTCAAAGACTGCCTGTGTGTCTGTCTGTCTGTCCCGTCCGCCGGCCGAGGGAACTACAGCAGGCGGACGTGCAGATGAGTGGAGCTCGCGAGGAAATGCCAAAGAAGAAGAAGAAGAAGAAGAAAAAAAAAAGCCAAAATAACAAGCTGCTCGATGAACGAATGGCTGACTGACGGACCGCTTCATAGTCCCCTTTGCTTCAGTTGTCTGCTATTTGGTATATGCTAGCAGCTATTCAGGCAGACTCATTTTTGAGCACTTCATCAGGCGAGATGATACCTCCTCCATCGGACGCTCGAGGTAGCTTTCGTATATTGGTGTAGAACGATGGTGGAGAACCATCTCACCGCCAGCGACACAGCGAGAAACAGGCTAAACAAGCCAGCCACCGTCAAAGAAGCATCCTCCCGCCTGTAATAGTGGTGTGTGGTAAAGAACAACGGAAGCGTTGAGCGAATCCCCCCATTCGGTGGCTGCCGCTAAAAAGAAGAACGATTTTCTTGATAACAATCAATTTCGAAATTACTTTTCTAAGTATAGCTCAAGTCGTCCATGCCTTTCCTCCGGCTATAGCTTCGTAGGCCTTCCTCACTATGGTATTACGGTTGTTGCAGGTAGAGGCTATAATGTTCGGATTTCGTGAGATCGTGAAAAATAGGGCTCCGGTCACTTTGTCGTTTGCTCGGGGTTGGCCAATTGTGTTGTTTAGCATACGGACGTGGCAAACTTCTTGCTGGACGAGTGAATAGGGATCGATCGATCGTATCTGTTGTGTGTCAACAACGCTTGTATCGTAGTTAACACGGAGCTTCCGATTGATTTATTTCTACTATTATTTTGATCTGTTTGGCGTGTTGTTGTTGTTGTCGCGTGCTGCCTTGTCGCTTCGCGAAATGTGCAAACCAACATTTGATTGGGGTAGTTTCAACTCATCAGAATCTAGCTACTCCATGTGTTTGTCCATTAGACAGCTATAATACTGGTGGGGTATAATACTCACAATAGCCAGCTTGTTCATGGACAGATGGGTTTAACACTGTTCGAGTTCAATTGCAGTGATATCATTGTAGCTGAACGGCTGAACAGCCCAACCGGTTGAAACGATCATCGTATTGCCCTCACTGCACTGCAAGGCTTCGACGATGCACTCCCTTCGGTTTTCCTATGCTCAAATGGACATGAATGAATTGCTCGAACTTCAGACCGTCATCGCTCGCGGCTCGAAACTCGTGCGGGTTTCAT
Organism: Stratiolaelaps scimitus; assembly: GCA_019614645.1. Lineage (NCBI taxonomy): Eukaryota > Metazoa > Arthropoda > Arachnida > Mesostigmata > Laelapidae > Stratiolaelaps > Stratiolaelaps scimitus. The sequence goes on along the minus strand of JABWDB010000009.1, from coordinate 9,717,191 downwards.
CGTCGACGTCGTCGTCGTCGCAGCCGCCGTGTCCATCGTGCACAGCAGGTATCAAACAGTCGAACGGTACAAATCTGCGCAGCAATCGACCTAATCGCGTGACCATTAAGCCCGAATCGTGCTGCAACACCTCAAATGCATCGCTCGTCTTCCATTCGAATTCACTCATTCGGCCAGCCTCGGATTTCAACGCCGTCACCGTCACTGGACGCCGTTCCCGCAGCCGCCCAGTTGCTCGATCATTCAGGACTGCTGCTGCTGCTGCCGCCGTTGGCCATATACCGTGACCTACAAAGTGACACCGGCGGCCAGAGATCAGGGCAGCACTGATTGCCGCTTCTTGCTATTCAAGCAGCATTTACCCGCCGTAGTGTACCGGCCATTCGGGTTCGGACGGAGCGCGACGGCAGGCAGCGTTTGATTATCGATTTTTCAATTTATACTTCTATCATATATATATATATATATATATATATATATATGTGTGTGTGTGTATACATCCTGAATAGCCCTCGCAGTGGACCCCGCTTTCATTGGCCCTGAAGTCTTAGCGAGAAGCGCACGCGTTCCATTCACGAGGAGATCTCCGTCTCTCTCTCTCTCCCGGAGCCGTCGGACTATGACAACGTTTCGTCGCCGCCTTCAACTAGTCATAGTCTTTGCTGCATTAGCCCGTTGAGGGTTGCCTTCATTTCGTCGGCGTTTCGGCCACCATCAGTTGGTCTTCATCGGCGCGTTTGCTGTTGTCGTGTCGAGCCTCAGCTCTCAATGGCTCAGTTCGAATCGATCTCAAACTGCTCTTCCTGTTCTTTGATGCAATAATAAAAAGTCAATTGTCGAGACGATCTTCGTTGTGAGCGCCGACAGCGACAGAGGAGAGGAATTCACTCCGTAGGTTCTTCCGTGTAATTTGCGCGTAGCGCTCTGTGCGATGATGTGTATCTTGCAGATCTATCTGTCTATCTGTTTGTATATATATATATATATATATATATATATACATGGCTAGCTCAACCGATCGCAGCTGTGTACACCCTATAGTACACATCGATAGTGCACTTCTAATCGAATGCCAATATATGTAACCTTGCACATTTAGCCGGCAGCCCGAGTCGACGGTGTGGACGAACAGGGACCGTGTGTAGGATAGCGACGTTTAGTTGAAAACCGATCGATAAGCGCCGGGACTATACGGGAATCTTCTTGATCAGTAACAATCGCAGCTCGGGTTCGGCGTCGTTCAGCACTTCTGCAAGTCTCCCTGAGCGTGGCAAATCACTCTCAAGTGCTGCTCACTGTGTCGATTCTGTATCGCCGGTTCGTCTCGGCCAGGCGTCACGACCGACAATGCTGCCAGCGGTAGACCTACTCTGTAGTGGTTGGCTGAGAATGTTGGCGTTGAATTGGGCTAAGAACTCGGCGCACGAGGCGCGGAAGACCTTGACGTCCATTCTCCACCGTGCTCAAAGACTGATCTGAATAAAGGGACATGGCGACGAGGAGATGTCGTGAGACAACACCATCGACAATCACCAACGCAGACATTTACTGGTAGAAAAGCAGTACGACAGGGCTATTTGCTGTAGAAGATCGACTACATATCTTCTACCCGGCTGCCGCCACTGGAGCCCCCAACAGCGGCGGTAGATTTCCGAGTTGAACAGCGCATGCCGATCAGGCCGACCCAACCCAATAGCAATCCATACAACTTGCACAGAAGCAAGCTTGCACACCGGGGTCGCCCACCATTCCTGCATTTGTCACTTCTGTATCTGATGGTCGCGCTGCACTCTTAGCGAAAGACCCCGCCGCATGGCCCGAAATCAACTCTCGCCGGGCCCCCGATGCTATAGCAGCAAGGAGCTTGAACTGCCTCTTTCTGCACGGCACGACTTCAGACCCGTGTATTTTTCTTCGTTGGCTTTGACCGCGGCGGCAGCAGCAGCAGCAGCAGAAGCAGCAGAACCGAAGTCGGTGGCCGAAATCACAGATTTACAACGGCGCGTCCGTCAATCGCTCATGCACTCCGAGATCTCCCGGTGGCGGCGACTAACGGAGCGAGCTAACTTATTTTAGCTCTGGCAGTCACTACCAGCTCGATGCTCTATGGGCTCGCGGCGAACCTGAGCCTATGGCTGCAGTTGCACAAATTGCAGATCAGCATACACCTTCTTTACGAAGTCTTTAGACAGCATTGGGAGGGGCCGCGGCGGGCAGAGCTTCGATGCTTTCTGGGCAGTAAGCGAAGCTTCGGCGCTCCTTGAGGAAGCGACAGAACTGGTAAGTTACGGGCGCGCCAGCTCTGGCTCGGGGTGCGATGCAAATTAGTTGATTGTGAAGGATCGAGTTGAGCCGAAGCTGCCGCGGCAGCCTCCTGCCTCAGTTGTTATGCTACTGTAGTTGCTTCTACTGCTTGTGGTGGTATCGTGAGAGAGACCGTCAAATGCTCTCAGGGTCTGTCTATAGACAGTACTACGAGCTATACGAGTCTAGGTTGTACATCTTAGTCCTTAAACTAATGCAGCATTGCTACGCATCAGAAACCGGCTACGGGGATAGCAATTGCAGCGCAAGTAGACCTACACCTCTGCATACACATATACCCACGTATATATATATATATATATGTGTGTGTGTGTGATTGTGTATGCATATAGATAGACACCTCCGGCAAAAGCCGTACAAGCTGTCACCATTCGGCAATTCGCACGGATCAGCTATGGGCTACCCTGTGAGTGGCGTTGCCGAAAACAGAGCTTCTCTTCTAATGCCGAGCCCCGCACAACACCATCAGCTCAACAGCTATCCCGATTGACGCGGTTGCACTGGGCGCTGTCGGCGCAACCAGATATGTGACGTCCTCGAAGCGATAACAGCCAAATGTCGACCTCAGCTAGCCTCTTCTATGGGTCGATAGCCGGCTGAAATGCCTGGGAACAACACTTTCAGCTACACGAAAGATGGACATTAAGTCAGACATTCATTGACTCGACGTCGTCAGTTTGACTACTTTGCTCTTCCACCCCCCCCAATCATTCGTCCGGTTTTGCCACGGCGGCTATGCCAGCGCGCTCAAGTAACTACACGATGCTGTTCATCTGAAGGACAAACGAACATGCCGCCGTATAACGGGATCGTTCGAAGCTGGGAAGGCCCAACAGAGGTGGCGGCGGCGGTGGTGAAGGTGTAGAAGAGACTCCTGCAGCAGGGTCTGTTGGACGCGTTGATTACGAAAGCCGCCCCATTTTAAAGGTGCGTGTGTGTGTGTGTGTCTCTATAATAATAGCTGCCTGTTAGTGCAAGCAGCGACAGCCAGCAAGACGTGTGGACTCGACAGTCCACACGGCGACATCAAAACGAAACAGATCCGAGTCAAGCTTCAGCCCATCCTTCAATTTATTGCCTTTTGATGCGTTCAACTTCTTCTTCTTCTGCTGATCGGCTGTCGTCGTTTTAGCCATCGGTGGGAGTGTCCTAAGCCAACCAATGGAGAGAAATGGGAAAACCGTTAATATGGAGAAACTGACTGATACTGGTAGACGTTACAGCGAGCACAAAGTGCTTCCTCAGTGAGTTCCCCCCTGAAGAAGCTTGAGCGGCCTCGATCGTTTGTAGACATTGAACTGATCCAATACAATTCGTCGTTTTGATGGCGTTCGCGGCAAAGCAAGATATCTGCCATAGAGAAAGCATTGCGCAACGGAGGGTTTCGGGTATATTCACATGTGAGTATATCCGCTCGCCGGAATTTCTAATGAGGCGGTGCCGAGTTTACGATGAGTACTGACTTCTCGGGGGCTGGCACTCTCGTACTTAAAGGTTAAGCAATTAGATCGCAGGGAATGCCAAGGTGGCCGGATTGAATTGGCAATCAAAATGATCCCGCCATTAAACGTTCCTAGACTTCTCGATAGCAGGAAACTGATTGTTGAAATGCCTGTTTATTCTACTGATTATAATCTTGCAGCGTTAAGATACAGCAGCAGCAGCTCCGGAAGCTCTGATAGATCGACTGCTATCGGTGTAAGCGGTATGCATTATGACTAATTCATAACTATTACCGCAATAACAGGTACCGACTGGCTAGCCAACCATATCAGCCGGAAAATCAACGATCATTAACCTCCAGAAGTAATCGTTCCACAAAAATGACTCGTCTACCATATATTCTCTGATGCACACATGCGTAACAGAGGGAACAAACCATGCGATCCATTGGCTGGATTCGATTTTCCGACCCCTTTCCCATGTCCCTATTCTTAGTCACTTTTGTGCACTCGTTGTCGACGCAAAACTCACTGAATGAACTCAGCACCCCATAGCTGAGCAGCTAAGCAGCATTCTGCTCGTACGCGCAAACCCAGTACGTCGTTGCGGTTTAGTGTCGCTCGAGTTAACGAGCGCTCAGCCATAAATATAGCAGATCCCTCTGTCAACGTCGACATTGAATAGCAGCATTAAGAATGACGTTAATAATTATAGTAATAATAGAAATCCTCATCACAATTTCTCTAGAATCGCGATCTGGCATAGAACGCCGACAGGAATAACGAACGTAAATTGTCCTGTCGCCAAGATTGTCCCTTTCTCAGCCGCCACCCCCCACCCCCAATCCCTCTCGGCCGCCCGAACACACAATGAAATCAAGGCCAGCACTTTTAATGAACGTGTGTGTGATGACAACAAGTTGCTCGGATGCCAGTCACAAAACAGTCAATCTTGGGGCAACGTGACTCGCACTCGGTGGCCGTCCGGCACAATAGAACAAAGACACCATTTCCCTGCGGAACTTCAGTCCGGTTAGGTATTAGTCGCAGTATTGCGCGCAAGCGTGATAGTATATTGAGTGTACATGGCCCGCAATAGGATGACTTGTGGACGAGGTAATGTTGAGAGATGGTGATGCCTGTCGTCGAACGCGGACGACTTCAAGACCCGACCGATGTTCGTTGTCGGGCGGTCAAAGGCGATGATGATTCGACAAATACTTGAAACATGACATTTCTGGTGTGCGCTCATGTTAGAAATAAAAGTTTCAGTAGACGAACAATATAATTTCAACAATAAATAATAGTTTACGTGGAAATTGTTCATTCATAAAACCCAGCACTCGGAAAGTCACGTAGGATCCATCCGGGCCCAGTGGCTTGTGGTGCCATGACCGCGTAATGAGCAATTAATAACGTCGAATGCCTTTTCGTGTGACACATCAAATAAGTCACAAAACCAATTCAGTGCCATGAGTTTAGCCATTGAATAATTAGATAGTTTAGTGAAATTAGACGGTTTGATCCCAAAGGTTTTCGGTCGAGACAGCATTTCACCAGATATTATGTTTGCCAGTATTGTACGTCGAGTCGCATCGACACGAACAGTCGATGGCACATGCGCGCACGTTGAGATAAAGAAAAAAAATAGATGCAAATAGCATAGCTAAAGGCGGCGGCAGGGTGGGCGTCAGCCTTCGCGGCATCGATCATGACTGAACGAAGTCACATCGCATTACGATGTTCGCGTCACTAACTTTTACAACCCGGTCGAGTGCGGTGCCGATAGTGGCGATCCGATCCATCTATTGATGACGGCGCAACCTTAGCAATCCTCTGCAGGCGTTCTGCTCGATGTGAATGTAGGTTGCTGCTGAATATTCAACCCGACTCTGTACTCTGTAGCCAATGAGATGTATTCTTTCTAATGCTATCGTTTGCGCCGCGAATATAACAGTGGTAGAATGGATAATGGGAACTGCGTCTGCACACTGTGCCCTCAGGGATCTACCGGTCAGAGTGAACTTTTCCATCAGGGTGATTCGAAATGCTTAATTGCGATGTTTGATGCGATCCTTTAATAATATGCCAGATTACGATGGCGCTTCCGGGCGGAACAGCGCGGAGGCTACACGGTTGGGTTCAGTTACCTGTGCCAAGCCAATGTAATTGCTGTGAAGAGACACTTCGTATGGTGGTTGTTGCTGTTGGGGGAGGGTCGTGCTACGGAAAGAAGAAATCTCTAAATCTGCTAGCCCTTTGGAGTGCGGTGATGGTATCGATGTTGAAAGTGGTGCCGAAACAATTTGGAGGCTGGGACACCACTCTTTTGGGCAAGATCATTCGTTTGATAGAGGAATATAGGCCAGGGTACTCAGGAGACTCCGACGAACTCCGTACTTGTCTCGTAGGGTCTGTTACCGTTTGTAGACCTAACTCATAACTTTGAATGCTGTGAGCTTTGTGCACAGCCTTTTGACAACATAACGTTAACACCTTTTGTTCGACCAGGAAGATATGCCGCAGATGAAAGCAGAACATAAACTCGTCATACACGATCTATTCCCCGTAGATTAGCACGCTTGTAATTATCGGTAGCACATGAGCACTGCTGGTAGACCGATCATGACGGTCAACTATTTGTCTTTTACACTCGGCACTCGATCGGATCCAAATCCGGTAGCTGGGGCGGCACGTCAAGCAATTTCGCTCTCGAATCTTGGAAGACAAATGCTTACATCTGGTCGCGTTCCCCTCTACAATGACGTATGCGCATTTCAAATCGACGAGCAGTACAAATTCCCCCGGTTGAATCGACTCAAGCGAAGTAACAGAGGCGGGACGGCGGAGATGGTTTACTAACGTCTCTACCAAAGCCTCAAATCGCGCTGCTCGGCCCACAGGCTCAGCACATTGAGCCGCCTATCAAATCGCTATCGTTCGCCACTTTGCGAAAAGCCAACGGTCAGCGGCCTGTCGAGTCCGTAGTGCAGCATTGCCAAACACATCGCAAATGAGGTGGACTCTGCAGCGGGATACGCCGCGTCCACCACCATCGTCATCTCCGCTTGCGCCTCAGCAATAACGTTATATGTCCGCTTATCACCGCTCTACAGAATCCTTCGCACTCTCTCGCTCTCTCTCTCACACACACACATACACACACCACGCACACACGATACGCACACATAATAAAAATGCACCACCGCGATGTCTTCAACAACCCCCGCCCCACTCATTGCAGATGCAGAAAAGCAACATCAGACCAAAGCAGCGGTGAACATCTCGCCCGAAATCAGCTGTCCGTTTTCAAGCCGACGACGACGACGACCATTGCCTATATACTAATACCTAGCTTTACTGGCTATGCAATAGCTGGCTGCAAAGCTGACAACACCGCCGATGTAGGTGCCGCTGCAGCAGAAAACGCTCAAAAATCTCTTAACTATTTCGTCTCTTTCTTAGCTAGGCGCGACTGCGCCATAGCCAGGTTACCGCCGCACTGACCCCGCGACCCAGAGAGCGAGCCCACCACATTTTGGCCATGGCGGCTAGTGCCCGGACGGGTGTTGCTGCCTGCACCAGTGCCATTACCAGCCCAGCGGCCGTCAACTCTTAACCAAAAACCATCAAACTGGGGGCCTCTATTCGGCATATTTTTCTTGCTTTTTTGCCATTTTAACTTTAGGCCTTTCAACACACTTTAAACATACAACAGCTCATATCGACTTCTCTCTCTCTTTCTCGTTCAATCTATCCGTCTATCCTCGCTCTCTCTGGCCAGCAGCGAATGACCCGTACGATGAAATGGCTACGAATTCGTCGTTCATTGCTCCTCGCTGCGACAGAGGCCGGCGCTCTTCCCGAATTTGTTCTTTGTCCAACCCCATAGACCTCCTGAATCCCTCGGCCCCTCCTCCTTCACTATTTACCGATTCTCGTCATCGTCAGCAGCGACATTGCCTCGTGTCGACGACAACGAAGACTTCAAAAGAGGTCTTCAAATATTGACGGCATCTGTCAACTTATATCAACTTACTCTCGTCACCGCGTCTCAATGCGCACCGCCACTACTCGTCGATGGGGTATTAGCGGAGTAAGCATGCGTGCGCTACTCAAGTTTTTTAAAGTTAGCGAACTTCTGAAGCGGTTCCACCCTCGCGCACCGTCCCAGTGCTCGTTCTCGTAGCATTGCTACAGTATATATATATATATATATGGCCATTCTCGACTCATGGATAGGTACGTCGTGAGCGGCACGAGCTGCGCATGACGGCCACCCTTATTTCGATAGCGTGGGCAGATTCAGAGGAATAACTGCATACACACAAACACACACACACACACACAGATAGTGAAAGATAGAGACAGACACTCTGGAGACTAAAGGGGACGTTAGGAACTTCTCTTTGATTGCGTCCAGCAGAACTCTCCCTTCCACAATGATCGCGCAGACGTCGGAGGTATCTCTTCCTGTTCCATATTTTCATTAGTTGAAGGGCTGCTCAGATATATACTGATATAAGTGCATACTCAGGGAATAAGTGTTACAGTATCATGGCTAGGGCTGACTCAAACCTCCAGTTTGGTCTATGAAGTGTGTCGACGCCAGAGCGGAGAATTCCGAGCCGCATATTAGTGACAGCGTGGATCTTAATCGAACGCGAAACCACTGCGGGGGAAGTTGACTCAATGATAAAGGTGAAGTCGATTCGCGTTGAACCAGATCGTAGATCGGCAAACGACGAGGTGAGTCTGGCGTGTGAGGTGCTGTGGGGGAGATTTGACTTTGAAGTGCAGAAGAAGTCGATGGAGAAGGAAGGCTTTAACACTATTGATTTGATAGATTAGTGGTTTTGAGGCATCAGATTGATGCTTCCGGGGACGAAATACTGACGGAGCAGGCGACCTCCATGAGCGGAACGAGTCTCGCCACTGAGCGAAAGATCGGACCACTGACCCGATTGTTTTCGGGCTCGAAATCAAACGGTTGCCTGAGATCAATCATGTAAGCGCACTGCCGGCCAACTGACATTATCAAAATATAGAACCAGACCAAGGAGAGGAGAGAAAAAACAACACGAATTGAAGCCAGGAATGATTCCTACGAATGTTATTTTGGTTATCCCGTCAATTTACGGCTGATCTCAGTTGAGCACGATGGAGACGGCGACGATCATGAATTCGCGGACACTTCCTGATATAAGTGGAAACCATTCCTTCCTCGATACGTAAGTCTAGTGAGTAATGTGAGTCCAAACATGCGAAGTCTACTGGTCGTTCGCGGCCTTTGGGGATTATCGAGAGAAGGATACTGTTTTGGTGGAATCGTTGCTTACTCGCCTGCCTCGTCCTGCAAAGTAACATTTATATTTGCAAGGTCAGGCCTGTCGATGTTAGTGTTTATGGCCAGCTCGCAGACTATCGCCGCGAAGTCTGCGGATCAACAAACATTTCGCGAGTAGTATCCTAATCTCTCGGGAGTACACCAAGCCAAAGGTGCCCAGTTGGGTGGTGTCCTTGGGCAGGTTAGCGATCAGCATCTTCGGCCAGGCTAATCGCTTCCGACTCCAACACCCGTGGCCGCCTCGTCTGGCTAACGGAACTCGGCGTCTTTTCCGACCTCTAGTACCACGAGGTCTTGAAGCAAGGTAGCTAGCTAGCTATGCAGGTCCGCCATTGGCGATGTCTGACCACAAGATCCCTGGTTCCGTTATGTTGGATAGCCGTCAGGCCTGCTCGCAGCCAGACTCATCTGATAGAGAGGCACGACATGGCGCTTGTGGTCAGCTTGAAGCCCAAGTCGTGAACATCCAGAGTCCGATGCCACGCCAGCAGCTGAGGTCGAATGTGGTCAGGCCGGCGAGGTCGCTTCCGGACAGGACGCCCGTTAGAGAGACTGGCTTCAGACACAAGCATCGATTTAATGCATAGACAAGGTGCGAGCACTAGAGTTGTATACCTGTTCCATATAGTGCGACTATCATGTGCTAGATCCAAGTAGACGCTAACGATTAAGCTCGAATGTGTACACGAATTGCCGTTAACTCTAATTACTACGGTGCGGAGATTTGAATGTAGGTCTCATAACGCTTCCTGATTCAGATTAGTCTCGCACGACAAATTTTCCATGGTCCCCTCCGTATATAATGCCCAGATGCTGATTGGGCAAGGATTCGCAAAACAGATAAAAATTCACCATGTCTTCTTGGTTTCTGTCAACGTGACCAACATCCATAAAGTCTAATAACCTTATCATCGACAGAGACAGAAAAAACGCAAATTTTGTGCATTCTTATCACATAATACCTACCCCATGTGTCTACCCCATATGACTGCAAATTTATTGCATTGTATTTCGATCCGGAGCTAATCTATGCACAAATCGATTGGCTAATATGCCAGACTGCTATTTCATGCTCGACAAGAAGCAAACACGGAGAAAGACAAATTCAAAAAATAGCCAACGGGTACAATTTTATTGTTTATGTATATATATATATATATACGTTCCTAGGCCCGCGGGTAGATATAAGCAAACCGTGACCATGAAATAGCCAGCCAACGAAAATCATACATACATATGTATGATAGTTGTAATAGTACACAATTTCGGTAATCGTAAATTTACATAGAGTGAATGATAATAAGTATAACGATAAGGGAATATATCAGTAGTCGAAACTAATTGTCATAAAACACGTACGTTGATCATGATGACGATGATGATGATGATGATGACGCAATTAACTAATGAAGATAAATCTGTTTCCCCCATTCTCAAGCCCTCTCCGCTCAGCCGCTGTCAATCGTGTTACTAATGAGCCTCTGGACAGCTCGTGCTGTCAGCTTCGTCAGTGAGCGGTGGCGGCTGAACTACCGGAGGGCCGGAGTAACCGACAGCGGAGGCATAGGACCCCCCCTCCTCCGCCCGGCCATAGGCCACGAATGATGATGACCTTTATGACACCGACGCGAACCAGATATCGAAACGCGTAATTGAAAATGATGTAGCACAAATTTAATTGACTTGGCCCTCCTGTACAGATGGGATTAGTCGTGTAGTTACATTATCATTCGTGTATAGGCGAAAGCACACAGACAGCAGGTAAGCACCAAAGAGAATCATGCGATAATCACTATCGTCATGATACCTTACACAAGCGGCTTATGGAACAACACCACCAACTATCTATTCATTGATTCGCAAATCACACTATAGCACAATTCTAACTGATGCCCCTTGAAATATATATATATATGTAAATGTTGGTATTGATCTTGTTGATTATTATACTGTGCCATCCAAAAATCGAGGGGAACTTTGTGTTTATCGAATATTATCATTTCATTCAGTTTGTCATGATTCATAATAACCGAATAAAATACAACAACAACAACAACAACATTTCAAAATGTGAATTTTTCCCATTATTGTCGTTTCTCCAGTGTCGATTTCATTTGAGATATCGCGTCTCAGTCGTTTGAAATCACTTAAAACAAGGAGTGCTCGGCTTTAGCATTCGTATTATAAGTAAGTGTTTCCTTCTCTATTTGTAGCAATAATTGTTATCTACTACGAAATAGGCTTCTCCATCTCCTCTTATCCTCCATGAGATCAGCTTTGCATGCGCCTCGTTTCCTCATTGATTCTATAATTTTCTCTCCAGAAACGATTGCTGCGATACAAATATATATATAGGAGCTCCTCATCGATGGCCCTGCATATACATATATAAATACATAGCTTCTGCATAGGAATCGAAACGGATTCCAACGTATGCAGACGTGGCTTTATTGTTATGTTGTCTCTCGTGCGGCAGTGTTACCAATGCAGATCGCAACACAGAACGGGAAGATTTTTCTTTTCATCTCTCCCTCTCTCTTTCTCTTTATCTCTCGCGAATAACGAGGGCAGTTGCGAATAGGAGATGATCTTAGACGCGTATATGCGGCACAAGCGGCAGACGGGGAAATAAAAACAATATCATTTGGCAGAACCCTCCCTACTAGTCGTACCCTCGCGATCATTGTCAAAGATACAGACAGCGAGAGAGAGAGAGAGAGAGAGATCAGAAACGCGGTGGCGTAGCCCAACTCTACTCGTATCTGGGCGAACGGTGGATTAGGTAAAGGAACCAAATAAGAATTGGACGAACAGGACAATATACCGATCACACACACACACACACAGATAAACAAACAAAATATACTTTTTACATAAACGCAAAAAGCCATCACAGTAATAACAATAATAATGTCAATGTAGCGGAATTGAGAAAAACAATGACGCGGTTTATTTCTTGCCTCTGTTTCAGCCGTACCTAGACCTCGTATAAATGTACGAGACTCTGCCTGCGTGGCTGTGCACGTCACTCGCTGTGTGTGTGTGTTTCAGGCGGCGCAGAGGTTCGTCAGCATTTGTGGCCAAATCAGTAATCATGACGGGCGGCGGCGGTGGCGGCGGCGACCGCGTCAGCCAAAACCATCTGCCGTCGTAGCTACTTGGAATGACTGCGCGACCGTTCACGCCGCTATTGCCGGCCGAGCCGCCGCCGCCGCCATCATCACCGCCTCTGTTACGCTCATGGAAAGGTTACGGAGCAGCGGAGCTGCTCAGAATGATGTCAGCACCTTTTGCTATACCTTGCCCATTTGTAATGTGAGTATAGGGAATGCTTTGAGGTTATTGCGGCCCGATGATCAACTCATCGAGTTGTTAAAGGGTTCGTCCACAGCGTCGATTCAACGGCGCGTCGACGTCGCCAACAAGCGGCTAACTGTAACGACAGCGAATAGCGATCTCGATTGTAACAAGGACATTGGCAGCGATAATAGCAGCCATTTCGACATGAAGTTAAATTGAAAATAAATCAAGCGTTCATTGGTATCTTTGAGATGGGCCCGGTGTGTGTAGCAACTCAACGACGCCAATGGAAATTAACGCGGACAAAGTTTTCCGTCATTTGAGAACGAGAGTACGTCGCCCATTGGGTGATCTGTGGCGGAGCGAACGTCGGGCCGTAGACTAATGAATCTGAGGGTGCGTCCGACTGGAAGCCCCGAACACAACGTATAGTGATGCGGATATCTTCGATAGAATATAATACCATAGTTTAGTAGATAGTAGATAACGCTGTCGGTCTATATTTTATCTACATATATGTTTACCTATTTGGTGGGATTCGACGATGAATATGCATTTCAGTTGCATTGTTTTTCGACCCCCAAAATAAAACGATATTTTCTCATCCAGCCATTGTGTATCATAATCATTATTATCCGTATCATCCCTTGAACAACTACAGCAGAAAAGTGTGTTGTTCGCACAGCATTTCCATGTTCCGAGAGCGGGGAACAGCAGGCGAGGAACTCAGTCGATCAACCCAATCGATGAGATGTCAACAAATCGTCGCTACCTAAAATCAAATCAAATTTTGCACTATCGCCTAAAACTAAGAAGGGTGGAGGGGGTGTCACAGGCGATTCGGGCTCAAATCAGAAGCAATGCAAATGTCATCGGGCTGGCCGTGTTCTACCGCGAATAGGTAGTAGCTGCAGGGCCGCAGAAGTCGACTCAGTCCACGAAGAGCGCCATGGTGTGGGCGGACAGCTCGATCGATTCCTTTGCTTTGGTCCCTGTTTTCGGCGCACCTCTCCATCGCATTCGGGGTGATCCCTCTGTGGCGGACGATAGCGGAAAGCCATTTGTCGTGCACCGGAAACAGCATATGTCATAACCAACCGGGCGAGCCAGCCGGACCAAAGGCAGGCTGCTCGGTTCCGATCGTTCCTACTGACGGACTATTACCGAGAGTTACATTTTAGCGGCGCCGAAATATTTCGATCTACACGAGAAGCATCGTGAAGCATTCGAGCTCCGAGTCAGTACCCAGCAGCGGAACAGTTGATGGTGTCAGTGGTGGAGGTGGAGATGCGGAAGATTCACGAGGCAATACATCTAGAGAGACAAGCAGACTATTGAGTAGATTCTGACCAGGCGATTGTTGCTGCTGCTGGTGCCGCCGCCGCCGCTTCTGCGGCTACTTCTGGCTGACCGGACCGGATAGACAACGTGCTGTGTAATGATTAGCATATCGACTTTATTATTGGAACGAGATGAAGGCGAACCTTGGCTAACTAGGCTCTAGGTGCAATTAGGCAAGGGACACCACACGCACACTCATTCGCTTCGAGCTAGTGGATTATAGGTATCTAGAATAGCACTAGCGGCAGACCTACTGATATGAGATATCGAATCACGACGTCGCACGAGTGCATACACATGGGCGCATGTCATGCGTGCATACATATATATATACATATTTCATTGCCTGTGACTGTGCAGCTATATGGGACGGGAGGTCGGCAGTGGACACCATGACTTCATAACGGAGAACACTAAATCATGCGTTCTATGGTCCTACCTCTGGACAGAGAGACCTCGTAAGAGAGATAGGGAGGGACATCGAACAAAATGAAACTCAGCTCAATCTACTGGAAGCTTATCATGCATAATAGAGATGTAATACTTGGCGTACCATATAGAGAGATGTCGCAGTAACTGAGAAGCTATGAAATCGAAGAATATCGAGATGCCCCACAGGACGTTGAATCGACCAACCCTTCCGGCTCGAAGACGACCGACATAGAGACACACAGGCAATAGTGGGTCTACTGCAAGCTTACTCAATTTCGCAATGGAATGCAATGTGTCATCTAGGCGCTATTGTCCAACAACGCTACCTTGGGAATTGAATATATTATATATGTAAATTACTGAATAATTTGTATAGATTGAGCTAATTGAATACAACATTCCCGGCAAATCGTCTATTTTAATAATAAGTGCCTTCACCGTATGGTCACTTAATTAATTCATGGTTATGCTCATCTGGTTGTCTGCAGATCCCAGCATACTGCTGTCACGTTAATTCGCGAACGCCAACAGGAGCTCGGGACGTTGCTATTAGCTAAAGATTTCTTTCCCGTTCAGCGTCAAGAGACCAGAAGAAATCGACAGTTGTTTCAATTGTTCAAGTCCGACACTTTGGCCGTGTTGCACTATGCGATTACGCAAGCTGTCCAACGAGCAGTGTCAACTTTGTAAAAAAATCCATAGTAATTCATAAAAGCTATTATGTAACTGATGATATGCTCCTTCTACGCGACTGCCCGTGTTCACACAGCAACAGCAGCATCGAACGACAATGCCTCGTCCAATCCTATAGACATTCTATCATTCTATCCACCTTCTTAACGTCTCTCTTGTGTCTCATATTTTCTTTCTTCTTAACATGAATCCCTTGAGAATTTCTCATTTCCCAGCCCCACACGCAAATGACGACGACGACGCCGACGACGACGAGAACAACAACGAAAACAACCAACCACCGTAGAAAGCGCCTGCTACTAACAACAACAACAACAACAACGGCAAGGGAGGAGATGGTTGTCCACAAATACTTCCCTAGCAATTTCTGCCACTCCTGCAGACTTTTCAGTTATCCGGCCGGCTGGCCAGTCAGTCACTAGCTGATTGCGCGCTTGCGAAGAGCCAGTGAGAAGGCTAAAGCTGGCGCACGAGGCTCACTGGGTGATGATACTGTGTGTCATGTCAATCATTGCCAAAAGTCCAGCTCGACCCGACGCCACTGTTGAGCTGAACACGCTGTAGGAACAAATGAGATGGGGAGAATAAGATGGCGAGTTACGTTAGGCAAACCAGTGTAGGGTAGAGCAGAGCAGCGCACAAATCCCGAGTGCATGGCCATCTCATGTAATAACGCGTTCGCTTCTCTCAACCGTCTTACAGTCTCTTACATCGGGTTCCTTTGTGCCTTTGATCTGGCTCTTTGATGGCGGGAAGCTTCTCATACTCTCTCTCTCTCTCCCTCTCTCTCTATATATATATATGTATATATCATCCTTCGCTTATTCGCGGTCTTTCTTTCAGCGAGCAGCTCGGTATAGCGTTTGCGCTCCTTCTCGCGTCAGAAGTGGAAACAGAGGTGAAGCAGGTTGTTGTGGTAGACCCACATCGTCGACGATTCCGTGGCCCATATGCCACTGTTGTGGTGCGGCGGCGGCAGCAGCGACGTCCCAATGCTATTATTATTATTATTGTTATTAGTATTATTATTATAGGGTGATGCTGCGGGTGTTTCTGCACATTTGAGCAAGAAGGTATATTAAATAAACACTGATGATACGTAGTCTTACACGTAGGCCTCTATTATATTTGCCCATCTCTCACTCTCTGTCATCATCATCTCTTTCTGGGTGTTCTCGCCATGAGCGAGCTGTGGGGTCTCAGGTCTCCCCCGCCTCCACCACCCCCGTCGACTATCAATGTATTATATACATAATATATGAACCAGCTTGCAGCCATGCAAGCTATTTTCTGTTCAGTAAAGAATCGGCCTTTTCTTTTCGTTGGTTGATTCGATTATTTTCGTCGTCGCCTCTTCAACTTGAAGAACGGAAAAGCTTCTACACCATCGTCATCCCAATCATCACCGATGCCGTATTATCGTCATCGTCAAAATATCAACACTTTGACCCCCTGGTGTTCTTCGACTTGGCACAACTTTGTCTGCTGTTCGACGACAACGACGACGACGACCTGCACTTGGCTTCGTCATCCCACTGAAGTTGTTGTGGACAAAGGAGAAAGGTTTGACACGAATGAAAAGTAGAGCTGGCAAGCGATCTAGTCGAACGAGAAACCTGCTGAAATTGGCCACGATTGATTCGAAGCGAACTGAAAAACAGATCTCAGAAGAGGGCAAAGAAAAGGGATGGAGATTTGCGTGACAAAACAAACAAAGGCAACAGCAATCGTCTTGGTCGGAGGAAAGCTACACTAATGGCTTTCGTTCGATATTAAACGAGCAATCTCTCAGTATGATACCTGATTGTGGGTAGTCCGCGTGGTAGAATAATATCGCGAGGTCAGATTAACTGCTCACATAATTACGTGTTATAAAGCAAGGGTCAGCACTCAATCGGTCCACATGTGTACAATGACGTATGGCGAAACTGAAAACGGTCATCTCAGTAAAATCTCGCCTCAATGAACCACCCGATCGAATCCCGCTGATCGCGTCGAGTAGTCCAGCTGATCAGCGGAGATCGTGTGTCGTCACACGACACTTGATGAGCTTGAAATATAAAACCTCCCACCGTCTCGCAGAGCGGGTGATTAATTTCGACATATTCAAATACGCGCGCGATAGTGCACATTGACGCGCCTGCAAGCGACCCGCCTATTTCAAACTGAACGAACGCGTACTGGAAACAAGCCCACCTTGGCAGGCAGTGGTAGAGCGCTGTATATGTAGCACAATCTGCTTGACTGCGCCCTGACTGAAACCTCTGCTGCTTTTAGCGTTCGATAAACTTGACATCGCCTCAAGAGTAATACATGTCACCTGGGGCATGAACAAACGAGACGATTGAGGACAGACTCGCCCCTTTGAGACACAGAGAGAGAGAGAAAACGCGAAATGAAAACCACAAGACGATTCGCACCGGTTATCGCATCGTTGAGACGATCTGCTTTGGCGGATAATCACTTTGATCTATTCATTTCATTAGAATAGATTGTCGTTACTAATGGGTATGTGCCCCACTGTCTTGCTGTGTAAGACACTGCCCGAACTTGTAAAGGCTCAGCTTTGGTTCGACGACCAGCAATGTTTGTATGTTACAATGAAGTATGGCGATATGCTGACCAGCCTCATGCGGCAGTGGCGTACAGTTAACTGCCTCACTGTGACCTTGGACTGTCACTGAGCGTGGAAGGGTAATAACAATATTATCGAGGCGAATAGGGTTATAAATTAAATTTCATAATAAAAATCACCACGAGGAAGACTCTGATCTGCTATAAAAAAAATAACAGCTATAGTGTGACCTCTAGCGTTCTGAAATCAGTGCTTCGTGGGTGGTGCGACTACAAAACGGTGGCACAAACTAAATACTAGTCGACACCAGGTGGAAGTCAAATCTCAAGAAAACGATTTAGCAGGCAGACTGGCAAGTAAGCAAGTAACGAACCAGACTCAAAGTCGTTTTCGACTCAGGCGAATAGCACAATTAGAATTAGCCTGTCGACATGTAACGAGAGGCAGTTTTTCATCGTTCACGTTGCATCGCTTACGTTCGTCCGCCACAGCTTGCAGTGGTAGCATTTGATTTGACAAATACGTGCGGTCACTTTGCGGTCAGTTTCGCAGCAGTGACTCGCCGCGGCAGCGTAGCTGGTAGAGGAGGGTAACATGGAGCCAGTGGCGGCTAAGCACCATCTGTCTATCTATTCATCTAGCTATTCGACTATTAGAGGGACACTCCGCCATTCGTATCGTGAACACCGCGAGAACACTAGTTGAGGATGGGCAGCCGAACGAAGAAGAAGATGATGATGGTGGTTGTGGAAATCGTGGCGGCTGTTGTGATTGCTGCCGCTGGAAAGCCAACTCGCGGGTGAAATGTCGCCGCAACAGCGATAATACACGATGATGACGAGCATAACGGCCGGCTGCTGTGCGAATACTACAGATGACACATGTCAAAGGGTGCAGACTCATGAAACCTTGCGTAATGAAACCGCAGAAAGATACCGCAGACTATAGCGAACAGGCTAAGGCAGAACTCGGTCGCTCGGACGGGGCCAGCTACGATAGAATAGCACAATACCGCTGGAGGAGATTCCGAGATCTTCTCACACTCGGGGCTGGCTAATCGGCCAGACCGAACAGCAGCGCTGAGGTCCATCTCTTCACACGGCAGTGACATCGCGACATCCATCACATCGGTTAATAGTGCACTCGACTTGGGCGCATCATTCAAACTGAAATCATCGTCCGACGTCCTCAAGCAAAGCAATATACCCGCGACAATCCAAGCCGGTCGGAGCGCGAACGACATTGAAATGAATTCGGAATACGGCCGTACGACGCCAACGGGGAAAAGAAAGATCTTCCCACAAGATGTGTGAAAATCCCACGATGTGCACGTGCGCTATAGAAGCCTGGGCGGCTTCTGTGTGGAAAGCAGCATATACTAGCATACGTCAAAACGTTGCTACGCTTTGCAAATGACAAATCTGCCAGACTTGACCAATTTGACCAAAATCAACATGTAAGGCCCATGAGAACGTTTCGGTTGTGACCGCATTGAATCTGAAGTACTGAAACATTGCTAATGCCACTGCACCTCAATAAGGAGGGTTAAAAGTTCTTCATATAAGTGGGGGAACGTAGGTATATTGAAAAAAGTCACATGGTCAGAGGCCTCAGTTTAAAGCACTGTAATATATATATATATATATACCCTGTCGGCATTTGCGTAACAGATCATCTTTAAATATTGAAGTTGAAGAGTAAGGCGACCCACTGTACATGTATCGACGTGCAAATAAAATGATGCATTATGCATCTTAAATAATCACAAACGTATCATTATTGCGAGTAAAGGAAAAGCAACAGTAAAATAGTTTGTATTTGTGTAGAAGCTCGTCCATTGGTTCTATAAAAACCATGGTTGCTCATGGGTATATTTGTAAGGCTGATATGTGATAAGGAATTGTGTCACCTTGACTTTTTCAAGATGAATCCGACCGTCGGACTGTACACCAGCTTACCTGAAATGGCGAGATGAGAAATCGTTAATAACTTGAACATGACTTATCGAAGTGTGAAAGCATCAATTTATTAGTTCTAAAATGATTTCAACAGACCTAATATTGTGGTGAACACACACACACACACTTAACTTGCGGCCAATTACTTTTTATTAGTTAAAAAAACACAACTATCAGATAATTGAGCAACATTTTAATATCATTCAGCTGATGACGTCTGCTAATTTCAGCGCGAAAAGTTCATTTCACTGTATGCACGGTGTACGGTGGTCTCTGCGCACACGCAACTGGTGGCGCCCTCGTCCAACGAACCCCTCAAGCTCGAGTTTCCTAATCTCTTGGGGTTCCGCAGGGAGCGCTACGATCGCTACAGGCTAGGTTGGAGTTCACCTACGGCCCTCTCCCATCATCACCCCCGGTGGGTTCGTTCCATCAAGACGCGAAGAGTAAACACAATATATAACGGCAGCCACGTGAAGGACTCGACCCGCCATCAAGAACGAGATTCGAAACCGCGCCCTTTTTTCTGCTATATCATTGCCGAAACCTGTCGTCTCTCCTGTCGTCTGCTGTATGCGTATACCATACTCTTACGAGAGTGTGGCAACCAGCGCAGCAGTCAGTGTTTGCAAACGAACATGTAGTGTATTTGTTACCAGCTTTTACCATACCAACGGTGGTAAACCGATCAATGTCTGTTCGATGGCAAGTTGACAGTTACGCGAACAGAACAAAACAAAAAAACACTACAAACAATGCAACAATAAATATAATACTACGCGGTTTACAGCTGGCCCGTTATCGAACATGTTATGTTAGATAATTTTATTTACAACGTATTTATACCACACACGGTGTTAGCACTGTTCATCATCGTCATCTATGGTGTCTCTTGCACAAGCAAAATGTTACATCATCTCAAATTCGATTGATATATTGTACTGTACACAGCTCCAATTTCACAATGTATATATATATATATATATATAGTATTTATTATATATATAATTATTACACAAAAACATACGAGGTTGCAACTCAATGGGACCATTAGTAAGCTAAACAGACTACCCTCTACGGTATTCTAAATGCAGCTGGTTAGATTGAGCTGGAATCATCTTTATTCACTGCATCTGATCAGTTAATGATTAAATGCTTATGCTAGTGTTGCTTGCAAACTTTATAAAATGATGCATTGTGTTCAGTCACATGTTTAGCTGTAAGAATCAGTAGACGAGGTCTTCCTTTATACAGAAGACATCATCACTGTGTATGCCTCGGTGCTGTTGTCGTTTTTCCTCTGCAATGTCTAGCGTCTCACGTAAGAACAGTAGAGGTGGTTTCCACCAAAGTAATGTCCGTTTAGACAACTTCTTTAGATTCGAAATATAGCAAGAATGTATATTCCGTCTCTGTAGCGGCCTTTACAATGCACTGCAATGCACATATTGATTAGAGACCATCCGCATACTCCTAGGCATGACTAGAATATTGGTTGAGTGAAGTCAATACCTGGTCGAGGTATAGAGCTACCTATCAAGTTCAAGTTTCATGTATAAAAGCACCAGAAAACCGAAAATGATATCAGAGGGTGCGGGTGCCTCATCTGCGCCGCAGTGCAGGGTCACATTAGAGGTTCGTCTGCGGTCAGAGAGTTATATTCTCGTGCTTATTAAACCCATAAGTTATACACAGTGGGGGGAAAACCTAGTTCGTTTTTTTGTTTCTCGCTTCACACTATTTAGGTTTGTTGAAGTGTTCTCGCCAGAAACAGGCATGGGAAGCTGGGGTCCGAATTAGCGGTGATGGGCGACCACATCTGAATCATTGCCCTTGAGACGGATCATGTCGTTCCCAAGAGGGTCAACTGATGTGAGATCTTGTGAGGTCCTGAGAGGACCCGAACAGCAATGCGAATGAGTTAATATGAGTCGATATCGTCAATGCTCTAACGGGAATTCCCACGGGGCTATGACCGTTAGAAGAACATAATGCGTATCAAAAGCCCTATAGAGGACAATGGTTTTTCGGGGCACGTACGCCATCTTCGATTTCGAATTGCCATTGAACGTCGTTGTAACGCAACGGCTGCTCGTGATCTAAAAGCTATCTCAAGAAGAGCCGTATGCTGCGAAGAACAATAACGAGACAGGCCAATTATTCAGTTTATCTGTGTTTTGTTGTTGTCCCAGACTTAACCAGCCTATTTTCGAACACAAAAAAAAGTCCTAGCTAGATAACTTATATTGCATCTGCAAGCGTCGCCAAGTGCTTCTAATTGCTGCCAGACGAGCGTTGGAGAGCTGAAATCATTTGAGGTTCATTGACAAGAGTTTCCTCCATTTTTCCAGCTTGTCTATGAGCTTCGTGGCGGAACACATACAATAGCTGACATAGGGCACTCATCCTCATAAGGTATAAACGTGGTTTAACATCACCGCGAGGACATTGGAAATAGATATATGGATATAGGTTAAGCTCATTGCTTAGACGGTCCCCTCTCATCGTAGGCATCGTTTTATGCTCAGTCGGACAGTGAAAATACGCGGATACCCAAAGAAGTACGAAATAAAAACGTTAGGCGTTAAAGCTGAATAATGAACGTCTCAGATGACAAGTTCACACTATACGCCGGTTGATTTGGCTGCGTGGACATGGGCCGGCGTGTCAGCTTAGGGATCTACACTATATTCAAGCTCGTTTGACAATGGGTGTGCGCAGTGGAATTATGCATTCGTTCCAATCACATAACTGCTTGGTCGGCTCTTCCAACTGGACAAAACGCTATGCTTGTTTGACTTGACCGCAAACAGGTCACAGATTGCCGGTACCTCACAATATCTCATATGCTAAACAAGCCAACAGCCGCCCAGCTAACGAGTAGATTGAATAGCAGAATTCTGTAATACTTTGTTGTGTAGCCAGATGAGCAATCTCCCAAAACTAGTTTTTTTGGGTCGAATTGGGTGCAATCGTATGTCCCTACAGCCAATAATTTCGCCGTTCAGATACATTTCGAATGGTCATCAGCGATCTTCTTATGCCAGGAGGTGTTTCTTTTTCTGCACGATTGAAAGAAACCCATAGCAATCCCATGGAAAAAAAACAGTCATCTGCATATGAGCAGAAGAGGCCACGCGCGCAGGTGGACAGATCGTGAAGATTGCCCCCCTGTACTCATTTGAAGTCGACATGCATGGACAACGCTGGACTTCGTCGAGACGGACGCTGCCAAAATCCGCATATCCAACGTGTTCCGCTTACGGGGCTATGGAAACACATCGCCGCGAAGTCGAAGGATCTCAACTATAATACATGCGAGGGATACAGAGCTAATCATTTCGAGGTCTGTCAGTCCACCAACCAATATTGTTGGTGCATGCGTGCTAGTGTCCGCTTCGTGGGTACGCAGTTTATTCATGGAGTTCAATTTTTCTAAATTCAGACCATTATTTATATAAAGGGATCTCCCTGGTCAATCGACATGGTGGTGGTATAATGCGAATGTAGGGGACGACTGGGTGGGGTCGAGTCAAGCTTGGAAAGCTAATCAAAGAGATTGCTCCATTAGTTAAGACCTTGAGATATATTAATTTGAGCTGACCGAAGGGTCGACGAGCCGCAACAAATCCAGTATAGAATTCATGTTCTTACGCTGGACGGATTATGGCTAGCTGATAAATAGCTCTTGTCAACGGCAAAAATGACGTTAGCAAAGTTTAAATCGTATACGGGTACCATAAATCCATATTTTGATAATTCGCTGCTCTGAATGAAACATTACAAATTTGAGGTCACACCATTTTCAATCAAATACCACCACGGAATAGCACCCAAATGGTTTCGCATTAACGGTTCCCTATCGCGTAAACGCTCATATGTTCCGAAAAGACAGAGCTGGTTTTCAGATACGGTCCCAGAACGACGTCCCAGAACGTCGCAAATACGAACGAAGGGCATCGGCTGTACCATATGCACATGTACCTATACAAATGTCATATGTGTCCCCTATATGTACCCACGGCATCATATGACTAAACATTATACAATATACCACTGTACATAACGTACAGAAGGCGACTCCGACCTCAAACTGAGTTGTTCCTCTTCGAACTAAGCTTTCTCCCATCCACGATATGCATATATCGATATATGTATATATGTGTGTCTGTGTGCTTTCCTGTGTCTTGCTCGGTCCTTCTCCGTCCACCACCTCTAGGTCACCAGCAATAACAACAATCAGCAAAACAGCGGACGTGATGCAGCCGGCGTCAATGCGGAACGTAGTCTGCTGGTGGTCACTGCGCCTCGTACCCGCCGTCTCGCTTGGCCTCCCAATGCCAATTTTACGAGAGCATTCGATGATGACGTGCGTCAAAGAAAGTTCAGCAGCAGCAGATAGCCGATGGCAGACTCACGTGGGCAGCGAACGCCCGCCCAATGTTATGTAATGGGTTGCCGAGAAGGAGAAAAGGATCGGCCATACTGCTTCGTCGGCTGGTGGCCGACCTGGCGGCGCGCGCGCGGTCCGAGTTTTGACCTCGTCTTGGGTCAGAAAGAAAATGCGCGAGTGAGTGCACTGCTTCGAGGGCTCCTGCTGCTGCTGCTACTACCCCGTTCTCTACACAGGGTGTTTGCTTGTGTGTCTGTGGCTCCGTTCGTTCATGTCACCCGCTTAGCGTGCACACCATCAATGTAGCTTGTTGCGCTGCGCTCTGCCTCTCGACTGCGACCACGGCTTCCCCACGGAGACAGAGTGGCAGTGCAGATACAGTATTAAGGAGGTAAGCTCGGGTTAGCGACCCAGATGAAGATGTCTACGCGTAGTGTCTGCGTAGAACGCCACCGGCAGCAGCAGCAGCAGCAGTATCGGGCGTGCGGTTAGATGCAAACTCACACAGAGCTGCAGTCAAGCACTCTCGCGCGCATCAATGCCCATACTGACTCTGCTCGTCTCTGGTGGCACGGCTGCGCCATGTGGCTGCTAACACCTTCTTCTATGACCACTAGTCTTGACGCTCAACAGACGCGAGCGGGAGAGGCCTCGAACGCGTGATTCAGCCCAACGACGAAGAAGCCACTGGTGGAGAGTCTCCCGCTCGTCGTACGATGGAAAACACTTGAGACCGCCACCCATTCATCCTGTGCCTTAGGCCATAGCCAAGACTAGACAGGCAACGAGAGAGAGATGCCTGGTAACGTCACTAAAAGCTCGCCATCTACTAGAAGCAAGCTTTGCCACTGCAGTGGACCGCGCACGCCGGCGCACGAGAGCTTTTGATTGGCTCTCGCTATAGTCAAATTCGTACGTGTACGCGTATATATCTCGGTATCGCATCTCACTGCTGCTGGTACGTCTATTCGCTCGGAGAAATTTCCTGCGCGAATGATGAGATTATTGTAGCCATCGTGGCGCTTTTGCCCGATCGTTCCGCGAGGACCATCTGGCTCAGGCAGCAGCAACAACAACAACACCACGACGAAATCATGAATAAGGTGGTGGTGATCTTGTTAACGACGTTCGTTCCATCCATTTTTGTCAGAGTCGTCAACATTCCTCACGCAGATTGGTAGCACCCCACCCTGACAATAATAATAATAATACAAAACACGCCACGGTGGCGGTAAAAACAAGTAGAACCTCTACATCTATCGAGATACCTCTGTCTGGTACCACTACTGCACGACCAATATGCCGATACACCTCGCCGTGTCCGCCGATCTCGTTGCTCTCACGGCGAAGACATCACCGAGGCATGAGTCGTTCTGGCGACCACAGCATTGTCGTCACAGGGATGAATCGCTGCCAGCGGAAAGCTAACGAGATGCGGTCCTTGTGGCAAGACACGACGCGATGGTCTGCCATGTGGCGAAGCGGAACAACTACCTTACGCTCAGGAATTGAAGTGCAAAACGGTGACTAATGACTGAATCGATTTGTAGCAGAATCATTACGATTACGCTCGTTCATGGGGCTCGCGGCAACTTCGCACATTGTCGGACTGTAGGGGGACCTCTGGAAACGAATTAGAGATCACCATCAGGTGGAATCTCTCTCTCTCTCTCGTGGAGTCCGTGCGTTTAAAGAAAATCTCCTCCGATATAACAAGTGTCAAATCATTAGAATGGAAAACCGAGCGTCCATGTAGCCCAATATCAGGTAATAGCAGTTGAGAACAGACATCATTGATCCGGTGGTATGACACGCATGTGTCCACGTGGGCATATATGGCTCCGCATTACGATACTTAAACCATAATAGTATTGGCTTGTGAATCCGTCGTTATGTATTGTTCGTATTGTATATAAATACATCGTGTACAATACATTTGAGGTGATGATGCAGTACCGTGGACGTTAAATGTTCGCTGTGCATCAGCCCGAATAGTATTTAATACATTCGAGGTTTTTGTAGAACATTAGCTGGCAGGAATCTACAAGCGGCTAACGTTCGACCAACGAAACTGGCATTAACACGTAAAGTAAACCAGGAATACACGTTGGGATAGACACAGAAGGATACAACGGAATAGAGAAAAACAGAATCTCTCCCTCATCCATTCGCAGAGTAAATAAACTATCCATGTCCAGGCAAAAACCAATCGCTGACCACGATCGAACCAGTTGCTCTACACTCACCGCATAGCTATGCTAAATATATATATATACATATATTATATATATATATATACTGCGCATGTTGTGTTCTCTGCGGTTTGTGCCGTTGTTCGAAACGAGCTTTTCATTGCTGTTCATTGTTACCGACCCGCGCAGCGGAATCAGCAACATGAAAAAAAAGTCGGTGACGGTGTTCTACTGCTACTCGAACCGCATATTGATCTCTGCGTGCTGATGTTATGTTAACAGTGGTAGAAGAACGGTAGTTGTTGTCGTTGTCGTAGCTTAGTAGCTGGTGCTCTCTCTACGTTGTGCTATCTGGTCTGGTGTGTTGTAAATAGTAGCTATATAGTCCACACATACATGTGCTTGCTTGAGTGAGTATGTGTGTGTGTGTGTGTGGGTGTTATTACACGCGATCTCATGCGTGCTCGCGCATCCGCGTGGAGAAGCTGGTTCGTTCGCTGGCTTGCACCGACCAGTGATGGAGGCCCCCGTAGAACGAATAACGGCTTCAGCCGCAGAGCACCAACACGAGCAGTACCATCGCTATCTGTATTATCAGCATTAGCAGAAACCGTAGAGCAATGGGGCGGCATCAACAACAGCAGCAGCAGCAGCGTAGAGGAGCGATCATCTCCGGCATCGGCGGCAGTGTCGTGGTAAATTTAGCTCACCAGGCGCCATCCGGCAGCGGCCGCCGCCATAGCATAGCCAGCACGGGCAACAGCATCCGCATCGAAGGCGCGGATACTGTTGGCATGGCACGGCGCAGCGCTGCTCAGAAAACGAAGGAGAGATGGTTGAAAGACAAGAGGACCATGATGACGCCTGCAGCAGCAGCACCAACGCCAACATCGCACATATTATTGTAGATTACACAATAAATAGACAGATAGATCGGCTAGGTTCGTCGCAGCAACAGCGGCACACAATGAGCAGTAGTGGCACTCGTAAGCAGATCTGTGCTGCCTTCCAATGAGCCGCTGCCGGCAGGTTAGTTACCGGCCGCTCGGATCTGTCCGTGCTCGTTCATACATTTCTTCCCCTCTCCCCATGTTCACGACTGTCGGTCTCGCTGTAGAGCCAGCAAGGGAAACAGCGACGAAGGCGGTGGCGGCGGCGGCGGCGGCAGACCGGAGCCGCCTCTATTTACCGCAATAACAGTACTATACTACCACGGCTGCGGCTGCTGCTACTCACAAAGGCCATATCATGCCTCTCGAGTATTTGCCACAAGCATCAGCAGCACCGAGATTGATACAAAGCAAAAGAAGTAATTCTATACAGGCATTGGCCGGCGTCGGCGTCGGCGCCATCGCAATGTGAAAGGCGTCAGAGGTGCGCGCCCGGTCACGAACAGGGGGGCAATCGAGACCGAAGCCAGACGCACAGCCCTCCGGAAAGCGCGATATGGTAGATACTCAGGCAATAAGAGAGAGAGAGAGAGAGAGATGGGTGGCACAAGTGGCGGAACACCTCGGTGTCACCAAAGCCGAGAGCCGAGGAGAGGTCGACCTATCTATTGTCTATTCATGCATTATTATATTAGGTATATCGGGGTGTCTGGAGAGTGCAAGCGAAGGAGAGATCAAAGATGAAGAATCAACAGCTAGCGAACGGCAATAAGGGCCCTGATGGCGACGAAGACGTCATCGAGAAGAATGACGGAGGGCACCAAACCGCCAGTAAGCCCAGCGCTTCGTTCCAGCGATAGAATGAATAAGGTCTCCACGTGGCGGGTACGACCACGCTCGCCAGGAACGAGCATAAGAGCTATGACTAAGATGATGGCATAGATGTTAAAGATAACATCACGAAGAAGGAAAACAAGGTTATCCTGACATAGGCCACGTCGAAATTCCCCTCGCCATCAACCGATTCTGAGGTCAAAAATGATCTGCGTTACGAACCTGCACTGGCGTTCGGGACGGTCGATTTCGTTAGGGGAATGGTCACTCGAGGTGGTGCTAAGAAATATGCATCCGGAAGATCTTTTCGTATAAGGCATTTCCCATGAACAAAAGACGCATTTTTTGTTTCGTTCTACATCAAACTAGGAAATACTGCTAACGTTCGAATGACGTTCATTCGAATCACGAACAGATATGCAGTGTAATTCAAGTATGAGAGCTGGCCATTACGGCTGTCTTTCGAATAGCTCATCGGAGAACACCTCCCTGCGACTAATCTACGTTACTATTATCCATCAGCAATAACCGTAGACTCAGGATTATTTCAGCAGGAGCAAAATGATAGAACTCCTTGACGTATTTGGACTTGCCCCATATTCCTGTTACTAGTGGGCCCGTTGTAAGCAACAGCAGCAGCGCCAGCACGATACGAGCACACGTACAAATTGCCCTTTTTAATAGATGAAATCACGAACAGAGTAGAGAAGCACGTAGAATAGAAACGAGATGCCACGGCATTTTGCCTATTCAGAATATTATTCTCCATCATGTAATAATCCCAAATTGCGAGCTCGAGCCACGACGGATCATTGCACTACCGTTGAAGAACGTCCGGTCATTAACTACGAATTTGAAACAAAGAAGTTTCCTGGAAGAACAACAAGACGAAAAAGTCGTCACGATTTTCTTCTCGCGCGAAGCCGCGTCAAACCGATTCCGATTCGGCAGCTCTCGGGCGGCAGCGGCGGGACAGCGCTCTCTGCTATAAAATAACCAAAACAAAAAAGATGCAGGCGGCTCACGGCCCACCACAGGCGCCGAGAGCGAGAGAGAGAGCGAGAGTAAACCGGAGAGCGTTCGGCTGCACGTCTGCTGTACTTACTGCCGTGTCTACGATATTTATGTAGATTCTGGCGCGGCAAGAATAACAAAAGACCACCCATTCGATTTGTCTCCATCACCAGCACCATCATCTTTCTCTATTTAGTAGCTTGTTCTTGTTTTTTCGTCTTGAATATTTATCACCCTCTGTTTGTCTGCTATGCAACAGCTTATGGCGTCCTCCGCATGTCGTTCGTGTCATTGCTAGTGCGGGATGGCGTTATTGGCTACTAGTCAATGCAATAGATAGGACGTTGTCCGGTTTTAGTAGGAGACGCGGTATCTGGAGAATTGGAGTGTTTTGCGGATTGTTTCCACTCGACAATAAGTTACCTGATACGAATATTTGAATATGAGCTAATGTATTATGCTAGTTGAAATTGCGGTTAGCGCCCGTTGGCTGGCTCATCTATGGGCGAGCAGTCCGCTGTGATAATCTACGGGGAGAATTTATTTAGCGAGGATGGGCGAGGCATAAAAAGATGAGCCCAATAAACGTAAATGGCCGCTCGTCGTCGACAATTGGCCTCGTTGATTGATTTCAATGTCGTCCACTGATCTCGACATTATCATGATGCTTCTCAAGCTGGCAGCTGTGGGAATTATTTGGCAATATCAACCCTCATAATAATAATAATGATAATAATAATAACAATAATGATAATACATAATTCGTCCACGATAATAGAACAGAAAAGCACGCACTTCCTCAAGTGAATGCTTGCACCGAGTTGATTATTTGTCTAGCTCAACGTCAACGGTCTTCAGCTGATGACCCTGTTTGTTACAATGTGGCGCGCGCTCTCTCACTCTCTCTCTCCCTCTCTCGCTTCGCCACCATCGAAGCCACGACCAATTCTACGTCACCTCGTCGAAATGAAGTCGTGGGAAGAGGACAATCTTCGTCTGAATAAGGCAAACGCAAAACCAAATGTCAACGACGCTGAATAACGACGAGCATTAGACACTGAGAAAAGAACTTTTCGAGTTAATCTCCACCACTACTCTCGCTATCACGAAACACGTAAAGCCTGAGCGAGCGAAGTGAGCACTCATACACGATGCGACTTCGGAGTTCGTCGCAGCTCGATGCTGTGGGCAAAGTGCAGAGACTTCAGTGGCGACCGTGAAATTGGACAAGTGAACACAGGTTCGCAGAACGGCTGCCCAGCCACGAACCTCAACCGAAATTCGGAGCGAACTTCGGATTTTCGGAGGCGGCGGCGGCGGGGGGCGGCGGCGGTGGGGGGAGGCGGGGGTTCATGCTCATTGTCGTTTTTCGTTCCCTTCGACTACTTTTGTGATGTTTCGCGCCGGCGTTCGATGCCTCGCTTATTTTCTGTCCCTTGATATTCGCCATCGTCCCCTCGACTCGTTGGTAGCCGTTGACTCCTTATGGGGTTTACGTTTGTTGTTGAATGGCAAGCGGCAATTCTTATTTTTTTTTCTTTCGGTTTCGACAACGAGACCAACCGCTAACGATTTTCAATGCGGTTCACGTGATTCGAAGCAGTTTTATGTCTCTGGCCGGCGCGGTTCCGCTGGTTCAACCGAACGCGGGGAGGTCCGCCGCTTAGTGAGAGCTTGACAACAACAAAAATCGCTGCAGTTTGCTTGCAGGGAGAGAGAAGAATCGCTTCTGTGTTCAACAATAGCCAAAGGAACAAGAGGGATGGCGCATCCGAATGGGCTCAATGAACGTGTCGATCGATCACAGTATAGTTGTATGCGTCTATACTTCGGCCGTTATCTCGTTGTTGCTGTTACCGTATTTATGGCACAATAACAGGAAAATTGGCAGGGAAAACGAACTATGAGCATCAGTTACAATTCGTAGAATGTGGACGATATTCAGGAGTCAGCATATATGTATATGAGGTCGTAAAGAAATCGATTGTGGACGATTGATTAGGTAGACACGACTCTTGGTTTGTTATTTTTTTATAATCGATTCCTGAATTCTAATACAATATGTATAATATATTCTGACTATAACTTTAAAATGATTATAGTCGACACTGCTTTCCATTAGGTAATACAGAGCTAATTAGCGAACAGCAGCAAAGGGGTGCGTGTCAAACGTGAGCACATATTCAGGGACCCTGGAGTTCCGTATTTCTTGGAAATCCATTAAATATTATATATATATATATATATATATATATATATATATATATATATATATATATATATATATATATTGTAGATATCCGTCGCCTATGTTTGATTTTGGCGTTTGTATGCGTCCAACACTCCGAAGAACTTGCAAGACAAACTCGGCATGGTCATTGATTGGATTTGGCATTGGATACAATCTAGTCTAATCGGATGATTATTGTTTCGAATAGTGTAGCTTAGCTGGCTATTATTAATTTCTGAGTAGACAATATAAAGCCGAGGCTGACACGTGTTAGTTACGCGCACATTAATTCAGCCAATAAGCACAGCCCCTATACGGCTGGTTCCTATCCATCCGCGGTGTGACCCTAATACACGTTTGCTTGTGTTTCCATTTTACACCACCACTGCAGTTGCCACCATGGCTAAATAGATTGCTAAATAGCAGGATGCCATATGCGTCTTAAATAATAACACATGTTTATAAACGCCGTCTAGTTAATTGCCCGCGGTCAGGATACAGTTTCCGCTGTCAGCGCCGTTGCCACTCCACTGTGAAATTGCATTACCGCTACCGACGCCGGCGCTCGAAACAAGTGTCGAAGCGATGCTAGTATAGCATTGATTTCGATTTAGCCATCTACCACGACTTGTGCCTGCGCAACTTCACTGTATGCACAATAAAGCCGTCTACTTTAAGTGAAAATAATCACCGCATGGGCCTTAGTTTCTTTTTATTACCTAGTTATGACATCATTCATGAAGGCGTCATGCGCCTTATATGTAACACACAAGCCTTGACCATTTCCCGGCCGACTTGGTGGCTCGCATCTAGGGGATTGCATTGGCCATCAGGGCAGGCGACTGTTCATTCACACATCACTCAGATGTCACAACCAGACGAGTTCTGGATAGCCCTGCCTGCTATCGTGATGAGATATGGCGGGGCCACGATCTTAGCTCGACGTGAGGACCATCGTTACCTTTGTTTCCCGCGGCCCTAATTGTGTAATGGCAACGGGCGGGTGCTTCCATGGGAGCCCCAGAGATGCTTCCTTTTCGAATAAGTACATCCTAGTTATCTTTATAATACATGTACGTACGGAAGTACGTATGCATATAATATCACGAATGAATCAACTATTACAATGTCCACCCATGCGGCCCCAGATGTCATATGCACAGTTACATGCGGCAGGCTGTATATGGAGATGATGCATCCTAGCTGCACATCACAGCAGCTTCGCTATAGTATTATAACTATGGCAAATCCACGGCAGAGGTCACGCAGAGGACTGTCTCATTTGTGCAACTGGTGCCGGATAAATGAAATACAGCGGAAAACAGAGTATGAAAAATGACAACTACTACCACAAATAAAATCAAAGCATATTGAAACTATAGTATTCCATATATATATATATATATATATATATATATATTTATATAAACGACGAGCAGCATAACGAAAACGTCGACAGAAAAGGAATTCCTCATCGGTACGGAGGCATTATGGGGCCCTTTGACAGTTCCTTTTTATTAAGGCACAATACCGACAATTGCCAAAGCGCCACACGCGATAACACTACTCCAGTTACTCATTTCGGTGAGCCGGTTTGATAAAATCCCTCTTCATGAGATCCACCTACACCAGCACAGCTTTACTGAAAGACCATCATAACCGTCTACGGATCTCCATTACGGACATCCAGCGGGTGAACTGAGCTTGGCTCAGTGACTAGAAATAAAAAATATCCAGTCAGACTTCTCTGCCAGCTGCTTCACAGCGAGCAGCGTGAAGTCACGCATGAAGATCCAGCTGCCATTGGACTCACGACGGAGAGCGACTACCAGCCCCTACACAATTCAGTGCTCACCTGAATTGAGTGAGAAAATAAGCCCACGCCGAGTTGGCTCAAGGGTGTGCTCCGCTACGAGAGGCTTTCGCTCTGTAGCCGGCGATGAACCGGCGAACTTCAACGTTTAGTAAATTCACACCGACTCGCTGAGGTATTGGTCTATAGTGGACCGGCCTCCGTTCCTTATCTTTGGGTGGGAGCGCTCCTCGGCACTATGTCAGTCAGCAGGCTTTATGTTTGGATGGTTATATTGTGTGGGTCCATGATAAAACCGAGTTGCTCGTCTATTTCTATGGACTTAGCAAGAGCGTGCAAGGGTCGAATATGAAAACCACAGAAGACTAAACATGTGATGATGAACTTCAAGTGGCTGAAAGAGCTACGAGTCCCCGTGGTCAGGTACCTTGGTAATAATTAAGTTTCGTTGCTTAACGATTGCATACATGTTGTATATATATATATGTGGTGCTTCTGCGCGCAATGAAATTAGGCGCTCAAGAGCAAATGTAAGTGTTTGTCGTCCATGAAGACTATGAGGCGGCACAAGAACAAAGATTAGAATGGCAATAGGCATATCTAGGGATATCTGGACCACGATGATTCTTTCTAATCTGTAATGCTGGACATCCTTCCTAGTGGTCCTCTCCTGAACCATAAACTATATACAACCGTGGACTATGCTATATATATATTATCTATGGTGATGGTCGTTGACGAGTGGTTGAAAAACAGAAGTTAGCATGCTATTTATAAAGGAATGAGGATCCTCTCTAGTGTAAAAATAGTAAGATTTAATAGCAGCAGGAGCCCGCCGGCACATGAAGCAGAATAAAATTATTTCATCGTGCAATAAGCCACTCCATTGATATTAGCAAAATAAAAAATACGTGAGAACCAGAGAAAGCAATAGACGTCATTCAAGTATAACCTTATCAAACGTTTCAAGTGCCCAATGAGACTCGTGTCATGAATATTTTATATATGTAGGCAACACCCCAGAGCTATATATATATATATATATATATATATATAAATGCGTGGTTTTACTTTAAGACATTGTACAATACCCTACGACAACCCCCTTATATGTTGGGCCAACGGTTTGCTATGCGTCATATGGTGACACCTTACTTCAAGCCACCATACACTTGTGAATTACTTCTTAATGAAATTCTTATTTAATCGAACTTTCGCAACTGATCATTGGATCCGGCGCCTTTTTGTCGGCCTGGCAAGGCAACAAGTCACGCTTGCGCTGAATATGAACACAGGCACACAGTTCTCTATGCTCATTTGTGGCATTTACGCGAGGCGCTCAACGCAATGCGATTCATGCCGCCCGCTGTCTGCGATTATCGAACAGGTGAGATTTACTGGCTGATTGTATTGATCGCTTGATCGTATAGCGCTTGAGCGTGGGAAACCGCCGCCAAGGTTAGCCGGAACGTAAATAATAAATATGTCACCCGCCCCACCCCCCACGGTAGCGGGATGCAACCGCTGATTCGAATGGTCCAGTTGTTAGAATAGTTTTCGTACCCACATGAACTTATAAACGTGACCCGTATCCACGTTGTACTCTCGGCATAGGTACATCATATGATAAATCGCTAATCGTTAAAATCGGACGGCGGTTGATGGCGGCATAACGACAAGCACACAGGTCACATTGTGACCGGATGAGAGATATATCATTATTGACATATCAATAATGAATAATAGCAATCGTATATAATCGGGTGCACTGCTATCTTGTATTTTCTTTGCATATTCTCCATTTTATTGTCACCCCTGCTGAGCACGTGTGGCAGAATTTTGGAGGCATCGTACTCGCTGTCAGTTTAGTGATTCCGGTGGCGGGATTTTCATCGAACGAGTGAGTGGACGATCGCTTTGTGACCATGATCGATTCATGGTCCTTATTGTGTCTCTATTTTTACGAGGTATACGCGATGACATTTTTATATAGCGCATTACTGATGACGTTTAACTCGTAATTAATTTAACAATTATCTATTTTTTGTCTCGTAAAGACCTTCAGAAGGCACCGCAGTATTACGGCCAAGGTATAATCACTGCGGTAGTGCCAGATTTTTACTGGCTAATAATCCCTAAAAATCCCCCTTTGCTTGGGCCTTGTGTCTGGAACTGTTTAGTAACACTTCAGGCGGCCCATATGTATCGATGCGTATCTGAGTATATTTTACAACTGAACATTATCATCTATGATTACAGGCTTCATGCGCGCTTAAATTACGGACGACCTTGACAAAAATGAAATTTAGAGGTCATTGACAAAGGTCATGCAAGGATTGAGCATTGATGATGCTGATATAACCGTCATGCATCTATATATGATCACACATTGCTTTGTGTATCTAGCTGTCCGCCATCAGTTTGACGCCACGATGGTAGCAAATGGGGAACCTCGTTGGTAGTTAAGAAACAACGAATAAACACTATTTGTCATAAATCGACTTCTTGTCAAACCGAACCCCATATCAGGGTATTCCATATTTATAACGTTAGTTGAACTCTTGATGAGATGTCGCCATATACGCGCTCAGATAGAAAATCACCTCATAGAGTGTTGGTGTTACCGATGAACTCGAATGGCCGGCTATTTGGGAGATATTTCGGACACATCATAGTAATCATACACCCTTTCGGTCAAATTACATCCCCATGGTAGAACGAGAAGGGTATAAACAATTAGTAATTAGCAATGTGTATATTGCGCTCGCTCTTCTCTCATTAATATCATCGTCAAGCCAAGACATTTCATCGCATGAGCGCTTTCCACATCAACTTAATATTATTCTCATTATGGCCACGTTCTCCCTCCCTCTCTCTTTGTGTTACTATTTGCGCGGTAATTTCGCCTCTACGTTCGATCTTACCTACATTGCAATATATAAAAAAAAAAAAATACATATATATATATACACCAAACGTTCATTCAAATTCCGTCCCCCGGTGCTCCCGACGCCAAACGCTAAATGCCTCTCGGTCAATGTCGCAGATTCCGTTGGCAGCAGCGGCGGCAGCAGCAGCAGTAATCCCTCCAATTCAACGACAATCCTATTCGGCAGGGCGCGCTACCACGGATCACACGGAGATATGAAATCCACATTAATAATTACATTCGTGAGTTCTTCATCAATTGCTGCTGTTTTTCTTCGCCGCTGCCGCCGCTGCCGCCACCGCGACTACTGTAGCCATCGTTCATCTATGCGTTCCCTCAACGTTGACTGGCATTGACATGTTCGTGTATGCGGGTTTTTTTTTTGCCTTGCGGTCGTACGGAATGGAGACAGAGTACCACCCGGAGAAAGGCGCTCGCTTGCTGTTATTAATTGTGGTTATACACGCGGATTAAGACAACGAAAAGTGAACAAAGTTGTCAGGGGAATTGTAATGGGAGATAATAGATGCTCCATTCTGTACTATTCTGGTGTGCTCATACTTCAAAAAGGAGGGCGCTTGCTAACTCAATATACAACGCACAGCAAAGAGAACCGGGGAGACCGACCAGCTGAACATTGAGTGTTCTACGAATTGTTGATGATGTTGTTGTACGTTTCGCGTATCCCCATTGTCCACCAATCTTCTGGTTACAGCAGTAGTGGTAGCAGCAGCAGCAGCAGAAACATTGCAGTTGTGGTAAGCATGTGTAGTTCACCATCGCATGATGAAGGTCGAAGAAGGGTGACCTCTTCTTGAGCTCAATCGAGGGGAGGACTTTCCGCAACATAGGAGAGAATCATACTAACGCAGATCGTCGGTGGCCCGTCGATCGGGCCGTTTGAAAAAGTAATTAATTTCGACAGAGCCTCTACGCGGCGCCGTATATTAAACGACGTAAAGGGGACCCATACGGGCCAAGCATCACTTGAAAGATAGCTGACGAGCAGTAACGCGTATAAGGAAAAGAGAAAAGAAAAACAACACGTAAGAGATGTCATTTTTATATAGCGCATTACCGTCCCCCATTGAACGGCAACCATACAGCAACAATCAAAAATATGACACACGGGCCCATCAGGTTGCCTTTGTGTCGGAGGTGATCTTGGTGAAGCTGATTCCGCGCCTCGTCTTGCTTAGAGTAATTGCAGCCTATATATATATATATATATATATATATATATTACCCACAGAAGAGATCTGTCGTCCGAAGGAACGACGACCTCAACCCTCATTCGAGAGCTTTTATCTACCGTCAACCGCTTAGCTAGCATTTCCCAAGCTCTTCTTTTTAACTGCTCCTACCAATGCGGTGACACTCCCCACATGCGCTCAGCAGATTCGCACCGCTCGTAGCCACATTGTGAATGCCGCTGGCAGAAGGACACTGAGGCGAGCGTCACGAGTGTGGAAATTTGTCCGCAAGCAGATCACCCGAAGCGAAGTCACCTACTACTATCCAATGTGTAACCGCGGCCACCATCTCTGTTGCTATTGTTCACTTTGCTTGTCATTTGCATTTGAACTGCGGGTGCTTGCGTTCGAGCATTTGTGTGTACATATTAGCACGAGTTATTGACGCGACTCTTCCCGATCTGCGCGAGATCTCTACGATTTGTGGACACCTACGAACGGAAACATACCAAGGACGTAGAGAGGACTAACAGGTTGAATAGAACTTAGATAGATAAGGGCTATTATACTTCAGTTAAACTATTGTAGTAATTTCACAAGAAAAAATCACCTATTTTCTCTCCTCTCTCTCTCTCCCTCTCGTTCCCTCAATTGATCATGGTGAGGTGGACGTGAGCGTCCTGAACGAGGGACACATCACGTTGTCGAACATTGTCGTTGTTTCCCGTCAAAGAGTATTCGCGAGCTCGTTCACTGTCGCGTCTATCCATTTACCCCAAGTCAAAATTGGATGTTCGTCCGCGGCATTCTTGATGATGCGCTCGCGCAACAGAGAGAGAAAGAGATAGAGAGATGCCTCTAATAGTAATAAGCGTGAAATTAGCCTTCTTTTGCACCCTCCCAGCCCGTTTGGCAAAGCCGACCGCGATGGCCAATCGAAATGACTCTGGGACGAGCATCCGAGCCGCGAGAGTGGATATGCGAAATGACTGTGATGCTGAGTGCGCGAAGAAGACGCCAATATAAGGGTGACCGAGAGGACCGGCACCAAAAGCTGCAGCTCGCCTCAGCAAAGCCAAGGGAAACACTGCTGCTTTCTTATACTTTATACTTGTAGTCAAAGTCATCATCGTCACAGTTGTTGTTGTTATTCGTCAGCACGAGCAGGGGGCGATAGATGAAACGCCGCCATAAGTAACCACCACCATGAGAGGTTGATAGTGAGCAAGCAAGGGTGGGCCCGGGAGATCATTACTGGCGTTTGTTGCCGTTCCTCGCTGCCGCTGCCGTAGTCAAGTGGCTCCCACCGGCGGCATCGTCCACACCACACGGCTGCATTGCTACTCCATCACCGATCACCGGCGCATCAACACGGAATCCGTGGAATAAGCAACAAGTTCATCGTGGTGGTGGTAGTAACGATGGCGGCGGCGGCGGTGGCAGGGTCTGTGCAAATGCTGAAATGTGCCACATCATACGGGGCACATCGAATTCATGGATGACTCTTTTCGTTGGCCCGTGACACAATAATGAAAAGGAATACAGTTGAAATGGATTGACACGTTTAACAGTGCTGCTTTTGCTGAACTACGCCTCTGAGACAGGAACAGCAGCGGCGGCGGCGGCGACGGCAGAAGCCAAATTACGAAATAACAGAAATTGAGAAAAGAGTTCGTGCATCGCGCGTCTTTTTTTTAAATGCGTGCCTCAAACCGTTTCTTCTCAGCGCGCGTAAACTCATCATGATCAACGAATGAGAGAGAGAAAAAAAGTCAAATTTTCATATAATGTTTATTATAAACAAGTCAAGCCACCGGTCTGGCGACGGTGGCGTGATACATTGTTGTTACATTGACTGCGGCGAATAGAGACGCCAATGCAAGAGAGATGAGACAATTCATCTTTTGGATTCCGTCGCTGCTCCCGAAATCTCAGTGAGTCTGAAGACAGCGCAAGCAGACCACGAGTAGACCCTCAGATTCGCTGAAGTCGTTCTCTTATCGAGATCTCTCTCTCTCGCGCGCGGTTTAAGGCAACGGCGTTTTGAAATTTGCTGTATCTGAGTGGCTGGTTCAAGATTTTCGTTCGTATTCTTCTCATTGTTTCCTATCGGCCCCCATCAGAGACGAGGTCACAGACGAGAATAACTTTGCGAAAAGATCTAATAATGATGATGCATAATGTGATTACTATGCATTAATCAACATCACAGCTCAATGAGTGGGGAACGGTTCGATCATCTTGTTGTGTCAGTTTGTCCGACAGCGGGATTACTACTGCTGCTGCTTCTGGTGCTGCTACTGCATGTGGATAGCTGCCATGCAGGATGCGTTGAGAAGCACTATTCTGAGACTCGCATTGTCGTAGTTCATTATGATTCATGTACCCCAACGAAATACGGTTTAATTTTCTACAAACGCACGGGAGATCGTGTAGTTACCTGGAACTATTTACAATTTATATCAGACATGGATTTATTATATATGCATTGAAGATGTCTCACTCACTAGGGGGCTATCATAGCCAATAAGATGACAGTTTGTGGAAGGTTTGCGGAGTTCAAAATGTGTAAGTCCAAGAAGACTCATCTAATCGCTTGAAACTTAGGTAGTCTTACAAAGAGAAATGACACCTTGCTAACGATTGAAACACTGCTATTTCTAACGGAAATGTCGGCTCGCAAGATCCATTTCATTATAGCCCTTTACACCAATAACCATATATAACGTTCTGTCAATATATACATTTAGTCTCCATCCAGACTTCAATTCATCCTTAGGTCTCCGCTCGGAAACGTCGATCCGTCGACGAAACGCAAATGCCAACCCTCAAGTGGGTGCACAATCGTATGAATGCATGCATCTGCTTGTGTGTATATCTCTGTGTGGGAGTAAATGAACTTGTGTGTGTGTGTGTGGTAATCGTGTTCACCTGATCGAATTTACATACGATCTTTTCAGGTCCTCGACACCAGCGGCAATGATCCGCATTGGTCGAACACTACTAGCTAGCCATAAGCGAACGTCTCGCGACTCAGCTGGTGGCGATTTGACTGACATTTCGCTGCTGGTGGCGGAGGAGGTGCCCCGTCACCGTCAAACACTTGCCCGACCGACCCGCAGGGAGCAGCGTGCAGGCGGCCAGATCGACAGAGCACCAGCACACGACTACCGGCACCACCACCACCGCCACCACCACAACCACAGTCACCATCAGCAGCAGCAGCAGCACTTCAAGTGGCGATTGTGGCAAATGCAAGGAAGGAAACAAAAACACGAGAGACAGGTGCTGCTAGCCCCGCTTTGAAATCGTCATGATATCTATCTATCTATATATATATATACGTATCTAGCTAGCATCCTTTCTCTTGTTTCTTCAGATCGGTTCATAGCGACGACGGCCATAGCGCGCCCGCGCGCGTTTTTGTTCAACGCGTGAGCAGAGGTCAGAGGCTGCAGCAGCAGCAGCAACAGCAGCCACAGCAAGTGCAGCAGAAGACTGCGGATTGGGGGGGGGGGTGGGCGCTGGGAGAGATATTGACTCGACTCGAATCGAATGAATGGAAAACATGTAAGCATTCGTCGAAACGCACTGTCGTGGGTGACTTTCAATAGTTTTTGTGGGGGGGGGAGGGGGGGACTGGTCTGTAAACTGGACGAAAAACGAGCGGTTTTGCCATTTTCGACAACACCTGACAACCGCTGGACAAGTTCTGGAGATTCTATTCTTGTAACGCAGATAAGAATGCACCCTACGCAACTACACTAGAATTTTAATCTTCGAATGCGTCAAGACTTTGTTTTTATCATATATATATATATTCAACCTGTTTGCTTCGTGGACCACGCGAAGAATGGTCCATGAACAGGACAGTCGATAAAAACTTAGGAGATGAACAAAGACAGACTCAATGTTGGCTTTAGTCGCCATCGTCAGTTTATTGATCTGGTCATTACCGAAGTAGATGGACGAGTGTGAATGAGCTCGTGCAAAACGCAAAGTTATTAGACGAAAATTAGCGAACTCATTGGATTAATATAGATAATATTCGTCGTTCAATCTCTGTCCACGACACTCTGCCTTTCGAACCCTTCGCCTCCAAAGCAGATCTATCCACCCGATGGTTGAACATTTCACATTTCCGTTGTTTCTCTAAACCTTTGTACATTATTACGAACTACGTTATGCACATGAATAAGTGTCATTGGAATCCAGTGACGCCGGTTGACTGCCATTTTCTATGCGAGGGACACTCAACCCCTGCTCGCTTGCCGGGCTCCACGCTTGGGCTCTCGCCAGCCTTCACGGCAGGCTCGTAGGGGGCCAGTATATTGTATCAGGCCGCTTCCCGGCCGGTTGACCAGCTGAGCCAGACAAAATGACTGAAAGCGCGAGCCGACCCAATGCCAGCAACAATAGCAGCAGCACCGCCACCTCACAGTAACGATACAGCGGTGCACGCAATGTCCTATGGTACAAGCGTCATCTCAAAGCAGCAACGTGGTAGTGGTAGAAACAGCATCAACACAATGAAACAGCCATGGAGAGCGGTCGATTCGGTTGCTGCCGAAGCAACCGCGGTCAGCAGAATTGCTTGAGTGATTCCAATGAGTGCGTCACCCCGAACGCGTAGACCAGTGGGCCCCGATCCCCTGGCCCACGACGCACTGCACAGTCCTCTCCATCCATCCGTCTGCCTGTTCGTTCCGTTGTTGAAATTAAAGACAGCAGCAACAGGCTAGTGCTGGCTAGTGCTGCTGTTCAGCAAGCCTGCTCACCCGTGGGGCAGCGTGGTCTCCGTTCGTTCCTTCTGAGTGATCAACATTGGCCGGTGCTGACGAGGTTTTACTAGGTCCGTTAGAGAAGCGCTTCAGGCTGTGCATACTCCGGCCCGCGTTGGCGGCAGCCATTGACGTAACAGCGCGAGTTAGTGAATGACTTCTCTTCCCCTGAATGAACTATCCGCCCTGACGGATAAGTGGATGGCCACCGAAGAGCTACACTTCAGTCCCTAACCGGTGAGAGACTGTGGATTTTCAAGCTCTAGTGGGGATCAAACACCTATTGCATATTATCTGCTAACTAGTGTATTCTGTAGCCGCCTGCAGACTTGATGATTGCGCGACCGATATGATTGTAGTTTCCCGTAATACATATGTAGGGGGCTGTTAGGTACTATCTCATTCACTCGTTCCTCTGCTAAAGCATGATCCACGTCACGTACATGTCACAATGTGCAATATTATACCTGGTCGACGAACAGACTGCCACTGAACGATTCGATGAATGAATTAATGGTTAAATTCCGTTCGTGCTCCACATTCAACGATACTATGAAATCGATATGATGCGGCAGGCTGATACCATACTTGCAAAGATTTGTTACAAATTCCACAATGGCCTGCCTGCCTTGACTTTGACGCTCGCCATTTGTCGATGGTGGCAGCGATGCGCCTAAGAGTCGCCACGCTAATCACTGTTTACCTTATCCCGTACGAATGAACTCGTTCTGCGCGTTGACGAAAGCAACTGGGTCGTTAGACCCCCCTTCAAATCGACAGCGTAATTCATTTGTCTTATTTTAATTATCATGCTTAACAATTAGTACCACGGAATAGCAGTACTACCACAATGCCAATCGTTTGCTAATCAATTCAGAGTATTCCAAATACTCCACATTCGCCAATGGCAAATCGCTCCCTCTCCGCCCTTATATGCCCTTGTCATTTGCTGGTCTACCTGATCAACACGCTATCA
The DNA here is from genome assembly GCA_019614645.1 of Stratiolaelaps scimitus. NCBI lineage: Eukaryota > Metazoa > Arthropoda > Arachnida > Mesostigmata > Laelapidae > Stratiolaelaps > Stratiolaelaps scimitus. The sequence goes on along the minus strand of JABWDB010000009.1, from coordinate 9,674,533 downwards.
GCCAGGCGTTTTCGTCTGTCCAATTCGAATGTGGACGAGTTCTCTCGACTCTTCACCAATTGTCTCCTTGCGGTTGACGACCACAGCTACTTGTGCCTCGATTCCTACTAACCCATCTCATTCTGTCTCAAGTCAGAGCCCTCAATGATCGCTCGATCGCGCGCGTAAATAGATAATAATGCAATTCGTCATTGCCGCATCATCATCGTCACAAACGCCGATCGAGACACACGTTGTTTGGCGCCCTTCTCCTCGAGCAAACATACGCACGCAGATCTCCGGGTCCGTCATCGTCGTCGCCGCCTGGCAAGATCTTTCTTACCTACTGCCTTCGTGCTTTTGCTGGCTAGCGATTATTTAGATATAAACAGCTATATCATTACCAACAATACGGGGTCCGGTCGGAGGGTCGGAGAGCCGATGCGATAGCTCTGTGATGAAGCACACAATGGCTGTAGTTGGCTTTCGTCAAATGCCTGCACTGCGAGGTACACGATCATAGCACAGGTGGTGCTATTATGCTTCGATTCGTTGACGAAGTCCCTTGCGGTACATGCCCATCGTAAGCCGATGATCCCGAGCCGTTCGACGTCAGGCTGCTACTTTGACGCCTGCTGTCGTCAATTCTGTGGAAGATGATTCAAAGGGTTCGATCGTCCACTTCGATTCCCACCGTCACAATCATCAAGGGACACCCTCTCCAGTGAGAATTGATTTGATTCCACAAAACAACACCGTCGCCTAATGCCTAGCGCCCAACGCCTCACTCTGTCATCAGCCCGAAACAGAGAGGAGAGGCCATCCGCAGATGTGAGAGCGACACAAACGAGAAACGCTAGCATTGATAGCACAGGTAGAAATCATAGGTGAGAGGAGTGGCGCGGCGGCGGAGGCGCCGCCGAAGGGGTGCGCGAAGTGGATCCAAAAGTCGACGGGGCGATTCAATGATTTGACTGGATCGTTCAATCACTGCATCTATTTGACCGGTGTCGAAGGTGTCGTAAGCTTTGCGTTGTTATTCTCTCCCGTCGTCGCTAACAGGCTAAGGGTGGCAACAGCGAGAGCTTGTTCTTCGGTAGATGTCTCAGCGCATAATTGTGACTCTGTGATTGTAAGCACTACATTGTCGATTGTTGCTGTTGTTATTGTTGTTGTTGCAGTCGTTGTTGTAACGAAATTGTACGGGACGAACTGTAAGGCGTACAGAATGTTTCAGTGAGAGATGCGAGCAAGGGCAGAGGAGAAGGATGGGGGGAGATGTTAAATGGAGAAATAAGGAAGAACGACTTGATTATCAGAACGATCCGAGATGGATGTGTCTACTGTGTCACTTCGATTGGCAGAATAGAGCAATCTGCCAGTAGTTGACAATGGTCGAATCATTGTTCGGAATATGGGGGAGGCAGTGGCTGAAAAGCGATGTAATATCGACGATCGTTGCAGGGCGTTGTCCCAGATCAATAGAAGTTTCTGTTTGGCCCCACTTCTAGCGGCACTTTAATGCCGGCTTATTATCTCTGATTCAGCTGAACAACGTGCAGTGTTCAAACCTTGGTAGGCATGCTTGAGATGAGGTTATCCGACAATTTGAAATGCTCTTCATACACGACGTAATTTCGCATCGATTCTGGGCTATTGTAGAAAATCACTGGGCAAGAGAGGAGTCATGGTAAGCTTACTGGTCAACATAGAAATTCAGTTCGTTGTGAGTATTATCTTAAGTGCTAATTTCAACCGAGAACAATCACTCTAGCAGAGGATAGGAACAGTTTCGTAGCTGCGAAATGCTTCGACTGAACAAAGCAAACTGTATACAACGAATATAATCTAACTTGGCTTTCGACACATCAGACACATTGAAGACCACGGCAATGCTAGTGGTTGTCTCCTGTCCCATGTGAATCCAGCACCGTTCGTGTATTCGCGAAAACGACGTTCTATAGGTAGCTACACACACTGCGCTACGCAGCGTTCGTATTCCTTCAGGCGATCGGCGCCTGACACGCCTGGAACAGCATCCGGATTTCTCTGAAACATTCGTGTTTGCGTACGGTCGTCCGCCTGATACGGCGAAAATGAACACATCTAATGAACACACACATCCGCTGTTGGCACGAAGCGGATCGGACACTGAGCGCCAGTAAGTATCATTCAGGTACCCAGCATTCCGCATCATAATGAAAAAGAGAAAAAAATCAAATAAACAAGGACAACGCTATTGCGGCGTCGACAATCAACGCCGCGGACGAAAATCAAATCGTGACCGATTAAGATGATTTCAGGTTGCTTCTAAAGATGATGAGCTGAGAGCAGCCAAAGCGGCGATGGGATTAATTGGGAGTCTGTTTGACGCACCGAACACACAACGAGAGGTTATCCGAAACAGGCTGCATTCACCAATGAGTGTTTCGGTTCCAGGTGAATTTTGGTAAGCATCCGTTCGGCATAAATGTGTCTCTGTCAGAAACCGTTTTGTCGTGGTCTGGCAATCGCCGCGGAATAGAGAAAGAATGCTTTTCCTCTACGAACGACGTCTTTGTGACTGTTGTGATAAATTCGGAGAATATCGCCCTTTAGTCGTTATTGGACGATTTTATTTCTTGGAAATTAGAGAATACCGCACTATCTCAATATAATTAGTAAGAGCAACTAGTAATTTAATTCATCGTTTGAGTCATCGGCAATTGCTCATGGTGTAATACTCGTAGCTAGTTAATAGACACTGCGCTTACAACATGGACGTTCGACTGCGATCCGGTCATCGCGACAAGCGATATCAGCTGATCTACTGATATGAAAATGACCTGCTAACTACAAAATTGAACAGGGAGCCGGTTGCCACAACTGTGACGATCCTTTTAGTCCATCAACTCGTGGTCCCGTTTGCTAAGTACATTTTTGTAGGTACACGCACACAAGCACATGCCCGTAATCCGTCGTTCGCCCCAGGAACGGATGGGTTTCGGTAGCGTCCGTATGAAGTGTCAGCTAACTCCTCACCGATCAGTTTAGCGGTAACCTGGCACTTAATACGGACGCCGCCGTCGCCGCTGTCAGCAATCGCCGTTGGGTAGTAGCTCAGAAGAAGATCGTTATATAAACGTCGCTGTGTGCAAGGCGTTCTGTTGTTGTTGTTATTGCTATTGTTACGTTGCTTCCTCTTGCCGTTGTTTATTGAATGGTTCAAGGTCATTGTGGTTGGTGCTGCGGTAGCAGTGGCAGTAATCGTTGTACGCAACAAAGAACTAGTCGGAATGGGAGCTAGTAAAACCTTTGAAAATCGTCTGTGGACACTGTCATCAAACTGAGTCCGAAAACTGCCTGCCTGCCTGCCGGGAACATGTCGAGCCTTGCCGCCGTGAATGGTGTCGCTTGGACTTATGGTGTTATGTACGTCTGCTGAGAGCCGTGTGATAAGGGCAAAAACTGGAGGCCGGCAGTAAGGAAGCATCCATGCTATGTAGAACATTAAGATGATACTCTTGTTATCGATTATGCACTGTAGCGATCAGCGGAAGATTGGATGAGGAGATTGGTACCTTGTATATACACCTTTGATAGATGCGTTACGAAAAAGTGCCGTCTTTTATAGAACTATTATAGTGGATAGAATGCGTGTAGCAACAACGGTGGCTAGTCGACGTTCGAAAAAAATACTTGGTTGACCATCCCGAGCAGTTCGTTCCAACGGAGAGATGTTGAAGAGTCGTTTATTATTGAATGCATATCGTCTCTAATCAGGGCTCGGTGGTCTAATCCGTGCTACCAGAAACGTCGGTAGGACCTAAACACACAACTTGGACAGATATGTATATCGAATAAATACTGCAAGTTCAAATTTTTCTTTGGCCTTAAGAAGGTGTGGATTTTTCCTTTCGACATTTCTTCAACTAATGCGACCCTACGATAAGTGCTAACAACTGTCTCCTAATGGGAAAAGAGCTGGGAGTCTTTTAGTCCCCAACGAAAAAAAAGTTCCATAAAGATTTTACCTTAATAGTAAAAAATAGGGTGGTAATGAAGTGCGTATTGTGTCCCTAACCGAGCAGGCCCCAACTAAGCGTCCTATTCAAAATTAAGCTGTAATCCAAGTCTCTCTGTTGAATGCTCCTATATATCACACTCTTCTTGGGATAGGTACTCTTAGATATCATTTCTGTTGAAGCCAAATTCTGCTCCAGTTAACGTTATACGATAGATGCAGAGTCATAAGGTATTTATCATATATGCATCGATATAACGTTCCGTCAATTATAATCATGACAGCATCAATCAACATTATTTCGATATGGACACGAAAAGCCTAAAGGTTACTCGGTGATTAGGAGGACGTTCGAATTCTAACTAATCCAATGTATTGTATATCGTGCTTCAGTAATCTGCCCGGATAGTGGTGGTGGCGGCGACCTACAGCCCCAAAGAGTAGTTTTCGCGGCGTGGTAGGCGGCACTGTGTAGATCGGTACTCGACCACACCAGTGAGAATGGGCAGTGTAAGCAGTGCTCCGGTGATCTCGGACACACGTCGAGGGTCGCGGGGCGGCCGCGCAGCGCTTGATCTGCGCTTGAGTGTTCTCGTACCACTCTGAACTAGTAGTCCACTCAGCGCGGCAAGGTTGGCTCTGCAGAGACCACGCTGTGGGCGTGGCTGGGTCACTGCCGAGGTCTCCCCCATGACTCCCCCCCAGCGAGTGCTGTGGCTCGAGTCTCCGTAGACCGGAGCTGTTCATGGTCACTATACAGCCCGCTTCTCTACGTTGGCTGACTCTACAGCAACAACAGGGGCCACACAGCGAAGCTGACCAGCTGTACTTGACCCGCAGTGCAAAACAGAGGCTAGCCTAGGGATCTACATGGTTCCCGCACACGAGGGGTTGTGGGGCTGGCGAAACTCTCATTAGAACAATTCTGCTGGATCCATTTTTGAATACGTACGCCCGTGATATATAGGTACAGGAATTAGACCCATAGGTTATAAGCACCTGGACCGAATGAGGTGTCCTTGCAAAACCCATCGTGATGGTGGATATTATGTTTTGCAAGGTTTCTACCTGTACCTAGAGCTGCTACCATGCTTGATTTTGTGGCTCCGTGCTCTGTCATGCAAGTGAGAAGATGACAATTGTAATTGGCAATGTTCTATTTTGGCTTCGGGTTTAAAGGTCACTTTATCGACCATGGTTACAAAAATAGTATGACACATCTAGCACTGAGGAGAAAACAACAACGCTTTTGATCGGGATCGCTGACGGCTGATACATATATATGTATATATATATATATATATATATATATATATATGGCGGCTAATAATAACCCCATTTATTAGCTCGAAATACTTTTCCCTTTTTGATCTATTGGGGGCCATGGGCCACATGTGAGAAGGACGAGTAAATAGACGCTGGGTATGGCTTCTTCACCCACATACTCCGATGGTTGATTACTAAATTTCCTCAATCAATGCCGCTTCCATTCTATTTCTAAATTTCCCGGGCGCACTCACGGTCAACATTTAACGTCCACCCGTACAACTGCTTTCGACATTGCTTCATGAGACGGACAACCCCCTAAACTACAAATGTGTAACGGTGGGAATCGAACCCGAGCACCTCCGTGCGTCTCCTCCGATTGCAAGGCGCACACGAAAGCTTGCATTCTACTTAAAATTACACCATCCGTCTCAGTTGCAACAAACGGCCGATCGTCCTCTCTGCGGTCGTCCAGCGACAACAAACCGTTCTCCTCATATTCGCCTCTCACATCCCTCGCCCAAACTGACGTACGCTGTAGTGCGTAGTCCACGAGACGTATTGCCGTAACGGGGCCAAGGCAACCAAGCGCACACACGCGGCTGTAGCTGCGGCGCAATCCGATCGATGCGGCTGGGCCACACCGAGCTCATAATAGCATTTGCCTCGATACAAACGATAGCAATTCTTGGACAACAGACCCCAGCGGGTCGTAAACATTGCTTCTCGTAATGGAGTACGCCTAACGCTGCGTCAAATACACGAGTCGAACACCGGCCAATTCAATGTGTACTGGCCAATTCATATCTAATTGGCAGTGGTGAAAAGTTTCGAGAAACGCTTGGCCTTTGCCGAGGAGCTCGTCAGCTTCGTGGATTCAGACGAACTTTGGTAGACGGTAGATTTCTATGCACAGCATTATGTAAATCTAGCCAAAGTTGTTCTAGACTAACGCTGGAAAATGAAATACTTCTATGAGAATACTTAGAAGTGAAGCTGGTGTTTGGAAGTCATTTTCTCACAGGCCTAGATTTCTCGCTGTTCGTGTTGTCTGAGACTTGTATTAAGGGCAGAAGAGATTATCCAAATGAGATAATGAAAATAATATTAATATTCATAGAAACACCCGCACCGTGCTTGATCTGATAGAGATCGTCCCTATTAGTTAATTAGAATACAGCACAGGAGCGCTATTATTCGCACCAGCAAATATTGATAATACACTAAATTAACACAACACAACAATTAACTAACTTCCAAAAACGAGGACACCAACGCGCTGTAATATTCTCAAGCAGCTCACCGCAAAACTAGTAGCAATATACAATGGTCCATAATAGTCTTTACATTACATTATACTGTAATCCTTATTTAACATAACACCATAGCATTTTTCTTCAATTTTCTAGTACATTCAGCAACTACTTAGAGCAACTAATCACCCTCCCTCTGCTATCTCTCGAGTGGCCACGATTACACAAAATGTATCCGAAGCAATTCTCACCTGCCCACCTCAGCTGTTTATCGCCCGCCGCAGAAGCTTCTGTTGCTATTTATTACTTCAGTTGCGACGACACCGTCTCCCGTCGTTGAGGCACCGACGTGAACGGTAAAGTTCTTTCTGCGCTGTCTCGCTCACAACCGAACAACGGTAGAAGAAGTTTGGTTTGAGTCATAATTTATGAGAGAAATTAAGGCGGCTCGCCGCGCCGGCCCGGATTTGCCCAGGCCGCGGCGCCGGCAGCGGCGACTACAAGCGAAAGCCACCGACAACAGCATCGCAAGCGAGCGGGCGGGCGGGCGGGTGACTCGTCTGTACGCGACGCAGGAAGTCGGAAAGGAAGTCGCTGTGACGCCAACGATGGCGGCGGCGGCGGCGCCGCCGACGACGACGACCCGCCGGGGAAAGGTGCCGCCTGAACGATTATAACAGCGTCCAAGTGAAGTCAAAGGAGGTGTCAGCTCCTCCGGTGACAATAAGGACCTCACCGGAGGGGAGGATAGATATTAAAATTGTCACGAAAACTTCCGAATGAACCAACTCCTATTTTACGAGCCGTTGGCGCAGTATAAAGAACGAACGGTTATTCTGCGGGAGTCAACTCACTGAGCTTATCACTGCTGTCGCAACGGTGTCATAATCAATCATAATCAATCATTGAACGCTTGCAAGTAGCGAATTTAATCGAGACATATATTGTGGGATATACAGTACAATATGTACATTCAAAGCTCGCTTATACCTTTGGTTAAGCATTTATATAATATAACTAATACAAAGCATTTATATAATTTTTATAATATATATTATAATATAATTCATATATATATATTAATATAACGAATAGTGAATTGTCCACAGGTGAATGTGTGTACTACACCCACAATTCTCCCACCCCCAGGCATCTAAAGCAGAACTTGTAAAACATATTATATATATATATAGAAAGAGAGATAGAGAGAGATGGAAATATAATCCAAGAATACCAAACGGATCGAATAATCGGTTTGCCTGGCAGGTGACCAGGCAAGACTTAGAATGAGGCTTCATTTGTTATTATACAAATATTGTATACTACCAGAATCTCGATCGTTTTTCAAGCAATTTGCTTACTCCTTGTGTTTATGTGCATTGTGGCCTACGGCTTACAAAGATTGCCATTCTCAATGTACATTCGCATTGTCCGCCGGCTCAACAGAGGTCAGAGATGAACGTCAGATGATGATCATGATAATTGTTTGTGTCTCTCAGTCTCGTTTCTTCTCTGTCCGCCTGCTTAGCGCTTGTCATACCAGCGGATGTCACCGATTTCCCCTCTGCTTGTTCATCTGTCTCCGAGGCAACAGCCCGACGCTCATCTCTCATCTTTCTCTCCGGCATATCCGTCTGATCTCACTCATTCATCCATTTATGTATTCACATATCGGTTCACGTTCCTATGATGCCGGATATACCGAATATCATAGATATTTTGTCATGTACATGTCTTCGACCTCCTCGCCGCCGCCCCCCCGGAACGACGCTTGTGAGGCTTACCGCCTTCGTATCCTAGCAACAACCTAAGCAGTACGAGTGTCGTGCGGCAGCGACGACGGAGGCAACGACCCTGCGTCGGTCTGTGAGTAAGAAAGTCACTCAGTCAGTGAGCCAGCCAGACTGTCTAGACGTCCCGCCAGCCCGTTTCGCTCAGCGGCCCAACTGAACTCGAACCGAACTCAAGCCGGTGCTTGCTACGGTGACTGTAGCAGACGACGGACGTCCGAGGCAGACAACCGTCGGCTATATATATATATGTATATATATATATATATATATATATGAGAGAGAGAGAGCTGACGCACGTAACGAGTGATTGGACAGGAGAGAAGCAGGAAGCTTAGCGGATACAGCTTAGCGAGGGAGAGATCGCCGGCAGCCAGCATCGATTGGCAAAGCTACGGGCGATTGAAGAGAACCACGGGCACATCGAACGTTGGTGTCTGCTTGGTGACAGGCTCTACGTCACGACACTGCGGAGGCGTCAAGTCGACCCGTCTGACGCGCGTTGCCGAGGCCGGGAGAGCGGCGTTGAAGTGTCAGTTAGGCAACCGAGGCCCTGGAGCATATAGGAGCATCAGTCAGCCGCTGTCGATGCGATTGCTCACAGACAACGATCGTCCAGCGATCGATGCAGTTGGACAGTATGATCCAGCTCCATGCGATGGAGTATGGTCATGATCTCGTGTGAACAATGGAACGAGTCAATCGAAACGGCTGCTGCTCGATAGCTGATACATACGGATCGGGAAACACATATAGATACACAACACACACACACACGCTCACGTTAACACACAGAAAGATACGGAAGGACGTCTACATAACGTAAACAGAAGCAAAACACGAACTGCGAATATGGGTTAAGGCTGTTATCTTCTACGTGATATTGGTAGTGATCATTGGGACTACGCGTTAGGTGGTTGTACGCACCAGTAGGTCGCGTTTCCACAACATAACACATATATATATATATATATGTTTTGATTCAATTCGCGCAAACCACCTGAGCGTCACGACATTGATCCAGTCATCTGTAATAACAATAATGCAATGACTCAGTAGATGTGTTCGTTGGCGTTTCCTGCGCATTTGACTATGAGCCACTTGAAGTACTCATTGTGTTCATCCATGGGTGAGGCTCGTTCTATCGGCCAGCTATACACGAACAGGCTAGTCCCAGGCGAGATTCAAAGGATAACCTCCATTGAGATGGAGGCTGATCCACTGTACGCCATGCAGGCTGTATAACAAGGGCACCGTCATACTTCAATACGACGTCAGACTTGAACGCATCCTGAGAAGGCAGAGAAGAGGCGACAGCAGGACAAGGCCAACGTTTTGAACACGATCTGGCCTGCTTCGTCCTGCCCGCATGATACAGCGATCTCGTTCGACAGCAGGGGGCCATAGTGCGGGGAATGATGAACTCGGAACAAAGGTTTCTCGAGGCAACAAAAAAGTGACCGCATCTCCACCTTTTCGTACCACGCCCCAGGGCACTCTCGCCACAAGGATATGTTCCTTTCATCGAGGGGGCGGAGTTCAATGAAAAGGCTATGATTTCTAAGTCTCACGACAAGGACGAACCAGAAGAGACTTGCAGACGATTCGGGCTCACTCTCCATGGCTCTCCATGGTTCACTCTTCAGTATTATAAGTAGAGGCGCACCAGCCAACTGAGCAAAAGTCAAACACATCACCGATGGCCTGTGTCTCGTCGCCCCTGCGCCGGTCTTTGTGTGCGTGTCGTTTGACTAGTGCAACGATAACCAGAACGCGCCGTACGAGATAGCGGCACGGCGTATATATGACAAGCGCGCCAACCAGAATTCACGTCATACTTACGTATGACGGAATTCTGGCTGAAACGTACCAAAGAGGAAGCGGATGGGGCGGGCAACGCTTGTGCATGCCTGCCATAAAAAAACCGCACTCGATGAATTCGTTTTTAAGATCTGGACATTAGTGCTCTTAAGTACATCATTAATGCATGCATAGGTAACATTAGCCAATGTGGCGGGGCAAAGAAAGAGGCCAGGTGGTCTCGAAGACCATCTGCAGGCGGTTAACTATTGTCAGATAGCGTGTTTGTTTCGGCCTTTGGCTCCTCTGAGATGGCAATGTTAGTCGTCACAATGCCCCGTAAATGGGCCCATGAGGATGTTGGTGTTTGCGTCAGGGTGGCGTCAAATCCTAGCGCGTTTCCCCTCCCTCGTGCAGCGATGATGAAGCTCACCGTGGCAAACTTCCTTGTATTAATCGTCTAAAATGTGGTGCTATTTAATTCACTTTTCAGGAACTGTTGTCAGGACGCGTTGTGGACGAGACGGATTTGTGGACGAGAAGTGTCAATACTCACCGCGTAAATTTATAATCCCCTACGACTTCTGATTATGCTTCTAGTATAAGGTAAGATAAGCGTTATTGGTTTATTAAAGGAGCTGCAGTTTCACAACGCTTAAACTCTCTCATATGTCACGCAGTGGGACTAGAATCTACGGCCTCTGGCTTCTGACAGCCAAATACTTAGCCGTCCAAGCCACCGCGCTGATAAAATATTGTGGAACGGATTAAATACAGCAACCAATTGTGCCGGCCACTCTGGCGTACACAGCTGGCCTATGACGCTTGTGAGTTCTATTGTAATCACAATTCAAGTCGGAGTTCTGTGTTCTCTATATCGACTGTGGTTTCTGTATTGATTGTGCATAATGTGACGAGATAATGTTTATATAGGGTGATGATGATTATGTGGTGATTATAATTTGATGATGACATTACGACTCCACTATATCAGTGGTGCACAATCCTTCGAATGTATATATGATATGTTACCACCGAAAGGACCAAAGAGGTGCCTCTTTTTTGTTTTATTTTATTATTTATTTTTGTTTTGAGAATCTGTACCACACCGTGGTGATAATAAAGAACAGCTAATGTATTGATTGTGCATGTAGCATGCATACGAATCTATACGAGACGCTTTAAATAATAACGGCTGGCGTGGACCGTTGTGCACTACACACAAGCGAAATACTGCGCTACGCTCATCGGCGAACAAGCCACCTTCCCTTCTTAGCGAACTGAGGTAAACACTGCCCGTGACAGAGAGAGAGAGAGAACCCGCGAGCTAGCCAAAGCGAGGTGCAGTCATGTATTATAATAGTAGACTCCACTCACGGGTCATCCACGCTGGCAGTAGCAATGCAGGCAGCAATGGATGGGAGCTGGCTCCCGACACAACAGAGAGAGAGCTACAACAGAGCTCTCATACCATTGCAGTATGCGGGGCACGCCGAGGAGATGTCGGTCGGCCGGCCGGGTGGAAAGCGCAGCGCACTCAGGCCCATGGTGAGTTCGTTGGCAGTGAGCCCCGCAAGCTTTGAGATCGTGGAACGGGGGGTTTGGTGTCGATAGATGTCGAGAAATGGGGAATACTACGGCTACTGCTGTCTGTCCAACCTTCACCATTGCCGCCTCCTCAACGAAATAAATGGTTCTAGAGAGCAGCGACTGAGCTGCATAGTGGTGGCGCCGACCCTAAACTTAGAGCCTTCGCAGGCGCAGGCCCGTGAGTCATGGCTCACGGGATGTTTCGTAGTGCTCTCTGGGCTGCCGTGTCCAGCCTCAATTGGAAGGGCCATCACTGCAGCAAACGTCAAGGGACAGGCCGTGACAGTACTATTGATGATAGCAGAAGTTGTGACGTGTGGCATTGACCATAAGGAATAAACTGAACTCCTCGATGCAAAACGATACTCAGCTATTATCACGTACGCACAAATCGAGATTCCATATTATTGCGTCGAGTTCGCGGACACAGCCACTCTGGCGGAGTGGAGCATCTCGTGCAATAGCTAGACACTATTTCTTCAGAGCAGCCAAATACGATACGTTTTGACACGACGAAAAAAATTCAACGCGATATTGTTTTCATGAGAATTTCCCAACACACTTTCTAATACCTTTTCAGAGTTATCGTGAAATTATACGTGATTGCTAAATTCTTATTTCTCGATACCACTCGTTTCAAAATACGGGAACCGCCGCGTCAGCGAGAACTACGTACATATGCAAGTCATGTTCAGTTATTTGAGTCGGTAAAGTTCGAGGTAGTTTTCTTAAGATAATAATAATAATAATAATAATAATAAGATAACACGTTTATTTGTAGATTATTCCACCGCTGGCGTATAGCGTTGCGGATTGTTGAGTTATACTTGGCGTATTAAACCTATGCAATTACAGAAGTATACATGTATATTATATATATATATTATTTCTTATAAACTCAATATTTCTTTATCTAAGAAGTTAAACAGTAAAAACCGCAGTTCCATGAATAAACCTCAATATGAATGAATGTCATAAGTCTATTTTACCGTTTGAATACGGTCACAACAACAGAAACGTGGCTCGAAAACGCTAGTCATTTTATAAGCACTCTATTTACCTAGTTCGTTTTATAAAAGAGCGTGAAAAGGACATGTATAAAGCCGTGTACTCCCGCCCAGTGGTAAAATTATTGTGATATACATTCGCTATTAAATAGCACTAAATTCATCCGGACTTATTCGACTTTTTTCCTGCGATAACAGCGACCTCATGAACATGCTGCTATGAACACAAAGCTTTATCAATATCCTATCTGACTCCAATCAAAAGCAACAACAGGTGGCCAAGACGGGCTACAATTGCTGGGGTTTGCCATAGTTGGCTCGAGATTGACCGAGACCATATCTATTCGCTCAAGGCACAAGCATCGACCCAAGCTGAACTGGACCCCGTGTCACCAGCTCGTGCTCTTCGCAATCCTGTCCATTCGTGGGCCACGAGATATCCAATTAGGGAGAGGGACAAGTTTGTAAACTGTCCTCGCTCCGCCGCATCGTCCAATCTGTGCAATGTGCTCGCTAACATACGCTCGTGCAAAGGCGACCACGTATCATCTATCCCTGACCGGTAGATTCACCGCGGAGAGCTGATAGATTACTGAATTGCAGCAGGAAGCAAAACTGAGGCCGGTCACTGCGGTGTTAACCTCCCGGGACTATGGACTCGGGGGAGGCGTCAGCTCTCCAGCTGTGGTTCGTGGTGTCGCTCATTAAACTCAATATATATATATATATATATATATATATATATATATATATATATATATATATATATATATATATATATATATATATCTACGGGTGTAAATACGCCTGTAGTATCCAAAGATAAACTCGCTCAATGTTATTGTTACAGCTTTATTCAACTGCTGCTAATTTGGTTAAGGCAGATAGCCTGTAGTCATACTCATAAGGGGCGCAACCCTTATGAGCAGCGAGACAAAATATATATTGTTGTAGTAATAGATATCATGAGCTTTGGTTGGCCCGCTCTCCTATCGTATCTCTAAACAAATCTGTCTTCAGATTTGTAGGTTATCAAGACGACGCCATGATATCCAGCACGAGCAAGGGTCGTTATCATCTATACGTGATCTCAATGCCACGTGACATAGATGAAACGTAAACAGATAATTGAAATAAGATGACAACAATGATGTGACATGTAAGCTGCATAATAATCTAAGCCGCATAATATACTGTAGCTTGCGCATTCGGTTAACAGTGATTGTTTCAGGGACATTTACGAATTTGGAAGAACATTTGAATGTGGCAGATCTTCACTTTGATTAAGGTACACAAGTACATACATATATATATATATATATATATATATATATATATATATATATGATGATGCCGATTCGCTGTTCCTCTTGCACAATGCGCTACTGAGATCAGCGTCACTCGTTTGCCGTGTTCCATAATATTCCACTGGAGGATTCACGAGTGGCTCGAGTGTTTGAAATTAAAACGAAAACTCTGGATCAAATGTTTTCACAAAAGTGCAAACCAGTTACCGGCTACGTCTATTACGTGACGTTGCACTAAATGGGTACTCGAGTTTCGTTCGTTGATAGCCTGTCAGAGTCAATCCTAACGTCGACGACGTTTACGATTTAAGAATGGTGTCGCGATATGGTTGGATAGGCGAAATCCGAAGTTGTATACAACGCGGCATTTGTCTGACGGTGTGACTAGGTGTATTTTTTGGATGAATGTCATTTTCAAAACAAAAAAAAACACAATTGCATCAACTATTTACTATTTAGTCTATTTGCCTTCGAAAGAAATTGATTCGCACCCAGCGGACTCGGTTACGTTTCATCCCAAAGCAGCTAAATGCAATCTCATAGAAGCCATGACGCCTGTACAGACCCTATTTGACCCCCTTTGAGAAGAGCTTTCTCTAGCATCAATGTGTGTTTGTCGTTATTGTGTTTACATGCTGCTGAGCGACACCGCAACACACCTCGTTGACATTTCGCTCTTGGCCTATGTGTCCATTTCAACCTGTGTGTCCATGTCTACCTTCAGTGATGTTAACTAACTGTCATATACAGCTAACATGCATTTCGTTCCTTGTGGGTCAACCAGTGGTGGTAGACATTTGATCGTCTGGGGTCTCTCTCTCTCTCTCTCTCTCTCTTAGAAACAGTGTATGATGACGGTGTATGCAACTCCCGGAATTCCCATGCGCGCACGGCGAGAGATTCTTTCTTTTCGTGTACAACTAGCAAGAGGCCATTCGCGATGTTCAAGCTTAGACATTCCCCATAGTGCTCCCTCAGTGTCTTCTTTTTGCTGCCTTATGTCAATTCATCAACCGTTTTCACCCGTTCAAAAGTCTTCATGTGTAATACTCACACGAAGAGGTGGTGTCCATTCTAGCCACCCTATGAGCAGGAATAGAGAGAGAGAGAGGTTTAGCGAGAGAACGGACGCACCCACTCTCGATGGCGTACGCCGGCGACCATTCGCGGTATATTGCATCGCTCATTTCTCATCTATCCAATACAGACAGCGGGTGGCATTGTCGCCGCTATTTTTAGACAAAGAAATCTCGCGGCGGCGGCGGCGGCGATGTCCGACAACCAACGACGACGACACAAGACGGTGGTAGCGGGATGATGATCTGTTCCTGTTGGTGGCTCAGTGAACTCTTTCTCTATCTGTATCTGTATATCTCCCTCTCCATCTTAACTTTATGTTCTCTGAACAGTAATTCCTCTGATGAGAGAGGAAGACCGAGATATCAGCGCCTCGCTAGAGAATATATATATTACGACGCACTGAGTCCGGCTGACCGGTGGTTTTGTTTTCTGATTTCGGCCAGACTGAATTGCCACAATACTAGAAGCGAGTAGGCAGGAGGCGGTGGGGCGGCAAATTCGACCACTTCGATTAGTATCCAGCCCACGGTAGAGTCTACAATGAGCGGCGGAAATCGTCCGCTTGTGCTCACTATGAAACGATTGACGGATGCTTACTACCCATTGCGATAATGCGTATGAATCACTCCGCAGTTATTGCTTTGTCGTCATCAGGAACGTAACGGCCAGCGGCCGCTAACGATACGCAACGCATCGAAAGCTCACCGCGCGTTAGGGGAACGCCACTCTCGGCCTACCGCTGCTGCCGTTTATAGGTGGCACAAGCACCATTTCCCCCGTTTCCGAGTCCTGCCGTTAGGCCGTCCGGCCTGACTAAGCGCCGATCGTCAACCATCGCCCAAAACTAAGGCAACTACTTCACACACACACACACAGACAGACATAGACAAGCACAGCACGATACCACCACCATCACTACTGGCAACGAACGACACGCGGCCGTCATGGGCCTTTTGCTCATTCAGCTCTACTACCTGGCTACTTGTACTAGGCCGTGTGTCCTAGTCGTCGGGGCCAGGCCACTGTAACCACATCGGCGGGTATAGTATGTTGTTAGCGAATCGTTGTTGGTCAACAACCCATATTGCTGGCGTCGGTCGTGACAGACACCAGACGATTATGACGAACCAGTAGGCTAACCCGATTGACATCAACAGATCAATATATGTATACATATATATATTAATAGATTGACGAGATAGTTGACCAGGCAAATGAGCAATACCTACATATGCTCGTAAGCAGAAACAGATTTAGGTGTGCATACTCATATAGACTGAGACGGCTTGTTTCGACTGAAATAAATATCTGTGCTGGCCGACTCAGCAGTGATGGAGACACGGTTTCAACACCAATTCGTCATCTGGTTGCTAACGGCGACCGACCTCTGATAGGGAGGATTGTGGCCGAAATTGTTCGGGTAAAAGTCTACCCAATATCGAAGCGTTATAATATCATAAATTCAATTAAGTGACCAAGCAGTAGCTTGCAGCGGGAAACATTGTTGGCACAAACGCTCAACGAAGAAATCCATCTAATATCAAACATAATTATAAGAAAACAGAATTATAATTATGTCCACTTTCAGTACCGGCGCTGTCGTGCTATCATAATAATCACGAAGTCATAATCTAAATATAATAGCATCTGCTGATGTATCCATCTTTCTCCGCTGGCGTTGTATTGAATCACGCTGGTCCAGTCATCCACCACTACGTGACACTGTGGCAATAGCGATATCCTGACGTGATACTGACAAATGTTTGTGGATATCAATCAGATTCAAGTATCTACTCAGGGTACCTCACCGTGTAGATCTCAGGAAAGAAGAATGTCAAGTAGAATGGGGTTCAATCACCCAATTGTGTGTGTGTGTGTGTATGCATACATCCTATTGTTACTTAAATGTATTAGTCATTGTGTGCGCTGATGCTTCGTCGGTTAAATTTCATCTTTGTCAACAGAAGAACACCTCTTTGTCGGCTCCGTTCTGCCTCAGCACAACACGCGAGACCCAAACGAAACTAGAGACTCTCGTCGATGTTTAATCGACCTGTGCAGAGCCCGCTCTCCCCTTGTTCAGCCACACGGCAGCCCCAAGTCGGAATTACGTCGCCGCCGCCGCCGCCACCACTACCACCGCCACCATCATCATAAGTTATCCGCCGTAAGATACCTGTAAGAACGGGTCATACAGAACACTAACAGCAACAGCTGCAGGGACACAAAAAAAAAGACCGTGCTGGACTCTAAACAGCCAGATACTCAAGATCGGACCGGCCTGGCAATCGGGTCATACGAACCGATGCTGAACTGAACTGTCCATGAAGGTGTCTCCGGACCACAACCGCCCTCTCCATCACCTGCTGGCTTCCTCCTTCTACAGAAGACTACAACAACGAATTGAGCTATATCTCCTATGCTCTTTTTCTTCAAGTCGTGAACGACACCTGATGAGGTAAAGAGCAGACGCGGTGGTGCACACACACACACACATGCATAGTACTTGCTTCTGCTGTCGCTGCCGCTGGCAAACATGCGACAGTGTGATCCCTGATCGCTACGGGCAGAGCACCAACCAAATGAAAGCTCTCTTTCTCGTCTCGCGCTGGTAGCCGAGTGACGGACAAACGAATGCACGAACGATTGCTGCTGCTGTTGCTTCTGTGGCTTCTGCTGCTCAAATGGTCAACATTGGCGTCAACGTGACTCCAACGAAGATCATCGAAAAACTGGCAGCGAATGGTGACAGAAAACAGCTCATAGGGAGGCGGAGGAGGAGGTTCTTGCGACGGCAACGCCAGCAGCGCTTAGTGTTGTGATCCCGTAGAGGCTGCAGTGTCATTATCATGGTGCTGGTGGTGCTGGTGGTGGTGCTGGTAGCGCCAGCAGCTGGCTGGTGTCCGTGCTGGGACGACACCGTCCGCTGATTTGACTTGATGGCGGCCTCACTCATTTCTATCACCCCCCAAAACCCCTCTCTCTCTCTCTCTCTCTCTCTCTCACTCTCTCTCCCTTTCTATCCTCCCTGTGTTGTCTACGCATTTTTTCCTGGTGGAGGTATACAACTACTATAACTACTATCCGTACCGGTGCTGCTGCTGCTGCTACTTTCGGCAGTCGCCGCTACCGCCGCCACCGCCGCAGCCGCCGCCGCTGCTGCCGTCGTCGTTGTTGTCTGATGACGGCTGTAGATGATAGAGCACGACATAAACGGAGGCGCACGCAGCGCCGCGAGCGAATAGATCTGACCGCGCCGAATCCGATCGGATCGGACCAGACCAGACGGAACGAAGATACCACCCGCGAGCAACTGCACAGTGGCCGTCTCACCGCCATCATCCGGACATGATCATGTCAGCCATGCATACGAACACAAGCGAAACTGCCATGACGGGCCATACCAGACCAGTAGCACTGGCGGCGGCGGCAGCGGCGGCGGCGGCAGCAGTAGCAGCTATTTCGTTTGATTTAAATCGATAGTGAAATCGAAAGAGGAGTAGTGCAACACCCGACTTTGCATTGGTACACCTTGGTGCGAAGGTCGCGTGGTCCGGTTCCGTTGGCAGCCACCACACGAACAGATAGATAGATATACGGTGTGTAGCTCATTCCGAGGTCCGTTCGCGATTTGTCGATCGATGCGACAATTTTGTTGCGCACCCCGAACACCTGAATCACAGCACCGAAAATGGCTTCGGTGTGAGGCCGCTGAACCAGCAGTAGATGAAATAACCCCGGTAGCCGTAAATTTCTCAAAAAAAATATCCCCACCTGACGATGATATAGCAGGCCTCTCGGTCAGTTAGCCCGGTAAAAAGCGTTTTGACATTTCAATGCTCACCTCAGCGCACTTCCAACTTAGCTAGATCACACGTCAAATGAGATCAAATGGTCACCCCGCTGGTCAGAACCGAACCACTTTGCATGTGCCCTGTTTTGCCGGCACTGTTCGCGCATCCTGCGTTCGCTTGTCTCAGATAACTCGAGCTCAAGTTGGGCGGACACCTGAACTGTCTCATGCGGAACTGTCACAGGCACAGCTGACATGGCCGGCGTCGAAGTGAATTCGCAGCGAAGCGAACCGTGTTTCGATTTCAATCTTACGAAGTCACTTCTTGCGGCATCGAACAGCTACCGCGGCAATCTGTGCACCTCGGACGTGGCAGTAAGCCATAGAAAACCCTGTCGGAGCTATAACCAACGCGCATGTTTTTGAGTGTCTCTTTGTACGCCTCACTATATCTCTCTCTCTCTCTCTCTCGCACTCTCTCTGCCGCGCTCCAACGCCTTGACGGCAACGCTCGCGGTTGCACTACGCGCGTCGATTGGCGAAGCAACAACATAGCTCCGGCATTGTTACGTCAACAAGTGTGAACAGATTTATCTGCAAAACGTTGGACAGGTGCTCCGCACGATCAACGAACAGGTACAGACAGATCAAATTGCCGCTGCGAGAATTTCCAACGTACGCAGTAACAGTAGTAGCTAATCGGAGGCGTGTGGCTCCGTTGGACGTCTCTTTACGTTTCGTTCGGACAGACACGAGCGAGGGTTCCGATAGTCCAGATAGTCCGGTTGGTTTTGCTTACCCTTTCACAGTCTGCTGTCGCCATTGATTTCGCTGCTCGTCTGGTGAGCGCGCCTTTCGCGCTGTGCGGCCATCCATAAAGCGCCGGCGAACCTCGCTGAAGTGGTTTCTGCCACCATTTCGGTATTAACTGAGAACACCCGGGGGTTTTGCACGAGGCAACAATACCCGTTGTCAAATGGCCGATGAGCCCTCGGTGCACAGTGGCATCCAGAGATAATCTCTTTACCTGAAGTGTTTCGTGCATCTTCAACAGCTCGTTTACGGTCGCCACCGAGGCCGCCGCCGCCGCCACCACCACTACCATTATCATAATACAACTTGTGTGTTGTTATCGAAAATATCGTTCGTCTCCAGAAAGCGACGGACCTCCCGCGGGGTCCGTCGCTCTGTTTTGGGTACGGTGCTTCGGGGTCGATTTCTGCTTTTTGCCGGCTGCGGATTGAAGAGACAACAGCCAGCAGTTACACCGATGGATACCACCCAACCTCGACAACCGCTACAATGACTATTTTGACAGCAACAACAAGACCAACACCAACAACAACAACAACAACAATAACGACAGCAACATCACCAACAACAACAGCAACAATACCAACAACAATGACTGACTGGCCAATCGGTCATCCATGGACGGACCACGAAGCGCATTCCGTCGTAGATTCCACTGATACCATTGTGATGTATAACATTTAACAGGTGTTGTTAATTTTATAACATATAATAATAATAATAATAATAATAATAATAATAATAATAATGCTGTGATAGCAGGAGTAGCACGGTGGTGACTGACTTTATTATCGTCAATTTTATTTGACGCTTGCCTCAACTCAGTCGGTGCATACGTCTGTGGATAGTTGAGCAATGATCCTCTGCTGCATCATTCGAATGACAGCCATCACGAGCGATATGAGGACATACACACAGTAACAGCACTGGTGGTAGCAGCAGCAGCAGCAGCAGCAGCAGTGGTTATATTATGTAGTAGCCAACATCGGAGACAGCTGAGGGTCTCCGCTATGGAGAATTTGTTTATTTATTTAAGTACATCTATAATATTTAGTGGCCCGAGTCATTATCCATTACGCCTCGAGCAGATCGCCGCTGCTATCTCGCGGCGGCGCCGAGGTCTTTCTGTCATGATAAGTGCGCTGAGGGTCAGCTCATAGAGAAAGAGAGAGAGAGAGAGATAGAAAAACACAAAATTGTACTAGAAGTGTTATCCGATTGTGCACGCAGCGCTGGTGATGCTACCGCTGCCGCCATCCGGGGCCCAACTCGCGCAGGAGGCCGACGGTTGAAACGGAGACCTGTCCGCCGTAGGTAGGCTCGCGTCCCTGGGTATCCGAAGGTAGTCGACGTGCAGTGACAAGGTTTGCATTGGTAGAAACGGCGGTAACGTGTCAAAATAGTAGAACACATCTGGCAAACAGGATGACGAATAAATGGTGAACGTGGTGAGTTTTAGCGTCGCAGATATTCGATATCGGCGTCGACGTTGAAGCATTGTAGCATTGCTTGTTCGTGTCGATTGAAAGGAGGACAACAGCCACAGGAAGTGAAATAGCTTCGCTTAGTTAATCATGCACATATCAGGCGATACTTGAAGTCGACCACGAACAGTCGTAACAGCATCGATCACCAGTAACAAATGACAACAAAAAGTATTTAGACAACGCGTCCATGTAAACTTATAATAGATGCGGTCAGCTATATGCTTACCTATTTCACCGGGTCGAACAGTGACCCATGTTCAGGTCTCTCAAAATCAGAAACTCTGCATGTTCCGACCTAACCGCTCAAGTGTTTTCCGATAATCGTCTAAAACCTCCTTATCGCGAGCGCATTTTCAACCAACAGGTTCGGGACGGAACGTGAAGTGGCGTACGCTTCACGAGTCATTGAAGAACGAATGATGCAAAAATGGCGCATATCCATTTCGCTCGCAGACAAACGATCGCTACAATAGATATTGTATTAGTAGCCGCCACCACTGCGGAATACGTCCATACTCGCCTGGCTGATATCGCCACCATTCTAATGCGGGTGCGACGCCCATCCCACCTCTCCGATTTGTTTCTAGCCAAATGCCTACAGCCTGGACTTCGGGTTTCACATCGTCTCCTACTGCTGCTGCTGCTGGTGGTGGATATTTTTGTTGATATGTCAACAACCCTTCCTCAACTGCTTCGCACCCTTCGAACTGCTGAAAATGGGGTGTCATCTTGCGAAGAGACAATGAGGTGTTCTCAAGTGGTCTTATCACGTGCTTATCACCATCATGGACGTATACGTTTCAGCGTACACTACGAGTTCTTGAATGTCGCTCCTCAGCGGTGCTAAATCCACGATGGTATCTGACGTCTGAGCGGACCAACCGACGACGCTAAGGTGTCAATAAATCGTCTTGTGAATGCCACGATGGGGAAGAATACGCCGTTGAAAGGGAGACTGGTGTTCACCAAATGCTTTTGTCGCTTGGATTATCGTCCGTGCATCGGTGCACATGCACATCTACATATAGCTTACAAGTAGATTCGTTAATAGTAATTTAGTTAATCAGTTAACGTGATGACGAGGCTGCCAGGTAATAATGTGTGCGGTACTCGTTTGATTTAGACACGTCGGCGTCGATTGTTAAGCACAAGCCCCGTAATTAGGACTGTAGTAAGCAAGCTATTTAGTGTACAGATTGGAGTAATGACATATTCATCGTCCGTGCACAAGGTTACTGCTTGTAATAGCCGTTGGTATCAACTTATTGAACTTTTCTCATCAGATCTCTACTGATATGGATAACTGGCGGTAGGCCCATCGAGGAATATTCTCAACATCACTACTGATGTTTCACCTCTATCTTCCATATATGAATGTGCCTGTTTTTGATGATAGGGATTCACCATTCTACCATATTTATTCATTCGTAAGAAGTACAGTAGACTGATCTATCTCGCTCTGGCTATGTGCCTCTGGGATGCCTTGCGTGCATCTGGGTCTGCAGGATAACATGTGTCCCGTTGTGTGTTGCTGTTGCTATAAACATATCGTGGTATGAAATGTCGGATAAACATATCATCGAACAGTTCTTAATGAGTTCGTTGACACACGTAGAGCGTTGTGCTGTGTCGTCATTCGCATCTTAGAAAAAAAATTAACTTCTGTAGCAGAGGTCTCTCCTCTTGTCCCTCCCACATCACCGCCGAGTATCAGTAGTCAGTCAGTCAGTCAGCAGCCAGTGCCGATCCAACTGGCCACGTGAACAGCACGTGGCTCTCTCATAGCGGTTCACAGTCGACCGGCAGCAATTGACTACGGTGGTGCCGCTGCGAGCCATAGCAGTTCAGCATTTCGTCGCCGACCGAACGGCTGTCTGGCCGCCGGCCATAGCTAATCTTCGGCACTGTTTGTGCGGCTGATCGCCGGCGCTGTTTGACAGCTCCGACCTTGCGGGCGCACCAGTCGACGACACTGAGCCCCGAGCTGGCTCCGTTGTCTATCGACGGATGACGATACCGCTGGTATCGGAAACGCGCGCCGTAACAAGAACGCACATTCGTTTCGTCGACATCTGGACCCATTCAGTCGTACCGGCAGGACACCAAGAGATTTCTCACAACCGGTTGATACGGGATAACACGAATAGAATGAAAGACCGCATTGTGCTTTTTCCGCACGATCGTCCTTGAATATTATTATTGTTATTATATTATTATGATTTGTATTTGAATTGTATTCTTTCTTCGTAATCATATTGTGACAGGCGTTCGTAGTTCACAGTAGCAGAAATTGCGACAGTAATATGCCATCGTATGGTCGACGAGGCCACTTTTCACTGAATTCCTCCTCGTTGTTCCCAGCGCACGTTACCGGGCAGAGACAGCCATAGCAGGAACCTGAGGCGGGAGAGTCGTAGCCTCGCGAGCGTAATGTCAACTTGCTTGGTTCGTTGGCTCGGTGGCGGCACTACTCAGAACTCGGAAAGAACAAGTAGTAAAAGCTGCTGACGGCACCGACAGCAACATTAGCTCTCCTCATCAAATGCTGCAGCTACCCACCGCTGCAGACGGCACAGCCAGCCAGCAGAGTGTAGCACGAGAATGCCGTAGGCTCTAGTGGTACTAGCTCTAGTTCTGATTATCGTAACAGCAGCAACAGCAGTGGAAATCGTAGCTCTAATAGTAATAATGTTATAGTGCCGAGTGAACTACCCGCTCCTCGCCGTGCCACTCCAGCTGAGCGGCGTGGCCGCTCATATCGTGACCAGCGAGCGAGAATCGGGCGTGCACACGGACAGATCGTCTCGCAATGAATGACCGTCATCGTCCGTTGCTGTGTCGCTGAGAGGCTGGTGCCCCCTCTGTGGGAGACGCGTCGCTCGACTCTTCCCTTTCAGTTTTCTTCCTTCTCGCTGTGCGGCTATCTGCCACACATATGTGCCTTGCCTGTTTTGCTGGCCTTCGCTGGCTGGCTGCGTGATCGTGGGCAAGCGGACTCGAACTCACTGCAGCTGATGCTGCTGCGGCTGCGGCTGCTGCTGTTGCTTCTGGCGCTGCTGGCGTCGGCCGCCAGCAACAGGAGAATTCACTGACCACTGCATGTTTAGTTCGGCCGTCAGTGAGTGGCGCCGTGTTCCGTCGAACGAGCACGGCTGTCGCTCACGACAGCAGCGGTAGCCTGCAACATCAGTACCTGCCAGCCGGAAAGGAATTGTCATCATGCCACGCTTTTGTGGACGACCAACTGGATGACGATGGACGATGCCCTAACGCCCGCCCGCTCGCTCGCCCGCCCGCTCGTCTGCCTGCCTGCCTGCCAGCCAGCCTCGCTTGCTGACGTTCGACAGATAGCACTTCTCACGGGATGTGAACAGTGAACAAAAAAATAAAAAAATAGAGAATATACAAGATGCATCGACTGGTCGCTGTGTACAGCGGTGGTTTGTCAGCTGGCTCGCTGCTAACGGGGCGCGGTGGGGTGGTGGTGGTTTCGAATACACAACAAACTGGGGTCGTTATTAGATGCTGCTGCTGCTGCCACCGTCATTCAAAAATAACAGCATCGAACGCTGACTGATCCGATTCGAGAAGGGACGCTGTCAAACGGGTAAACTTGCACGGCTGTTTCAGGCAAGAATGGCCACCCTTCCGAACACGTGGGTAGAAGGTCGAATACGCTTGTGTTCAGCTTCTATTTTCGGGAATGGCGATGATAAACATTATCACACACAGACACACGCAGGCAGACAGACTCATATACGATGCATGTCGATTTTCGCCTATTTCTTATTTTCAATAGCAATTATTATGTGAATAGTGTCTGCTGTAGTGAACTCACCTGCGATTTTTAGGACCGCGCGATCTGCCGGATCCAGTTGAAGTATGCTGAGGGGCTTGTCCTTCATCCATTCGGCGAGGTCGGCACTGCCGATACCAACGAGGTCCATCGAGAGGTATTCCTCTTTGTGGAACTCCGCTAATCGTCGATAGGGTGCCGCCGGCTGTGAACTGCTTCTTCGTAGCGGGCCCTGCGGAAGGTGGCGGTGATCGGCCGACGGCGCTCGCGCGCGTCCTCGACCTCGGCCACGAGCCGTCGACAGAACTTGGGGGTCGATGACGAGGCATTCTGTCCAGCTGCGGCGACTCGTACGGAGGCCACCATCAACGGTTAGCCCTGTTACCCGAACCACGCCGGGGGGCTTGACGCCCCCCGGGCCACTCTGCGGGTACACTGTGCGGCCGTGCGGGACGTCCTTTCACGACGAGGACGACGTGTTTGCCCTTGAACAAGACACGCACACACGAAGGGGATCGAGACGCCTCCGATATACGCCACTAGTAATAACACGGTCGATCTACAGAGGCGGCTACGGAGAGGTGGCAGTTGCTGAGGGTGATGACAACAACAGCGACATGCCGGTGTCGCACTGCGGCCACCGCGCGGTTATCCATTGGGGGAGGTATGTGGATGTCGGGAAAAAAAAGCGAAACAGAGCACACGGACACTAATAATGACGATACATTGACTTGACAAGCAAGACGATTAAAAGACGAAGTGTAGATAGTTATCCTCGGACGGCGACAATAGCAGATGCACAAAGGACATTCGAAAGAAACCCTGTTCTTTCGCCGAAGCTCTTCCCCTGCCGATATACGACACAACGCTGCTATCCAATAGATGCAGCCTGTGAACTCTTCAGGTTTCGACGACGAACGACACAAAATCCCTTTACGGAGACAGAGGCACGCGAATACAGAACACAACGGCGAGCACCCCTCTAGACCTTTCGTTCTTCTATTTACCTTTTTCCTTTGTTACTGTAATGAAGAACACACTCGGAGCCGAGCTCCCTCCCCTTACGTCGGGCACGTCAGGTATACGCGAACTCTCTAGGATGCACGTGCTTTCGTCGAACTCCTGTCGGCGCTACGAGTGTGGGTTGTCGAGGGGGTCGAGTTTCTGGCCACTTCCGAACAACACAGCCACCCCTCAAAACCAGACACACGGACACATAGCACTCACTCGAATGGCTTGATATTTTCGTCGTCGTTACAGATAACTTCGCACACGCACCGAGCATCTGCAAGATCTCTATCCGTTTTCGCTTCGCGTATACATTCAGCGCATACTTCCTGTGTTCTCCGACACTACGATACTTTGATGACCACCGGAGTGACTTGGTGACCCTAGGGCCAGCCCACTGCTGCCTTCTGACCGGTTTTGGTAGCTAGCCTTCGGGGCGGTTAAGAGATGATGATGATGATGATAATGGGCTACAACGAAAGGGCTTTTCAGTGTACCCAAACTTTCGGCTAAAGTCACCTACTAGTTGCCGGCCTAGTGACAGCGCAGCGTGCCGCAGCCGTTATGCCGGTCTACGGCGTGTGTGGTTCTCGATTTGGTTGGCTACACGTTTCTTTGGGTTTCGTTACGCTTGATAATCTCTTGGCAGTCTGCTGCATCTCCTGAAGAGGTAGCTGTAGACTCATTTCGCTGTTTGCTGGCCACTGAATGTCCACCCAGCAGCAGCAGCAGCAGAAGGAACCACGCACGCACGCACTCGGCAGGCGTTCGTTCGTCCGGCCACGCCGACCAACAAAGCACACTGTGTCTGCTCCACACAGCCCGCTATCCGCCGCATGCAGCCGAACAACCCACAGGCTCACAGGTTTCGGGTCGCAAAGAGCCCGGACTCCCTTTCTAGTGCAACGGGAGTAACGAATTCCTGCGCCAGGCGCTGCTCAGAGTGACTGTTCCCTCTCGGTCGAGGAGGTCCCTGGTGAGCGCCTGCTTGTCCCCTTCCAGAGCGCTGCTGCTGCCGCCGCCGCCGCCGTTGTTGTGTAGCGGGGCGGAGGGCAGACGAAGAGGAAGGGAGGCTCACGAGAGGGGAGCGCTCAAGCCCTCACTCACTCAGTCACTCTGTTAGCAGAACCAGCAGCGGCGGTGGCGGCGGCGGCGGAGGTGGTGGTGGTAGCAGCAGTCTGCTGCTGCTGCTGCTGCTGTTTCTGTAGGAGCGGCAATAGCGGCATCTGCAAACGGAGGAGTGCCTCTTCTCCCCTAACAACATAGCATCGCCGCAACAACTATGACTCTACTACCACGACGATGACGATAGCACACATGCCAACGCTGGTGTGTCTATCTGTCCAGCGGTCGCGCGCACTGCGCCTGCCTGCAAGCACGAACGGCGCAGCTGAACGGCAGTGGAGCAGACTGCGGCGTGTGACCGGCAGATATCGCCGGGCGCCGGGTTCCTCTCAGCAGAGGAACAACACTGGCGCTGCTATGAACAGCGGCATACACCTTCCGCCAATCCCAGTCGACGGCCAACACGATCGAGCATCGAGAGGTCGGACACAACACGGCAAGCAGGGCGAAGCCCGCGCGGTGCCAGCTACTGTAGGAAGTGACAGAGAGCGTGGACTAGGCGATAACAGCGGCTGAATAGGAGCAGACAGCTCTGCTGTACGGGCGAGAAACACCGACGAAAGATCGTGGACCACTCACCCACTGGCTAGTGCCACATGTGGACGACCCCAACTCGAGTTTTTCTACCTTCTCCTGCCATTCCACACAGTCTCCCCGCAGTGTCTCGGTGTCTTTTTCGTTCCAATCTCGGAGAAGAGCCCCAAGGCTCCTGAGCAGGCGGCGGCTATTTGGCTGCTCTAAAAGCAAGCAGAATGGTGGGCGATGTGTATACCATTGGAAACCCGAATGCAGACGAAGTAAGGGACAGTAATAGACCCCATGAACGAGCGCACCCCGAGAGGGAAGGTGAGGAGAGCGACATGGGACAGAGAGAAGCAGTACCGTCGGGATAGCTGCTCGCGGTCCGTCGCAGTACAGGCCGGCTTCCGGGGGTTGGCTGCCACCAAACCCCAATCAGGGAACAGCGTTTGATCGGGGGCTCGTCGGATCACTGAATGCGTGAGTGGACAAATGGACGGATGGATGCATTGGTGGATGTTTCGGTGGAAAGTGATGGAGAAGGACTTCGACCCTCCTTCATTTCACCACAGCTATAGCCACGACACCTATGTACTCCGCGCACTGTTTCGTAGCGGCCGTAGCCTCAGCTGTACGATGCTAGTGGCCACCAGCTGCCGGTATCAACAAAGCGGCGGCGGTGGCGGCGGCGAAGCAGACTAGGACAGAGCCTATCCCGAGCGCGCGCACGAACACAAACACAGTGACGCACCAGAGAGGCTGACCAGAGTCTCTCCTCTTCTCGGCGCTATCTGGACCCCGAGCCGCACGAAGACACACGAACGAACGAACGAGTCCCTTTCCCCTTTCGAGAAGCGCGCCATTGACTAAACTAGTCGACTCGAATTGGCACAGAGGATCGCACCAGGAAGACGGCGCTGCTGCGGAAGAGCGGCGACAGCGGCGGGATAGACCCGAACAGATTCCGGTGATGACCGCGATGGACGTAACGTGTCCGTCGGATGGCGATCACGGGATTGTGCTAGCGATGACCGTGCGTGATCTGCGTGGCCAGGAACACAACCAACACTGACACGGTGAGTGAAACTTATAGTGGATCACACTTCCTTCCAAGGGTCATCCACCCAACGTTCTAAATGTCACCAAAACCTTCGATGACGTTAAGCAATGGGAAGCAGAAGCGCGGGTTTTTTTTTGACAAAATTAAATGTTTTTTCTTTATGAGAAACGCTATGCAGCTACGGCTTCTTGTGTGTGTGTGTCTGTATAGGCTTGAAGATCTTAAATATCCATTAGCGTATTTAGCACGATGCGCTTATGACTAGGGGCTGATCGTGATACAGAGCTGTGAGACGATTCGTGTACAATATTCTGTGCAGTGGGCGGCGAAACACAAGTCACACTAACGTTCAGCGGCTTGCACAACAATTGGGTATTAACTGAATATGGAAAAAGTACTGTTACACAAATATATTATACAATGACAAACATAATCAAAATACAACGTTTGGCAAGTTCAGATTTGCGTCACACGTGATTTCTTGGTGGCCAAGTAAAGTCAGACGGCGAATATAGTTCGCGTTCTGCTAGCTTAAACTTGACATTGGATTCGTTTACTGATTAGTTAATTTGCCGGTAAACGATATGTGCTGCACGATTGATCGATCGAGATAATTATTTTCGCTTGAATTGAAAAAACATTCTCTGGAACTTTGCCAAATTCCACATTTGTATGGGATGTCTGTGTTATTCTTGTGCCGATTTCTCGTTGTTAACTCATAGGATGAGTCCGGTGCTAACTATGGTAATATGTTCTCCATACAATTCAATCAAGAACAAAAACTAATGACTGAAACTCGAATATATGGCCATGCTGAATATTCGCGTTACCAACGAATGAGCCTTGTCAGTTTCCTCGTTCATTCGAAACTATCGTCACATATACCGGCAAGTGAAAGGTCTGTGTACAAAATTATGTAACAAATTAAATAGGAAATCATTTGTCGTTAGCATAATGGAGGGTAGCACTAGTAGATTAAAACAGCTCCCTATAATCGAAATTAACCGTACCGTCTGAGAATAGATATTCACTTAATAAATCAATACTGCTAGCAGAGCCTAATAACTAGCACTCAATAATTGTTGCGGATTCTCCGGGTTTATATAATAATTATTCCATCATATTCTTGCTATGGGCTCACTTGCACTTCGACTATGTCTCAAGCGGTCATTTTTACGGGTTGATATTTCTGAACGTTTCGATGCGATCATCGATACAGCAAGCAGCCACTTAAAGGGCGACACCTTATATAGGTCCCACGATTGCGATCGAAAAACAGCGATGGTACAGGCGGAACTTCAGCTAGTCTTAAACCAAATCAGTTGATCGAACATGGAATGTAACATAACGTCGCTCTTGAGAGCTACATTCTGTAGTGAACAATGCAATTGAGTAGAGATACCAAAGGCTACATTCATACGCTAGACGAGTCTGGAAGGCATCCACAATTATGGGCCGCTATATTGCCATGGTCAGTGCATCCTTCGCAATTTTTTGCGCGCTTGCCCTCCCCCCCCTTAGTTGAACATCACCGCGTAACCTTTAAAGATCTCTCGTGACAACAAACATAACCAGCATAGGTATATCACCATACAACACCGGCAGGTTGCGACGGTAACAACGATAATTAACTATTCGTTCCATGATCGTCCATAGGGTGTGTATACTACACACAGTAAGAAGGATTCGTGCATGGATCAACGTGGGGCACAACGGAGGGTTTTGATCCTGTTCAACGCATGATATTGAAACAACCACAAACCGGATTCACGTAAAGACTAACGTAAATTGTACGTAAACTGGACTACACGATCGGGTTGGCAACCATTTGTGATTTGCTGTAACTGCCGATTTGGGCCGCACAAATGCTCCTACAGATTCAATCGTTTCAAGTGGCGGCATAGTTTATCTGTCACAGTGTCATCGGCCGGATGATGCCGGACTAATTTTCAGATGCGGCCCATAAGTGTATGCTACCGCTGCTAGACATATACATACATAAATATGTTAGACTTTACCCCACAAGCGAGACCTAACCTATTTACATAATTCTAATAAGGAAATGAGGAAAAAGTTCGGTTCATGAATGAGCAGTTACAGATGGACGAAGATGAGAAAGATGAGGTGGTACCATCGCCATACAATCGCAAAACGCAACTGGCCCAATGTATAGTGAGCTAAGCAGTGCTCATTAAAATGGCCACCGAAACCCACCCGTCGAATCTGAAATCGCTCGATGATGGCTGAGCGCGCTTTTATAAAATGCAACATCATTTGCCCCACGGGTGACGGGTGGCATTCGAAGAGCGATATGGGCGATAAGTAAATGTCGTGTGGCCAAAGGACATGACACTACGATCGTGCGAATCTCGGGAGAGGTTGTGCGCCACATACGCCTGACTCACTGGCGCGGCGACGTTTCACGAATACAGTGAGCGCTCTCTCGACGAAGTCTCGCGCGTTTGCACGTGACGTCGAATGTTCAACGTTCCCAATCAATCGTGACCACGAAGCGAATGTTTTTGCAAGTTTAGGTAGACACATGAATCACCGTCATCGGTCCGGCAGGAGCAGTACTTTAGTTATTATTTTGCTTCAAGTATGGATACTTTGGGATTGGAAATATGTAAATATATATGATGACATCGTTTTGTTCACATCGGACAAACAAAAGCTGTGTATCCAGGTGTTCTCTCGTGTGTAGTGTAGCCATTAGTCGAAGTGTGATTGTTATGCGTCTATTCACTAGTTCTCAGTGCGACTACCTGTGGGGGCTCGAGAGAGTGTGGCTGCGAAATTTGTTGAGTGTCCACATTATCTATTGTAACAAAACGTCACATGAAATTGACAGGTCAGACGCTGCTGTTCGTTCGAGATTGTGTTGTGCGCCCTCCGAGCCTAAGAATGATTGAAATCCTTCTCCAGCTCAGCGGCCTTCTAAACAAGCTTTTTAAATAAATTGTTGTGGCATTTCGTTAATTTAGTCAGTGTAATTAAGAACCGTATATGCACAAGCTAGCTGCTTGGGCTGTCTAGAAGTGTCATTCTCAAGTTGGCGGCACAACGCGTGACATGTTGTTCACCCACCCCCAGCATAGCGGATTCGCCCGATGCTACCGACACAACCTCATCGGGTAGCACCGGGCGAATTCGGTACGGGTTAATTCAGCAGAAATAATGGATCGGAAGATTATTCTATGCTTATCCCTGAATTGTTTTCATACTTGTGTAATTTCAGAGTAAGGACTGCGATTGTTGTTCTTGCTGTTTTTTGAGGAGACAAATGAACAGCAACGCAGCTGCTTGTATTGTCAACTGGCAAGCGTATTATCGAAGAAGGTAGCCTTAATTCGGACCTGGATACCCAGCGTTTTACCTGGGTTGTTACTGCCGGTGCTACTGGAGTCCAAGGTTTTCGATTATGACACGCGGCCACATTCAAAAGCAGTCTGATTCCTTGCTTAACCCTTATCGGACATGTCAGCCTCAGTTGAGCAGGTGATTGTGGTAAGTCGACATGGTCAGCGATGGCCGGTGTCACCCCTGCCTGGGGTTCCAACAGACTTCCCCTTGGCCAAAATTACGTATAAGGGCAAAAAGCAGCTGTTCAAAACAGGTCAAGAAATCGGCCAGAGATGGCCCCTTATGATGAATGAGGTAAGTCAAGCACGCCAAGGGAAAATTTACGTCTGAAATATAAAAGTAATATATATATATATATATATATATATATATATATATGTATGCCGCGGAATATGCCGCGATTATTTTATTGACCCTCTTGGAAAGACGTCTTTTTCCTTGTCTAACAGAGCTGTTATTAAAGACTGTTATGAAATTCGTCCCGTATGAACGGTTTAGGTTCGTGCATTCTACAGTGACGTGTCGAGATGCAAAGACTCGTTGGAGAGCTTGTTGAGCGGCGCCGGCCTGGACGATATCAGGGCTTGCGGAATGGCAGATGTGAACATAAGCAAGTGGGACGACCTGGAAATGGGTAACACGTGTTTCATGATGATGCGTTGTTTTTTTCATATATATATATATATTCTTTCTTTTCCGCGCAATTCATGGTGAGGCATTAATTTGAAGCAAAGCGCACCTAGACAAACACTAGTCAAACCAAATGGCGTAGTGTTCAAATTGAATTATCGATATTGTCAACGATGGCGTTCTTTGTCGATCAACAACAAATCAAATCTGAGACGCAATCGTCGTTGTTGGCTTTCAGAAAAGGCGCGTCCATTTTCGTTTGGGATAAAGGCTGCCGTGGATAATCTCTCGGAAAAGAACAGTGTCATCCTCAAGGAGTTCCTTCGACAATCGGCCCCATCGTTGGTTAGTTGTGACGACGATGAGCAGTGCTTTAAGATTCTTCCGGTTCTTGACGCCGTTACCACGTTTAAGGCGAACGGCGTCGAATTGCCAAATTGGGTATGTATATACTAAGAACTACAATAGTCAGCGATATGTGAATGACTATTATTACTAGTCAACTTTGTGGCAACTTTGTTCAGCCATCAGTAGAATCTGTCCTGCAGCATTCACCCTACGATCGTAACAGAAGCTGACCGCTTATTATTAATATGTGTGTACTTTATCAAACGATTCTCATCTCTGTGTCTTTGCCTTGCAATCACGCATAGATCGAGGAACACTACGCCCAACTGGAAGGGATCCTCAATGAACTATTCATTGCGTTGTTGCCGCATGGAGGCGAGCTGTTCTTCAACTATCTAGCGCCATTTCTTCGGGACGACCTGCAACAGCACCGAAAAGGCTTGTCCATCTATGTCATATCGGATGTCCATCTCATGCCGCTGATCGCCAGACTCGGTCTACCCTCAAATCAACGGCCGCCTTTTGCGGCTTGCCTACAGATGGAAATCCACGGCGATGGCTCAGTGGCAACTCTGTTCGAGGGACACAAAAAACGATTTCACAGCAGAGACGCGATTCTAAAGCGCCTCAAGTGAAGTAGACTCGTTAGAGCAAACTAGAGAAAGACGCTCCGCCTCTACAAAATGGGAAAAGGATAATTGCATACGATCAAACTTTTGATGACATAATGTCAGTGTGAAAGTGTGTCTCAGCCACAGCGATACTTAGGTGGTTACGGCACATAATTATTGTTATGCATGATAATTACTATGGCTGAAATATATTTTGTTGAAACTCATGTCGTGAAGACATGAACGATACTTATTCTTGAGATTATTCTCAAATTACTATACATAATGGGTGTATATTGTTTGACTTATAATAAGTTATTCGATAATCATCGATAGGGTTAGTCCCTATTTGATTGTGTAAGCTATATTCATATAGCTAAATAAGCATATATAAAGACACAAAGCAAAGGTGGCCCCGACAGGTCCTCATAGTAATACCTAAGAGGTTAAGAGCTGAGGCCTGTCAGATAGGGGAACAGCTGAGGGTCATCTCGAAAAAACAGTATATAAGGACACAATAGAGCATATACGGAACCTGTATATACTCGGTGAAAGGTGGCATATCGTTGTCTGCAATATACAAATATTATATAGAGAACTATACCTGGAAATAAACAGTCCACGTGTATTGAGGACTCAAGATCAACGTTTCTTTTTTTGTCAAATTATTTTATGATTCTATCTGCCTGCACTGACCACACGATGGATGCTAAGAACGAAAATCGTGCTTTACTTGTATCACATGTACGCGAATGTCTCGTTTATATTACACTTTCTTTAAATTTATTTCACAAACGTAGTTTAGAAACGCCAACCACAATTGATTGCAGCTAAGGCGGGAGTTTAGAGAAGATTTCGACCAAGCTATAGCCTAAAATGAGTGGTTATCATCTTGGAGCATATGCATTCATCGAACCTATGTCACGTATGCATGCGAAGATGTTCAGTCGGCTTCAAACGCAACCAACATGGAATACGAAATATCTGCGGGGCGAAGACTAGGTCACTAGCGCAGATAACAAAACCGAGGACAAGTTCAAATTGTGTCTTGTCGGCGGGGTACGGACACCAGAAGATGTATGATGTCCAGGAATTGGCCACACTCGATGTTCGCAGGCCACCCCCGAAATCGTTCCAGTATCATACGAAATCACTACTGCCCACATTCACTGTAACTGCCAAATGCATGTTTTCATGGGTCCGTTACACCCCCGTGAGGTGACGAGGACACAACAAATGCAATGCAATTACCAGAGAGCACAGTGCGAGCATTGAATTGTCGTCTCGTCAGAAGAGAGAGAGAGAGAGAGATTCTTTGCAGAATGGCACGTGTAAGATGAGTATATAGTACCTTAGGACGCGAAGCGACTGATGCGTACACGTCTCGCTATCGATTAGACCAAACGGAGAATATATTTGTAATCGATTGAAAGCAGGCCCGTTTTAAAAAGTCAATATATAACAATGCTGGATTCGTCACCCTTGATTGCCAGCATTGCAATGGAGCTGCTCCATTGCGAGCGAACACCTGAAAGTATTGGACGATAGACTGTCTCAGACAAAAGCTATCCCGACACACAGATTATAATAGAACTACATTTAAAGAAGATGATTCTTACCGAATAGATCAATTTGATCACCGCAGTAGTTGGAGGCAAATGAGTAGCTTATGGGACGTTGAATTTCCATTGAAATTAAACTCTATATACATTTTGCGTTAGCGGGCAGTCTAACAGGTTTCCTTCATGCAAAATCAATTCCGAGTGAATTTTGATATAGTAACGTCACACTCCGTCAAAATGGGATAACTCGCCTTGTCCCTTTCAAACAACGGAAGGACATGAGGTGACCATGCATTTACATTATTTTCCAAAAATGATGATGCACAGTTTTCCATAGAATTGATCAATCAATCAAGAGGTATAAATTTCGACAACAACCTCTTGGCCTTTTCTCGTTAGCTAGTCATTGAACTATCTAATTCTTGGTATTAGAGGCTGGAGGTTGCCTGGGCGGGGGGGGGTCTTACTGGAACTATTGTCTAATATTACTTCGGTGAAGTTATATTTGAGGCCCTCAGGGAGTCCGTGGCGTATTGAATCATTACTAATAGCCAACCATCGTATATATATATATAAAGACAATTCGCACTGAAACTTAGTTACTAGAAATGCTAGCCTGAACGAAAGACAACATTTTCAAAATGGAAGTCGTCAATAGGTCTTAGAGAGCTTGCCTCCATATTTATTCGAATCCGCACATCGCTATCTATGCACCATTGAACGTCAACAAATCACCGAGCAAATCAACCAGCAGAAAAGAGTTGGTTTGACTTGCCCCCAGTACGTAGTCATCTCTCTGTAGTCTACCCAAACAACGGGTCAAAAAACACCCCGCAGTTGAAACGAACTCAGGAGCTCACTGACGGCAGAGTGAGGACACTTGCGAATGAAATCCCTACCAGTGACACATATCTACATATAAGAGCTAGCTCAGAGACCCCCCAGTCATGCCGTCGAGCCCGATCAGAAATACACAAGACCTCTCGACACCGCGCACGCAGCGTCCAACTTAAACTTCGGTGATATTATGGTATTATTAATATTATTATTATTATGGTATTAGAGTCATCGAACGATCATCACCAACGAAACAATGTGTGAAGCTCATTCGTATAATTCTACAATATACAATGTACATAAGGGCCAGCAATTAAAGGAGAAAGTCAAACAAAGCTGATAATGAAGACCAATAGGAGAAGATACGTCCCTTCGCTCAGTAACTAACTATCATTGTGTATCTGCTTCAGTCTCCACTATTTAATAACATAGATAAACATTTCTATATTGCTACACATTTGACCTGTGCATCACGTTGTATGAATGCAATCATGAATGATGTCCATGTTCCATTTGAGTACTACACGGCGCTAACTTACAAACAAACAAAGAAACAACAACAATTTGTTAGCTATTTTCTATTCGACGAGCTTTCGAATCTCGGTGATGAAAAGGAGCAGGCCTGCTTAGCTCGCTAGGCCCGATTATTCCACGGTAGCGGAATACAGGTAAGAGCTACGAACCTACAGTGGTTTAGTTACGAGCATGAACAGCCATCACTGTGCCTCATCAACGTGGCTGCTTGTGGCAGGAACGCCAACCAACCATTATACATGCGACGGTATAATGTGACGTTCGCGTTTGTTGAATGTCACCGCTAAATGATATTCAGCTGACCTTCGGGGTCAACTATTATAGAATAGAATTGTTCTACGGCAGAGAAAAGGTTCCATGACTAAATTATCTCATATTGAACATTTCTCTATGATATATATATATATATATATATATATATATATATATATATATTGTACGTACACCATCAATCGTCAGACATTTCGACAAAGCAAACATTGTAGGGATTTCTGTTGTCTACGCTAGCCAACTGTTTCTGAAATGTACTATTCAGAAGGCTCGTCGTAGACTACCTCTCTTTTATCTCTCTTTCTCTCTCTCTGGATTTCTCGTTCCTCAACATGTACGTCTGCTTGTTTGACGTTTGATCATATATCGATACAGCCTATATGCAAGTATATAGCACGTGCGAACATTCGACTAGACTATCCCATGCGAGATAGTATTCGCTTGAAACGTCAAACACTCTGCTGGTGTCCGCGTGTCGGCATGTGAGTGTGTCTTTACAGGGGCTTGAAAATCGTATACCAATAATATAATAACGTATAGAGAATATAATGCGAGGATCCACCCCTAGGAGATCTGAGTATGCCACTTGTTACGTACAAAAGACGAATCAGGAACAAAATATCCGACCAGCTTCACCTGATCACAAAGTAACATTGTGCCGACACGGGTTGTCAGTAGAGCTGCACAGTACGGCCGATGCTTCAAGGTTACCCAGACGGCAACAAACGTCAATGATGTCCCGCTCGAAACTGCACGTCTCGTGCATATGCATTCGCACAGTGGCCTATTTCGTTGATCATTGATTTCACAACCCGACGAATGTACATTAATTGTAGTTTGATGTACCGATGAGCTGCTCGATCTTGTACCACTCTGCTCCGCCATAGCTCATTCTTCATCTTCATACTCACTGTCCAATCGTTTGCTGGTATTGAGTTACATACATAGAATACAACAGCTCCAAGATGTGCACCGGGTCATGTCCCAACCCAATGGTACCGGCGTGTCGATACCGCGGCGAGACAACGGCGTCTGAATCGACGAACGTTGACGAGTATTGCTGTTGTTAGTCGCCTACCTCTGCAGTATCTTACAATAAGCTACGGCTCCCAGTATACCATTGACACGATCTATGAGCTGTATACAGCGCTGAGACCTTCTGTCTCGTTCGTGCTGATACAGAAGCGGTCATGTTAATCGCTTTTGACGACAGCCTCGTTTGTGTCCTCCTCGTTTTATAGGACGCCCTTGCATTTTTCTGCAGTATATTTTGCCATGAGCTGAGTCGAGCGTTCATTCATAACGAATGCGTGCTCGATATTCTTGTCGCAGAGAGTGATATCCGCTTGTGGGTAGTCGCGCCGCATATCGTCGAAGTACGCGACGGGACACCAGCCGTCTCGGCTGCCGTAGTAAAATGATAACAGGCGCCAGGATCTCTTCAGGAAGGCGTCATCGCGTTTATCCACCTAAACAAATCAAATTGTGTATTATTATTATTATTGGTCTGTTTGTAAGCTTCTTTCCACGCTGATCGGCCAACCGGGCATGACCAAAAAATAGTCGGATCTGATTCAATTACGTTTACCGATTCATCATAGCTTAGCTATTATCACTGTAGTTTACCGGGTGTGCAATTAAATCCACCTGAATTCACTGAAATGCAATTTTATATCAGACGCCAGCATAGAAAGTGGAGAGAAATGTTTCAGTATTTAAATCAGCCACCCACCTTGTTCAGTTCGTCCTTCGCCATAAACCATGATGAGTAGAGGGCGTGCTTACATAGGAACGAGGCGGTCGCCTCACCCAGATGCGCTTGTCTGATGAACAAACAATGAAATATTTACATTAATTGCAAATAGATACGAGCCAGCAGATCACTTGAAAGCATTGTGTCTCTGAGCTTCGCCAGGTACAACCTAATATCAAACACAGTTGGCATTACAAAGGGAGCATAGTAGCAATGAATTCCTAAATTTAGGCCAGAAATGTAAGAATACGATAAAAAAAAAGAGGCAGGGAAGACAATGAATCATACTGCATCGTAGGATATGAAGCGCGGCCACCCCAGCATGCTTGTAACATCTTCCTGACTTACCCATACAGCCACGTGGCAAGCCATCTCTTGAGAGATAAGGGCGTGAAATGCATGAGGTTGGCAAGAATGAGGAATGGTGAGTACCATCGGTGTATCGTCTTCACGAGTTCCTGTGCTTGATCCGTTAAAAGCATCCGCTCGAATACGGGAAACAGGAGGATTGCCTTCTCACACTGAAAATGAAACAAATTGTAATAGCAACAATAATTGAAATTAATAATAATAATAATGATTACAATGCAAGTAGTGACATATTTTGTATGCGTGTGAGTGTGTTGATATAAAGTGACTCATCGTGCTATCATTTGTTAGCACAAATATACGATTATTTCTCAAAAATCCCTGTCCCATTGGAGAAGGTACGTGTACACGTTGTTGTCACTTTTTATGCTTAATGACATTTATTGATATAGTGAATATGCCTCAGGAGGGTTCATTATATAATTGCTACAGAGGGATATATCGAGAGGCAGCCATTCTTGTCATTTGGTCTCATTAGTAGATTCAATATTATCACTATCGTTACAATAATAATATAACTATCACTACAGCTTAGTATAGTCGCGAGGACTATTTTAGCTTTAATTAGTGATGATCAACGTCAACCAGAAACAGGATTAGCGGAAACTTAGGCTGTGCAAGTACCAGCGGAACCATGACCCTTCCGCCCCTGGGGAGAATAAATTAAAATAATTGGGCGATGACGATCCATGATAAGGGCCAATTAATATCTATGCACTTTGCAAGCTATTTAGACACTTCGCGCTAGATGAACCGAATTATCATGGCTGTAATACGGTACCCAATGAACAGCCGGCTCTCATAGTCAAACTACAAGTTACGCAATGCTAAAATTTGTCCGCCTATGTATCTGCCATGGTGTCAGCTCCCCTCGATATCTACTATAGTTAGCCATTGTGGCCGTTCATGGGTGTGATACACCTGTCTAACTACTGGAGTATCACCGTTTGGTCTCGCGGGGTCAAGAACGGAGGACTGGGTGTACTTTCGATCACGCGCTGAGCGAATTGCTCAAAATAGACCTTTGCCGGATAGTTGAAGCCTCTCCACTAGGCCCCCACCGCCTTATCGAGAATAACCAGATAGCTCCGAGCACCTGTCGCATGAAAGCTATGTAATGGCTGTGCGAGGCGGGCGATAATTCTAACGTGACCGTCGACGCCATGTTTGCTTCGAAGTCTGGAGCACTGTCCCCCGTTAGCCTTGAACAATGCTGCTACATATGAGTCCTGATGGGAATAGATTCTGTTTAACTTGAACCGGTGATTGATTTCCCTAATGCCTCTGAACATCTGATCAAAACAACTTGCTCAATTTATTCAATAGGGACAATATTTTCATGTTAATCCCGTCATAGAAATACCACGGAGCTTTCTCAATTGTAGAAAACATGGACACTGACACGAGCGTGAATCTCGCCTCTGCATTATTAAGCTGCATTTGTTCTGCTATTAGACTGTACTTCGAGCCATAAAGAGCCCGTATCGAAACTCAAGCGTTCGTTGCGAGAACGGGCATATTGCTAACGGCGCCTTTATTCAACGAAATCCAAGGAGAAGTTCAAGGTGTCGGACAATTACGCCGTTTGGTTGAATACGTGTTTCCATGCATTTCAATAGCGGAAGTCGAATTGTGCTTGTCGTTGCTGGCCACAGGTTTCGACTCACTGTCTGGAACAACGTTTTGCAATAAATTCATGGGACCAGGAACAGTGCCTGACATACATTGCCAAACACAAACCTTTAGTCGTGGCTCTCTCTTGATAACCTGCATCGCGATGTATGCGCCAATAGAGTGTCCAATGAGAATTACTTCACGCTCGAAGCCGATGAACCTCTTAATGAACTCGATTTTGTGAAGAGTCTGCGCCTGCAGATCGTAAAGTTCCGGGTGTTCTGAAAATCAAATAGAAATCAAAGAAAATCAACAACTCGTAAGGATATTAACCCATAGCGCCACAGTACGCTGGCGTTGATTAGGGTTGAAACAAAGGCCCTTCTGAAAGTGGTTTTTTTTGTTAGGCTCGCTTGGAAAGTTCAGCTTTGCCATGCGCCCTAAACGAACGCCGGTCGAGTTAACGTTGCGTATTGTTCTGAAGGAATCAAACGAATTGAGACAGGGAATGCAACTTCCGAATTCGTACAAGGCAGAAAAGGGCCGGCCGGCAGACATCATACCTTTAACGGGTGCTGTCAGCGTTCGCGCCGAGTGAAATGCCAAAATCTTGACAATCAGATGAAATTTCATATTTCATTATTTGCCCAATTATAACTGCTACAGTGTATTGGTATTTGCGGTGGGTTCTTTAAAGGAAGTGAATATTTTTCAAATGTCAAAAAACGGATTTTAAAGAGTTGGTATTATCATATTCGTCCCCCACCTCATATATATGTATATATATCTCAAAACAGAAAATAATACTATTAATTCAACCGTTTCACAGCGAAAATTTGCGCTGCTTCAGTCAAATAGGCGCCACTTCTTCGTATATAACACTGCCCTTCAATGATTCGAGCAGGATCGTTTCACCCGCCAACCTGCCGCACACCCTTCTTAGTCTTCGAAGCAATCTAATCATATATTTTAGGATGGATTGCATAGGAACGGTGGGCGCTTATAGGGAATCAACAGCAGATTTGACTTTTGAATCTTTTCGTGTTCTGTGCTTCAGTGTGGAGAAAAACAAAAGGTCTCTTTGACCAAAAAAAGCACATTTCTGCATCTGTATACCGTTGCAGATACCTCCCACGGATGCATAGAGCAGGAAACTCGTATCGCTGTTCCATCAGGTCTGTTCCGTTATGTTATCAGATTGCTCGTTCCATGACAGATCGACCCTATGTGGCCAGATCTGTAACACAGTACTACAGGTTCGGGTGGCGTGGGCCACCCTAACGGCTTTGTTTTTGATCAACGAATAATATCAAACGTCTATATTCAAATAGAGACTTCGACGGCGATTGCTAGATTCACCCTTGATAGGACCGAGAGGAAAGCGTATTCCAAGAGAATGATTCGCCAGCGCGCATATCACTATCGTGATTGTGGTAATTGTCCACTAACAATATGCATTAGAGCTTCAGTCATCGTTTAAAGGCATTCTATTATCGGTCTCCATTTAGGGAATACTATATATATACATCTATACAATCTCTCACTCTTCTCTCAGCTCATGTGGTGTTGTACGTACAACGTTCAAGTATCGTCTCTTGTCGCTTATGTATACCCTTTGTTACATAATCGAATGATGTAACCGAGGGCAGGTATTCTGAGCCTTGGTCGTCTGGCCAATCAGCAGGTCGACGTACCATATCATGCCGTCAATCATATCATGTAGACTAAGTAAAGTACACACGCACCCTCGTGCGTGTATTGTAGCCGAATAAACCGAACACGAGCTGTCAACCAGACGGTGACGTCAAAGCGACCAAGGCGACCGTAAGTGTTCCTAAGAAACCTGAGCGGCTTGGCAGATTGTCTACCGCTGCTAGCAATGCAGCATTGTGGCCCGGCCCGGCCCGTTCGCAGAACACAGAGCGCTTGCGGCGACAGCAGCAGGAACATCAAGACATAGACGCCACAGCGAGAGTCACGTTTGTAGTAAGGCACGGGTGAGCCGGACACGCTGATGCCGCGACCGCTGATCCGAATACA
Source organism: Stratiolaelaps scimitus (assembly GCA_019614645.1). Taxonomy (NCBI): domain Eukaryota; kingdom Metazoa; phylum Arthropoda; class Arachnida; order Mesostigmata; family Laelapidae; genus Stratiolaelaps; species Stratiolaelaps scimitus. The sequence continues at coordinate 9,631,926 of JABWDB010000009.1, read as the reverse complement.
TTGGGCCGGTCATAGATGCGCCGTGACCATTCAACGGCCGACGACATTGAATCGACGGTCGCTATTGTTGCAATGAATGCTGACTGCATCATATATATATATATATATATATATATATATACATATATATATATATATATATATATATATACATATATATATATATATATATATGAATGCTGACTGCATCATATATATATATATATATATATATATATATATAGCCTTATAGAATATCTAAACAAGCACACTGTGAAAATAACAAATGTAAGAAATATCCCATTCGCTGTGAATACGTTGTCAATGAATGAGCTCGATAGAGATCTCACCTCAGAAACTAACAACTAGAGAAGAGTTCTCTCGCTTACCATCAATCGAGGGGAATTCTTGACTATTACATGGACTGGTGTCGGCTGGTGGCGTTGTTACGTCCACCGATGGAGCAGAGTGATGACCGGCGTGGCTTACACCAACAACTTCCACTTGCTCTTCAAAGTGACCGTAGACCTGGCGAAGAAATTCCTCGTAGTACTGAATCTCGCCAGGGTTACCTGCAATGTACATACAAATGCCATTTACAAAACAAGGCATGTATTAACAATAGAATGTGTATGTCTGTCGTGTTCATCGCCACGTGGTGGAAACAAGCCAGTGGAGAAGTTTTTCTTCTTTCCCACACAGCTTTACTCGCTTGACAAGGTGAACCCTTTGCACTAACTATTTTGCTAAGAATCCACGTCATCATCATAACAATAATTGTTATTATTATTATTATTATTATTATTGTGATATAAGGAACGCACACATTGTCGCAAACGATGGGCACGTGATTCCGAAAGATTTAACGGTAGCGGCTTTCACATCAAGCGATACGGCTCGCTGCTTGAGCATAGCGTCCGCTAGATGCCGATAGGCAGCTAATATCAGTAACGCAGCATCGATCGAGCGACAAACTTAGCCAGCACTTCACTGTATTATTCTAAATTCAACGTGTACATGTAGTGGGTGTCAGACTAGTCTACGCTATTTCTTCAACGAGTAGGACACATCTCGGCCAGTACGCGACACGCAACATAGAATAATGGTGCTCGATCCCCCCACTTCCGATTCTAACCTTCTCGTTGCTCTTATACCATTACTTATATACAGAGCCAACTCTGCGCTCCCTGTATGACCCAGTCGGGTACATGGACCAAAACTACAACTCAACAGAATTTAGCCTAACGGCCAGTGGTGGGCAGTGTTCGAGGGCCACTCAACCACTAATCACCAAGCGGAGCAAGACGACCGCGCTGCTCAGTCGACCGCCGCCGCAGCAGCAGCAGTTGTTCCACGTAACCCACAGTTGTTGGCCGATCTATTGTACCCGAGTACGTGGTCACGGTGGGCGAGTTCACTTCAACTCGGGCCCACGTCACAGCATGACCGTTAGTTATTTACGATGACCAACAACTGGCAGGTAGGCAAAGGGTTTACCCTCTGGAAGTATACCTATAGCAAACAAGTAAGAGAATGATCTACAATTTTTTTTTCCGCATATACTTACACGCATAAGGAAGTACAATATTACGATGGTTATGACAGTTTAGCTTTAAATGGCCAAAAGGATGGATCATACAGGCCGTCGCCAGTCACTCACTCATCAACTGCTCGATATTTTGCCTTATGGTGATAGAGTCCTTTAAGATTTCCGCCTGAAGGGACTTTCCTCAATGGGCACAATTGTGTCGGAGGTTAGCTTTTTTGAAATAAAATTGAGATTCTCTGGCTCTACATTGACGCGTTCGCTTTATCGGCAAACGTCGGAAAATCTATCTGATCTACGCGTGTATTTCTTCCGCCTAATAATGCAGCGTATCTCCCCAACAGTATTCAGATTGCGTAGTGATAGAAAATAGCGTCGACTTTTGAAAGAGCAAGTGTTTTCGTTTGCTCGATGTTTTTTACACTGTTTACTGAAGCCATGTCAAATGCTGTTCCATTAGAGGTGGCTTAAAGGACGTGTGGTCACCTATTCTTCAGGCCGAAATGTCCAAAGGGCAGGCAGTAAATAAACGGTACCAAATATCAACGCCTCTTATATTTATGTGAGAATATATAAGACTACATATCTAAGGAGGTTTTAACAGGTGCCGATTAATGCACCCTGTATGAAATCGACGTGTGCCCCGGACGAGGATTCACTCAAATAGATTTAGCAAAAATCTTAAAGAATATCTTTCAAATAAGAGTCTAGGAAAGAGGTGAAATAAAAATTGAGCCAACGTTCTCGCACGAAACAGATATTAACGATACACACATCTGCATATAGCCAGACGGGCAACACCAACTTCTGCATAGTTGTTTATTAATCTAACTATTTGATGAAGCGTAGATGAGCGAATTCAGTGTGAATAGACGTGTTCTTGAAGCTGAAAAGCGCAAGGATCAATTTTCCCTTCAATGAAACGACAGCGATACTGACCCAAAGAAAAGGGCCCAGAAGCGACAGATAGGGCCAGTAGATAATAACCACACGCGTTTATATTGCATCATATAAATCAGGCTAAACAACATAATAGGGAAAAAATCGAAATAGGCGTCATCGTATCGACAAGACAAAAAAAAAGAAAACCGATCGAAATACGGATAAGTGAAGACACAGAGACAAAATCTCGAAATCGTCGTGAACATTGTGAGCGAATACTGGCGACAGGTGGCTGGATAGCACAGCACGGTAATCGTTCGATGTTAGACTGAAAAATTGAGAGCTTCCAGTGATGGCAATGATCAGAGGCATGATCGTATGATGGATGTAAGGTAACTCGCAGAGGAAACTGATCACTTTTCATCGGATGATACGATTGTGTCCTCACGGGGAGAACAATATGTCAGCGAGATACGGGAAAAGCTTGTGTCGTTTGATCAACAACGGCTGCGTGGGAAAGTACTGCAAGATATTATAGTTGTAGGTGTCTGGCATTCACCAGGTCCAACACGAAATTTAGCGTTTCTGTGGCAAAACAAACCTATCAGGAATATTCGAATTGAAATACTATCTTATACAGGATCGCCTAGAACTATCCGAGAGAGTTGAATCCCGTACGCGTGGGTTTTTTTGGCCACTGTTTGTGTTGGTAATAATTGAGGGTTCCCGTCTCGATGAACAGAATTCAATGATCTCCTGTAGTGACACAAATTGCTTGACGATGGTTGAGTCTTTCCGATTCGTGAACGTTGATTGGCGAGTTTGTTTATCGATAACGTGAGCGGACGTCTAGATTGGACCAACAACAGTCCCAGATGTCCGTATTGAACAGATTCATGCAACAATTCATGTCCAAGTATTCATATTTTTCACTACGGTGTATACGTATTATGCACGGAGTAAGGAGTGTGAATCGAGCTCGGTCGGTCGGTCTGTTTCAAATATTCACAGAGCTGTCAGCAACGAACGTATGTATACGTACATGTTGGTACACTGAAACATGCTAGCATATTCTCGATATTCGCTTGCTTGAGGTAGTATTCTTAGCCATTGTTATATTGCGACTAAGGGTAGCCCGTACCCTAAGGTGCTTCCATGTAACAAATAGAAACCACGACCACAAACCGCTCTTCGGGTGTGATTGAGGACTCTTCGGAGGGAAGATGCGAGCACATGACGACCGGAAATGAGTCCGCTAGTCGTGCTTTCAGCGAAATATCGATATCCGAAGCAAATCTAAAGATTGGCTGACCAAATGTATTCCGCTCTCGGGAGTAGGTTCGAATATTGTTGGAGTGTGTCACGATTAGTGCGACATGGTCTTACACAAGAGATTCGACACGCAAAGCATCAAGACCCTCCAAAATTTGCCTTATCGTGGCTGCCAATGCTTCGTTCGAGCTTGATTAAGTCACTGAGCTATACGAAAGGATATGCAAGAAATCATAGAGAGAACACCGGACGTTGCCGTGAACAGACCCTCACAAGAAACGAAGCTCGAGTACAGACCGTAATCATTTCACATCGCCCCATTATGGCTACGGTAGGCTACCAAATGCGCGAGCAGTCATACTGAATTAATTTTTTACAAAGTAAAAAATTAATTCAGTATGCAATCTGATAGCGGACATAGCTTCCTTTCGTTATCCGATATCCAAACAAACGATAAACGCGTTTATACCGAGTCCAAGAAATATAGATATGTGCCGGACTGCCCTTCTAAATAGAACTTCCAATCCACTTAAACGAAATGACTGCCAGAGTGATTCGGCCAGCCATGAGCGATCACGTACGAAAAAGGAGCTTATAAAAAACGATTTAACGAAATTGGAACTCCTCGACCGAAGTGACGGTAGAGAAGTGGCCGTTTCCGAGACGAGCTTTTCTGTCGTGCGAGCACACGATATTCCTCAATTATACATCACTACTTGTTGGCTAACCTCGAATTAATGACGAGAAAGATACAATCATATCGAAATGAGATAAATAGGAAATCGAATGAAAAATATGGTGAAAAAAAGCAACACTACAGCAGACAATGCCAACGACAATCACCATAGAGCAACCTCGTATAGTCTCCTATCTCAATTTCTGTCCACCTACGCATTCATGGATTAGGGTGTCCCATCCGATGAATGCTCAGGTGACGATAATGACGACGCCCACTCGACAACGATGATAAGAATACTGTTCGCTCAACAGGCGTTGAGCAGTGAACACTGAGAGACGAACTAACCGCGCCGGCGGATAGATAAAAGTCAAACCGCTTTCGAGATATCGAGTGAGAGCGGGATACGACGAGCCGAGCGTTCGGTGGCGGCGGTGGCGCGGACGCATGTTTGGTTTCGGGAGCGCGCGTACGTCGTCAATCGCCGCCAGCGGTCTGTGGCTGCCGCGTCACCAGTTCGTCGGTCAGAAAGTCGCATAAACCATAGGCGCTACCGGTTACTACAAATAGAACGAGAGCATTCGGTCTTCGTTCGTTGCTCGCACGGGTTGTTGGCAGCAGCCAGACAACCCGATTGGGGACACACCTCCTCCTGCTCGATTCGAGTTCCGGTTTGCCGTTGAACCGCCGGTTAGCGGTCGCAGCGCAGTCGGTCGCAGCCGCCGATGCTGTCTCTGTCACCGTGGTTGTCGCCGTTGTCGACCAAAAAAAAAACGCGCAGCAGCAGCAGCAACAGCAGTAGCCGAGTACGCTGGAAGGCGCGGGAGCGACGGGTTGACAACGGCGGCGAGATGCCATGGATCGACATGATCCACCCGACTTCGACGATGATGACAAAAGTGCCTACCACACTAGTTGGCACTGTCGCGGCAACGAGAGGAGGGGCTCGTGCCTGTAGCGACATGTTGTACATATGCACGTCGTGCTGTACTGCTTGCTACTCAGCCAGCAATGTAGCTACTCCGTGGGTGTCTTCGACCCGTGCGCTCCAACAACTGCCAACATAATGAGAAACGCTCCATACTGCTTGTAGGTTTACGCGAGCATGGAAGAGGACGAGAGTGGTGCGTCACGCGAACGGATGTCGTATAGCAACAAGAGATAGAAAATATTGAGCAACGACAGACGAATATATATATATATATATATATATATTTGAATGCATACATTACTGTGCCATCACACATATATTCAGCTCTGTAAATTTGCGTGTCTCCCTGAAGTGAACTGGGCGAATATGCGAATGAATCAACACAAGGCGCGAGTCTAAGATATTTCATGTAGAGGATTCCGCTTCAATTCCCCTGGCGTTAAGACGTTTTCAAGGTTTGAGTGTAATGCGGGCAGCATAGGCTACAATATCCTATTATAGATTGAAAAACCGTCACTATTGAAGAACACGGACTCAGGATATCGCATAAGAAACCTGCCGACTGTCATTCGTAGATCTATGGTTCTAAGGCTGTGAAAGTGGCCTTAAGCTAGGCAGTGTTAAAAGCGTCGTAGATATTTATCGGGTCCTTCTGCGCACATCTTATAAATTATTCTGATCTGACACTCAAAGTCATTATCTACGTAACGAACTCAAGTGAGAATCATGTGCTACTATACCACAGCTCTCAACGGGTACCGGCATATATATATATATATAGATATATATATTTATATATATATATATATACTACTTAGAAAATCTTAGATATACACTTAGATATATATTGTAAGTAGCTGTTCGCAAACTCACCAGGTATCATAATCACTATAGGGAAGTCCCTCCAAATGCCGTCCGTTTCTGGCCGAAGGTTAGCCTCAAAACGGAGCACCTTCGTCGGTACTCCGCGCACCTCCTCAAACGAATACCTTGCTGGGAACATGTTGTAGACCGTTCCAGTGTGGCTCTATGTCTGTAGCCCCTACACGAACCCAACGGGACTAACACGGACACACTTCTCAAACGCTGTTCTCCTTTCAAAGGTGTTCCTTTTCTTTCTACGAGCGTATTACAGCACCACCATCGCCGCCGTGTCACAGAATTAAAGTGGGAGAGCACACAACACGAACGGTGACTGTTATCGGACGGCTTGCCTCTCAGATGAAGCCGACTCCGCCCGTACACCCCACTCACTCGCACTGGAACACGGGGCAAATTGTCACAGAAAGAACAGCAACAGTCCAATCAGCGAACCGCGCAGCTAACTAACAATCAATGTTGGCGCGGCGCCTGCGACGTATTCGTGATTCCGCTAAGTCCGTTTTGGTTCACAGTTTCATCTGTAAGTGAACACCGCTGGCCCAATCTCTCTCCCTCTCTCCCGTTCGGCGCTCGTCTTCATTTATGATCTCTCTCTCTGAGGCGAACTGCAGTCGATGAGTTGTTACCATCAGTGGTAATAGATGGTTAGTTACCGCCACTGTGGTAACGCCGCTCTCTGCTGCTTTGGACCGGCTCGGCTCCGACTGTGCCAATCTCCACCCTCTCTGCCGCCCGGCAGAGACAAGAAAACGCCGCCAGCACTGACAAAATTTGCTACCTTTAACAGTAGGAGCATCGATGGCGGTCGCGGCTGTATCACTCTGGCGGCTGGCTGTTGTGGGTTGGCAAGACTGAAAATGAGCCTCCACCGTCTCGGCCTGCCCGACTGCGTTTCGCCGCCACCGCCGCCGCCTCCGCTTAGCACAGTTGAATAATCGGAGAAGAAGACACGAGCATTAGCAGCACGGCAGCAGCAGCAACCGCCGACTGTAGTGGCGTAGCAGTATAATCTATATCGCACGGGAAAGACGTCGGCCAGATCGTGTCCGTTCGCTACCTAGCGCTTAGTGAGGGTCTGTTCGAAGTGTGCGTCAAGCCGTGTCGCAGGCCAGGCGCGGAGGAGGAAAGGGAAAACCTTAATCAACTGACGCGACGGAGGCGTTCACCGGAGAGACACAGAGAGACATATATATATATATATATATATATAGAAAGAGAGAGAGAGAGATAGAGAGAGGACCTGCGGAACACGGTGTCTGCACACCCAACAAAGGCAACCCGCCTGCTACAGTGTAGTTCGGCACCAACTGAGAGAGAAATCCGTCCGTCCGTCTTCAAGGGGACAGGCGTTTGGGGGTTGGTCAACAGTGAAACCCCAGAGATCGGGAGCGGTGTACACAGCAGGCGAGCGTACGCAGTGGCCATTCACCGTACGCAAAATAGAAATGAGCGGAAGGTAGCGGGGCAAACGAACCGTACAGTCTTCAGCTGATCGCTCGGCTCGAAGAGGGGAGAGAACAGGCGGTCGACCTGCCAGAGAATAGGGGCGCGGACGAGCGAGAGCGCGCGCGCGCGCGTAAATTCAAATCGCGAAGCTGGGAGAAGGTCAAAATGAGTGAAAGTGAGGTGTGCACGTTGTATTGTGCATATATATATATATATATGCAAAATCAACTCCAGTACTGTATATATATATATATATATATATACAGTACTGGGGTTCATTTATTCCCATGCGGCATGTCGCTGCTCCTGCAGTTATCACTGCTCCGTTTGATTTTAAGATTGATGATGGAGGCCATTGCTTGATCCGATGTCGAACTCACATTCGCGCCCAAATGATTAAGCAATTCACGTTCGATCGTAAAACACATTACATTGGTTTTATACTATTTTCCTCAAAAATTGCGCTCCAGATAGGTTAGACAACGACTTTCTCCGCTTCAACAGATGCAGATTGGACCGAAACCGAGTATTCACTACGGCGTGCTACAGATATACAATGTCACCAGAACGAACGTCTTCTCCGACGGAAACGCTGAGATAACTGTGAACCACTCCGAAAGAAGAGATTCAAATTGATACAGAAAAGAGACCCGAGACGAAACACACGCTGATCGTCGACATTAGTCATTAAACACAATATGAGCTCTACATATATTGCATGACTAATGCATTATACTGTCGCAGATATAGGCGACTGCCCATTCGATTGCATCTGCTTGACGGTCCCGGTCCGTTCGTTGCAATAATACATTCGATTAAGTGATCTCTCGACAGCCTTTTTAGATTATATATATATATATATATATATATATAAATATATATATATATGCCTAAACTCAGGTTTATCTGTTGCATTTTGGCGAGTCCACTTCGTTCGTTTGGCACTACACCCTCGATTGGGCTAGTGTGCCCTTTATACGCTAGGGCCAATTAAACAAAAAACAATTAATTAGTTAAACAGTTAGGTATGCAAGTAGTCGAGTAAATGCATCATAATATAATGCTAGCAGACATCATCTACTTCATTTTCCTATGTTATTTCTCTTTGTAAATAACGAAAATAGGTAATAACATATATAAGGATACTACAATCGAATAAGGAACTGAACTTGCCGATGAATTCCAACCGGAGTTACCGCTCATTTGTTATATTCATTTCCTCTTATATTCTGAAGTGTGATATATAGTTATACATTTGCATATGCTGAACACACGGACGAAGCTGTTGTCTCGATCGTCATTGCCCATCTGCAATCTGCCAAAGAGATTTCTCATTTCCTGATTGTTGTTTAATATCATACCTATAAATATATAGATATATATATATATATATATACATATATAACCATTGGCAGGATATATATACATATATAATATATTCTTTCTGACGGTGGTCATGAATGGTGATTGGGGCCACGCTGTACGATGCTGTCACGTATCTATGAATTATTATAGATCACGCGTGACCATGCCAGATACGGGGATTTGAGGGGCCTCCGAGGAAATTTTGAAGCTATTGATTGCTTGATTGATTGCCTCATGAGTGACTTAGAGGTTCAGTTGTTTACCTATATTTGTTTGCATGCGTTATATTTCGCACGGGCACAGCCAAATGCAACTCAATTCGTATTCGTTAGGAATATGTCGCATACCTAGGATTTTAGGCCCCTCGATGTTTGTGACACATTTCCGTCCTTCAACTTCAGATAGATGCCAAACTTAACCCAATATTGATCACTTGCTCCATCTACGTATATGTTAGGACAATCATACATATATCAAAAGGATATTCACTTACTTTTCATCGAAAATCGAACAAAATGTTACTATTGTCTTTATATTTAAACAAACGATATTTTTCTAAGTGCCTTACGCCCTTCCACCCTAGGTGGTCATGGAACCTGGTGATACCTAATGCTCCATGGTACCTAATGATCAGCTTTGTAGTGAAGAGGACTCTCTACTCGTTTTACAAAGTTGTATCTCGCGCGAATTTCTCCTCAGCAGTGTGGCCGCCGTCGCCGCCGCCACAACCACCTCCGCCGCCAATCGAGTAAACGTCACTGCGTACAGTTCTTGAGCATGGCTCTTCATCGTCGAAATGCTCACTCCGCGAGGAGTCTGGTCTACGCCTGCCGGCCATCGGCTCCTCGCGCCGTGTGTTTGTCTGCCTGCCTGGCTGGCTGCCCGCCCCTTCGCTTGGCTAAGTTCCCTGTGTCGGTCCACTCGGCGTTCTGCGTGCGCTCCCTGGCGCTGCAGCCGTCCTCACGCCAGCCACCGTCGGTTGCCTTCGGGAGCAATTCGAACAGCCTAGTACACCTCACAGAACCGCAATGCCCGACAACGACAGCAAGCGATAGGCTATCGTGTCTAGTCAAAAAGTCTATCCTGCCCGAACTGAGCCCCACTGCCCCCTGCCCAACCACCCCCGAGGGGGCTTTCTCCGTTTGGCTACAAAGCGAAGACTTAGCGCCGAAGCGCAGCGTAGCCGCAAACGGGCAACCGGTTACAGCTGTTCTACAGTGAATTAGTGGTGCATACACCGATCAGTGTCGTTTACTATTAGCTCGATATTATTATTCAATGCATTCTTATTGTTCGTCGACGTTCTCCTTTGATCGGTCGCCTGACTAACAGCAGTCTCGGTGCTGGGCATTTCGAATCAATCGAACATCGGTTGCGTTATCAAATATATATATATATATATATTTTATGTATATATATATATACATGCATTTACAGCGAATCATTTTATTAATAACGTTGACGATTGCCCCAGAAATCAGACGGCTGGAAATCGCCGAACGAAGAGGTCCGCTGTAGTCCGAGTGTCTTGCGGCTGTCAACGAACGGTGTCATGTGCGTGACTGGCTGATCGACTAGTATAGTGTTTATTTATTTTTTTGTTGGTTTATTTGCGTTCGTCTGTCCGCTTATGCGTAACTGTAATTTGTCGCCACGCCGGCTCCGCGATAGAGAAGGTTGTTACTGATTGTTCTGCTGCCGCTGTACGATACCCTGATGAGCCTGTTACAACTCTGTCTGAGGATGACACCACGCTGGTCTGTGGTGTCGACTGGATAAGGATTCCAGGTCCATCTTCTGGATCATAACCTAGGTGAGTTTTCGAATGTTGCTACAGAGTGAACGATAACGCGCTGTCGCGTTATCGTTAATCCTGATTAATTGACGTTGTGATATGTTGTCAACTCAGCGGGTTTCGTATTTAATTATTTTTAAATTGTCATCACACGTTATTGTCAGCGTTAGGAAAGTGACAGTCATTTTGTCCGGGGCTGCGTGGTGCAGGGTGAGCGCTGGAGTTGAGGTAAACGCTTTCTGGCTTGAATTCAAATGTTGAGGTCTCAGCGAAGATTTTCCTCAGATGCTTGTTGTCATGAAGCCTGATAGGTTTGAATGGAGAATGAATTTGCCTTCATTTGTTCTTGTGGCCATTAGTATTTCTGGCCAAAATTAGTGCGTTGTATTGTCTATCGTTAATTATCGACGAATGTTACGTGACTTGTTGGTCACAACCGCAGTGTCGGCGTCACCAAATGCCATCTTTTTCCACTAACGCCGTGCGACCGTGTAAGTGCTGGTAGGCTCCCGGTCGCAGTTAGCTCAGGCCGACTGTGGCTAGGTCACGCCAAATATAATGGGGCCTTCTCAAGTTAACACCTCATTACAAGTTGGCTGCTGGTACCGAAGCTACGCCGAAAGATCGAATCACTCGACAGTGGTTCGATCATAGTGCGGTCCTAGATAATAAAAATAAATAAAATAGGAAAAAGGTGGTATTGTTTTATTATTTCCCACGCGATACTATGATATAAGCCGACCATCTAAGAATTTAAAACAACTATTGGAGGACGGAGCAACCAAAGGAGAACGCAACTATCGAAAGAGGTGGAAACTATAATAGCCAGCGCAAGGTCGTCCCTCGATTCGTGTTCGTATCATATGCACGGCGTGAACATCGTCGAGAAATTGTCGTCGAATTCGACGAGCGAGTTGCCCGCCATAGTTGTCTGTGAAATGGACCCTCATCGCATGCGTGACTTGCGCCGTGGACACTCATGGACACATCGATCAAATGTTATGACGTGAACATTTGGCATTGCTTTTACTTTTTGGTGAATGAATATTGGCATAATTCGTACAGGATGCTGTAAATTTCATCCTTGTGATGACGATTTGTCGTATGAGGTTAATGCTTAGCCAGGTGACTTGACGGGTCCCTTCGCCAGCTCGACGTTTCGATTTAGATGCATGATCTCTTAATCTCTTAATGTCTTGGGGTAACTTCGATAGGGATAGCTTTGGCGCGACTTCCGTATATGTGTGTGTGTGTGTTCTATAAAACGACAATAATGAAAGTGGTCGGAAATTATGTGGAATTATCTAGTTAAAAGGCTCAATTCAGACAATTTGAAGCCGGTCGTTGAAATTGTTGCTTTTGTTGTAGAAAAGTTGTTTTTTTACTTATTTCTTCCTTTAAAGGCATGTAATTTAGGCAAAACAAATCATCCACTGTGACTCTCGTGATCTGGAGCATACTGCGGTATAGGCAGTATAAAATCTGGCGCCATCCAGATTGATAACTACTGAAGGTGCTAGCTGGTAATTGTGTAGGTGATTGAATGTCCTCAGAGTGTGATTTTTCGCGAATGTTTGGACCAGCCTGCCAAATAGAAGATGCCAATATTGCATTTGCCTTATGTCAAATATGACCCACTATATATATACGTAGATTGAATTCATATAACGTATTCCACTTTTTGCCATTTTTCTTATTAGCAAGCACGTGGTTTCCATATATTGATGTCAAAAAAAATCATGAATGATAGGAATACTTTTGGTTTAATATAGAGAAGTGCTCTAGTGGAAACACATTTGCCTCTGTAGGCTTTATTAATTAGTTAATGAAATAGGTCGGAATATCTAACGATTAGACAAGCACAAGCTCCAGACAACTCACCCGATAATTGACTCCCTATAACACAGATCTTTGTCGTTTGATAAGAGCGAGGAATACCTTCTCTAATCACACCGGGACCTGGTGCATCCATCCATTTGCCCAATCGGATAATCTGATTTTAATAAGTAGCGTGTGTGTCCACTATCGAATTGTCATCTGTACAGTCAGCTCCATCTGAGTCGATTGTAAAATAACATTTTGGTTCTGTGCTCCGCTCAGAAACTACCGCTTTTGCCCGTCAATAGACGATAGACACGATGGCTGATGTAGGCTACCGCAGAAGTGGCCTAACGACCTAGCGATCGCGTAGAGCGTAGGCTTGCCGGAAGCCTCCGCCTCAACTGTCTCGAACAGCTGGAGCGCACTCAAGCAGTAGCTGTAACAGAACAGCAAACAGACTGGCTATAAGCATGATGTCACTGTGAGGAGCGAACACAGGAGTTGAGACGATGTGTGCTATAAGTTGTATCGTGGACGCTGTTCGCCATTCTACCATTATATCTAAAGGGCGAATAACGATAGTGTGAGCAACGTTCTGCTGCTGCGCCCTCTGCTGTAGCAGTAAATCGTCACTGGCCATTGTCATCGTCGTCATCGTCGTCATCGTCGCTCATTACTGCTTTGTTGTTTCTTTCGCGTGTCGACAATGCATTCGTCTGTTGAAATTTGTGACCTTGCGGCAGTGTTGTTGATGCATGTTTCAATATATCCCATTTCTGTGATTCTTGCGTTTTTCATCTCGGCTCGTGGCGATGCTGCTGCTGCTGCGGACTTAGGTTGGACAACGATATATTCGTGTCGACAAACTAAGCTCCAACACTAACTACGACAGGGATGTAGTGGCTAGACAATATCAGTCATTGGCTAAGCGGACGGCCTTATTTTATCGGCTGTCCTGTTGGCACGCTCGCTGGAGGCAAATTGCTACTGCCGGACCGTTTGTCACCCGTCGGATTGCTTAGAAAAGCAGGAAAGTGGAGCTGTCGAACTCGTTTTCGAGGGCGTACGAGTGTGTCAGCAGATGAGCCGGTTGTGCGTCAACTGCCCTCCTGAAAACGAATCAATCTCGGATCGCCTCGTTCCGTCTCGATGGTGACGGCAACAGCGTCCTGCATCGGGAAGGTGCAGCTGGTCAGGGACGTTGCTCACGCGGAAGCGTCGGCGGCAGCTGCTGCTGCAAAGACGGCGACATCGCTTCTGCTGCGACCGAAACCGCTATGAGAGTTCGCGGCGAGGTGCTGCGCGCTCTCTTTTTGGTCCTAGTGTCGGTCTGCCTCATCGTGTCGTTGTGGCTCTCAATAGCGCTGGCCAGCTGGCAGGAAATCCAAACGACAACAATTGGAACTGGTAGGTTAAGAGTAATCATCAACGTCTCATTTACGGCTCGAAGGAACCTCTGGGATCGGTCATGTATCGAATCATTTCTTAATGTAAACGCAGCCGTTACGATTCGTGGAAGTAGTTTAACATCAGTTTGACTAAGGTGCTGCATAGTTTGGGTTTATCAACCATAATTACTCTATAGTCGTGTGATAATATTATGGGGTGGACTTTTGGTATGCAACCATGAGTCACATTTGGGTAAAATTTTTGCTTTTGGGTAGATAGTGCCGCACCTTCGAATATTGCCATTACGACGACGGATGTCGTGCGATAGGTAATACTATATCGTATAGCTTCTTGTAGCGGCTTGTGCAAATAAATATTGCCAATATGATTTACCAATCAATAAAATTATATATATATATATATATATATATATATTTGTATATATATATATATATATATATATATATATATACAAATATAAGCAATCTATCTCCAAATAATTGCAAGGTGGCCGGCAGGCTACAAACATAATTTCTTCGGGGATCCTGTTTTTACCTCATTTCCGCATTTCCTCTGTGCTTTCAGGTTGTTCTTTGGAACAGAATCTCACATGTACGGGAGCCTGCACAAATAAGTTATGGTATGACTGTTCCGAGTATCTCGGTGGAAAAGGCTGCTTCGTGTCCTATTGTGGTAAGCCATAAAGAACATTCATTTGGTTGGCATGTAATGACCTCCCTGCAACTGCGGGCTCCCTCTAGACGGCTACATGATTGATTGACCCGCATCGATGCGCGATCGCACATCGCGTACGCCATAATTACTTCGTCGTCTCGATATTATCAGAGATGTGTTCAATGGGATCACTGAGAGTGTAATGTTATATTCGTTTCACTCAATACATGACCTTTTTTAAGGTAAATTTATACTTTCAAAAGTAAATTTTGTGGATTTTTTGACGGTACCTTGGATTTGAACATAGAAAGAAAGAGAAAGAGAGAGAGCATCATCTTTACGTGGTACAGACTGTTCTTCTATCCCAATAATAATAATAATAATAACAAAAGGTGCCACATTGTCCCTGTGACTTTCAGTATCTGAATCTTCCACTGATGAACGTTCGTTTGCTTACTGTACCCTTGCAGTTCCCTGCACCGACCCGATCTACTCGTTCGATGGACAGGAGTGTCCGTTCCTCTACGCTGAAAAAGAAGAATGCCCCTCATATTGTTGGCATCAGGTCCCGGAGCCCGACTATGATCTACTTGACGACGAGGTGTTTGAGGAGGACCATGACGATGAGCTATACTGACCCCCGGCCAAAATCATCCTTCCTTGAGGAATGTTGTAGCGCGATCGATGAAGTGGACGAGGAACTGCAGAACTGCGTACGATAGAAACTCTGTTCTCTCTACCCAAATCGTCGGCGGGAGAGACCACTTTTGACGATCTGTGCCCACCGAAGATCTGGACGAAAGCAAAAACCAATGATAATGGCGAAAATGAAACTGGTCAAAATGTATGAAGAGAAAGAACGCTGGCTAGCCAACGATTGTGCTTCCCGTCTGGCGAGAATAACTAGTTGACTGGTTACCACTGTTGAGGGGTTGTTGGGGCCGCTCTTAGCGGCCCTTTTTAGTTAAGGTATGTTCAAGGGGGGTAGTTTTCACGAGACGCGAATACGAGGCTCTATCCAGGAACATATCAATTGTAAATCACATAATATTCACAGAGTATATGGGACGTATGATAGCGACACTTCGAAAACTGCTATTGTTGCTATTGCTGCGCTTGTTTGTCCATAGAAGAGCATATTATATTTATGTTAAAACAAAGTTTGTCTCGGCAGCAACTCGACTGAGCTCATACCGTAGCATACACATGCAGTTCTTTCAGCTATCTCTGACATGCACTGTTCACATTCGTGCGTCAAATTATTGTTGTCCACCAAAGTCGAGTTGATCGGAAGAAGAGTTGATCGGAAGACTGGGCAATTTCTATGAGTAACGTCTTCAAGCGAACAGATCATCGTGCCACTGTGTACAGCGGTGCTGCGCGACGCCGATGTTTCGAGGAACAAGTAACGTTCGGCGAGGCAATTTGTACTATAGACAAATAGAAGAATAATGTAATTAATTGTTTTGTAAAGTTAGGTAAACAACAAGAAATGCACTCCCGTACCCGTTTGTGAGACACTGTTCCAATGGAGTTCAAAGCGACTACCGCCATAGCGTACCATGGTCAGCTTGATTGCAATTCCTATGCAATTTAGACTCATTCGTCGCTCGCCAAACTCGCCAGAGACAATGACGCGAACTGTGTCCCCATGAGGACAAAAAAATCTGGTTACAGCCAATAGAGCTTAATTTTAGAGGCTTTGTCGTCGTCCGCCATCGATTGTAGGACGCCTCTTGTTCTGCCTCCAGAGAGTTGCTATTAAGAGGAAGAAATGTGCCTGGACATGAGACCAAAACGAGCTGAATGTGAATTTAACAAATGCATAAGAGAACACGTCTAGGGAAGGATAGGGGTTTCGCTGCTTAAAATGATTATTATGGATTATTCCTATTTGTTATTGGGAGAGCAGCGTTACTCGCTAGCGGGAGTACTATGAGGTAGCGCATGAGGAACTGGGGTGGATTCATGCTCCCGCAGAAAAGAATAATATAATTAATATAATATCTGATGTGATGCGAATCGTAATTTAGTGGCGGGTGCAAAGATCGCAGTGTTGTAAGGGCGATACGACGAGCGTGAGCATGAAAGCGAGGAAAACACTTTGTAAAATGTTTTTGAATAGAAATAAATGCTATTTTTGTTACGACGGTCAATGTAACTCGGTGTGTTCCCTTGCATGTGCCATAGCGCTACTTGGGTTTGTTCATCGTTCTGCAGCCATACAGTCCTCCACCTTCTACAATAGTTAGCAACGTAACAAGATTCGAACTGGCAAAACTCCATGGACTATATCATCCACCAGCAAAAAAAAAGGTTCCATCGGTTGGACCGATCGTTTATGTTTAATCATCAGCCAGACATTGTATCGAAGGCATAACGATCGGCAAACAATTTCCCTAAAAGTGTATCTACTATATGTCACTAACTTCATCATACATATACTAAAGGTCACACTGATATCATTCGGGACACAGAAGCAATATGGCAGTTGTTAGAAGAGAAGCATACGATGTCGGGGTTAAATGACGTTTATAAAGTTTTCTTTTTTTTTGTCAATAGCAGCTTAGTAGGGTACGTGCGTGGAACGATAGATATTGCAGAGGAATTGTAAACCTCATCAATGACGGCAAAAGCAGAAGTTTCTCATCAATGACGGTGAGCTCATTCTGCCGTCAGATTTAATCAACGTTCTATATCGTGGTGATCTAATAACGTAATTAGCTCATTCGTTGCCCCCTTGAAGAGACTCACTAGCTGAAATAGGTGCGCATATATAATTTCACCAAAGATTGAGTATCCGATTCAACAGGCGCAGATCTCACTGTCCAGTGATTACACCCTGACGCCGTTACCGAAACATGACTTTCGAACCGTGAATATCACCATTTAACTAACTCGTGTACTTACATCCGGGAACGGCCTTGTTCTGAGCCAACTGTGTCTTTTCTCATTTATTTCTTCGTTATTTTGTTATTGCCGACACTTGTGCTATGGCTAGGCTGGTAAGCATTGGAGTTAACCAATATAAATACAAAAAAAAACAACACAAAACAAACAGTATCTGTGTTCCAGTACAGCGCAACGCAGTGACACAGCTTCCCTAGAGATCGGCTCACTTTAATGTCGATTGGAATGTCTCTGGCGGTGGCCGTGCGTATGAAAAAAAATTCCTTCTCTCAAAAAAAAAAGTATAGCTCACTGAGCTCCACGAGTTGAGCGAAACTTATGTCGAACCCAGCTCTGCATAAACCGATTGTCAAAGAGAACTTTCGAGCAGAATAAGAAGCGGCACTCAGACAGAAACACCCCCATCCCTACCTTCCTTCCTCTGACCCCCTGACCCCAGCCCGCGATCTTTGATTGTAATTTTCGTTGCACAGACTTTGTTATGGCGGGCATATCGTGTTGTTGTGCACAAAACGCAGATTCTCCTACTATAATACAACGTTAGCTACGTGTTCATCTCTACATTTGTTGTTGCTGTTGTCGCTGTTGTTGTTACTGTTATTGTTGTTGTTAACTTAACTATCAAGAGTTGCTCAGCTACTTAGAAGTCGAATACGAGAAAAGGGTTAAGTCTGCTATCCACGCCGCCCCGCTCGTCTTCACATCGTGGTCGTTAAATTTTAATGACACATTAAATCCGCAACAGGACGAAACCAGTACCACCCACGTTGCCCAATCCTCCTTTTGGAGTCGGACGACGAACTACGAGTGGAATAAAGAGAACTACACAATTGTTCTCTACCATCAGTAGATCTGAACACACCGAGAGCGATGCATATCGTCATGTTGACACGGGAACGTTTTACGAAGAAATACAATAGTGTGTACATGCATTATTATTATTATTATTATTGAAATATCATATTATGGTATACAACAATAAAAGTAAAAAGTGCCCGCACAGTGAACACAAGCTCAGTATTACGACGTATATTACCTAAGATTTGCGTTATCCTTAAGGCCTTAAGAATATCGCCAGCCTGTAACCAATACTTAATCTTCTCACACTAGAATTTACTGAGAACTATATTGTACAGTAATCTCACCCGTAGTGTTGCCATCTTTGGGGACAGAGCTTGGAGCCTAGTCCCTTCAGTGTCTCAGGATCAGCCGCAGTGCACCTGGATCTGTACATTTTCCAAAGGGGAAGATCTCACTCGATATAATAGCATAGTTCGAGTTCACTCGTCGCTGCTAGACATAGTGCAGACTTTTCCATGTGCTTCCTTTACAGCAGCAGAAGAGGCTAAGAGTCGAAAGAGTACAAAATATCCGAATGATTTGCCGTTATTCGCTTTGTTCGGTCTTATCGTTACGCCGGCGGCGCTCTCGCAGTTTGTCTATCCCGGGCGGTGTCCTATGTCTACGAGCGCCTGTCCCCAGCTAGTCGGTAGCCAGCCACAGGCTCCAGCAGCCAGTGTACCCACCGAACTTTACGAAATAGGAAAATCTCGACCGCACCCCTACCCGAACTCTCATTCCCCCATCATCCTCTCAGCTCCGATATCTTTAAGGAGTTGTAATGCCACTTTCCCCCGGCGTCCAACGGTGAACCGATTGTGTTTCCTCTCTGCCATTGAGTACCACGCGTCGAACGCGCCCCGCACACCTCTACGCAGTATCGTCCGCATCCCCATATTGCTTACTACGCCCACCAGGTTTCTGCTCTTTGTAGCGGTCTTGTACCCCTTTTTTTCTACCCCATTTTTTTTGCCATGGCGCTCGTGCAATTGAGACCCGTCTCGTCCCGCACAACCCCCCCCGGACTCCCGCCACCTAAGGAAGTGACAGTGGCGATTCGGCCTGTCTGCGTGCCTACGCTGCTGCTAGATCATGCGTTCTCGTTGGTGCCGCGCCTCGACGAGATATGAAACCTTTATTACTTCGACTACAACTTTTATTCAAGGTGCGGCGCTGAGATTCATTCACAAGCGTCGCATCGCCGCGCTGTTCAATGTATGGTGGGCTGTCGGCCGCTGAACGCCACACTCGCCTCTGCCAACATCCAATATACACACATATCATATATGCGAATCGATATATTCGAGCAGGGCGGCGGTCCCCGTTCGCTTCCTGCTCGTATTCCTCAACAGCGGAGGACGGAAAGAAATGATCGGAGGGTTGTCCGCGTCTCCAGGTTTGCGCTCTCGCCAAGGGACTTTTGCGCCACTCAGCGAATGACGCGAATAGGAGGAGAAGTCCTAGGAATGGAATTGAGGGGGACTGAAGCCAGCCGAGAAGAGGGTCACAGGCGTTTGCGTACGGCTGAATCGAGCCGGCATCAGCGCCCATTGCTACAACGCGGCTGACAGAAGCGAAAATTCGCCAATTTTCCCCACTCGCGGCTCTTACGGCGCCGCCGCCGCCACTTCGTATAAGCCGTATTGTAGATTTAGATTTGGAGCAGACAGAACGGGGAAATTTTAGAGGAAACGAAAGGGCACAGTATTTGAATGTCTCTCCCTCCTCTCGATGTCTCTCGAAGTGGTCACAGTGGTATGTTCTAGTTTCTATGGCCCTGCCTTTCGAGCTGATGTACTGCCATACATATGGACTTCGTCGGCGTATGTTTCAGCACGAAGGGCGTAACCTGCGCCACGTCGAAATGGCGAAAACCTTACGACTGTGCTTAAATAGAGGTTTGAGCTAATATCTCGAGAGAGCGCTAGGGGGCACTGGTGAGAGGCACATGATGTAAATGTTCATGTGACAAAAACATGAACGCAACTTAATTACACGGTCTCCCTTGTAGAAAACATAGCTACTAATATAGCCTAAATCAGAAGTAAATTGATGTGTTTTTAACAGGCTACCAAAAGAAAGAGAATGTACTCTAAAGATTCATCCAGTTAGCTTATGGATTGTGCCGAGCAATATGATATGTAGTTAAGAAGACACCCCGAAAAATGGAAAGATCTGCTAATTATATCCCTGGCTAAGAATCGGGCTAGGCAAAGCAGAAGAAACAGAGAAGGAAGACTGATTGCGTTTTACATTGAAATGTTGTACACACCCATGAATAATAGATATATGCAAATGCATTTGTATATATATATATATATAATATATTGATTTATATATATATATGTGCATAACTAAAATATAATATATGTCTTTGTTGAAACTCACCTATGTGTATACACTCAAACGCTCCGTGAAGACAGAAGTAAAAACGTCCGTATTTCAGACACTTGTCCAACCTGAGCACAGATTTTTATTGACCTCTCGCTAATAAATACAATGCGCAAACTCGATATATCCGTATCTCACTACAAGAGTAAAAATATTATATATATATATATATATATGGATTAATATCGGATTACTATGGAATCATTGAAGCGTGTTCTCTGCACTGTCGTGGAAATGATGGTGACATCCTGTAAAAATAGAAATTAATACTCAAATTAAGTGGTACTTACATCTAGACTCAGTATAATTACCCCGCTAAGAAAGATGAACTGAAAATAGTCCATAATGAATCAAGGATATCGAAATATTCTACTCGCATATGTTATCAGCGATAGCGAAGTTGCATGAGGCTTCATCGAAGTTTTAAGATCATTGGTCGCCCAGTAGATTATCTTGGCATGATTACAAGCTTCTACACTTGCATTGTTTGTACCTGATCGAGTTTCGGCTTTCGACATTCTCCGAGTCGCGATGTCTCGGGTCGAGTGCATCCTGGAAAACAATACATGTTGCGTTCGGTGTTCAGTGTATATGTTGTCAGTGCGAGACCTTCATGTATTGGCTCATCGATTTAACTAGGTGTTCCCTAGGAGCACACTACACTCAATCATCATCGCGAAGACCGCTTTAAAAAAAGTGCTCAACAGAAATAGTGGCTACAAGTGTTTGTTCAAGGGCAGTCCAAGAACGATACTATCAATAGAGAAGGGACAAACCTTCGGGGTCGACACAGGGACAGGCGTCGACGAAGTAGCCTCCTTTGACATTCGTTGTGGAGCATCTGTGTGGACGCAAATCGAACAGAGGTGATTCATAGGAGCTCAACATCAATTCCTTCTCTGGTTGGTTGGCAAAATGACAGTGATGCTCACGCACGAACGAGTGGCTAGAGTGAAATGCGTTGACGGGAGTTGACTACAACTGGCATTACTGATGCAACTGATATGTAGAACTCACATTTTGCCGGGCGTGCCAAGACTCCCACACTGACGACTCTGCGAGGCGGTAGGAAGCTCCACGCAACAGCCTGATGTACACTGATAGTTCCAACGACAGCTATCACCGATGGTCAAATTCTGCGGTGGAATCAAACGAAAGTTGTTAAATTTCTATATTGAACAACGTTCATGGTGATCGTATGAGATGAGGAAGTGTGAGCTTGCCTCGAATGTTGACACCCTTGCAAATGGGTAAGTTCAGCATTGGATTGATTGAACTTTTAGCTCACCAGCAAATATGCTAACAGTGTAACGCTATGTTTCCGTTAGAAGGATAACCGATCGCTTCGGGCAACCATCATCTTTGAAGGTGGGCCAGTAAAAGGCAGAGTTTTCATCAAGTCGAACGCCTTTGTTACACCGATCTGCTACAGTAACAGTACGCGACTTACCCTGATTTCTGTGAAAGGGACTCCATTCATATCTCGTGAGACATCTTTCTGTTCAAACGGATTCTGAAGATCAACAATCGATAATATATTAGAGTATTAAAATGCGTATAATACTTGCGTCAACTTGCTGTCACACCATAACCACTTCGCAGTGACGATTTTTATGTTAGAAAACGAGGACTGTCAATTATCATATTTTACTCATTCGGCGAGCTCGTACTGCAGCGCATCTTGTGAATCCAAGTGAATAAATATGTCTCATCTCATAGGAAAGGTCTATATGATCTAATGGCGAAACATGTCCAGTACATCTAAGTTAAATGAAGCGCTTCCTTTAATTTTGTGGTGCCACCAGGCATTTTTGCCATTAGAGGATACGACTATGAAAAATGCATTAGCCAACACCATTGACAATGTGAACGAGTGAGAAATCCACTAACAAGTGGCGCAGAAGTAGTGGCCGTGTCAGAAACTTGGTCTCATCGGCCAATCATCTGATTCAAATGGACACGGGCACACCGCACAACCGACAAAGGAAGGATATTATACTGGCAGGTTTACTACTAATTAAGTTTATCGCCTTTGTTTCGCTTTCAAATGAGCTCATCAGCGAACCTAGACAAATCAACCTACCTTCTGAACAAGTCAAAATCTATAACACAACAAGCCATGTGTTCGTAAATCCCTCATTTTCGTTCTACTCACACGAGGCATCGATTAGTATTTAATCATTTCGAACAATTATCTAGCAACAAAAAATCGGCGCTCACAAATTTGTATTGGTCTACGGCGTCGTGCATGTTGAGAACAGAAACAACTGCAATAATCTGTGACGCCTTATTCAACCGAGTCATCCTTTGACACCGGACGTATCTCCGATTCCGCTGCGAGTTACACGTCGTCGCACCAAGCACCCGCTTTGATTCTCGTTTTCGTCAGTGAATCTTCACTCCGCCACAATCGAACAATACCCTTCAACTAGAGAACATACGAACTCGCCGTAAGCTCTCGCCTTCCAGCGAGACTTCACCAACCGTGTCTGGTCTGGATGTGGTCGACACCACTATTTCTCTGCGTGTGCATATGTTCGTTCAGCTTTTAGTTATGCGGCAGAAAGTTGGATATTCTAAAAAATGTCGCTTCTTCCCTGCGGCGGCCCTTCGTGGATGTCACGGTGGCACCGCCAAGTGTTCTGCAACTGTTCGCGATTCGGTGGAAAGGGTTGCAACGGTGGAAACACTATAGTTGACGGCCGTTCGTTGTGGACGTCGGCTGTTATCCCTCGCCCACGGGAGGTGGTTGCATCTCCGGTCCGGTCAATAACATCATTAACCTGAATATTTATCTTTGTCTTCTTCTTTCCTTTCTTTGTTCCATAATAGCGATTGTCTTTCGTTGGCCGACACGAAACGCCAACGTCTCCTCGTATTCGAATTGGACTCTACCCAATTTTGCCCGCTGACGAAGAGGATAATTCTTTGGAAGATGTACTGTTGCAGTATATGTTGTTATGGCAGTGACGCAACGGGGAGGGTTTGAACCCCCGCTTCAATAGGTAAATGTCAATCGGTTACGAACGGAGTCAGTACATTAGCAAATCAAGCTATTCCTGTTTGGAATTAATCAACCACTGGCCTACACCGATCGTCTCATTGTGTCTTCGTACAACGGATATATTTGATATAAAATAGGGAATTTCACTGTGGGGGTTTGCTGGAATTAACGTCCACAGGAAAATGTTATACAATGCAAGCCAACGTCGCCAACGGAATTTTCTATCTACTTGTGCTTGTCGCTGGCACGTGTCAATTAGCTATATTTAACACTATGGTTGGTTTTGATTTTGAGAGATGCAGGCTGCCAGGCAGTTGACATCTCTCCATAAAAAGGGCAACTCATGTTAGTCGAAGCAAAATTTTACTTAGCATTTGTTAATTAGTTAATTTAGCAAGTGGTAAACAAGGGATAAAAAGAGAGCGAAAAAACCTTGTACAATGAAAATGCCTGAAAACGATGTACAAGCAGCGTCTGGAGTTCCTCAATCGATCAACGAGTAAAAATTGTATTGACATAAAGTTGTATTCGATCGAGAAAAAAGATCCCAGAAATCCCACCAAATCATCATCTAACCAAATCTAACCCAGCAGGACACTTGTAATCCGGAGCATATTGTATTTAAAGTCTCGGCACGCCACCCCAAACAGAGATAACAATCGTTGGGCAAACACCCCCTCGGTATCTCCTCCAGCCGCCGGATTTACGCTATGTACCTCTCGTCTCATCGTCGAAAATATATAGTATTAATCCAGCAAGGAAGGCTCGGCAATCCGACGACACTGGGTTACTCACTCAGGCGTAATGCCACTGCAGCGCGCCACTGCTGCTAGCGCTCGTTCGCGTCTTTTGCCGCTATTGGTGAATAATGAACAAGAACTTTCAACTCTCCATCTCGCATTGCGTTTGCCTGCACCACCGCGCCCTCATACACAGAACACACACACGCAGTAGTTCTCCATCGGCATCGCGCATCAACTGACGAGGTAAGAGATCTGAAGCCAGGCAGACGAGAGTGAGAGAACGCGCGAGGGAACAGATCCCTCAAAAAGCGAAGGCTCCTCGGGAATTCCTGCTCCTCTGCAAGAAGGAGGAGTGAGAGATGATCACTGGACAACACCAGTGCCCTGCCCGGGGGGTGCAGTCGGAACAACAAACAAACTGTGCACCGCCTCGGGCCCATATCCCACCCCCGGTTCCCGCTAGCACCCCCCTCCCTTCCCCCATACTTCGCCAGCCGTAAAAGACAGCGGTAAAAACACGAATTCTAGTGGTAACCCTAGCTAACAATTCCGCTAGAGTCATTAGTTCGGGTTCGCTCAAAGCTACCGACTGCGTACAGCGCAGGGCGGAGGCGAATCTTCCCGAACACGAGCTGGCTTTGCCGGCGGCTTTCGCCCGCCGCAGTATCTCTCGTATCTAGGCGCGTAGTAGTATCAAGAGCTGCTAGCTAGAGCTGTATGCTAGGCTAGCAGCTAAGTAGGTATCGTAAAAATTTAATGACACATTAAGTCCAAGAAGTGGCTCCAAGGGTGAGTTGTATGGAGAGAACGAGTGGAAATGAAAGAGATTATAACTATGGAGAGACAGAGAGAGAGAATAAAGGGGTAGGTATAGTGAAGAGCTTTTGAGGATGGTCCCGTAAACGGGGGGGGGGGGGGTAGCCTCTCCGGGGTTCTTCGAGGAAGAGCAAATCAAAAAGAGGTTGCAGGTGAAGTAATGACACTGCACAGAACGAGACAAGGAAGAACGGAGGTGATCCCTTTAGTGTGTGTGTCTGTGTCTGTAGGCGTACGCATCTAGACAGGCAGTGCAACGCGATGATAGATCGTGGTTGATAAAGGATCAAGTGCAGAGACAATTCGGATACCGATAATAAAGGCTACATGCGAAGCTAACCCTAATCGAATTGGTTGAGGAGTTTAGATAATCATGATTGGTTCGAACTAAAGTGATACGAAGGTATACACGCGTCGGTGCCACTGCTTACTCTTATCTCGTGTTCAATTCCTTCCGTTGTTTTGAAATACAAATATATATATATATATATATATATATATATTGCAAAACAAAAGAATCTCTGAGTGGGTTGAACCCGAGAACGGATCAATTCAGCCGTCAACTAGATCAAATAGCGAAGATCACAAGTAGTTTATTGCACATCTGTTCCACCCAATGACTTCTAACTCTTGTATCACTCCTCAAACTTCGGTTACCCGTTGGCTAGACATCGTTTCCAAGTTCTGTGTATGTATCTCCAAAAAAATGAGCAGCATTTGTTGAGCCCCTCAAGTCGCTACATTCTGTACGTTGGTCTTCACCTTGGTTTCTTGACCAAACCATCCGAGAGCCAAGCATAGACAGCAACCTCCCAGTTCTTGAACGGCTATCAAGGGAGTCATGGACGCCCCCGTTGGCCCGTGCCGTGTTGCCGCCACCATCGTCATGACACGCTTGCGGGATTCACCGTGTTGCTTGATCTCATCCCATGCTCCTTTTGGCTTTTGGCCCAGCCACTATCTACCGGTTTCTCCAGCATCTCAGCACACGAACGAGGATCTACGCCCCTTCGCCAACGCAGCCCTCGATGGTCTTCCTGAATCCCCGGGTGTGTTGGAGACGCGCGGGGGGACGGGGGTGTCATCGCGTTAACCTAAGCGGAAGTGGCAAAGTTTGGCTAACGTCCCGCTCTGAAGGTGTGCAAGTGGCCAGTAACAGAAGTTGTAGGAAACAGCCATGCTAAAGAAGGGGAGGAATAGTTATCACCGGTACCACAAAGTCTAGCACGAAAGAAGAACTCTTTTCAATGAGAAAAAAAGCCCCAATGATTGCAATGTACACGCTGACCAGGCACTATTCACTGCAGGGTTGCCTGGTCAAGTGGGAATACTGTTCATAACAAGGACACTAGCGCGTGGTGAACTTGCTCTGTTGTTTCGTCAAGAAGTCAATTAGAGCGCGCTCGCCACCTAATTAACTAATGATTTGCGGGCTACATCAATATTACGATCATTCTGAGGAATGCATTTGCAATGAAGACATGGCATCTTGATAGAGATAACGCAGTTCTGAGCCTTAGTGAAAGTAACATTGAAAATGTGAGTTCATTCCTTCGTAGATTTTTTCAATGAATTCGCAGACATTTACAAACAATTATCCATTCTGCTCGGGAGTAGCCGCTATCTCATTTGAGTTCCTTTTCGTCCAAGGCTTTGGCCAGTATCGTCGTATTCAAACGTCGTTTGAAAATCCGTTTATCTGTTGAATGGCAATAAGCAAGCGGAATACGTCCCACCTCTGAGTTATACATCTATGCACATAACGGGCAGATTTCTCCGATTAGTATTCTTGCCGATATACGTAACACATGATCTTCATGAATCTCTTGCGTGAATGTCGGTTTAACCAGGCGTGGTCCACATTTCCGAGAAGCGTGTCTCATCTTTCAATACGTTCTTGCTTAGGATTCAGGTTGGGTCAACTGATGGGATTCCTTCCTGCTGATCAATCTCTTCACTAGCCGCAACAGCCGAGATAGTGATTGAGACTCCACCTCTGCATTGACTGTATTGGACCAGCTTCGGAGCTGGTCGGCACGCACCCGAATATGTTGGTCAGCTTACCACGACCAGCGTGTTAGCCTCTAGCTCACGATGGTCGCATGAACCCCCGTACTGTGTAGCAAGAAGAGTACGCTTCCCTAGACGCTGCCAATGATCGGGGCTGTCCCACTAACCATCCCTACGGCTCTATCCCGCGATACCAGGCGATGCAGTCATTCATCAACAGCCAATCTTTCTGCATATCTAGCAATGGCAGGCTGGTTACCTGATGTTCAGGGCCGGTGGCTGTGGCCGGCTTCGTCGATATCCTCCAGCTAACGACCATCGAGACCAAACAAGTATTTCACACGCGACACGTCAATCTTGCTGTGGAACAGTTGTATTCGTATCAATATGCATGGGCGCACGGTGGAGGGGGATATATTATACACATCGTTCAATAGGTATCACAGTCGAAATAAAGGTGGATCTGTCGATCGCCTTCTGGTCGAGGAGACCATTATCAGTGTTAACACGACCCTGGGTAAGAATAATACTGTGACATGGAGGGTGCTGTGCACATACGTGAACTTACGCATTCATTTATACGTGTATCAAGGCCAAATTAATACATGAAACAATGCTCAGGTAGAAGAAGCTAGCAGGCGGCGTGAGACGACGGCGTATCCGAATAAAAGACAGCAATCGAATAATGCCGAATCTCAAAGGGACCCGTAAGCCTCGAGTAGCTCTTACACATAACTTGCACTTTGTTTGTGGATCGAGGAGGGCTGATGGGGTTCACCATATCTTTGGTTGCTCTGCGAAATGAACTGGGACAAAGTTTCTGAAATATCATCGATAAGGGAAGTGGCATAGTTCTTCAGGCCCGACAGCTATCTAATTGGTTAGTACACAATGTGCTGCTTGCTTCGGGCAGATAGATCGTAATGCTATTGGTTTGTATGGTCTAAACATATTAGCCTTGTTAAATTCATATTACACGTCTATAAATCATGTAATTTCATTTCATTAGACACGAGATAGATAATAGATCCATATTAATGGCCGGCAATACCCCCATCGAGGACATGACTACCTTGACAGTAAGGCACCAAGACATCAGGTTACTGTCAGTTGGAGTCAGTCATCTCAGCCATTGTGTATGTCCAACGGTTGGTAGCATTGCCACTTGGCTTGTTCGGTCCAGATCTCTCCCACTCCTGAATCCTGTACCCGAACTCCCGAGAGCTCTGAGCAGCTGAGCGGGTACGCGCATGCGCAGGGCTCGGCCTCCTTTTGGCCTGGGCGGGCTCTCCCATCCGGTTGAAGCATGCCAGGGTCTCCGAACGTCCTCAGACAGTTTACGAGCTCCATCGACGACGGAGCTGCGACTAGACCAGCCGCGAGCCTTACAAACACGTGCTTAAAGGACAAGAACTGCTTACGAACAGGACAATTAAAGACTACCACACGTAGCATCTTGATTTGCATTCCCTTTTTGTAGACCTCGCTCCAAGTGCTGATGTTGTATAGATAGTAACCTTAGAAATACGTCTGATCATATTTCATCTGTACACGACGTGCCGGTATAGATACAGTTCCTGAGGTGTGTTGTGCTTAAAGGAACGCCCGCTCAGAACTGTGACGATAAAAGAGGAGAGACGAACCGTCCAAACGGTAACACAATGGGCAGCTGCGAGGCAACGTCCGCGCCAGTGGGACCTCTGGGTTGGCCGCCGTGTCCCGAGGTTCACGCAGCGAGCGCGGAACCGCCCACGGCAAACCAGGCAGCACAGCACGCTTCGTATAGCCATCAAGGAGCGCAAGGTAAGATTGAGGTGCAATACAGTTCAGCAACGAGCATCAGTGCGCGTAGTTGGTCGTTTTCTGGTGCTTTGTGCAGTTGTTCCATAATACTGTGGAGGTCGATTCCCGCCCAATGCTTTTTAAAATGTTTATATTAGCTGAGACTGACTAACTGGCAGAGGCAG
Source organism: Stratiolaelaps scimitus (assembly GCA_019614645.1). Taxonomy (NCBI): domain Eukaryota; kingdom Metazoa; phylum Arthropoda; class Arachnida; order Mesostigmata; family Laelapidae; genus Stratiolaelaps; species Stratiolaelaps scimitus. Next base: position 9,602,586 of record JABWDB010000009.1, on the reverse strand, counting down.
GTAGAGACTCCCTATCCAGAGAAAACATTTATTTTAACCTGCGTTTTTGGTACTCTATGCTATATTCACAAGACTACCCTTCGTGTATTGTGCACCAAGTTGTGGGGGGGACCTGGTCAAGCAAAAGTGTCTTGGGTGTATCGCCATAGAGGACGCGCTCTTCGAATCGATCCGGCCATATTTCTGGCTAAGATGAGTTACGAACCCCTTTGCCACCGTTACGGCAACAACAACAACAACAGCTAAGCCAGCATGCTCGACTTGGCCAAGATGCTCCACCTCTCGCTCTATAATATAATGTTACTTACCTTGCCTTCTACTAAAGTGAGCGTATTCGTTCTGCCACGTAAACACATATTGATTGCTGCTTCCAGCGCAATGTAATCTGTGCTGGAGTCATTAGCAAGAGTGGCAAGCCTTCGACCTGCCTCGCGAGCAAACGAACGACCGAACCTCGTGCCGACCGGCCTCAACGGTCCTGCTTCGTAAGCTTCTATTGCTTGCCTCATAAGCAGATTTCTCCAACCGCACCCCTAGGCGCAGCTGCCCCCAACAGCACCCACACACGCCTTTCCCCTCAATCAGTCTACCTAAAAATCTTGTCATTAGCGGCTGTGACTCAGCTGTCTCTGCTGGTGTTGTGGCAGCTCACAGACTGTCAGTGTAAACGGCTAAGTCCAGCCGACTGAAACGGCAGGTAGTAACAACTTATTGATTCAGTCCTCGTCGTAGTGTATGTTTTGCCATGCTTGTTTGCGGCTCGCATCTGGACTCAAACCGGCATTTACTTTCTCGATCTGTTCCTCTCTCTCTCGCTCTCTCTCTCTCGGTGTATGTTATCTCGTGGACGTCTGTTCCTCGAGAGCTCATTAGCGAAATGGTGCCGCGGGCGGTGACCCATCGCCTATTCATTGGCTATCTATATTTGAGATCTTTTTCGTACTGTTATTACTATAAACGCGCACGATGCCCTCAGTATCCTTCGACAGAGAAGGGAACACCGAGATAGGTTGCTGCCCTTATTGCTTTTTGCTGGCACCGAACGGACGAGTGAAGAGCCTGCGCAAGGACAGCACGATCTCTTGCATACGCGGTTGTAGTGAGATGATCCCATGTGGTAAATGTTTCTCTGAAGAACAGAAGGTTTCAAGGAAATTAGCGCTAGAAGTATAATGCCTACGAGAAGTGTTCATCTATTCCTGTGGCAGTATCTTTATCTATACTGTTTCCATATATCTTGCTACGAACACTTGCATATATAGCAAGCACGGCGGTGATCCTTCATCAAAATATTTTATAGTAATAAGAAGTAAAAGCAGAACGTGTGGAAGCATTACAAGGAGCCGATCAGTGCTTACCGCTGAGCCGATAATTCAGTCAAAATTCTACATCCCCCACATACACTTCGGTGTTCGAGTTGGGATTGCCACACTTTGGTGGAATAACATAGAGATATCGTTTATTGTGTCTTATGACAGTGACCTTCAGCAACTTCATTGATCGTAGTATGATGGGAACCAATTGGAATAGGCTACACAATTGAATTTTCGTGTCCATCAAACTAACCTATCTAATATAGCCCACTGTGATCTCGCTGTTGAGCGTTAGAGTATGCAGTGAACATACTCTGTTCAGCAGATAATACTACTGCTACTGTACGAGAAGAGCTGCACAAAGGCGATCGAGGTTGACAGGGGTCACGCTCCTGGTGTCTATCCCGTCACACCGTATGTTACTATTTCTACTTGTCAATTAGCGACAGCAGGTCTAACCAACGGCCACTGTTGCTAATCCTCACTGTACCTCAGTGCACACATTGCAAACTAAAGATCAGCTCGCACGACGCCTGTCACTTCGATTTCGACGCAGATCTTGGACATTGGATGAGTGAGTTGGTTTAGACGTTGCCCAATCAACCCTCGGCTCAGATCGAAGACTGCCAACCACAAGTTAAAGCTTCGAGGCGCTGACGACAAAGCCGGATCGAGAGATGGCTGGCCATACGCAATCTATCTACGATCACAACTCGGCCTATAATTAACACTGACACCACGACACCCTCCATCGCTTCACTGTTTGAGAGGCTTGGTTATCTCGCCCTTACCATTTGTTTGATCTACGCACGGTGAAGAGAATTTGCCATTGGCCTATATCGGTCTCATTGGATTACGTGTCAGTGAAAAACACGCTCATACCGGCATTAGTACTGTATTGGCGTGCATATCCATATAAGATCAATTAGTATTGTCTCAGAGAAATTATTTGGTCGAAAATAGTCCTTCTCCAAAAATGCTGACGTATAATGGAAGTTAAATTTTACCACGACCTGGTGAAGTTGAACGTGCTCAGAGACGCCAGCTACAGTGCAACGCTCGACCCTGTATGAGTTACCGCACCCACTATCATAAAGCGCTTTCACTAGGAACTAGTGACTTCCGGCTGAGTAGCAGTTAGCCTCCCATCTGTCGTACGCTCGCCGGTCATCCCCTTGTGGGCTACCAATGCCACCATGTTCTGTTCTGTTTTCGGCGAAAACACCAACTTCACTTGGCGCAATTGCATAACGCACTCTATTTGTAGCTGCGCAACCGGCCCACAGCGGGACGTGCGGCCGATTTGTTGCATTCAGAAAGTGACGAACTGCTTTCAAAGCATTACAAATCTACATTAACGAACTGCCCCCTGCTTCACTGTGCTGCTGTTCTTCTCTACTGTCACTGCTGTTGACGTTGTTGTTTGGAGATTTGCTCAACCGGCACCGTCTCCATCCTGTGTGGGCACGAGTATATGTGTGACATGTGAGCATTGTCTAAGGGATTTTTAGTCAACTCGCATAGGGGCATCCTTTCGGAGTTTGAGTCTGTGGCGGCGGAGATGCCATAGTAATCAGGGAAACCATTAGCACACGGCACGCACATTTAGCTGACTACAACTTCACTAGACATTCGCATATGTTTAGCTTGGCTGCCGTCCGGTTCGCGAGAGCTGAGGTGTTCAGAGGCGATTAACAACCTGCACCACAAACATATAGCAAGCGTGAGAACACATTGTGGCATTGGACTGGATGCAATTCCCTTGATCGCTTTGTTTCGTGGTTCAGCCATCTCTGTGGGTTAACCAAATGCGACAGGATGATAATCGAGCGTTAAGGATCAAAACGAGACTACATCATCGACCATCTCATCCGACCACTATTGCCCACTAACAATCCGACTGAGTGACTGACACACTCGACTGAAGTGTGACTTTGTCAGACGGTGAATCCAACTCAATCGACCTACGATGTCCCCATTTCAGAATCTGCCAGCACAGAAATACTCGGATATCCGACGTAACAAATCTGTTATATATACAAAAGCTTCCATTGTATACGTACTCGAGAGGCATAAACGTCGTTACCTAACATCCAGATCGTTACTGATCTCAACAGCGATTTTTCGCATCGCCCAGCGCCGACGACGCCCCTATAGCAGTGAAAGGCCACCTACGTGTAGCGAAGATTTACATCGTGCGCAGACGGCGGCAAAGTGACTTGGGACTGTTAGATGGTGGTTAATGTGTTTTTGCCCGTCCAACATCCATAACCATCTAATCGAGTTGCTTGCTTGCTTGCTTCATCGCTACCCCTTCGATGATTGTCTATCGCCGTCTGCGGGTGGTCGAACACCGTCCACTGACGCAGCCGTCCACAATAATGGGAAGTTACTGCGAAGGGATATCGAGTCATAAAACGATCGCACGGCGCAGCGGATCTCGCATCGCTGGAAACGTGTCAATGCATACAAATACAATCTATGGAGATGCAGCTTGCCCCGCTTCTCCGGCGCTCGGCGTTAGCGCGCTTGTTCGGACAGAAACTTCACTTATTCAGTCCGGTGACACCTGCGTAATCTTAGTTAGTCCTGTGTAACAATGTCGCTTTGCCGTAGACAGCGATTTCCTCAAGAAACACCCGTCATTGACTTCTTGACGACGGCGACCGGGAGTGAGAGAAAAAGAGGATAAAGAGAGCAGGTGAGAAGAAAAAAAATGGGGATAGGTTTTATCAATTGATGAAATTGAACAAGATGCCACGCATGAGCATGCTGCTTTTTCGAAAGCATTTCGTGTGGTATATTCACTATTCTATGGTTAGATAAAGGGGACGAATCATTAGGCAAACACTGAAGTGGACATCATATGTTGTATATACCCTAACCATTGAGTTCTCCGTCAAAGAGTCATGCTGTTGAAAGCCAAATGTGGTTCAACATCCCTTGTTGCATTTAGCTATTAAAAAAAAACAGTTTACCCTACTCTGTTACCGCGTTACGTTTTGGTCTTTTACAACGGTTCGTTACGTATTTTCTTTGGCATAAACAAATAGAATCACATTTATTTTGTCTTTCAATTACATGCTACTCTTGACCCGGGACGGGACGCGGGGTACATAATTCGCACGGCAGGCAGCTTCGTCGTCTGTTGCTTGATCCATTTACTATCGTTCGATATGAGTTGATTTAAGGCAAAGACCTACTCCTCTGCGCTATTCCCTACATGCCTTAACGAGCAGACGAAATGGACACAATTTTCCGATAGGCGTTAATGTTATAGAAACATTTATTTGAGCTCCCTTTGTCGCTCTCCCTATCTCCTACGGACAGCAGATTCTTGGGCGGGCGGACAGTATTGCATTGTGTGATTATTGAAATGGTTGTCAATGATCATTTGCTGTCACGGTTGCAGCTTGACGCCATCGTTTATAGTCGGCTGGAGCCTCGTACAGGCAACAAAGCGGTCTTCCTCGGAACGAACGGCCATTTTCCTCAACCGTTTCCACGCTACCATCCCCCACCCGGACTTTGACTGGCTTGCTATTTCCCACGAGCAAATGTCAGCCACGTCCCGAACAATGGATACTAACAGCAGAAGCATTGCAGGAAGGCAACGAAAGCCTCCTCATAGCAGACCACACCGGCTACTTGGCAAGAGTACTGCTACACTCTTGTGCTTTCTGAACTCGTACATTTGCACTGCATCGGTGCTCAGTGGCTTCGCGGCAAACTCCCGAGGCCGTTCCGACTCGGAAAAGTCCACTTCGGTAGGAGGCGACGACGGCGCCGGGGTTGGGTTGGGGCGCCAACGGGCTGTAGCGCGGCTGTTCGCCAGGCGCAGGGAGGTCAGACGATTTATGAGCAGAGAAATCACCGGCGACGCGCCCAGATTTAATAAACGGCTGAAGTGGCGGCCAACCGGCTGGTTGAGCTGCAAAGAGCTGCCGCTGTTGCTACTTTGCTGCCGTGTCTTCAGGCTTCGCTGAAGCCGCTGGTACTGCTTCTGTCGGAACGAATAAACACCGGGCCACTACCTGCGGGACATACGAAGTCGAGGCAGTGCGCTCGCCAACCAAAACTGCCGTAAAGGACACACATACACACACACATCGTATACGAGGACAAGAATGAGGCAGCGATTCTCGCGACGTCCGTCGCGGCCGTGGCCGCGGACGACTGTCCTCGGCAAGAAGTGATGTGCGATGCGGGTCAGGAATTGGCGGAGGGCAGTGGGGTTGATCTCGAGTTGAGGCCAGGGCCGCGCAGAGCTTAGATGGTCAACGAGCTAGGGTCCAGTTGGACTGAAAGCGAAGGGGATTGGTGACGCGAATGTGCGGAGGGGTTCAACAACGACGGAGAGGTTCGTGTTCTTCAACAAATGGCCCTCAGGGGAAGATTCCTCGGCAAGGTGGAGACACGCCAATGGGTGTGGGGAGAGCCAAGTGAGAGATCTTCGACAATGACCGTATGTCCTCATAGCCGTCACAACGAGGAACGAACGCAGGAGAGCTGTCGAAAAGAGTATAGCATCGACAGTTGTAGAAATAGATGTGAGCTGAGAGGATCAACGAAGGGGCATCTCTCCTTTGGCGATTATCCCAGAAAGAGAAACGAAGTACTCATGGGAGGAATAAACGAATGGCACTGAACAGTGAGCAATAATTGGAAAATCAAACGAACCTGTATCGGTTCGACATCACCAGTTATATTACACAGATAAATAGATGCCCGGAACACGCCTGTGCATATATGAGTCCGCTAGAATTCTGCCTCCGTCATCGGATTCTCATTTTTCTCGGTCTCTCTCGCTCTCTCACTTCGGCTGGTAATATATAAGAAGCGTTGCACTAACCCGGCCCTCCCCCTCCAAGTCGCGTGTGTCTGTCTCTATTTCATTGCGATGTAACGAGCAAAGAGGGCTCGAGCCACATTCACCTTGTGATCAAGACAATAACCAGCAAGGCAGAGCGACGACGACGGCCCTTAGCTCCCACTCAGGCTCCGGAGTAGTGGTGGCAGTGGTTAATTAACCAGGCAGCCATGTCATCAGCAGGACAGCGAAAACCTGCCTGGTTGGTTCGTCGTTGAGCGCAGGCCGCGAAGGCGCACGGCCTCTAGACCCGATCAGGTTAATCCTTGCAGGCTCAGCACGATCGCCTCTTCTTGCTTCGCCATCGCGCACAGCCGGTGACTCACACATATTCGCTATAGCATACGTAGTTACCAGTCAGTCGGGCGGGCGGTGGGGGCTGGCAGTCCGTTGTTGATTTGTGAGGTTGTGCAGCATTCGTACCGTACCTCATCTATTATGCGATAGTCGCCAACGCAGGATGAAGCAAATTTCTCCTCCTTTTTACATAGCAATAGCAGTGATGGTAGCATTGGCTCTAGGAGCGGCGTACACATCTCGTTAAGAATTGAGACAGCCGATGGAATTAAATGAGCGCGAAGACAGGCGCTCATTGTTATTACGACGATGATCATCAGACACATGTGGTATAGTTATGCGTCAAAGGGGTGTGACGATTGTGTCGAAATTGATTTAGCCAAATTCATTTGGGTATACAAATGATATGTGCACTAATAATTAATATGTGATAATGAATAGTAGTAGATCTATTTGTCAGGCCTACAATACGTGTGCGGTAGAATTCGCTGAAATCAGCTGAAAAAGTATGAATTTCACTTGAGTTCGAACCATCGACGTTATCGAAGATTTTTATTTTGCCTTTAAGACCGGAACTCTGTGTTCTCTGCATTCGCTCATTGGACATATCAGTTTGGGTTTGAGCTAAATTTCGAGACTTTCCATGGCATATGTTGTGTCCGCACTTGAATCAAAACCCCGATCATGAAATCAACTCTCGCCTTATCGCAGATAAGATAACAGACGCCGCAAAAGCAACATGAACAACGACTCGATAACGATCTTTCACTTGTTCTCTCGCTCTCTACCCCCCCCCCGTATGGCTTCACCCGGAATATTAAATACATCAAATAATTTAATTAAAAACACGCGTCATTTCGAACAGTTCCGAAACTGGAATCGGCCTCAAGGGCCGCGGGGGACGGTTTGGGCAAATAAAGCCAAGTCATTAGATGTGTTGCGATATATTAGCTGCGCCTCCGCTCACCGTTCAGCCAAACCCAAACTCGAAAGTGAAACAGAAAATGTTTTGATGATCTTCACTGCGTTTTTGTATGTGGCCGGCGCTGTGTGTGCGTGTGTGTGTACGCTTCTAGGCTCGTATCTGCTGGCTGCCCCCTGAGCAGCAGCAGCAGCAGCTGGAGTAAGCAAATGTCGGTAGTCTCGAACCATCTTCCATCGTTAGCGGGGCATAAATCATCATTATCAATGTGGCCGAACGGCGGACGAGTGTCGAGGGAAACTGAGATCAGCGGGGACTGCTCATCTGTTCATCCACCTCTTCTCCCCGTTCGCTCTCTCTCCCTGTCTCTCTCTCGCCTTGGCCAGTCCAACTCCTACACAAACTCCCAACTCGGGAAGCTCCTCTGAGCAGGGCTCCGCTACTCGCACCGCCACCCCGACTCACCCGATCGAATTCGACGATCATTCATGTATCTGTTTTAACGGGGGGCCATTTCCGAGCGTATTCATGTATAGTGTTACTGTGGAACTGCAGAATCTACACTAGCGGCCATTATTACAGATACGTGCGTTTTGAGGGCGGAGTGCCAGGCCAGGGCGCGTAAAAAACGCGTGCGGACGGGATAACTTTTTGTGGGACCCGTTTCATCTCAATGCGCGTTGTATCAGGTACGGCAGCCTATGGGTACGCAATCGAACACAAGGAAATGGGATGGTGGCCGTGTTGAGCTGCACTTACGCCACAGAAATGCGGTTACCACTAGATGCAGACAATGCCGTGTTATTGTTCTACCCGAAAGGAGGGTCTCAAAGTCTAGAATCATGTTTCTCCAGAACACAATACACTTAGAGTTCCTGTCAAGACCTACTCGTTCACTTTCCCACTAAACATTAGGATGCTATGGAACAGAACAATGCTGGGTATGTTTCATCTGTTCGCAATGAGCTTATGACGCTTGCGCGAATCGTCAGCCGGGGACGTGGGTGCCGGCCCGCCCTGAGATGAATTTTTCCAATTTCTCCTGTTAGCGTCATCATTCAATGGCCAGCCTTGCTCCGCCAACTTGCAATCTACGCTGGTTGCCTGCAGCGGATGGATGAAGTCTGTTTCGTAGTAAGGGTCGCCGTCGCCGCCGTAGTATCACTCTAGTATGAGCTTGTTCAGCTGTGCTGCGGTTCCGAGCAACACGTCCACATCTAATTGGATCTCTCTGTCGATCGCCGAGGCAACGCCGACGAGAAATGCCAGCCAGAGCGGGGCCCCGCCACGCACGAACCATCCTAGCTACAGCTTGTTCGAAGGATACCACTGTGGGCAAAATTGCCGAAATCGCCGCGCTCCCACTCGACCAAGCATCTATATATGTATGTATGTATATATATACGCATACGGCCGCACATACAAACATATGTAGTTTACTTATGGGCCAATCAGCGCCAACATCTATCTCTATAAGAAGATTCGGTTTACACGAGGCTGCCTCGCGAGCTGTTATCTATTCGTTGGTTGCTGCGCTCGCTGGCGCTACTCAGCGAACGACTGACACTGAAATGAGGCGATTTGTCGCTCATTTTCCATATCATCTATATGGAATCGCGTAATCGACCAACGCAGCGTTTTGCGCTGGCGTATATATATAATCATACTGCGATACTTGTATTACAAAAATTATGTGTAATGTCCTTCGCCGTCCTGGTTACTCAGCCGTACTCGTATATAACGATGGGGGCGGCTTCGATGCAAAAACGCCTAAGTTGATTATGGCGGGAGCACACAACGTTTTGCAATTGCTAGCTAATTATACTATCTGATGTATATAATTGTTTTTCATCTATCACACAAGCATTCCTTCTACATGGATACAGGATTAACTCACGGAGACGTTTTCATTAATGTGCTGTTCTTTTTGCTTTTGATATCAATGAAGATGGACCTTCGGAATGTTCTTTAATACAAGTGGTCACAATGTACGTATTGTCTATATGAAGCACACTTTCTTTGCCTTAAATATACCCAAATTGATCCTGACAGCTCCGCGGGCAATGCGCCTTTGACGAGTACTGTCGGCGTCGAAAGGTTCCAGCACCAATACTATAGAAAAGCCACCCGATAGTAAACACCGGGACATTCGAATTTCTCCTATCTGTTGTCACATACACACCTGCAGTCATATTTCGGCGGGAAGCACTGATTAGGCAGACCGCTTTCACAAGATGCATCGAACGCTCCTCGAACAGTCACTCTGTTTCTCTCTCTCCTTCTCTTAGCAAGCTAGCAGAGCTGCATCAAGCAACCCCGGGATAGTCCAATTCTCATCATTGAGAGGTGTCGTCATCGAATGCTCGAGGGACGTTAGCTGCTGTTCTATCCATTGGAGCCCGGTTTTGCTGACCTTATCAGTCCCAAAGGAAAAACATTATTTCTACACTGAATCATGCTGCAGTATGATTACTAAGCTGAGGCGGAAGTTAGTCGATTTGAAAGTTATACGACCATCGCATCACGATATGCGAGGTTGGCATATCGCGCGTATCTAGCACAGGAGTGACTCCGTAACGGATTTCTGCAGCGAAGCCGGGGTTGGATGTTTGTTTGGGCGGCCGACAAAGAGCCGTGCACAGAGGTGGATCGCAGATCACAGACATTGCGCAAGGTGCTTTTTCTACTTCTTGAAATAAAGGAACAGAAATTTCATTATAATTATATACTAACTACTCAATTAAGAGTCAACTACTAATTGAGCTTTTACCTGGTGAATGTTTTTCCTTCAATTTCATAACTGTCTCTTAATCATATGCTGCCCATCTGTTGGCAACTATAACTGATTCTCCAATGCAAACTCCACACGTTCAACTTACCGTTCGCGCTCGTATAATTCAATTTGTCTCAGAGATTACTTAAGTTGCTAGTTTGTCCACTCCAGCCTGGCCCCGAGCGACGAATCGGGACCAGGAACTATGGTTGGGCCAGTTGAATCGCGTTGTTGTTGTTGTTACTGCTGCTGCTGCTGCTACTGTTATTACAGTTGTATATCAACTTTCGCGGGATTGGGGTTCGCCAGATGGTAACCCATGACTGATGACGTGAAAATAGCTGCTGCTGGTGGCGGTGTTGTGGCCGCCGAATTTATTGGGATTGGATCTGTGAGACGAAAGTGACAAATCCTCAAACGTGCAAATCACTGTGATGGATCATATCCGGAAGGCCGAGGGGGGGGGGGGTGCCTCTAGTTACATATCATAACTCTGTCTGTGTTGCTTATGTTTAGTAGATGTATGTGATGTCGCAGTGGAAACTGATTGAAACAACATTGGCCAACATTGGCCGTCTACGACAAATAGAAACGGGACCGGCAACGGGCTGACCAAACGAAAAATATCCCATTAGATGGCAATGTAGTTAGAAAATTCACCTGTGCTAAATAAATATAAGAAATAGGCTAAATATAGTACCTATATAAACAATCCATATTCAGAGCAGATCAGTAAACGGATAAAGCACTGTTCGAAACGAAATGCTGTAGTCAGAGAATTAAGGATTTTTGGTGCTAGTACCGATGTAAATTTATTTAGCACATACAACTTCAAACATACAATAATTAGAGGATCAGAGAATTTCTTTCGAAGGGACCAACACGAATAAGCTATCTGTATCCGATGAAACTACAACGGATCGAAAAACAATTACCATCAATTATTATAATTATTATTATTATTATTCTTATTATAATTATGTAATATCTCAATTGGAATTGGTTTGCCTTACCTTACCTTGACGCTAGTTGGTCTGTCTTGACCAACGCATTGGTGCACAGCACGTTCCTGCATCGCGTGCGAAATGGCGTAGAAATTGATACGAAATCGTATCACCTATGCTTCCCTAGCGTCGACGCGTTGCCTATAATGCAGTTAATATGTTTACCACGGTCTCCTCGACACCTTCCCGGCCTAGCGAGGATGAGAGGAAGTACCAGGTATAGCATACGCTCGCACATAAGATGGTGATGTATCCAATCGCATCTAATCAAATGAAAACAGCATCAGAAGGTTTGCTCTTTCTGCTATGACCGCCTGATGGCTTGCCACTATAGCTAGCCTGAGCTGGGCTAATTTAATAATCCGGCTGCAAATACCACCTTCTTTATGCACTGGCTTTATACCTTGCTTGTCGGCTCGCTGGTGGTGGCTTTTGGTTGCTGGCCGCTGCAACCAGATCCTCTGTCGCTGATACGGCCCGTGTACACTGGCCGGACAACGAGCGCTCTATGATATGGATACCGCGTACCTCTGGTCGTACCGCCAGCTGACTCCGAAGCTGGCCGTGGCGGATAGCCAAAGCCGAGGGTATCAGCCGGCTTCACAATGTGAACGGCGAGCTCTGGGCGGGCGGCGCTATGCCCGACGAAGTACATCAGCACAGAGGTGATGTACGGCTCTTTCTCCTCCCTTCTCTCTCTCTCTCTCTTGCTTTTCTACTTCGTGCTGCCAATGCCTTTCAAGCTGTCCAATGGAACAGGACGAGTTGGTGGTACTGACACACACACACACACGTGCACTCACACCTAGACAATGTCCATATGCAAACTGTACGGCCGACTGTAGAGGGCGGCGAGCTTATCGCGGGACACTGGCCAGACGCGCCTGAACCACGCTGTGATGGTCATCCTGGCGAACGTGTGTTTCGCGTGAGCCAAAGGGCGAAATATACAATGAGCGCGAAATTCACTATTTTAATGGGGAAACTCTACGGAGAGCACAAGCAAAGCGCAGCCGAGAATCAAGCAAGGTAAGAGTAATCGGATGACGTTCATACGAATACAGTAGACAGTAACAGCAAAAGTCCAGCGTAGAAATTCCTTCTTTTTTCACTTACATCTGACCTTGGAGGCGTCTTTACCGTCGGCAGGGTTCAGAACTAAGTTCGTAATACTTCGAAAGTGTGTCCTGCGGGGTTTAAACCGGAGACCCTAAGGTTCCAGATCCTCTACGCCATCCACGCGCCACTCCACTTAGCAGGTAGAAAACGGTACACAGGGTCTGTTTTGCGAGCACATAAAATGGTCGTCATGATTTCGACAAATGTGAAGATTCTTTGCTAGCTACGGTGGTTCTCGGTTTTCGAGAGAGTGCTCTATTTTTACGCACGCAACCGTTGATACGGAGTGTGCAGCATTAGTATAGGATCCCCGTAGACGGGTGCTGTACGCGCTCCGATAGATTCAGTGGATCGTTTGTTCGAGCCTCCTTCGGTTCGACTAGAAAGATATCCGTAGTCTAGAAGTTGCAAGCCTCCTTTCCTGTGCTTACTCTCCACCCTTGTAGGGTTAATCGGTGTATATCGATCTCCGTGGCGTCACAGTCTCTATTTCGGGTTCTCGCTGTCACAGCGAGTTAAGCTAACAGCACTTTCCGAGAGCAGTTAAGGTCGGTCGCCGCCACTTTCATCCTTAGCTACGGCGACCCGGCCATGTCGGACTCTATCGGACAGTACCTACTCCCCCCTCGAATAGGCGAAAACGGGTTCGCTAGTGAGTGCGCGCGCCGTTAGCAAGACCACGTTTGCCGTCGAGGGACGAGTCAGCTCTAAGTGGGATAAATACCTAGCGCATGGTCCCCAGATCGACCTGAACTGTGACCCAAACACCCTCAGCCTTCCCCTTCTTGCTGCTCTCAATCTGGAGGCGATTGCTGAAGCCCGAAGGCACCCGATACACAAGTAAGCTCACCATTATATCTAGACCGAATGTGACTCCGTGTGTTTGGACTACTGATGTTCGCGTGCGTTGTGGATCCGCGCGTAAACTAGTTGTTCGAGGTATCGGAGGCAAGAGTGCCGGCTTCCTTCAGATGAGGCTGCTGAGTGGAGGAGAAACTCGAGGTACAGACGACGCCGGCACCGCCCGGCTAGCGAACGGCCAAAGGCGGCCGACAGTCCGAGACATCTGTGCTATCCATGGAAGAGATGACTGGCTTTCTACCTTTAGCTAAGAGGCTAAGACTGAAATAGCTCTACGAGCTCTACTACCATTGGGGCGTGGGGGTGGTGGGATGTAGGGCCGAAGCCCGTCCAGCAAAGAACACAAAGAAGAGGAATGAATGAGAGAATGTGTTGGTAAAGTCTGAGCCCATTCCAGGCTCTCGGAGAGATAAAGAGGCGCGAGTGGTGAACGCAACGCAAGCGGGAAGCGTAAGCTGCAAGCCCGCGGTCTCCAAGGAGATTTATCCTCATTTCACACAACCCACGTGACACACGAACTCAACACACTCCTCCTCGCTTATATTTCCGCCGTGTGTGTACTGTACAAACTGGCGCTCATAGGGAGACTCGAAAAAGAGACTACCAGGCAGTGCTAAAGCTAGACACCCTCGGTTACACATACAACAGTGCCGCAACGAGTTAACTAAACTCTTAGGCGACACTCGTTGATGCGGTAGTCACCTAATTCGGCTGCGCACGATAGAAGGCGCCCACGGAGCGACTGACTGCCAGGTCTGACACTTTGCACAGACCCTCTAAAAGATCTGTATATATATATATATATATATACGCACCGAGGACGACTTGGAGAAGAGGGGAACGTTGAAGCGTCACGAAAAACGAAGCTGACAAAGATTGGACAGTTAAAGGCAAGTTCCTCAGTGAGACTTCTATCTACCGCAGCTCGTTCGCTTCGCTTCGGCGGGAGAAGTGAGCCACAAAGGGTGACAACTGTCTTTCGATTAAGCGATTTGTCTTCGTAAGGGACATCACAACATGTCGACTGTTGGCTTGCCACCAACAGTAACAGCCACTCGACCTAGAAGCATTTTTCGCCGGATTCTCATTCACTACAACGAATTACCCAACAGATTGACAAATATTGATGGCCATTAAACCAAGACGGTATAATAGGGATATCAATGCCGGATTAACGTCAAAGGTAAACCAGGATTGTGATAGTAGTAGTAGTAGTACTCGTAATAATGGCAAGAGACATATTTTGATTATTTATCAGGTGCGAACCATTCGGCAATTATTGTTCTATACGACCGTTGTCATATTGCTGATATTACATTTAGACCGTTCGAAAAACACTTGACTAGTATGTTTCACTTATATTTGCTTATCGTTACAGGTGGTTTAAATCTATTCCTAGCTAGCCAAGATCAAGGTGACACAGCAACTTAATTTTATTTCCAACAGAATCATTTCTGCAGCTCGTATTTGATGCTGGCACCCAGAGACGAAGACAGACACACAGTGTTACATATTTGGCAATATGAGGGGTTCGGATCTCGGTGGGAGTAAAAGCATACAAGTATGTCTACCTTTCCAATTATCAACGGTACAAGTGCACCCATTATTAGGCACGGAGGCTTAGGAACCCCTTGGCCTATTTCTGTTTCGTTCTCTTTACTTCGACTCGATCTCTTGGCCCGTTTCTCTACTTTGCATCTCTCGCCCTCTCTCACTCTCCTTAGTATAAAATTCACCCTCTTAGTTACTACATTGTGTGTAGTATCCGTAGCCTCCGTTCTGTCTATCTGTGTGATTCTTTCCCCGACAATATATTGAGTCTCCCAGAGTTATAGGAAGAGAGCCAACTTGGGGAAGAGTGCCCAGGAGGCCACTGGAGAAGCTGCTGCTTCTAGCCTATTTGAAATTCTCTTGGTCTGCTCGCGTCCATCGCAACGTCCGCGGTAGCTGCATGAGTCTCTATGGGTGGCGAGTTCGTATTCGAATCTCTCGACCACGAATTCCCCTGCACCGTATACCTCTGCTACGTCCTCGTCTGTCGGTGGTCCCTCAGCAGCAACAGCATCTCGGGTGTGGCAACCCCTCAGAATCTCCCAGTTCCCCTTCGCCTTCAACAGACTGTCCTCTGGCTCGCTTCGCCCCGATCTGCCGTGCTGTTGTACCCAGAACTAACGTCTATCTCGGTCTATCCCGCGTCTCGTTCTCGCTCGTTCGCTCGATTTCAAGTGCAGTGCTAATTAGTTAAGCCTATTCAACCTCACGATCTAAAGTAAATAATTGATTGCCAGGGGCTATCACCCCCGGGTGAATGGGGGCTCCTGTTGGCCGGTCACCCCTCATCGCCGCCGCCGCCGCTGTCGTCGTGTTCGCTGCCGCCGCCGCCGCTGTCGTCAATGCTGGACCCGGCTTCGCGAAGTGCAGTAAGCGACGAGGAGTGCAAATAGCTCAGAGTCGAAACAGCGGCGCAGATGGGTTGACTTAGACGAGCCTATTTCAACAGGACCGACGTGCAGACGGCCGAACGGACAGACATATATTCAAATCTATGTATATGCCTACCTTTTCCTAAGTAGCCATGATTACGATTGGCTGGCTCAGAGAAGACAAGCGATGGTGAAGGGGCAATGAGAGGAGGGGGGTGTATTGAGGACAGGTCGGCGCTGAGCACAACAGTGTTCATATTGGAGAACATAACACTTACTTTGCCTGAAACTCAATTGTGGACACTAGCGGCTCGTTATAATATGAATATAGAAGAGAGATAGGAATGATCCCTTAAAAAATTATCTCTCGGGAGAGAGACAGATATATATATATATATATGTCAATAAATCAGAGAGCACAGCTTGTAGACGCGCACCTCGTGATCGCGTCGATATTACTGCGCTGTTCTACCTAAAAGAACCACAAGTGAATCAAATAGAACGCGCTCGTCCGTTGTTCGCGCTTCAACGCTGACCGACCACGAGCTCGGGTCAAAGGCATGCCTCTATCCGCGTTCATCCACCATTGGCCAGAGATACATGATTATGAACTGTGTAGGTATCTACGGACTGCCCGGCAGGCAGCTCGATTTCTCATATCACCAAATCGCGGAGAATCTTATGGCCACTCGATGAATAATACATTATAGTGCGCCCTAAGAAGAAGCAAGAAAGTGAGAGAGAGGGAGAGAGAGAGAGAGAGGAAGCAGGCGACCCATCTCTATGTCGCTCTTGTGGCTATCTCCTGTAGCAGGATGTGCAGCTCTGTGCCCCAGAGGCCTTTCCCAGACCTATCTTCAGTATGGGCGCTGCCCTGCCACAAAGCCTGTATGACCTGGACTCCTCGTTCTACCCCCAAAATCAGCCGCCCCTGGTGCTGTCGACTTTTGCTCACCGTCATCGTCTCTCTCTCTCTCGCGCTTTTGCGCTTATCGTTTACTGTTTATCTATCGAGCGAGCGAGCGAGCTCTCCCGCGCTCACGCGGACAGACGAAGGCCGAAAGGACCAGCTGCTTCATCGCCGGCGCGTCATCCCTTCCTTCACTTTCTTCATAGTCGAGTCACTTGCGCTAGCGGGAATTGTGGCCGGGCCACAGGCGAGGTCTTCTTCTTCTTCTTCTTCCAGTCTTCTCTCGTCGTCTTGTTGTAGGAAGCGGCAACGATGAACGGCAACGGCGATATCCTCTCTCTCATCTAAATATTATACATCCCCTATTCCTGCCAGACTGCTGCTCGCTTACTGCCTCTCCTGCTTGTCCCCCTTGAGCTTCCATGGCTCCAGTCTCTCCTCGCGTTCAAGGAGGAAGCCATAGGCGCTTCATAAGAGCGCTGCTCAAGTTCATAGCTCATCTGCGGCTATCTTCCTCCTCGTCTATCAGCTCCTGGCGGCGGTGACGGTCGCTGGGCGGGGAGGTTTGTGCCTTTTGCGGTGGTGGGCGCCGCGGTAGCGGCGGCGGCGGCGGTCACTGCGCGTGTGTGCCTGCTTGCTGTCCGAATTCTCTCCTTCGTGGCTCGCGTCATGGTTGTTCCGCCCTCGAACCGGCAGCAGACCAGCTGAGTTTTGCTCAGTTCCTCTCAATGACATCAAGCTGAAAACTGCCAAAGATGAGCATTGGGCGTCACGAGTCCACTCGATTTGAGCTAACGGGCTATTCATTCCATTATCGCGAGCCACATCGGCATCATACACTATCAGTGGGTATAGGGCGCGGCACGTTGCGTATGTCGTTCACTTTCTCAATAGAAACATTATCCTTGAACACGTCTATGAGCATTGTTGTGTGTTATTTTTGGCTGAAATATGCTAATGTGCTCATTTCGCCAAGAGAAGGAATACTATTCCTCTGATGAGTACAGCCTTTTCGACAACAAAATCAGAGGTGGCAAGTGCACTGCTTTTTTGTTTGATTGCATCCATTTCGTTGTTGTGCACAACGGTATTCATTGCCTGGCTCACAGCGATCAGCCTGAATACGGCGGCTCAAACGCTGTACCCTTCAGTATGCTCTTGTAAGCTCATTATCGTTGAGAAGATTTACATATGCGGCCACTGGATTACCTTGAGTTACCAGCGTATACAACCTTAAATCCGGCTCTGTTTGTGGCTCCTATCACCTGTAAACAGATGGAATGGGATAGAATTGTTACCCGATTCACATTCCGCGTTTCACTATCTCGTATTAAAGGAGAATTCACTCCGCCTTCCAAAGAAATGTTAGCGCTATCCGCTAAAATGTACGACAAATTTCGGTGGGCGGGTTGCACCTAGATCCCTGTGATCAAATGTATCATGCTCTCTTCTTTTCTTTCAGATCCTCTTGAGTCTGCTGTTTCTCACATCGCCTCTTTGAATACCTCTATATTCCAGTTAACGCCACGGCTCCAGTGATGACTCGAAAAACAAAAGCCGCGAATCGCCGGGCACCGAATTTCGAGGCGGCGGGAAACGTCCCGCCGTTAGCTTCAAACGGAAATAGTGTCATCGGCGCGGCATTGCCTATTGCCTCGGACGCGACGAACAACAATAACACTGGCGTCACCAGCAACAACGCGCAACAGCAGCAACAGGCTCGACCAGGTGGGCCAGAGTGTGCAAACTGCCAGCAACCTATTAGAGAGAGGTAGGTTGAAAGGAAGGAGGTCCGCCGGATCAAGCTCATATCTGAAGAACGATTTTCGGAACAAGGTTGCAGCCTTCTGTGTGCGGTTGGGGGGTTACGAATGCGCCGCCTACGTGTATTGTTATTCGCAAGAGACGACACGTTTTATCTCGTGGACACGTAATTAATTCCGTGTTGTCGTCCATTTCTAGGTACCTCCTCCGTGCGTTGGACCGGTCATGGCACGAAGGGTGTCTGAAGTGTTCCCACTGTAAATGTCTACTCGGTGCGGTCGGGTCCACACTTTACGTTAAGGAACACAGGATCTTCTGCCGGACAGATTACCTGAGGTAACTTGATTAGTTGACTAGATACGCGGACGAGGTGGGACTGATTCGGAAGGGGCTGGTCGGGGCTGACTTACGTATGTTTTTTTCCTTAAGCGACGATGCACATTCATCTCTCTAAGATTGCCAAGTATCTGCAGAATGCAGTTCGTGTAGAGTAGACTATATAAAGAAAACATTTTGTAGACGACAAGGAAAATACAGTTTATTCTCTAAGAGCACGAGACCGCCTACTCAATTTGATCCTATTTTTTTTTAACAGTGAAACTCCCAAGGCGAAAGCCAGTTAGCATTTGAACTTCGTCGCTATCTGCACCCGAGATAAAGAATCGCCTATGCGAATCGTGCGCCAATTATATGCGGTATGCATCGACACGGAACCAAATCGAAACCACCATAGTCATATGGTTCAAGCGTACGTGAAATATTTTCATGGGACAGCACTGTTCCGTGCGCTGTTCTTCTGCGGAACTGTTTTATTTCTTTATTTGTTCTAGTCGCACCTCACTCGGGGTACGCGCAGTCAACGCTGTGGATGCCAGCCGTATTATATAGCTACCTACTCCAAGTATCTGTTTGGTATTCAGAATCGACCGTTAAAGCGCTACAGAATTCCAATCGCCTTTCGGCGTGCTGCACTGCTAGCATACGCTGTACTACCGAGTCGGGGCCTCAGTTCATCGTTCAGCCAGTTCGGTTCTCAGGGTAATCCCTCGAGCGGCCGATGAGGCCTTCGATTCGGTCTGATATTCTCTTCATTGTTTGCTCTATGGCTATCCGCAGTTCCTATTGCTCTCTCTCTCCCTCTCCATCTCTCTCTCTATCCTCTCTCTCTCTCTCTCTCTCACTTACATAGACGAGACAAAGGGTTTTTGGTCCTAAATTGCTTTTTGATCGGACGTGATCGGAGTAAGATTCACAAATTGAAAATGGCGGTAGCGTAGCAGCTGCACCTACAATAGGAAGTGTAAATGGAAGCTTTTATCTCCTACAACGTCGCCGTAGACGATAGCGGATAAATAATAGGTTATGCGCGTGTGTGTGCGTGTCTGCATGAAAAAATAGCACTTAACACCTCAGGGTTTAGATCCGCCACTTACTCTGGGCGATTAGGCGAATGCTTGCCCGTTCGCTTCGCTTGCAGAGGTAATCAACAAGACCAAGGACTGCGCCATCCAAAATGTGCATTCCTTTTTAGTAATTTGTCAGTAGGATATACCACATCTCACCAAGCTCAATGAATATCCTCGAAAAATGTGATTACATAATAGCATACCATGTATGTCTGCTCAAAGTGTACTTTTCAACTTTAGCAACTCCGGAAAGTTGGCGAAGCTACAGTTGTATTCTAGTATTCATAATGTTATCATACTATGAATATTATTGCATGATGGACTCGTGGAAAAATCAAGCTCTTATGAGCATGCACGCACTGTGTGTGTGTCTGTGTGTATGATTGCATCAACAGGTTGTATGGATCATCCGGTAGGTGTTCAGCTTGCCAAAAGGAGATACCTGCCTTTGAAATGGTGATGAGAGCCGGGACGAACGTCTATCATCTCGAGTGCTTCGCGTGTCAACAGTGTCATCAAAGGTGTGAGAAAATCGACCATTACGAGAAAGCTCCTCAATCAGGCTGCTGTTTATGAACTCAGTAACACATGCTGATGCAATTAGTATAGACATACCGGGTCCAACAATAGGCTAGCTCTCACCTGGAAATAGGCTGTCCCAGTGGGAAAAAGGTGTGCGTCACCTGTACCTTGGCGACTAACATAGGAAATGTGCAGTTATTAACGCGTCGCTTTTCGAAGAGCGTGAAGCCGGTTTGTGTGCACGAAAAATCCAATCGGGTGGTAAGCCCAAGGCTAACCATATCTATATACTTCATCTCCATTCCAGGTTCTGTGTCGGTGATCGATTTTACGTGCAATACGGACAAATTCTCTGCGAGGAAGACAGATACACCCCCGCCGAGATGTGAATCCGCCCCACCGTCAGGCAGCAGGATATAGAATAGCGAATAACTGCAATATCTATCTTAATCTCCTATTAGCTTTTTACTTCACGCGGAGAGCAAATCGTAGTTGAGTGTAGTTTGTGTATATACCAGATATAATTATCCAACATGTTTAATAAATACCTGCATGGTTTTCATCAACATAACGCGGTGTTGTACATTACCATACAACAGAATAATATTTCGAAAATATTTATGTAATGCTACACTGACTGAGTGTTTACCTGTACAAGTGTCTGCATAGATGCATCAAAGGCGCCGTAAGACACCAAGCGACAGGAATAAATAAAGAAACGAAAGTAAATTCACGAGAGGTGTATTTCTCCAATCTTGAACAATCTGACCCACCTTGCTCGTTGAACATTTCGCCAGCATTGCGTCTCTCTCCCTCCTCTCTCTCTGTCTCCACTAAACATACGTCGAGTGAATCTTGAAGGACATGGCACGACAATGCAAGACAGGCGGTTTTTCCCCAGGCCAGCTGTTACTCTCGGTTGTCGTTGCTGCTGTCGGGACTGCATTAGGATAGCGAACAAGTAAGTATTGTAAGTACATCGGTTTACACCAACATTCTTTGGGGCAATCCAGCCGCCCGAGCCGGCGTCCGTCGATACCGTGGTCGTCGTCTTGTTCGTCTTGGCCACATCTCGTATGCGAGCGCGTAGAAAACGAGGAGATGCGCAAGCATCGTCCTCTGAATAGAGAAGAACGAGATCGACATGAGTATAGTGCCCATTCGAGGGGAGACGACCCCAACGGGCTGGTCGGAGGCAGTAACGGCAAACATTCATGATCTCTCTATCTCTCGTTCCATCTCTCTGTAGAATTGTGGGCTGGGGCGGTCGGGGGAAGTGGGGACGATGCCACTGGACAGGATGTAATGGCGCCGGAGTGTGAGGCGGCGTCGCGAGGATGCCGGACAAGGGACTTTGGTATGGTAGCGGGACACATCAAGGATATTGGACATTGGACACTCGTGAGGACAACGAGAGGAAGGCGGAGACAGCAAGGAAAAAAAAGCGATGGAAGTCCAGCGGCATTTTGATCGTGTGGCGTTGTCTGTCCTCTGCGTCTGTGTGATGCGATGTTCGTTTGATGCCGATGCCGCCACTGTAGTTCAGTGGAATGGTCGAGATGTGAAGTCAGTAACAACAGCGGTAGCAACAACAACGATGACAACAACGTCACCATCACAGAGAACAGCTAGACTGGTGGCCCGACTACCCGCTTTCCTTTGGCGGGAATCGATTGAACAGGACGAGGAGTATGCACTATTTCGTAGTGCACATTTGTTGGGCCTTCGAGTCCTCTATCGTCCGATTCTTCGATTCGATTGTGTTCAACTTTAGCTGAAGGGCCGAAGAGCTAAATTCGACTTTTTGGTCTGACGACCAGGTATGGGTTTGTAGCAGTATAGTTGTAGTAGTGCCTGGCACTTTTTTTTTGCTGTGAACTCCTCTTGGGTTTCTCTTAGGTTTTCCTAGACGATTTGATGGGAGGACTTTTACGAACTCAAAATGACATTTGAGGACAGATCGCCGCATAGACGGGGGGGGGGGGGGCATTTTAAGACGATGGTAGGGTAGATGACACGCCTATTGCTAGTTAGAATCTCTGTATTGTCTGTTCCTGCTTGCATTACCTCGAGCTTTAGCCAGCCGATATCTTCATTCTTCCTCGGTATCAGACGATGCTCCGCTGAGAGATGCAGGTTTTCCCATAGATTCATTTGACAGAGGGGCTCAAGTGAATCCGACGTACGACTCCGCCCACTTATCTCTCTAGTGCTCAAGCAGCCTTTCGGCCTGCTCAAGCAGCCATCATTCCCCTTCAACCTAAACGATCGTTATCAACTACTCTTACCTTACCCCCTTCTTGATCTGAGTAAATATTTCAGCTTGATCAGCCAGCTCCTCCCTATCACGTGTCCTTCCGAGGCAGGGTGAGCCGTCGCTCAGCCACAACATGTTCCACACGAAAGACACATCGAGCCTTCTCACCTTACCGATACAGACCTCAGACAAGCACGCAGACGCACGCGCACACACAAAACGAAATAGACATTTATATGGGTGCAGCGGGGTTCGCTGTGGTGTCACTTCGCGCATTATTCATCACAATGGTACTCCGGCACCTAAAAGTGGACTTGCGACTTTTCTAAATCGATTTCTGGTTTAGAGTTCTTGCGCTATAGAGAGATTATGTACAATAGCGTTCATCGCCGATAGATGGCATCGGTAATGTTGGTCTAGAGGCGACCGTATAATGGATACGACTGGATACATTTGGTGGGGTATATAATACTTTTCATTTGAAAGCCTACTTGCTAACCAGTATGTTTTATAGTGTTACCAAGGTGGATGCGGTGTATTGTCCGTCGATGTGTAGTGTGTCGACATCAACTACCAACAAAAAGAAGCAGAGCTTTGAGCTGCCAATAGTTTAAAATGGCGCGACCTTCTGTGTGGGCACCCAAGAGGTAAACCTGCCCCTGGAGGACGTACTGTGGTTATCGAGAATGATCTGCAGCAGGCGATTCGAGAAGATCACAGTGTCACAAATACGATTTGTTTTCCCATTGAAGCTGCATCTGCAGTATGACACATATATATATATATATATATATATATACATAATGAAAAAAAATTATATATATATATATATATATATATATATTAGCAGGCCTTCATCAGACGATCGGGGACGACATCACGTCCGAACCGAACAGACGAAGATACGGCAGTGTGGTTGACTCCACCTTTCCCTGTTGAAATCACTCTGACCACGATTCATCTCTCTTCTTCCTGACTCTAATCTGCCAGCGATCACTGATATCAATCGCTTGAATATCGCTCCCCCCTGCGGATACCTGTAGACGCCAGCCATGATCTCTTACCCCGTTCACATTAACCTCTCATCAATTTGACAATTAGCTATCGTAGCAACGCAGTTCTTTCCAGTGCTCCAATAGACCTACATTGTCTACATCCATGGTCACTTTCGTACCTCCAAGACCAATAGGATACTCCTTTGAGTCGTCGCCTGTTAATGCCGCGTTGAGCATTCAGAGCCGGGTTCAGAGAACTGATTTCGTGTCGTTGGCCTGAGAGACTGTTGGGGTGAACGGATTAGAGGGGGTCATACCCTCGGGTTCGGCTATTCTATCCTAACAAGGGAACACACGCAACCGAACGATCATTCACCCGCCCGCGAACGAGCAGCTAACGGGACCTACGCTGAACCGAGGGCAGCTGCCTGAACGTGCGGCACACTAACAGCGAGATAGTTCATTCATATTCCTGTACCTGGGAAAACGACCACCTCTGGACACCAAGAGGACATGGACAATTGTTGAGCAGGAAAGACGTTGCCTGTTGATCCTCGGCTAAAAGATGGGCGTTTCACAGATACAGATGTACGACTAGGTAGCATGTCATCTTCAGACGGACACATTGTACAATTCGCTCAAGTCCGAAAACGATCCTATGGCTATAGACTGTAGGTGTTCACAGTTAGCTATTATCCGTTGGTAGATGCATAGCGTACCTATGATGTTACCCCATATGAATCAACGTAAATCTAGGTACGTCTTCAAACTCCGCCGGGTCATAGTATATATATATTTATATATATATATGGTATACGCTGAATGCATCAATGAGGTTATTCTTCCCCTCACTGAAAAAGTGCCATCCCCCGACACTTTCATTGGACAGAAGACTGGGCATCCTAAAAAAACGCTGGATGCTATCTGCATCCACTTACACAGTTGGCACTAGAAAGCAACAAAGGCTAGATATTTCGTTATTTCATTGGTTCGTCGAGCTTGCCCAAGTGACGAAGGTGTTTTCGTTCAAACGTGCCTCTTTGCTGCCCATCGAGCTGCTGGGATATTGTGTGGCCTGTTATTGTATTCGGTTACGGGCGTTGATTAAGGTGGACAGTAATTGGCTGTTGGTTATTTGATCGTGGTCGCCGGTCAGCCCAGCCATCCCCGCCATAGTCCCGGCGACTCTTCATATATTAGTACCTCTTAACTGGTCATGCGCCAAGAAATTCGTCCGATAGAAGCTACGAGGAAGCTTGAAAGGAACAGCAGATACCCTATGTCTTGTAATTTACCTCGTTAATGTAAATTCTATGGCAATCGATATAAGGACAAGCTCAGATACTTTGAAATACTGCATCACAGGCTGTTCGGGAAGTTCCACAACCCTATAGGAGATTATGCAATGTTTGACCTGTTTCGAAGGTAGCCTTTCGGGCAATTGCTTCGCTCGGCTCCGGGAGTTCTATAAATTCAACATTAACATGGTAACGTGTATTCCAACAGCAAAAATCGAAATAGAATCAGTCCACCGATCGTCCTGTTGAAGGATAGCAGACTTTTCTTAAAATCCTACACTCATTTAAAAATAATTTTAACCAAAATTTCACCTCTGAGATAACTTCTTATAATCTGTTCTCGTTGTCGTGCGATACACGTAGCTATCGAAATATGGTTTTCAAAACTGTTGAGAAAAAAAATCGGCTACCCTTGGTACAGGTCACAATTTGGTTAGTCTCCCATAGAGTTTGCGTAACTTTCCGAAGAGGCATCCTATAAAACGGTTGAAACGATCAAATATTTACACTAAGGACAATATACAGGACCAGAGACAAGCAGAACGGCCTAATGTGAATAAACAGCCGCCACACATTGCCCTGCTTGTTCTTGTTCGGATACAACAAGAGTTCTATGTATATTGCATTATTCCACAAGCATATTCCACAACGATTCGCTGGGGGAAACTGCTCATACAAAATGGTACCGAACGCAATCCTGATTTCGAGTCCCTCAAAAGCAGCGTATACGAAACTAGATTTGTCGTATTCAGGAGTCCCACAGTTTAAAGCGAGGACTTACTACACATTTTAGTTCCTTGAAAAAGTATGACGCTTTCAACGACAAGACACATAGTCGCTTTCTGGTTACTGCTCATGGTAACCCTCGTTGTCCTTTGCCTCCTGCGGCGGACTCTTCCCGGTCTGTCCTCCTTATCTTCACGGCCAGTGGGCCTTTTCGAGCGATCCCTACATACGAGCACCAGCGCTGCCCCCACACCGTGATTCGTGAGCCCGTCCTAGCGAAAACGGGCACTCACTGGCACTGCGTACACTGCCGGACCCCCAGGTAGCGTAAAGCAGCCAAAATCTTTCATCTCGCTCACTCTGCATTTTGGTACAGTGTAGTCGTCGTTCGGTGATTTCACACGCGCAGGAACTGGATGGACGAAACGGGCTGAGCCGCTTTTCCTGCCACAGCCAGCATCAACCACCACCATTCAACATCATCTCCAGTTGCTCTAACGGCAATGCATGACGGTGGTGGCAGCCTTTTCGGCGGTTTGTTGGGGTTCTCTACCTTTTGTCCCATGTTTCGCCACATTCAACCGGAGGCTGTTGTCACCCCTGACCGAATCACAATCCCCCACAATTTTCTCCCTTGAACGGCGGCTGTGCCGTGTCAAATTCTCGCGGCATAGTCACCCCGCCATACCAATCCAGCAAGGCTATGAAGGCAGTCGACGGGGGCGGGGGGGGAGAGTAGCTTCAGCAATTTTTTTCTCTCGGGTAAAAATGTGCATGAGAACACTTTGTAAACACGGAGCAGCAAACTGACACAAACGTCGACGGGTCCTTCTCATCGGCGCGGCCTCCTCCGCGTCACCGTTTTCTTTGCGTGAGCCCCACACGACACAGCTCTGTTCGTCCATGTCTCCGTTTCCACCCTCTCCCGATCTATTTATCTATCAGTCTGTCCTTCGAGCGACACCCGCGCAACTAGCGGGCATGGCCGAGAACTAACTTGCTCGCATGGCATGCGCACCTGATAAGTGAACGGGACCTGTTAGATACGGAAGTCGCGATGAATAGCGAAGTCTGCTTCGGGCTGTGCAAAGTATGTGCGAATACGGGCTGAGTAGTGGTGCGATCTCGGAGTTCTTGGCTCAAAGGGAACGAAAAAAATTGAGAGAATCGAATGCCAACCAGAGGGTGGTGGTAGCGGCAGCAGCAGCAAAAAACAAGAGCGTCACGAGGCAACGAAAACAACCGCCGCGCGAAGACGAGAAAGGCCGAGGACGGCGAACCGCGCCGCGAGACCCTGGCCGTTTCGTGCGGCAGCGTTTCAATGAAACCCATCAGGCGGTTCAATTGAAATTGGCACCGATAGCTGGCAATGAACGAGCTGGGAAAATCGCACACGGCTGAATTTGGTTGTCTGTGTTTGCTGATGGTTTGGTTATGGAGCCGATACTAAGGGAACTGATATTCGATAGGGAGATACAAATTTTGTATCTTGGACTTAACATGCGGGATGTTGCAGCATCGTGCAATTAACGAGAGAAAAAGAGACCATATAAGATACCTGTTATTCAAAGTATTAATCCAGTGCCAGCAGGCGGTACGAAATATCCATAGATAATAACTTGCAATAGGTAAGCTTAGACATATTCCTCGCAAGATGCACTGATGCTTCTGCTTGAACATATATCGCCGATAGAGCACGGCCACTTACTCAGCAGCTCCTGCGCTAGATAATGTTATTACGACCCGCAAAGTGGGCGAGACTTGCTTGTAGTTAGGAAATATTCTGTTGACCCAATCTTAAGTTTTGTTTAAAGCGTTCTCGTACACCTATTTACGGAGTGCGTAACGTCGCGTGTAGCCATAGAATAAATCTGGCTGCGTATAATTTCTCCGTTGCTCTCGCCAGATAATGCTATTTACAACTGTTTCGACATTAAGCTGTCCGCTTGCGACGTCCATTCTGCTGGACGACCACTATCAGCGCCCATGTATGCGTATATACATACTTTTGAGATAAGAAAGCACCCGCCTACAATGCGCCTATACGTTCAAACATGCGTACGTAGCCGAACCGTATGTCCCTTGCTGCCCTTCGTGAAGGCAAGCGGCGTTGAGAGACGCTGCAATCGCTGCCTGCAACGCCTGGCATGGAAACGAGCTGAGCCTGGCCGATTCAGGAGGGCCCTTACGCTGTTCTAGGTCCCTCCCACTGGGGCCCGAGGAGCCTGTCCCTCTTAGGGCTGCGCCTGCGCAGCGTGCTCTCGGGGCGGGGCCACACAGGGCCCTCCACCCGACTAGCCGCATTGAGGGACCTCTAGAGCATCTAACACACTGGGCAACCGGAGACTGACTTCGAAGGAGACCCCTAACAGCGCAGTGCAGCCACGCAGCGTGTGATGCGCCCCACAGGCAGAGGGACAGCTATCAGTGCATGTGCCCGGAAGTCCTCTATCGACGACTGTCTACCCACCACACCGCCCAGTACAGGCCACTGCTCTGTACCGATGCCAACAGCCCTACGCTGATGTTGGTGATGATTCGATGACCGCTGTGACAAGGCGTCCAGTACTTCGATAAGAAAGAAACGATAGCGGGCCACACCATTAACCGCATAGCCACTAGAAGCTAGATAAGTGTCGACTCATTCGGTGGTGATAACGTGTTGAAATTGAAAACAGGTCAGTCGTTCTTCGGTGTTTGCTTTTTGACGGTGCTCTGATGCGAACGCTGCTAATTGGTGTGTGTGTACGTGTGTGATATTTTACATCGGCCGTATTTGCATTTTCTGACCTTCGACGCTTCGTGTACGCGCCTCTAAAGTATTCGCAACGCGTATCATCCATAGTGAATCGTTGACTAGTTCGTGTGGCGTGGTTGTGCTCTCTTTGATTAAAGTACAAATGCCGTAACCAGTAAAACAACGTCCGTCAAACGAAGCCCGGAATCGTTGTAGAAAACATTGTGTACGTAGCCCAGAAACAATGACCAGCTGCTATGTTCGCAACAGCTAAACAGCATTGAATGCATCTACAGAAGTGTGTATAGACAATATAAACGTGTGCACGTTTGTATAACATTGTATGTATAGCACGTATACCTCTATTCTGAGGAACTCACGACGTTGATAGCTTCACTGACTTCCTTCCGCTCCGTAGTTCAGTTAGTGACACGAGTGAGTGCGGGTGCCGCGAACGCGGGCAAAAACAGTAGCGGCGGACATCAGTAGCTCGTGAGACTCGGCAGGAGATTTTGTGTCGGCAACGTTTAGCTGAGCAAAGAATCATTACTTGCTTTAATTGTCACCACATGTGGAATCAACAACCGTATTTTACACAGTAGTAGTTGAAGAGGCACCTTTTGCACAGTTCACTCAACGATAACCAGCAAGTGCGGCAGGGTGAACCAGCTGAACACATCAAGCAGCTATGCGCAGTGGAGCAACGCCACCTTCTCGGAGCGGAGGCAGCGGAGGTTCAGTGCGACCCTATCCCAGAGGAGGTCTCGGACCCGATGGCCATGGCGGACATGGTCTGTATGAACCCGTGCCTGGCTCACAAGCTCCTCAACAGAGCAACGGCAATGGACCATCGCAGGGTAAGTAGGCCAGTCCCCGCCTCGCTGAGAGGAGGCCATTTGGCGCCATATTCGGCTCGATATATAAGCAACTTGTTTACTATAGTAGGTAGGTATACTCGGGTAGGCAGTAGTCAAACACTCCGTAGATTTTGCGCCGTTCGCATCGCGTCAGAGCGTTCTGACAGCTATTGTGCCAGCTGAAGATATATTTGATTATTATTTATATATTGTAAGGGCTGATATAACCCTTGCCGTTCCGTTTATACAATGTCTGTTAATATATGATTTATCGTCCTTAGTTCTCCTCAGGACCACTGATCTTTCAAAGACCGTGGCGATATATTGAATATTTGCATCGCTTTCAGTGAGTGGCTATGGCGGATTTGATGACACAAAAATCTCGTCGTAAGTCCTATTTAATTTTATACGGCTATTTCATCCTCGTTAATTGCATCTGATTTCGGGTTCTGGAACAAGCAGCTAAAACAAGGGACTGGATTTATCCTCTCTCTACCTCTACTGAGAACAGCTACATATTGTAACAAGTAAGCAATTCGTCCTCAGCAACAGTCAAGGTAGCTGTATAATAGTATTATACATATATAACATCTACTATAGTTTCGTTCGAGCCGTGTCTGCCAATCCGGACGATTGGTTTGTTTATAGAGGACAAAATTGTTTTGTATACAGAGACATTCTTCATCGCTCCGTAGGCAAGAGGTGATTACGGACGGTGTTGCGACTGCATATAAGCTTTCAACGCTAGCAAACAATTACGTTCAACGAGTTTGCATTTTGGAATGTTCTAATTAAGCTTGTGACCTTAGTTAGAGCCAAGCAGATATGGTACCGTCCCTGGTTATCGCCTATCTGAACCCGGTAACTAATTCTCATTCATTCAGCTTCTACTGCTGATTACAAGAGAGTTAGTCCACATCGAGATCTGTAAACGACAGAGACGACCGAGATAAGGCATTGATATGCAAAGGTGTGCGTTCAGTTGGTTGGCTCCCCCGTCTTTGTTTGGGTCTGTGTCTGTGTGCGCGTATGTAGTGTTCATGTCTGTTGTCATTTGTTTGCCATTAAAAGAGCATTTGGCCCATCGACGGTGGGAGCTCGACTTGCCTCAAGGTATCTCCTCGGGGAGAAGCTCGAGACCGAAGCACCCGGAAAGGCATAGGACATTCTGTTGTCGCAGACAACCCCGATGTTGCAGTCGGAGTCACAACTACCGCCGCCGCCGCCGCCGCCATCCCGATATGGACAATGCGGCGGGGATGAATGCAAATAGGCGGGGAACCAGCCCCCCCACATGAGAAGCAAGGGTGGCCGGGTCGAACCGGGGCCGGGCCGGGCTCCGCACGACGGAGACACCAGGACGTAAGAAAGTGTTGATGTTTTTGTGCACAAGGCGCTGTGTGTTTTTTGGCTGAATGGAGGCAACATGGGGCTCGTCGCGCGAGGGCAGGGAACAACACAGAGGGTTGACGGGATCTGCGACCAACGAATAGACGCATGTACGTGTCTGCTGTATGTACTTTACGGACAAACGAACGAGAGTTTTATATATACATCTATCTTTGGGCGGTGAGGGGGCTAGCGGATGGCGTCGAGGCGACCAACATCTATTTATTCGCATTAGGAAAGCAAGGTAAGACAGGGTGAATGTGAACGGCCGAATGCGAAGCTGATGTGGAGGAACGGTAGTGTTGGGAAAATGCTAGTGCAGACCGCCAAGTCGAACTCCCTCGGGGTCGGGGAAGCGAGGGGTCTCTAACAAGGGTTGTGTACTGACCGAAATCGGGCGAGCAGAAGTCGGAATGGAAGATAAACGAAACCATTGATGACTTTGAACGTGAACAGTTCAAACTTCCTCTGCTTGAAAAATGCAAGCTTGTATATGGTGCACAGTTGTTGTTGTTGCTGATGGTGGTGGTGGTGGTGGTAGTGGCAAATAGGCCGCAATGGTATGACAATGACACTGGATTTATTAGGAGGATTTACTTATGGCAGAAACTTGAAACGATGGAGGAAAGCAGATGAGAGGGATTTTCGATGCGAAGACAGTCAAGTGTGAAGTGTTATGTGAAACATTGATGTCATTTTTGGTAGGACAGCGTCTGTATCAAGATTGTACAGCCGCAGAATGCCTCCGAATGGCAACGTATGTAATGAAGACGTGAAGAATGATAAATATCATATTGATGCTAATGTTCATCGGTTACGTTATTATAATTTGAATCAATTTAATATAGCACTGTCGATATAATATATATATATATATATATAATGTATATATAATATATTTGGGAACACATTTCAGACTGAATAGGTAATGCTTACCTGCCCGAGTCATGTTGTGATACCATGCTATACAATAGCACAGAGTATAGGTAGCGTTCAGTTACTTGGAATTGTTGGATTGGCTTTAGGCAATGCCGTAATTAATGCATTCGCAATTAGAACGCTCAACAAGCCCTTCTCGAAGAACGTATATATTCCACACCTAGCCAATTTTCTACGGTAGCGTCTCTATCGTATAATAGAAACCTTCCAATGTCATATAGCGGCGTCACCCCTCTTCTCGAACATTGGTCACTTTCAAACGACCATCACATGTTCGCGCTACCGGGAGGCAAACTAACTACTTACGCATTTGTTGCTCCGTGTTCATGATGATGTACCTTCTCCCTTTTGCACGGACGTCGTTTTCTCTTCGTATCGTTGTTCATCTCCTTTTGATTTCACTCCGCCGTGGCCATAGTGGCCAAAGCTCTGTCAACGAGCTCAGCATTATTTCGGCCCTTTGGCTGTTGGTGGCTTCGGGGGCCAATCAGCCTCCCTCTGGGGTCAGTCCCGTTGAAACTAGCTGGACGAAATGCTCCCCCTCGAAGGGGCCCCACACAAGCCGTCGTTTCAAACCACTCGCGGCGCGTCCCGCGGTTCTCCTTGCCTCGTCAATGTCTCTCCTTCTGCCTCCCGATCTGGCCCCCGCGCAGCTCGTTGGCGAGCTCCACGGAGGGACAGGACTCCCCCGCCAACGAGAACGCACGGAGCTCTGAGTAGCAGCGGCTGTTGTCGTTGAGCGGCTGCGTCGGCTGCTGCTGTGGCTGTCGCCCGCTGCCGGAAATCAAGCGGCGAGTCGGAACAACAAGGGGGACAGTCACCGGCCGCTTCGTGATGGTTCGCGGTGGGGGCGGAACGGGAGATCTTAAAAATGTTGTCAAAAAAGTAAACATGCAATCAAGGCTCCCCGGGGAATCGCTTGAACGCCAACGGGGACCTTGGTACGCTCTCGAACGGCAGCCGCCGGTTAGTTGAACGTGCGACCGGTAACGGACTGAGACGACGAACCGACCAATGATAACAAGCGGAGCGAACAGTTCTGCTTGGAGTCGGCGAGGAGATGTTCCCGGCCACATTGGCCACGCTGGCGATGCCAGCGAACGAGGAATGGCCTTCTGATAGAAGGGCATGCCAGATCTGGGCAATGCTGGGCGGCTGTGTTTGATTTACAAAAAAAAAAACACCCACGATATCGGCCAGATTGAGAAAACAAGCGGTCGGTACGTTCTCGAGAGCGTAGACTTTCTAGATTTGTATCAGCTCATGCATCCGGACAAGCAACAAGCTTGCCACTGTTTTGAGGGCAAGAACACTAGTAATGAACGAACTCGCCGAGTTTATTCATTACAGGTGTTCGTGGTTCATGCATAAATGAATACATGTGTGTATATATATATGTATATATATATATATATATATATATATTCCACTGTAACCTTCGACGCAAGGCGTACGCCACCCACTGTGGGATAATTGCTCACCAGGAGTGTCTTGTTAGTGAGGACCCATGTTTCTAGGCTCGCTAGTGAGAATAATCCGTATTTTAATGCCACAGAACATATGGGCGTTTGGAGAAAAATACACGCATGCTACATACTCTATGTTTTGAAGGGTATGTCTTTGAGGACATACGTGTCTCACTTTCTCTCTCTATCCTGGTCTCGTTGCCTGTTCGACTGTGGATTGTGCAATGTCTTCGTAGCAAGTAGCACTGTACAGGTAGCCTTTGTCGATGGGCTGCGTATCCACCATACTGGTCATATATACACAGACAAGACATGAGTGGCCGGTCCACTTAGAGCTTCTCGAGCCACCAGCTGATACAGAGGCATGGCTCGCTACCGAAAAGCCATGAAGGGACACTCGATGGCCTGCGGCTTGCAGGGCGAGGGGTACCCGAGCAGAGGACAGGGGGCCATATTCCATTTAATGAAAACATTGCATTAAGACCCTCGATATGCTTGGCTAAAGGAAAAAAGTTGCAAAAGTGTTCCTCACGTCCCAGGTCAAGTCAGCCGAAACGCGGTAGAGGACAGCTGAGAGGGAGATGAATTAAAACAAACGACACCATAGTTAAACCTCGGGCAATTAGTGAGGACGGCGGTATGGAGCTGCTCTGATGGCCTGGCCGACGCGTGTACGAAGCAGCCCGAACCACTCATATGCAAGAAGGACAGAACAGTACTATGATTATTAGATGATACGGTAAAAGAGAGAGCCAAGGGAGAGTCGCTTCCAAAACGTCATTGTAGCATAAGCGCTGGTTGAACCGTGAGTGATTACACGTGTGTAGGAAACAACAAAACTCTTGAATTATGATCACAAAACGATTTAACTGTACCTGGACAGCTATGGAATATATATAAGGCTGCAAACGCAGCACTCAGGAAGAAAAAATCCTAGAAGAAAGACATAATCGTAAGCACGATTTCAGTGGTGTCTATTAATGATATCCTAATGTTGACTTTCACTTTGAGTATTAATTGAATTTTAAGCATATTTAATGCGGGCAAGGCTTCATTCATTCATATTGAGGTTTATTCATGGAACTGCGGTTTTTACACTGCTTAATTTCTCAGATAAAGAAATATTGAGTTTGTAAGAAATAATATTAAGGGAAGGTTCATCGCCTAAGGGTGAGGCTAAGGGGCTTCAAGCAAGATCTATGTAAAATACTTAGAGTTACGTAACATAATTATGTTTATCCAGAGAACGAATTGTCCAATACCAAAATATGTAATTGTAATCAATGTAACATAGTCACATTGTGATAGATTCTACTCTCATCACCTTTATCGCCCTCAGCCGTCACACAATCAATGATGCTGTGTGACTGACTCCGTGAGCTCACCGAGCAGGCCAGCCCAGTTGGGTGTGCCTTGTTTATCCAACAGGGCGGTTCGGCGATGACGGCGCTCTTCGAAGGCGGGTATTACAGGCATTGACATCTACACCCGTAGCCACTTCGTATAGTCA
This sequence comes from Stratiolaelaps scimitus, assembly GCA_019614645.1. Lineage (NCBI taxonomy): Eukaryota > Metazoa > Arthropoda > Arachnida > Mesostigmata > Laelapidae > Stratiolaelaps > Stratiolaelaps scimitus. The sequence goes on along the minus strand of JABWDB010000009.1, from coordinate 9,568,228 downwards.
ATCAGCTGAAGCTACAGCTCGGGGAAGCTACAACAGCCAATGTGCTGTCTAATGGGAAGTTATAGCGGGGGTCATAAAACAAGTTGGTGATTGTAACGACGTATGGCGCTGCGTTGAGCAGCTTCCGCCACAGCCCCATAAGGAGAAGGGGCCGGCGGCCAGAGCTCAACGGAGAAACTGAGCGACGATGCCCTATTCAATGGCAGCAATGACCGGCGAGGAAGAGACGTGCCGATGAATATCAATTGGATGTGCCGATAGTGCACTATGTATCTACAACTGGGATACCAACGTGCACAGAACTGTTATTATTGTATCTACTACTGCCACTACTCAGCTAATATCAGAATGAACTCGACCACTGGTACTGTTTTTATCACTATTATTAAAGCTAATTATATTCTCGGAGCACGCGAGATAGTCACTCACGTTTTAACGACGCGGGTTATACCGTTCAATTATACTGCTATTCATTATTTATTCTGTTGCGGCTCTCTTGTAATTGTTGCGGAATGGCCACTTGTAGAAATCGATCTACTCATATACTGTGAAAGATTACCGCCCTAGTGGACTTCGGGGAGCCTCAGTTGCTTTCACAAAAATTATATGATGAGTTTCTAAATGCAGCAATGTACATACAAATGAACATACATTTTTCTACGTTGGGAATCATGTTGCCACGTAGCACTTTGGATGTGGGTGCTAATTGGAGCTTTCCTAACGGGCGTATTCGCATTTGAGCAAATGTCGTTATTTCAACTTTGATTCTACCTCAATATAATATTTATCTTTCCTTATTTAATCCACTATTTAAAGGTGGTGGAATCGAATACATTTTTGTGCAGTAGAGCACGCGACACTTCTCCTGGGACTCTCGTTTGCGGAGGAGGGCCTGCCTAGCCCTGCCCCCATTAGATATAGCTCCATATTTATCCTTATGGCATTACCACGAGAACTGTAAGGAGGAAAATCCACACCCCCTTGAGACCGCGACAGGATATGAGTCCTCGACAATGGGACAGATCCCATTACCGGCCTAATCATGCGAGCTGTGTCCGCAGATCCTGCGACGTAACCTCATCCACAATTACGGGTACGCGACAGTGGCCTATCCGCCGCAGGATCTAACCGACAGAAAACACGCAAAGCGCAAAGACGCCGCACGAATCAGATTGACTACCACGTCTAAGAAACACAAAATTACCCGATGTGCTGGTGGTATTCGTTCATCATTTTCGACAAAATCTCTTCAGGCCACAGTCCTTGTTTGCCCTTGTGTGAAAGCTTGTCGCAGAACAGAAACATTCACTCTTCCTCTGTGTTCACCCATCGTGTTTGTTTCACAACTGCAACTACGGACAAACTAGATGGCCTGTTGCTGGCCAAGTGGCCGCAGCCGCCGCCGCCGCTGCTGCTGCTCTGCGCCTCTTGCTGAAGACGGCAACGTCGTCGCTAACGCCGCCAGTGACGAGACAAGCAGCGGGCGAGCGAGCGAGCGAGCTCCGCGCAACTTAATGGAGTTGCCACCTGACTCCACCGGCTCTCCTCACAGGAGAAACGAACGACTCTGTCATCGCTTAGACGCTCAGGCAGCCGGTGCCACCTTCGTTTCTCATACAACACACCCTTAGCTGGCAAATGATGATGTTGATGGGGTGATGAAGGCTAGGCAGAAACGCACAAGGGAGCTTGCTAGTGGCGCAGCCGCATAGCTGCCGGACTTCTCATCGTCGTCAGCACAGACGAGACGAGTACTTTAACCTACTCTATCACTCTCTCTCTCCCCTCCCACTCCCCTTATCATGTGCAAATGGATGACCGGCTTAAATCAACTGCTGCCGGCCAGCAACTGCCCTCCCGACCGAGCAGAGGGCGCTGGGCGGGAAATTCTCTCTCTCTCACTCTCTCTTTCTCTATCGCTGGTCTCTCTAGGTAGCAGAGCTTACCCGCCGCTCCAACAGTTTTACTGGACGTGGGCACGCCCTCGCTGGCACCGGGATATCCCGCCAGGGTCGTCTACCCCATTTTTAACCCCACTGCGCCCCCACCCCCCGGGTGCTTAGCTTCTCTCGTGGCCATTCCCTCTCGCCTCTTCCAACGGCCTCCTTGGCGAACAACGCAACGAATCCCTCTAGTTCAACGAGTATTAGTGGAGCCTCCGACTCACCGGCTTGCCCGTCTACCTTGTCCTCCCATACGGTTCCGTGTACAACGCAAGTCGCAGTACGCCCCCTCAAGACCCCCTCCACCGTTCTCCCGTGTTCCGACGCTTGCTCAGCTCGGGGCAACAGCTGTTGACCACCTCCGTTCTTCGAGAGAGAAAGAGACAGGGTGAGAAAATCACGCCTCCTCTCACTTTGTTTTCTTCCACAGACATCAGTTTCCCCACATCAGTATACACAACAAGTAGACACGTCAACGGTAACGGAGACGGCTGCGGCGGCAACGGCGGAGCAGAGCGATGCAATGAACGGAGTGTCGCTTGTAACAATAAGCATACATGTAGAATCGAGGGGGCAGTGGACTAGACCCGTATGACGGACTGACAGAGGCAGGGAGACGAGAAGAATCTAATGAGCGTCATATTGATGCTTCGGGAGGTTCGGCAAGAGAGGCAAGAGCAAATAATGAGAAAGGTGGCAGGCTCGACCTGTGGACGAATATTGAGCAACAGCGCAATAATTCTTTAGCTGAGGCCCAGACAATTTGCGGGCACTTGGTGACTGACGGGCGATGGCTGTCCCTTGCCGACGGAAGACAGACGCGGCAGGATTACATTGTGTAAACGTAATATTGTAACTAAGAACAGCTGACTTGTTTTGTCATTGACAAAATGCAGTTGTTTTTGAGTTGGTACAAGAGATATCAACCATTTGAATCTTGGTCTTACATTCGATGATGCGAAAGCCTGCGACACAAGAGCGTTTGTCGTGGTGAAAACCATTAAAGTGGTTCTCTTTCGAAGAGTTGGATTTACACAAACAATGTCAGGTCTCTACGTCCGACAGCGTTATGCGGGACCAGTAGCATGGCTTTTGCGTGTCAACATTTTATGAGGGCGAGTCCGTAGGGTTAGGGGTCACCAAGTGGGGCTGTTTTAGGTAGAAGAGAGCGAATGCAGCTATTCCTGGGTGGGGCAGTCTGTTGTCTCGAAAACGAACAAATGGATAGAACAACGAAGTGTAAACACCCCTGCACCTGCTTCTCGCTCTTTGTCATCAGGGATTTCAACTGTCCGGCCAAACAGGGTAACAATTTATTACGAGATAGCAAAATATGCATGTCTTGTTCTTCCACATTGAACTGGCTATTAGCGAATTAACGGATAGAAGTGTAACGTTTACAGCCATGTAAGGTTTTCTTTTCTGATTTTATTCCGAGTTCGCCGTAAACAGAACGGCTACGAGGAGGCGTATCTTCAACTCGACGAAGGACGATCGAAAGCAAAGCTATTTATGGTCAATTCTTTTTTTTTTGCCATTTTACTGAACGACTTCACGCTCCTCGTTTCCTCACCCCCTTAACTTTTCTCAAGTTCGCCTTCGACGTCACGGCCCTGGAGCGTGACGGCGCAAAGATCAAACGAAGTTGGTGGACGTTCACCTCAGTTTCGCGGGACGGGGAAAGGTTCCTCGTCCGATTCGAATCAACGGAACTCCGCCGTCGCCGCCGCCGCCACCATCACCAAAAATGAACCCGACGTGGAATAAGCGCGACGGGTCCGCGTCCATCTGTCGTCACAAAGGGAACACGTTGGATAACGCGCTTTGATCGCTCCGTTCAAATATTCAATTAGCGCTCCGCTTTCTCCGTCCGCCATCTCCGGGACTGAGCACTCCCTGCCGAGAAAGGTGCGCTCTGCCCCAACTCTCTGAGCTTGCGTACACAGACAGCAAACGAAATTTCGTTTCCCTTTCAGCATTTTTCTCCCCGTTAAATGTTTCAAAGCAGTGAGTGAGCAGTGACGTTCGAGGTGATCGGCATCATCGTCGTCAATTCAGTGAGACCAGATGAGACGAAACCGGTGAAATTGATTTCGTCTCGTATTTTCAGAGAACCTTTCTTCGGGGTGATTGTGAAATTATATATATATATATATATATATATATATATATATATATATATATATGAAATAAAGCTAATGCATTCACATATATGTTCGCAACGATGTCGAGTCGAGCGGCCGTGGGGATTTTCGCTTGAGAACGAAGCTCGCCTCTGCTCGTCGGAGTTATGCCTGATCGGACAGTTGGTCGGGAGTGACTAGACGCCATTTGCTGTAAAGACCGTTAGTAAACCTATTGTTTGTCTCAGTTTTCGGAAATGAGCGGTCTCAGCCGAAATTGAAAATGACACCACCGCTGCACAAATGCAATTCGGTCCGTGTTCGCCGCGATTCGTCGTCGGTAAACCTCATCGGAAACAAGTTGCAAATCGTCGATGTCAAACTTTTGATGTGCGCCTCGGTAAACTTCGAGTCAACTGTTACGAAGTTCATCCGAGAATATATCTCCTAAAATCGGATCGTAGTTTTATTCTACCACCTGTTTTGTATTGCCAGCTACTCGAGTTACGCATTTTACTTTTTATGAAATGATCCGAATCGCAAGTCCACCGACGAACGAGATCTGCTCACTGCCCTAGAGCGGATTCGCCGATATCGGATGGAGAGATTGACATTGGGGTATGAGGCGAGTGCACGGGTTTCCTGCAGATAGCGAATGCGAGCAAAACGTCGAAGGAGTTTCTATCCTCTACCGTATACTCCTGTGGATTTCTACACCTTTGCATACGCGCAGTATTAACAAATGGACCCCGTTGCTTCGTCAATAGCGCGCTAAGAGAAAGCGTGTATCAATCGCCATAAATTGTCGCTTTCGAGAAAGCTACCTCGGAGGAAGTTTCCCTAGAGGAAGTTTTCTATCTATACGATGAGCTAACAAAACTCAAAATCATTCGGTAGGAACATCTACGAGATGTTCAGCGAGGCACAATCAAATGTTCACTTATATATATATATATATATATATACATACATGCTCAAAATTGCGTTTTCTTCCCGAGGGGGGAGGTGCATGGTGCACGAGACATCTGCTAGATGATATAATTCCCTCTGATAGTTATTATTTATGCAGACACCAACGAGTTGAGTGATTACGACCCCAAAAAATCATCACTTAGTATTTTGCCTTACTTGGCTTAGCTTGCAGTGGCCGAAGGCGTGATCACGTACACGATGTCGCTATGTAATTTTCATTCGAATGATGTTACCGATACGGAACGTATGTGTGGGAGGTTTGTGTAAAAGCGCCGTGGGCGTTCACCCGATTGTCTCAATTCTATTCGGTGACCGCAACGAATTGGGGCGCATCAATGTATTTACCTCGAACTGATTCGACATGCACTCCACAAAAGTGGACCGGAGGGCCACTATCTCGAGCAGCACTGGCCCAGTGACTTGTTTTGTGGGAAGAAAGCGCGGGCGTTTAAATTTGATTTGAAATTCGAATCGAGTGGCTCGCATCGGCGTTGGTCAGCATAATAACAGCGGCTGGCTGATATTCGAAGACAACAGCATTCCGCCAACGCTAGAGGAGGCCTATCTAACTGCATCGAACCACGCCCCCCAGTCCATGCGGGGGCAGAATGTCTACGAATGTCTCAGATTCAGAGATGCGTGACGCGGCGGGGTCCACTGAAGACTTTTGCAGTCAGAGGCAAAACGCGCGAGAGAGACAGAGAGGTGCACGATCGAGACCGACAGTCACTAGGACAAATCTTGAGGCTAGCGTAACTGACAGGCTTACGTAAGTATGCGTCTTGATGCGATAGTAAGGGCGGTTCAGTGGCGGCGAACCACGGCGATTTGCAGACAACCTGTACCCAATACTGTTGTCAAAATAAGAAACGCGGCCCCCGTTTACGACGATTTAAACTCTCGGAGACGTTCGCATATTTCGTCTCGGACAAAGTTCGTCTCTCTGTTGAGTCGTGTCAGGATGGCGCTGGATTCGTTTAACCCACCTTCTCCCGCTGTCTGGCCGCCGCTGCCCTTCGGTGATGTATATCTCTTCGTTCTGCCTGACTGATTGCTACTACTGAACAGTGTATATTAGGGCGTGGACAAGTGCATCCGGCCAAATAGCGCAGCTATGACCGGCAACGCGGTGTGGGCCACGGGGGAAGCCGGTGACATTTTTTGGTCAGCTCAATTTTGCATCTTAACTTCAACTCCACTGCGCTCGTGAAGGTCTCTCAAAAGTCCTCAAACGGTTGACTCTAGATAGCTGGTGGGCTTACGAACGAAACTAGCTCAGTGGTTCACCGACTTCGAGCTCGGTCTGCTGAGCGTTTTCACCCACGAGGCGATGCAACCCGCATAACGACAATAGGTTATTTTCCTGCGTGGTGATTCGCTACGCATCGGAGCGTACGAATTCTCGAACCGAGTCAGCAGTAGTAGTTGTAGTAGACTAGAGCAAAACTATTCTAACAAGAGAATCGTGGGCTGTTGATAAGAAACTCCCGTCCCTTGAAACTTCATACCCTTCATTCGATTGCTGGCATCTGCGCTGTGTCTATCTTAAGCATACAAACGCTATGAACCCTTGAACGGGCAGCTTCGCCGATAAAGCCCTGTCTAAATATGCGCTTCAGCCCGGTTAATTCGGTCAAGTCAGGTGTACTGGAGGACAAATTTAGGAGGTCTGATTCATTGTCGTTAGTGACATTCTCGAAACGCGTTGTGAGCGGCGGTAAACACAGCGATGAATCAGAGAATATAACGAAGAGACTAGACAATATCCTGCATCATCTCCTATCGATGAATCGTTGTCGATTAATGGCTGCATTCGCAGTGATGGAGTCGAGCTATTTTGTGAGCCCATACCCGAATACTGAAATGATAATCGATGGCATTCTGTGCGCCTTAAGTCAAACTGTGCAATGGATTCGACAGCGTTTAATGGTGAGTATCCTAGTCACTGAAATATGCCCGCTGTTGAACGAGCAACGAGCTGTTCACAGCTATATTAGATTTGATAGTCACTCGTCGAACAAGCGTTGGCCCGGGGATCAACAAGTTGACAGGACTTGAGCGTCGAGAGAAGTTGAAATGCACGTACACACCCGCTCACCATAAGTGGCCATATTTCCACCACTGTTTACCACCTTCTGTGCCCACATATTGATGTTATCTTAGGTGTCCCGACATCGATCCTGTTTCTTTGTCGAGTTCGTCTGTACGTCTTTCTATACCAGCATCGTTTCCAGCTATTTGCCCGTTTGTGCTGAACCACGAACGTAAATGACAGTCAATAAGGTTTCGTCTCCAGCCCCGCTTGCCACGTTGCTGGTCCCCGGATCTTTCAGATAACGCCTTCTTCCTGAGCAGCCCCCAATCAACACCGAATATATGTGGGCATAGCCTTCACACCGGCTATGGACTTCTCTCTCTCTCTCTCTCGCAAACACAGCCATCCTCATGCCTCTATACTTTTGGGTTCTCTCCCTATCTCACATTACCTTCTTTCTGAGTGTGTCGTCGTGTATATAAGTCTAAATGGCCGATTTGGCTTTATTCTCTACCCATCGCTCCCTACGTAACCCCTACAGATCGTTAACCCTATGCTGAGGCAGTGGGGCCTGCTGCCCCGCCATAGGGCACCCTCGTGCCACTTTCACTCTCCCAGCAACTTTATCCCCAACGAAACGCGGAGGGCGCCATCCATATCAGGATCCGTCCGTATGGTCGGTCGATCCCGCACGGCGATGTGCCCTGTTGTTCGCAAGGGCATTGTACGACAAAGGAATTCCTAGCTTTGCCCTTCGCCGTGGGCTTTACACGCTCCGCCGTTACAGACACACCGCTCGTTATCAGTCGTCGCGGCCGCCGTCATCGTTGCTTGTCGCCGCTGATGCTGGGTGGGCGTTGTCGCTTGGTAAGACGGTCACCAAGATATCTGCCTCTCTACCGTCATCACGACGCTGCCACCAGCGCCTACGACAACGACACCTACTGCTACAACTACGATTACTTCTACGACCGGCAGTGCGACCAGCAGTTGGCCCCGCCCAGGGAGTGCTATCGTTGTTCATCCACAGCATTCGTTATCGCCTATCGAGCTATCTGAAGAGAGGTGGGAGAGAGGAAGAATGAAGAAGGTCTGAGGATCGTCATGTGGTGCAAGCAACTCGGTGAGCTCCGGCGGCGATGTTAACTGTCGATAGAGAGATTCCTCGACAGTGTCTAACCCTGCCTGACGACAATTGTTTGATCTTCTTAGGAGATGAAGATCACCGTTGATCAGAAACACAGCAGTCGACACAGCAACTGAGATCCGATCAGGTGGAAGTGCATCAAATTCCTACGAGTTATCGTGATCTCGTATGCGTTGCACTTTTATGAAGGCTTAGATAGATCAACCTATGTTGAACATCATTAGCTACGTAATGCGATGACAATCAATTACGAAGTTATACAGCGGCAGAGGAGGGGTAAGCAATAAAAATAACAATTTCACACTGCTAATCACAGATCGTCGACTTGCTTGTGTGTCCGCTAATTCAAGCAAGCAACGTCTCGTCGACTCTACTCAGCCTCAACCTCCTGACCTGACTTCTAAATCGGCACGACTCTAGAACGGTTGGAACGAAGCAGGTCGACCGGTCAGCAGCTACTACTTCCACTCGTCAAGAGTGAACTCGAACTTGAACGAGTTCCACAGAGGACCAACGAGGCTTTGCGCCCCCCCTACATACGACCCCGGGAAAGGGGTCACCACCCAAATAGGCGGGAAGATCAGGGCCGGTTCTCCAACGGTGGCAGCAGTGTCGCGGAGTGTCGCGAAGTATCTCCCTGCCCGTTAGGCAGTTGAGTCTGCGTCGACGCCCTTCTTGCGAGAGCCCTTGCGGTAGGCGCCGCCGCTGCTACCGGCGAACAGCCGAACGACTCAAGCCGTTGCCCTCTTTATCCACTTGGTATGAGCGGGCACGCGCCGGACCCACTTCGTCCTCGGTTTCTTAGGGCCACTTCTTTTGCTTTTTCTCCTACTTCGAGACGACGATCATCGGGCGCGAGCAGTGCTCGGAGGTAGCGCGTGCGCTTGGGTTCACAAGTGTGCGCCTATGTATGGAGTATCTGTCCTTCTGCTTGCCGTTAAAACTAGCTCGTTCCGACCCTTCTCTGCTCAACAGACGTTGCACTTAGACCCCCCTGCTTAACCCTTTGAACTGGGACGCTAGCGTATCCGAAACGAAATTGGTCGGGATTCTTAATCTTTAAACATATTCTAATTTTTAAGTAAGTCGGAATCACGGGATAAATACAAAACGTCTGCCTATGCGAATACAAATATATGTGTTTATATTATCATAGGCAGTATCTAAAATGCAAAAAAAGAGCACAAGGGTTTCTTGTACGACAAAGGTTCCAGGCGAAAAATGGCTAGACAAACGTCTTTTACTGTAGTAAAACGCATAAGATCCACTCTCCTCTGTTGTATTGTTACTACATACCGTATTGAAAATGAGATTCGCCCACTCCCTAGCAATTTGCATTATCAGGAACCAATAACGCACTAAATAGGTTGCGTGTAAGTTAAGCGACTGACTTAGGTTTCCCACGGCACCCCTGTAAATGACTACGTCACTGGCCCGCCAACGCGAACCTGAACAATGCAACAACGAGAGCTCATTACGATCGATATGTATGTGCTATATGCACATAACGCTGTAGCGATTGTGCGGTCAGACTTCGGATGGAACTACCCCCGCCATCCCGTCGCCATGGCCCAGCTCGTCGGCGTCCTGGCCAAAGCATTCGCTCGTGTTGCGCATACGTATCTGCAACACGTCAAAGGCTGTAATTAGCCTCAATCACCTACACAGCATTCGAAATAGGCACCACTCGGGGGGTGGGGCTGGGATTCACAATCGGAGCATGGTCGAGCGTCGGCTGGCATGGCAAGTACTCTACGAGGCCACCGGCATGCCGTGGCGTAATTCGACAATATCATATATGCGTTTCCTCCCGTCCATATCTAATACACAGGTCCCTGGGATGTGGACGACCCTAACGAGTAGAGCGTTCTGCGGATGGGCCTCTCGTTAGAAACAGACTATTGGGGCCTATTATTGAGGTGGGCGACATTATACAAAACGAGAGCACAAGCTACTTTCGAGTACCACAAATGCCATGACAAGCGTTCGCGGCCATGTCAACCCGGAGGCATGCTCCTTGTTTATGCTGCTTGACGCGATATGGCATTCGGTGACAACGCACACCGAATCGCCGGAATCGATAACGATTATGAAACGCAATAGATATAGTACCTGTAGATTAGGCATGCGGGTGTCCTGTCCTCACGGCACCTGACAACGATTGTGGAAACCACTCTATTTATGCTGGATATTCGCAATGACGAGAACCAATCGCTTATTTGTCAGAAAGCCATAAGGGCGACGCATCTGCCAACTACAATATAATTTTCCACAGGTGTCTTGAAAAGCGCGTACCCGATTAGATACATATTAGCTGTTTTTTTTCTTACCACTGCAGATATGGGTAAGAAAAAACTATCTAAGAATTCTTTCTCTCATCGGCGTATCATACCCACTTCAATGTAAGTTGCATATTTTGCAATATACCATACAATCGTAGCTATTGAAAGCTAACGATAGCTATTCTATTCGAGCTTGCCCTATAGAGGAGTTCGAGTATAATTGCTGAGTCGGACCTGCCGCACCTGTTCCCCTACGTTTGGAGAAGTTTACATGGATGATGCCCAGTGAGGCGAGCAGAGCCCGACCTGTGCCTGCCCAATCAATGCTACTGTTGCTATCGCCGACGACCACCTTTGCCACTGTCTGTTTCTGAGTCGTCGTTGTTCAAGACCTCGCCTTGGGCGAATCCGATAGACAGTAGACAATCATTACAGAAGCTTAGCTCTACCTCGACGCTATCTGGTCTACCGTCTACCAGTGTAGTGTACAATTTGCCGGGGTCTCCTTGACGGAGATACCTGTAACGGTCATTTTTATTTATTGATTCAGCTCTGGCCAGAGACAACGATGCTGCGAGACAAACCTTCAAAACTCAGAAAAAGCATATATACATATATATCTCAGAGCTGACTTCGATCTTCGCCATCTTGAAACATAGTCAAAGGTCTGACATATCGCGGGTGGCTTGAGGCGATGACTGCCTGCTGCTGCTGCTGTTGCTATGGATGATGATTGTGCCACAGTCCTGTGGCACACACGGATTCGGAAGAAGCAACAATTCAATATTTCAAAACAAAAACAATGAATGCCAATCCACTATCAGTCAGGCTGTTATCTATCAATGTTGTATCGCTCCGAACAAATCAATACAAGAATCCAGAGAGAGAGATGCGCCCCTTGAAGGTGGCGCAGCGGGAACCTCTTCGCTTATCATACTGATTTCTATGGAGCGTATTATAAAACTAAAAACGAAAATCTTTAAGACTAGTTTGCTAATATTCATCTCATTAATTTTTACTATAAATAGAAAAGAGCTTGACAAATACCAAGGGACATTCACTCGTGCAGCCTAAAGTCAGAAAAATAATTTAAAATCAAAATCAACAAAGTCGCTCACTTAGAACATCATCAGAATGATGCCACGATCGGCACCGGGTCTACCTGTACAGGTCTATCTACCAGGTTGCCGCGCCCTTTGCAGTGGTCACCAACAACAATCATAACCAGACCACTCTACCGGTTGCAAGTCGCCCCCCCGCCCCCCCGACGTCTGTAGCCATCTGGATGGCAGCAGGACAGTCGAACCTTTATCTTTGCTCATTTCGGTCCTCTCTCTCTCTTCCCGCGTGGCGCCCCTTTCTCTGGTCTCGTTTCAACTACAAGGAGCGACGAACCGTCCGCCCCGATTTCTTGCGCACCCGGAAGTTTCACAGGATGTCCCTCTGACTCTGAACATCGTCGTCGGCGCCCGCAGCCGGCAGCACCACCGGAAGAGCACCGCTTCTTATCTTTAAGCGTTCCCCCAGCGTCGTCCAACTCGGTTGCTCCCGATTGCGAAAGCCGTACTGCTTCCGCGGGCCGGCCAGCATTCGTCTACAAGCATTTCGTTCTCGCTGTGACTGCTGTCGCCACTGCTGCTATATATATATATATATATATATATAGTTCGTTCTTGCACATGCTCGCTGGGTAACCCATCAGCTCCGGCCCCCCGCCTTCCCTCGACGCTTTGGGGTATCGTGTCCGAAGGTTGGCTCGTTAGCGAGCACGAACAGTATTCTCTAGTAGGGAAACACCCTGGTGGTGACCGAGGTGAAAGCGGAGGCGGCGGCCTCGCGTTACAACGAGAGGCCGTTTTCCCACTTATCTGAGGCAAACGACTGAGCGGCCGCGGATGAGAACCTCGTCGTCGGGAGGGTTTCCGTTGGGAAATGCTACGCACCGCTCCTTGGCGCTCACATTTGCTGCTCCTCCTCCTCGTCCGCCTACCGCAAGAATTGAGACCGGAACGCATTGCTGTCCTAATAGAGATCCCTTTGCCGTATTGTTTCGAATCGCGCGCCGCAAGCATTTCAACGCCGATGAAACTTTTTGAATCAGCCTCGTCGAGTCGACACAACTGCTTTTGACAACAGTTGGCACCCGTCGGCGCCCGGCGTCGCGAAGAGGGTTAAAATGCGAAGCAGACAGGGAGCCAGGTAGCGACATCGGCGGAGGAGAATCCTGTATCAAGAAGCGCGTCTCTTATCAACTGTTGGCTGACTGGTATTGTGACGTCGCGGAGTCGGCGACGACCGATTCGAAAAAGTTGCTGGACGAGTCTATCGGCTATCAGGCCCCTCGCCGTGTACGAACAGCTCACTGCTTGCAAAAGACTAGCCCGCGGCCAACAGTATGCTACGCCGTTCAGACGCGGAAGGGGCGACAGCGAAATAAAGTTGGGAACAGCGGCGAAGAGGTCGGAAAGTGTCCCCCAGAAGGGAGCTCACTTCCGGTCCTTGGCGCCCGGAAGGCGCTTGCTTCCATCGTTCATTGCGGTACAAGGACGGGGGCGAGCGAACTTGAATTCATTCGAATCGATGGATATGCCGTCAGGCCTTGCTTATCAAGGGCTTTGCGGAGAAAATCGACGTTTAAGCCGCGCTCGGTGTCGTGTGGGCCTTAAGTGAGACAACATTCTTTGATTGATATCTCGCCCCCAATTGATGGGCGTTGCAACGATGATCGAAGAGGGCCGACCGACAGGATGAACGCGTAGGCTATGAGACTTCGTTTCGCTGAGCCAGCCGCCCCCTAGGCGCCCTTAGCAAGTCTAGGCAAGAGCTTTAACAACGCTTACCAGTCGATAGATGTGCAAGTGTAACCGTTTAAATAGAACACTTCAAAGTCCGATTTGTTTGTTACTGAAGCGAGTTCTCCGAACGCTTGTTACTTTTTTTTTTCTGTCTACCATTGATCCTTTAAGGCTTTAATGATAGCCTAGCAGCACGCGTGCGACATCCAGGACGATTAGTTCACAGGGAATTTGCGTTGAGAAGATCTCATCCATATATGGGCTTCGAGTTCACACCAAGGGCTCTTCAACGCCTGCGTTCGAGCACACCGATATTTATATGTTTCATCATATATTTATTTTGAGCGTGGGCGAACATTAGCAACTTATCTGCAGAACCATTTCCGGCGACCCTCAACATTCGGACATTTAGCCGCATTTAAAAAAACCGATATCTCGCCATTTCTATAGGGGGAAAGTTGGCGCTCGTAGGAAGCTCTCAACTTTTCCAATTCGGACAAGCGAGTAATTATTTTAACCCCCCACCCCGTTATCCCCCATAGCCCCTGGGGCGTTCTTCTCGATAATATTTCGTTACGCCAGTGACGAGCGCTAAAAACGAACTTGTCATTCTGTAGATATGATTGCATCTGAGTGTAGAGAAGGTTTTTTTAATATCTTTTGTAAAAATTAAGAAGTCTGTCAAAATAACAGGATGAGTTTGCAGGAGATGAATGGTTTCGACACAGCGTCATATTATGCCTAATCAAAATGAAATTCATTCTTTCCAACTGCTCTATACCGAATGGAAATCGTGCCGTAAACGCTGAGCTGGCGGCAGAGGAGGTTCGCCCGTTAGGTATTATTTTAGGGGCAATACAATCAGATATCGCAGGCCCCACCGGTCCAGTGGAATTGTCAGGGGGTTGGGATTCATTTGAATATCTCAGTTGCCGGGCAGCAGCCCGTGATGTGGCAGCTCCTGCTGCTACTGCTGCTTTTCTTCGTAAAGCCATCAGCATGCATGTCGACACCTCAGTGCTTCAGCCAGCTAACCTCCTCACAGATATCGAGGACACTCCTGGGTCCTCTTCAATAGATCTTGTGGATAGGCCGATAGAAGCTGTGAAGGCGGAGTCGGATAGACGTGCACGAATCTGCCTCAAGGTCTATGCCGAGAAGCACATTCGAAAGCGAGGCGAGCACACACCGACTATCGGTGCCAACGCGTTGTCGCGGCCAGTGGGTAACATTGGTGAACAGTGACGTTAGTTCACGGCACGGCCTGCTCGGAGACATCTCACCGCGCCGAAAGCCCAAGAGAGAGAGTCAATTGATTTTAGTCAATCAAGCTCGATTCACAATGTTTTCTCACTAGTTTTAGCGGTGGTTGGATGTAGTCGAGTGATATCAGCATGTAAGGCAGCAAACTACATCGGTAGTACCCGTCTTAATGTAAACGAGTGCGTACCACGTCTTGACTAACCTTACACTTTGTCAGTGTAGGATTTGGGATTTGAGCTTGTCCCGGCGGCCGAAAACACGCCGATACTTAAGTGTAAATGTACAGCGTTCGCGGCTTCGTTGAAGCGATGCCCAGATCGCAGGGGCGGGCCTGAGCTGGGCGGTTTCAAAAAAGAGGCATGTCTCCAGCAATGTAGTCCCGCAAACGCAGAGAAAATGTGTGGGTGTGTTTTCTGGGCGAGTGCTGCCTAGGGAATAGCCAAACGAGGGAGACAGGCCGCTGCGGCCCCAAAACTTGTTCTTTCATTCATGACGAACTGGGGGGGGGATGTAGCTTCGCGAAACGCTCGCTCGATAAGGGACAACGGGAAGCGAAGCAGTCAGCGCCCTGACAAAACCTCAAAACCGATATCAGCGCCTGCTGCTGCTGCTACTGCTACAACTGCCGTTCGCTGCGCCTTGCCCGGCCCACAGAAGCTCGGACAATACCGACCTCAGAGGTTCGTCAGCCGTCTACCAAGTACGCCCCCACAGCACTGACTTGGAGGTTAACCTTGGAGAAGGCAAAGAGAGAAGATGGTGCCGCGTCGCCGCTCATTTTGTGATCCCCGAAATACTAAAATCGACTATGGGGGACGGCTTCTCGGGGAGTGAAGTTTGCGAACGACGCCGAGTCGAGCTTCAGCCAGCCTGTAGCTCTGGCCGCCGAGGTGGATTGCGATCTGGGGGTTAGGTGCGTGTCGAATTCTGAGGAAATGCAACGATTCTTAAAAGCCACCCGGCAATCTGCCGTCGTTTATTCGGCCGGTTACCACTATTGTCTGGCCACATAGTAAAAACATCTACATATATATATATAGATATCGGAGCAAATTCGAACAAACAAGAAAATAGTTAGGTGGTATGGTTCCCGTCGGATTTTTCGCTTTTATTTCCGATACATAGACGCAAAGTGTGCATGCAATATCAAGTCGGGCTGGGCTCGCTTGCCACTGTCGCTAGATCCTGAAGGAAGATGCTTACGAGCGAGT
Organism: Stratiolaelaps scimitus; assembly: GCA_019614645.1. Classification (NCBI taxonomy): domain Eukaryota; kingdom Metazoa; phylum Arthropoda; class Arachnida; order Mesostigmata; family Laelapidae; genus Stratiolaelaps; species Stratiolaelaps scimitus. Next base: position 9,552,457 of record JABWDB010000009.1, on the reverse strand, counting down.
TACTTGTCTTTGGAACTCCAGCCGTGCATCAAGGCTAGCGCGACTGTATCGAATCGGAGAAGGTGACGTCCCAATCGGACGGGCGGATAGCGGATGGCTTCAGCGGTTCAGTAGTGTAGCAGATGTGCCGTCAGCGGTATTGGTCCACGTCTGCACGGGTAGGAGCAGGGATATAACTATAGCCAGACGCGGACGATCGAGATGTCACCGGTAGCTTCCGATGGCCCACTCACAAAGTCAGCAGATGGATGCCATCGACGGGTCCGATCGCGATCGTTGGATAGCGAAATAGCAGATGTCGCGTCGCCAGCTCCCTACTCTTGGCATTGGTCCATCTTCTTTTGCAATTATCCATCGACTCGGATATAGGTTGACCTGCATCTACGGAAGATCCTTGTTTATTAAGGTATGGTGCTTCCTATGCGGTGGCTAGCTGAACCCAAAGGAACAACAGGTAAAGCCAAAAGAAAACCTGAAGAAACTCTTCCGCCCACTCATATGACTATTCATACTAACTGATAACGATATTCGTAACTAATTTAATAAGAATAGCTATTCATTTTTATGGCCGTTATATATCAGACTGTCGTCTCGACAGTCTCAAAAATATAAAGCTACAATTATACTTTTATGAGCATTTGTGTGAGTACGTTAATCATGGATAGAGCAGTTGTAAGATGTGAATTTATTAGTCTGTTATAAAAACGGGCAACACTTGTATCCGCTGAACATGACATACATCTAAGAGCAACACATCCATTTTGAGATTGATGACTACAACTCATAGTATCGCCTTCGTTATCTCTAAAGAAGATTGCAGCGATTTCCCACTCGCACTCATCAGCTAGCTAATATCTCATTTTTATTTGTTCTATATATTTTATGTAATAGATTTAACGTAGAACACTTGTAATGAGTGTAATGCACTCACACTCGCCAACTCAAACGTCAATGCACTGTCTCTAATCTGTTTCCAATCGTTGTAGCCCTCATGACGATTCCGGCATTACCTCCTCGACTTGCTGTATGCAGTCGATAAAACGACGCTTATTAGCCCGGCCACCAACACCCCCGGCGCGATCGCGTCCACCGAATCATCCGCCTGCTCCAATTGTTTTCTTCTTGCGCTACCCCTTAGCATTCCGTGGGGAACAGCAAAGTCCTTTTGCTCCCCCGTGCCGCTGCCTATTGGTGCCCCAACCAACAAACCAACCAACAGCAACTAGTGATTCAATGAACGAACCAAGTTTCGAAACAGTCCTCTTGCCGTCATCGCGTCAGACACTGTTTCCGGTGCCGGTACCAGCAGAAGCGGCAACAGCTTCGCCTGAGTGACCATTAGAAGCTTTGCTTCGCATCGTCATAGGCGCAGGATTCCTCCCATTGCTGTTTCTCCTTCAGGACTACTTCAGGAGCTAGGGAGGAGCAGGAGGAGGAGGACAAACCCCAGACGGCAAAACGACGACGCTCTGAAGATTGTCGTTCAAAGATGGCGAGCAGCAAGAAACGCCGCCGATGGTTGAGAGGCGCGCGAATCGGATCCGATGCGTCGGCACCACTTTGCGTCAAACAGTTGATTAGCTTTCCCCACAAACTGCTAGATAACGCAAGGAAGCAAGAATGAGCGAGAGTGCGCAGGAGCAACAGGAGAGGAAAAGCCTGACTGGACCATGGCAGCCTTCACCAAGCTGACAGCAAGGAGGCTGGAGCTTGCAGCGCAGGGGAAGGCGACTACGGGAAGGGCGAACCCCAGCCCCGTTTCGAGTGTGTCACACGGAAGTGGTCGCGACCGGAGCCTCAGCAATGGCAGGTTCGCTCGGTAAAGCATGGAGATAAAGCGAGAGGGAGAGACGAGCAAGAAGAAATCTCACACAGCGATTGTGTCTCTGTGTGTGTGTAAGTATTATAAGCTCGGCTGCCGCGCCGTGGATGAGGACAACGTGAAGTTTTTTGTTTTCCCTTCTGTCGGGGCAGAGCATGTGAAAGAGAACGAATGGCCCGGAGTAGTCGCCGTCAACAGACGCCTGAACCCGAGAGTGGACCTCACATACGAGGACCGTAGTGAGTAGCAAGTCGACGACGGCCCGACACTTTTGTCTTCTCATTGGTCGGCCAATGAGAGAGCAGCGCGAAGCGGGGATTTGACGTCGAGGCGACTTAACGTCACAGAAACGCAGAGCGCGAGAGAGAGAGAGAGGATACTATGAAGGATAGTCGCACTAAATGCTAAAGGAACAGCGAACTTGGTGGACCAACACAGTGGCTTCCATCTGAGCCGCAATGAGTGCGCAGTGGGCATCAGACTGACGAAGCTGCGGGCGAAGTTGAAGTCAGTCAGACAACAGTTTCGGTGAGCAACAACTCTCCCCGTATGGTGGATGGACCTTCTCCGGCAGGGGTTCACGGCAGGCAATGAGTGATGCATGTTCCAGTTAACAGGACAGCGTCTAGCATGTCATATGGACGATGATATATTTTTAGCATCGGAGACCGCTTTGGACTTTACGGCAATACCTAAAATGACGTATATTGTGGTATTCTTAATCAGGCCATTTTTACTGAGAAACATGGATTATATACGATATATAGTGAGTGAGAATGGAAACAGAATATATATGGGGAATATATAGCGAGGCATAGACAAGACAGGAGTTCAACTATGAAAGTAACAAATATCAACCCGAGCTAATTACAAATTGAAAGCCTAATGAGCTTAGTTTTGTCTGCTGAGCCACGAGTCGCTTAGGCAAATTGGGTCATGCCTTAAGCCAAAGCAATTTTTTCCCAGGCATAATAACAAAAGCAATCTAATCGGACTTTCAAAATTCGACAGAGTGCTATAACAGTGTATTGCTGGTGTAGGTAGTGTAGGTATCCTGACACCGCTGACTAGTTTTTACGATTGGAGGTCACCCGAACGAACGGGGCGGTAGCTTAGCGAATATGATAATCGATAGCTGCTGACCCTCAGCAGATTCTATGTTTTGGCTACTGCCGGCGCGTCAGGTGACACGTCGAACCAGTGGCCGACAACGCCGATATTGGCTATCGGTACTAACTTGCCTCGTCATTTCGATGACACCACATCGGTGAGGACGCTCACTTCGAGGAAACACTTCGTACTTTCAGTGATTGTCAATCCAAACGCAATTCGCTAGTGACCAAGGCGTCGAGGCTCAACTTCGCCCTCGGAACACTCACCAGCTAGACACGTGGATCTCGTTCCACAAACGTTCTATGATACTATCGTATTTTCTACGACACCGCTAATAACAAATAAAGCCGCCTCCCCTCTTCCAGCCCCTGGAGAATATCGGTCTCGTGGCAGAAAGCGTCATATGTCATAATTTACTTTTGCCCGAACACCGCAACTTGGGGCTGAAAGTAAAAGTGTCTCTCTTTGCAAGTCACCCCCTCTACCTATCGAACGCCTTGACAGCCTCCGCGAATAGCTTTTGCGGATTCAGCAATACCATATGGTAGTGTCAATGGCGGAATTACAATGACGTCGTCGAGATCGCCGTCGATATCGACAACGTTCGGGTATATATATATATATATATATGTATACGTACCCAATGCATATTATGTGTAAGTGCATTACTGTGTTGCCCGCATAGGAACGCCGGCTCGCTCTCGGTGTCTCTTCTTTGTTCTAATTGTTATTAATTTGCCACTGGGTGGGCATTATCTCGAATCAAATTCGATTATCGCTAATCGCCTGCGAGTCTCGTTAGCCACGCAGAGCGATAGCAATACAGTGATCGCGAGGAAAGTGGGTTTGCCGCCACCGGCCATATACGCGAGTCATATTGCCTTGAGGATTTGGACGGCCCTGCCCCGGGGGCGCGACAGCCTCACGGTAGAAACCCACCAGCAGAAACAGAGAGAAGGAAAGAAACAGAGCAAAGTAAAGCTACCGAGGTTTCTGTCTCAAGCTTCTGATATCGCGGCCGAAAGAGATTGCTGTCGCGATTTCATCTCTCTGCTCTTTTACGACAGTGACAAAAAAGCAACCAGCAATCATGAAGTGTTTACGATATATTAGCTCAGATTATACAATTTGTTAGATGTGCATTTAGCAGCTTGAAGGAGAGATGCTTCTTCTCCCGTTAACCAAATACATATTAATAAAGTGTACATGTTATACTTCTCCAAAGGTGACGCTGTCGAATGTGAACATATGAGAGACATGAGATAGGTTGTAGAGCCAGCGGTATTTATTGTATCTACCTATGAGTTGCGTCTGCGGCGATTGGGGGCACTCATCATTTACCCATTCATTGATGTCAAAACTCGTACCTGATTTCTCGCATCGGTTCGTCGACGGTGGCGTCGACACTTCAGGGATCAACAGCCCCAGCGTTCGGTTGGTGATGATTCCTTCAATTGTATGTTGTCTGTCCTCTTCTTCCAACTACAGAGATGATCTACGGCGTAATGATACCAATGAATGCTCAAACGGACCGGTCGAACATCGCCTTACACACTATGCGTATAAATGCTTATACGGGGGGGATAGATCTCGAGAGTGGAGTGAACAAAAGTTGGATAGCCTGCAGTCGTTTCGACGACGACGCTGAACGAGTCCCTGAGAACGCTAGATCGTATGAGATGTAAGTACGAAGATGTCGCCTGTTTAGAAGTATATGCCAGCGGGTTGCGGTCAATGGTCGGCAACGCTGATATCGCTCGTCTGCGGTAGTCGTGGTTGACCATAGCGTCAAACTGCGCCACTGGTCAACAGCGGACGCCAGCCATTGGTGATGAAGTCAATTCAGCTATCCAGCCCGATTCTTCTCCCGCTCAATGACTTCCCTCGTGCGGTCGTGTGGAGACATGGACAGGACACGCCGCCGCCGCCGCCGCACATCGCCCGCCCGTCTCCTGTGTGTCTGCCTCACTCGTTCTGCTTGACACTATCTCCCCTGGTAGAGAATGGAGTTGTCTAGCAGGAGCTTGTCGACCATCTCGGGGCGCATACCTCCCTCCGGATGGTTACCCCGCTGGCTATCCGCATTTAGCTGGGTGAGCGAGGCGAGCTTCCCCCATAGCTACCACAACAGTACCTCCCCCAAGACACCCGGCGTTAACCCCTGCCACTGACCAAGTATCTACTAGCACATATACGCTCATCGCTCTCTCTCTCTCTTTTGCGAGCGCGCGCGGGCGGGCGCGCGTCTCTCCCCAAAACTCCCTGTTTATCATTGTCAGCATAGAGGAGAATCAAGGGACTGACTGGGGCGACTGCCCCGTCACCGCCTAACCAACCACCCAACGAAAGAACGAACTGCCTGTGGCCATCGTTTGAGCACCACGGTTTCCGGCCCATTTCTGCTTGTTGTTGTCGGCGGCTATCAGTTCGCTGTGGCGAGCGGCAGAGGCAGCGGCACCAGCAGCAGTAGCAACACCAACGTAGCAGTAGTACTAGTGGAAACAGTTGTAGAGAGTTGTAGTCATTGTACGGGGCAGATGATGCCTGGTAGACTTTTGGTAGAGCTTGCGACCGACCTGCTAAGCCAGTTGCTGGTCGCTGCAGCAACTGGGAGAGCGGCCTTTTCTTGCCGGATCTCGTACTTCAGTCAATCTCAATTCCCAGCCCCTACCGCGGGCGGGCCAGTTTCGGCCACACAGTGTAAGTATTAGTAGCAGTTGTTGTTGTTGTTGTAGCTCACCGGTGAATGGTAGCGCTGCGGTTCCCTGGCCAGGCAACCACGGTACACGCTGACAGAACGTTGCGACATACGGACAGACACTTCCGGTTTGTTCCTATGTCGCTTGACCATCGTTTTGTGCGTTTATGATATCTATATGCGGGCGTGTGTGACTCTTTGTCGGAGCGCGTACGGGATAGGCTCGGCGGCAAAGGAACTTTTTTTTTAGAGAGGTTAAAGGTAAATCCTGCATGGACACCAGGCTTCACAACTAAGGTATTTTCTGGTAGTTGCAGACTCTTACTGACTAAACCCAGAACCGATCTTGACTTGGGGCACTGACCGGGACTGCCGCGGCGAAGGAGCTGACGATAATCAACACCATCCAACCAGCCCATATCCGTGCTCTCAACAGAACGACAACTACGATCACAAAAATTGCCGCTTTTGTCATATATGTCGAATACAGAGTCTCAAATTCAATCAGCTGTCGTAAACAGAACAACATACTATAATTACATATGAATGGAAAAATCGGGCCCACATAAGCTCGTTAGTCGCCATTAGTCGCCAATATACGATAACTGTTTAGGAACTCTCAGAATCACCGAGTGGTCGGGATGTTCCTCGACTAAAACGAACTCATTTCTTGATGTCGCCTCCTGCCCGCCGAAAGCTCACAAAGCTGCTCATATGATTATAACAATGACAAACAAACATAGTATCATATCATAATCAAATGTTTATTCTCGGAACTGCAATGTACATACATATACTTAAGTTCTCGGTAAAAAAAAAGTAAAAAGGTTGTAAAAAAAAGGAAAAAGGTTGAGTACATACATCGATTTCAAGCATAGTCACACTGTTATTCTAATGATACAGAGACGTCAGGATAATTATGAAAATCCACCTATTGACCACATATTGCACCATGTTTTTACTATAAATATGCCACGCTTGCCGGTATTGTTGATTCTCACACTGAAGGAGGCCGATCCCTCGCCTCACTGGTTGCCCCGTCTACTTATAAACTTCCCCAGCTGCCCTCATAGGCATAAGACTTACTCTGACCACAAGTGGCTTCAGGTCAACTCATCTTCAATATTCTAAGCTTACTTCGTAGCCCTAACGGTTCAACTTTGTCCTGCGGTGGTCGTCGATGTAGAGCCGTAGGTCGGGTCTTTCATTATGCTGCGAAGCCCATCGTCGCGCTGACGGTCGCGGATGACCCGCAGCATGTTCAAGTGTCAGTTCGTTCCCGCTGTTTCATCCTCTTCGTCGCTGAGTGGAGTCGCCGCACTCCTCCACTTGGCCAGCCGGACTAATACACCTCGATGTACATATATATATATATATATATATATATATATGCGTTACATAGTAACGTTGTTCGGTTGCCACTGCGGTTGGACCACCACAGGTAGTGGGCATCTATCGGTTCGCCTCGTACAGCAAAGAAGCTTATTCTACTCATCATTGTGTTGTACAGGCACGGACGGGCTCGTTCGCGCGATAACCGACCGACTATCTGTGCTGCCGTGGCGTTATCCCGTTCGTTCGATATCTTGTTCATTGCCCTTCAGATGCGAGGAGTGGCCGATACCTCAAGCAACATTAACCCCGGCCGCGCGAGTGGTTGGCCGCTGCTAGCCCGCTTGTGTGCTGCCAATACGCTGTTCTCCCATTCGAGACACATGGCCGGCTCTCCAGGAGTCAAGAACGGCGAGCTCATGAAATTAAGCTTAGGTGCTGTCGTTCTGTGGTTATGCGGTCGTAGCTTACGCGGCGCCTTTCAAGCTTCGGGAGCGGGCACCAGCAGTGTTGTTGGTGATGCCGGGTACAAGTAATAGCAGCAGAGATAGGTTAGTCGTTGATAGTCCATAGGGTTGGCTTCGTCTCACCTCGGTTTGCTTGGCGAATGCAGTATGTGATAGTAGGCCCATGACGTTAGAAGGGCATATTGGCATCAAGCGCTAGGAGTTAGACATGAGGAGGTTAGCTGCAGGAGGAATGGGTTAGTGGCCGATAGAAAATTGGGGCAGTGGTTGAAACGAGAGAGACTATTAGGCTGAGTGAGATCTGCTGCATTAGCTAGCCAGGAAGGCAGTCGGCCAGCCAGCGGGCCAGACGGAGCCACCAGGAATCAGCTAGGGCCGTCGATCCCTCAGCGAAATGGCCTGCGAAAAGAGTGGGTTAAGGGGTAAGCCTTCTCGGCAGGCATCACCGCGTCAGCCCCGGCTCGACGCGCGGCCGAGCCTCTCCCAGACTCGGTATAAGACACCTTCAGGGTGAGCCGTCGTATCGCGTTCGTGCGGTGTCTGCCAAGATCGAATGGCGAGCTAATCTGATCCGAACGGCCATTTATACGAGATGTGTTGTGGGGGCGCTGGCGGTGGTGGGATGAAATGGGCCGCCTGGCAAAGTCAGACGGCAGCCTGAGAGCCTCAACGGGAGATGGGGCGGGAACGCAGGATTCCACCGATACAGGGTCGCGACTGGCAGATACACAGACATACTCACCGGGTTGCAGAGCAGCACCCCAGCGGGAAGTGGCAGATGGGTGTTCTGTAAGCCAAGCAATCGACCCACGCACAAGCAACTGGAAGCGGCGGCTGAAGCCTTTTCCACTAAAGATAAACAGATATGTTCATGTACCTCACTGGCTCGTTCTTGGCCACCACGCTATTCTGTGTACACCATTGAAAAGTACAGCGCAGTGAAGCAGCGCTCTCATCAAGGGGGCGAATCCGAAAAAACGACGTTGTTGTCTTTTAGCCGACGGCGGAAGGAGTTTATCTAGCCGACCAGCTAACTAATAGTTCGCACAGTACACCTACGAGCTTTTATTTGATTTTGAATAAATAGCAGTGTGGGTTTAACCTTTTTATACTTCTAAAATTATATTTAGTTGGGAAAGAAAAAATTCAAAGTTCGCACTTCACCTTCGAATGAATTGAGAGGCTCGTTCGTCGCGACGACCGTAATGAGATCTCAATAACAGTAACAACAACAACAACAATTACACCCTTCATTGGCGGTCATCGAGCATATATCATAATGTCCCGGGTACGATATCGCCGGATGTAGAGGTGTTCCCTGCCCTGTGCATGAATGGATTCGAAGAAGGAGTTGGTTAGAATTTAGATCCCCTCAAATCTACCTAATCAGCGTTCCTATTGCTGAGGTATCATTACAGAATACGAGACCTGTCATTTTCGTCTGGCACAGCATTGGTTCATACCGTTCGCGGTTCTCACTCGGGTCCTGCCGCCACACAAATACGGTATTTGCAATATCTACGAGCAGTGCTCTGCAGCACATCAGAGTAGGCGTACGAGTTGAATCATTACAGAACATTTGAGCTATTTCCCTTCATCCGCCCAGCATCAGCAGCGTAGCGGGTCCGCACCATCATCATCATCCGATTAGCTGGAATCAGCCTCCTCCTCCTCCTCATTCACCACCACCACGACCATGGGATCGTGCTGTTGCTTTTTTGTTTGCGCCATCGTAATAGCCATTGCCGATGATAATCATGATGGCTGCTGCCGACCGGTTGCTTCTATGTGATCACGCCTGCTATTTCTCCTCTGAGTCCTGCGCAGCGCGGACAGAACACATAGCACAGACAAGAGAGAGAGAAAGAGAGAGAGAGACTGATTAGCAGCGCTGTTTCGCCGTCCGAGGTGGCTGGCCAGCTCTGGCCTGCATGCTTGTCGGTAGCCAGTCGCCTCTTGCTTTTTCGTCTGGATAGAAGGAAGAACGATCTACTCTCTCTCTCTCTCTCTCTCTATCTCTCTCCTCTTTCCCGTATCCCCTCGTATGAGAGGAAAACAGCGCGCGACTGACTCTGGTCCGCGTCGTGGCTTCGGGAGGGGGACGTTGGGGGCGCCAGATTGCTCCTTTTTATAGGCTACGAGAGGAGAAGTGCCTTCGTGGATTATTGAGACGATGAACGGAAAACAGGTCTGGCTGGTTGGCTGGCTCGTCGCGCACGCCCCGTCGCCGATGCGGCATTAGGCACGAGATGCGCGAAATAGAGTATATGGAAAAGAGAGAGAGAGAGAAGCAAACGAAGCAAGGAATTAAGCGAGCGAGCAAGCGTGCCGCGTTTGCAGTCCTGCAATTTGTCCTGATGTGCCGGCCCCACTGTGTCCTTGGCCTGCTGTCCTATACGAGCATCACTCATCGTGGTGATGAACGCCACTGAACGATGATGGCGCGCTCGCCCAACGACAGCAGTAAAAACTTCAACTTCAAAGACCGGATAATGTGTATTATACATTGGTGTGTACACAAATACATGTGTACATACACGCGCTCGCGCGTCGAGAGCAGTTGATGAGTTTTACTAATGTTACTGCTACAGCGGCTTCTCCGGCTGCTAACGATGATAATAACGATCATTGCGACGAAGATTTCATTTGCTATTTTATTGGTCTGTGACACCAGCAACATACGAGATACTCGTTACGGCTATCGGTATAGTTGCTAGGAAACGACACGGTGGTCAGTGGTGGCCCGCAATAGTGATCGGTGGCAACCGACCGAAATCGAAATGTGTCTGTTGCCGAGTAGTTCTCATCGATTTGATACGTGCGAGTACATGAATTATCGCTGTATTGCAACGGGATGATTACGAAATGTCTAATACACATTACATACGGTATTTGAAGTTTTTACTTCGTCGTTTTTTTGAGCCCTGCCCCAATGGGATATATTTGCGCTGTCCGTTCGGGACGCTGTATGTTCTATACGTACAGTACCTGCGAAGAAATTATTTATTATCGATTCCGGACGTGTACAGTAATGCCGAATAACTCGCCGGAAGAACGAACATCCGTCGATTTGGAACAACACGTAAATTGATTTAAGTGTAAGATTCTCAATTTATGTAAACGTCTGTCTTATATATATATATATATATGACTTTAGTATTTATTTTTTCACATATACATGATTTTATTTTGTTTCTTGTGGTCTTCGTTTAGGCTGTGGCGGAGGTGCAAGCACGAGTAGTCGCAAGATGAAATCTGGCCGCCGGTCGCAAAACTCCGTTGGTGTTCCCACGATGGGACCCGGCGGCGGGAACAGTATGGTCGGCGTAGGAGGTGCATCGTCTGTTCATCATGGAGGGGCGGATGGAACATCGATGCCATCAGCTCTCAACAACAATAACATGAACAACGGTCAGCAGCAACAACAACAGCAGCAGCAGCACCATCCGCTCAGTGGAGCCCCTGAATGCGCCGGCTGTCAAAAGCCGATCCGGGAAAGGTTCGTAGATGAGTCGGGCGCTAGCAGATCTTCTCGGTGAAAAGTTGACATTAGGAGTTAGCGAGCATAAGCTAAACTTTAACCTGGAGCGTCACTGGGTGTTCTTCGTCGGAATAATCTGTAGAGCAGCCTGTCCAACATTGAGTGGGCATTCGAGTTGGCAAGCATGCGTTTCGCGTATAGAGTCCAACTTAACAGTGCACCATGAACAGTAAAAGTTATATCCCTGACTAATCTCATAATAATAATAATAATAATAATAATTAAATGTTATCTGAATAATCGGGGTCTTTCTCGTTTTGTATTTTCGTGTAGATATCTCCTGCGTGCCCTGGAGCAGCTCTGGCACGAGGACTGCTTGAAGTGCTCTTGCTGCGACGGCCGACTGGGTGAAGTCGGCTCCACGCTATACACGAAGGCCAATCTAATTCTCTGCAAGCGGGATTACCTCAGGTGAGATTGAAGTGCAAGGTAGATAACAGCTGTCGATTACATAACAGCAAGGTCTGATCGGACGTAAATTCAGGAGCAGATGGCAAAACAATGGCAAACACATATCACAAAGATTAAACGTATCTGTATATTTCATCCATAATTCGTAGTCAATAGATAATTATCCTGAGTTTCGAATAAACCTGACTTACTTAATCTCTATGTGTTCATCGACTATTCTATGCAGATGTCTATGTAGATGCAACCACTGCGAAATGACGCAGTCAAATGACTCTTTCTCAACGATTTTTTTTGAAAAAGGGCAAAAAAGGCATTTGAAAAAGGACCTCCACTCAAATTTTGACCACCGAGGCAACTTTGACGCACACAGAACACTGCGAGCTAGAAGGTAACCCGTGAACATGCACTTAAACGGAATATCAGGTTCAAAGCAAATGCTGCTACTTGCATATAGTCGTAAAATCATTATTATGCGTACAAGCTATCGTTACATTGAGCTATCGACTGACTTTTCGACGGGTCCTCTGTCGTGATCCCAGACTTCGGGAGGAAAAAGTGCACAAGCTCGCGATCAGGAGCTCTCATTGATTGAATTAAGTCAGTATTGTTGGGCGTCGGGCGGCGGCGGCGGCATACGGCGCCCAGGCAGGCGTTCAGCCGTTATATGCGCACAGCCGTAGCGCGGTGTGGCAATCAAGATATAATAAAAGTGTCAGTGGGTGTCGGCGTAGAGTATCCCAGGCACGAGGCCTGCGTGGTCCCGCCACCCGTGCGCAAACCCTTCCCCAGGCGTCCGTCGGGTCCGGCTCAGCCCGGCCCGGCCACAATGTTGGCTGCAGGAAGTTAAACATGCTTTTATGGCCCCTACGAACCCTGCTCGAAACCGGTGTTCCCATCGACCATACATAATATGTATATATATATATATATGTATAAGAAGAAGAAAGAGATGGTCATACCGCGTTCATATGAGCACTTAAGTCAGCCATTCACTCTCAAGAAGAGCTCCTGGCGGCGTTCAGCGTCCAGCGCATTGCAGACCGCTTCAAACTAGAGCGCGCCTTCGTCCTCGTGCGTTCGGAGTTCGGCCAGGCCCTTAACCCAAGCAGAGGTGAGCATCGTTCCCCGGTCCTAAGCCGCCGCAGCCGCCTCAGCAGCAAACGTGCTGCTGCTGCCCCTGGCTGGTCCTCCTCGAGGCGTCTCTCAATGGATTGAGTTGCGTGCCTCCGAGGCACGGCGGCGCGACGAGACCCCACGGAAGTGCCCGCGACGGAAGTTTGAATTGCCTTTTCAATGGCCAACATAGCCCCCGTTTCATAACCACCATACTATTACTCGCACCCATACCGATTGCACACTAAGGTACATCATCTGTGTATACAGCTTTAGATAGTTACATTCATGTATAAACCCTTTGCTCAATATATACGTGTAACATTAAATTCCCATCGTCTGCTGTCAAGCCGCGTATAAAATTATAACATGCCCGCAACACTGCGGGGTGACGACGGCATAATTAGGGGAAAAATGGTATGGACCTATAAAACAGGCATGCAACTGCTAAGATCCTCCTCCTATCAAAAACCTAGGCTTTGAAGGCTCGTCTTCAAACGTGTGTTTCATTCGGACTTCCCACGAGATCGCTAAGGACCAAACATATACACCTATGGGCGAATTCACTAATGAAATCTAAGCATCTATAAGCAATGCAACATATATAAATACGACTTCAACATAGCGTTGATAAATTCAGACCTTAATTGTTGTTACTAGACACAAATTGGACTCATATGTAACGTATGGCCACACGGGCATATAAAGTGATATTACCGTTTCCTTCAATAAGCATAACGCAGGCCTCTATATATAGCATGTACTATGGTTCATACACAGATCCATAGAGACCGGTTAAGCGCATCCCGTCTGCAGAACTCCAACCTCATCCTGATTGACCTTTCAAGTTGTGCATCGAAAGTACGAACCTAGGCATAATCCATTGGAATCGGACAATTTGCTAGGCGCAAAGCCCTACACGACACCCTCAAAAAGCAATATGGGGGTGATTTGACCGATGCGGACGTTATTAGACGAGTTGATGATCATGGAAAGACATCATGTTACTACGAATAGTAACGGGACGACACTGGGCGCCTGTGTGTGTGTGTTTGTTTCCCTCAGTACGCTCACGTAAAAGGTCACAATAGCTACTGTGCATGGTGCTTAGCCCTACCGGTCCACCGCTACGTAGATCTTCTCGTACGAAAGTGCCAGCCAAACCTGTCGTTGTTGGAGCGGCTGTAACCGCCACAGCGTCCGTGACGAGGAGCTGTAGCCGGTGGAGGTCATAAACATGGCAGCATGGCCGTGAGCACAGTCGTCTCAGCGTAACGCCCACAGTGAGAGTAACTTCTCGCTCCTCTTAGTTCCCTAGCGTTTCCCCACACATGGAGAAAGAACTACTGGTTCTGCTGCTGCTGCGGCCACTGCGTGTTGCACAGCGGCAGTTCCGCCGCTTGAGATGTCTGGAGGGATACTTCGCCGGCAGCGGCCATAAGCACTTCCTGTAGCCGCCGTCGCCACCGCTGCCAACACTATCGCCCCCACTTCTACCATCACGAGTAGTACCCAGAAGCTGGTGGGCAGCAGGCCGTACTAGCCACAACGGTACTCCGGCGCGGCGAAACAGCCATCGATCCCCTCGAGGTACATTGAGGGGCTGTCCCCCGGTCATCATCCGTCGTCAGCAGAGGCGCCCAACGACGCATCATCTCGGCCTCTGCAGGAAACGTGCTTCTCCTGTCGACATTTAGCCGCCAGGGGAAGTTTGCAGTCGACCAAACGCCCCGTGTCTAGTGATGAACACACGAGAGCAAGCAGGCATAAGGCATAACGGAGGATGACTAAATCACACCTAAAAGAAGCGAAAAGCAATAAGAAGTTGGAGTGTGAGAAACCTATACATGAATCCTCGAGAAGATGAATCATTGAGGCAGATTGAGGTCGAAAATAATCATTGGTGGCAGGTCTTCATCGGGTTATAATTATATATATATATATATACATCAGTCGTGTTATCTGAAGGTAAGCAGCAAAACATGCTAATACATGAAATGGCAAACAAAATGGAGGGAAGTCCCTCTATTTTACGATTAATCTCGAGCCGTATATGTGAAGTAACGCCTGTTACGGCCAATGCGAAATTCATTGGGCGATGATATTATACCTGAAAGATTATCATTCATTTTTATTTGATATTCACAGTAGTAACGACTACGTTTTTTTTTATTATTTCAATAGATTTAATCGGACCACCAATTTGTACTGGTATTCCTTCTGATTTTATTGACCTACTGGCTAAATGTGATTTGCTAGATGTAAATGAATTGTCTTACCTTAGGAGATCGTTCTGTTTCTAGGTCGAGAAGGTTGCTGCGAAGTCGAGTGTTCCCGTTGTAGGAACTTTGCGCTATTGCCAAAATACGAAGATTCATTGAAAATTCATTGATTCCACCTATCAAAAGTTATCGTCAATATTTCGATAAAGAAAACGATATGCCTATTACGTGTTTGTCATGTTCTGCACCTTCAACGACTATCGTATTTTGTAACTCCGAATGCATGCCTGTGGTGGCGGCTAAACGAGGGAATGACATTGGTCGAAATCTCTATCCACATAGTCATATGAACGAGTGGCAAATTAAGTGGCCGAGCTAGCCAGAGAGATCGCAAAGAGTAAAGGCCGCTGTTGGAAGGTGTTCCTGGCGGAGCTGATCGTCGACCCATGAGGGAGTAACGACCCATGTTTAGTCAGTAAGAGTCTGACACCACCAGGCAAATACGATAGTGTGAGGCCTGGTGCCCATGTAGGATTTACCTCTAATCTCTTAAAAAAAAATCGGAAATGTTAGAAAATGTTCTGGCAAGCCAATTAACAATTAATTATTTTGTTTGAATTTATGCAAAGCCTCTAAGATATCAGTAAAAATAATCGTTGTCATGCGCGCATATATATATTATATATATATATATATATGTATATATTATACTTATTTTAATTACGCCCATTTGCCTAATCTACGAAATCGTCTTGGATACACTACCCGGGAGATACTTAATATCGCTCTCTCACTCCCACACCAATCGCGAACTCTACACTATTAGTGGTTGTAATCTGTGAAGCATGGACAGCCTTCATCACCAACTCTCTCTCAGTCCAGCGGGAACAGCAACGCCTGGTGGAGCAGGCGGCAGCCCCACAGTCCGATACGCACAGCTGGTACCATGATTTTATTCCTGGAAGAATGATAATAGTAATAATATTAGTAGTAACAGCAATCATCATATTTTATGTCTGAATAAACTTTAAATGAGTTGGCGGCTTCAGATGTGCACCCAATCCAACAAGCCGCCCCGACACATTAGGAGACACACACACACACACACTTACTGACGCTGAACTCACCACGTAAGTGGCAGCAGTACCTTATGAGCATTGCCCGATGCGGCGGTCACATCTGGTAAGGTCGTTGAGTTGAGATGTGTGTGCGGGCAACGCCACCCTCCGATGGCTCATTCGTGCCAGCCCCTCGCAACGATAACGCCCATCGCCTTTTGGCCAGTTCCCTATGCTCGGTGTGCTCGCCTCGGCAAGCCCCGGTCGCGCCGGGTTTGGTCAGTCTGTGAGATGACCAATACGGATGGTGATCATCATCGTAAGGGATTACGATTATGACAACGACGGCTGAGTTCATCGATGGGGACGGTGTGGTGAACGTTGAGTCTAAGGTGGTCTCTCGTGCCGGCGAACGTGGAGAAAGGCCGCACGCTGCCAACACTGGCATGGCCCGAACCACTACGAGAGCTGTTAGTAGCGGGCTGTCTGAGTGATATCGAGTACACGGTGTGTGTGCTAGTGGTGGCAGTGCTTGTGCCCGAGATGGTCAGTCAGCTGGTCCATCGATAAGTTTGGCCGTTTAGAAGGATAGCTCGGGGGTCAACAGTGCCGGCCATAGGAGGGTCTAGGGAATAGTGATGGCTGGACGCCACTCCTAGATTTGTTATATAATGTATGAGGCGTCAGTGCATTCAACGTGAGTGTTGTTGTTCTGGACATCTAGGAATCACTGTTGAATACCGCTCGACTATTAGTTGGAATACGCAAACAACCAATAACCACTAGCTATTATTATAGATGGCTTGCGACGAATTAACAAGCGGATGTCATTGACAGAAGGTGCTTTCATATATAGGTCTATAGCAATACAGTCGGTATGTGGCTAACGCAGGATCGAACCAGCCCACTGGAGGATCATACAGTGATGCCATCTATCAATTCTCTATTTCATTTCAGGCTTCGCTTCGGTGTAGGAAGGTCACCTAGATGAGTAGCTCTCCGCCGTGCACAGCGTACTCAATTATCTCCGAGTTAGCTCGAACTCACTGGCGACCAGCCCGTGGCGGTTGTTCACGATCACCGACGTTGAGCGACGAATCAGAGCTCTCTGATCGGGCCGCGATGAGATAGGCCAGTCTGAACAATAGCATCTGCGTGCCATTTCATTTGCTAAATTGTCCTTGGATGATCGAGTCTCTACAGACCTCAATAACTGAAACGTGTCCGAAGCTCTCGTATTGCCTCGAGCTCCGCGGAGTGAGCGAGATCGGGCAGGTCGGACCGCGGTCCGATCAACAAAAAAAAACTTAAAAGGCCTTTGAAATAGCGTGTGGCATTTGTGCCGTATGGTTCTGGTTTCAAACAGTCAACTCGCTAGTTAGTCACCGATTCTTAATAACAAGAATCGCTCCTACGGATAAGCTACAATAGTTGCACATATACAGTGTTTAACAACAACTCTAATCAGATACAAACTGAGCGTCTCAATCAGCTCTGAATATATACATCAGCAATATTCGATACGTAAATAAATCAACCTGTATCAGCCCACACACATACATATACACACTCACACGCCAAAATGTTGATTCTGATCTTCAAAACTCGAAACCATTGAAGCATTGCTTTATGTGTCAATGTTGTTGTTGGTGTTGTTGCTCCTGCTGCTGATGCTGGATTGCCATAGCACGATGAGCAGAAAAGCTCACTCCACCGTTCGCTCACCGTTCTCCGTTGAGCTCTTGTGAGTGCGAAAAGTTCCGGTGTTCCTCAGCAGCAATTCTGTCTGTGTGCAGTAGTTCGTTCTTGTCCGGAAGAACTGTTCTCCGGGGAGGTTGGAAGCCGCGACTTTATTTGGCCTCTCCTCGGCTCATGTCCTGATCCGACCTCCTTGCGTTAGCTAGCCTGTCTGACGAACGCACGACGCAGCTCTGCACAGCGCACCGCCCTGGCGAATGATGTCTCCCCGAGGGGCCATCTCTCCCCCCGCGCCTCCCCGGGGCCGCCCTGATGAGAATCAGAAATGGCCATCTCCCTGCCGGGCTGGCTGCCTGTCTGCGAAGAATTAGAAATTGGAAATTGGCCCATTCGATTCATTTCACTCGGCGGCCAGCAAACGAAAGCAATGAACGAAGACACCGATGAATGTATAGCAATCGGAGGTATCGCGGCGGCTCCGCCGCGGCCGTGGCCATCCCCTGCTGTCGCCTCCTCGTAGAGCAGCCCCGGCCGTGTAAAGGCCGAGTTCACGTCTCACTTAACGCTGACGTATGAACGAACGAAATGTTCGCTAGCTGTAGCAATGTGGCCGTTTTCTACATTTCGCCATTCGCCTCGACTCGCCTCGTCCTGCTCCCTGACCTTACCCCGCTTTGTCCTATCCTGAACTTATTTAATTCGACTGTTAAACAGGAGGGACTGATAGCTATGAATGGCCTTCCTGGGAATTCAGCTCATTGTTTGGCCTAGAGCGGTATGGCGCGATTGTTCGATCACTTCACGGCGGATTTGGCGGGGACCCTTTCTCGACATGGCACCGCGTTTTTAAAGGAGAAATGTAAATAAAAAAGAATATTTGCAAGGCATATATATATATATATAGTAAATTCAATTCAACCAGTTGTAATGAGTGCTATGTTATATATACAAGATATTATTTTTGCTATTCGTTGCGAGCATTTACAATGTTACAGCTATTATTTGTCTGTAGATTAAAAATACAGTTTTATACCGTGTGGGATTGTCTCACAATGACCCAAAATGCGCATATACGATATGAGTATAATAATAATAATAATGATCAGTAATAAACGATTGTTATTAATTAGTTCCATTAGTGTCGTCTCTAACGCGAACGAATTGTCTACAACAAGTCCCTAGATTAATTCATATGCTAATTTGGTTAAAGCGTGAGTTCTATAATCACCTTCTCTCTATCCCTCTCCCTCGATCAAACATATCTACCACAGTTCCATTGCTTACATTTCTTGCCATTACCGGGCCGCCGCTGCTTGTGCCATATGATGATAATACGAGTAGTGGCCAGGGATGGATTTTTCGACCCTGTTCGCCAAGTGAAAGAACTTCTCCACTCAGAGCGGATCTCCGCTATCCGGGCGCTCTTGCGGTTGGCCGTAGTCTGGGGTTCGGACGACGGGAGTCGGATCGTTGTCCGATGGCTTGCGGAGTGTCTATTATTATGTTTGAATAGAAATTGAATAACGAGCTGAATGGAAGAGAACGAGCGTACAAGAAACCAACGAACGGAAGAAGGTGGTCGCTGGAGGCCACCAGCCGCCGCCACCACCACCACCCCTGTGGCACTCAGACGCCGCTGCCGAGGACAGCGAGCGGGTGGTTGGCGCTTGGTGGCACGTGACTCGAATGTAGCATGCACTTACCTCTCAACCAGCTAGCTTAATCTGATTTAGAATTGAGAATTCAGACTGGTCACCGACCCACCAATATCTCTCTCTGTCTGTCTCTCTCTCTCTCGTCCGATCTCTCAACGTCTCACGCGCGCCTACGAATGGGTCAATGTCGGATGGATAGCTGGCTGGGATTAGTCGCAATCGCCTAGAAGACGTCTGACCGACGAAACGCCAATAGCAGATAGCTGAACGTCAGTAGCTTGAAGGGTCCCTCCCGTTGGAGACCTCTGAGGCCATTTTTCTAATATTCCTCGGTGCTACTTTTTTTCGCGCAATCACGTGGTGAGCAATGTGCTGGCGCGCGACAGACCGAATCGGTGGGAAGAACGATGTAGAAGGACGCTATCGACGCATGAGCAGGTGGCTTCAGTGAAATCTCAACCAACGGTTTGATTTGTTTTCGCCAATTCTATAACAACAGGCAAAAATACGAGGAATACTATTAATTACACAAGAAGGCGGAATTCCGTTTTTACGTGTAGACCGCCTCTGATCTGTGCTCCACTTTAGCGCGAGATCGCCGTGCGCGATCGATAACACGGGCTTGTAGGTGTGGGGATTCTCAAGGGGTTCTGTCAGGGGCGGTCGGGTGATAGATGTGAGGAAGTGGTCAAACAAAATCGAAAGATGATCTTGACAGATTAGAATCGTCTGTCTGCGTAAAGGTCGACAGTCGACGGTGAGGGCGACAGGCGGCGGCGACGATTACAAGTACTACCAACATCGCTACAGGCGGGGACTATTTTGATTAATTCTTAATATGGACGAACAAATATTGAATCTTCACTCCCCGTCCTCCTGTTCTTCCTCGAAATAAGTATACACGCACACAAACCGTGCGGGGAGGCTCGATAGACAATGAACCCACTGGCCAAGAGTTTCGTCATCTCGGCCGAATCATCTACAAATTTATAATAGAGATACAAACGTTCCCCTGAAGCTGAAAATACATTTGAGTATATTTTTTTTTGTATCGACTCGCGTCCTCGGTCTACTGAATATGGGAGGTTAGCATAGTCAGCCCTCAGCAGACAGGAGTATGTGTGTTGCGACTTTTACACCATATGTTCTTTTCTAATTTCTCAATGGGAGCACTGGCGAATTTCAGACGTGTTAACCATCAGGGGTACGGAACTGCGTTCCATGGACAGTATGCCTTCATCTATTTGTTGTGCTATGCTATTTCGTCCTTAATAGCCACACCACGATCTACAATACGACACAACAGGTTCGCATCCGTGTTCTGATCACTCTCGACTCTGGGTGGCTGGCTGGCTGGCTGCCTAGCTGACTTATAGCCGTGCCAACTGACGTTATACAGGTGGTCTTCACGCTTAGCTGAATGGGATTTGCAGTTGGGAATGGCGAACCGAAACGCCGTCAGCCGTCAGTAACCGACTCCTCTAAGTGGGAGATAGATTCGCTGCAGGTCTGCTAGTGCCGGCAGCACGGGATCTGCCCCTCATTGGTTATTACAGAGACACTAATAAACACAATTAAGCAAATCGAGTGTTGGCTGGGCAGCAGTCGCCTTTTCTCCGCCTAATCGAATTTCGATTCCGGCGTGGCCAGGGAGGCGTGCAGGTCTCTTCACAAGGTGGCTCATAGTGTTATGGCTCAGATGTCGACGATAGCGAGCAAGCAGGTGGGGGCGGAGGGTCGCTGAATTACGAGCGGTGATTTGTGAGTGCGAGAGCGATCGTTCGGCGGAGCCTCGTCTTTGCGAAGCACACAGCGCGGCTGTTGTGGGATCTAAGATGCCGAATTGCTTTAATTCCGAGCGTCTTCGACGCATCGAATGACCCCTCCTGGTTCAGGCTTTGGCCCACGACAAGGTGCCGTTCCGAGATATGGAAGATAGACAACATGATGATCAGACAGATACCAGATGAATGGAGCCTCTCTTTTTCTCATAACGATTTGTCAGACGCAGATCTGTTAGAGCAGGTGCTTTTTCGGGGAGGTTGCTAGTTATGATATGATCTGATGAGAGAATTCGTCCTCTGCCGAGATTACTAATGAAATAAGCATATCAAGTTTGGGTTGATTAGTGGAAGCGGTTCAGATGTCTAATTCATGATCCAAAATAAGGAATATAACATCTATCGTTTACAAAATATTTTAATTTGCTCAGGTGGTGATGGTCACAGTCGAAGGGTAAGGCGAAGAAGTGCATCATACTGAATATGAACGGTTGAACAGCAAGATTTGTTGTAACAGCAAATGTTTAGATCGCTCGAATTTCCAATTTATCCCACTTCGTAAACTCGAATGTATCGCTTCTAAGCTAACGCAAGCTGACGCGCATACTGGTTCATATAATCATGTTCTATATATATATATATATATATATATAAACTCGTTAACTGTTAACCATTGACTGCCTCCTCCCTAAGTCTTATTCGTGGCGGCCGAATATTTACTTATGATAGTACCACACCAACGAGCGATTACCGTCGCTGTTATATCGAATCGCTCGAGCAACAGCAATCGCGCATTTGCTAAACGGAGACGCAGTCGATTTTAATCTCCCGAGTCCCACCGACTTCATGGAAGTAGTTACAAGACTCGCGGCTCGTTTTACGCACGACCTCCTCTGCTCTCAGCTGCGGATACAACAGTCGCTAGCAAAATCGGCAATAGCGCGAGATCGACAAAAGGGCCGAGTTACGAAACGAACGTGGATTTGATTTGCGAACTTAGGATAGATTCTGCGAAATCTTCCGCAATTCGGCCCCCTCTCTTCCCCCCGTAGCCGTATAGTAGTTGAATTCGACCCGTGTTTAGTTATCGGAGTGAAATGGGCGAACTGGCTCGTAGAACACGAGGCACATATTGACGATTTTTGTTTACTGGTCGTGTCGGAGAATTTGGGAAATTCGAGGCCGTGGAAGAATTATAGGATTCACACCGTGCGCATTTGCAATAATAGTGATCGTTCCCGCTCGGCAGTGCTCACTCAATATATTATATACAGCTTCGAATCAAGCTAATAATGATATTATCTAATAAGTGATATTGTAGCGTTCAACCGACTTGGCCCTTGCGCATTTATGCCACGAAGTGTCTACAGAGCTGGAATCCAAATACCTGTGCCTTGGGGTTTTCTTGGATATAGCGGCGACGTTCAACTGTTTGCGGTACTCACCCTTCTTGCAAATGTTCGAACATCTTGGATGCAACGACATGGTGTTATGCTGGTTCAGGTCGTATCTGATGGACAGGCGGCAGGCCGTGAAAGTTGGGTCGGTGACATCGTCTTGGGAAGTCCTTAACATTGGGACTCTACAGGGGTCCATCATGGGGCCCTTTATGTTTATCATTCTGATCAATTTTATCTTATTAAAGATAGCGAAGGTTGTTCCCTGTAAGACAGTTACGTACGCAGACACGACACTCCTGTTTCGCATCTGACCATCGGCGGCCCAAACTGAGTTACTGCTAGCGATAGAGAAAGTGGAGTATATAGTAAAGATTTTTGGGAGATTTGGTCTAGTCGTTAATGCGGGGAAAACCTGCCTTACTCTGTTTTGTACACCTCAGAGAACAACACCGGTAGACTCAGTTTTATTCTGTGATGAGCATGTCTCGTTATCGGATACTACTAAACGCCTCGGTTTTTTGTTGCATAAGAATCTCAAATGGTCCGCCCATTTAAGAGCTATCACTCCTAAATGCTACGCTGTAATTGCTCGCATTCGACGTCTTCGAGAACTTGCGTTTTCGACGAATTGCCTCTTGCTTATCTATAATTCCTTGCTAATACCGACGTTGGGATATGTCATGTAAATCTGGGTCAATCGATACTTTTACTCAATTTTTTTTAATCGAGAACTTAAGCATTGTTAAAATTGCAGTTGCGGAAATTAATCGCAAATGTTATGTTATACGGTGCCTGGAAAATGTCAAATATAGTATGGAGTCGAAATTATTATGTCGAATATGCCTGACTGGCTTCTTTTGCCTGCTCTGAAAGGGTCGATTCCCTGACCACCGGGAAGACTAGCGGCCCCTTTTACGAGATGAGAGAACAAGGCATTCGCCGTTTGAACGGCGGAGGCGGACGAAATCCCAAAGCTGTTTGCCGAATGTCCAATCTCAACTGGGCCACTACTGCTCACATCTGGACCGAGGAATAGAACTGCTTCCTTTCGTCAGCCCGTATGGTTTAGCGGTGGCTGTGATGGTAGCGGCAAACACTCATAGATTCAAAATCCGCAAAACGTGTGCTCGATCCCGTTCCGAGGGTCATGTGTGGCCCCATGGGCATAACGGTCGGTGGCCAGGTCCACCCCGAAGCTTCGGAAGGCCAACTCGGAGCTAGGACACTTGAGCTGGACTGAGGCTGGACCTGTGCCCGTCGGCGAGCTACCCGTGACTCAATTGCCCATTTTATACATCCATATGACATAGGACCTCCGCCGTCGACGTGGCACTAGGGTATATTAGGTCCAACCATTTGGTTTTATACATATATATGAGTCTATGAAATGTTATAGACATCGTCAGACGGTTGCTTAAGGAAGTTAACACAGAATCCCCTGTAGAGTTGGTTCACTGACGGTACCTACGAAACGGCCGAGAAGGACTCTATGAATGTGCTCTCAATACAAATCACGGTGCTTGACAAAAATATTCACTTTGTCAAAGCTCTTTCGCGAGAAAACAAAAAATCATCTCGGCGCATGTCCAAAACGATATTTTTCAAACGCCGCAGAGTGAGAAGGATTTTTGAAATGAGTTTCGTCTGAGAACCGTTCCAAATACCCCTCATAACACTTTCATTCGACATTGACGTAAAAGCGAACCCGATTAATAATATAGTTCATAATACGAGCAATTCTTATCTAAACATTGTTAAAACTCGTGGCTCGTCTTTAGCCATCGATTCAACGACAGCTGAGTAAAGATGGTGCCTTCGTGTTTCAGGTTATTCGGTGCTACGGGTTTGTGTTCTGCCTGTCACAAAACGATACCCGCCTTCGAGATGGTCATGAAGGCGCGGGGTAATGTTTACCACCTCGAGTGTTTCGCCTGCCAGCAATGCAACCACAGGTTGGTAACATTCGCGATTTTGCTCAAAAAAAAATCACAAAGCAACAAAACACCAAGTGGTTTCGAACCACAGCTAATAAATTCGACAAAGCGAATAATACTACCAAACAAATTCATATGCATATAGTATGTGTATATGATGATGATGAATTCACATTGGCTAAATTCGTGCTGTTTTTTTCTTGGCTATTCTCTGCCCTAGTTTTTTTGCTAATTACCCCGTTGAATAGCATCATTTGTTCCTGTATCTGATGTTGTTGTTGATTAGTCATCCTCTTCCTTCATCAGCAGCGTGTCCGCCTTAGCTCAGCAGTCTCGCACGTACACAAAGCAATCACTATGATGACGTTACACCATGGCACTCACCGGAGATCTATCCATTATATTCATCCCGTTAGTGTCTGCGTAGGTGTCACCCTCCAACTGGCACATGCGTCGCACTTGCAACTTTACAATTGTTGGCAACAGTAAGTTAGTCCCCTCCGCCCTAGTCATTTGCTGTCCCTCTTCCTCTTTCTCTCTCAATCTTCTCTGTCTCTATCCCAATCCCTCCATCGAACTGGCATCTTTCTCAATTCGCCAACACGAGCAAGTTGCGCAAGTTTGCCTCAGTGCGGGCACAAGTTCGCCGCTTGCTCACGAAGATGGGACTTCTTCGAGCGGGAATATTTTCGTTTATCGTTCACAACGCCGTCGCTGCCGCCGCCGCCGCGTGCGTCCGTGGGCGTTGACACGAACCCGACACTGGCAGGGACCCAAGTGCGCGCCCGGACACACACAGACACGCACGGACTCTAAGACGGAGACATACTCTCGTAATCAGTTTAGTATCATCTCGTTCAAACTCAATTAGCTGAGAGAAGCGGGGGGGGGGGGAACAGAGCGGACTGAACGAAGCGACGGCGGGCAATGGCGCCAGCAGAAATCGGCATCCTCGGGTAGACATAGAGATCCCGAGGCCCAGATAGAGACAAGGCGGACAAGCGTACGGGCCCCTTAACCCAATACGACTCTGCTCAGCGGCCGGCAGCTTCTGCTCAACGATTGCTACTGCGGCTTCGGCTGCTGCTGCTGCTGTTGTAGCTACTGCTGCCGTTGTTTAACGGCAGCCCGTTTGCCACTTGGACAAACTCGTCCGATTCGTCATAGCGGGAAGGAGTTGCACTCAACGGGTTGTCCCGTCGCCATGAATATTCGTGTGGACACAAGCAATGTGTTTGTGTGTAGGTGCATCTGTAGACGCGAACGCAGAGATCTATATGGCATTGATAGTTCGTAAACAGTTGAGTCATAAGTTTTGACCGTTTGGGCGTTGACAGTTGTTGACGGTAGCGAAGGGGCACAATCCCCGTCCAGCAATTGCTCCTATCTGATAAATGTTACTAGTGAAACCTATGTAGGTAAGATCACTCTTTAGTGCTAAACAGCGGGGTCATTGCAGATTTGAAATTGATTACCTGGTTTTCCGGTAAATAATAAACATTTGCATTATGTGTTGTTGTCATATGACATACTATGCCATGTTCATTCGATATGTATGTCACTTGGTTGTATCCTGTTTATTCTCGGATACAGCTCGCGTCATAGAAGTCGATACTTTGTACTTATTATAGCTATAACGTATAAAGATTTGATCATCGTTACACCCAACCGTACAGACCTATCGCTATCAAAACAGTAGTAATTAAATATTATCCTCTACCAGCCGGACGAATCTACATCTATTCACCATCTAGCACCACTAATACAAGCATAGCCATCATCTCATCAAGCGAATTGGCTGGACAGCTGAGTCTCGATAGGATGAGCCCTGAACCTCTATGTCCGTTATGGCCTGTGTCCCTTGCTATTCTGACGACCTTGTTCTGCCTGCCAGCCTGTTACATCAAATCAACAAGCATTTCGTCGCATTACGACCATATGTTGCGTCCCAACACACCACTTAAAGCCGGGTACGATCAGCCTTCACGAGAGCAATCGACATTGGCCGTTAGTGTTTTTGCTGCTGCTGCTGCTGCTGCTGTTGCTGTTGCTTCTGTCAGACCTTACCTCTCTTGTGATTCCTTTCCTCAATTTCTCGCATTTTCCTCGATTCTTCTCAACGATGTTCGTCGGCATAGACGGAGATCTCGTGTGGCGACTATTTCGTTTCTCACCAGTGCTACACCCGTATCTGTATCGCGCGGACCAACCTAATTGAGTTTGTTTTGTCATTGAGGGTGACACCATGGATGAGGCCGAGTGGCCGACTATAGCCCTGAGATGGGTCTGTGGGGCTCACAAACGCGCGACACGAGTGCTGCAGGCCAGGTCAGTGTCCTGCGGGGAGGGTGGTTGAGCTGGGAGCGGTCCCTAACGGGCTCTTTTCCTCGATACCTATGCGGAGGAAACAGGCAGACCCAGACAGAGAGAGAGAGGGCGAAATCGGTGACCATTTTGAAGGGCTCGTCCTCCCGTTTCGACAACGCCGAAGACGACGGCGGAGGGGGCCAACTAAAGCAGATAAGCAAAAGTGATAGTCTGACGAGGGGGCGCAGGCGCTCGGGCGAATGGTCATCTCTAACCTAGCCACCGGACACCAGGAGTGGACGGGTGGATATGGATGTGGGTAGGTTGATCTCCTCGTTGAAGCTCTGATCGCTTCCCGAAGTCCGCGTTCGTTGGTCCGCGAGGCCAAAGTAGGGACTACGCAAGGACCAGTTCGGGCCGCCGTCACCAGGGATGTCCGGCGAGTGCGGCAGGGCCTTATCGCTTTTTGTGCTCGATGTAGAGAGAGGTTGGCTGGTTATCAACGAACTTAGGTTTCGATTCGTGCGGTAGGTTCAAATGGAAGGGACTCAACGAAGAAGCATTCAACCTCGTGGAGACACGAATTAACCTGGGCTGTAATTTCGACTCGACCGAGAAATACGAAGTCTGACGAATTAATTAAGGAGAATCGGTTATATAATAACAAACCACAGATGAATTTCAACGACGAAATGCTTCGATTGGAGGACAGACACGCGTCACGGGAGTTATTAAATATAATATCTGTACCTGTCGATGCTTCACTCCATATTCCTGGAGGTTAATCGAGAAGCGACACTGTCCACTTCTTCCTACTGAACTTCTTAAACAAGTTCCGCCAATTATATTATTATGTTTACGAAAATATCACAGCAAGGTGCTTGATATCATAAACACCTTATCATAAAGGTGTTTTCATTTTTAAAGTACGGTGGAACCTTGGTCAAGTCCTCGTAACTCGCGCAACAACGTGCACACCTCTGCCGCTGTTTGTTTGTAAGTGACAATGGAAGTCGCATGCAGCGACAACACCTGACTGGGTTAATATCATATGACAGTCAATATTTGTCGATGCGGTCAATCGACAAACCGAGTTTACAGAACGTATTTCGCTAATGAGTTGTTGCCCCTTGCTAATTGTTGTTTTTGTTGCTGTCGTCCTCATCATTCTCATTCAGATTCTGCGTCGGTGACCGCTTCTATCTACACGAGAATCGGATCCTTTGCGAGTATGATTACGAGGAGCGAATGGTCTTCTCGCAGATGGGCGCCTACGGCGGCTTGCAGGGCGGTCCGCCTATGCAGCCGGTGGGCCATATGCAATCGCCAGGTCATCCAGGCCATCCGTCAGGCCACGCTGGATCGCCGTACGGGCCGCTCATGAACGGTGGTGTTCATCCAGGAGGAATGCACCAAGGCTCACACCATAGCCATTCCGGCGGCTCCATGATGCCACTGAATGCGACGAATCAGCCAGGCCTTGAACGGTCGACACTCGTGCCGCCGATGCAAATAAATAACGTACACAATGGCAGTAACAACGCAAACAGCGGAAACTCACATAAGAGGCAGCAACAGCAACAACAACAGCAACAATCCCAGATGAACGGAAATATTCCACCGCAGCAACAGCAGCCACCTCAACAATCACATGTGCAAGCAGGTGAGCAGCAGGTCCAAGGATAATTGTGTCTAGAATAATAGCAAATCATTATTTGTGTATATTATAATTATTACGTGTATTACCTTATCGCGTAGTAAGTCGGGAATCGTGGCTTTTTTGAGGCGGGTCCAATCTCTGCATCGATAGACGTACGCATAATGCCAGTAACGGATTTGTTGATTGGAAACTCAAGCGAATTCTAAACATATGACTAATAGATAAATATTCCCGGCTGACTCATAGCAGCCTTCAACATTTGACGTCCACGGTACAACTGCCTTCAGCATTGCTTCATAAGACCGACACTCCCTTATGAAGTGTCGACACCGACACTCCCACTGCAAATGTGCAACGGTGGCGATCGAACCCGTGCATCTACATTCACCTAAATGACTACTATTTGTCGATTGCACACCCGATTGCGTATTTGCTTCAGCTATCTATTATATATATATATATATATATATATATATATATATAAATGTCATGCTCATTCGATTTAGCTAGATATCGGATGCTAACCAGGACTCGATACGTGGATATTACTGCTGCTTCGTATGTAATGCTAACGGTACCTCGGGAAGACTTCAGTTGCGTGCATCCACGTATTATTGTATACATACAATTTCATATATAAATGTACTCGAACTAACCAATTATGTTGGTTGCCCCTCCTCCGTCCCGTCTCGATCATATTTATTATGACGACGATTCTCGCAGGCACACCTGGCGCACCGAGCCAACCCGAGCCGGACATCCTCTTCGATGTAGGAGTTAGTCCCGCCACCCCGAACAGCTTGAACAGCGCACAGACCCCGACTCAGAACAACGGACCAAACGGTGGCCCCAAATAGGGCGAGGTGTGGGCAGCCGACCTGCTCGGCTGCTGAAGTGCCGCAGATATACGCATATGGGCGTGCTCACTCGTCTTTGAGAGATTCTGCTAGAGACTGTACAGTATAACCGATCAAGGAGGTGACCTTCATCCACATTTGATTAGACAAGGGGAGAGACACTGTGGGATGGTAACTCGACCATCCGTCGGGACCAGCGGTGCCGCAACAGATGAACGCAATGAATATGGACGAGATCTCATTTTGACGGCGGTATCTTCCACCATGTTCAGGCTTATGTCTCGACCGGTTGTCACTGTTTAAATGTGTCCTAGAATGAACAAAGAGAGCTGCAATTGTACGATCAGACTGCGTCTATATGTGTATCTGTGAACGCCTGTGTTAGTATGTGAACTAGCTCGACAAGGCAGTTCTCATTATTAATATTATTATTATTGGAAGGCGGGCAGCAGGTGCTTTGTCATCTGCTTATGTAGACCTACTATTGAGATATAGGCAACACGTAATATATAGGCAAGGCATATATAGTAGCTCAATCTGCGTAGAATAAGAGTGTACTTTTTGTTGATGTTTTAGACTACCAATAGCTGTATAATTAAGTAGCTGACTGAATTGCCAGACGCGTATAAGTCGTATAAGGAGGACACTGCACCTCTGGGCTAACCCTAAGATAAGGCTAACTCCGGCAGGTGGGTCCAAGGCTGTTAGTAGACGTATCCCTGATGAATCTTGTAGTTTGTGCAGTTTGTAATCAATTACTCCATGTGTTCCCAATGTCAAGAATGGCGCCGTAAACCTTGGACTACGAGAGAAGAATTTCTTGGCAGAGCTCATTTTCTGTAATGTAATTAACTCACACATTCAAAGATCTGCAATTGTTTGGCAATACGCGGACCCATATGAACCAGGCCCGCCCAACAGTAGTCGATCTCAGATCGAATCGTCTCCATGTGGTGCCTCGATTACCCCAATGATAATAACCCCAAAGCTGATTAGCTCTTCATAGCTCCCGCTATTATAACTGCTGTCTAGCTGCCGTCGGCGATCGCAGCTATCATGCAAAATACATGAACTACAAACGGACGAGTTGCTGAAGCGGTGAACCAGTCTCATAATTTGGTGATCATTCGTCAGGTCGTAGGAAGCCACGATACAGTGGCGACATGATGATTTCCTATATGTGTATTTGTGCCTCATATGTAGATTCATATGTCTGCTGCTGCTGTGAGATAAGCAGCTATAATCAGACCAACAATCAAAACGATATCTACGTCTGTAGTTCGCAACGTTCAAGTGGCTTGCTAAAAAAAATCTTGGAAATGATTCGGTGACGTTTACCTCGGCGTGGGCAACGG
Organism: Stratiolaelaps scimitus; assembly: GCA_019614645.1. Classification (NCBI taxonomy): domain Eukaryota; kingdom Metazoa; phylum Arthropoda; class Arachnida; order Mesostigmata; family Laelapidae; genus Stratiolaelaps; species Stratiolaelaps scimitus. Next base: position 9,522,033 of record JABWDB010000009.1, on the reverse strand, counting down.
ACCCGCCCGTTTCGCCAACAAGTATAGCACGACACCTAAAAAATGAATTATCCGGGCTGACCCACAGCCTCAAACATTTAACGTCCACGGTACTGCTTTCGGCATTGCTTCATAAGACCGAAGTATAACGGCACCTAATAACCGACAGGTGTACCACCCTTTGCCCGATGAATTCGCATGGACGGTGAATTCATTCCGTACAGAAGCTGTGATGTAACCTGGTGTAAACTTGACGCGATGTGTTGCCGACGGTGACGATCATGATGTGTCTTGTTCTCCAAGATAGATGTGGGAATTCGACTAATGTGTAAATACCATATTCTAACCAAAGATCCTCGTAAAGTTCTTGAATTTCTAATATCATATTTGTCATTCCTCATCGAAGTCCACGGTCCACCTTTCTGGCCGAATGTAAATACACACACATCTCATATTGGACAACCCCGGCGTGGTAAGGAGAACACGAAGTCACAGCAAGCGCAGCGTAACGAAGCATTTATTAGTGTGAACGGTCCAGATCGAACGACGGACATTAACCGGATGTAATCAAATAAAAATAATTAACGTTAATTTCACGCATAGATACGAGTGTTATTTTTGTATTGTAGACACAAATGAAATGTTTAGTGGCTAGTATCAACCAATGGTAAGCAATGGTAAGCTTTCAGATGAACATGCTGTTCGTCCACTAAATATTTGCACAGCGCACTCATTTCGGGTCGATCAAAAAAACACTCCACATATAGTTATTATGAGAAGGGTCGTGATTTGGTGAGGCACTCTCACTATTGTTAGACAGTCCGTTATGTGCAAGACCGGGTGTATCCATCGAACACTCTGTGGGTAGGTTGAGTGCTGTAATATGGTTGTCCGAAGAAGCTATATGGTAAGGCAGCGGGGCACAGTCACTTCCGATCGAGAACAGACTGTCATGCCAATGGCAACCGTGTGCCAACATGTGTCAACGGACATTTTGTCCGTAACTCGATTAGCCCAACAGATGCCAAGGGTTCTCTTCTTTGCGACGGCCACAAAGCCGACACTCTCCGCGACGTCGTGTACAACCAAATATCCTCCACCATAGCATCAACACTGTCCACGAGGACGGATACGGTGGATATTATATAATACTTACGTTTCTCTATCAACTCCTAGAGACGGATTCATAGATCACCGCAACGCCAATGGACTAGAGATAAATCAGGTATGCTCTTAGAATCGATACCTAACTCAATCACCTGGAAGCAATCGCTTTCACACCCATCGCAATAACCCGCCTACGCGTCTTGACACTCCGATATGTCCTTACGTATACGATAAATAGATAGGGAGACAGACAGAAGCTATAACCGAAACCCAATACGGCAGGCATGATATAAACTTCTTCGTATAACTTCTGTCCATTATTGTAATATGGACTTCTTAGGAAGACACATAGCAATTAACATTGACACACATTATGCCTATCTGATTGCCATTCGATGTTTTATATATTTCCAACGTATGCGATGAACGGAATCGCGAATACGGAAGGGTGTACGCCCGAGGTTACACAAACTCCATTCGTCGAGTTAATGTATGCATTGATATGATTTGGCTCATCTCAAACAATTTAACCAAACTCCTTCTATTGTTTCCCTCTGTCGGCTGTAGCCACCCTCCAGCTCTCGACATCATCCCGCATACGTTGATGGCAACACCCAAGATTTTTATGAGGAAGCCTGATTCACCCGCTGCCGTTTATGGACGTGGGACTTGTATCGCAAAAATCACCGCTTCGGCACCTCACGAACTCTCAGCTGCTCAGGCCGAATCCCGTTCGCCGGCCGAGAACAAGTTTGCCGGGACCTTCGTTCGTCTACCGAACAGAGATCGCTCCCTTGGGCGCTGGCGGTAACATCGAAACTGCAGTGGCGCAGCAAGGGCCATCTCGGACGGCGTTTTCACTTGCCTCGTCGCCTCACGACGCCGACGTTAGCGCAGCGAAAGGGAACGCGGCCAGAGGCGGTGTGCGGTAGGACGCTCGGCCAGAGCTAAGGCGAAACGGACGAGGTGACACTGCAAAAATTTGTAAATGGTCCAAAAGGCTGCACTGAGCGGGAGGGGCCCCGAATGCTATATTCCTTCTTTGGCACTTCCCTCTCTGTGCCTCTCTCTCTCTTCCTACTCTCGCTGTTCTCCCGTTGCTCCCTCGTTGGAATTGGGAGAACGAGCGTACTAGGCAGAATGGGAGGACAGGCGCATGGCGGCCCTTGACAAGAAATAGGATCAGTGAGCTCGGGCCGGGAGCACAGTATGTAGCGGGGACTGCGCGGGCTGAAGCTGGGGCGGGCGAAGACGGAGCCAAGAGGAGGTAGCACAAAAGAGAGAGAGAGAATATGCAACGTGAGCAAATCTTAGCTGAAGCGCTCACCTCAGCCTGGATGATGGCCGGACGATCAAGACCGCGAATAACGCAAGCGCTGCTTGGGCTATGGCAGCGAAGAAACTCAGTCAGAGGAACGGAACGAGTGGAGGAAGAGAATGAGGGGGGGGATGGATGTTTTATTGGAGCGAAGAAGTTTACCCAGTGGTTTCCGCATGGTTCTACCTAGCGACGTCATGAAATTTGGTTAAGATCAGCAAAAGGGTGTTGCATTTATTGGAGGAGCCATTTTTATGCCAAATGCATAAGCTGGCCGTATCGCCATGCATCTGACGTTACTCAGTGGGTACAAAACAGTGCTACCCTATTAAGCGAGTGGAGAAACGTCGTGAATAGCAGAATGCGGATCGATATGGGAAGGTCATCCTAGGTTATTGGATAGGATATCAATACTCGGAATGGTACAGTACTCGGAATAAACATCAACGAGAGATATGTGCAAGTCGTACCAAGATATCGTGTTTAATAAGAACGCGATCTTTTAGCCACGAGAAGGTGTGACACCTTGGTTCTCACAGGACTGTCCGCTCCAGTGTACGAGCCCAGATAGTAGTAGCGGCCGCATCCAACCCACTGCCCGAATCAACAGGACTTTTCCCTAAGCAAGATATCGTCGCCACCGCAGAAACACCATGCGATAAGTCGATCGATTTAAATGAGCAAGTTTGTAACACATATATATATGTATCTATATTTATATATGAAAAGTGTTGATCTTTGTACCATATTTTGATGATATTGCAACGGTGCTCACATTTGTATCCATTATAGATAATCACGCAACAAGTTAACACTATTCGTTAAACACGTACATGTTCACAGATTGATTACGTAATAAATGAATCAATTACATGACATCGAGTGAGTGTAATTGTCCAAAATACTCCATAGAAGTTACACCGCATACAGAGCATTCTATGCGATAAGCCGCTCACCTATATATATAGCCTTGCTACGGAGCCAGAACCTCCTTTACGTTGGCATCCTTTAGAGCCCGTCGCCAGCAGGCCGTTCACCACGGCCCGCGTGTGTGTGTGTGTGTTTATGTGTGAAATGTGTCTCAGCTCGCAAAGCCGAAAGCTTGGATAGCTGCTGAGCAGTTTGAGTGCGGGAGCAAAGAGATTTGAATCGTAAACCAAAGGGCACACGGACCCGAGGTGACTTCCACCCCTTAAGGGTCGTTGCCGCTTCCAGCAATGGCGCGTGGCAGGGGAGCCGCGCCTCCCGCATATCGCCGTTTGCTCGTTGCAAATTCGTCCAAAAGCAAAAGCGTTTCGACGCGTGGTCGCTCGGTCGCTCGGTCGGTCGGAGTGCGGAGCAGCTGTAAATATTAGATATTCGAGTGACTCTCGGTTCAACCGGCGGAGTGGCATCAAGCGCGCTCAGCGCAGTGTTCCTCGGGCTAAGCTCCTGGGGCCAACTGAAGTAGACCATTCGCGTATGTAAATAGTATCGTAGCTTGTTGGAAATGAGAGGACGCCAGGCAGGGCGATCATGAGTCGAGTGCTGCACTTTCCGCTCTTGCGCGTTCGAGACTCCCGTCCGGACGGCAAGGGTCGACGGAGACGATGATGTCAACAGAAATCAAATTCGAGCGGGTGGCAACGGCAGTGGCAGCTGTCGGTATGACTGCTAGAAAGACGTTTGCGAACGGCGTTACTATGGAAGACTACGGGGATAGCAAGCATCTATTGACGTAAAACTAATTGGCGAATATCTATCAAGCATCGCCGTCTAGAAATCTTGGTAAAAGCACCGTAGGCAATAGGGTTTCTCCTGTATGGTCATACCGATTTCATGAGACCTTTGTTCACAGGTAGATAGTCAATGGCGGATGGTATTTGCTTCGTGACAGTTGACCATTAGATTCATCGGCACTTTTTATCAACAGATATTCATTTCATCCTTTCGAACTCTGAACATCCATCTTGACACATAAGTTAGAGTTCAAACACTACTTGGGCCACGGAGTTGATTACAACAGCCAACGAGCCGTATCGCCTAAAGAGAAAACACTGCAATTTGCTCTCAGTGTCTGTCTAGATTAGGGTTGCTGTTTTTCCTTGCTTGAACTCTAAGAGCAAAAACGCGATAATTCGTCTACTGAGTCCCCATAAATAGACTGAATAAGTTAGCTATCATTTATACATATTATCGTCCTATTCAATTTAGTGTATTATCCTGTATCTGTATTCGACACAATACACAGCTAGAACTCACACCGTTCATCCTCGTCTTCATCAGACGAGATCCGTGGCCAACGAAAAGCGCATTTACTCTCTCCCAAGCGACTTGGAGCCCTAACCAACTCGAATGGTTTGTGACTTGTAATGGTTTTATTATAGACGCCTTTAAGTAATCCCACCATTGCACCAGCATTGGCCCCTGTAGACAGTCACTACGCATAGAGCCGTGCGGATATACACATTACAACGTCAGATAGGCAGATATATGCGATTGCTTCTGTAATGGCGCGTTCCCCTGTTCGAATCGCTCCTTCGACTTGAACAACACCAAACTCTATCACGAGTCGTCTGCGCGCGAAGCATGCTACGACTTGTAGCACTAACACCCAAAACTGAGCCCGCTCTCTGCCTGCGTCGTGTTTGCACAGGCAAAGAGCGTAGCTATCCTCAATTGCCTCAGGAAGTGGATGCCCAACCGCGAAAAAGGAGGTCGTGTGTCCTCTCCATCCACGTGTAGCCTCTCCCGTTCGTGCCACTGCTACAAGACCAAGACAACAGGCAGATGTAAAGTTGTCCAACAGTGGATATATCGAATCAGGCGTCACCCTGCTCGACACTTTGTGCGGACTCGACATCCACACCACGATAGGATAGGTGCTATAGAAGGATGGTTGTATGCAACCGCGTGTCGGCGGTCTTCGTTCGCATCTACCCTTTCTACAAAGGAACACGCTCCAGGATCATTTCTTACCTAACTGCAACTCCTCTCATTGTAACATGTACACACACACACACATATATATATATATATATATATATATATATATAAGTGGGGATATACATCCACATTGATCGGGTCGTGGAATCAAGTGAGATGAACAAAAGCTGGGGAACGCTGAAGGAGGAGGAAGTTTAATGTAGGAACTTCAATATAGATTGCCCAGTTGAATGACTTTACGGCAGCAGGATGTGGTGTCCAAAATTAACTCTGCCGGGAAGAAATGGTAAACGTTGTGGTACGCAGAAACGCCGACGATCCCCGAATTCACCTGGGTACCTTTCTGCTGCGCACCGGCAAATAGGTGGCTAGTGTTCCAGAAGTGGATGGGGGCACGATGCCGTCATGCATTACCATGTCAACACCCCTCCCCAATTAAAAAATGTAGATAGTTAGTGAAAATCCCATAGTAAAGTTAAAGGTCGTCGGCCTTACGGAAACGTAGAGGCGTTTAGAGCACGATAGCCGTCCGTTGAGTTTATATAGATACCGTGATACACCGTATTCCCTTTACAAAGGTTCACGAATCAAAGTACAGCGAACAAAAAAACTGGTTGTATAGAAATTATCAAATTGTATTTGTTAATGGCCACTTATGACACCACTCGATTGTTCGCGGTTTATATTAGTGACGAGGCGTATAACGATACCATTTAATGGACCTTCGAAAACAACCGCTACAACCGTCTGAACTCGTCCGTGCTGGGTCACCCACGACAAAAACGCCAGCCCACCGTTCCGGTCGAACCTCGGTAGCCATCCGATTAAAATATTATATAACATTTGGTCGAAAACACAGCAAGCTGGCAGAGGATTCTCGAAATGGGCCGAAATATTGTTCCAATTTGGCGAATATATCCATCGTTCTCAGTGCTCGACTCCGAGCTGTTTGTCTGGCCATGTGACTGGGACTAACCCATTCGAAGCTAATTGAACGCTGGCACGGAGTGCAGTTGAACAGGAGTGTCGAGTCGACCCGCGTCGGCTGTATTCTACGCTCTCCACACATCGGCCTGTATACGAAGCATGGTGCGTTGCAATATTTCAAAACTCCACTCTCAAAAGGTTGATGTTCACATAGTCGTAACTGCAGAACGACTCGTCTGAGCCATAAAACTGCTACGTACGTAAATCAGCAAGGATGCCGCTTCGATTAAACTGCATAGATGGTTGTCAATTGAAACAATAAGGTAAAAGTTGAAAGCAACAGAGGCGAGTTGTTCAGTGGATACTAATCGTTTAATAGTAGGGTGCACCAGTATCGAAGAGGCTACAAATTGAGAAGATGCTCCCACTTCGGAAGCCAGCTGCGAAGGAAACATAGTAAATTATTCGAGAAGAATGATGAGAGCTCAACCCATTGATTCATAATTAAGATAGATAGAAGTTAGAAAATAAATTAAACACCGATCTGCCTATCTGTGTTCGTGGACGAACGAGACATAGCTTGCAGCATAAACGTATTGAATGGTTCTACGGCATAATTGCGGGCATTTGGTATCAGTCCAGTTATAACGTAGACGAATATGCTTTCTCTGAAAGAAGCCAGCTGGAATTGGTCGTTTGAAGCAGTCGACCGCTGTTGTAGAAACGGCGGCATAACTGCCTCCCTTGAGTCAGAAAGAATTATCTGTCGATTGTTGACCGAGAGACATGAACCAGTATCCCATGGTAAAGCGCTGGGTCGAACACGCCCACAGGCCTGCGGACCCCACAAAGGCCCCATTACATCAATGCTGCTAGACAGGCTTTGATGGCCACTTGCCACGCAACAAAACCAGCGGCGAGTTCTCCCTCAAAAAAGGCCCTCATGATAGAGGCACTGTTCGCGTGTACCCTGAAGGCCTCATCCCGACGTGTAAATAACTGCTTGTACGCGATTAAACCACGGGAGAACCATCGAACGTGTGCTGGCCTCAGATTTCCTGGTGGAACGACCAACTCGGCGCCAGTCCTCTAATTTTCTTTCTATATTTTATAAACGATTGTATAGCGATCCACGTGGCATTGAGTTACTACAGAGTATTTTTAAGCAAACTTTCGCGACATTGCTAAATATTGCATATTACAGTTGGCGTTTTGCGCGGTACCAAAAAATAACATAGCAATCATCGTAGAAAAAGCTTCAATGAACATTTCGTCAGGTTTGCAATGGTATATGTTGTGGCCTTTAGTTTACTGCACGACCAATGGAGCAATTGATCCAAGCAGTGACATGACCTGACGACTTTGAATATGTTGCCTCGCCTCGATGACGCTCTCTGGGTATTTAAAGTTAAAGTTGCCCTTCAAATGACAAATGGACCCAAATAGATGTAGTTCATACCGTGAACTATTACATACGACGGGTGGGCATTGTGAGTCTGCCATTTGTTCACAAGCCAAAAAACTCTTTGGTGTACTGACACTGCCTCGCTGCACCCATAGCTATCTACAGAGTCCATTGGTTCATTGGTTTATTTGGAACTGCAGTTTTTCACAAATGCTTAAGTTCTCATCGTAAAAAAGAAGTCAATTGAAAAAAGAGTAATTAGAAACGTAATTATACCCTCGGGCAGAATAACAAATTTTGAACTGTCCATCGTAAAATCCCTGCGTAGGGTGCTCACAGGTGCCCAAAATATCCGAGTTGACGTTAGATTTATTATTATTAATATTATAACATTATATACGTATATACAACTATGGCTATTGTGTCGCCCTGTCCTCTAATGTATGGTCACACGTGCACATCATTGCGGTAGCCTGCCTCGGGCTACTTTGCGAAGGAGTGGATTTGGTCACCCTTCGTTGGACGCGATAGGGAATTTGATCTGCTTGTGACTGAAATAGATATTCCGAAATATGCAGCCGAGCGAAATCAACGGTGGAGCAGACTAAAGAAGAGGGTGTATTTGCTTAAGATAATTAATATTCATTGGCAGGCATTGGACAATGACGGACTCTACTGCTAAAACTCATTTAATATGAAACCCGTCTAGTGACGCTGTAGCGATGACGGTTAGCATTGTCCTAAGCGAATGTCGTAGGACTGTCAACAGATGGTATAGAATAATATTTAAATGCAAGGTAAGCACCAAGTGTCCACATATCGACGGTGGCTTCTGGTGGAAGGGGACTCTTTTTATTGATTTTTGGATGGAACAGACCATATATTGGTCATACCATTATATGACAGCTTACCGCTGTGTGTGATTTCTGCCTTCCTTCAACAATTGTTCAGCTTTATTTGTATTTTATTCAAATATCGTCTGCATTATTGTATAATAAGAAGATATTCTTTATTAGTGTTATTTACAAAGTGTATCGCCAACGTGCGCGGTGGCTTGGCTGGCTAAGTCTCTGGCCGTCATATGTAGAGCAAATTTCTATGCGATCTTGGTCTTCGGCGATGGCACCGCTAATAATCATCCTCATTGCCCTTGTCTCGTACCACGCGACTAAAATATCTCTCCCTCAAACGTTTACACATAATTCGCCATTATATTATAATAGATACACGTGTCATACATTCGCCATTTTTTTTTGTTGATAGATCACATGAACGTCATTTACGCCCGATAGATTTCAAAACTACACACCTGATGTGTCACCCATCCGAGACATGTTCTTAGGGCACACCTCAGTGGGGGAATGACTGATGCCTGAGCACCCAATGCTGGTTTGGTGTGGAAGCCGAGCAGGCAGATGAAATGCACAGCGATATAAGTCCGTCATTCATTGGTCGATTTCGAGTCGGTGCTGCACACCCCTGATTCGTGTCGAAATTGCAAAACTATAATGGCGGTCATTTGGCGGCCTTTGTGCCCAGCAGGCACAAATGTAGCTCGCATTATAGATTTGCAATTTTGGTTGGCTCTTGTCGACACTCCCCATTGCCACACGTGGACAACTCACGTCCGGCTAACACTGCACCGTAGGTTCTTGCGTGTCATATGAATATTGGTTATTCATTAGATACAACAGGAAAAAACAACACTGAAAATAGGGAGGAAATGTTGAGTCGCATAATTTTTCTTATTTTCATTCGCTGTAATTCTCTCTGATTAATGGTAGTAATTGACGTCTCTGTAAACTTGGCCTCCATTAATTTCTGCTATTATATATATTATATATATGTGGCCTGCAATATCTCTAAGTCCCCGGTGTAGCTTGTACGTCATACCGGAGGAAGATGAAATCGATCTGCCCCCTTCGATGGCCCGTGCTTTTGATATATGACGATGTTATTTAGAAAACGAATGTATGCATGCACAATGCAAATAGCATGATTATTATTATTGGCAAAAAAATATAGTTCCTTGCACGAGTGCTCGGGCCCAGCTGGTTCGTACTGAACGAGCACTATTAGCGAGAACGACAGCACTATTTAGCTTGAAACTCGATTAACGATCGCACGTCGCCTTCTGCGACAACTAATTATCATTCAAATGACCATCACGTGTTTCCATGCGCCTGTACCTCGACATGGCCTCAGGAAAGTCTCGGTGTCCCTCCCAAAATGTCTCATAGTAATGTCATACGCCCAGTCACTGAGAAATGTCTGATGGGGGTAAATCCAGTTGACGAAGGTCCATTGTATGCTCGGCGTAACAATGTCATATGTGGCCTGAAACTGAAGTAAATGCGTAGCTCAATCTCACAATGAGCTAGCAAAGACTCTGTAGTTGAAAGTTCTATGCATAAAGAGCTGCCGACACAATTCTAGTGGCGCCCTCGGTGAACGTTAGTGGAAGCTTAACTCCATTGCGCGCGATTCATCTTTCCTCGTAGTCTCAATAACAGAGAGGTAAAGGTAAAGCTTTATTTGTTTATTAAAGGAACTGCAGTTTTTACACTGCTTAGGAGGACACCTGATAACAACACCGCCGTGTTTGTAGGCAGTCATTTAAAAAACAAAATATACACATACGTATACATGGCTTAGGGAGGCGCAGTTGATCGTTGTTGACCGATCCTACTTGTCTTGGGGTACAGATCATTTGATTGGTACTCGTCTGCCCGTCGGAAGCATCCGATACGAGAGCTCTACCACCCATGAGGCGTTCAGTGGTGCCTTATACCCATTATACCTGTCTAGCCATTATAAAAAGATAAAAGGTTTTATTGGTTTATTAAAGGAACTGCGACTTCAATTTTCGTCTATTTCTCGTGGCGAAACTCGACCTTTCGGCAACACGATACCACATTCAAATTTAGCCATTTTAGATTTAAGTTGACAAAATCAAATCGTGCGATGTTTTCGGGTAGTGACAACGCAGCTACTCGAAAGCCTAGGCGAGCACTGCTTAATATGCACCATATAAGGTTTTTCTGTAGAAAACGTCCGTGAATCCAGCCTAGTTTTTCCCTGGTTTAGCTAGAATTTATCAGGTAAGCTTCGGAGTGTGCTTATGAAGTGGACTTCGAAAAACAATCAGCAACGAAATTGGGGGGGATTGCCGGCCTGAGCGATCCGAGTAGTAGTAGTAAGCAGGATCTAGGCCCTGGTCGACAGGCAGGGTTTCCTCTTTCATCTGTGTTATCTGCCCTGAAACAATGGGCGACTTGAGAGACTGCTCCACCCGAGGATTGCAGATACTTACCGGTGCCCTGGAGCGACTTTGCAACGACATTCCTCAATCTACACCTCGGCTGCATGAACGGATAATGTATCTCTACCAGACGCATCAACTAATCGCGCGTAAGATGGCCGAGCGCGGCTATAAGGTTCGCATACGGTAATATATAATACTAAGCACATCCCAGCTGTCCTTAACAGCACAAGTGTTTCTATAGCGATAGTGATTCCCACCTTGCAGCGGTTCGTATCGCATGCATTGCTGAAATTAATTCGAGTAAATTATGTTGTTGGACAGATGCCAGCCCAAGTGGACGTTATTGCTGACTACGAGAAACTGATTGAATTCGAGGCGAAACTGTGGCCCACGCAAGACCTAGGCAACGTGCTCATCGAACAGGACGCCGCTCGTACAAAGCTAGAAAAGGCACTCACCGATGTCAAAGGCGAGATTGAGAAACGGGCGCAACAGAACAGATTGTCTGACAAAAAAGCGCCTTCCATCGAGAGCGAATTCTACTTCTGTGGTCTTTCGTATTCAGCGAGAGCAGAGAAGCTTCGGGTGGTCAAGGCGGTCAGTAAGCACGAACGAATTTTTTTCAGCCACATTGACGATTGTTTTTTTGTGATGAAATATGCAATACAGTCGAAGAAACACAGAACTCGGAAACACCCTTCCGTTAGTAATATAATCTATGATAATACTCCCGTATTGAGCTTTGACTGCTGTACAGTAGACCCGATCTCGAGTTATATTATAGCGTAACTGTACGATGAGCTGATCTTACGGATACTTCTCTCAGTTAACAAAAAAAACTTGCCGAATATCCATCAACTGCGGTTTCAACCCGGGCCGGCATTGTTGTTAGTTCGACGACCCATCTACTCGACAACCAGCGGTCTGCTGTACGGCACCAAGGAGCATTCGTTTGGCTCCGAGCCGTTGCAGAAGTGTAGACACCACTATCTCAACAAGATATCTCAAGATCGATGTGTCGTCTAATGTGTTGCAGAAGATGCGGCGCAATATGCTAGACTGCATAAAGAAAAGAAATTCTCGTATCCTTTTCTTCGGCTCGGCTAAGGCCACTCCCGCCAACAGTAAAAGGCTGGTCTCCTACAAACTACCTCCTGTTGGCAATTTGCTGAGAGCCGTGAGCCGCTCTACGATATGCAAGGCGAGTTCGGCCAGATATCATCAGCGACCCATATGCAACAAGCAAGGTAGGCGAACTTCCACGTTGGTGTTCGCTCGATGCTTGATTGATACAGATAAAAAGGGATCATCGTCTGTGCGAAGTATTATACCTCGGCAGTCGAACGTAAACGGACCGCAATATGTCTTAGGGTAGGTGGCTGTTTCGTAAAGTGCTTAGTCATTAATTTAAATATATATATGTGTAATACTTATGCAACAAATCTAACATATATATATATATATATGTTAGATTTGTTGTACTACGCCGTCTATGTTACAATATGTGTAGCACAATGCCTAGATACAGTAATCCTGATGCGGATGATTCATTTTGTCCGCACCGCTGAGAGGTTGCACTGTTGTCTCAGCATAACACCTATAGTAACAATAGTTTGGCTAACGGCTGACGACAGTGGGCAACGTCAGAGTGGGCAACGAACGAACGAGAAAGAGAAGAATCATCGGTCTAAGTCCCGGCAGCAGCGCGAACCACAAATAAAGAAAGCCTCGAAGGGCAGCAAAGCGTCAAGAAGCAAGATCCTTATGACCGGTAACTGTAATGACGATGAGCGGGACCTGAGCAAAAGTTCCGAGCCTAATCAACAGAAGGCAGCTACCTCAACGGCTCGGTCTTCTTGTCAAGCTGTCAAGACACCGACGCTGTCAACGATGGAGGAATTACTCAACAATCGAACTCCGGTTGACCGTCCGAAACTACCGCGCCCCACGATGTCTACCAATATCACGTTCTCGGTAAGTGCATACTACCACGGTATGTATGCTTCAGCCATATCTAATATTTACTATGAACGCGGCCGCCGGGGTACCCGTCATTCTCTGAGCAAGAATCGACTCAAGCAGGGTATACTTCACACAGCACTATAACAGAATACTATACATCTCTAGTAGTTACGTGAACCGTGCGCGACCGCGATTTTCTTCTATTTTTTTCAACACAAGCGGATTTTGCTGTATCGCTCACACTTATATCGCACGTATATGTTGGACGCACCGAGTTTCCACTTCCGACTCTGCATGAGCATCCCATTATCCGAATCTATACCTGATTGGTGTGCCCACTTATTCAGGTTAACGCAGCCAGAGTTGACGATACGCTTTCCAGTCCAATGAGCAGCCATTGGAATTATGGCCTAGACGATCTCTGCTCGGATTCGGGCAATACTGACGATGAGAGTAATCCAAGGAAACCGGTGAGAGTATACTACTAGCATGTATTCGTATGTCTTACACGAGTGTCATGTTCAATCACAGGATTCTGTAACGCATTCAGTGAATGAAATTGTTTGAATCGCAGATACCTGCCTGGGCGCACATGGATTCCGCTCGGTTCAAGGAGCGTTTGCAAAAGCAAAAAAAAATGGGCCGCGATATCAGCAAGTATGGGCAATACCTCACCGTCGTACCGAGTTTCGTCGATCTCAATGACATATTTAGCAGTGGCGACACTGCACCCAACGGCAATACTTCTTCATTCATTTAGGATATAGCAAAGACATATATCGCTTAGACATTCGTAAAGGACGGCAACGGGTCAACCCACGGGGCTGTTGAGAGCCATCGTGGACATGAACAAGAACCTCAGAAAAAAATACAATTATCCTTTGAAAACCAACCTCCCCTTTATGCCAAATAAAGGATTTCGCTTATTTCGAGTGTATTAACCGTCTACCTAATTACTACGACTAGTAGCAGAGGAACCTACCCGCTAAGTCATAATGATTTGTCCCTCTTTAGACGGCGCGTACCACTCTGCAGTTTTTGAGAATGCGGGAAATTGAACTGCAAAAAACTTTTATACATAAAAGTTTCCAGTTCATTATCAGTCAGAACACATAATAAATTGGATTAATTTCTCTGAGACCTATTATTTTTTCACCAGTGTCATACAAAGCCGCCCGTCGGAGTTTCCAGTTATTGTTGCTTAGAACAGTTAAACAGACGAAGTCATCTATTGAGTGAGTGTTCAATAGGCAATTATTTGCGCCTAAGAGCACTAACTCGCTCACACGAAATATCAAATCTCAAACGAACTATCAAATACAAGGCAAAACGTAAATAAGGCGAAATAATAGTGAATACATTTGTGGTCCTTCAGGTACGACAGGAAACGATTTCTCGAATTAGCTAAATTGATCAATCGACATGCTTGTAACAGCCTTACCGGTGCAATCAATTACTCAAACAATTAATTCACTCAGAGCAACAGTTTGCAAACGAACGAATTCCCTACGAAGTTCACCTTAGGAAAGCGTATGTTTTATTCTGATCAGTCAACAAATGCAGGAGCATAATCACACATAATATCGGCCCCCTCAAAAACCGAGCAGTCCGATATATATCCTGCTTGTTATGTATAGCTCATATACGGCCATCGATAGATGTAGATGAAAAGCAAAGATAGGATTGCTCCGAACGCAAACGATGTATACATCGCAATTAGAAATGTGGACAGTTTGAACGTTGGATGAGGCCGGGCCTCTAACTCTACTTCGACCTTATTCACGCCTGCGCTCTTGGCTCTGCCTGCGTCCTCACTGCCGCTGGAAACAGGGCTTTCATGCTTGCTAGAGAGTCGTTGTTGTTGCTGCTGCTGCTGTTGTTGTAATGGTAGATGTGAGTTGACATTCAACGTGTGACCTCTACGGGTCCACCAACCCCAGAACGTCCGAGGAGGCGCCTTCATATGTGATTAATTAATTAATAGAATAATGTGAGGCTTGCACTTGGGCTACGCGTTGAACGGGAACGTTCTTGAATGTTTTCGCACGGCGAGAGAAGCGCCACTTATTTGTCCACTCATTTTGTATCCTGTTGAACACATCGTCATCACGGGACAGGAGGCGGGATGGATCACAGACCCAAATACAACATAATACATAAATACGACGCTCATATTTACAAAGAAGACATAAGCGTGGCATTCAGGTATCCCAGTTGGACTGTTGACAGCTACAAATCTGAACAACCCCGCCGAAAGGGTTCGCTAACGAGCGAGACTACGGGACTCAAATGCTAATAAGCGCAATATCTGAGATGTATTGCCTGCTCCCCCAAAAAAAATAAGTCACTTAACAAATTAGCTGAGTACATTTTAGAAAGAGTGCAATAATCTACTCCAAAATCGATTCGCTGAGTATTTACTATAGCAATAGTAAAACCATATAGCCAAATGTCGTTTTGTTCAGGAAGATCCACCCGGGACCGGACGATCGCCCGGCCTCAAGATCTGCCCCCGATGCGTTCATCCGACACAGTCTACAAAAGTTTACTTACGGCGCTTATAAGCTCTGTGCAATTACGCAAAAGCAACTTTAACTGTTCAAGTTACACCAATCTCACTGCCGGAGTTGTGTTACCTGTATCGGTACCTAATAAAAGTTGTCTTATCTAACAAAAGTTTCCTCATCCGAAAAACAGCTGTTCAAGCTCTCGAGTCGAGCTGAATCGAACGCCAGTCGGTGTACTCAGCGGCTGCTATAGTTTGGCACTGTTTCGTTGATCACCTGTTTCTCCGCTGGGCGCCACCCATCCATATATACATATATATTAGCCTCTGATTCCGAAACAAACCGTTGCATCTTATCAGTATGGATCCCTCTATAGACATATGTCGATCATGATTTGACGTCTTCGAAAAGGTATTCACGAGCCAAGCAATTCCAAGGACACAGGAATATTCACTCACGGCGTTACGTCACTGGTTGTATCCCGCCGCGAGATACGCCAAGAACGGTTTTCCGTCCAGACGATGTTATTGTCAAGATAGCGCAGAGATATCAGGAGAGGCCAGTTTACTCCGTCCACGGCTCTACCAAGCTGCGTGCTGTGGGGATTGTGAAATTGTCTCCAACAACTAATCGAAAGTTTTCGTGGGTCATATTGACACCTGTGGAATTGTTTGTCAAAATTCACCTTGCCAAAAATTCTCGTTGGCAGTCGTGATTTCCGTATGGTGACTGATACCAATTATTGTGGCTATCTCACAGGACGACGTGTTTAGAGGTGTAAGATATTGCTTAAAAAAGTTTACAGCAAAACTGTGAAAATGTTGACAAGCCTGCGAAGGGTGGCGGTTTCATTGGGAAGGCGAGCTCTGTCGACTAGCTCAGGTGAGGGAGATTTTTAATTTTGTAAATGCAAGCATAATGTTGAAATTCAACATTATGCTTGGCTAGTGAAGTCCCTGTTCCCTTGTGAGTCCCAGGAGTCTCTCATAAGCCGTCTAATTCGTTCAGATAAAGTGTCAAGAATAATGTAAAACTATTCTCTGTTCACGATAAATGGAATGCTTAAGCGGAAACTATAGTGTCAGGCAAGTCTTATCGACTTAACATTTCAGTGGCCAGAATATGTTCGTTAACCGGATGCTCAAATATATTTTTTATATAGAATTATTCAGTTTGTTTTTCATTTTACCACAGATGGTTCAGTAGGCATTAAATAAATAGCTGTCATGTTACACATGATTTCTTAAGCAGTATAACAGAAGCCGTTGAGCAACATGCATTTCAACGGACTGTGAAGTTTCACAACGGGCGCAGTCATGAGCTTGTTTCAAGCTGTAACCGACACAGACTGCCACGGCATAAAATTCACTATAAAGCATGCGAAAACAAGCTCATAAAATTGCCAGCTTGATCGCGGTGTCGTTACGGAGACCGTACCGGTCCGATTGTAGTGTTAAGTCACAGCTCTATCAATAATTATAGTTCTATGCGGCGTTGAAAAAACTGTTGTGCGTTTCTCAGCAGCATGCACGATTAGGAGGGAAGGTCTGATGATTAGTGACCTCTGTCACCAGGGTGACACATTGAGATATAAAGGTGAATGCTTCGATGAAGTATTTGTGAATTTGTACTAACTGTTGGTCCACAAAATTGTTTGATGAATATGAATATATACTATGGCAGGCTATAATAATAACGAGTTCAATAAAACTCCAAAAATTTCAGAAACTACACGGTGAGCTGATATAAAAAACTTATTTTAAAAATCACTGTGCCCTTAACTATGGGTTGTTCATTATCAAACAGGGTCATCGAATAAATTCGACTACCGCGACCCATTTCTCTTGGACGATCAGTTATCAGAAGAGGAGAAAATGGTTCGGGATAATTTCAGGAATTACTGTCAAGAAAAGCTGTTCCCACGCATCCTCCTGGCCAACCGGCATGAGGGTAGGTGATAGCCATTAGGTAGTCGAAGGTGATCGACGATTATTCTATGTCCAACATGAGTTTTGAACACAACCGTTGCCAATAAATTATAGTGTTTGAAAAACAAGAATTTTTTTTTCCAATTTTGCAAAGCTCATAAGCGAGGTTGTAGACAGCAACGCTAGCAATACGAGAATAGTAAAATTGAGACACAAATTGTTGTGTGGACTGGCCGTTCGGGATCGTTGATGTGTTTGCTCTTTTTTGCGATTATAGTGTGCCTATCAATTCTAAGCTTTGCAATAATGTCACAGTATCACTTGTCATCGAATCTATTGTATCATTTTACGTTTCACTGTGCTACGAGCGGTCTGCGATCCACAAATCGAATCTACGGTAAGAAAGCATGATTTCACTTTAATGATGTACACTTTCGTTATCCAGAGTTCGATCGGGCAATAATGACCGAGCTCGGAGAACTGGGCGTTCTCGGCTCGACAATTCAAGGCTACGGATGCGCCGGAACGAACTACGTCACATATGGCCTACTCGCAAGAGAGGTAGAAAGGTAGGCGATAACGGCTACAATTATTATGGCTATTAAAAATTACGGTTAATGGGTGCCCACATGGGGCGATTTGCTGACTACCGTCAATCACATTCGTTCTTCTTCGAAGAGTCTCTTTCACGCAAAATGCATCCAATGGAAATTCTACACGATATTGTGCCTCTGTAGTGATATTGCTTTTTCGTAACTCTGCTTATAGGGTGGACAGCGGTTATCGATCAGCGATGAGCGTTCAGTCGTCACTTGTAATGTATCCCATCTATGCCTTCGGCTCAGAGGAGCAGAAACAGAAGTATCTGCCAAAGTTAGCCAAAGGAGAATTCATTGGATGCTTTGGACTCACTGAACCTAATCACGGATCCAACCCTGGCGGTTCGTAGTAAAGAGGCTGAATTTTTACTGCTTGACCGAACTTGTGTTTTGTATGGCATCATCTGTATGTTGTGTCTAATTTTCATATTGACATTTGTCATATTTTTTGATTGGGCTTCAAAATAGTCATACAAGAACGTATATTAGCCAACTGGCACGACGGTGACATAAGAAATATGTATATATATATATATATCTATCTTCGATTATAACCATGTTTACAGAGGTCGTGCAATTTGTCTTGACCAACTGGTCTTATATGTATTACATAGACTGTTACATTTTAGTGTGAATAAAACCGATATTATTACTACAAGAAATATATATGTATATATATTCGTAAATTCCCCACCACCTCTTTCCTGGTTTGCACGTATACGTTTAACTGTGGTCATGTATTCAGTCAGTAAAAAAGCAATCCTCCTTAATCGCTCCTTTCAGGAATGGAAACGAAGGCTACCTACAACTCTTCCTCAAAGACATACACGGTTCGCGGCTCGAAAACGTGGATTACGAACGCACCAGTCGCAGATGTATTCATCGTTTGGGCCAAGGACGACTCAGGCGAAATTCGTGGATTCGTTCTTGAAAAAGGTATTGCAATGACAGTTCACAGTGCCGTCATACTTTTTCCCCTCTGTGTGTCGTATGGACATATGAGCATTATTTTCCGCACCGAGGATTGCTCGATCAATCATAACACTATCACCGGCGCTCACGCTGTCCGTACATCATAGGCGTCTCTGTTTAATTCATCCATTTTGTCGTATACCAAGGCGAACACACATTCACCTGCTGCTACTGTAACAATTGCTTATGCGTGTTCTGGTTCGTTTCAGGTATGAAGGGTCTTAGTACGTCAAAAATTGACGGCAAGTTTTCCCTTCGAGCTAGTGCGACCGGCATGATTATGATGGACGACGTTGAAATCCCCGAGACAGCGCTTCTACCCAAGAGTAAAGGTCTCAAAGTGAGTACATCATAGACTTTTCCCAATGTGGTTCTCCATCAAACGTAACTAACACTCATTCTGTAAGAAGAAGATAGAAGCCGTTACATCGATTTCTGTTAGTTGCTTTTCTCATCAATAGATACCCCGTGACTTCTAGCCGAATCTGTCTTTCTCGGGCCTGCTTCAGGTGAATACGACTCATCAGAGTCAATGTGTTTGATGCGCCTGTATGGTTTTTTCAGTCTCCGTTTCTATGCTTGAACAATGCCCGTTATGGAATCTCGTGGGGGGCGCTGGGTGCAGCCGAGTTCTGTATGGAGCAGGCTCGCCAATACACCCTGGAGCGGATACAATTCAAGGATCCTCTTGCCAAGAATCAGCTCATTCAGAAGAAGCTGGCCGACATGCTGACCGAAATCAATATTGGCTACCAGACCTGCCTGAGGGTCGGGCGCCTTTTCGACGAAAATAAGTAAGTACCACGCTATTTCGAATGAGGGACGTTCTCGCCTTTTTGAAAACCAAAACCGCCAAATCATTAGCATACTTCTGAATGAGCGTTTTGGATAAACAGGACGTTTCGTCCATCAACGAATCAATTGCGACGATATTCGATGCCGACGCGGTGCATATCAATAAACCCGAGAAACATCATAATGTGTTCTAATGCCGTGCACATGGTTTCGCATCAATTGCTTTCCAAGTGATTCGCACCGATTAACAGGTTCTTATTATTATTATTATTATTATTATTATTATTATTATTATTATTATTATTATTATTATTATTATTATTATTATTATTATTATTATTATTATTATTATCATGTCTTGCCATTGTTCCAGAGTCAAACCGGAGATGATCTCAATCATAAAGCGTAACTCTTGCGGAAAGGCGCTGGATATCGCGCGCCAGGCCCGCGATATGCTTGGTGGCAACGGCATTTGTGACGAGTACCACATTATCCGACACGTCATGAACCTCGAAGCTGTCAACACCTACGAAGGTAAGTAGTTAGCTGCACGGTTCTCAGGACGAAGGATCTATCTCGGTTTTGCACCCGGCACGTATCGATCATGGACGACGAAGTTGCCAAATAGACAGAGGATTCTGCCCCCTCCCACCAGCGCAGATACGTCTTGCTCGTCGCGATATTCTTCTACCGGCGGTGAAGCCGTACTTTTCAAATAGCTAGCCGACCGTGACCAATGGCAGATGATATTGCTCCCAGTGTTCATTCAATTCTCGTATGTTAACGCGCCCCAAATTGTGCATATCTGTGTCACGGCCAGCGTTCAATCTCATGTAGCAGTCTTGTCGGCTGGCTATATGTGTGCCCTGCTCATTCCCTGCTATCGGAAATGCCAGATTGGAACAATTTTATTTGTGTTCATAAGAACACCTCTGTGTTGTATGAACGTTTCAAAACATTTAAAGTTCCCTAATCTCTCTGAATCTTAGAAACGTGGTGATCTTGTTTTTGTTCAAGATGGGAAAGAGTAGTTCAGCTATTTGAAATGTTTCGTCTGCGCTGGGGTCATAAACACAAATTAAACAAGCATGTTAGCTTAAATGTATCGTATATTAAATGATTCAAATATATCGCAAAGTGGGTGCACATTGAACAATCCGCTAAAACGTCTAACGTAACCTCATTTCAGGGACCCATGACGTCCATGCACTGATTATTGGTAGAGCTATCACCGGACTGCAAGCCTTCACTTCGGACTAATAATCGAATGTTTATATTTGACAGAAGCAACTCTTTCGAAGAGACATTGTTAAAAGAAAAACACAGCCACCGTTTGTACAGATTTTATGCATAGGATATAAGCCAGGAAACTAATCATCCGGCGTCCACTTCCAAGGATGAATGAAAAATAAACAGTGGAATATTTCCGTATGTCAGCTAATCATATCTACTCTCTTCTCTCCTCCGCTGACGAATGAGAGATCCTCAGAGTTTCGAAGGCGTTTGCTGTTGTCGTCACCATGTGACCCTCTTCTCGTCTCGAAGCTGTAATGGAAGAGTTTTTTTTGTTCTAGTTTCATCTTTAGGACGTTGTTCATTCCGCGGCATTCACTTCACCGGCGGAATATGCGTGGTTTATTTAATCAACGTGCTGCAATCTTTTTACAATGTGGCAATGCCTTCGAGGCATCGCTATGGCTAACACGTGCCCGCTGTTGAAGTAGCATAGCTCGTTGTCTTCATTCAGTTCAATGAACGGATAGTAATTACATTTGCCTTTCCACTGAGCCAGCCACAGATGGGCCATATCGTGAATATAAATCATAGGTAGGAATACTGTGGGTTACGCTTAGCAAAGCAACTGTAGTCGTCATTAAAATGATTCTCATTATCGCTTTCTCTATAGTTGACACACGCGGGGGAGGGAAATACTCGAACTTAAATCGTGTTACTCGTACGTGGGTCACGTAGAGAATCTAATGGTTAGCGTCGTTGATTGCTAGGTGGGTCAGGACATATGGCTTGGGTTCTAATCCTGTAAGGATCGGAGCTCCCTTGGATTTTTTTTGTCATACAAATTTACTATAGGCAATTTTATTAACTAATAACATTCATCACCGAACCACATAGCACGATCGCACCCATTTCAATCATAGCGGATTACGTGCATTAATCCTACATCGTCTATACGATCTTATCGGGCTACATAGGGGAAATTTCTTTTAGCTTGAAGTCAAGCGGAGGACGAGAGCCCATGAAACGATTCCACGGAAAGTTGTCGATCACAAAATCGCGAAAAGAGGTAGAATTATTCCGACAGAGAAGACTGCAATAGCTGAATCCGACGGCCACTGCCGCAGATCCAACACCGTTTTTGGATGGGTCGGGCAGCTTTCCTCAATTGATCGCTCATTTAATCGATTTGTGGATGTGGAAGAGAACCAAAAAAAAAAAATAAAGAAAAAAAAAACACCTATGCAGCTGCTTACTACTGTGTGGTCGACTTAGTTCCGTGAATCGAGGAAGGAGACTTGATATTCGAGTCAGCTTTACGCGGTCATACTAATTAGATACTTATTATTCCTATAATTTGGGCGACCGCTCCTTAATTATTCCCATAATTTGAACGTGTACTAATAATTAAGAAGGGTGATACATTCACCAAAATGTGCGGCAAATCTTAAAGGACGCTCCATCGTCCCAGTGTCTAAGCGCACCCGAATGGATGCGTTGCCCCTTTATATATATACTATATGTATTAAAAAGCCCTCGCAGTAAAAATTATCCTTTACGAGCATCTCCGGTAACAGATGACAATTCCCTACCAGTGACTGTAGAAAATTCAAAAATTGTACTCTTGTTCATTGTAGAGCTTCGCAGCTATGGTCCACGCTAATGCGATTTATTCATGTAGCTTATTTTTTATCTACGCAAATTTACATATTTAATACAATAAGGTAGGTGGCAAGGGAGGTGCTCATGTGCAGCCATAAGGTAATATACGAATGTGTTTTAACGTAACGCCTGTCTAAGTAATAACAAATTTACGTGACAATTTAGAAAATTTTCACAATGAATATTATATAATAGAATTAATGTTTAGCAAATATTTACAATGAATATAGTAATCAGGCCGCGTTAGCTGCACCCAAATCATATAAATTCGCTGATTTTCATTTTATACCAATAGTTGGGCTGTATGAAGAACAGACACATTCTGCCTTTTCATCTCATTGAATTTGATGTGGGCTTTCTTAGGAGGCGTCTTTTCAAAATGCATGCAAAAGCTATATATATACACTTCTGAACGGTTCCCAAGAGCAAAATTATGCAATAAAATACTACAGCTCGACGAAGTCGACAGTTCGTTAATCCATATCAAACAAAGGAATTTAATCTATGAATTTAATCAAGCGGGGTTTACTCAGGCCAATTCTGTGACAGCACCCTCCGGTGTATAAACGTTTGCCCGAACCAATGGCCGAAACACCCTCCCTCGAACGCCCAGAGCAGTGTACCGGTAGGCAGTTTTCTATTGAGTAACTTTCGACCCGACCACAGGTTTGCTGCGATCGGGTCACCATCCTTTATGCCACCAACATCTCTATGACAACGGTCATGACAGTTGTGAGCTGCTGCTAGCCCGAGTTTGCTGCCCATTCGAGAATCGCCCGCACCGGTAACAACAGCAAATGGTTGGCGATATCGAGAGCGCTCTGGCGTGGGAGCCGCCACGCTGCCGAAAACGACTCGAAGTAGAGGTTTCGGAGAGAGTGAATCAGCTTAGCTCACATATGCTCACTCAGAGCTGCTGCTGCTGCTGCTATAGTCGTCATTGTTGTAATCATTTATGAAGAGCAAGCGTGGCTACTGAACGCTGTATCTTTCCTATTCGTGTGTAGTCATCAGTGTGATGCCGTTTGGGGAGGTTAGTGAGCGATTCTTAATCGGTGCCCGTTCGTTTAAACACCGCGAGCGAAACTCCCCCAGAAAAATTGGCGCGTGCTTCTCTCTTTCCACCTGCTCATATCGAATGGCTCTGATCAAAAGCCAAGCAGTATGAGAGAGCTAATGGCCGACAGCTTTTTTCCATTGGCGCTTCGACAGCCCGGCCACCCTGTGCTTGCCCGCCAGACACAGATCATCTCATCATCACACGTGCGCTGAGCTAGTGCTAAATTGTTCAGCAACCGGCCACTGTGCCCAGTGGTAGTTCCATTCGTGTGACGAGACGGTAGCGGCGAGCCACCGAACTCGGAAGAATTCCCCTCCATTCTGCTGTTCGTCTGTGCTAACGGCCGCTATCCTCGTGTGATCGTCTCGTCGGATTGTGCTCGTGGCCAATTCAACGTTCAGTGTAAACCCGTTCACACCGTCGCCGTGGTGAGTCGTTGAGAGCGATTTTGTTGTGGTG
Source organism: Stratiolaelaps scimitus (assembly GCA_019614645.1). NCBI lineage: Eukaryota > Metazoa > Arthropoda > Arachnida > Mesostigmata > Laelapidae > Stratiolaelaps > Stratiolaelaps scimitus. Next base: position 9,497,930 of record JABWDB010000009.1, on the reverse strand, counting down.
TCGCTGCTCGGATTGCTCGTACGGCAGGTCGAGTGTTCGAGAATCAATTGTCGCTAATCGCACACACACACACACACACAGTCGCTTGTAATTCGACAGGAAAGATGCCGTCGGACGCCAAGAAGAAGCGAGACGCGAAGAAGAAGGAGGCTGTGAAGAATCGTAATAATCCAGTTAAGAAGGCCGATTCACCGGGCGGCGACGACAAAGATGGTGTCACCCCGAATGGCGTTAATGGCACAAACGGAGTGGCCACCGAATACGCGGAGGATGAGATGGACGAGGTGACTAGAAAATTCGAGGAGGATATGAAGATGAATGCGGCTGCGAGAGCAGTGACTGGCGTGCTATCGATTCATCCCCGATCGCGTGACGTCAAAATTGAGAACCTTTCGATTACGTTCCACGGCTGGGAGGTCCTACAGGATGCCAAGCTCGAGCTGAACTGTGGTCGCCGGTACGGCCTGATTGGACTCAACGGCTGTGGTAAATCGACCCTTCTATCGGCGATCGGCCGACGTGAGCTGCCCATTCAGGACTGTCTGGACATCTACCATCTAACGCGTGAGTGTCCGCCCTCAGAGAAGACTGCTATACAGATGGTGCTCGATGTCGACAAGGAACGAGCGCGCCTGGAGAAGTTGGCCGAAGAGCTGGCCTCGTCCGACGATGACACCAGTCAGGAGCAGCTAATGGACGTGTATGAACGACTTGATAGCATGAGCGCTGACACTGCCCAGGCCAAGGCATCTTACATCTTGCATGGTCTGGGTTTCACTCAGGATATGATGAACAAGAAGTGTAAGGACTTCTCGGGAGGCTGGCGCATGCGGATCGCTCTTGCCCGTGCCCTTTACGTCAAGCCGCATATACTTCTATTGGACGAGCCGACCAACCATCTGGACCTTGACGCATGTGTCTGGCTCGAAGAGGAGCTTAAGACCTATAGCCGTATTCTCATTCTGATATCTCACTCGCAAGATTTCCTCAATGGCGTTTGTACGAATATCATTCACATGAACCTACGAAAGCTTGAGTACTACGGTGGCAACTACGACCAGTTCGTCATCACACGTAATGAAGTGCTCGAAAATCAAATGAAACGCTATAACTGGGAACAGTCGCAGATCTCGCATATGAAAGACTACATCGCTCGGTTCGGTCACGGCTCAGCCAAACTGGCCCGGCAGGCCCAGTCCAAAGAGAAGACTCTCGCCAAGATGGTCGCTGGTGGTCTAACAGACAAGGTTGTCTATGATAAGACGGTATGTTTCTACTTTCCATCGTGTGGGACAATTCCACCACCCGTCATCATGGTGCAGAATGTATCATTCCGATATAACGATGTAACACCGTTGATCTACAAGAATCTCGAGTTTGGCATGGATCTGGACACCCGAGTCGCTCTGGTGGGACCCAATGGCGCGGGAAAATCCACGCTGTTGAAGCTGCTATGCGGCGAGTTGGTGCCCACCGATGGAATTATTCGCACACACTCACATCTCAAGATAGCTCGTTACCATCAGCATTTGCATGAGTCGCTCGATGTCGACCTGTCAGCACTTGAGTATATGATGCAGAGCTTCCCCGACGTTCGTGAAAAGGAGGAAATGCGAAAGATCATTGGAAGATACGGCCTCACCGGACGTCAACAGGTATGTTGTTACTTGTTAACACACACCCATCACATCTGCGATCAATCGTTGCCGTAGTAGAATGCTGTACGCTCATAGTATTTCGAACGAAAAGTCAACATTCGTATGCTGTCATATAATGTGTTCATTATTATATATATATATATAGATTGCTGACACGAGTATTTTTAACTACGTGCAATATATATGTATATAATGTTGGCATATTTATCTATTACTGACTAGTTATTTCGTTGCAATTATAAAATGTATGCATTTCCATTTGTTATGTATTATACGCGATCAATTATTGTATTATATATGCAACTTAAAAAAACTGCATATCAATAATTAACGGGGTGTTTACATCGTAGCAGGTCAAGGAGCAGCTGTTCGACCTGTCTATCCCATTATCAACATCAATGACCACGTAGTATGGTGACATAATAATTGAGTAACTTCATTAGGTAACTCATCTGGCTTATCATTCACTCATTCATTTATCCATTTCTTTCCCATCTGCAGGTGTGCCCTATTCGACAGTTGTCAGATGGGCAGAAGTGCCGTGTTGTGTTCGCTTGGCTGGCGTGGCAGGTCCCGCACATGTTGTTCCTTGACGAACCGACCAATCACTTGGATATGGAGACCATCGATGCACTGGCCGAAGGCATTAACACGTTCGAGGGTGGTATGGTCCTCGTATCTCACGACTTTCGGCTAATCTCGCAAGTCGCCAAGGAGATCTGGGTATGCGAGCATCAAGCCGTCACCAAATGGCCCGGAAATATCAAATCGTACAAGCAGCACCTAAGGAACAAGGTCATGAAGGATATGGAGAAGATGCGTGCCTGAGCAGGGGACACGTCAAACGTGAACGACTCCCGCTGCTACCATGCCGTAATCGCAGCCTCTATTTTGTACACATACGCAGAATAGAATAGAAATTGTCATGATGATGATGCTGAACAAGGTGAGACTTTCGGACAGACAGATCAACGGATGAAAGGACATTTATATCTGAGGTGTAACGTTGGCGATCTGGGCAGATTTATTAGACGATTCACTTCATCCTTGCGTGTTCATGCCGTCAGCTACAACAAGTTGCTGCTACTGTTGTTGCCGTTGGCGTCGTCATCTGTCTGTTTGTCTGTCTGCCGCTGTCACCGTCTCGTTCTATCTCTCGGGGTGATATGCAAACTGGTCACCACCACCTGCTGCCGAGTAGCTTATGGTGGAGATGGTCCAACAATTTGCCGCTGCTGCTGGTGCCGCTGCAACTGCCTATCTTTCGCGACCATATATATATATATATGGACATAAATATATATAAATGACCGGCCGATATATGGTGTATTGTATAGTTATGATATATACTTGTCGGCCCCAATATACCATCAATAATACGATATATATATATATATATAGCTTACTAATTTAATCGACATTGAATTCCTCTTATTGCTATTGAGAGCTGTCGTCATTAGCAGATGCGCTCCGCTGCACGCTTTGTGCTCTCGAGTACTTCCTCCTATGGCTCCGTATGCATTGCGACGGATTTTGTATGGGGGGGGGTGAGCCGTTGGCTGCCGAGAATTTCATTATTGTGGGTGAGTGTGTGTGTGGGTGTGTGCGCGCGCGTTTACGAACCAAGATCTATAACAACTACTACAATTACAGCTAGGATGCCACGCTAGACTAGTTAGACCATGCAGTGAGACCGAGAGAGAGAGAGAGAGAGATAGTGCGAATGGCAGCAGACGAAATAAACGACCCGACCGAAACGGACCTGGGGAGCGAAACTGGTGCGGAAAATCAAACGCGACAACGGACTCGGTCGTGTGTTTGTGTGTGTGCTTAGTAAACGTGATAGAGGATAGTCGAATCGTGCAGGCGGACAACGGCGCCGTTAACGACTTAGCGGCTCAGCGAGATGGCAGCAGATGATGGTGAATGACCAGTTATCCACCACGACGAGTTCGACGACCAATATACACACACGCATATATATATATATATATATATATAGGAAGATGATCCACAAACATGCATCAAAGAGATACCACCATTGTTAGACGAGCCATGTTAGCAATAGCACTAACAGGAATAACAACAAGTCTACGATATTTACTAGCGGCGGAGTGCGAGCACACAATTCAAAGTCGGACGTCCGAGCCTCTCTGACAACTGGAGAGTCCCCCCGTCTGCAGAAGAACGAATAATGATGATGACAACATTAATAAATGATTAATTATTCACACTAGCGGGAACAAATATCTAGGGGGTTGAATGAATAATTATGACTATTTTATTATATGAATAAGCTATAAGAAGAAATAAATTGTTACGAGGAGTAACGTGCTGTTCGTGCTGAACAGCGTAAGAACGAGAGCATCCAGCGTTTGTCTTGCCTTTATTCCGTGTTATGCATGTTTAACGGGCAGTAATTACGAGCTGTGCAATTGGAACTGGCTGAGGTTATTTGGGTGATGACTCTGTTCTCAAATCTACGACATGGTTTAGTCTGTATACTGCCAGTCGAGTGAAATTGTTGATTAAATTTCGACAATTTCTGCAGAGGCTATCAATGTGTTCGGCTAGGTTCTTCACGATGAAGTAGTTACTACTATCGCAGCGAGGCGTGTTTATAGTTGTTGAGAGCCAAACACGATTAGTTTAATATAAGCATCAGGTTTGTTGCAATGAATTTGACCCGGCTTCATGAATCGCAACTTATTCTTGAGCTGTGGTGCAGTCGTTATCAGGGAATAGTGGAAACAGACGTATCCTCCATGGAATGCGTATAATACAGTTAGAACTTCATCGTGCATGAGAGCTATGAATGCACCTGAGTGGATCAAGTTCCAAGCCGCGTATTCCGAAAGACAACAAGAATCCTTGAGATTGAGTCGCTCATATCCGAGCAACTAGGTAGTAGCAACTTCCTCCGGAGATGTAAACGGAATTTTCCTGTGTAGCACATATTTAGTATGTCACCAACATTGCTCTAAATAGTCTGGTGTTGAAATGTATTTGCGACGAAAATTGTTGACAGGACATTGAGCTCTTCCATACTCATACTATTTCCTGATCGAACTACATATGGATCATCATATGGACCTGTTGAAGTTAAGTACTCCGTCGTCATATCGCAGGTAGTATATATATATATATATATATATATATAGTACCGAACGAATGCGAATGGTTACCAGGTGGGTATTGGCAACCTGCCCATTGACCCTAACGACTATCTTACAAGTTATCGATGACATTTCGTCACAAAGCGGTTGTTGTGGACGAAGATTTTCTTGGTGACTCCACAGACTTTGGCTGGGCCTCCTTCTTCAAACTTGACACCAGTGCAAGACAGAACACTCGTCGCTACAAACAGCCCCAAACAACTAGAGCAGGACGGCAACGCAGGCGAAACGGGGTTGACGAACAACAACAATCAAGAGAAGATGGCGAAAAGAAGGAGACAGACTGCCCGGTTGGCTTTTCGTAAAAACCGATTTCTAGTCAATCGCATCGAAGAGGGACTGATAATGCATGGGTTAGCTTTATTTTGGCGACGCTGCACAATTGGCTGCAACAAAAGGCTGTTTAGGTCATTCGTGTATCGTTCGTTTCTATGCGATTGGTAGTCGATTTACACTAGGAGAGGTTTCCGGGCGGACTCGCAGCGAATACTGACTCTCAGTCGATTGACGCTGCTGTGGTATTGATCATCGACTTAGAGCACGAAAGTATGAGGAAGCTCCATATATTCAGACATGGAAAGATGTCGTTAACAAAATGCACTGATAAGGAGGTCATTTTTAGTTAAAGAAGAGTCAATATCAAATGACAGGCGAGTCTATTATCGGCATCAACGTCACTCCGAATCGATTCGATATGAGCCATATATGTTTGTAAATACTATAATAATAATAATAAGTTGAATTGATGCGTCTCGTATAGTGGGAGAGCCCAATGGGTGGGTCTATTGCTATCTGAACAATATACAGGCGCCAAATTGATTCTCTATCTGAATATAGGCAAATTGATTTATGCTTCTTCAACATATCTCTACCCGTAATATTGCATTCTCAATAATATGCGACGTAGACTCGGCGGTCGTTGATCGAGCTCCCGCACCTCAATATGTTTAAAAAAATTACAAAAAAAAACTCACCTTTACCACTGGCTTCTGGATAGATGGAAGGAACGACGCATTGTAGAAAGTGACTTTGTCCCATTTTACTCATCCAATATTTAGGTTTGCCGCAGCTATTGTTCGTACCCGCCCTCAATTGCAATTGCTGCCATTAAACAGCCTAGATTTGGAACAAAAATAAGCAGTGTCCGAAGACAATCGCTGACGAATCTAACTCCACTGTTGCTGCTTGCTAACTGACCGATTAGCCCTGGCTAGACGCTATATAGAATGTATGTTCGATTTCCGTCGAGATTTGGCTATTTGTTGTGGAACATCTATGTCTAATATGCCGCCGTAGTGTTACCCCAAAATGAAACTAACTAAAGTCACTGCTGACAGTCGATACCATATCCCCTTCGAGCATGCGCATTTAGAATCGTTGCTGTACAAAAAAGAAAAACACATATTCATTGATGTATTCGTTCATACTTAACTTTAATTTTTCCTAATGAAGATTGTAATTATTTACATTGGTTGAGGGGTTTGGTTGGGCGTCGCCTGGCAGAGTTGACGTTCCATTTGATTAGATGTATATTCATGTCATTTTATCCTTTCAGGGTATCTGATAATCTACCGCGATCGATTTCATTTTTGCATTCATTACTACTACTACTATTTGCTACCGGATTTTTCAACCCATTTTTCGCCCGTACGCCCACCGTCGTCAACTGATCCGCCAACAGTGCGTCGCCAACAAAACAATCGACGTCATAACAAAACAACAGAGCATAACCTATGAATAATATCTGCTGAGAATCTGCTGTTTTTTTTTCTGTTTTCTCTCTCGTCGTTGATGTGAACGCATCACTCATTATCGCCGTTATGATGTCTTGCCATCGTGGGCTATAGTTTTGTTGCTTATCACACAGCATTGTTTGACTGCACAAACGAAATGACCGTACTTGCAAGCGACCAAGCAAGCCAGCCGAAGAATTTGCTTGAATATGGTCAACGAAATAGGCATATAATAGCAATGCAATCTAATAAATTTAGCTAACTGAGCAATTAGCAGAAAAACAAGGGCTTAAAAAACCAAGCCTAAGTTTGTTTATATATATATTATAAATAGAAACATTATGTCGATTTTGGTGACTAATTTGTTGAGCACCGTCACCTTGTATGCGCGTATCTGTATAACAACTCAGCAGCATAGTCACGTGCTGTAGCCATCTGATTTTTTTACTGTACATTATTAATTTGTTTAATTTTTAGGGCTCGTTTATCATGTGTTTGTTATTTCGTTTTTATGGAGTTATTATTTTGTTTTCTTTTTTTGGTAATATTGTTATTTATTATCTATTACTGTTGATAAATCTCATTATTAGGCGTTTGTCTGACTAAGCAAAGCCTTCAATGGACGAAAAATTACACTCGAACGATTTAACTAAATCGTGGTTGAAATGTGTTTCCAAAAAAAACATGTTATGAACAATTAAAATTACAAATGAGTCGCAAGCTTCAAATCAGACCGCACCGAAATACACCGAAAGTAAAATGCGTTCAGGACGACTTTGACGGCTGTCCCAAACAGCAGAAGATGCATAAGCGATTCGTGTCATCGTTACATCGTGGAAGCCCTGAGAATCGAAATCACTGACCAACTACTTCTAATTTTGCGTGACGCCTATTGACATATATATATATAAATATATATATATATATAATGGAGAAGCTAAACACAAAGCATTTCAATCATCCAGAGCGGCTAATCGTTCGACGAAGGAGAATACCCAGGAGGGGGTTCAGTTAACAGATAACTGGTATTCGGTTCGCTCATAATAATTGGAATGTATATATGTTGTATATACTGGACTTCTTGGTTTGGTGTTTCCCGCAAATATCGAGTGAATAGCCTTCGACAAGCTTCAAATCACGTTGCTTTGGAATAACATGATAATAATAATAATACTTCTGGATGCAGCCCCGTTTCGTATGAGTACAATCGCGGCGCTACGATGCCGCCGCACGTTTCCGCTATCTATTGTGAGATGGCTTAAGCATTATACACAGGATATATTGGTCATATTTCATATTTCCCGGTGTGACACATCAATTCACAATGTAACACGAACGTCACCTGGGATGTGTGTGTGTGTGTGCATCTCTCAGTGTGGTGGTTGTTCATTTCCATTGATCTTTATGACAGACAGTTGATTTTTGTTAGTGTTTTCTGCTTTTTTCTTCGCCCCGCTTCACATAATGGGCACGGTCTCTGTCACTCGCTATCTTTCTTCCTCGGACTAAAAGTGTCGCTAAATTCACAACGTCTACTTCGCCTTCAAAGCTACAATCTCGTTTAAATATAGCGATGTCGTATCTACAGTATTGTACATTGTGCTATATATATATATATATATATATATATATTCAAGGCTGCGGGGCATGTCGTGCATTTGGACTTTTGCAACTTGTATCTACACCGTCGAGGATCGTGTCCATGGACGAATAGCAAGAGGGATGAGGGGAACAGGAAGATGCGGCTCGCTATTGTCAGCGCTTGTAAAATGACTCGGTCTGTATTTGTCGCGCGGGGAGTATTTTGTAGTATGTAGCCCTCCTTGGAGTGTTTCCGGAAGCATAAGTCTATAGAAAATTCGGAGAATTAGAAAGGAAACACTAGCGGAGGCAATTAGAGATGTTTCAAGAAAACAAACACAAATAATTACACAATGCAGCGACTGCCTCGATCCCCACGTCAAATATACACACAAATATATACACATGTCATTCTCTCTCTTTGTCACGTGATCGGAACTAACTATCAGTTGACGGCAAGCGTACTGTTACGCTCGTTTAAGATTTGCGACCACGTTTCTCTACTTAAGAAATGTTTGTCTCCCGGGGGACAACGAGAAACACAGTGGATACAGGAACGAAAATATATATATATTCGTTTTCGATTCGGAGGTTGACTGTTGAAGAGCAATGAAATTGGCGTTGGGGGCCGATCACCTTCAGCTAAGTCCAAGGCGCCCCTTTTCGTCTCGATTTTTTCCGGACGACGCTGAAGACGCTACCAATTTCGAGATGAACGTCATCGAGTTTCTTGGTATCGAGCTACCTCTCGAACGGAGGCGTACAGCTTTTTTTTTGTGCTCGACTGCAGAATGACATCATCGCTGTTACAGCTCAGTATGAGCTTGTTTCGCTGCGCGGGCAAAAGACGCTAACAGTAAATGTTGAAGTCTGCTGTTGGCTCCATTCAAGGACACTTCCTCGGCTTGGATGGCTTGGTCAAAATCGCGATAGCCTAGAAGGGTATGACATCACGGTCACGTTCACACACACGTCTCCAGCGCCTAAGAGCTTAACGATAATTTAAAGCCTCGGCAGCACGTGCAGCTAGGTGTTAGGTGTCCTCTAACATTGTAGTAGCGTGAATAGTTGAAATATTAGCGTTAGCTCAAAGGATTCACGCTGGCCTTTTTTTCATCTATACGATTGAACACATATAGCTAGCATACAGTGATCAGGGATCATTGTAACATTGGATGGTTTTGCACTGGTGCACTGTTTCAACAGATTCAATTCGCTGACTGCCTTATTCAAGCCACAACGCTACTATTTAAATAGAATACTGTGCTTGCCATTTGTACTCGATTCGCTTTCAAACCTTTCCTTTCAAACCCTCCGCGCCCCCCTCCCCCGAATTTCAGTCGTTCCTAATCTCGAAGTCGACCCTGAGTCCTGACCCTCATCAATTTACCCCATTTCGGCCTGTCGCCTTGCACAACAGGCGTTTACCTACGCTCTGTCGCAATCAATCGATAATGGTCCTACACTCACAATGCTAGGCCTAGTATACATTTATAGATAGATCAATAATGTTGATACTGCGCGTCTCCTAGCCTCCACGATCATCCGTGAAGTGACCTTACTCGTGCTAGCATACACTGTGTCATCTATCTACCCTGAGTCATGTCATTACCCAGTATCGCACCGCCCAACTGCTCATGTCTCATGGCGTTTCCTCTCCGTCTTCTCAACAATATTCCTATTAAAGTTTGCTTCCTTGTCGCGTGGTTCCAACCTCGATTCACGTCGGCAGTTTCTACAAGCGTGCAAAGCTGCACGCCGCTTGACATCACCTACAGTACCTTAGGAAAAATCCGCCTTCGGCAATCATTAGCGGACGATAATCGTTTCTCGAGGTCAGTTCTTCCTCGTGATCCATTGTTTCTTTTGTAATTTCGCTCTTTTTCGTTCACCGTGTGTATGTTTATGTCATTTTCTTTCCACCGTGCTCAATCGCCGCTTCATAACGTCGGCGTTTGCGTCTGTGTAGCAGAGCTGACATGAACGATCTTGTTGAGGGCTGTCGTACTTCGGGATGTTCGCAATCCTCCAAACGCTTTGAAGACGCCACCGCCGCCTCCAGCAGAGCCTTGCGGGACTCCAAGTCCGACCGTCGAGCCCAGTTGCATTGACGACCCGATCGAGACAGCTCCCGGGGTCAGCATGTGACTGCTGTTGTTCTCGTCGCTAAACGAATGTGAGAGGCGGTACGTTCTCTTCTTGCTGTTCAACCCCTTTGTGAAGCGTTTCGGGCTGGTCACCTGTTCCGATGAGGAGGGTTCTGATGGCGAGGGAGTGAGCAGGCTTGAGGTCGCAAGCCCGGACATCCCTGCAGCTCCAACCGCTCCGTTTTGATCCGCCGCTCGTGCTAAAGCGGATGCAAACGCCGCCTCTCGGGCCACCAGATCACGCTCACGCTGTTCCACCTGTGGGGTTTGAGTCAGGCCGAAAGGCAACACGGCATCACAACGGACGGAAATATCCAAGACAACAACATTAGTACGATTTGTGGATATACATCTATCAGGCCACTATCAGCAGATGCATGCAAGGGAACGGAGATAAAGAAGAGACATGATGACAACACTATTTCTAGATAATGTTTACTGTGTCATTAATTATGGGGACAATATATAATACCTATGATTTCAGTTACCTGTGTCACCGGCAGTTACAGCTGCATATGGGTATAGTTATTTATGTCAAATGGCAAAATATATATATATATTATATATATATATATTTTACTTTTACAAAACATATTTGTACTTACGGGGCATATGAAGGGAGGGACTTGCAGGAGATAGAATATTATAAGATTGAATATATACAAATTTCATAATTTATAGATAAGCAGACAAGATCAATAGAGCACAAAGCAAAAATTACATTTAAAATGTTGCACTGTTGAATGTTTCAAATAAAGAACAGGAAGGCACGTATGCAGGTTGCATGAATAACCAATCGTGCATGATCGTTCAATTTCAATAAATAGGGTCACAGTATCTGGATATAGATTATGCTGTTGTTTAAGCTAGAGCGACGTGTAGCCTTAGTCGTTATTATATAGAACACAGCTTGCGTTCGGGTATTTGTAATTTTCAATACTCCGTTACTCAAATGCTCGTACGTAACCCGTAAGTAGGTATTTTGGATTGCCTAGATAAGGAAAAATTTGGCAGGCGCTAAATACAGTGTCTATAAATCACAGGGGGTATATTGTGCTAAAGTGCAAAGGTTATATCATTGTTATTTGTCTGCCACTCTTTCTATTTCACTCGAACAATCACGAAACAATTTCTCTACGCGTCCATTAATGAATGACGCTGTATTTTGCGGGTGCCCGCATGATACACTAATGAATCCGCTGGGAAATCACAGACGCTGCGCGTAATGTATAAATCTACAGTATTGCGACATCCGCAAGGCCTTTTTTTATTGTGTTTCTATTACCATTGAGACCGCTATTCATTGATGTTTTGTATGAATTAGATCTAATTAATTATCATACTTATAACAGTCAAGTGTACCCATCTCATATATTTGTGGTACAATGCGATGGTACAATATGTGGTCATGACAACCAATACATTGGGAAAATACAGACATTGTGAGCTGTCTGCGCTGTAGCCGTCTACACATCACTATCTGTTCTGTGCTATTGACAGCGACAAGCGATGTATATGACGACAAGACCGAGTATTGCAGCATATAGCAATCCGTCCAGTCCTGTTCCGTTCGTCGCTCTGTCATCTCTCTCGTCTGTCGGTCAATCTTGGGGCGAAATCAACACCACGATATTCGCACAAGGTGGCGAGTATTATACAATTACTGGTAGAAGAATTGGTAGTGACATTCGGCAGTTTGACAGCCTCTACCGAGATAAGAACGCGCCGCCCGAGGCAGCCGCACGAACGGTGCCGCTAAGCTGAATATGTGCATAGCTATCCAAAGGAGGCTAACCGCAGTGATGTCTATGAGCGCGTGGATATGGTATGAAATGGCCTTGTATAATAAAAGCCCAAAATAAGCACTGAGTGATTTCAGCCATCGAATGTTGTGCGAACCGCGGAAGAGAATCACCGAAGGGAATCGCAGAAGATTACGAGACGCATGCTAAAAAAACACTGCCCGCACCAACTGCTGAAACTCTGACATTTGTCATATATGAGCATTGATTGAAAGGTTGACATAGTTTTTCCTGTTTGAGATTACTGCTCAACGGAACAGAGCCACAATCAGAGAGATGTACAAAGGCTAGTCCATAGATTGTTGATTGCACCATTCTGCAAGTTTTAGTGCCGGCAAGCACATATGTAGACTGCGCGTAGAAGGTGGACCAACGAGAAACGCACCCATCGAAAGACACCTTCGATTATATAATGTTAGCGTACCGATAGTAGTGAATTTCTCCCTAAACTAGCTACACCTCTGGTGCTTACTGTGGTTCATCGCAGCAACATGAGTCGAACCTGCAGCACGGTAATGCCGTAATCTGCTGTGATTAATCAATATAAATCGCTCAGTAAACTCGAAAAGAAAAAATGATATTTCTATACGTCGATAATTCCTAATCAGATCGACGACTGAATAACGGGTCAATCAAAAACTGTGCTAATGTTGTTATCAGAACATATCCTGCCTGCCGCTCGGCATAATAATAATAATAATATTCAATACTTTCGTTGAATGTGGTCTAGCAGCGAATATAATCAGCTTCTCCAGACCCGCAGCCACTGTGGCCGTGGCTGAAATCTAGCCTGATCAACAATTATACATTAATATAATTGGCGCCGACAGCACAAGTGATAGTTGTAGTGGTAGTAAAGACATGCGCAAGCCGTCCCACGCTTTGGACGTTTTGCCGAACGCTATCTGCACTCGCTGACGGCGGTAGCCTGCGATGGTGGTGCCCAGACGACCCATTACGGACACGTACAACCATCGCTGCACCGCCGCCAGCTCGAAGCCAAACGGGCATTTGGTGTCGGATCATCGGGCAACAGACAGCGTTGGACAAATTGCACGAAACATCAGGAAGAGTAGATGACCGTAAGCAGTCTGCTCGAATCAAACGGCAATGGGGGTTGTTTGTCGATACACGAAAATCACCGAACCACAAAGCCACATGATAGCCAGACACCGCCTCTGTCGCTAGCCGGGGGAGGGGGTCGGTTGACAAAATATCGACGACATTTTTCGCCCTTGATTCCCGCCAAATAAGAACCAAGTGATCCCCGTATTATTGTCTACGATTTACACGAGATCGATCTGCGTGCGGCCGCGGCAACAATCACATGCGAGCACACTCGACCGCTCGAAGAATTATACATATATATATATATATATATATATATACAAAACGGCGTGTGTTCGAGTCCGCACCAACCATATATCAGTGTCTACACACTCCAATGGTATTCATTCGAGTGTAGATCAGATATCAGCTCTGGTCGATCGCCGATCGTCGATCGCCGAAACAGTTGCCTACCTACTTCTCCTGGAAACAGGCGCAGGTAAGTGGCGAACGCGATTTGCGCAGGGGCTGTCGATTTGCTGCACGACGATCGCTAAGCGAGTATCACGTAAAGCTGTGCGCGTTACCACTGATCGGGTTACTCTGAACCGATGATTGACGCTGGGCGGCGATTCGATGCAGGAGCAGCTCGGACGTATGCTGCTTCAAGTATATCGAGTAAATTTAGTGCAATGTTTAATCGTCCAACAAGCGGACAGACCACGGGATGGCCACTTCTTGACAAAACAATATCAACGCTATTATCATTAGCAAGGCATACCTTGGCGCCTCGGTGTTTTTTTGCGGCTGCAGATTACATCACATGACATGGAAGGTATATATACATATATGTATATGTATATATATATATATATATATATATATATATATATATATATATAGATATATGGATATTCGAATTCAATATCTGATTTGCTTTATCGAACGTGCAAAAAAAAGTTGCGGTGAATTCCAGCTAGATTCAGTAGAACAATGTTTTGATTCGTCAAACCGCATCAACGTTATGTATCTGTAGTTCCGCCTATATCTGCTATGATCGACGAGTATTAATGGTAAACCTGTTAAGCAAAAATGTGTTCACCTCTTAATACACAGTATGTACATCAACAACAACAAACAAACAAAGTACAGACTGTCGAAACGCCATGTACGAACATGTCAGTGCACGTTTATACAGATGAACGTTCTTGTTGGCTTATGGCTGTCTCCTGCTCGCGCAGAGCGCTTTTCTGGGATCTTGTGGCTATATATATATATATACATATCCACCGAACCTCTTATCTGTCTAAAAAATTGGCTTCACATATATATATATATATCATTGGTTGGCTGCACCGTCCAGACAAGTTTGGGCACAAGCAAATGAACAACACGTTGCGCAAAGCGAAAGCAACGAAGCTGACAATGTCCATGGACGACCCATCATCCTTTCGAATTAATATTTTACTCAAGTTTTAGCTAAGAACAGTTTTTTTTGAACCATTAGAAGTATTGCTCTTGTTGTTGTTGTTGTCTTGTACTGACTTCACCGTTTCACGACGCCTATTCCTCTTCCAGCGTCGCTACCCTCACAATGTATCCATGGCTAATCGTGCCGGTGAAGCCGCACGAGTTTACCGTGAATTCTGGCTGCCATCTAGAATAAGGAGCGTATTGTATTCTCTATTGCTTCGGTGTTCTTGGCATCGTTGGCGTTGCGTTCTTATTTAGCTACGCTGTGTTTATCGGCCAGGGTCCCTCTCTTATAGGGACCACTCGACGAATGTCCCGATCTCCTCACCGTTGCGATTTTCATCGAGTTGTCGCTAACTGCTACCCAAGTTCCTATTTACGATGATTGCTACTATCATATATGACTGGTAAGTTTAAACCGAACGTCCGTCAATTAGTGAGAGATGGTTGCGCTCGACAGCGATTCGTTCAACAGAGACACCTATCTATCCGTCGCATCATCATCATCATCATCATCATCGGTTTCGGTGTGCAGGATATCCGCCTATATATATATATATATATATATATATACATATTCGCTAATAAGAATTAGAGATTATGACAAGACGATGATTACGGATGACGACGATGGGCTGCCGCTGGATGCGAGATACCACACTGGAGCTCCTCTACACCGACGAGCACGGGGTGTGACTTCGCCGCACGGTGGATGTCCGCTTGCCTGCTGTCGCTGATGGCGCCGTTAGCTATACTAAGACGGCGGTCGACAGCTGTGCCAAGCAACATTGCCAGTATGTCTGTTGGTCTTTCGAACGATCACCGCACTGAAACTACACGATATAGAATATGAAGGTCTGGCAACAGCAGCAGCGTTACCCCAACGTAGCTGGGCCCTAGGCTGATCACCAGAGCAGTCACTGAGCTGGTCCAGGACAAAGTCGCTTGTCTGGCTTGTGACGACGTTAGTCGAGCCAGCCAGCCAGCCATATAGACAGTCAGATGAACAGATTGATCGGTTGACGATGCTGGCGCGAGCAACAGCAAGTTCTTGCAAGCCAGTAATTTTGTGACAGGTAGCAATGCTATTGAGCCGTCTGGCGTAGGGGGCTTTGGGAAGACGCAAACGAACGCCGACGTAATGGCCAGCCAGCAGCGTTGCCGCAGTGGCCGTGGATGATACTGCTCGTACCTAATGAACGTCACCACGTACGACCAGACAGATGTGCCCATACGGACAGAAGGGTACCGGAGGCGAGGCGTCCACCCTTTGCCCAGCAGCGCAGAAAACAATTTTCTTCAGTAGCATCGTTCCTAGTTTAGCCCTCCCCGTTCGAACCCAAACACACCTGCAACCGTAGTAGCTCCTCGGGACAGCGCTGTGTATCGCTGTCCTAGTTATTCAGCGGCGATGTTATAAGCGAAAGTGTTCATTCATCCATTTGGTCGGCCAAGACGGCCAAACCAGTCACCACCATCCGCGTAGTCGCTGCCTTGCCAGCATATTCGGTCACCATATTCGTACATTTACATGCACCCGTTTTGTGATTTCAGTGCCGCTTATCGGGCCTTCCCCGGCGGGGTACATTCGATAATAGTGATTTTTCATCATATCATAGGGTAACACGTCTTCCCAACAGCAACTTGCCGCCAACCATTAGACTGCGATCACCAACTGGAAATCATAGATCTACGGGATGATTTGCGTCCACTAGAAGTAGGCATAAATCGTGTATCTTAGATTGATCAGGGCATTGATTAGCAGATACAGCAGCTACCGACGCGGCACCCGATTACGGCAAAGACTGCCAGACAAAAGCAGATCAATGGACAGACCCGCAAACCGTCCCTGACACCAGTTTCACAAGTCATCACCCCCCCTCCCCTCCCTCAAATAGCTCAACTTATGGCAATCATGCGCAGCGGTCTATGCCAAAGAAAAACTATGCGACCCAGCAAAATTTGCTATATGCCTTCCGGCTCTCAACTGTTGACTTTATGCAACTTTCACCCATTCGAGCGTCATCGTATGTGCCGTCTTCTCTTCGATGTGCTCCACTAGCGGCTATTAGCTCGCAATTGATAGCGCCGTTCGCTTTAGTTAGGTTACCTCGTTCGGTGATGATTGACTGAATCACTTCAGTAAATGACCAACCAGCGAGTCAATCAGCCTCATGCCATCATTGGAAGACGCTGGGCAGGTGGCGACACCACCACCACTAATAAAATGATATTTTTTTTTAAAGGGGGGGGGGGTGTTGGCATGCCCGCATCACCCACCGGACTCAATACATTCATGTGTGACGAAGGACGTAATTTCTGGCGGCGGTCGTCAACCAGCCAGCCTTCTATGACAACGGATTCGTCTTTCTGGCTAGCAAGCATCAGTTTCCACGCACTTACCACGATTTCCGTAAGGGAAAAAGGTGAAGAACTACAGCGTAGATGAGTACTGTTGAATAACTGTTGAAGATATTGAATTGTAGGTCTCTGTATTGACGCAGTAATCAATTGAAACGAGTGAGAAGAAGAGAGTGGTATTATATTGAAATGGAAACGAGGCTCACATTCGGCCTTGTTAACGTCCGAGCTGACATCACTTCAAGCAGGCTTGTGCTCTCTTGCGGCACATTATACTAATTGTGCGATAGCCCAGAGTTCAACTGCGATGCGAATCGTCTCGAAAAACACATCTATCAATAAATACATGCTACTATCATAGTCTGGAACAACTTGAACAATTAGCAACGTTCCGTCAGTAGCAAAATGCCGAGTGTGTCCTTTCACGAGGGAAGCGGATCAACTCGTTTTAAATGGCAAGATACATTCTAATCTAGATTGAGTACCATGACGGAGTTTGACCACGGCGCATACTCGAGAAATGCAGATCTCCAATGGCTGATCTCGTATCAGCTAAACGATTCCAAACTAACACGACCTTGACGATTCCCGGAATTAGCAAGTCGTCCCTGCCGCTGCTACACAGCGATCGGAGTGGCCAGATCGGCTACTCTCTACTCTATATATATATATATCGCTTTGGTTGGTGTTTCGGAATCTCGCCCGCGCAGCCTGCCAATGTGTACGCATACGTTAAGTAGTGGTTATGCCGGCTGTTGTTTTGAGCGCCTTTCGACGCGTGCATACCGAGAACGCACCGCCAAGAGAAGGCGAGCACGGGACGCAGGCGACAAACCAAGCGATACACAAATGCATACACATAAATCCATATATAATGTAAATGTCAATGCCGAAGCAGATACTGACGTGTGTGAGTGCTCGATACAGCAAACTCTTCAATCGGCAGGCCGTAAGATCGCAAGTAGAACGGTGCCGAGTGTACGAACCACCGCATGGTGGAGTGACCCGGTGCGACGCGAGGGCGCCGATCAAGCCAGGGAAAACGAGTCCGTCCAACGACTGAACTCAAAATAGGCCTACATCGCGCAGTGCCTCCGAAAGCACGACACAACGACTCCAAACGTGGCTATATATAGCACGAATAAGATGACCCAAAACACTAACGCTTAGGCAGCCGGTTAGCTTGTGGCGTTTGCTTCGACCGCGAACGATTATCGGTTGAAACCGCACGGGTATGGATACACCCGTGCAAATATACATCGGACACATTATCTAATTGGCAGGTTCCACCGAAAAACAAACGCAGCAGCAAGTCATTACTACAGCTAAGATACGCCATCTCTCTCTTTATATCTCTCTCTCTCTCTCTCTCTCTCTCATACACACACACACGATAACCTTCCATTGTATTTATACAACAACATTTTTGATATATATATATATGTTTTCATATACTGACGATTAGTTAGTAGTGCTTCTACTCACACACCACTCATCGTATTATAATGAGTGAGAGCTCAAGATGTCACTAAGTCAATGGTGAGCGCTCTTGATCACCGGTTTGATCCCGTCCATGTTCCCGAACTTGTGGCTCAATCACTGTCTATCGGAATAGCACATATGCCATAATATAATCTCTTTGCCACTCCGCCGTCCATTGCCGCCGCCGACGCCGCTGCTGCTGCTGCTGCAGTAGCCCTCTATGAGTGCTCCTGTTCGATGTATTCGATAACTTACTACGCTGCGTTTAGCCGGGGATAGATTGTGCGCGCTGCGGAGTAACGTCGAGTCGAATCGAGACAGCATGATTACATCAAATTCTCAGAATTCCCGCCTCAGTATGCAAGTGAGAGCCCCGGGCGAATGATGGAGAAATGTGACTACGATACGCATCGTTCAACCCTTCATTCTGTTGTGTTAATCAATCAAACGATATATTGACGCGTATTACACAATAACAGTGAACACTGGCCACACACCGTAGGTGTATGACCAGTGTTCGCTGTTATAGTTGTACCCTCCCCCCGGGGGCTTCATATCAATCGTTAGTGAGTTCGTTTTAGCTGCTTTGATGATGAGGGGAAGTGTGGGTCCTCCTTGTTCTAGATATTCTATATCGAATATGTAGAGAAGTGTGCTCTTCGAGTTATTTCATGTCCAGCTGGTACAATTTTCGCCCACTATTATAATTCAAACGAAAATGATAATACAAATATAAAAGTATAATTTATTCATAGTATATATATATATATACTGTTGTCCCCTGCGGTACAGCCTTGTACCTAGCCTTGTGGTATCAACATTGCCCTACAATCTAATATTTTTATTATTCAGCAAACAGAAAACATGCCCGCCCCGTTCACTTATGAGTATTGTTGTTGATAGATATGTATATATGATGTAATATGTTCGAGCTGATCCGATCGACCCCGTAACAGTTCCTGCAAGGCCCGTCCGTGTCCGCATGTGCGTGTGCGTTTGTGTTCACTTCGACAGATTGCTCGAGGAGTGCTCCTCTCTTCGAGAGAGAGAGAGACGTTGGTCGTTGAGCCCAGCTACTACGCACCTATCGACAACCTGCGGCGTTCACCGTATGCTCCACACACCCAACGAAGCAAGCGACCAACGAAGCATCCACTCAACCCATCCTTACACAAGTGTGCGCTCGCGTTCCTTGCATCGAGCAGCGGATGAATAGCAGCCGGCTATTGCAGACGCCAATAGCCAATTGCTTGTTGTGTCACAAAGGTGCGTGACCTTCCGCGACCTTGTCCACTCATGGCTGTGGGACAAAGCAGCAGCAGCGACAGTAACAAAGGCCGCGGCTGGCGTTGTCCGTTGCGAACGCTACCCTCTACAAGTCTATAAGGCATGATGTTAGATAGAGAGAATCTATGGCCGCCTGTGGCGTTATCGTGTCACTCCGTTTGGCGTCAGCAGACGAAGGGCGTCGTTGACAACGCGGAACGTAGTCTGAAACCGCGACAGGCGTTTACACCTACGCCAACTGCAGGCTTCTGGATTCCCAGCGGCGTTAATACAGACCTGCTCAGAGCGGACGCGGCTGCCGCGCCTCGCTTACAACGTTAGAATAGCAGCGGCGGCGGCCACAGCAGCAAGAGCTTTGTATCGAGGCAACGATTTGTATCACATTTGCAGCAGTCAAGCACATCCACATCGATCCCGGCTGATTTGTGGCCTAGTCTAAATCTACGATTCGCATTCGACTGGCTAACCCTCCACACTCGAATTTCGCCCGCCGTGAAAGGCCTCCCCCCCTCCATGACGGCCGGTTGAGGTGAGAACTGGTGGGAGTAATTCGGCGCGAAATGGCTCTTATGGGTAGTTTGAGTCATGTTGCATTTGCACATGAACAGCGTCTCGGGACGGTTAGTTAACGATCAAGCTGCGACAGTCACGTCGTGTAGGTCGACAACAGCTTTAGAGGCTGCTGTTATCGTTTCTAGAGTAGTTTCATTGAACGAATAGCAAATCGGAATCTGTAGACATGATCGACTTTCACCGCTGGCATCGTATTTCCAATGTTAGATTAATTCCACTATCCCTCGATATAGGATTGTCCCATACACACATATGTCTCTCCCCTTTCATCTGTAGAGTTGACTCTGGACGAACAGTTCGTCGATGGCTTGCTGTAGGCACGCCCGAACACTGAACGATCGAATGTCGGCGATCTGTTGAACGGTCCCCACATTTCCTCTCTGAATCGTAAGATAGCTTGTTCGCATTTGTCCCTCTCGCTCTCTCCCTCTCTCTCTCTCTGTTTACGACGGTGTAGGATAGGTTGTATGCATATCATATTGTAGGCATGTTTTCCTTTAATAAAGGATAATAAAACACCCCTTGAGAAGATTGCTCCATAGATCAGTTGCCAAAAACAAGCAACCTTCGAGAGGTATTCTGTAGCACAATGATCGATTGCTATACTTACATCTCGCACTGTTCTAACTAATCAGCCTTTTGAGAAAATTTTATTCTGGATCAACCACCGCTGAGATCGTTCCACTGTTATCTGAAATCGTTCATATAAATCCAAGCTCCCAGCACGTACTACAGGATATAAACTATGAGCAATATTAGATTAGCAGCGGTTGGCATGTTAGATAAACACTTTCCTGCTCTCAAATGCTACTAAACGCTGAAACGTCAATGAACGCACCCAATGTTCCAGTTCAATTCGACGAACAGGCCCCTCCCGGGTATGGTTGTGTTTGGCTTGAGGGCTAATGCAATTACCCAGGGTAGAGTGTTGCACTCAATAGCTGGCGGGACAAATGTGAGGATGACAAAACAGAGATAGAACCAGACGAATACGTACTACGGGAATGGTTCTAACCAAATAGCGACAGTCGACCCCAAAGATAGTAACCGAATCTAAACTTTACCTGATGGAAATAGCTTCGTCAACCAAAATGAACTCGAACGCGAACTAAGGGCATCGACGCAGAAAATGAAACGCAACAAAGTTAGCATACAGCAACCGGCATCCCCAACCAGGCCTACGAATAATATATATATAAGATGGATATATCGACTCAGCGCGACGAAAACGAGCCCATAGATAATACAACTTACTTCCTTTCCAACCGGAGCCTCTTTGGCCAGCTCCGCAATCTCTCCAAGCACCTATACATACACACAGACAGACAGAGTCAATATAGGTATAAAGGAAACACGATAGAACGAGGTCTAGAGTTTGTATCTCTGTCTCTCTCTCTCTCTCTGTGTGTGTGTGTGTGTGTATACATGTGAAAGGAGACCACAAAAGGTTTCTCGACCCAAAAATTGTGGACGGATACCGTCAGCGCCGTCATGACGGATACTAGCACATGCTTTTCCCGACAGCTAGGCCCCTCCAGGCAGGAACTGTTATAGGGACTTTTGGCGGTCGCCGTCGTCGTCTCGACACGAGCGCCTCGCTGGAATGTGACCGCGCGCCAGCGGCCACAACAACCACCGTCACTGGTTCCACGACCAGACTCGATCTTCTCTCACTACAAATGTTTGGCTACACGCGCACGCAAAAATATGATAACTAGTAACTGGTGGCGACTGACTTTCCGTCGCTGCTGCCAGACGGGGAACGTGCGTTAGGCGTCGACGTCCGACGAATACGCTCGTGCGTTCACCGTGTGAGCAAAGCAACGAGAAGCAACCAATAGCTTACGGTATCCCCACACCTGTAAATGCATTGGGCCGACAGAAAGTGGAGGGTGGCTGGCCAGCTCGGAGGCTCGGCTGTGTGAGGCTAGGCCCTGCGGCGGCAGGACATGCGGCCTACCTCGGGCCGTACAGACGTCACGACGTCAACCGCAGCCAGACGTTGTATAGCTCGGATAGACGATAGGAATTCGTGTGCCGTCACTCTGCTGCCCTGTCCTCCGGTTTGCTCTGGCTGCCCTGCAGAGCACCCTATGCAAGACTGTTGTGTCGCCCGACGCGCAGCTATCATATTATAGTAATATATATATATATATATTTAGCAGTAGTACGGGGCCAAAATACTACGACGCAACAACAACATACAGCACCACCGCCAATAAGAACATGTGGACAATATGGAAGGGTACTCAACTGAGTAATAAATACTGAACAGAAAACAGCAGCAGAGTCCAATCAATTAAAACTAACAGCAGTAGTTTCAATTCGTAGGAGCAAACCAATAACTAGCGACCGTGCGATCGGATAGGAAGTTGTTATATGGGAAACTAACAAACAGCAGCTGATTAGAGACTCGTTAACTGATCAGGAGAGACGTATGATTCGATCAGGTCAGGAGATACGGAGAGGTTGTCATGGAAACAACGAACCGAGCAACAATTGGGGATCGCACCTCAACTAGGCCTTCAGGCTAGCAAGCCTTTGAGCCATCCAGAGCGAATTACGAAAAATAACCTAGGTAACAGTGACGAAGGACAAATACAATGAGGTTTATGAGAGCAGCCTGAACGGGACACGCTCTCGCTAGAGCAATATCAGGCACAGCCACAAATGGCCAAGTGGCTCAATCAATCAAAGTTGACAAATCCTTACTTGTCAGCGACACGTGACAGCCGATTTTCTCCACTTATATACTTCGTGTTGTTATTATTTGCTCACTTGTGGCCTGTCTGCTCTTGATGGGGCTCTTGTGGATCTCAAGGCTGGCTCGTGCAGAAAGCACGGTACGTAACCGAATAACCGTATTGAAACGTGAGGCCACAATGTACGCCTATTACGAAAGCTGTTCCTCTCCTCCGTAAGATGATGGGCACATGTCGGCAAACTGGCATCAAGCAGCATTTACTGCCGGACAATTGCAACGAGACTATTAACATGGAAGACGGCCGTCCAATCCGACAGCTGGTAAATGTAAAGCTTTTGTTGGCTGATTAAATGAGCTGCAATTTCACAATGCTTAAGCTCTCTTATATGTCATCATCACGCAGCGGGGCTCGAACCCGCGCCCTCTGGCTGGTAAGAAAGTTGAATAGCAAGGCGATAGTCGTGGGTGAATTGATTTTAGGTCGTCTCGTTTTTTTTTTTTACTTCGCCGTTATGGTTTTGTTTGTGTCACTGTTTTGCTGTTTCCGACAAGTCGACGAACTACGACGCCACCTGACGGAATAGAAAAGGCATTGCTTAACCATTTAATTAAGGTCGTTCCCGGCGTCGCAAGTGAAGTGATGAGATCATCTCGTAGCAATGCCGAGTTCCTCATTCCTCGTGCATTATTGCGCGATAATTGGCAAACATCGCCAACCTGACAACGAGACCTGATTTCTACAATCACGGTAGAGGTAGATACATATTTGCTTTGGCAAGATCAATAGAAAATATCCGAATATTTCCCGAACATCAGATATTCTGCAGTCAAATACATCGAGAATATTGCGTTTATGCAAAACTTCACTCAGTTCGTTAGGTTCCTCGTCAACATGTCTGATTGAAGATGACGAAGGGAGTCAACCGTGGTCATACACCATTGAAAACAGCGGTATAGCGGGTGCGCCTACGGGGATGGGATATCCGGTCCAATCCCATAATAGAATTGGATCACTAGCGGAGTAAGGCGCGAGCGCGACGCGCCACTTGTTCGACTGTTTGTCACTTGTAAAGCTCGGAAAATCCCGTATTAATTTGTTTGTGATCATTTGTGGGGAAGCCCTATCGAAATTATGCAACAGATCCAAATGTCGTCACACTTGCCTGTGGCTAAATGTAACTTACGAAATAAGTAGATACAATAATCTTATTGATTTATCTTTTTCGTAAATCATATACACCAGTTACATGAAGTTAATCTCGTGTGACCACAAGTATGTATTTTTCGACATTGTCGATTACCAGCCGACCTCGTTGAAGCCGTTAACAGCTTGGTTCACTCAATAGAACTGCCTCCCATATATATATATATATATATATATATATATATATATATTGCTCATTTCGAGATACAACAGTCGAGATACAGTCGAGAAGAACTTTACCAGGCAACCTTCCTGTAGGGCGACGTGAAAATTAAGCACATCTCGTCCTGCTGTAAAAATCGCTTCTCCTTGTTGTACTTCGAACTAAAGTTTAGGCCGCCTTGGAGCCCTGGAGAAGGCTCACTGAGACGTTATGACGAGTTATTGTCACATCGTAAGCTGAGCGAAACGTTCATGCTACCGAACTTAACATGCGGTATATATTTTTTATTTTTATAGGGGAACCCATCGCTTGGAAAGTTATGATATTCTTTATCTCGAGAAAAGCACAAATTGACAGGAATTGTCACCTCTGCTTCATTAAGAGTGGCATTCAGATTTACCGAAACGTTTTGGCAACCTTAATGCCAATACTCTGTATCACAATATATATATATATACAGTGTGAACATTCGCCAACATAAAGCATAAATAAACGGAGTTACAAGGTCGCTACGTCAATTGGCATAATTCCAATATGGTGATGCTTCCACCAGAAGACCGCCGTTCATTGAGATGTCGATGCTCAGTAATGACAAAATAAGAGATGTTTTCATTAGAAAGCACCCGTGAAAGCTGGTTGTTCGTGCGATGCAGAGCCTCTCATTTGTCAGTCATGGATCTAATGGCCAATATGGTACGGTTCAGTCTTTGGTATCCTGACGCCGCGACCCTTCTCTCTGTGCCCCCAGTGTTGTTTGGGTCGGACGTTTTTTTTTAGCCAAAGAGTTGTATTTTCTCTCATATCGTCTATATGAAGGCTGACTGTAGTTTTCCGATGATCAGCTCTCGTTGCACTGATACACAAAAGCAGGCACACGCGAAAAAGTGGTGCAGATGTGTTTAACAAGGTAACTGGGGCGGCACAGTCTCTCTCTCATCTCACTATCTATCCAGTAAGTTTTTCGAGGTGACTCTCAGCCTAAAATATTGAACGTGCTCGGTACAACTGCTTTCGGCATTGCTCGATAAGACGGACCACTTTAAATGTAAATGTGCAAAGCTGGGTATCGGACCCGTCTACCCATGCTTATCTATCTATCTGTCTATTGATGACGAACAATCTCTTACCTTCTGTAGAAGTGTTGTGGCTTCGAGGTACAACTTGTTGGCTCTCTCCAGCTTCCTCTCGTAGTGAAGCCGGATGTCCTGAGCGTGTCTCAGCTCGGTCTTCCTTTTCCGCAGGAGTTGGTTAGCTTCTTCTTCTTGCCCGGCCACCGCTAAGGCCACCGGCCGCAAATTCGTTCCCCGTAAATGTCTCATGTACAATCGAATCTCCTCACGCCAGTTGGCCTGCGTTGTGAAGTAGGCGTCCTTTGGTGTCGATAGAATTTCAACGGCCGCTATCTCGAGATGGCTCAAGATGTGCTTAAACGATGGCCGGTTTTGCGGCTTCAGATTCCAGCACTGAGCCAGCAGGAGCTTGAAGCCTGCAGGACACGATTTTGGTATAGGCAGAGCTAGGCGGTTGTTGCCGACGCCGTAGATAACGGCCGATGAGTCCATGTCCTTGTAGGGGACCTCGCATGTAAGCAGCTCCCATAGGACGACCCCATACGACCAGACGTCCACCTTCTCCGAGCAGGGCTCCTGCCGAATCACTTCGGGCGCCATCCACGCCACTGTTCCGGCGAAGCTCATTGGCGCCGCATGTTCCCCTAGCGTCTTGCTGATCCCGAAATCAGTGATCTTTAGAATGTCATTGTATCCAATGAGTATGTTGGGCGACTTCAGATCGCGGTGGATGATCTTATTCGTATGAAGGTATTGCATGCCGGCGGCTATATGCTTCGACCAATCGACCACGGTATAGGGGGCAACCGGTCGACCGTTATGCAAAATTTCGTACAACTGACCGTTCGGACAGTATTCCATAACGAGACAATATACTGGTGATTTCGTGCAGACGCCACGAAATCGCACCAGATTTGGGTGGCTGAGTTTTCTCAGATGGCGAATGTCGGTGTCACCAATTTTGTTCACCTTTTTTACCGCAACAAACTCGTCCCGATAGGTGCCGAGAAACACGGCGCCCTGCGCACCCGATCCGAGCCATTTGAGATCGTGGATGGCTTCGAACGGAATCTCCCACGGGTCGGTCGCGGCCTGCTTCTCAGCCTGACGCGAGTTGATCACATTCCACATTGGTCGCAGACAACCAAGGAGGCCTCCAAGCCAGCTGGACGGTGAAGCTCCAACTCCCACATTGTTGCCTATGCCGGCAGCCAGGCCAGTTTTGTACTGTCCGCCGTTCATTTGATACGAGACGTGTATGTCCTTCCGTGGAAACGTCTCCATTGCCTCGATCGCAATCGGTGGCAAGCCGTGGTGAGTTACGGACTCAGCTGCTGTGAGGCTGTCAAGCGTGTCGCGGCTAAAGTCGCGCGTGATCGAGTCCGGTGTGCATATGAGGTCCGACTTGAACGACGCCTCCAAACTGGAGTTGACGTAGAGGTCCTGACACAGCTCGTCCTCACTGATGCTGCCTTCCCCGACTGGGGGCAGTGTCTTTACGGCCAATTCAGGGTCCATCGTGTCGGCCGAGAGCATCTCCGCCTCCGCTGAAAAGGGTTCCCCCTACGTCGTTGTCGTCCACTCCCACAGTGGTCGATCGACTCGCTAGCGCTCTCTTCCTGGAATACCCATAATGCTATCTGTTCTTTGTGTTGTGATGGCCTTCAGGACGGGGCAAGTTTCCCCCAGCTCAATTAGGCTACCAATGTCAATGCCAGATAGTTTCGTCGAGCAGACTCGACACACAGCAACAACAACAACAACAACTCAAGTAAGCAACAAGCGACTCGAAGTACGAAGCTAGCCTGCCAAACAACGAACGGTCCACGATCTCTCCGTCACTCACTCACTTGGCAGGACCCACTCGCACCTACAGCCACCCTTAGCACAAACACACACAATATCTCCTCTTCTTTAGTGAGAGAGCGAGAGAGAGCGCGACAGCCTTCGCATCAGTGGGTACAGCCTGGCAGCGTCTAGCGTTTAACACTGCCCACTCGCTCAACGCTTAGCGTCTACCAGAACGCAGCCGACAAACTCGCTGATCGCTCGACCGTTGCCCCGGGGGCCAGTTCGTCCGACCACCGATGGGGTTTCCTTTTCGTCGCCAACTAGGCCTAGCGCGACAGACGTGCTTTGCTACTTCGTCTTTGCGACAGGAAGATATCCATAAGGTCGCGCTGGGGGTTCGGTCACTGCACCGCACTCGACGAACAGGCGAAGCGAGCCAGCAGGCATGTACACGCTCGCACACACACACACAGCAGGCTGGTTGCTCTCTCGAAGTAGCTCTCGAGTCGACAGAACGACCACTACCACCACCTCCACGGAAGTACACACACAGCCACTATGACCGCCGCAGCCACTGTATTATACAACTACGAGCATTATGATTTAGTACTTCGACTGTGCACCAGAGGCGACACTCTCCGGTCGCTCCTCGCTCGCTCACAGCAGCAGCAGCAGCGGCCACGGTAGCAGCCGAGACTCACACAGGCACGGTAGCAGCCGAGAGACTCACCACGGAGAGTGGGTGTGACGTCAATAGCGTAGTAAAAAAATCCAATAGTAAACACAAGATACCTCCCTAGGTTGGCCCATGGGACATGGTTGTAGCTACTGCTGCTGCTGCTCTGCAGACATGAACGGGAAACTGCTGAGGAGGAGAACATGAGCGAGCGATGGCGAGAACGGATGAATGCATGGCCAAGTGGTTATGTGTTGATCGACTTGGGACGGGCGGTTTGTCGGCCGGATGGCGGCGCTCGTCTTCTAGGCAGTGCTCAGTGGTAGAAGCTCGACGCTCGACCCTGTCAAGGAACTATGGGACACAGAGGGAGTCCCCAGCCTGGGGGGAGGGCGGGACAGGTTAAGGGGTATACACAATGAAAAGCAGAAGACTCCGTTTAACACAACAATATGCAATATCAGCGGGGGTACCTTAAGTGTGCGGAGTTTGTGGCTCCTTTAATGAGTCTAATGCAATGAGAAAAAAAGATCACTTCTACAGTTACAAACACAATATATATATGGTTGTTAACGTAAACGAGGCCAACTTTCCATATACATGGACGATTGCTAAAATCAACGTAAGATAAATACATCGTAGGGATATAGTATATAAGGGTTATGTAGATAGGATATATGAAAGGACTGCAGAATCCGGAGGACGCCATATCAAATAGAGAACTTCACAAATCGATGTAAGTATGGACAAAATCATCGTTCACTTCATATTTATTGATTAATATTCGTCAGAAAAAATCTATTTTGTCACAAAACATATATATATATACATTATAAAACAGAGAGAAAACATATATGGAAAGGTGACATTAGGAGGTAGAGATAGAATTTAAGTTAGCGTGCTGACTATATAACTGTATATTGGGACAATCTTTGGGACGGCTGCAAGAAGCGTAGGTCTACTGAATAGGTGGTCATTCAATTTTCGTAAATTACGCTATCTTATAAAAAAACTACGATTGGAAAGCTCAAAAAACGGCCTGGAGATGCGGGGTATCGATCCCCGTACCTCTCGCATGCTAAGCGAGCGCTCTACCATCTGAGCTACATCCCCCTGAACATACATCCACTGAAAGCAGCTATATCTTTACGAGGAGGTCTTCCTATCGTATGATTTGGGACGACCATTCGTTAGACATACGTTTGAATTTAATCACACGTATAATAATTTTCACAGAGGTGCTTCTTTTTTTGTCAATTTTACCATTGTCCTCAATTAATCTATCACTGCACCAGGAAATAATCACTTGCTACATTTGGCAATAGAAACTAAGACCTGAAAACTCGTTGTTATGGTCCGACGTTGTAGATTTAGGCCCATGATAATTGTGTGACCTCGGTGGTTCACCGTGTGGCTAAGGATGGCCAAAATTGAAAATCTATACGGCAGGTATTTGTCCTTGAAAAGCGCAGTCCAGAATTTAATATTACGCGAATAGTACTAGAACAGAAGGGCACATTGTCTTGGATCTTTGGCGCACAATTACATTAACGAAACGATTGCCGTAATAATCCCTTTGTACGTTTCTCGAAGGCCACTTGTGGCTGAGCTGTCCCCTATGAATGACCGAAAGCGAACGCTATAACCAACCTGCCGCTTAACAGCCCTTGGTAAGAAGTCCACTGATACGTTGTGCTAGGCGTGCGCCAGGTCACACTAACCAAATTCTAGGTAATCGCTCCTAGCTTTTTTTCTTATTTGATTTCCAAGAAATATCGTCTTGTAACAACAGCGAACGTCTCGTTACTCGTTAAGGAAACACACAAATATCAGAATGCAATTTAAACAGAGTCGGCATTCATTCGCGTTCAGTCTGCACTTATCACTATGAACTACCCGTGGCGTTATTATTTTACACCATCTAATAATTAACCTTTCAGTGTAATGACAAGAGGAATAAGCTGTCTATTCAGGTGGCAGCGCCCAAGCCAATAGGGGCATACATTTACTTGATCAGAAGATATGTGTTGATTCAAAAACATCGCCAAAAAGCATATTCATATTACGTGCTCAGCACATGATATGAGGTAACAATTGAAACACATATAGAGCTGCACGTTAGTTGTTCGATGGCAGCAATAAGTAAGGCAGTAGACTCTCGCTCTGAATAAGTAGCCCCGCTGCGTGACACGTAAGAGAGCTTAAGCACTATGAAATTGCAGGTCCTTTAATAAACCAATAGAGCTTAACCTTGACCATTTGCTCGGAGTCTTCGCTAGGTTTACTTACCCTTAATTTTAGTATTTAGCAGGCGAAGTCGCTATGTCCTGATCCGAGCAGTCTGAAATGGCAAATGCTGTCTTCTAACTTCACAAGGAACGATAGGGACAAAAGAACTATTCTGATCACACCACGATGGGACGGAATATCAATGAACCATTTCACGACGCTACGACCTCGTCACTGTCATCTTGCTTTATTTGTTTTTATGGAATGAAGGTATTGTTATTATTATATTTTAGTTGTTCTTTATTTGAGTTGACTTGGCTCATTGACAAAATCAGTAGACAACACAGCCTTGCCACTAAACTGCTGTGCCGTGAGCCGAAGCAGAAAGAGTTGACTATTGCCAAGATCTCGTTTGCTAAATTTAGTCGAAACCTCTTAATATTGTCAAAAAAATTCAACAGTAAAATACGCGGAGTTGACAAAAGTTGCTATTCGAAGCCAACCTACACATGATATGAAGTATCTTTATATATATATATATATATATATATATATATATATATATATATATATATATATATATATATATATATATATATATATATATTGATTAAGGGACCTTATTAACCTTATCAGACAATACCAACCCGAGAGCTTGAGCTCAGAGGTA
Organism: Stratiolaelaps scimitus; assembly: GCA_019614645.1. Taxonomy (NCBI): domain Eukaryota; kingdom Metazoa; phylum Arthropoda; class Arachnida; order Mesostigmata; family Laelapidae; genus Stratiolaelaps; species Stratiolaelaps scimitus. Next base: position 9,467,103 of record JABWDB010000009.1, on the reverse strand, counting down.
TGATTATATATACAGATGAAGAAGTGCCCTTGCGGGGCTCGAGGCGCCTTAGCAATCCAAAGCACTGCGACTATTTTGGTATGTAGAACAATGGGGCAACCAATTATACACATTTCCTTCCTGCTCATAAATGTCCCTCAGTCTTGCGTGTATGAGGTAGCAATTTTAACAACGCGAGAGTAGCGATGTCGCCCTTCGAATTTAGGACGTGAAAAATAACGCTGTTTAGCAGCGTTTATTAGATCATTGAGAGGCATGTTCGGTAGAGAATACGGTAATGTACGGAACGATCGATCACTAACGTTGTTTGGCATAAGGACACACGAAGATCGACAAAAATGTATTCGTTCGAATTTATTTTATGCGCAAATCCACCGCCATTACCTACGATGCACTATACAACGATACGCATTGTACCACTCGGTCCGTTTCTAGTTACCATTTGTGAGAGATTTAGTAAACTTACAAATAGCATCTATGTAATAAGTTATTGCAAAGGTTACTCTTTCTGTTCAATTCTTGTACAAAACGCGACGCCGCCGAAATCCCACGGCTTATCATCACCGTAGGGACAGGATACAAAAGGCTATGGTTCCTTTATTGACGCCTCTTCTATTGACTGTGAGTTTTTTCGCCAGACATATATATATATATATATATAATGTATATAGTGATTTACACGGAACGTTAGGAAACAGATCGTACGGTATACACGACCCGGATGCCTTTTGAGATATTGTGCGTTCTCATATGCGCCTTATGTACGTCGGCGTTATCAAATTTCTTTCCGCAGGTATCACAACAGAATGACTCAGCTCCACCAACTATGCCCGATCCTTCAGCACCTGTTAACGAAGAGGCAAACACGTGAACGACATAGAATAGTGTGGCCAGAAACATTAATGCAACAGCCAACTGCAACAATAACAACAGCAGCAGCAATAATAGCAGCAGCAGGAACAACAACGCCATGATCCACGTCAACTACAACGAAGCCTCAGAGTAACACTAAGAACCAGTATCGCCTTGATAGGTTTCACAGACAGATGGCGTTTTTGCCGGGTCGCTTTGACACATTCATTCTATGTTTTTGCTCTGTCAACGTTGTTGTTGGTTTCCTTCGGCTCCAAAACGATCAGATTCAAACGCGTCTTCGAAAAGAGCTCGACATCATCTGCAGAAAAATCTCGCCGTGCGAATCACCGCTTGATTGAAAAGGTATCCCACCCAGCCTATATATATGACGTCAATTTACCTTGCAGGAAACCGGTTGCCTCTGCCTGACGAGACATCTCTTGTCGAGCCTGTTGCTGTTGCTCTTGCCGGACTCGCGATGTAATGAAGGTGTTTGGCCCCAACGTTCTAGGCTTTGGCTTTATCGGGGGCTCCCAATTAGTGTCGACACCCTTCCAGCCCCGGCGGCTGCACCGCGTACTTGTATGACTAGCAACCATGTGCTCTGCTAGCTGTTTCTCGTTGAAATACACCTGTTATTAGTATATACATATATATTTATATATTATATAACACTATCGGATTTAGACAAAAATATAACGAATAGATCGGTTTCGACGCCCGTTATTGTGTCACATCATCAATGCTCAATCAGCTACAACTTTTATTCATATAGAATATGCAACTGACGTATTTGATAAAGGCATATATACGCATAATAGTAGTAACGACAAAAAAAAACCCACGGCAAAGTCTACGCAGGGACAGTATCTCGACAAAAATTACGCAAGGAGGACCCTTGTGAAAAGGGCGCGCTAGAACAAATCCCGTCATAAGAGAAACTCAGTCAAATCGAGCACTGTAGCATCATCATGAATGCAGTCGTTTGCTTCTGTTGCTTGTTACTGTGCACCCACCTCAGCGCAGATGGAACACTGAACTACGATCCCTTCGAGTGTCGCCGGCGTTGGTTCCTCCCATTCAGGGGCGCTATCAGCTACCGGTGTCGTCGTCATAGAGGGCGATGCCGCCGTCGCGGTGACTGTTAGCGGATCATTTTCTGATGAGGACGCAACGGCCGATGCGGACAGCAGCAACTGATGTTGTTGTCTAATGTGGACCTTTAGGCCGGGCTTTGTGTGGAAGCTCTGTCCACACTCATCGCATTTATGCGTTGGCCCAGCATTGAGCTTCTCGGCTGAGCCTCGCCGTTCGGCTCTTTCAGCATTCTCATGACGGCGTCGATGCGCCGCGAGATTCGATGCCGTCGCGAAACATAGGCTGCACCGGTCGCAAGCATAAGGCTTCTCGCCCGTGTGGGTGCGAATATGACGAACCTGTGGATATCGTCGGGATGGAGGGTGCATCAATGAAGTGAACAGAAATACAGGTAGAGTATATCAGTACGCCGATAACATACACCTCTCGCTGGAGGAAACAGCAATTGCTAAGTGATGGATTCAAATGATGACAATTCAATCTATTGTGCTTTCTCTCCAGTTCGCGCATAGGCGATCTAAGCTTATTTAAATGGCATATTTTACTCATTACAGATTGAAATTGTGTGAAGTGCAATTCGCCGATTGAAGACCACAGAGAGGGCGAGGGGCGGAGGTCCAACGGAAGTGCACGAATATCAATAACAACAAAGAGATACGAAACAAAATAAGAAAGAATTACGCGAATGAGCAGAAATAACAGAGACGTGACCACATCCACCGAAATCAATTCACGCATTCAACTGATGCGTATGTTGTACACCCACGAGATAAAGTGGCATACGTGAATTAGGTAGGGCACTCCCTTGCGAGCCCACAGCGCCACTCTACTACTATCATCATAGTACTGTGGACGTTAGGGAGACGCGCCAATACTCACCAGGGTGGTATTAAATCTGAATGACTTCTTACACTCGGTACACGTGTACGGCTTGACATTCTCGTGCGTCTTGTTGTGTGCGTACAGGGTCGAAGCAGAATTGAATCGTTTGCTACACAGTTTGCATTCATAGTTCTTCTGATCGCTGTGCGAGCGGACATGTACCTTAAAGTTCGCCGGATCACGGAATCGCTTATCGCACACAGCTGGAAGAGTCGGAAAGAGATCAGGTGAGACAAGCGTCAGAGGAGGCGTTTGCCTAGAGCGATAACGTTGGGCAAAGTTATACGTATCGTCTAGCCCACTTCCCGCCCCGGTCAGACGTCGAAGTTCATGAGACAAACAGGAGTTAAACTCTGCACATCTTAGATCTGCAGCGTTCCCATGAAGGGTGTCGTGGTGAGTGATTTACCAATTTATAGATATTATGCTGTGTGCCGCTCATACATCCCCAAAACAAAACAAAAAAAACACCTCCAGCTAGCGGTAGAAATGTGTGTACAATACATTGGCTGCTCTGCTCCTATGCAAGCGAATACAAATTTCACTTACGGCAGTGGAATGGCATTTCGCCCGTATGTCTCCGGATGTGGACCGTTAATGAGGTTTTATGTCGGAAGCACAGACTGCAAATCGGACACGCGAATGGTCTTGCCCCTGTGTGCGTCTGCTGGTGCCGTCTCAAATGAAAGATCGAGCTAAACGAAGTGCCGCACTCGCTACACTGATGAACCGGGCCGCCCTGCCGCCGGATCGCCCGTCCGCCGGAGGTTGCCAGTGGCGTCTGATCTGCCTGGCTTAGCTAAAGAGTGACATTCACATAAATCCAACAAAAAAAAAATAGAAGAATACAGATATTCATTAAAATTCACCTTTAGTGCGTGATTATCTGATGACTATGTAGATCAACTGTGAACAGATCCATTCGTCCACCTAACAACGACAATTCGACAATCTGTTCGATCATCTTTTGGCGATTGCCTTGTCTCCCATTGTTCTCACCTTCTTCTGCAACACCGACATAACGACTGAATTTACAGTGACAGCAGCAGCAGCAGCACCGCCACCACCTTGAACGACCTTGGGACTGCAGCCGACGGTTGTCGTCTCTTCAGCACCGACCAGTATTGGGCCGCTATCGGTTGACTCGAGCATCGTCGGTACGGGATCCTGAACCAGGACGGCACCTTGGTCATGGACCATAGCTCCAATAGGAGATGTGCCAATGGCAGAAGCGATGCCGTGTACCAGCGGGCTAGGACGGGGTCCGGACAAAACCGATTGTGCTAGGTGATGATGGCTCAGTGTATGATGGCTGTCCAGATGACCATCGTCATCCGTCATCAGAGCTGAGGTTTCATCGCCACTGCTGTTCCCCACCTCGGCCGCTACTTCGCCGACCTCGGTCACTTCAGATCCTACGAGTTCCTCGCCAGCCATCTCCATCGACATGGTGCCGCCAACTGCAAGAGACGAAGTCGAACAGAGTTGAACCAGGCGTCGTATTAGACACATACGATGGCAAGGTAGGCAAGAGCCACCAATAGATAAGGTGATTAGAAATTTCGCCATTGCGACAAGATGTGTGACCCTCAGTGTCTTACAACTAACAACAGTTCGACCCTGCTGCAATTACAGCCTTCATACCTTCGATCGCTTGAATGGCTGTCATTGGTGTTGACGCGAGGTCGATATGCTGTACATGGTGTTGCTGATACTGAAACTGACCCGTATCCAACGCCTGGACCTGCAATAACAATTCAACAGTTTCCGGGTGTTCAGAAAACACGTTAATAGGAAAACGATTGTATCGAGATTGTTCTTCGGAAATCCGGAACTTCCAAAAATCAAAGACAAATATCAAGCAAGCCGACCCTGCATTGACGCTTATGAATAGGCCTCATGTCCGTCTGGACGTCCATTATACTCAAGCCGCAATAGCCGTTTTAGTCCCAGACGCAATTCTCCGAAAGAGAAGTAACCCATTCAACCTATGTATGCTACCGAACGTAGCACAGATGTCAGTTGGCAAAAGCACGGCGCACTACAAGGCTTTGTGTGTCGCGTAATGCCGAAGACGTTCTAGACTCACCTGTAATACTGTGGAATCGGCAGAAGGCGACTGAAGCAGCCAGATCTCGCCGCGCTCCTCAAACCGGTAAATAACGGCTCGGCCGGGCCGCAGGTGCTCCAGCGTATCAGGGGCAAGTTTTAAGTCGAGCTCCGACGAGCCCATTATTCCAGCGATTCCCACAGGCTGGGAGACCATCCCGCTGCCCATTAATACGGGGCACACCTCCCCATTTGGTAACTGGAGAGACTTACATAGGAAAACGTGTAGAGGCAAAGGTGAAATGGCTAAGTAGGTTCATTTTTACTTTCCAATCTTTCAACAGTGATGATTAACCAAAAAGTCAAAAATAATAATAATGTGCGCCGTCTCAGCGCGCTCAAATAAATCGAGCTGAAGCGATTTCAGACATAAAGAAGCAACAACGATATTTTACAAGGTTTTCTACTGAACAACGCGGAAATGTTCTCTAACTGATTGATGTGCGTCTTCGCCACAATCCGATTTGGTTTGCTTGCTTAGTGTTGATATCGCATCGAGCAGTAGTCCTTGGGGAGACGGCGATGTGCATTCAAATTCAAATATTTCATGGGAACTATATTAAGTCAGACCTCACCCAGAATAACAATTGTCGCAGAACGCCAACTGCGACATTTAAAAATACGAATGATTTGCGCATAAATGCGCCGTTGTTACGCATAAACCCCACTTACGACAATGTGTTCACCCGCTGTTTGGTCCGTTGAGAGCATACTATCGACCTCACTACTCTCCGCGTAGCCCAGCTGAAATTAATTTCGAATGGAGAATTATTTTTATGAACAATTATTTCCCGTTTATTCCTGATCGCCAAGGTCAAGCAGTGAGTCACATGATGTGTGATTTTTTAATTAAAATGATTATAATTTCTTAGTAGCTGAACGCTGTCATTCAGCAGAATCAGCGATTCAACTGACCATGACGAAACATCATATGACACAATATAATTAATGAAAAAGAGATGGCCATGACTAACACAATTCAAATGTAGCACTGCGACAGCAAACAATGTGCCGCTATCATCATGAATTATTGAATGAAGGATCCCAGAGAATTTTGAAACCCGCAAAGGGTTGTATTGTTTTGCGAACACTAAGATAAATTTGTCAGGCAATCGACTGAGGTGAGACCTGATAGGATCCTCGACTCATTGATGACTGGCACTCAATTCGCTGTGTAAATGTAATTTGAGTAATCAGCAGGAGAACTGCGGGAGAGGCTTCTAAGCAATTCCGGTCGAGATCAACGAGCGGATGGATCTGAGGGGCGGTTCGAGTTTCCGTGCGCATACATCGTATTGATTGGACAATCACCAATTGAAGACAATAGCAGGGACTCAAAATGTCGACAATGCGATATAGGCTATTTACAGGGTTCGTGTAGTTTTGTTACTCGTGTTTGCGCCGCGCCTGGCGACGATCGGGAAATTTCTTCGATAGACGGCAACGTCAAGGCGCATTCGACAAGGTTGGAGGAAAAATTCGCATTGTTGAACGTTGCTCAGATCATCAGCGCAGGTTCTTGCAATCCTAAATGAAGTCTGGAGTCTGATCTGAATGACAACTATTATGTATACACCTATTCATATTTTTTGACCTCACTGCGTTGACCTGTAAGTATTGAGTGATTGTCGCAAATGTACTTGTTCATAGCGTCTTTGTGGTATCGTGGTGCTCGATTATACCATTGTGGTAGAGATCGCATTTTAGCACCGTGATATATGTTAATGTTGACTCGAGTTGTTGGGAGTCAGACACAGCCGAGCTTGGCTCAGGCTACCGTTCAAATCGGACAGACTATCTAGAGCTTCTAATAGCATTCATAACCGGAGCCGAAACAAATCTATTTTTTCCTCGTCGAGTAGCTTGTTTCAGGTTACCGTCTCTTTCATATCATCCTCATATGTTTAGTTTACTTAAGCAGGACTCTTTTGGTGGGTATTACATGTAAGACCAACTAATGCAGTTTTCATCAGTTCAACAGCATCGGCCATAGCGAAGCAACTTTTCCACAAACATATACAACATGTGTTGAGTAAGTTTGCTAAATGTTCAATCATTGTCGTTTACGATCTCCGAAATGAGCAAACGAGTTCAACTTCAGCAGTACTGTCACTGCAGGTACTTCTATACGGGCTTATCGACATTCGGGTCTCTATCAAATTTCCATAAGCTGATTAAACCCAATTTGACATTGCATATATTATTGTGTGTTGCAGCTGACACTATAGATCAGCTGGATAAATTGTCGAGAGAATTTTGCTGGCACAGCTGATCGCTGCGATTTGTTTCCTGCTGGTGTCACTATTTGGAGTTCGGCATTTTACGGCGATTCGCCGCGATGTGAGTGAGCTCTGTGAAGGTGCTATGATTATTTGAATGGAACTCCGCAGTATTCTCTACTTCCTCCATCCCACCGTGTATTTCGATTAAGCGAGTAAATTCGCCCCAAGGCCGTACGATTCGATAACACCGAAAATGTTTCCCCCACAACGAATGTCTGGCATCCGCCAAACTCAATCAAAAGCGCCATTCGTGGTACCAAAAAGTAGCCCAGTGTTGTTAACACAGATCTCCATACCGGACCGTTTATACCACCACCACCGACTAGTTTGTCGGGCCCAAAAGCCGACGACCAACAATCAAGTTGCCAGACTTCCGCCCCAACAGAACGCGTTCGTTCCGCTAACGGATAACGAACCGGCGATGATTTAAGTAGCCCGCACTTACCTCATCCGTTTCGACGTCCATGGTTTTGCCAACGTCGGGCAACAGAACTCTGGGACCTCGTCCGCCTTTCGACGGGAATATTCAGCTGGGAAATAGCCAAATACTATTTTGACACTCATCGACAGGGTGAAATCGAAACGCACTACAGCTAATATCATGTCCAGTGTTGCCGGGCTGCTTGGCTAATGCAATGGGCGCGCGAAAGTGTTCGAGTGTGTATGCAACATAGCGACATCATGTCGAAACCATTGGATTGCGTGATAGAGACAAAGCAAAAATTGATTTGATTGAGATTTTATGAAATTCCGCTGTCACGATACCGGATATCGACCTGTACACTCGGTTAGAAAAGGAGATCACACTAACGCGGCGCACCTTCAAATACGAACCAATAGCGCCAAGGGAATAGTTGAGTAGAATTTTTTTTCGACACAATCTAACGTGGATCAGCACTGTGTTAATTGAAGTGCGGTAAAAACGGACTTAGTCCCGTTTCAAGTAGATGCTAATAAATACAAGCTGCGAAGAGAGAAAATCCTCTGTCGTAAATTTGAGTTTTCACTCTAATTGCGTCTTTGTCGAATCGGACACATTGTAACGAATGAAGCTCAGAACGGCACGTATTTATGTTTCAGGCATAGTCACTAGTTAGCTAAAGACACTTCTGCCTTTGCTAGATCCGCTAGTCGACTATGGAGTCGTCGTCGAGACAGGGACCTAGGTAGACAACTCGCTGAAGCCGTAGCAGCCGTCAAAAAAGCCAATGTGGCAAACGTGTCAACAGTTCAGTACTGTCGTCGTTTTACTAGGTTGTCGTCAGATTTCATATATATTTATGGGGAAGACATTTATATATATTTTTTTGGGTTAGCGCGTGGATCCGCAGTGAGCAGATGAACTCAAAATGCTCATTAATAGTGCCAGCCGCTAATGGACTAAATTAGCGAAGGCGCGCTATGCAGAACCGACGAACAAATGGATTTTTTGTAAATGTGAAATTAACCTTCCTGGGCATCGCAATTCGACGCATTTGTTAAATAACGCTTTTGTGAAAATAGTAAATATATTCTATGAAGCTAACATCGATCGGTTAGTCACCCATGTGGAGGGGTTGAGAGAGACAAAGAGAGAATATGTATCTACCTTCATAAGAACATCTTATCTAGTAATAATAAAAACTATGTGTGAAATTAATTCTCCTTTCTGTCGAATCCATTCTTATCTAGTCTAATTATGTTCGATTATTTTTTGTTATTTAGTTTCTCTGTATATTATTCCGGCGCTGTACTTCCACTTTTATGATGTTCACATATCTATATACAACATTCGTTACGATAAGCACGACTACTAGTACTAACGATTTCAAAGTAAATAAGAATAAAACGTAAAAGAAAACGCGTCATTCTATATGTCCTTTTATTTTTTTCATAATGTAGGTAATCAAAATGTGTCGTCTTTTATTATTAAATAACAGTCAGAGAATACCCCATCACTTCCATACATCAGAAGCGTTTCAGCCAGAGGTACGAGACGAGTGAGCAGATCAGGACAATGACAAAGAAAAAAATCTGAGCCAGTAGAATGTCGTCATTGTAGGTATTATTAGATGTATCGACGTTCGGTGAGGAAATTGTGACACCTGCTTGACATTCAACCAGTCAATGAATTATGTTGGTGTGAGTGATTTTCTAACACCGACAACCGACGCGTTATCGTATTGCAGCCACAATTTAAATAGCAACAACTAGTTCTATTACCAGTAGCTTCCTAGACACGTTTTTTTTCCCCACATAATGAGCTCGGGTTGCGCGTCAACTTAACGAAGTTAATTGCCACAATTAGCAAAACAACTAGACACAAAATTCGATCGCTTTCCGTAGTTTGCGGTAACGTTTGGTGATCGCTTGACTAGATAGGCAGAAATCCTCCTTGTAACAGATAACAGCTGCCCTTTGTGCCGTCTTGGGTTAGACGATATTCTGTTGCTTGAGAATGAATCTTCGAACAGCAGCAGACAATGTTTCCGTAACAAACGAACAGTGCGATGTGTAACGTGCTTATTTCTTTGGCATTTGTTGTTGTTGTTCACCTTTTGGAATATATGTGTATATAGCTGTTTGCATATGCCTAAATTATAAATACGTCTGTGAAGAAGATAGTTGTAGTCATTTTGTGTTCAATGTGTATATAAATGCAAGTAGAGCTTTGTAGTAGTTAGATGACGCTGGGAGGGGCTGGGTAGTTCCCCACGCTGCTACCGCGGAACATGAAATGTTGCATTGCACTGAAATCCATCGGGGGTGCGGCAGGGGGGGTTCAGTACATATAGTCGCAAATGGGATGATGACAAAATATCGAACCCATCGATACAACAATTGATGGTCTTCGGACAACACCGGAGAACGCTGACACAACAGCTCTTTCTACTGCGAAAGAGACTTGCATTCTAGATCCATCAGCATCATTACCAGAGGCAGTGGTGACCTGGAATACATCATGATTCATTTGTCATTAGTTAGCGGCGTGAGAGCAGGGCAGACGTTGATCGGCGAATATATTTTTTAAGTCATTCCTAGGTGTAGGCAATTTATAGATGCCCTTTTCTAGCTGCTAGGTGCCTATCTACCTATATTTGATTAGTTAGAAGTTCCTCGCAAACACGTGAACACAGCAGCTGTACGTTTAGATTATGTGACACAGGTGGCAGAGGGTTCATTCCAAAGGTCCAATGTTGTCTACAATTGTTATATGCTAAGATACCGAAGCTCTAGTTTTTCATACCTTCTTCGTGGTAAGTAGCATTGTAACATCCTTCGACACAGGGTGAGTTGGCTTTGTTCCAATCTCGATTTCATTGGCCATCGCCATCACCAACATCGCGTCGACTATTCCTTCTTCTTGGCTGCCGCGTCCTTGTTCTCTTTGGGCCCGCCACCGGCCGCGTCACCGCCCTTATTAATTGCTCTCGAAATTGCGTCCCAGATTCCACCAAAGAATACCGCACAAGCGAGATTCTCGAACGGAACAAATGGATCGTGCAAGCCTTCGAACGAACACATAACAAACGAATGTAATTTCATTAGAGACGGACTCATCACCGAACAGCGCTATATCTCTTGAGATGAGGCTTGCGTTGGGAGGATCGCCAGAAGCTCGAACACCAGAAAGCAGGCGCTTACCTAGAACGACCGAGGAGAGCTTAAAGTAGAGGAAGAACACAACAACGCCGAAGTAGACGAGAGAGTGCGGCGCCGAGATGAGGTCGGTTTTCTTGTCGACGACAAAAACCAAAGAAGCGATCACGCACGCCTTCGTTGCGAAGGATGGCTGCATGATCTCCATCGCTTGAGGTGTCCAGAAACCTCGCAGGAGACGTTCGAACACCTTCAGGAAAGAAGAGCCATTGCCTGTCCGCGAATAACACACAGAGAAAGAAAGAGGTAGGTTAGTCATCGTTAATGGATAAAAGACTGGAAGAACGATTACTCGTGAAAAGACTATAGGAAACTTCCATCTGAGAGAATGTCGGACTTTCTGCTGTCCAACACAATCATTAACAGCAATAATCTCTGCTGTGGAGAAATGTCCAATACTAATTGCGCTGACTCTTTTCACAAATTAACTACAGTTGTACTATACTATTGTAAAGATTGACGCTTAAACCAAAGGTTAGCCGGTGTTGCCATCGAGGACACCATGGCTCATACCTTTGACGACTCCAACGATGACCATGATGAGATACGCGTTGGGATAAAGTTTCGCGGCGTGGTGGACCCCATCATGGACTTTTTTTGCGCGTGTGACCTCCTTTGCCAATGCGATTGCCAGCTTGATCGGCAGAATCTTGCAGAATTTGTACACAACGTCGAAAGGCGAGTAGAAAATTAGATACCTGGTCGAAAGGACAACAGGGCGACTTAGATATCCATAGTAACTAGATAATGGCAGTATGCGAATGGTTTACGTGGCTTGTAGTAGCCCTACAAGTGCAGTACTTGTAGCTACTGTTGCCGGTAGCAGTAAAGGTAAAGCTTTATTGGTTTATTAAAGGAGCTGCAATTTTGCAATGCCTAAGCTCTCTTATATGTCACCGCGCAACGGGGCTCAAACCTGCATATATATATATATTTCCCAGTATACTCGCTGTTGTTTTGGATAAAGCAGCAGCTAGCCCCAATACCCGGGAGTGTTTGTTAGATGAGGAAAGGTAAAGAAAAAGGCCAGTAAAAATGGCTGAATGACAGTGCCGAGTTTGAGTGCTTTATGGGGGGTCGTGAATGAATTCTTAGCCAAGCTGGATAGACAGTGTCACGTATCGACTGATACAACTGGCATGCCACATCACACTGTTGTGATTGCTGCAGATTACCTATTCAACAATCTAGCCAATTACTGACAAATGTTTATTAAGACCGATTTAGCGATAGTCTATAATAGAAAAATATTGCAATCAAATGTTTTTCATTGAGAGGGTACCTACCAGCAGGCGGTAGCCAGGACAAGACTCTGATTGTTCTTGAACACTGCGAGAACGGGCTCCCCGAGCAAGAGCGCCGCAAACATCCCTCCCGCATAGATCGAGAATATCGAGCTCACCCAGCATGATAACGGATGCTTACGGGAGAAAAGATGTGATCCTGAAAATTGTCATGAAAACCAAACCAAGAAAATAAATGAAAAACCCATCGTTTCGTTAGATTGCAATAATTGGGATCGGTATAATCTATACGCCCCATTTCACCATCAATCTGTTTTCTTTAATTAGCTTCTCCTGGCGCGTTCCACGGGCTGCTAGATATGGCAAGCACAGGGAGGGAGGGTGATGGCTGCTGACTGAACAGCTATTGAGAACTGATTAATTTATAGGTAGGATTCTTCTCTCAGCGCATCGTTTAATTACAAACTTAGTCCTGTCGCTGCAAAACACATTGATTTTGAAACAAAAAGTCAAGTCTTTCTCAAAAAATATTGAAAACTCACTTTCACTATAGAAATAAACAAGTTGACAAAATGAGAGATCAACCACAGGGAAACGAAGAATTGAAAACCAAGCGTGGCTTATACAAGTGACGTTATATATTGTGCAGTAGGTATTTCTGATGCACATGTGAATTCCTAGAGCAGCATACGTCAGCAACACGCGAGTCAGTATTTTAGCTCTATAAACATTCTTTTCTGTGTATATATGTATGTCATGTTCATCTTCCTGCGGAATTACAATCCTGGATTATAAAGAATTGTACAATTTTGTAAATTTGTCCGACAGTGCCATCAGATAATGAAATGATGAACACTCTTTGTTTACTTAGGGGGAGAGAGAGAGAGAGTTCGATACATGTTCGATTCTGAGAGCGATTCGTAAAACTTGTTTTCAAAGAGGCACCCAACTATATCGGTCGCTCCCACACCAAACTATGATCCAACACCTTAGTTGGAAATAGAGAGATGTAAACGAAATGTAGAACAGGATTAAATTAGGACAAGTTACCTAGATTGAAGTTAGCGAAAGTGTTTGGTTGTCTACATGGCTTCATTTTTATACTAGTGTTATCTACGGCCTCACTGAGAACCGCTCGTCCGATGTACTGTATTTAATACATTGAAATAGTATTGTGAGAAATTCGCGCCGTGGTGGACTTCCTACAAACGTTTATTAAAAAAAAACCCAAAGATAGACAGAACTAGTTCACTTTCTCGAGCCCAGTATATTCAACATTTATAGTGATGCTCATTGTCCCTGTTCCAATGGGCAATCGCTACACGTCTCAGCAATCGGTGGCCTCACGCACAAAAGTTCTTCGCACTAATGACCAAAACCTAAGGTCTCACCACCTTAATAGCATAGGGTTGGCCCGCATCGAGCATGGCGGGCGGCCTTGCGCAGGAATGCAGCACAGCCGAACTTACACTATGATTCGCATCGTGTTCTTCAAGAAATGTCTGGTCAACATTTGGCACTCGATAGGCCACTTTGTAGAAATTAGGAGAGAATTATAGAGGTTGGATAATTTTTGGCTGTCCAAACAGGTGAACCAAATATCTATCTGGCCGCTTACATCGATATTACAAAGAGCATTTCCGCCTTTGCCCACATGACCATTTGAAGACAAGGCGCCCAACAAGTGCCAGCCATTCAAGCTGATCGTTCGAGGGTGAAACTCGTTATGTTCCGCTAGCCTTTGCCGAACAGAGAAGCACAATTGTGTGAAAGTGGCCATCAAATAAGAACGACGATATGAAAGTTGCCGGACAGCTGTGAATCGCTGGACTCGGCTAAATGAAAGCGAACAGCGCGCGCGCGCGAGCCCGCCCGCGCACACCCGATTTTCTATTGGTTTTCGCTCCTATTGAAATATTTTGCATTGAACGACATTTCGTATGAACCTGAACCACGGGTTCACGTACCGGTCCCTAGATCTTCTCGAAGATACAGCAGCGTAACGATACAATGCGCTATCTCGAAGTATGGATACATCTTGAGTTTGCTAACATGGTTAGCAATCTCAAGAAATGTTTCCGGATCCATGTTGATCAACTGATTCGCTTTTCGCCCTGCCTTGTCCGGGGCTTCACTGTATTGCACAACCACCACAACCGCACCAGTCGTCGAACGGCACCTTCCCAACTACACAAGTTGGGAATGTTCACAGGTCACACTGGCTGTGGGCCGCAGACCCAACTCCGCGCGCGACACCGTGTCAGTGTCGAACGATTGATGGATCACCTCCTCGGCAGCAAAGCGCAATGTTGGTGCGCCAAACCTACTAGGTTGTTTTGCGGGTGAACATTTCGAACAGTCCAAATGGAGCGTTTTGAATTTGGCGCTAGAACTCCAAACCGTTCCGTGAGGTGGAATATTGTCGCTCCATGTTTTGTTCCTACGACGGCTAAATTTATGTGGACGCAATTGCCACCTTCAGGACGAGCTTAGCTGTAGCTAAAATCTGCGAAGATTTTGATTAGTTCCAATAGAATATCGAGAAACCACGTATGGAGTCGAATCTATCGATATCTCTCTCGAGCTTTGTAGTGTGTAAATAGAACGGCGAGTAGTTTCGGTTTCGGGATCGTTGCTGCCTTTTCGCTTCTATCGGCAACATGGAGAAGTGTACGCTCGCACGTGTAAGTACATTTTTGCTGAATTTCACTGTAAATTATGCAAAATTAACTGTGTAGGTAGGTGCGATGAACATACTTTCACAGGCTAAATCTACTGAGACTAAAATTGAGCATAAAAATTCGTCCCGATTGAGTGTCGGAGGAGATGGACTATTAATGCGACGTGCTGGGGGCCACGACTGTCGTTATTGATTGGGCGGAGTATAGCTTTGCCCGGTGTAATTAGCTATTTCTAGTTATCCAAACTTACCAAAGTTGCTTATGAAACACATAAGCGATATGATTAATGCTGTGACATATATTCGTACAACACAACAACTGTACATGTATGAGCTGGTCTGCTCAACAATCAAAACGTCATAACCAAACTGTATCTCTCGATTTGGTGCTGTTGAGGAGTCCCCTATAAGAGTGGAGTGGTCGGAAGACCATGTGGCCTCACGGCAAATGAAAATCTCCAAACCAATGCGCTTGTTGTCTATAATGAATTGTAAGCACGTTCCTCTAATCGTTTCACTGACCCCTGAGTAAGAAACCCAAACCACGTTGGTTCCTTCTCCCCCCCCGAGCCCAGAGCTCTTGGAAGGGAGATCTCACGTCATCGTCATTTACATAGTACCACCCAAATGCATCACTGTGATATTAAATAATAATCATACATTTATGTTTGGTTTACACAGGTCACCAAGCTGTTGGGCCGCACAGGCTCACAGGGCCAGTGTACCCAGGTTCGCGTCGAGTTCATCGATGAGTCCAACCGCTCCATCATTCGCAACGTCAAGGGCCCAGTTCGTGAGAACGACATTCTCACACTGCTCGAGT
This sequence comes from Stratiolaelaps scimitus, assembly GCA_019614645.1. Classification (NCBI taxonomy): domain Eukaryota; kingdom Metazoa; phylum Arthropoda; class Arachnida; order Mesostigmata; family Laelapidae; genus Stratiolaelaps; species Stratiolaelaps scimitus. The sequence goes on along the minus strand of JABWDB010000009.1, from coordinate 9,451,491 downwards.
CTGAGCGTGAAGCAAGAAGACTTCGCTAATGGTGGGCTGTCAGTCGATGCAGCCACTTCAGATGGAGTGGGCCTTCTGCAGGAGTGGTGATGTGCAGAAGTGCCGGGGTGACAGGCTAATCAGGGAAATACTTGGCTGACAATATGAACAATAAACAACAGTTCAGTCGTTGTCGTTCCGAGATCAGCGGTGTTTTCTTTTAGGAGGAAGGGTTTTTTTTCCCGTTTTAGACACTCGGCTGCCAAAGGTGCTCTTGGGAAATGTGAGAAAGATTTTTTTTGTATAGATAAAATGGATTTTTTTTTGCATATCGGGGTAAATCGGGATTATTTACGTCTTAATCTAAAACGGGGCCTATATGGAGACATAGTCTATAGACAGATGGTTTGCGCAAAACTAAAGACTATTCCCACTTCTTCATCACCATCTCGTGCTCTATTAGCTATCACTATCTATTTCAAATATCAACTCATATGTAACACAACAACCGAGCACACTAGTTGTGCTTCGGAATGCTTATTATGTATATCCCCCGGACTATATATATATATGTATATATATATATATAATTTTTATACTTCATTTGACGCGATTAGGCGGCAGCTACACTTATGCTGCTTAGTGCATTTTTTGAGCGAAAGAAAAAACGTAGCTTCAGTATGCGGTACTTCACGCCGTCTGGACATGTCTGCCCGCAATTGTCGTAAGTATTTATTAGTTAATTATAAACGCCCGCGGTTTGTACGAGCGAATTGAACAATAGACAATGGAAGACACACTATTCGCTTTACTAACTATTAAAAATAGTTAGTAATAACAACAACGGTTGCCGCTTGCATATGCAGCCCATTTGCCCTTGCGTTTACACAACAATTCATCACGCGTTATTTGCATAACTCAACATTGTGCACTCGAATTCGTAGATATATTTATCTAGAAGTTTGTGTTAATTCGACTTTTGCAAGGAAGTTGCGTGACTTTTTTTTTCATTTTTCGAACGTGATCTAGGTGTGCTCTGCGCATACATGCGTCTATCATTCGCTTCGAATTTGCGTCCTACTACACAAGCGCACAGTGAGATTACAGATGCCGCCACAACCACGAACGGCGAGCTAAACAGGCGTGGGAAAAAGTCGTATGCTACAGCTTCATCACCGAGGTAGAACATATTGCTGAACACCGCGAACCAATGCAGGGGGATCTGAGCGACAACCCACAGTGCTGGGTGAAGGTTGCGAGCCAAGACGCGTTCAACGATAACGAGAGCACAATTAATTGAAGCCCACAGCACAACCGGTATTGATGAGCCGTGCCAGAAACAGGCGAAGATGAAACACACAACAGACGCGAAGAATTTTCTTCCCAGAGGAAGGTACAGGTACTCGATAATCCATTCATATAAGCCCCGATCGAAGGTGCGCCATACGTGAGCACCGGATGTAATTCGAAGCGTGCACCGCGGTGGTATAGGTAAAGAGATGCCTTCAAGACGGGCGGCCTCGACACCTGCTCCATAGATGATCAGGTACTTGACGTAAAATCGTGCCATCATCGCCACCGTCAAGCCGAAGTACTCAGAGACCGTGATGTCGGACCTGAGTAAGATGTAGTTGAAGGCTACAAACGTCGTAAAGAGTGCATGATCCATGAGTTCCATAATCAACACCCATGTTAGCAGCTTGAGGGCGGACATCCACAGCAGTTTGGCGGATTTTTTCGTCCGCGGAAGAGGTGACGCCCCGATTTGCTGTACGAACTCTCTGCAATTCATCAGCGGCCCTGTGCACAATGCTGGAAGATAGAGATAGTAGCACAATGCCGATATCACTTCGCAGACATTGCCCCTGCTGAGTTCAAGTCCCAAAGATATCGCCCGCAGGCATGACCACGACACTGCCACGTCAAACAGCAAAGCGGTGTTTTCGCTGGCTGTGTGAGAGTTTCCGAGCAACTGTAGGAACCTTCGGTCATACACCACGATGTAGACGAGAGATAAGTTTACGATATACACGAAAGCATTGCTGGGCAGCCTGCTCGCCAGCACGGTGAGACCAAAGACGCCAATGAGAAAGAACGCACGTAATGGTCCGAATGTGACCGTCAGAAACGCCATCGATATCAGGCATCGAACCTCAACGTGTATTCCTGTCGAAGTGGCGCGGAGTATAACGTTTTGTAGTATTACGGCTGCGAAGTAAAATTTAGCTGCAGCCTTGACGAAAAGCCATTCCGAATCCGATGTATCGAGCGATTCGAAGGTTGGTATCCAGCCACTACTAAATAGTTCATCGTAGTTACGTTCGGGATGTTGTGGTAACAGCGTATATTGGACAGCGTAATAATATTTTGCTAAAACAAATATGACTGCTGCTGCCCATACAACGGTGCTGATCCTCTGGACGGCGGCTTGATCCATCCTGCAATAGAGACAATTGTCATATCATCATTTGATTCGATTTATCACTTGTATGCAAGTTAGATGCAAATTTGGTGTTTCATCTATCTCACGTAGAAACAAATAGTCATTACATGACTGAGGTATTCTAAAATTATTCTGCGATACAGCAACGACAGGCGATTGTATATAGCAACATTGCGCAGTGGACTCTTAGGTAGTTAAGGATATATATATTGATTGAATTTTCAGGGAATATCGTATGATAAACACGTCAGAGTTTAGGCTTGTTTGCAGATGTAAACTCATAAGCGACACTTAGGAAAAGCATGGCCCGGCAGTACTGGATCATCTCGCACCAGCCAACCATTAACACTCACCTGCTCTGATACGCATCAACCTCAGAAGGTCACCTTAAGTTCTCGGGTTCGGGCGACGGCGCAACCTGGTCGCCAACCCAATTTGGACAAATTCATGCTTAAGCTTCATTTCGCCATGAATGCCGCCTACTACAGCCTTTGAGGGTACAGAAATTTTCATTCCACCGCGTGACAGCAAAGCTATTGTGATCACCGATGATCAAGCGGAAGCTATTCGATTGTCAATATCCATAGATTGCTATGCGGACTTTTTCGCTCACAGGGGCAATTTGTTCATTCGTGCCTCGTCTAGATTTCAACCGCTCGATGCTTGAGTTTTGTATCCACTGGCTGTGTTCACCCACCAATTGCATGATCAACCGAAGCATAGCAAAACCATTCGAATCCATCTATGGGCAACTAGACGACGTGGAGTTGGGAGCATCAGCGTCGACACTCGACCTTTCCACAATTCGTTCGCTTTAGCGCGTCAGCGCGTGAAGCACGAAGAAGATGTGGTAGGGATGTTACAAATGCGCGCAGAGCGGCCTCCGCCGCTGGAAGCATTCCTCTGCGAACACTGCAGTGACAACGTTTCTCGGTGGCAAAGCAAGAACGAACCTCTTTCATAACATTGGTAACGTTAGGTTGAGGGTCTATGTGGCACCTGCTAGGTACCCAGAATATGCTGGATTTTACGGCTTTCGTTTGGCGAAGCAGAAGCGATTAAGCATCGTTAGCCCAGCGTCTGGTGGACCAGCGACAAATGAACACGTAAAAAAACCGATCGATTTTCTGGTCATTCCTTGTTGAAATGCATTTGTAATCGTACCTAGAATAAGGGAGAGCACGTGGGGGAAAGAAATCTGGGTGGAACAAAAAGACATGGCGCTGCACTTAACTAAACTTAGCTCAATGAGCAATTATGTAATGTGTTCAATGATATATCAATTACCACTTTGAGAGAGGGATTTGGAAGAAGGAGATTTGCCAGTCACCTAATCGATTCTGCTCTCACAGGGCTCACGTATGGGCATCGACGATAACGTCGAAAAAAACGTATAAGGAAGTAAGTGCTCTTAATAACGCAAACGTTTCTATAGCGTAGAAAAAAACGCAATCTAATAAGACGGGCCACCTCGGGTGTTACTGTTCCTCGCAGGACGCATCCCGTAAGGCTTCATGGTCCGCACATGGATGAGGTAGAAAACGGCAAGAGCCGGCAACCGAAGTGATCGACTTGGCCCAAGCTGCCTGCTCGACGAGAGGAATTGGTTCCACGTATCGTCCAGTTCATGTTAGGCAACAAACAAACACCTTAATAACATAATAGCGGTAGAGCTGTTAAACTAAGGAGGGAGATACCTTTCTAAAGAATCTGGAGAGCAGCAATTCTAGTGATGTCTAACGATTTGCCTTTTACGTTATGATGCTTTGGGGGAGTCGTTCTCCATTTCGAAGATTATCAATTGTGTTGATCGGAATCTTACCGCAGAATTTATGGGTTGAATTTATGCTGTCTTGAAGTTTATTTGCTTTCAAGTTCTATTAGCTCTTGTATGGATGAGATAAGCTACTAGTAACGCGCTGCGGCTGCTGTATTAAATAGCAGTTGTCAAAGCTAGAATCGTGTGGGACTCGACCCGGACGGTCGACCTTCTCTTCGCCAAGACCCTTACTCACAACGAAACATATCTTGCCCCCTTAAGCTCCACCGTCTCGCAGAGCTTCATGTAATAGCACTACACAACGGCAGGGGTAGTTGCGGACGCCCAACGGGGTCAGTTGTCGAAAATGTTGTTGGTTGTGTTGACAGGGAACGACATCGTCATACAGGCAAGCCAAAGACAAAACCTAGTTAGAATGAATAAACAAATTAGCATGTCGCCGAGGAAATTAATACGTACGTATCTTTTCAAAAAAATATTATGCCGAAACCAGGGATCGAACCAGGGACCTTTAGATCTTCAGTCTAACGCTCTCCCAACTGAGCTATTTCGGCCATGCTCTTGCCTCTTAGATTTGCCTTACTCCTCAATATTTGCCGAATATAATTTTTTTTTATCCAATAATTGTAAACGCAGTTGCACATTTCGACCACCGCTGGCCTACCCAGCTGACTCTGTACGAACCAAATCGAACCTGCTCCAGTTTGTGTCTCATAAAGCTTAATTAAAACACGAAACTCCGTAAGTGACTCGAAACTCTAGAAAGATTGCTAGATGCTGATGATGATGATGGCGTCTCTCAAAACGAGCAATTGCGAGCTCCTTCTGAATCAATCTATTCAGGCGGGTAGAAGTTGAGCATAAACTGGATTTTGTGGCAAGCTTAAAACGATGATTGGCATAACATTTATTTAACATTTCGGGATAATTTGAGTATTTCCTTGAGGGCACATACATATCGTGCTCAGACATAAGTACTTTACGTATTAAATAAAATACATTGCTTTTAGACTCTCTGTGCCACTGAGAAAGGCAACTGCTCAGCACAATAACTGTGGACCTGTGGTGACGTGTACCCGTGGAGCGCTATTCCAACACATTTTATTGCTGATTTTGTAAATGTTAATTAATACCTCACGTACAGTGGGTTTGCTTATGATAGAGATCGTTGCATTCGTGCTAACCTGGGCTCGCTTTATTTTACGTTTTTGTTGTAAAATATTATACATTTTAATACTAATAATAATGATAGTAATTATTACATCATAAAGAGAATATCTAAATTATAAGTGTCTATAATTTAGATATTCTCTTTATGATATAACTGTTCTATATACTCTATTTAATAGACATTTTATTGAGCATTAAATTTGCAAAATCCTTTTGGTATCACGGCCTCCCATTCCATGATCTCCATGCGTGTGCGTGTGTGTGTGTGCAACAGCTATGAGTGTTCATATTTGTTATAGTTGTTTACGAATTGCATCTTACGACATTGATAATGTGACGCCTCGCGCGGGTCGTCGACTTTTGAAGGGAAAATTCATTGTTCTCATTCTCATTATTCCTTTGACGCAATGGAGGGATTTCAATCCATTTTGATTGAAATGCCACCCCCATCGAATCGAATTCTGACGGAGAAGGTCGATCGCGTGGGGTACTCAATCAACCCCACAAAGTAGAAACGGGCCAAATTCACGGGATCTTTTCATGGCGTCTCTGAGGGACGCTTTCGTGCGGTTCGCTCTTTGGAAATGTTTTGAACGAAAGGCGGAAAGCTACTAGTTGCAAGGCCGACGTTCGTGAATTCGATGAAGCTGACTCGGTTAATCGATTTGCTGCAACAGCTGGTACCAATGTGCTTGTTGATTTGCATTTGATCGCTGTTAGTGTAAACAGTTTAGAAAGACAAACCAGCTGAACGCGATATATATATATATATATTATGCCAAATTATATACATATATTTGAAATTTCCCCACCGCTTAAGATTCCGCATCCAACTTTCATTTGTTATTTTTCAGCTATGATTTAATATAATACTTTATCATCATTGTGTCTTAATATGAATTAGTCTTTCGTATAAAGTGATATCACAATAACAGATGTGTTTCAATTCAATTAACAAATATTATCAAAAATATATAATTATTCTCAACTGCAAATACGTTCCGCACTTGGTACAACCAAGTGCGGAACGTATTTGCAGTTGAATAATTCATAATATAATAACATTATGAAATTAAATATAATAGAATAACTGTATATGAAACTTCTAATGAGAAATTTCACCATGCTTTTACCCATAGCTCACCATCATTTTGGCTGTTTTAGACGTATTTTTAAAAGTTTACATTAGCCATTTTTTTTTATATCTCAATTCGAGTCACAGCAGGTAAAACCAGCGCCCCAAATATGGTATTTCGTGCCCCTGAGGCTTCCAGACTGTTAAACGATTACAAGACAATTAAAAGTGATTAATGATTGCTTACTTTAGTTAAGAGGAAAGCGAATACTATTATTATTCTATAATACCGCGTATAGTGACGATTGAAAGACTTCCAAAAACGAGCTGCAAAGTGAGTTTGGCAAATTCCCAACGAACATTTAGATTGATAGTATTTGTGTACACGATCGACCTTTCCTATTGTGTACAGCCGGGATCGACCGGTGTTTCTCTCAGACACCCCCGTCAACCAGCTTCGGCTCAGATTAAACCCCGGACCCACTCGCCGGCCGACGACCAATAGCAGCGGCGCGGTGGTGGTGCCTGTGCGGGCTACAAATTAGAAAAGCGCGCGCTCGAGACGACTCTTGCCAGTGATCAGTGCCTGATTCGTCTGTGGGGCCACCTCCGTTGGTCTATGTGCCGGTCCCCTTTCTCATCGTACGATAACAAATATCACCTTGCTGCTAACTTGTTGACAGCGTTTGGCGGTCATCGCGTCGTGGCTTTTGCTGGGGTGCGAGCGTGCGTGTGTGTGCCAATCTTCGTGCGCTCGTTTAAGCGAGTCTGTGCCGACATTTGTCATTGTCTGTGCCAACTGTGTAAGGCAGACAGTCGCTGATTTGGCCGTCGTCATTCGTGTCGAGTAGATCGAACCCCGTGGTGATTTAGTCTTCGGTCAACATGGCTTCAGCTCCCGTGAAAGTTGTCGTTACCGGGGCCGCCGGTCAGATCGGCTACTCGCTTGTGCAGATGATCTGCCGGGGCGACGTCTTCGGACCAAACACGCCAGTCATTATGCATCTGCTCGACATCCCGCCGATGGTCACCGCGCTGGGTGGTCTTGTGATGGAACTAGAGGACTGCGCCTTCCCATTGCTAAAGGGAGTTGTGCCAACAGCTGACCCAAAAGAGGCGTTCAGCGATATCGATGCGGCTTTCCTCGTCGGATCAATGCCCCGCAAGGAGGGCATGGAGCGCAAGGATCTGCTGGCAGCCAACGTGAAGATCTTCAAGGCACAGGGACAAGCGCTCGATCAGCATGCGAAGAAGTCGGTGAAGGTGCTCGTCGTCGGCAACCCGGCCAACACCAACGCGCTGATGTGCTCGAAGTACGCACCGTCCATTCCCAAGGAGAACTTCACCGCCATGACGCGACTGGACCAGAACCGCGCATGTGCTCAGATCGCCAAGCGTCTTGGCAAGGGCGCCGAACAGGTGAAGAACGTCATCATCTGGGGTAACCATTCGTCGACGCAGTTCCCTGACGCGTCGAGTGGGATTGTCTGCGACGACTCGAGCTGTACGAAGGTGCCGGATGCTCTTAAAGACGATGCTTACCTACAAGGCGAGTTCATCAATACGGTGCAGAAACGTGGCCAGGCCGTCATTCAGGCGCGAAAGCTGTCATCAGCAATGTCCGCCGCGAAGGCAGCCTGTGATCACATGCGCGACTGGTGGAACGGCACCAAACCCGGCGAGTACGTATCAATGGGTGTTATCTCCGATGGTTCGTACGGCGTTGCCAAGGATGTCATGTTTTCGTTCCCTGTAGAAATCAAGGACCGCCAGTGGAAGATAGTTCAGGGTCTAACTATCACGCCTTTCGCTCAGGAGAAACTCAAGCTCACGGGCGACGAGCTCCTCCAGGAGAAAGAGGAGGCTATGTCGGTATGCCAGGATTGACTCGCGGTGTCGTCTGCAGCGAAACTCTAAATTATCGTGTACGAAATTATCGCAAACCCCTAGCCTAGGCGAGAGAACAAACAAATGGACCACAAATTGATCAATTGCAGAGACAGATACACACTCACACAGTTACGTTATACTTGGGCGACCGACAAAAATGTTTACTGCAACAATCATCTTCTAATCCCAAGTAGCGTGACGAACTTTATCAAGATGGCCTATAAAGATAAATATATAGATATATATATATATATATATAGTCTTATACCTAGCAGACCGTTTGAACTGTCGTGTATAACACGACTGTTTTATGTCAACTTACCTCTGCTCGACGGGCTGGAGTTTGTTGGCCAGGAAGCGACCCATTTTGGTGCTGGCTTTCTGTACATCGAATGCAATTCTATTAGTGATACAACATATAGACACGTTACTATCTACGGGTACAAGCACCTTGAACGGTTAGTGTTAGATTGATAGCGGAGACTCGCTCGCGTGGATGTGTTTTCAGCACGCTGATACGAGACTCTCCAGCTCCGCTCAGCGTGCAACGACGTGTTTTGATGACTAACGTCATTATTTTTTCGTAATATTATAGATTATACGAAGCTGCTATGGTGATAGTATTATCTATATACAGTCCGCTGTTTCGGCGTCTAACCCAATTGCTTGATTTATAAATTAGTAGCTGTAGACGAGTAGAACATGCGTAGGGGAACAGCCAGAGGGTAGGAGAACTATAATAATGATTTTATTGTAGTGCCCTGTTTCGACGGCTAAAATCCCGAATGGCGACAATTGTTAACGACGACAAATTCTGTCACTGATGTGCACAGATATAATAAAAACGTGGAAGCTAATTACTAAGAATGATTTTAGTGTGCTTCTTGCGAGGAAAGGGATTATCTCAAAAAACACATGGGGTGGGAGCCCCTTTTTTTTGTTTTTTCAGCTGATCCCTCCCTGTTCCCTGGGACAATTTTAATTATTATTGTTGTTACAGATTTCCATAGGTTCTGGTCACTCGGTTTCCGTATATGAAACCTTCTTTTTAAACCGCTGGAGTTTAGACATGCGTGCAAATAAACTGAACCGGATGCTCAAGTGCCAGAGTGCGCCAATATATGAGGATCACCACATGAATACACCACGCCACCGGGCTCAACTCTATGGAATTACCTACCGATAGCTGCGTGTATATTCCCCTATATTAGGCTGACCCAAAAAAATGAAACTCCTATCCTCTTGCATCGTATTCTTATTATTGGCCGGTTTGAATTCAAATTTCGCGGGTAGTGAGACAACAATTACCAAGCAGGCGGCGCGAGAGCCGCTAGCAGCGGCTTTCGTTAGGCTTTCGCTATGGCTACCGGCGGATCAGGTCCCTCAGACTTGCATTCTCAGAAGGCAAGTGTCAGGTTTGTGTTTCAAGAGAAGAAATGTCCAGCTGAAATTCATCGAAAGTTGGTTAGTGTGCACGGCCATAATGCCCTAAGTCGAGCACAGGGGTACCGTTGGTGTGCGCAGTTCAGGTAAGGCAACTGGGACATTAATGAATATCGAGGGCGCCCACCCCTTCCCAAATCTCGATTTGACGAATGGATCGAAATAATCAAAAAAGCTTTTGAGCTAACTAGAGCAATGCACCGAGTGTGGCTGCTCGATGACAATGCTAGGGCACATCGTAGCGATGAAATTACGTCCTGGCTTAAGGCCAACAAGATTGAGTGATGGCATCACCCCCCATTCTCCCGATTTGAGCCCGTCTGACCATGGTTGCTTCCATCAATTAAAGAGGGTTATAGGTGGTCCAAGGTATGTAAACATCGATTTGCTCCGAGAGACCTTAAATAACGAGGTTAATTACATAGGAATGGTGCATACCTGGCCGTCAGAAGGCTGCCAGAACTCTGGGACCAGTGATCATATATTATATTATTCCTCTAACTCATACTAAAAAAATCTTTGTTTTAACTCACTTAGTTTAACCGGTATTTGAAAAGTATGTGTCTCAATTTTTTGGGTCAGCCTAATATATATATTATATATATAAGGCTAGTGACTTATGCGGTAGTAAGTTAATGACCTTCCCTAATCTCTTTGGAACACTGGTCAATGTCAATATTATTTTCATCAAGACAATAATCAGCCGCAGTTCAACTGTCAAGTAAAGGGTCATATGATTCGTTTTGCCGATAGCAGAATGTCCCATCCTCTGTCTTTCTCTCTCCGTCTCTCTCCATATATGTATATATATGTATATATATATATATATGTTCCCCTCGCAGTCGTCCGTAGAGTTTTATAGCGCATGGCAAATTGCGCACAACTCGACGCCACCCGACCGGTATCACGGGACGGGAGTGGCTATGGAATCGTCTTTACGGCGAGAAACCGCAGACAAAACGACTCCAACTCCGCTAGGATCGACATGCCAGAGGCGACTTCCTCAGTAGTCGGTGGATGCAGAAATAACCGGGCTAGTAGACAATCGTTCGACTTTAAAAAAGACGGGGGGGGGCGGGGGGGAGAGAGAGAGAAAGGACCAAGCGCGCATTGTAATACAGGCTGTCACAAAGATAGCGATAAGAAGTAGAGAAAGAAGTTACCAACATTCACGCTGAGGTTAACAACTAAACCCGATAAACTGCATCGATACTACCGCTAGCGAAGGCCAGATTAAAATTCTCGGGCATTTGACGACTACGAATAATTGTGGGAGGAATAACTGATCGATGTAAGTCTCATTGCAGTAAGAGGAATGGGGAGACGAAAGAGAAATCGAGTGGCTGTTTCGAGTTGTATACAGGGTACTATTTGTGGGTTTTGGCCATTTATGTCGAAAAAAGGCGAGGGTTAGAAGAGTAACATAGGACTATGGACGTAATTTCACCATCAAACGCATGAAGCGTTTAACTAATGATTACAGTTTTGATTGGTAAGTATTACCATCTTTGGCATCTCGGCACTAATTTCGGCTGAAGTGTATAGTTCATTTGATCGATCTCTTAAATCTAAACGAAACGTGCTGCTAGACATCGAATAGTAGTTGGGTGTTTTTCGAGTTGATTAAGCTTGCGTGATTTGTTTGACTTTTATTTGACCATTATGAAATAGTACTTCAAACAAAAAAAAGTTCAAATCCATGAAACCTATGTATTTTTATCTATGTCTCCCTATTGCTCTCTTTCCGTAATGAAGTGACACAGCACGCAGTCGCGAGCAAAGGTCTACGAGCAACAAACTTCGAGCAAACGAAATCGATCAAAAGGCCAACACAAAACAAAGCATTTCATCTGACTCGAAAGATATGACATTTTATGAAACAAAATATGAGCACCTTTGGCTTAGATTTGAGGACAATGTATGTCTTTTTGCAGTTGTCCACTTTTCGACAATTTCTTATGTTTTGACACTTGTTTGTCATTTTTTTTATCTAAAACGTACCGTAACAGATTAATCGAACAAAACCAACAAAGTAATCACCCTGTATACGAATTGAAGGCGATTGTGATGTCACACTTTGGATAATGTATCACCTACAGGAGATCAAGATATGGACGCAGTCGAGATAAGACGCACCGATGCTTACCCAGCAAGCCACCTAAATAACCGACTGTGACCACTGGGGATTGTGCAAGCAAGCACTGGCTTGCTTGTGGGAATCCACGACGTGTAATGTATTATTAATCTAATTGTAATCGACAGAGGCAAAATGATCTCTGAGATAGGGGCATTTTTTGTAGCTGGCGATATCAGCGAACTCTTGCAGCCTGCATAGGCCTGATAATCTATGGTGGCTTAATGAGTATGAGGTGACCGATGATCAAAGATGACAGAAAATTCAAGGAGACCTTTCAACTGGTCACCAGCGGTAGAGACTCACACATAAAACCGATCAACAGCGAGCAAATTATGCCTTTATCAACAAAAAAAACTTATTTTCATATTGTTATTTCGTGTGCACAATGAACACAACTGTTCGTTACGGGATGGCCTCCAAATTTATCGACTCCTCTTCCTCTGTAACTCATCTTTTCTACGCAACAAATTCAGGTCGTTTCGTCGAGCAAACGACATGAACATGTAGGCCGATAGCCAGAGACACAAAGGGAGGATTTCCCGTATATTGTTCGCTAAGCGTTTTGTTCTATGACATTATCTGCTTCGTTGACGTCTGCGAGCGAAGTTGAGCGCGCAATACGAAGGTCGCGGCGGTTTTCATTTCTGAAATGCGAAATTCGTTCCTTTGGCATCACAAGATTTATCGCTACCAGTTAGACTGTCGATCCTTGGAATAATGGCGTTTGTCTCTCTTCAGTTAAGGTGCCAACGTGTCGGATCCCGGCCATCGCCAGCCGCTCTGACCGCTGCCGGCATGACGCCCATATGTTATAACGGTAGTTCCGCCAATACAGTCGAGTCTCTATCTATCTGTCGATCCTGTTTAGGTGTATCCCGTTTGGCGAGTTGCATGGAGCATGTCGACATTATTCACACTACATTACCTACATATATACTGTTCCCTTATCAAGCTACTCGATTATATTCCTAGAGAATCGCTGGAAAATTTCTGAAAGGTTCCTGTCGTCAAGTGTGTTTCAGGTTTTCAATATATATATATATATATATTTTAGGGCGGTAATTTTGGAATAAAACGGGTAATTCATTCGGCATTAAATGAGGAAATTCTTGTTCGAGTAACTACTAAGTAATTAACGAAGATAGAAGTAGTGAAGAGTTTACATTGAAAAGTGAGGTAATTATGAGTGATAAATGTGTAGCAGCGCTTTGCAGTAAGAGGCACATGAGCTAAAGGTGTCAATATTATTCCTAGTGAAATCCAATACACAAGGTGTTTCAACAACCTGATAAGCTTTATTAATTAGTTAGAACAAAATGTAAATATACAATAATTAATAATAATTTACAAGGCGTTTTATTCGAATTTGCTAGTAATTTGTCAGTAACCAAAGCTAAGGGTGCAATACCTGCCAAACACACATAATACTAATTAATATTACACCCTAAAGGTATACTCTGATCGGTTTTTCTTACTCTCTCATAGAAATTGTGGAACGAACCATTATGAACCCGTGTAGATTGCGAACCACCAGGAATTGCGCAGCCGTATGTTGTCATACAACGAAGCGCACGCTCGTGTGCGCTCGTAAGCACCGGACTGAACAAGGATCGACATCAGATTTCGGCCTATATCTCGAGCTTGTTGCTAGACGAAGGGTGTTGAATCGAGGCCCTAAAATCGAGGCTGATGTCCTGTCACAGTGGGCTAGTATTGAGTTTGCGACGGTTTGACTCGTGTGAAATTAGCACGAATTGGGCCAACGAGAATCTCGGGGTTGATGGCCCAACCTCGCAGCAACAACAACAACTTCCCCATTGGCCGATTGACGCTTGGATAGCTAGAGACTGGCAGGGCAGGCGGGCGCGACGTAAACGTTCATCTAATAGGGGACATCGTCGCGAGAAAGAAAACAAATACACCGGGAGCTCGCATGAAGTGAAGAGTGCACTAGTGATAACGCTGAGAGGTTGCAAGAAAATGCTTGCATGTCAAGGCGATGTACCTAGCGGTGGAGTGGCGTCAACCAATCGCGCGATGAAAATGGGCCTGCTGTTATAGCAGCAGTTCAGAATCAGCTAAACGATATGGTATTCGTTGTTTCGTTGCTTGGGCAGGATGGTGGATAGGGTGGCTGGTTGTTTGCGTTTCGATTTGTATGTGCCCAATGGAATGGAATGGAGTTCTTTATCATCTTTCATTATCTGTAGATTCTCGCCAGATACGAGGAAGGAAGAGAATAAGCAAAGGTGAATCCGACAGGTCCTCATAGTGATATCTAAAAGGTTAAGAGCTGAGGCCTGTCAGATAGGCGAGACTCAGCTGAGGGTCAACTCGAAAAACGATTGTTGGTGTTTTGCGTCCGCGTGTGTAGGATTGCTTCCCTATGATGATGACGACGATAATGATAGAAAAAAAAAGCTGCCCTTTTTGTCACTCGAATCAATCAACTGCGGCCTGATGATAGGCGCAATGAACAGAAAAGAGAAGACACCACTGTTGAATATCAGTAGAATATTAATGGCAAAATAGGAAGGGGCCACAATTCGCTCGAAATGCTATTGAGTCTGGTCGCCACCTCTAGCTACAGCTATCCACCAACGAGAACATCCAAATCGATATCGAATCAGGGAAGAATCATGGTTCAAATCTCGTGATACCGTACGCGGAGTATTTTTTCACTGCTGACCCTCAGCTGACTTCACGGGCTTATCAGGTCAGTCATGCTGAACTTAGCTAGACTTCCTTCAACAGGCCCACCTGTGTGTGATGACGGCAGGGTAATGTTGACCAGATAAAAGACAAACCACGTTTTCTGAGGATATAATTAGTAATGATATATTGAGCTGCTGTTCGTCTTTCCATGGCAACCACACTCAAAAATATGGATACTAGCCACACCGTAAACATTGTACATGAAATCTGGTTAAAATCCCCCACCAAATTTGCTCGGATTATATGCGATTCCCGTGTTACGGTCAGGAACACACAAATATAAGTAAATGCGAGGCTGACACGAGTAAGCTATATTGTGCGTGACGTGGCTCATTATGAGTTTTGTGTATCAACCATCAGTGATTATTTTCTTTCTGCATAAAGTCGATCGCTGATGACCAGGGATCGGGTCTAGTTGACACAGCACACCCAGGGAACCTATCAAAACATAATGTATGATCACTATGAAGACCCATATATCTATCGACGAATTGAATAATCATATGTTTCATTTTTGGGGCAATTATCACCCCTTATATTACACAATATATAAATATAAACTTAATTTTTCCTACAAATTTACTCCTTTATTTTACTTTCCTCCTCGCCTCGTGGTACAAGTCGCTGTAGATTGGTTCTTCGGTGATAGAGAAACACCAAAAAAAATAATAGAAGAGATTATTAGAAAGGTCGATATATGTCAAAGCAATTGGCAACGTCGAGCGTTCGTTATGCCCGAATTACTTCAGAGCAATATCGCTCCGGATATCTTCCGTGTGACGCCTTTCGCGCGTGTATGATTGAGACGTTCTTGATTTTTGGGTCACACAACAGAATCAGAGGTTATGTATAATTCGAAAATATGCATTGTTTTCCTTGCATAAAATGCTGATACAGATTCATCGTTCCTTACTTTGGTCTCATCAAAATTCAGTCAAGTTATTATTTTTTATTGTTATTATTGTGATTTTCTATACGTGTTTTCTATGCTGCTGCTGCTGGTGTCTGGCATAGGTTCACTCAGTGACGTAAGTCTCCGAGTTCTCAACTTGCGTCGTCTGCTGATTCGGAAGTGCGTTCGACGGATTGATGTTGCTGTGCAGGAAGATGTCTTGACCAACCTTAAGAACTAGCTCTTGCAGGAGGCCTCGGTCACCCTCGAGATCTTTGAGCAGTTGCCGACCGATCGAGCTCTCGCCGAGAACAAGCTCAGCGGTAGCGTTGACGATGAAGTAGAATGATGGCTTCGAAAATCCATTAAAGTTCGAGGCAGCACTGCACGTGTATGCGCCCATATCACGGAACGCTATCCAGTCGCCAATCTCCAATTCCGGCAATCGCACGTTATCGTGCACCTTGTCGAGCGAGTCGCACGTCGGGCCCCACAGCACACTCGGGTAACTCACTCCTGTGGTTGGCTTGCCGACCGGTATTGGCTCAGGATCGTTGTGGTCAAACACCTTGCAGTTGAAGCTGCCGTAAACGCCATCATTGAGATAGTACATGAATCGATTCTCTTGCTCTCGACGCATCGCGACAACGGCCGTGTAGAGAGTGAACGCAGAAGCCGCGAAGAAGCGGCCTGGCTCAGCGATCACTTCGACACCGCTGTCTGTCGGGAAACTTTCGTCCAGCTGTCGGTTGATAGCTCGCGCACAGTGGTCAAACAGTGGCTCACAGCCGCTGTTGCCCGGAAAACCACCGCCTAGATCTAGCAAGGTCATCTGGAAGCCGTACAGCTCGGCCTGGTCGAAGACGGTGCGGGCGTTGATGATAGCATCCGAGAACGACTCCGGGTTGCAGCAGCCGGAGCCGACGTGAAAGGACACTCCGATGATGTTCAGGCCGAGATCGGCGGCCACGTCCAATAGTCCTGTAACGTGACGGCAATGCAGATGTTAGTAATGTCAGACTCCAACCAGAAGAGAAATGTGAACGTTCACACAGTAAATGACGCGCACGATGCATTCATAGATGAGCATTAACAAGGCACAACCTACAGAAGAATTGGTGGGACAGTTTCGGCAAGTGCCTGTAGCACACCCGAACAGCAATGCACCGCAATTTCAAGCTTTAATCCACGGAGGAAACCGGAGGAAAACAATGTACATGTACAACGATGTATGGAGCATATTTACTATTGTTTTTGCGAGCGAGAACTTAGGATTGCGCGACTGCAGTTTTGTCAATAAAGCTCACTAAATGAATGTATTCCATGGCCTACCGATATGGTTCGGCATCGAACCGCCAAGCGGTTGTCTCTGTTCCTCTCATACTCACTCGGCACGTCATTGAGGTCAGCGCCAAATTTCGCGCTAAATTGCATCGGCGAGCTGGAGTCGTCCACCTTGATCCTAAGAACGAGTTCAGCCTCGGGATAGACGTCGGCAATTTTCTCAAGTTCATCCTCATTGTCGAACGTCATTCGCTTAACGCCTCGAGAGCGGGCGTGCTTAATGAAGCTGCGGGTCTTGCACGGGTTGGCATAGATGATTTTCGCGGGGTCGACTCCGGTCTCGTTGAGAACAGCGTCAATTTCGTTCTTCGATGCGCAGTCGAAACCGAGCCCGAAGTGGGCAATCGTTTTGAGCATCTCCGGGATGGGATTGCACTTGATGGCATAGAAGGGAGTGACACGAGGCATCTTAATTTTCCACAGCTTCACCTTGCGGCAGACGTCGCCGAGGTCGACAATATAGAACGGCTCATCGTGACGCCCCTCCGAGATTGAGTAGAGGCCGTCACCATTTGTCGTTGCTGTGCCGCGTGGTTGCATTCTTAGGCGCGTCGCTCCTCTACGGTGCGGATGCCGATGGAACTCTACACCTGTAACAGCCATTGATTATCGGTCAATCAGAGCAGATCAGGTCACCGAGCACGAAGACTACTGCGAACATTTCTCGTAATAAGCATTGATTAAGAAGCAGCACACAATCGTAATACAACATGCACTTTTTTTGGGGCTGACAGTCAGCCACAACAATCAACGTCAAACGGGACCACCATACTACTACTTATCATTAGAACAATGTAAAAAAATCACTGAACTAGAATTCCGATAATTAGACAAGGCATTATTATGCTAATATATTCCTTTTTTATCGACGGCCACGTTGGTGTCGACGTTGATTATGCGAAATATGTTTTTCTATCAGCCATATTCACGTTTCTATTCAAACAGTAGCCTAACCACGGAGCAAATTTCAACAAAACATATGTACATTTGACGTTAACCAAACGAATACGCCTGTGAATTTCGTGGTAGAATTCCTAATTCATATTTTCGATCAGTTCAAACGACATGTAAACATACAATAATTAATAATTACACAATTAATGTAATTATGTAATAATTACTGTTTAAAGTTGTTTCGACTATCACATCATTGTCTTTGTCGTTGGCCGATGGTGCGCAAATATCCCACGTAACCTAAATATTTATAATAACAATCGGACGGATGACATCCTCGAACATCCATGTTCCATATGCCAGCACGCACATGCTTACGACACCATATAATCCTAATAGGGACACGCGTCACCGAACTCATCTCGGTGCTACTTATCGTGTACGATTGGTGATCATATTCTCGCTGCCCCCGCGAAATCGGATCCGTTCACCTCCTGGTCAATACACGCCTCTGAGTGCTTGCGTGAATGCAGTCACCTCAGCGTATTGTGCGTTATGATAACCTAGGCGGGTGTTTCCTTCCCGAAAAATAATGAGAATATTGTGTCTGCCGATTCGTGTGAACAATGTATCCCCAAGACCATGTTTGTGCTTGTACTGGTTGCCCATTGCGATGCCACTATAAATAAGTCGGTCTTTTATTTATTTCGCTTATTTAATCAATCGCCCACTGATGTGTAGTCCTGTTACTCGCCGTATAACGATATGCAAGCGTTCTCGCCAGTTCGTCATCACCCGTTTACGAAGAATCATGTACTCATTGTGCGAAATTCGACAATCGCCTAGTCCAATTACCCCACAGCTTCCGACGACGAGGAACTAATTCTGTCCAGCCCTGCCATTTATATGAAGTAATTGTAATTATCCCCCCTCCCTCTTCGCAAGTAATAATAACACAAATCATATAGTCATATCGTTCACTGAACTATTATTTACCATTACCACCAATAAGCTAGTAAGTGTAACCCTAGTTGTTAACCCGTGATTACTATTACACATATGTAAGATATATTGACATATTCAATAGCGTATCAGGCGTGTTTTGTCATTGTGACACGCTCTGCCAGCCATGGTAGTTCATGCACTGGCGAACGTTCCTTCAGCTGAAATGACACTAACACTCGTCATCGGCATCGGCGGCGGCGGTGGCCGCTGGCGTGGCAATTTTGCACACTAATGACGGTGGGCGACTGGCCCAGCCACTCGATGAGTGGTTTTTTTGCGTTTAAAATGCTAGATTCACGTCGAGCGAAAAGCAAGTCATTCGTTGCCATCCCATCTTAGCTTCGAGGATGACATTCGGCATTTCGGAATTTTTTCCCTTTATGAAGCAATGACGAAAACCGTTCCGTGGACGCTGCGATGCTTAAAAGGCTGTGAGTCAGCTAGGGAAATTTACTTAGTAGTATGATAGTGCTACAGTAGTGTATGATGGTTATCTCGTTGCGTTGTACGTTACTGCTGCTGCCGCCGCCGCCGCCGCCACTTGCAATGCACTGGGGGAAAAGCTTCTTCATTAAATCTAGGTCACCCAGACAGATAGAAAGGCGAGCCAGCGTACAACGACTCCCCGCCGCTATTCTATTCTTACTAGCGTAGTGCGTACGATGCTTCCTGGTCATAGGTGCCAGCAGCAGCAGCAACAGCAGCAGCAGCAACGTTCAGTAGTAGCGGTGGTGGCGGCGGCGGCGGCGGCGACATTAGTTGCGTTCGAAACTGAGCGTACATTAATGCCCCCTCCCCCAAGCTTCCGTGCTCACCGAGCAGTCGGCCCGTTGAAGTCTGTTCTGCTGCTGCTGTCCCACTGCTGACTAGAGGTTCACTAGAACGAACCACTTCAATGGAAGTGAAGTCAAGTCGTGACTCACACCGCGGCCCTCGGCATCGGCGGTTCTAGCTGTCGACCGCCTGCCTCCAAGGCATTGTCGAGAGGAGAAAGATAGAGAACACAGCAATCTATCGAATCTCGAAGAGCGGGCGCCTTCCGACGGCTTGGCAAAGCAAGCGCGTTGGCCCCTACGAACCCGCCAAGAGTTCTCGTAATCGCAGATAGCCGAACCCAGCCCGGCAAGTATAATTACAATTACTTCGCTTTAAGAGGCAGCGTTTTCTAGCCGAAATCCGTCTGCTCGAAACCCTCCGCGTTCATCACGTCATATTCATGCACGAGTTCTATTGTTAGATGGCTAAGTGTGGCATGACAAAATCATTTCCCGATTAATCAACTATCGGACACTGGCAAGTCCGCCCGTGCGACTTCCCATGTGATGCAATGGATGGATAGTAACGTCGCTCACCAATGCCAGTCTCTCAAGAACTATCTTTAGACGGGGATCGAATGACAGTCGCCGCGCGTAAACCTGAATACTATCACGGGGTCTAGCGTTCGCCGTTTCCTGCACGCGCCACTCGTGAGTTGAATCCTAGATTTTGGCAACATGTTTGACGCGCGTTCTCTAAATGTCTGCTAGTTCATCTCAATCACTCTTGAGCACACTGCATTGAGAACACGATTCGTGTCGATACTCGCACGCGTTGATGCCCTGGTACATCGATAGCAATGTGAAAACAATCGATTACAAGCAGCAACAGCACACTTACCTTGATTATGTTAAAGGCGATGAAATTTGCGACGGATCAATGCGCGGGCGATCTTTCAAACTTCGGCGCTGGTCCCGCTGAACTATACACGTTCGCTGAACTTCTACTCAGTGTTCAATCGGTTTTCACTAGCTAACAACGCGCGCGTTCACCGTGGGCAGGAGGAGTTCGATTCGCGGGAATACACTCCTAGCCAAACTTCGGCTATTCGTCGTCCTCGTTGTAGCCGCTGGCTGAGCGATAACGGTGAATACAAGTTTTGTATTCTTTGAATAGTGTTCGCTGGTAGCAGATTAGTCCCGATAGCTGGGGGTTGTGGGGGGACCGCCTCAGCTATCCAGTGCTACCACACCATCCAATGTTAACCTTCGCGAACCGGACGGCAAAGCACGACCCGAGATCTCGAAGGCGCAACTGAGCCAGCACAGCTCAAGATGGCGCTTAAGAGTCGTCGGCAGCTTGCTGCGGTGGCGGCAACCTGGGCGAGGAGAAAGCATTGCCACTGATGCTGCTGCTCGAACAGCAGGCTAACAGCCAATCACTTGGTCGGTCAGCCTGCTGCACACGAGAGCAAGGAGGTGATCGGTAGGTGGCAAGAAGGCTGCACACTCGGCAGCAGCAGCAACAGCGCCTACGGAGCTGTGGTTGTCCACAGCGACATAGCAGCCGTGCTACATAGGATCTCCCGTTATCCCTTTTCATTTTTCTCTTTGTTGTGTCCTCTCTACAGCTACCACGCGTCACAAGTTGCTGTAAACGTAAACGCACGCAAAGGCACGCATTTGCAGCCTACGCTGGTTTACCATACGGGACGTATTCGGCAGCAATAGAAAAATGACGGCGGCTGGGGCCAATACGGCGGCGGTTGTCCAAAACCACCTTGATCGTCGGGGTCGGTCGACTGGCTGCTGCATCAACGGCGAATAATGAGGGAGCATACAAGTGCCTTGCAGTCAGTGGAAGGTAAGCCACCTTTAGAATCGTTTGGTAGTCGCTAGTCGAGTGCTGTTTGCTGTACCGCCAAGTGAAATACCGGCAATTGCACTCGAATACGCTCGCGTTGTCGGCATATACGCGGCGTAATAGGCAGACATGCTCACAGCGTTACCAGGGCACGAAATTGGATGCGTAAAAACAAGAGCAGCCAATGGTCTCGTGCTGACAAGCGATGTACGGAGGCAGCCAGTGTGGCAGTCGGGTGGAACCTACGATATGAATTCACGCAGGCGCACGCTTCTCGGGCGCCGACGACGCCGGGCGTATAGTGAGCCTATAACGAAGGCGAGAACGAGAGGCGCAGATGTCAGTAGAACGGTAGAATTGAATTCGCCATTGCACGTTGTGCTACCAGAATCACACGATGACACCAGCAGCCGCTGACTGGATGATGCGACGATTTGCCAACAAAAGCGGCACCAGAATTCGCCGTCACAGCAAGAGCATCATTGTCATCATGGTCAACATTCGTCGTCATCGCCATCAACGTCGCTGTCGCAGCTAAACGGACCGCAATCGGTCGCCGCCAACGAACCCGCATGACGACCCATATGATGGCAACGGGCTACAATGAGAGGGTGAGTGGCGACGCCTCCGATGCAAATTAAGAGGCGGCGCTAATCTCCCGGGGAGCGTCAGTCCGTTGGCTCTGTAACCCATCGCCGCGTCTCTCGACGCCAGCAGTCGTCGTGGTGTTGGTGGCCGTGATATCACAGCCACGAGCCTACACGGTAAGCAACAAGGATCGATAGAAGCATAGTAGCACCGGGCGACTACCAAACAGAACGGACGCCATAAGGTCCACGACACGAAGGGCTAGTGTGGAAACGAGCGAGAGAGAGAGACCGAGATTGGTCAAGTCTGTTGGGACAGGTTGCACTTTTGAGAGGGCGGGACGGCGAAACGCTGGTCATGGCTAGCTCGTGCGGATGGAGTCCTGCTCCTTCTCCTGTGTAATCCTGACCAATTTAGGCAACTTCTCCTCGTCGCTCGATCTGCGGGGCCACCACTAGACCGAAAGGCCGGTCGGTACGGATCGTTCAAGACGTCCAGGACGGTTTCAGTACCGTTAAGGATCAAGACACGCACGGTAGGACACTTGCCGACATTCGTTGACAGCGGGACGCCTTCTCTTCGTGATCTAGAGAGCCATGAGAGGAGTCGTCCAGGTCCCAACAAAACATTATGGCGCCGGCAGCCTTCTCGCCGATTTCCGCAATGGTACGGCAACAACGAATGATACCGCAAACGGTAAAAGTCAGGATAGGTTAAGTTGAACCGCCTGGAGGTCCGCCCAGAAAGCGGCCCCCCTCGTGTGCCGCACGCATTATTAGTGCAATCGCTAGCGGCCGTGTGTGCGAGACCATAGATCACAAAAGCCCGACAATGGACGGGCAATAGTGGCGTGGTGTTATAAAGACGGCGCATGCAGTAAGCCCATACCAGTACTACGGATCACTAATGTCCGCAAGAACAAAAGGAGAAGCTACAAGGAGACGGCCGAATGAGAGAGAGAGAGAGAGGAAGTGGACAAGAGCTGTCGGTTTTGGCGATTTCCTGTTGCCGCCGCTGCCGCGGCCACCCCTCTGTTACAATCATAACTACATAGAGACATTTTGCGCGTGGTGTAGTCTGCCCTCTTGATTCGAAGTTTGCTCGCTGTACGGCCCCGATAGCAGGGCGGGCAACGTTCGGAACGCGTCGTAAGCAGGTCGATCATGTTGGCTCTCTCGACAATGCTGCTCGCCGTTCGTGTGTTAACGGAAACATTATAGTAGCCAGCCAACCTGACGCAACATTCCGTCGACATCTACGCGTACACAATAATCTGTCATATATTAGACCTATTGATGGAGCTGGTGCTGTTGCAGTTGCCGATACAAGGCAAGCATACGAGGTTGCTCCAACTGTGTTTTGGGTGTAAGAAGATCTCGCAGGAAAACTTAGTCTGAGTTAGGTGAACGCGAGAAGATTTGAGAATGGCGTAACTGAAGGTTTCTGGCATTAAAAACTGACATGGGTGCAGCTTCTTGAGCTCGCGGACACGCCAACTTAACTGCTGCTAATGGTCCGGAGAGTTGATGCTGTGAAATTATACATTGAAAATATTGCCACCACAAAGTGCGTGACTAGATACGCACAACACGCTCATTGAGGGTCACGTTGTCAATGCGACCACGTCACTGATTCGTTTTCCTCCCAGTCATTAGCTGCCGTAATGAGGGTCGTACGGTAATGCTGTTTCAACAAGAAGAAGGACATTTTGAGTGCCCTTTACTACAGCAGGAATATAGGCATACCTTACCAATATCCCGCTTATTGTTCCAGCTAATTAATGTTTTTGACATCGTCTGCGCAGTATTCTCCCTATACGTTGTCGTCAAGTATGACAAAGCAGAGAGACATGCAAACGAATTGTGTGCGATATCTCCAAAGATGGAACCTGAAACAGAAGTTGGTCCCTCAAAACTGAGCGGCCATCCATTTCGAGGAGAGCTAGCGCTTCGGGATATTCTATTAAGAATATATATATATATAGGGGAGCGTGTTCTTAGATGTATTTCCCGTTCAGCGAGCGCACTTATCCTCCAGCTCCTTTAATGAACCAATAAACCTTTACCTTTATCACTTGTATAATTGTCAAAGAAAACATACGCAACTCGGTTACACTTAACAAATGTGTTACAATATAAATGTCTGCTCCCTGATTTGTCATCATCGTCGCTGACTCTGGCATCTTCAGAGCGAGAAGATGACTCAGTTTGCAAATCACATCTCCAATCGAGTTCCTTGGCTATTTGAAGGGCTTTACTCTCCTTCTTTCTCAACGACCTGCGCTCGCCACCTTGCAAAAACCAACTACTATCAACCACTATCCTTACAGCACCTGCATTCGTCTAATTAGTTACTGTCGACAAATTCGCGAGTGCAGTAACTCTCAATTGTTCCACAACAAGTGGTAACCGGTGGAGATGCCAGCCCTTGATTGACTAACAGCTGATATGTCACCAGCGTACTTCGCCGACGACATATGCTTAAACGGTTTTACCACCAGTCGGCTGAACCGGCCCGCGCTGCAAAAACCAAAGCAGCTCTGACAATGAAATTGGTATTCACGCAATGTGACTGCACAACTCTGCACCCCTACGCACTCTATTGCTCTTCGCTAAAGCTAATCGGCGGCGATCTGCCGATTTTGAAAACTGTTCGGCATCATTCGGACTTTGGGATTTTTCAATTGCTTGATGTGGACGTCTGTTTCCGCCTGATAATAAATGCAGAATTTCTGAATTCGACAACAATTGTACGTGCTTATTCGCCTCTTTTGGGCGAAATCTCGTGAAACACTTGAGGTGTATGCCCTGTAAAATCGCGGAGCTTAGATTTCGTTAAGTTTATCAATGATACCGCCATTCGGCAGTGTTAGCTCAGTGGGTTTCGTTGCGACAGTTAACGAAGATCGAGTATTTCTATGTCAAATAGCAGCGGAGACCTTCGCGCCGCATGCTCAAACAAGTTTCGGGTGAGGTCACTGTTAACGTTCATTAACGCCCAACGACGGCCTGATATTGTATTGAGAAATACATGTCAATGTGATAATTAAATAATAGCTTTGTTGTATTATTCCGGTTGTGATTCGAATTACGTTTGCAGCAGAAATGTCAGTTGCGAAAGATATTGTTGATCTCACTGATCGATACGTCGATGAGCCTCGAATTCGCACTGTGGGTGAAGCGTCTTCCACCTAAGCACACCTTCTCTAGTTTGATTATCAGCAACTGCAAGAATCCTGCCTTTTATGCAGGATCACTCAACATGACCAGATTTAAGCCAATCCTCGTGGGTTCTCAACCGCAGTCGGCAAGATTCATTAAACGGTATAGAATTAGGGCATTCTGACCCATGCCCAGTTTGAATATGTGGTGCAGACCATCGCACCAAAGCTAGTTAGTTTCTCACCTTAATCGCCAACTTCATCCCTATTAAACACTTACTTGGAATTGTCTGTGTGACGATGTCCGCCATCGGGGCAATGTTGGATAGCTGAACGCTTCAAGTAATAACAGCTGCTGTCGATGCTGACGGCGAAACGATTATCGACCCAAATATGACTCGTCCAATAGTAGGTCTCTGAGGAGTATTCGAATTACTCAATTGTGTAACTGCTGTTCTGATGAAAAAGAACGCAACCTACTCTAAAGGTAGAGATCACGAGGGAGCTCAGATCTGAGTCGTTGGGTAAGGCCAGAGACAGCGTTCTCAGTCTCCACCTCAGGGGCGCTCAGATACGAGCGGCTATGAGGAGACGGCCACCTACTGTCGTAGCTCTGCGCTCGCTGTCTGACAATGACCAAATAGTATCTGCCGTGCTGCTTTATATAGAAGCCTCTAAGAGCTAAAGTTGGATATCAGGGCGGATGAAACTTTGATATGGCAAAGTCCCCATGTTTTCTCTTCATTGTGAACGATGTCGCTTTCTCTATTTTTCCCATTATCACTATTGGCCTAGTTCGTCCCTCCAGCGAAATGGCAACGTCTGTACATCAGGCCATCCACCCGCCCCCGCGTCGGCTCGCCATGGACAGAGCGAGAGGAGCCAGCATTTCATTATACATATGTTCCCGGAATACCCACACTGCTGCGAAATGCTGTAGCGGCTGTTACCATTAGCACCGCAATTGGCAGCTGCTACTCGCGAACCAGCCAGGTCTCGTTGCGGTGGTGACTGAGTCAAACGCCATTGATCGTGTCGTCGATCCAGCGCACGTGTGTATCTCGGTCGCACGGCAGCGACTGAGAGAAGCGGCCCAACGACGCTGTTCCCTTTGAGCGTCTTGCGTCAGGTGACGCTGGGCATCATTCAATGCCGCTGCCGAGCTTGCCGCACCGATGGACCTCGTTCACATCGCATCCTGTCGATACGAGGTGGGTGCAAATAGGATAGTTTCAATCTTCTCTAAAAGATCTCATCACTCCTCTCCATCTTGACCGCTCAGTGGCTTAGGGTCACCTAACGTGACAAACTCGCTGGAGTCGCGTTGCAGGCTGCCACCGACCGATAAACCGCTGCGGCAACGACTAACAACAATAACAACAACAAGTTAGTCCATTGGAAGGTATTGCCGGTAGAATATCAGGGCTCCGCTTGTATCGGGGTAGAATCACCAGCGTCAGCGCATAATTCCATAGAACCCCCCAAATGGCGCTTCCTAAGGGCGTCTCGTATCAGCCGAGCGCCACCTTGTCATGATGATTTCCGATCATCCCCTATTGACAGCACGGTGCATAGTTGGTTTCTTTGTTCGCCCCCTCCATCCCTGGCTCCCACATCAACTCACCCCAGCATCGACAGTCGTCTTCCCCCATTCGAGAGCTGTATCGCTGTACAGCTCTGTGCAACGCCTATCCAATTTGGACTTACTCAAACACATGCATTTCTATAAATCTATATATATATATATATAGATAGATCCATCGTTATCAGGGATGACGGCCGATATGATTCTTCTCTTTCTCGTTAAGGCAAAACGTGTGTGATCCGTAAGGTTTGCTTTCGTTTTCTCTATTTTTTTTTTGCTCATCGTGTTATATTGCGATACGTGTGCGCCGATAGTGTACCCATACGATCGATTCATGGGATGGATTCAGTGCAGCAGTAAAGGCGTCGATGGGTGTGAGACTTTACAGACAGAGTACGCGAAGACAACTCTTTGTGGCCACGTGTTCGAGACCGCTTCGTCAAATGTGGTTTTATTGAAACGCTTTGCATATTTTAACCCTTATCAATCTATAGAGCTCAGTCGACGTCAGCACCGATCAGGTTGTGATGTCTGCTGCTGCGTCCTCTGATAGGATCGGGTCTGCTCTATTTTCCTGCCCTCAAACCAAGATGCACACGTTGCGAACGATTCGCCAGACACCTACATGAACAATCATGTATTTGTAAGTGTGCTTAGGCACCTCTTATTTGTTATACATTTGACGTGCAGAGCATTGCGGGATTCACTCCGAGAGCATAGGCTATTCAGGGCAACGCTATTTGCAAGGGTTACGTATGTAATATATATGCTATGTCAGGGCAAATAATACAGGTCGTCAACGACGGTTGATCTGACGTGATCATCGAATGTTAATTACTGAGATAATGATGTATATCATGTGCAACCTGTCTTACAGTTCTTCTTGTGGTTGTCTTGAGAAAACCAACTGCAAAATGACATGTTCACTAGGCAATCTGTTTCGAATTCAAGCGCACGAGAGCTTGAAAGGGTATGCGTTTTCAAGTGAGTGAATCTCTAATCTCTAACAAGCTAAGGATTCAACTGAGCGATTGTATGATATTTTTGTCGACAATTACCACAAGGTGAGAAGGAAGCTTTAAGGCCCTATTTTAGGAGAGGGGTGCTGTTGATCATCATCTAGTTGTGCCTGATATCAGAGCTGCGCACTTCGTCCATCGATCGAATCGACTTGGCTTAACATTAAGATCGATTTGTTGATTGTAGGTGATTGATACAATTGAGTATGGGGAAGCAGGTTAAAAAAAGAACCAGCATTCACTTACGGCCCCATTCATTTGCTGAGAACGACAACTTTAGAACTACTGATTGCCTGCGGTGATACGCCGCGGCCATATATTTGCTGTCTATGAGATGCGGTCTTAGTGAGATTGTCTGCCAGTGATACTATGCTGAGAGTTGATTCGGCAGCGAGGTACATCGAAAACCATAGAGCTCTGTTATCGGTCGCCGTTCGCTGATCGAATCGAAATGGTTGACAAATTTCAAGTGATTCAATCTATTCCGGTAAATGACCACAGTACACATGACAACAATTTGTTGTACATTCGCACGGGCTCGAACGCACGTACGTGGCTGATGCATGTGCATCTGTTCGAGATTTGTTTTTCTGCCTGTATTGAGGACTTACTGTCCCACATAGTTAATGGAGTTTCATATACAGACGTTACATGAATTCCGTCCGAAGCCGTGTGCTCCATATTTCGAAAGTAATATAGACACTTTTTTTTGTGTGTCACAACAACCAATAACATACACCATATGTGTAAGCTCCCGCAGACAGTCAACATTTCACCGACGCCCGCTGTTGTTACCCCTGTCCGCGCTAATGTTGTCTAGCAACGGTTGAACTCGACAGGTTAAAAATCCACATAATGCTCAGAGTGGCATTTTTTTTCCAGCTCAGATCTAGGTTTCACATTACTCTACATGTCATAGACAACAACTCAAGTTGCAATGATGCATACACAGATGTCGGCTGTAGTCGCACGAACAACAAAAAACTGTGTCACCTTCGAAATTTTTGCTCCGTTGACGTTTTTAGCTGCAGCGCAGTCGGTGATCGACCACCATGGTGATTCTATGGCCGATTCGTCGCTGTCTATTATCCAGAGTAGTCAATTCCTTTACAAGATTGGCGTTGCGTTTGTACGACGGCCGACTG
This sequence comes from Stratiolaelaps scimitus, assembly GCA_019614645.1. Classification (NCBI taxonomy): domain Eukaryota; kingdom Metazoa; phylum Arthropoda; class Arachnida; order Mesostigmata; family Laelapidae; genus Stratiolaelaps; species Stratiolaelaps scimitus. The sequence goes on along the minus strand of JABWDB010000009.1, from coordinate 9,422,608 downwards.
CGGCCGAGAGCCACTAAATTCCATCTATCTGTCAGTCCGTTTTGTGCCACTCTCATTTTACTCAGTTGTTGCATGAACCCTGCGGGCTGCCGCTCGGAACGCGGCAAAGGTCACAACTGCTCGATGACGCACACACAATGCAGATTATTATTGTTGTTGTCGCTGGTGAACTCGATCGAGACGAAATCGGACAAATTCGCTAATGAGTCATCAGCAGCTGCCCTACGACTACCTCAGTTTCACTGGTTTTTGCGCTTCAAATCATTGTTCGTATGTGACTCGTCGTTGCTTCGTAATGCCGCATAACGGGGTTTTTGGCCGCGTTCATAATATTTTCGACACACGATTCCGTCGGATTAATCGATAATGATGTGTCTGAGAGAGCTATTTAGTTCATTTTCAGCTGAATGATCGACCATGAACGAAGTCGAGCTGATTTCATATGGCCGAATGCTATATTCGGCCGGGTAACTGGTGGTAAATTGGGATTGAGTAATGAAGGTATGTAAGTATTTGCCCTCATTGTACTTCTTCAACATTAAGGGACATCTTTTTTTTTAAACATTCGAATTCTCATCACCGCCCTGGCTCTTCTGTCGAGCTTCTTGTTCTTGTGTTATCCAACGCTAATCACAACGGAAATTAGTACGGGATAACGTTTATATGGCTGATTCAAAGCGATGTATTACATTGAGTTATACAAGCGAGAGAAGCTTATTCATTTTCTATTTAATTATCTATAATAATAGTAATAATACTAATGATACTCATAATTAATTTTTTACCTTCATTTGTGCATTCAATCATTTGCGCTCTATCTCTCAAAAATAGCACGCCGACGCAATGTATCATAAGTCGCCAAAAGAGAGAGAGTGGGAGAGAGGCGCTATTGTTTGATCTTAGAAAGCAACCAACAACTTTGCGGATAGGTTTCTAACAGATAGCTATCAGAACACAGTATACGACGCTATACAGGTTGGGCTGTTGTCATCCGTGACCATTTGTTCGTGTTGTCGCTGTGAGCAGCAGCCGACCGCCGGCTGTCGCAACGCATGCCCGATGGGTGCTACCACCGTTGATTTGGCCGCACTCGTCCACCGAACGGGGTGTGTAACACGGGGGTGGACCACAGCCACCAGCGAGTGGCACTTTCGCTGCTCGCTGAGCTGGAACTAGCGCTGTCTGGATCTACGCCTATAGCAAGGTGCGAATGTCCGCGATACACCGAAGTCTACCGTCGCCGGAACGTATGTCGAGTGGAGCGTTAGTATGTGGATGTGGATTTGGTGATCTGCGTCGTTTCGTCGTTCGATTGTACCGCACGGCAGCCGGTGCAGAGGGGGACGCTCTCTTGTCGAGAAGGTGCAACTCGTGTAGAAACTCACAAGATACTACTATTACTAATCTATATATATACATATATATATATATATATTCATTACCACCGCCATGAACGCCTTCTCTGCGACGGCTGTTGCTAGATGGCTGACCAAGCGAGTCAAGTTTGCGGTTGCAATTCACACGATCGCGCGGGATCGCTGCGCATTCGGCTCATTGGTCAGTTGCGACTTTGGGTGAGGCACAGTTAGCAGGAAAAATGTTCCCGTGTTGATAACGGCCCCGTTTGCTCGTACCAATATCGCTGTCGTCGGCAAGCGCTCGGTTTTGTCTCATTATCAGTGGCCGTGGTATCCCCAGATTTCGATTCTGGAAATGTTCCCTGTAGACGAGTACAAGTTGCTTGCAAGTAAGCTTTAGATTTTACATTTCCAGATATCTAGTAGCACATCCATTGGATTGCTGTCATTTTCGAGCCTTGACGCATTACGGCATTTATTTATTGTAGAAACAAGTCTTTTAATGTTGATATAATGTTATATGACGTAAGAAGATGCAGATTCGGTCGAAGACGACGACGACGGCGGCGGCGTGCGCGCAGAAGAATAATGGAAATCTTTGTTGCGGATGGGCTGTGTTTATGCTATGGGACGTTCTTCTGGGCGAATCGTCTCGACTGAAAGTGAGGCCGCTCCCGGAAATGTAGGGTCCGTGGACCCATCTAGCGAAACATTGCGAATACTCGAGTATCCATCATAGTTATATGAAATATTATGCCGCCATAAACAATACTTTCGTGTTAGGCGACACTATCTCGATAATTGCTCTCTGGGCGGTTCGTTTCGACGACGGTTAAACCCAAAGTGCAGGCATATTGATAAGGAACGAGATTCTATGCGCTATAAAAGCTCGCAACGCGGAAGCGTGGTGTTGAAGTTCAACCGGATTTCGAACAAGTTTACGGGGCACTTCGACACACAGCAAAATTATATAACCACTCCACAATGTATATTGCTCCTTATTTTAGGTGTCTTTGTCTCGTTTCTAGTACCCGCCAGGTACCGACGTATCCACCAAGCGTGAAATAGTCAATATTCTAGGGCAGTACATATTCGCATAATTTTTTTTGTGGCATTAACTCGATGCGGCAAAGTAAATCGAATTGTCTTCGAAACGAATACACAGACACATATCACGTGGGCACAAATGAACAAATCAACCAGGGCATGATACTCGATCTGATCGGCCGATACGCGAGAAATTTCACAGTAAATCGAAATGGTGTACTTGCAATGGTACAATCATTCAGGTACATTTCATCCACGCCAAGGCCTTAGCCGAGAACAAATGGGCATGCTCTATTTGTTTGAAGCGATAAATTGTAAAATAGAAAGCTGCCCATCTACAAAAAAAAGCGTCAATCCACTCGACCCCGGGTTCGTTCATGCGTCACCGCGTCTGAGCTAACCATCTGAGAAGAGAGAAGTTCATTTTAATTTGATCATTATATCGATTTGTCAGTTATCGCTATTCGTGTCTCTGATAGCGATCGATGACGAGCCCGGTCAAATCGTCTCGTTGGTGCTCCGCGATGCATCAGACAGGTTGACGGGGTCGGAGGTTAGAAGTCCTCGCGACATGATCGTGTTCATCAAAACGAAAAGCCACAGAGATGTCTCAGCCAAGTCTAGCCAACGGTTGTGTGATTGTCCCCCAATCAGACGTACGGATCGTTTAGGACACCAACCTTCGTTGGAGAGTAGAGGTTGGCAGCAGTTCATTCAAGGTGGCATCCAATTCCAGTTTGAGGCGACTGGTCTACAATCTGCAGGCGTCGTGGGTGGAATCACCGAGTAATATTCCGAGGTCGATTATGACTTGTAGTCGATTATTGTTGGAAACGAATTAATTATTAATTATTCGTTACCGCTGTCGACGACACTTGAAACTCGAATGAAATGAATAATGGGCACTGCCTTGAATAAATTTCGAGAGCAATTTATCAATATCTGAATAAATGACCCCTTTGAGGTGTTATTCTCAATAGTCCAACAAATCTTGCAAGGATATTATTAGTTACATACAATATCTCTTTAATTAATTCGTTTCCAGCATCTCTTTCTGACGCCTCTATAAAATAGCTCAGATCGTCTCGTTTTTCAAGTGTGTGAATGTATTTTTATTTCTATATCATCAACATCAACTGACGAACCCAGCGTTTGTTAATACACTAGTACACGAATGTTGATTCACGTCAAGCTAATCGACTTCAGCGAAGCCTCGCGAACTACGACAAGACGCGAACTGAGTTGATTATCACTAGATTGAAGTAGAATTTCGTTGTTTAATTGATTCCATCTCACATTTCATGACTCAGGGGGGACCCTCTCCGGCAACTTCTTATTAGCCACTTGATCCAATCTGTTGAAACGCAACTATCGAATATTGGCGACACTATCTAGGAACGCCCGTTGAACTTCACTCGACGGCTAGCTGTACTTATCTGTTGACATAATCGCGCTGTACGGGTGGATTATTTGACCTACTGGTCAAGTGAACGCAGTCCAAGGCACCTGAAAGCTTGTTCCTCCTCGGGCTACAGTGCTGTCTTTTTTGCACCATTAATATCATACTCTTGGCGTTCATGAGCATCGCATCAATAGTGATGAGGTGTTGCAAATGTTCAAGGCAACGGGAACATTTTATTGATTCTATCAAGAAACGATAAAATCGCACTATCTGCTAGCGTGACTGGTGGTTTACCTGGTGTGCGCCATGGATATTACTGGAGGCGAGAACGAAAATCGGCTTACAGTGCGGTGACACGAAGGTCTACAGTGTGGAACAAAGGCTAATGAATATCCCATCGATATTGCACTCCAAAGAGCCAAATGGTGTCACCCTTTATTTAAGTGGGAGTTGTTGTTTTCTGGTTGTAACCTCACATTTGATTCTACTGGGAATCTACATTTGCACTAAGATGTGAAATGGGCCAAAGGTGCACACGGTGCTAGGAGAACGGTCCCATTGCGTTCAGTCCAATCAGCGCAAATCGATGCTCAGAGGTCTGAGTCGGCTGAAACTCTATCAGGCACTATTAAGAACTGACACGCGACTGGGCGCTCCTGGGTGCCCGGCCTGGTCTTCCTCTTGCATAGGCGAGCTACCCGCTTTACTAATCCCGCAGAGACACACTCGGTTCAGCTGCGGTTGTGGTTCAGCGATGGATTAGTCCACCACCTATGACGCCAGTCTTAAGCGGAGTGTCTTAAGCGTGTTACTTGCTACCCGTAAAACTACAGACAGATAAGACCCTGATGCTGTTCCATGGAAACGCCCCCTTATATTAAACCGCGGAGATGCGGAGTTCGTACGTCCGCAACTCGTAGTCGCTGGCCGGCTCGTGTATTATAGATTTCTCAGGTGTATTTCGACAACGGCAAAGGAAATGATCTGGGATCAACAATTAGAAGAACGTAGGATACAGGAGCGTTTTTATAGGTTTCGGTCAACGGTACAACACCATGTTGCTAATCATTCGGGGCCGTTTCGTATTCGTTATGATCTAACGGCCCTTCTTATCGGTGTTGTACCTGTTAACGTATCTCTGATAAAATGAACGTCGTAGAAGGTTATCGACACTTTTCTTACACAATTGACGTTTTGCAACAAAAAAAAAGAAGAAAAAACCTGCCTTGCGATATCGATATTTCCCTAATTTTCAAAATGGATCAAACGCACTACTCTATAATTTGAGTGGCCCCGATCATTGCCGGTACAATTGCGACACCATTTAATTGCGGCTAGACATCACATGACTGATACTTGCGTTATGCGTCAAACTGATTCGGGTACGTTTTTACATCCGTAGTAATTACCCACCACGTGTACACCAGTCGCATTATTGTCCGCACGTATCTAGGCTATTTTGTTCGGTTATGCGAAAATACATTAAATCCATACTAATTTGTTACACCGCCGGATTATGTTAGGAGATCGGCCGATATCGATAATGCATTAGCATCGAGATCGAACAGATTGGTCTGACATCTTCGTCGTTCTTAACCTGGAAGAATGCAACTTACCCTTCGGAAACCACAAAGTAGCTAGTTGGCAAGGGTGTGTTGCCATTCTGGACTGTTTGGCTTTGTCCACCTTCCAATGACCTACATAGGTTATATCTTATGTATGCAGCAGATCAGTGATGGCTTACATATCAGGGCAGACAAACGAAATGATCAATGAGGAGTGTGCGATCGACCACAGAAGGTTATGACAGTGATTAGGACCGTAGAACATTAGAACGGATCGGACAGAGCAGCCAAAGATGATTTGATCAAAATCGTGGAAAACGAAAACACATGAGTCCTCTTGCGGGGAATAAATCCTACCTACGGTAAGTTGAGACACAAACCAAGCAGGGGAAGACTAACCGATGAATCAGTTGCGCGAGAAGGCTGATGCTGTTTATTTTCCAATAATGTTCATTATATTGACTAATCAACATGCCCGCGTACGCCGCCACAACATACAAAGGATGATTTGTTCTCACAAATAGCTATAATATGCTCATACGTAATGTCAATGACCGCAAAGAAGTGCGTCAGCAAATTCTCTTCGATGGGCCGAACGAAGCTTAACTCCGTAGTACAATAACATTGGGCCGAAACAGCTTAAATCGCCTCCATGTAACCGCTGTCGCGTTTGGTTTACGACAACTAATGTTTATAATAATATCTCAACATGTTCGTTGCCTCCACGGGACAATGAATGATTCAAGCTTCGTACAGTCAGATGGGAGGACTTAAGCAAGGTCTATGAAGCAAAGCGTCTTTGATATGCGCCATTTAATCTAATGTGAGGATTGCTTTGCTGACAGTGTTCGCCCTCGTGCAACGATCATTCTTGACAATGAAGTTGTTTGTATATACTTGTACTGAATGTCTTCTCTACTACTAGCTCGACCATATGACTATGTATTCTTTTAAACAAGAATTATAATGTAATATATATATATTTATATATATATATATATGAAGAGAGATATATCACGTGTCAACTCCACGTGGGTTTGCTAATTTGTGATACGCTATAACAGGGTAGGAAATAGGTCTAGGGAAAAAACAATAATTTCGAACGATGTTAATTACGTAGCTTAGAACACTCGCTGAGGAACGAACAGTTGATCGAATCACCACCATAGGATTCATATGAGAAACTTAAATGTACAATATATCCGAATTAATTACATCAGGTGCGGATTATTCCTCTCCCGACTGTGCCAACCAGTTGCTTATATAATAAACCCCCATATATACAACGTTCAATTTCATACTCATTGGCACCGTGTAGATGTGCCACAATATTACAAGTTGCAGCATACAGATTGCATTCGACACGGGATGCTCCAACTTTAGCATTTGTTCGACTTGCGTATGGCTCTGCTGCTGCTCTCCGCACGTCATTTGCGCAACGATCCTGGGCATCCTTAGTCATCGTAACGGGCATGTTTCCCTTTATTAGCTCCGCCACCTTCTCCAGCTCGTCTCTTGGCCAAAATCTGGTTAATTTGTTGCAACTCGCGGTCGAGCTTCATCTTATCCTGTCAAGCAATAAAAAATATTTACTCACTAATTCATAGTTGTTACGATGGTCTTGTAACGAATATTTGCTCAAGATAGGTATTATTGCTTACGTAACGTACGCAGCAGGAATAGTCACAGCAAAGCCTGGGGACGGTGAAGAAAAGGTCCCCTGTGACGTTAGTATTTACGTGGACGTCAATTGAACCCAATACTCATAGATCACATGACTTCCTACCTTTCTCTGTCCCTGCATCTGTTGGGCCTGAGGTCCAGCAGGACCCTTGTTTCCAGCGCCTTTCGTTTTGCGGCCTTCAGCCATTTTGACGCCATACTGGAAAGCGGCTTTAGGCAAAGCTTCTTTGCGGTCCATGTAGGCTGCGTACTCCTCTTGCGACTCGAAGTCCCATCTGTAGAAGACAACAAGCAGGCAGTCGCTTACTGTATGTACGGATATTTGCGCCGTCATTTGTCATAGTGCTCGCTCTAAGTTGCCTTGCTGAGCGCAATAATTGATAGAGCGCGCCCAGCAGTAGATTACCCACCGGTTCAGAGGACCCTTCCGCTTGCCATTGTCCATTTTACTCAGGTCTTCTTCCTCGTCCGAGTCAGCAACGGCATCATCGTTCTCCGGCATCCCGGGATAGCACTCACTGTAGTAATCCTCTGCAACGCAAGACAGTCAATGACAGGAAATAACAACACAACAAATATCGACCTCGGCAAATGGCACGTGGAAAGCACAGTTTCGTCGCTGCACCTCCGAAATGTGCATTTTTCGTGAGGGAGTCATGCCATGCTGGAATGACTCAAATGACAATAGCGAAACGCCACAGGCTTCGTGGTTTGGGCGGCAAAGCCGCTCTTCTAGAATGGTGAAGGTGAGGCTAAGGGAACCGCATAACGTACGTCTCGTTACAAAGATATTTTCCTAACCTAAATGTAAAAGAGACAGTTGAATTGCTAGCATGTAATTTCCCATCAACTCACCTTGTTGGGTAAGTCTGGCTAACTTGTCCTTAAATCGGCCTCCCGTTTCCTTGCTATCCCTGCTCACGTCAGCAGCTTGCTCCTGAGTAGCCTTGAGAGCAGTTCTGAGAAGCGCGTCTGATTGCGCTGAGTCGAACGTTTTCTCGTTGTCAAGGTCATCGGTAGACGACGTAAAGTACTGCGACGCTCCGGGTCGCTTGCCTTCTTTGTCACCCCGCTCTGCTCCACGTTCACCGCGGTGATCCCTTGATGGGGAGAAATCAAAGAAAAGAAGAGCAAATAGAACCACGTATGTTTCTTCAAGTTTGAAGAGCACTTCTTCATACTTCTACTGCTTTTCCGCACTGTCTTTCAAAAATTTCAACTTCAAAAAACAAAATTTTGACAGCGTTTAGAATTCTCCGTCCTATGCTATGATCTCAACGTGACGGTTCAAAGCAGCTAGTTCTCAGAGTTCGACGATAGCAGCAGCAAGGGAAACGAATAGTTCCGGGATTGCTAAGCATATCCGGGGTCACTATCTTGCAGATGGAGCTGTGCTCCACACAGAGATATTTTAGCGAAGGCGAGAGAAAGATGGGTCTGAATAAGCTTTCCTATAGCTTATAATGATCTTTTCGCAATCGCCACAAAGCGAACCGGGCTCCACAGATGAGAGAAGCTATTGCCGATAGATGTGTGAAACCACTGAACCATAATAACTACAGAGTGAGGATAGGTCAACCGCCTTACCGGAGTCGATCCCGGCCGTCTTTCTGATTCGTAGGCGAAGTGTCTCGACTTGGTGAATCTCGCCGGCCCCTCCTTGAAGCTCCGCCAGACTCTCGCTGTGGCCGATATTCGCCGGCATCGTCGAAGATGGTGACATCGTCGCGAGGCGCGGCGAGGTTTCGTTGTCCGTCACTTCCCTTTGCTTTAGGGTCATTATCTCCTGCTCCTTTGTCGGCGCCGCCGCGTTTCTTGCCCTTACGAATACTCAGGCCGGACCTAAATGTGTACCGTGGGAATAGTTACCACACAGTTAAGCGCACAATCAAATAGTCATATAGTAGTCATTGTAATTCACTGTTAATATTCGCGAATATCCCCTCTGAAATTCTGAGTTCTTGTACATTCGTAATAGGCCTCATATCTTAATGTACATAGAGATAGACAATGTGTTCACCAGCGCTCCTGCGACACCGCACCCTACACCAGTATTCAAATTAACTACGATCTAATTACTGCACACAAGAATAGCAAATGATGGTCGTTTTTCAGATTTCAAAACCTAATAGCGGGACTCTTGCACGTCTAATTGTTCCAGCAGTTCCGAGCTGTCTTCGTTGATTACGTATATATAGAAAGAACACGAGAGAGGGAGAACGCACACAACCTGCCACCCACCTGAGATATCCTAAAATCTGGGTGAGCTTGTTGATAACGATATCATTTGTGGTAAGTGTGGCAGATGCGAGAGCCATCTGTGGGCAATCCTGTTTACTGCGGATTAGCGCCGTTGGGATGTCGCCTTCCGCCTGGAAGAGGTACAGACGTAGACATGATTATATTATTATTAATTTATCCGTGAGACCATTTTGAAAGGGACGGACACGTCGGCGTGTCAGTCAGTGTCATCATATCTAGACATGTATTCGCGCCTGCCCATGATTAAAAGAACATTATAGTACTATTATATTTCAATCGGGCTGGCCGCGGCGCAGACACCAAAACGAATATGCCGAAGTGTAATGATGACAACCCAATAACAAAACCGAAAAAGCTGCTGATAGTAAGTAATAATATGCTATGTTACTTATGTCTGAGAGTACGAATATAAAAAATAGGCGGGTTTGGGTTCAGGGGCAGTCCATTATAAACGTGTATGGAGTTGGAGCACAGGGGCGAATACAAAAACAAGCTGAATAGCAATAAAGATACAACAAAACATTTATAAATGTGAATTGTTTTCATTTTTAAATGAAATAGATATAAAAAAAATTAGATGTGTAATTCACTTTAAAAAAGAGTAAAGCGCAAAAAAATTATATGTGAAATATTAAAAAAATAATTACAAAAGAGGAGCTTACACTGATGACGATGACGCCAGTGCTAGCAGAATAACGTAGTTGAAACCAGACAAAGAAAAGTTTCAAGTGCACTGTAGGCGCTCGCCATCAGTATGTCAATACTACAATGATAAGAGCAAACCTATTGCTGACCTAAAACCTAGCCTATTTTCACTATCATAATAATTCAGATGTATATACCTCGTCCAATTCCATGACATACGCCATTCGGTGGGGAAGAAACAATTCGTTACGTTCGACGCGTGCCGACTTCTGTGAAAACAGTAGGCGGTTGATATTTTTTGCTGAAATGAGCACACCAGAGAGAGAGATTTGTCGAAATTGGACATATCGATTAGTACATATGATTTTATAACATTATATATATATATATATATATATATATATATATGGAGGCAACAGCAACTCGATCCAGGTCTCCGTAGTGGACCACTAACTATTTTTTTTGCACAATAATTTTAGTTGATTGACATGAGGTATGCACGATAGTCTAAATGTACGCCAATATCGACGTTTTACCAGAAGTGTTCATTAGAAAGCTGTTTGTTTACCCATGGCAGTCCTAAACATCAGCTTGGTTTGTTCTTCAACTTCCTCTTTCGCTCGCTTGTCCTGTCTCTGTTTCTCTTCCTGCTTTACTCGGAGCGCCTCCTCAAATTCGTTTTCCTGAATACGCCGCAGAACGAATGGGACAGAAGTTATTCACTCATAATTCATCACACACAGTTAATCGATTATATGTAACTCAAGTCGTCCTAAGTGGCCACTGTTTAACTATTGCTGTTTAAGCTCTTTCTTCGATGATGATGATGATGTCGTTGTTGTATTAAAATACTAAATTTACCTCTTTTTCTTTGACCTCGATTTCACTTCGAACTTTCTGTAGTAGGGCGTAATCGAGACCCTTCACAAGATGGGTATGCTCTATATCACCACCCAAGAATTTGGATTCCTGAATCAGCTGCTTACGACGCTCCGCTGCATTCAAATTTCTGAAAAGACGCAAGAAGCAACAAGGAGAAATTGACGTTACACTGACTACGTTTTGACTGATCGTCAGTGATCATCCCACTGTCAACGGTGAAGAAAGTTTTCACCTTATAGACCCTGATGGTTATTTGATCGGTTCAGTTTGAATTATCGCTACAATTGCTTGTTAACCTCAAACGAAACGCCGCCCCAAATCGTATAGAATTCGATCAGAGATGGTGTACTCCTAACAAATGACTACTGACGATTTAAGGTCAGGAGCAACCGCGTGATATCCTGCGGCAGTGGCCGAGATCGATTCATCGGTAGGAACAGCCTCGGTTGTCGCACCCTCTCGTCTCTCTTTAGCACGATCCCTATAGCGAGCAGCCAATTCAGCCAATTTGTCATCCTGTAGAGGGCACAATAAGAAAAAGCCGAAACATTTGTTTGTTAGTCTTCCAGTACACGCTAGACCAATGTCAATATATATCTAGAAAGAATACAATACGCGCCATCAATTTCGATGGGATATCTCCTCCAAGGGACTCGAACTTGGGAATACAGCAATAAGGTTCTTAGCAGGTGGATTGGATTCCGCGATTTAGCCCAGTGAAATTTAAACAAATCTTGGTAAAGCTATATATATATATATGTATATATATATATATTGTGTAAACGGCTAGATATGCATATGGATATAGGTCGGAGAAGGAGATATGTTCGAACCTCAGCTTTACGCAAGCTCGCATAGTATTGTTTTTTCTTCTTCCTTTCGGTGATGCTGTGCGATGGCGTCGCGGGGGTGGCTGCGCCCTTTGGTGGCGGAGGTCCCATTGATCCAGGCGCGGAAACGCGCTCCGATCTTCCTCCGGCTGCTGGGGCAGCGCTCCCACCAGCGGGACCACTGGCTCTAGGTGTCATCATCAGTTTACGGAAGTCGGCATTCGTCATGTTCCGTGTCGGTGTGCTGCGGAATAGAGAAAATAAATATAGCTATGATAATAACAACTATAATAATGAGATAGAAATATATATATGTATAGTATGCTAACGCTCCATGTGCGCACAGTTCACGCGTACTGTTGACTATATATTGACGTTTGGAATTCGATTGGTTTGGGCATCGTACGTAGTGGTGATGTGTACATACTCTGGTGGCTGGCACTATTACCGGTGGGTAGAAAAAAGAATTTTTCCATACGGATGAATGAAAATGTGTAGCCTATCGACAATCCATATTTGATAGACAATTCGTCATTTCGTAAGGCGATATCTTAACCCACGGGGGTTGTGTACCATTACGAGAAGCATAGGAAACGTAACAAATACATTTAGATGTAATCTTCACTTAGTCAATACTTACTCAGGCACGGCCGCATGACCTGCCGGTGCTAAAGGGTTGGAGAACTCCATTGTTCCTAGGTCTGGAAACTTCGCGTAGCTTGAGAGTTTGTTACCAAGATTCTCACACACGGTTATAGAGACATACACAGAGTCTGGTTGTCCGCGACACGTCTTGTCACCTCTCTAGCCACCACTCAAATCATGTACGCCGCAAGCACAATTACAAAACAAAACGCAAGAGTGAATAAAGTTGACGAATTTGAGCTGCCTCTACATCCACTCGATGTCCCTTCCTCGAATGCGAAGACCAGCCGTTAGCGCTTACAGTAACGGCATAGTATCAGCCAATGCAAGAAACTATGATGATGGGCAGAACGTTATTCGTGATACATCAGAATGTTCCGTTCTCGTTAGCGGAATACCAAGCGGTGGCTGGTCGATTACACATCACAACAGCGCGCCGAGCGTTCTATTTTCGTTCGGGCCCACATCTGACCACATCCCAGACAGGCGCAACGGTTTCTTGCGGGACACATAAATCACTGCGGAGGAGAGAGGCCAAAAGGGGCGGGCTGCCTTTAACAGAGTTCGCTATCTCGAATGGTAATGTACTTGGCCGTTAGATTGAATGCGAAACAAGCTTATTTCTTTGACATCGTTTGTTTCGAGTGAGATTGGATAAACACTGAACCGTGTCGTATTTTTTCTTTCTTTTTTTGTTGACCACCCACGATCTTGTGGTTGGCAAGTTTATTAAGATAAAATTACGAACCTTGTCGTATCTGGCAAGAATCGACTGATTATAGGGAGAGGTATTTAAGAAATCCAAAAATTCTCCAAAGCCTCCGACAGCAATTGAACCCAAGCTGTATACAAGCCAAGACGATCCAAGGAGCTCAGGTGGCTGTGCACCTTCCCCTCAAATGGTTTGACGTTTGAGGTGAAGGTGCACAGATTAGACAGATTCAGGTGTTTTTTTTGTCAAGAAAGTTCATTCGAGAAACGCCTCATAGAAACCTCGCGCTAGATGTAATCAGACTCGAATCTATCAACAATTGCAAACGGCATATGCTTGCACAGGCGTGTAAATACCTCGGTTGATATTAGATTTATAATTGAGGTGTCATATATATACCGTCCTCGCCGTATATCAGATATTAGATCATATAAAATCACCGTTTATTTTCGGAAGGGTAGTTTCACAATGATTAAGTTCTCGAGAAGGATTCAAGTATATTTAAGTAACACAGCATGACAATAACATGACCATAAAAGCCGCAGTAACAGTTGCATGTACCACAGGATGGACAAAAACAGGAGTCTCCTCTTAACGTTATCCCGTGCGGAAGCCCATAATATTAAATTACAGCAAAATGTTTATAACTACCCGATTATCACACAAAAAAGTTTAAGAATACACGTGGTATATAATATATATATTTTTTTAAACACGAATATTTATACATTTTAGCGGCCTTCTTCACTCCGCTAGTGAACTCATTTGCTCAGGTGAGAGACTGAATCTCGCGAGGATGACTAATCTCTCCTAGCTGACCGGGAGGCTTATAGATGCACGCTTTCGACCTAATTGGCCCGCCACAAAATGCTCTGGATAAATCCATTATACATATCCGGTACCGATCGAATATAGCTATGCAGCTATCCGACATAATATGTTGAACCATACGCCACGTGCTGTTGCTGTTAGAGGCCATGGCGACAATAGGCTGCTGCTCGAAGTAACAATGTCCCATATCGGCGCTGTGGCCAACAAGGGCCAATGCCACATTTCAAAGCTCGTTCTGCCTCTAACCAAAGCAACGAAGTTGATATTAGCTAGGTTCTTATGCTGGCTCAAAGCGATTTAGTTCACATGAAGCATAATGACACCGTGTGCATGTGCGTGCGTGTGTCTCTGTGTGTGTGTGTGTTATATGTCTGGCAACGAATCGATTTTCGTCGTTTGAAGTTGCCTTCTCCTCTCTGTCGTTCCTCCAAAGCTCTAATGGGTTTTGGTTCAGATGTAAGGTCTCGAATTTCACAACGCTAGCTGCACCCGCTGCTGCAAGGGCCGCGTCTGGTCCTCCTCTTCCTTCTACTACGCCTCGACCCTGCGCGCAGGACAACAGACATCCGCTCCTATGAGCAATAGCGTGGGGCCGTATATAAGCAACTCCTTTAACAGCGGCAAGGACGAGGGAGAAGTCTAACTTTTTTATGATTAGGGTAGCTTCTCTTCATGGCTGCGGCGGCGGCGGCTGCCACACGAATGCCATATGTTGAAGTTCATTGCATTGTTACACAGTGGTGCACACGCAGTCTGTATTAACCTAATAGAGGTTTAGTTGTCTGCTTCGTATAGCTATTAGAAGACAGCAGTATGAGCTGTGGCTTGATTTGGTTTGAACGTTAGACTATGAGGGAAGTTTATGTGATACTGCGATATGCCCATCTGTCTGATGGACCTGCATAAATCTCTAGGGGACGTAGCTAAAAAAATATATTAATTAGCTAATTGTAGCTCATTACACATTTCATTACACCGCGAACCTAAATACGGTCACATTTGAACCAATAACGTTGATATGAAAAAAAAAAAAAACGCAAATTCGAAGTGTGTGACGTTGATTCCGTTAACTACAGCGAAGGTCCACTTTGAAACAAATGAACTTAATCTTAGTTAGTTTCACTAAATAACGAAATCGGTGTGAACAGCAACATTATTTTAATCCCTAAAAACCCTATGCGACAAATATTGTGATGGACACATTCAGCTTAATGTAACAACAATCACGTTAGAGTCGATTTTTCAGATAGGTTGGTATTTTTTTTGTATTATATTATTATCCGAGATGATATATCATTGGTCTACTCGAGCATTAGCTGTAAAGAGTACCTTAAACTGAAAGAATCACATAGCGAGAACCCGGCCGGCCGGCGGGCTCAATTCGGCCGAACACGCTGTATCTATAGCATTTATAATGTACTATATGATATACGCATCTTTTTATTGAAGTTAGATCCAGTTAGAATATGTCAGTCAGACTGAGATATGACCACCGTGGTCTCGGTGTCTCACGGCGCGACATACAAAATCATATTAGGTTAATGAGAGTATTCTGAGAGGGTGATTTCAGGCGGAAGCTCTGTACAAACGCCCGTAGTCGTACGCACATCCATATTGATAAATTGAAGCCGTGGCACAATCTGACTAAATTCCACCGAACTCTTCTTTTATAATATTTGTCATATCATCAAATTAATATATTTGATAGGAGAAAAAAAACACACCACAAAAATATCAACAACAGGGCATCCCTCAGACTCAGCTGGGACCATTAGACAAAAACGACTGATTACCTTTTCTGCAATTAGGCTCACGTACACCACGATTGCATAGACAATTACGGGCTACAAAACGTAACATGGAGTCGTACATTAGCCACAAGGCTAGCTTGAGATCCAACCGGTGTGACGACTCCGTCAAGATTCGTTCAAGATTATTTATGAACACACAATGCCGCACAACAAAGATCGATGGGAATCGGCAAACTGACAAGTAAAAATAAAACAACGCGCATCATTTAGCAAAATACAATATAATACTGAATATATAATATAGATATTTGGTCCAATTGTTCTGCACCCGTTAATCAAGTGCCTATAACAAATCGTAATTTGCAATTAATATGTTGCAGGCCAAAAATGACTAGATAATATTCGTATATTTTCACTGCGTTGTGTAGCACAACCACAGGCTAACGATTATACGTTCAAGGCCACGAGTGTGACCTCGCGGCGACACTGGAATCGGTGAACAAAAAGTGGCCGGCTTCTGCAATTATTAAACAATAGACTAGTTTAATTGCTGTGTTACTCAAACGACGACCCCCGCCTCCGCCCTCGCGGCGGTGGTAACGGGGCTAAGCGTGTTTTTCAATCCTTTGCTTATTGCCACCTCCAGTGCAACTGCAGTGCAATACGTCACGTTCGATGCTGCAACGGCTCGACGGACACTGCAGGCGGTTCACCACAGGAGCCTGTGCCTTTGACGCCGGGATAGCCAGCCTTGCTGTACTGTGCTAGAAGCCAATGGGCGCCGTTCATATCGTCCGGCGGCTTTGTACGCTTCATTTAGACCCGCGTGTCTGTATACTAATGTGACCATTCATCATGGTGTAATACCCAGTTGTATCGTATAATATTATCATCATAACCTCGAATCTATTCTTCACACGCGTTATTAAGGTTGATATCCGTCCGAGCCGAACCTAAATATATACGTATATGTATCTACTACCTACCTCTCAGAGGCGGTACAAGCTCGCCGCTGCAAAACAGGCCATGTAACCGTTAGGCAGCCTCTGTCCGCTTCGAACGGCAGCCATAACACGTCTCATGAACTGAAGCTCAAGTTGGAGCACCCTCAAACTCCTGGCCTGGGAGACCCCCCCCCCCCAAGAAGAATGGAATCACACTGTTCTCGAAGCTGTAAGTAGCTAAGTTGTCATATTCCCTGATGAGTATTTCTATTATTGAAACATATTCAAGTATTCAAGGGAAATGTCAGTACCAATCTATCTCATCTACACCGGTAAAGCACTGGACACATAGGCGAATTCGTAGGAAGGTACATCGTCAGCGATACAGCAAACAATTTAGTAGTGAATGGTAGCCCTTTTTAAAGGGAGCCGGGATCAACATTGGGAGAGGATGGGCCACAGGCCTTTTCTCGGATACTCATACTCGTGTTACCGTGGACGGTATAAAGAACTCGCTTGGCCATTCAAGGCGCAAGGTTTGCGGCCACTTTTCCCTGTAGCAGCGTAGGCTATACGCAAACGCCTCGCTGCCTGCTTGGTATACACCTGCTGACCTCTCAGCGGCGTCACCGTCTTCATATCGTCGTAGCATTTCAAATTAAATCTTCCGCGTGATGTTTGCTTAGAACAATAGCCATCGTACCGTATGTCAAACATGTCGCATAGTGCAGAGACAAATGAAAACAGGCTAGGTAGGGAACAAGTCCTATGAACTCTGTTGTTGAAGGATTATTGATGTTGGACAAGAAGGTTCAACACCCAAATACTGGTAGTGTATTTTTCCTGAGTACTGCGATTCGGGGATTCTATTCACAAGGGAGTGCTGTCCCCAAAGAAAAAAGGTGGCCCCGACAGGTCCTTGTAAACAGTAATGTCCAGTGTTAAGTGCTTAGGCCTGTCACATAGGGAAACAGATGAGATTCAGCTTAAAAAAACCCTCTTGTTGTCCCTCGCTCTCCCTCCTCTCCCTTTTCCTTTACTTTTCTATCTGTCCTGAACGTGGTTTTTCAACATCTGTTGTTCTTGTGCCATCCTTCCGCGTCGACGAAACTTGCCGGCTCATCGTCGTCGTTTATGGGCCAGTCGCCTCCTCTCCCTTGCCGAGAAAACTTCGACGCGCATTCTGAAGCTACTAGTCTTCCGGGAGGGGGGGACGAGGAGAGAACTAGTGTAAGATTTAAGTAGAATTATAGTTGGCAAGGCTAGTTTCGGATTATTTGACAATACAGATACGCCGGCATAATTAATTTATTGCATTTTAGTGAAGCGTACAGCAAGCAGCATTGCTACAAAAGCGTGTACGAAGTGGAACGAGCGGCCTCGTTCGGCGTGTTCACATTTGCAAAGATGATATATGCATATACGTACAAGAAATAAAGATGCATTTTCAGCGAAAACTAACATTAACAAATGCCTGTAAATTCCTTAGTGAACTAATATAGCAACAACAAGAAGAACAACCAAAAGGAGAAGCACTTACGTATCTCATTTTACCTATCAAATGAACGACAGCAATTAAAACACGACGCCGAATAGACTTGGCTTATAAAAGGGTATTTATTTCTGAGAAAAGGTGTTTGTTTATGAAGTGACAAAATTAATTTAATACTATCTGTTATTATTATTATTATTATCATCATCATCATCATCGTCGTCGTCGTCATCGTTATTATTATTATTATTATCATTAATATTATTATTATTTGTTTTCTTCTTTTATTTTTTGTTTTCTTTTCTTCTATTTAAATAAAAATCCTAGTCCCTTATTTATTTGTATGCGCAATACAGCAACAAACCTTGGAAAGACCTTTTAACAGCTTCATAAATATTCCGAGGGTGCCTCTCGCTCTCTCTCTCTCTCTGTTTATATCTGTTTCCCTCACGTCATCCATCTCTCTTTCCGGTACTACTACAACTACTGCCAGTCAGTTTCGTGCCGAAGAACGACCAGTCCATGCTCTCAGCCTTTGCTCAACACGTCCCTAATCTTAACACGCTTACGAACTCCAGTCCTCTCTTTCTCTCCCTCCTCTCTCTTTTCCTTTACTTTTCTATCTGTCCTGAACGCGGTTTTTCAACATCTGCTGCTCCTGTATCATCCTTCGGCATCGACGAAACTTGCCGGCTCATCGTCGTCAGCCGTGGGCCAGTCGCCTCCCTTCCCATGCCGCCACCGTCCAGACAAAAAAATGATCCACATCATCACCCATCATTAGCATCGCCATCAGCATCATCATGTTCATTACAATTAGCATCCTCGTGTTCCCACGTCCTTGATTATGATAAGTCATTCTCTGTCTGTCAGCTTCTCTCCATCTTCCAGCTCGATTCCATATTTGTCCTCTGTTCGTGTTCTGCATTGCGTTTGCCTTAAGCGAGCCAGCCACTCTCGATGCCAGCGAATCCCACCAGCGTCGACTCGCCGACCGCCAAGGAACGACTGCAGTATTTTGTTTTCATCGTGCCATTTCGTATCTCAATCTCCTCGACAGCTTCGATCAAGAGCAGATCAATCCACAATACAATCAACGTGGCCACCGTCATCAGGCTTCTCTTCATCGATCAGTCGGTTGAGGTTCGTCTTTAACACCTGCGGTCGATTCGGATTACGCCGGCACGCCGCTCGCCTGTGTACAACTCAGATCGTCTTGTGTATGTATATATATATATATATATATCTTGTACATCTGCATTAATATATTGTTTCACCTACAATCGGTAGACTCGATCTGATTATGTTCTTTCTCTTTGAATCGACCCTTCTCCGCTAGTAATCGTCCAACCGAACCTCGCGAGCTACCCAATGATTTCAGGAGTGTTTCCGCTCTATGGCTGTCCCGTCTCAGCGTTCCAATTGGATACGGTGATGTTGTTCGTTGAAATATTATCTTCTGATTTTGTTTTCGTTATTGTTGTCTCCTAATGATGCGGCCGCGCCAGCAGTTTCAGTTGCTTCCTGTGTACAATATTAACTGACTTGGCTACCGCGTTCCATGCTGCCGAGCTTAATAATAATAGTCATAACAACATTATCAAGTGAGTCAGTCTGTTGAACAGCAGTCACTAATTAGTATAATAATACTAGGTAATCGTGTATTGCTGCTCTTGTCCGCAAATCATCATTTTTTGATGTATCATAATGGTGTCGTATCGCTGTTGTATTCGAAGAGCGCCATATTTCTATATATGCATCTATGTATTCGTATTTATGTCAGAATCTCCATAATGGGTACGCTCCGCAATTTCCCTCTGTTGTGCTTTCATGTCTCTTTGTCTGATATATATATATATATATATATATATATATATATAACACAGAGTCCAACCGCTTCAACATTATTCTTCACCCTCTGTCCCCTGCGTCTCTTCAACGTGATCAGCAAAATCATTTTCATCGTCGGCAATTACCACCGCCACAATCAGCGCGGCGCATTAATTCGTCGTCCATTTCTATAACCGCCGTTGGATGTCAATGCCAATGTCTCTGATCTGTCCGCTCAACATCAGATCAGTAGTGGCAACTTCAGACGTTACCTCACACGTTCCAGTTCGTTCGTTGTCAGCCCGTGGATTTCTTCATGTCCGTTTAAACGACACACTCCCGCCCCGGGGATGTTCATAAGAATGATTCGCCGAATTAAAGCACACGGGAGCGCCTTAGTGTTTTGTTCTATTTACACGCACATATCACATCACCACGATCATAATCATGCGTCAATTCATCTATCCATTCATAGCGCGTGCCGACCTTTCTTACTCGGTCCGTGTTCCGATATCTCTACCAGATGTTGGCCCTTGCCGTGCCGATGTGAGCTAGTTAGTGAGCTCCCCGTCATGTTCGTGTAGCAACAACTAAGGCAAAATATGTTTTGTCCGTTACCTTATATTGTAGATTTATATCTGTGAGTCCGTGAGTCCGGTGTGAGGTATACGTGTTGAACGACAATACTTTCAAAGGGTCAGCCAGTCATTGGATTGCAGCCCGAGTGAAACTAGCGATTCTATTCGATGCCATTTAATCGTCGTTTATTATTATCATTATTACTATTGTCATGATGCAAATTCTAGGGAAATGTATAGCGGAAATTCGCGTTGAAAAAGATTTCCCCTTCATCTTTGTCGCCAGCACCTAGCAACGTTGATTTCTTTCTGATGTTTTTCCTCGTCCGTAATTTTCTTTGCGGTTGGCCACTTCTTCGTGTCCTCTCTCTCCCTTCCTCTCTGAGTCGTCGCTGATGAAAATGGCAGTGGCGATCACAATTGATTGATTGCTCTCATTTAATCGGCTCATTTCTCAGTTTGTCTGTTTAATCTTCCCCGTTCTGCCTGTTAGCCTGTCTGTCATATGCGGTTTGTTTCTTACCAATTTGTTGCCCAACACTCTCGCTGTCTCTCTCTCTCTCTCTCTCTGTTAGCATTTATACCTATTATCTTTAGTGTCCTATATATAGTTTGTTTGTATCTGTCGTCCGTTCATAATAAAATTACTTATAACAAGAGTGTCTCTTCTGATAATATCTCTCTCTCTCTATCTGTCGTTCTTGCTCTATTGTTGTTTTTGTTACCAAGAATCGCCAGGGATAGCCGCTCAGGTAGCGCGATCATCGTTAACAGCAGCAGCAGCAGCAACAGCAGCAGCTCTATTCGTTAGTGTTCTCCCATTGATTACTCTGCAGCTCTGTGTGCGTCCTGCAGAGGTGACCGTCAGCTTTCAGCGTCTTGGCACAGGTCGTCTGCTACGCCAGTTACAAATATCTACCTATTTCTGCCAGCCTCCCTTTGACTGATTCTCTGACTCGCTCCAGTTACGACGAATCCATTCATACGTCCATACGAATCCACCATTCATCTCCACCTATATAAAGAACCGCTTCGTACCTTTGTCTCAAATACGGTTCATCATATGTATTATGTCTGATTGCGCTATGAGAGCAAGTCCGCCACCTTTACTTTAATATATATATATATATATATATATATATATATATATATATATATGTGTGTCTTCGTTTGAAAACAAGCGGCGTCCGCGTCGACAGTGAGCCAAATCCATCAGTTCATCGAGGCCACCCCCCTCATGGCTACCCGCTGTCATCGATGTTTGATCATTGTTATAGGTAGCATTGCTTCTGCTTGCAGTTCCCTTGCGTGTTACTTCCGCTGTTTGCAGTTATTGTCGCCGCCGCCTCCTCCGCCGCCGCTGCTGCTGCTGTTGCCGTGTAGCACTACAGTGGTGTAAATAGTTGTAGCAATACTTAAATGAATTCTAATTGATGAACTTATGAATTCCAGATTTTAGCCACCCCAGTCATCCTTAATCGCCTGCTTTTGTCGTCGTCGTCGTCGCCCTTCCCGTAACTGTACCGACGACGTTTACGCTGACGTATTGCCACTTATCCGTTCAACAGTTGTTCCTTGTTTGCATTTCTGCAATTACATGCAGTTGCGTGTTTATCATTTCTTGTTTTCGTCCTAACCCTCCCATGATCTCTCTCTCTCTATCTCTCCTTCGAATCTCTCTTCTTCACTCGGTTCCTTGTTTCCCTTCTGTTTGTCAATTGGCTACACCCGCCGCCAGCGCCGCCGACAGCTTCAATCAGTTCGTCAGTCAATGCAGCTCCACACTACGATTATCTCTCTCTCTGCTTCTGTTAGTACCGATGTGCTGATGCTGCTGGAGAGGTCCTGCTATGATGATGACGGTGGCGATGATGATGACGGTGACGATGATTCTGCAGTTGCTGTTGGCCCGCCGGCAGCTGCACCCCTGTGATTCTTTTTAGCCGTGTCTCGCTCGCTCGAGCTCGTCCGTCGCGTCGACCCGACTTCTCTAGCGCCTCCTTCACCGCCTGCACCGGGGCCGTTGGGGGTCCCTCGAGGATCCTTTACATCGGCTCGCTTCATCAAGAAATCTTGCGCGGCTTGAAGGATTTGCTCCAACAGTGAGTTCAGCGGCCGGTAGGAACCCCAGGGACCCTCGAGGAGTCCTCACGTACGGAGGGGTGTTTCGGCACAGGCAGAAGCGATCCCAGCCACGTCCTTGAAGCAACCCTCCTGCATACGAAAGGAAAGTGAGAGAATGACAGCAGCATTGAAACAACAAAATTCAGCATCACGCATCGACCACTTCACACTGCACTATACGATATTAATCTTATCCTGTTGCACCTACAACCTGCTTGGGAAACGTGTTCAGTAACAGGACAAAGGCGAAGCCCAACAGAGTTTGAACCCGACGAGGAAAGCCGTTTTTGAGTTGGTGTTCAGGGGTCCTTGTTGGAGTCGTGCAATGGCCATGGACCAAAAGACCAACGGATTCTACTAAATGTGGGAATTAGGGTTATCACGGGGGCCCCCGGGGTCTCCTCTGTGCGGGTCTCCTCTGTTTAGCACCAGAGTGCAAGATGTGAAGGGAGCTTCAATTGGTTTAAACCATTGTAAACTGTTTTTCGAGCTGACCCTCAGCTGTTCCCCTATCTGACAGGCCTCAGCTCTTAACCTTTAGGTATTACTATGAGGACCTCTCGGGGCCACCTTTGCTTATTTTCTGCCTTACTCATACCCGATAAGAATTTTCAGATAAAGAAAGATGATAAAGAACTCCAAAGATTCTCCGCGTCTGACAGGATTTGAACCCAACACACACGTGTCCCTCCGGTCTAGTAGTCTAAGACGCTCACCACTAGACCATCCAGGGGACGTTTAAACCATTGTAGTCGTTGCCTCGGTGTACTCGGGCTTTATTCTAATTAGCAGTATCTGTGTTTCTCAGACTGTTCGGCGTGTTCCGGTCGTTCGAATTTCCCCATTTGAAATTCTCGGATCGCCCGTAGCGACCACTGCTCGTCTCGAAACTCTCTTTCAGCTGGCTGGTCAGCTTGAGTAAGCCTTATATTTTAGAATAGTCGCATAGTTAACTATGCTACGTTTGCGCTGGGCATACAGGATGCGCGATTGCATTTAGACATGACACGCAGAAGTTAGGATTTGATATAGTAAAGCAAAAACTAACGTCCAGCTGGCCCTTGTTTCGAATCCTTCATGACATTCTGTGATGTTGTATCAGAGAGCCTTTTTTTTGCCGGCCCCTGCTGCAGGCGCATATTCAACCATATTGGTTATCGTACATTGATATTACGCCACTCTAATATTGCCGGGCAGGCATTTAGAAGGTTGTTATATAATGAGCCATCAAGCCAACAGACAACATTGTAGGTGTTGGAAGCGCAGGCCTCTGGAACACCGCAAAATCCTCCTTTCCTATCCTGTTGAATGTCCTACGACAGGAAAAGAAAGACGAACTCCATCAGTTCGTATATGTATATATCATATATACATATATGATATATATATATATATATATATATATTGGAAGGGATCAGAAACGACCTGGAGATACTACTGAGCGGTCGAAGCAAGAAGGCCTGAGATGATACCTGATGGCCAGATTACCTGGGATTGCTAGAAAGACGAGGGCGAGTCGACCGCAACAGCGATCCTACTGCAGCGACGACGACAACATGTTCAGCTTGCCTGGACTCGGCCACGGCTGCGGCTAGCGTTCGCTGCTTACCGTTGGCTAACATTCGTTCACCGATGATGGCTGTTAGATCTGTAGTGCAGCGTCTGCGACTCGACTCGGCTGCTGGCAGATAGCTGCGGCGGCGGCGGCGGCGGCGGCAGCCAGCGGAGTTGTATCCGAAAAACTGAAGTCCGCAGGATGGAGGAGGAGGATGTACGTGGAGGAACATGCCGGACGAACCGCCGTGCCGGCAGCAGCAGCAGCAAAAGCAGAGTCAGCAGCAACAGCAAGAACGACCGACGCCATACAGAACATCACGAATGTAGGCGCTGCGTGAAATAGAGGGAAGTAGTAGGGACGAGCGTTTTTAGTTTGCAACTCTCTCAAGGCAGCGTCGGCTCTTGCTGCTGCTGCTGCCAGTCGCCTCCGACGGTCGGCAGAGGCAAGAAAACGGACCGAGGAACGGACCGAGCGAGGGGCTCGGACGACCGGCTTCTTGGTGAGGTTTGGAGGCTTCTCTGCTGCTGTTGCGACCACGGCCGTTGCCGCCAGAAGCGAAAGTTGTCAAAGCTGTGATGGCGCCGGGGATGAGCGCGAGGGGAAAGGTCGCTCGGTGGGGGTTGGTTGGGGTAACGGCGGAGGCCACGACAGCCGACGCGTTCGTTCGAGCAGGAAAAGTTCCAGCTGCTCCCCAGGTGAAGAGGGCGGCACGGGACGAGCGACGGATGATAGTGGACGAGGGGCAACGAATGGAGAGGTTCTCCCCATCGTATCCAAAGTTTGAGGTGTGGAGCCGAACCCCCGCGAAGTCGGATCCCATTCCCTCTTGTCCCCAGAACCCCTTGCCACCTAGCAGTCCACCATCGAGGTCGCCGTCGCCGCTGCTGCTGCGACCGCCGCCGTCACCGCCTCTACCGATGCCACCGACGACGTCGTCTGGAGAGTGAGAGTGGAGCCACCCGTTGGCTATGGGAAAGGTATCGGGGTCATCCTTCTTCAACGCCACGTACCACTTCACTCGCGTTACCCGGAACCAGCCTTGTCTAAGTCTCTCTCTGTCTAACGTCGGGAGCTAGCGCTTGCTTGCTTGGTACACTAAAGAGCTGTTACGCGAGCGGTCCCCTGCCAGCAGGGCGGCCAATAGTGGCCAGACAACCTGCCGCCTTTCCGACAGAAACCTTATGGCATCTCCACCATCACCGCCATCATCAGTACCCCCCTTGTTCGTGTTCATGCCTACTTCGCCATGTGGTCGTGGTCGAGCGGACAGTATGGCTCTCGAAAATACACGGGAATTGCACACTTCCCGCCCCTGCTGTAGAATGCACGGCCAGCCGCACGCCAACGAACAAGTACCTACACGTTCTGCCAACGCGCACATCGTCATCTTTTCCGAAATGGACTTTATTTTTTGGTGGGGAGTGCGAACGGTCGTGCGCCGCCCGTGCCGCAATTGTTGCCCACTGCGCACATGGTCGTATCGTTATTTTTCCCATTAGAAGGCCAACGGGAACCTGTTAGTTTCTGCTCTGTCAATGGGACGATAAAAGTCGATTTTGTCGTCCAGCGTGCGTGGACGCCCTTGGGCCTACAGCGGGCGTCGAGTGTACAGCAGAACGGAAGGAGGCCTGGCTCGCTCTATTCCTAAATGATCCACCTGTCCAATGTGGATCCTGGCCGTGCTTGGTTCGTCTATGCATTATGTATTAGCGTGGTATACGGCCCCGGACCAGCACTAGCAGCAGGGCCCAACAGGCTTCGGGTCCTTGCGTGGTGGCCGTCTCAGCGTCGGGAGATGACACCCCCAGGAGCTCCCCGTCCCCAGCGGCCCATCCCTGCGATGATAGATTAGTGTTTCGGATATTGGAAATATGAGAGTAACATATAATAGGCATTGCGATAGGTGAGCAGAGCAACGAAAAAGGTTGCCACTGATAGGGCAGGGTTAGGCTGCTATTACACCGATGTTTACTATTTTTCTCGATCGACCAACAACGGCGGCAGTGAGAATTCGTTTTTCATCGTCTCGTTGTCGTCCATCAAACGGGCGAACGAACATGAAGCCGAGTGCAAAAGGCGGACCCGGCAGAGGCAAACTTCTTGATTTCAGAGAGTAATTCGCTTCTTCCTCTATCTCCTCTCCTCCTCTCTCTCTCTCTCTCACTCCTAGTCAAGGTACATCCATGCGTCATCGTGAATAGGTGCGGGTTCGACTCCGCCAAAGGGCCCTAGCCTCTGCGTCGGCTGTACAGGCTGAATGGCATACGAGAATGACTTCGCTACAATATCTGTGCTGTCGTAGCGACGGCTGTTAGCGTCACATGAACTCAAAATTGTCTTCTGAATAATTGTTGTTTCAACTACATTTTGGCCATTTTAGCCATCCTATTGAACTTTTCCAGCTCAGCGCCGTCAGTAATCACCATCACTTCTACAGACAAATAATGGCCAGCGAGAATTATTGAGCGATTTGGGGCCAAGTGTGTATAGCGCGCTAGATGTGTGTGTTTGTGTCTTTAGGTTGGACGGGGACTGGTTGTTTTCTCTCTCACGGTTTAAGTTAACTGAACATATAACAACTGTTACCAAATCGATTGTGTGCACGGAGACGAAGCACTTCCCTTCAAGAGACAGATTCATGCGGTCATTGCTACACAGAATTTAGCTACAGCAAAACAAACAGCACACAGACAAGGCGACGATTATTCAGACATAGCTAAATTTCGATAATTTTCTCAAAATTGCTCACACGGCCACGGGGTAGAGTTAATGTCATTAGAATATGACCTTTCACGACACGGTTCGCCATGGGCGAAAGTACAACGCATGCGGCCTATAATGAAGAAGCAATGTTTCAAGGAATTTCGTTGGGAAAACCAGAGCTGTACGACACTTCGGTCATCCTACGCTTGACGTTTATTGAAACTTTTGCTTGGAATAAGCTTAACAATATCGTGAAACCAGCAACTCTGGTACAGTGGCACTGTGTGCGCATATTTTAGCAGAATTTCTCCTCTGAACCCCCGAAGCGTTTTTGCAAATCTCGGGTCTCGCATCTAGTGGTCTATAATCTCTAATACATCTTAGCATTGCAGATGATTTCCCTCTTGGGCACGATTACCAAACGATCGGTACAATGTCAAAATGGACGTTCTCCGGAATCGACAGTTAGGGACTTGCTGTATTCTTGTGGCTTCTGCTGCTGCTGCTCGTTGTCGTTGTTGCTTGTGTCGCGAGAACTCAAATTCTAAGACTTGTCTTTATTTCCAATTGCTATTGAGGCCGTGCGTTAAATCAGTTTCGAGAAAAGCACCGAAAAAGCACCGGCTGAGGTGTGAACTCACCCTGTATACGCGCAACAATATTCGCCGTGCAGCTGGCAGACACAAGTCAGTTTAGGTTGTATGTTCCACCTCAACTTTCGTTCGCTTTCATAAGTTTCTTTTTCTTTCGTTCATAGTTTCGTTCTGTACGTATTGGCATAAATTATGCGAGCTGGAAGCTAGTTCAGCTGGCATAGTGTTGTTGTACCCTGATCACATGCCTTGATGGCGGTTCCGTTGGAGAGGGTCTGGCTGTTCTTGAGCGGCTTTCGCAGGTACGTACGGCGGTGCATTTCGTCAACGTGGGTCAGATACCACGTTCCACCGGACAGCCCGTCCAGCGAGCAGCCCGGCGTGTGCGGAGCTGCAATGCGAAAAGACAGAAGGCGAGCACTCATAATGATTGCGAATGTTGACAGCCACTGCCCATGACAGGGTCTAGATGTGTCTTTGCGTGTTTGTGTGTGTACGGATGATTGAGTATAAGCACTGGTGTACAGTGCGTTTGTTATTGGCTTTTTTCTTTGTAGAATTAATACACGGATAGGAATGATGTTCGACTTGAAATCACTACTCTGGAGTGCGGTATCTTCGTTTAGGCCCGACGACTGCAATATGACTACAAAATATATATGGTGCTTACCGAGGTGGTGCGTCTCTTGTCGATGCTTCATGATAGCAGCGAAATCGGTGGGCGATACTTTGATACGCTGCGCTAGGCGGTCCTTTAGATCGGTGAGGCTGTCGTGGAGAGCGCGCAGAGGCGAATCCTTGGTCACATCGTCGATCACCCGCAATGAGAAGAAGGTCGCGGTAGAACCCGAACCATACGAGAACATGCCGAGCCTCCTTCCCGCGATCGACTCAATTGGCGTATTGCCGAGGTACGAAGCCAGACAGGAGTACAACGATGAGGTGTAGGTGTTGCCTACCTGGTTCGATATGAGCAACGACGGCTTGGTCTTGCGTTCGTAGGTGTCCTTGGACAGGGCGATAAACGCCTTCTCGACGTCCCTATCGAAGATGCTCTCCTCGAGTTTGACGTCCTTGAACGATGCCACCGACAGGTACTCCTCCGCTGCCGGGTATTGCAGGAAGTCATTGAGCACGAGTCGAGCCAGCGACTTTTGGACCAGTTTGCCGTACGGCGCGTGGAAGATGAGCGCGTCGAAATCCGAAAGACGAATCTGGGCTCCTGCAACAGTCAAGCCACAACAGCGGCGGGTGAAAACCCAATGACGAATGTCATTGAGTGAGTGAGAGAGAGAGAGAGAGAGAGAGAGAGCGGAGCGATAAGAACGTGTATATAATATATATATATATATATACAATAACTAGTGGCAGGCAATACAAACATTGTGGATAGGACAACAAAGAA
The DNA here is from genome assembly GCA_019614645.1 of Stratiolaelaps scimitus. Lineage (NCBI taxonomy): Eukaryota > Metazoa > Arthropoda > Arachnida > Mesostigmata > Laelapidae > Stratiolaelaps > Stratiolaelaps scimitus. The sequence goes on along the minus strand of JABWDB010000009.1, from coordinate 9,393,768 downwards.
GCATCTCACGAACAACAAAAAAGGACTCCGACTGACCACGGCATGCTGCTGCAACCTCAGCAGCAGCAGCATCAGTTGGTCTGCCTCGTCATTCTTGTGTCAGTCTCGCGACATCCATGGGCCGTCCGTTACCGCTTTGCCGGTGGCGGTACGAATGACTACGTTGTGCGAACACCAGACCAGCGGCGGACTTAGCCTATCCGGTGCAGAGCGGCGACGCATTCCTCGTGGGCATTAGTCCCCACGTTCCCTTTCGTCCGAGCTCGCAACCCTTTACGCTGGCTGCGAAGCGTACACCCACCCGCATCGCTAACCCGCCCCCTTCCGCCGTTGTACACTGGACACTCGCTACTCGGACGGGACGATCACAAGGTCGGACCATTCAGTAGCGTTCCTCTCTACGTCGGATTCTCTCGCGCGCTTCCACCGCCCGCCGAGCCAGGCACAGTGACCACTTCATCCGGCCACACAGAAGCGTCCACAGGCGGTGACTTGTACGGATCCCTGATCTATCCGTCGGGCCCGTTTCTCATCCTCGTCGCGGCCGCCGGCGCCGCCGCCGCCGCCGAAAATCTCTCCTTCTGTGACTGGCGGAGAAGGCCTGCCTGACTGCAGGGTTGGTCGCCCGCTGACGGAATCCGACCGTCGCAATATCTAGCGGCCGCCGCCGCCGCCACCGTCGTCATCACTTTTCATGTTCGTTCAGCCATTCCCAACCAACCCCCCGCTTTTCTCGCTGTCTGACCCGTTCGCGTTGCCTAACCAGCGGCACCTCCTCCATGGTGACAAGCGACTCGTAACCGCCGGTGGCCGGCTAGTGCCGTCGCCGTCCTCGTACCAGAACGGAAGACCAGCCAGAATACATACCCATCTACCTCTTCAGATCACAGCTTCGTATCACTTCATTCTACTTGGTATCATGTGGACAACCATAGACAGACGGACGAATGAATGGATGGATGGATGGCAGACAGCGGCAACGACGACCACAATCCCCGCTGTGTCCATGCGTCCATACACATATATACAGTGGTGGATGGGTGCTTCGTCTTTCCTTCAGAAGGCCAGCGGCGGGTTCGGACGCATTAGGACGACGACGGCGGCGGCAACAACAACGGTGACGACGACTAGAAACCTACCACTGGCTTAGCTTACGTTAGCCTGGGAGCCCCCTCATGAATTCCCGTCCCATGGCACACACACACTCGCACACATAGCCCATTATCCTTACCCCTCTACCCCGCACTCCGCTTTCTCTCTCTCTCCATACAGAGTAGCGCTCGACCGCGGTACAGTCGGACGACGACAACGCGGCATCAATTCCTACTACGATGGCTGGGCTGTAGTCATCGTCGCCGACAGCTCTGTCACCGAAATGCTATTCTGGGATTTTTCTAGTTTGCCACACTCTCACTAGCCACTTACATTTGTTGTTGGTTGGCTGGCTGCTACTATAGATATTCCAACAAAAACTCACTTTTACTACTTCCCTCTTTATATATATATATATATATATATATATATATATATATATATATTCTGCAACTGCAATCAAGCTGGGAAGGAGAAAGTGGCAGCGTCCGTCCAAGCGAGCGACAATCCAGACAGAAGCAGCTCGGTCTGGTACTCCGACTTTTCTTCAAGTCGTTCGTCGTGAACGTACTAATATGAAACGACAACGAACTTGATTGGGAGGACACTACCCTACCACTAGGGGACTAACCCCATAAGCGTCACCATCTACCAACAGCGAACGGATCCATTCATATTGAAACCCAACAGCACCAACCCAGCGCACTGTGAGGGCCGCGCACTCATTGTGGCCAGCAGTGGTCTACTTCTCTGGCCAGTAACTAAACATTGTTGTTATCCTTGCTGGCATCGTCGTCGACTGCCGCAACAGCTCTGTTAACCTGTCGCATATTGCTGTCTTTCGGAGCGGGCCGTCTGAATGACAGTGGACAGTCTTGGGGTCCATCAGGACCCGGTGTCCATCAGTGTCCGGTGAGTCCAGTGTTTGTCAGTTCATACAAGTGACAACCTTATGATGCCGTATAGACGGCAGCGAGGCGTTGTGGAACTGGTTGCTAGCCATATGCTACCACCACCAGTGTTCCTCGAACCGCCCGAGCGAAGGTGTCCGGGAGTAAGTGAACGAATAGGTTCTGTGTGTTACTAATGCAGGGTAACACCCTGTGTCCGAGATGATCAGCTATAGTCAACGCGGAGGACGACTGGTCGACACCGCCATTCTCATTTGAATGGGCAAACCGTTAGAGCAGCGAAATATGCCTACATCGAAAGGGCTTGTCGCGGATGTTGGCACTGGTGTGATATACACACCGCGTCGAAAGGATAGCCCATCCCCCATGTTTCTGATTTTTTTTCTCTCAACCGTAAGTAGCACTGTAGTTTCGCTTTCAGTCATTCAAATATATCACATTTCAAGAACATTCCACGAATATTTGGCTATCTTACTCAGATGTAGACATTTGATATTGGAAGTTATCGTTCTGAGGGTGCGCCAAAAGGACAGCGCACTTAGTGTTTGTCGAGTTTGAGGATAGTTGACACGCAAGTTGTAAGATCGTTCTCGTACAAATGTTCTGGACCCTTTATCAGCTAAAACTACAATGGGCCGAGGCCGCTAACTTAGTGAAGATGAGAAATAAGTTCATTTCAACCTCAATGAAGAAAACAAGTTAAAATTTGAAATCGCTCGAATTTTGCAAAGAAACAGGACAGTGATTTCGAATTTTCTTAAAGACCCTGAATAGTACCGGGACCAAGAAGCCGTCAGGATGACCCGAAGTAGTAAGTGTGCGTGAAAAACGCTCCCTCCTCCGAACAGCCTCTAACAGCCTTTGAGACGTGCTAAGATATGATCAGGCATCGAAAAATCTAGCTCACACAATACTCAAGCGAAAATGTCAAATTAACATTGAAATGCAGAAGCAAGATTGAGCTTCGCTCATTGGCACATTTAGTGGACAGAGAAGTGGCAAAGTTTGCTATTTGTCGATGAATCAGGGATTCAATCTCAACGGGTCTAATAGACAGTCTTATTACTTCCATGACATTAGGAAAGAAGAGAAACTCCTAAGTTGACAACAAGCTGGAGGTGGTGGTGTAATGATTTGGGACGGTATTGGCTACAGCGGAAAGACCGATTTGGTCCTCGGAAAACGGGTGAATGAATAGTCGTGCCAACCGTTCTATATTATGTTGGAGGGTCAACTTAGGAATCACGCCCAGGAGATCTGTGCTGAAATATTCATCTTCGAACAGGATAACGCCGCAGTTCATATCGCGAATATCGTTAAGGAGTTCTTCAAAACTCAAGACATACAGTTACTGAGCTTGCCCGCACGCTCTCCAGACTTGAATAATATATTAGGGGTGGAAATATGTGTTGTCCGCTTTCGGCTAGAGACACAGAGAGAGAGAGAGAGAGAGAAAGATCGTCCTCAATGGAAAGATCATGAATGATTGTTGTTGCTGGATCTATCTTAAATTCACGGAGGAGCAAACTCGTTCGGTTCGTTTGCCAAAATTTTTTGTTTAAAATTAAAACCATGGAGGTATCCACTGAAAATTAGCGAGAGGTGGACATGGCTACCGAGTTGTGTGAAGCTTTTGGACTAACCTGATTGTCTGTTAAGACTGTAAAAAGGTGGTTCAAAAAGTTTCGAGTTGGGGATTTTAACTTCAAAGACGCGCCTAACTCAGACAGACCTGTTGAGGTAGATGAGAACTTCCTCCGGATGGAATTAGAGGAAAATCCACGAATGAGTAGTGTAATGTTAGCTGAGAAACTGGGTTTCAGGGACCGTGCCATTAGAAATCATTTGCATAAGGGGAGACGGATCTATAAGCTCGGGAAGTGGATCCCGTACGCTCTGACGTTTGATCAGAGGACCCGCCGTCTGACGGCATGCTTCTCTCTACTACAGCGGCTCTCCAAGTGTAATTTTTTGAAAAGTATTGTTACCTGTGATGAGAAGTGGGTCCAATATGATAATGAAAGTCGAGGTCGTTACGGCCCTTCACAAGCAAAGAGAAAAATTAACCAAAAAGAAAAGAGTCTTCTGTGTGTTTGGTGGACTATCAAGGGAATCGTGCATCGTGAGCTCTTGAAACCTGGTGACACTGTAAATGCAGATGTCTACTCAGCTTAGTTAGAACGGGTGCACGCTGCGCTGACCGAAAAGAAACTCAGCCTCATCAAAAGGCACGGAGTCATACTCCAGCACGATAACACATCGCGCGAATTACCTTGGACAGCATTAAAAATTTGAATTGGGAAGTATTATCCCACCCACCATATTCTTCTGACCTCGTGCCGTCAGACTATCGTCTTTTCTTGAATTTGCAAAATTTTCACTTCAGATGTGGATGTGGAAAACGCTATTAACAAGTTTTTTTGCGGCCCAGCCAGAAAGCTTTTACGACAAGGGAATTGTTGATCTGCCCAATCGATGGGCGAAGTGTGTGACTACTTTTAATAAAAAGAGTTGAGTACAAGTCGCGTTATAAGCGTTTTAATTAGCATGCAAAAACCGGACAACACATATTTCCGCCCCTAATAGAAAACCTGTGGAGCGTCTTATCCAGAGCTTTTTAAACATGGCAAGCCGTATCAAACGCTACATGAGCTAAAAAAAAAACATTGGTAGCCGAATGGCATGTTCTTGATTAAAGCCTCAAACGTAAATTTTAAGAATCTATGCCCAGTCGATTAATTGCGGTTCTGGGGAACGGCGGCGGCCCGACAAAACACTATATTTGTAAGAAAATTGTAAGAGATCGATGGTAGAACTCAGTGGTGTTCGACAAACATTAACTAGACTGTACCCCCAAAACGACAATTTCCGATATCAAATGCCTACATCTGAGTTGGATAGATAAATATTCGTCAAATATGATAAATTTGAATGACTGAAAGCGAAACTGCAGTGTTACTTATCGTTGAGAAAAAAAATCAAACATTTTGACGCGGTGTGTATATATATATATGTAAATATATATATATATATATATATATATATATATATATACAGATAGAGCGAATAGAAGGCAAGAAGCTTGCCACAATCCAGCACTCAAACATATGCAGGCATGTCAGGCGTGTTGCGTGCTTGCTCGCTCGTTCGGCACTTTCCCCATGGCATATCGTCCATATACTGCCCATAACACATCGAACCTAACAAACACCGTCCTTAATTTGCCCTTCAGGCGCTAAACTTGTACAGGTCTGAATATATCTATATTATGCTCGCAAGCTCTATATTATATTGTATGTCATATTGCCATTGTTGGAACATATGAAGCAACCCCGTGCAAGATGTCCTAAGTCCATCGATAATGTAGTAATGAACTTCGGTGACTTTTCACGGAAACACTTCATATCACATCATCCTGCGGTATCTAATTCGAGTGATTCAACCGCAAGTCTTGCTGCTCTTTCGTATATCCGTTAGTAGTTTTCCTGAGCGTATAATGCGTACCTTTGTTGATCAACGCAAATTTTCGGCAGTATCCCTGATAGCACTTGTCGAGCGCCCGTGAGTAGCACTCCACCGAGAGTTTTCCGTCAACGGTGGGGTACTCGGACTGCATATCCGGCTTGTAAAAGTCATACACGTGCGCCATATGCGAGGCGCGAACGCCGCGCTCCAACACCAGAGGGGCCTGAAATGGTGACGGTAAACGGAGATTCGATTCAATAGCTGAATGCAGTCATAACGAAGTTATAACGTCTTAATATGTGACCGTCATAGAAATATATACGTCAGGTGAGAAGGATTGTGTTACGTCAGTCTGCTAGTGTTTTCTATTATCTGTTCCCATTTTGTGTAAGAAGTGTCTCACGCATTATAAAGATAATGTTCAATAATCCGCAGATTATTAGCCTCAAATCAATGTTGCACTAAAATTCTCGTTGTGTGTTAACGTGATCTCACGTTCGACAACCGGCCGAAAAGAGGCGATTGGATTTGGTGTGCCGATCTCACGAGACAGCAACCCGACCCTCGCAAAAGGTGAAGATTTAAACGAGCCTGTAGGAGAGGCAACTTGTATCGTATGATGTCAATCGAACTGAAATGAGATTGAGTAAAAATTGCGAGGCGGGGCCCTATCGGCTACCGAGGGCGGTTAACGCCGATAAAAAGGTCCCACTTAACATTAGTTATGGTATGTCTCGTCAGCTGACGTTGGTTAGCTAGTCTACAGTTGCTCTATTCTTGTACGATTGTCCTCCGGGCAAGCTTTTCTAATCATCATTCCAGTTCAACTATCAACATGCGTTGTGGTTGGCCCTCCGGCAGCCCAAACCCTCCGATGTGTTTCATCATCGTGTTCTGTTCTGCTTCTCGCTTTATATCTGCTCGAACCAAATCCTTGGCATGAGACGTCTCGTCTGGTTTTCGACCACCAATCTGACAACCATTCCGATCGTCACCGCCCGTACGAACGGAGGAAAGTACTGAGCGTGCACGCCTGAGTATGAGATAAGAATCCCCGTAGAGCGGCGAGGGTCTGAGCTGGCTAGCCGGACAGGACCGTGTTCCCATCAGCAAAGGAAGGCTTTTAAACGAAGGAAAAGAGAAAGAGACTTCCCGAAGAGGAAAAACCTCCTTGGCGGCGGCGTCGTTGTCGTCGCTGCCGCCACCGCCGCTGTTGGCGTTGTTGCTGCCGTCAATTGACGTTAATCAACGACCTCGTTCTCGAGATCCTTTCCTTCCCCCATCCGCTATGGCCATGGAGACCTTTTTATTCGTTTCTATTTCTCCACTGATGGTCGGCCCTCGTGAGAGCGCGGTTTGTGAGGTGGAAGACGGCGGGCAGGCAAATTTCCTCTGAGGTTCCGTTGCTTCTTACATCTCCTAACACTCCTTTATCGTTTCTCCTAAAGGAGCGAAGCTCGAAGGAGAACAGCCTCAGGCTCAGCAACATCATTACTATTGTCGTTTAGTAGGCGAGTTAGGCAAGAAGGATAACATTTCCACGGGAGCTCCACGGGCTTAGGAGACAATGAGAGTAAATGACTATGAGGAAATCATCTGGAAGATGAAACGGTCCAGTGCACTTGTGATTAATATGTTCAAGTTAGCGTAACTTGGCATTTCACTAATCGTCGGAGTTATGAGAAGGATTAAAAGTTAAAAACGAAATAGACCCATTTATATATTCTAATAGACAGTGAACGACAATGAACAACAGGCCTTTCATCGAGATATGTCTCATAACGAGCCTGCCTCTGGATAGCACCGGAGGTCTCCCCAGAAATTGCCTTAGGAACCAGACTTCAATACGAAAGTTTAAAAGATCCAAAGGCAAACCCACAATAAATTACGAATAGATGACGAGATACAGTTCAACTTGAAGAACCTTCGAGGAAACTGGAGACGTCTCTTAAATTGGACAATGTAAAAGTTGGATCGAAAGGTGTATTCACCAGAGATGGCGATTAACACTTGGAGGTTGACCCATTTCGCCGGCGGACGGAAAGTCCGTGCGCGCTCACATCTATTTATCAGCGCACGAGAAGCCGTGCCGCAGGGGAGTTGGCGACCCAGCGTGACAGAATCTCCCTTAAAACCAAGAAGGTGGAAGTATCAACCCGGCCCATAACGAAGGCCAGAAGCCACCCGTCGTACTGACTCAGGTGTGTTGAACGTTAATAGATGAAATCCTTGGTATACAGGAGGACCTTACGAGGTCCTTTAATTGTGTCCTATTTTATATATATATATATATATATATACGCGTGTGTATTAGTAAATATCGCTTGTATATCTCGTGAAATGTAACACTTGGTGTGCGTCGAAACTGTTGAGTGGATGGTACAAATCGAAACACATACGAAACACTAGTGTGTCTGACTAGGAAAAGATCAATCGACCGCATTTATTTCACCCGAAGGCGTGACGCTTCTCGTAACTGTGAGGTTTCTCGTTAATTCGAATCGAATTAATTTCCAGCAACACCTCGTCGTAAACACCGTAAAGCTACTCCTGCTATTTTGTGTGTTCACCATTCATTCCATGGACATTGACGGCATAAGCAATCAAGGAACGCAGGTATCCTTTTCGTCAAGTACGTACCTTGGGTTTAACGAGCATTGCAACGGCTCCAGCACCTCCCGTGGGCCGAGCGGGCCCCGTTGCATAGATGGCGATATCCGCCGCCACAACGAGCGCCCAGCGACCGTCCCACGCAGACGATTCGACCCAGGCCGCCGCGTTTAACAACGCCTGGGTTCCGCCATAGCATGCGTTCGTCGTGTCAATACCTGTCAAGGGCCAAAACGTGCCAAAAATAAATATGTAACAAATGAATGCATGGATGGATGAATGACAAATCGATACGAATATCTGCTGTTTATAGAAAACGGATCCGATTTGTCCCTTTCGGATTATCCCTTAGAAATAAGTTTACCCTTCGAAATACGCAGACGTAAATTCGAAATTTTGCAATTTCGAATTAAAAACACCCTCCGAGTACGATGTGTTTAACAACTGCGTGCTATAATATGCTGCTAAGCTTCACCTAATTCACTCGATGCCGCTATGACAATGTGAAGGCTAAGAGGTTCGTAGGAATACCCAAACAATACCGGTATCAAAATGGGCGATTGTGTATTTTAAACGATTGTAGAGCTATTTAATAAAATATTCGTGTGATTTCGCTTTTACTTCAGTTCTAATCAAAGCGTGTAATACCACGTCAATGGAGGTGCTCGTATTGTTTTGACTTTGACAGGATTTGTTAGCAATGTTTGTTAAGGTTGACGTCAGCTTCTGTTGTGTCTTCGATAAGATAAGACATAATAGAAGCTGACGTTACCCTGCCCGCAGGGTAACGCCAGCTTCTGTTATGTTCTTCGATAAGATAACCTATTTCCCTGTCATAGGCTGTAGCTAGTCGGGAACAAACAATAACAGGGACACCGGCAGCCGTGTGCTCTCCGTCTCCTTTTGTAACAGTGCCTGCTGGATAATGCGTTAGTAGGATACAGCAATGTACTCGACTCACACTATGGGAACAACAACGTTCTGTCGGCAAGTTGGCTATCGTGAATAGGCGAGAATACACCGCGAAATGGATAAGCTGTCAAAATCGTCGGCGGCTACATATAAGTGAATACCATATAATTGAGATCGACGATCTAAGATCATTAAGATGGCGATTAGACACTGTGACGACATAGTATCTAACATGGTATAATATGCGTTTATCAAATCAAGCATGAAGAACATGTTCTTTTTCCATAAAAGAACAACAGCATATAGTTGTCAGGCAAGAAGCAAAATTGTGCAGTCGGCCCCATGTCTTCTCCCATGCGTTCTGTCTAGCCAAGGAGTTTATCCCTTCCGTGTGAAGGAAACGATCGTTGATTGGTTGCAGCCACCCGAGCCAAGTCTGGTGGCGCAGCCCAACGTAACCCAGGCCAGACCAGCAAAGCTCAGCCAAGTCAACGAGTAGCGAAGTAGAAGATCATAGTAGACGGACTAGTGGTAGTAGCAGTAGAGGAGTAGTAGTAGTGGTGGTGGTGGTAGTGCAGATGTACAAAGGACATAGACCGGGACTCACGAAGACGAGTCGAGTCGAGCCGAGTCGGAGCGCTGCCGCTACGCAGCCGGGGACCCTCTAGCGGGGCAACACCCCGGGGCACGCCCGCGGCCCGACGCCAGGGCCAGAACTATCAGAGAGAGAGAGAGAGAGAGACTTGCGTGCCTGCACGTCTCCTTCTCTTTCGTATTTCTTTCAGCGGAGTGAACTAGTCAGTCGGTGTACTGTACTACTTTGGTGGGCTCGCTCGCTCGCTCGCTCCGTCGCCGCCGCTGGTTCAGCCGCATGCCGCTGATGGTGGCGTGGTAGCCGCCGTATGGGGCCCGTGGCGAATGGGGACCGAGAACACCAGCCGCAGGAGCCTTCGTTCTGCTGAGTCCGGTAGGCATGCCGGCAGCTGTCTTAGTGCCGCCTTAATGCTGCAGGCGACAGTGGCTGGCGTTGTCGGCGAGGCGAGGCGTTACGCCGCATGCAAGTTTGTGGAAGCTGGGACGAGATGATGGCTGCCGCCTTACCCCTGGCCGCCACCGCCGCCAACCCACAAAACCTGTGCTGACTGCCTGTCGCGTTGTCCCGACATTCTTTTCCTAGTCTCGTACACAGCATCCCCCTCCCTCTCTATTCCTCTCGCACTCTCACTCGCTGGCTGCGCCTCTCTTGCTGCCGATATCCACTAGCGAAGTAATAGAATTGATGCTCCTGACGGTGGTTTCGGCCACGACAAAAAAGAGCGGATATTCAAGGGGCCCGAGTGTTGGGGTGAGTGAGGGATGGTGGCCGATGGAAACGGATGCGGGAGATATCTGCGGCTTTGTGGCTCCCCGTAAATATTCAAGGCGGCTGTAAACGGCTGGCGTTCGCTGTCGAATTGCTACATTTTAATATGTGGTGCATAGCAGGGCAGGCGCTTATTGTTAGTTACCCCTCTCTCCCCCGCCCCCTACCCGTATTGGGGTCTTGCACACATAGGCAAACCACAAAATGCGCGATCGAATTCTATCATGCGACCTGTATACCGCATACGCTTTTCGTTGCTTCTTGTAATTCGACTGCTGAATGCGAACTCGAGCAAAACGGGTCTCTGCCTCTCTCAATATCCTTATCAACCCTATCGCGGTATTCTCAAGGAGAAAATAAATGTGCCCGCTCATTCGGCAAGATGCCATAGAATAGGCAGCGGCGGCGTCTATTACCGAGACGGCACAACGTAAGACAGAGGTTTTAGGACTAGGACTCTGTCGACCCATCGACTACGTATAATCACGAACATTCCCACAGGAATCCTTATCTTGAGATCTTGCGCCGAGATGACCAGCCAAGCCTTGATGTTGTTGCTTCACGATGATGGTCGATATTAAACGGCCATATAAGGCAAAGGTGCTGATCATAGCGTAGGTACTGCCGCCGTGATTTTATGTCGGGTGTTGTCAAGAAATGGAATAGACTCTACTGGACCAAAAAAGAACAAAGCACTATGGGGTATACTGTCCACGTAATGGCGAATGATGGCGGCTACCGTTGAGAAACCCGTTATATGAACCTGTGCTCAATGGTAGAGGTTTGCTGACTTATACACACACCAAACATATTAGTATAAACACTACTTCAGAAAAAATGACCTGAAAGTCATTTTTCCAGCTTACGTCAGTGGCTTACGAGCAAAAACATTTGCCGATATTGACTGATATATTGATTTCCCGACAAAAAAATTAGCTCACACCTCACGCACAAATATGCATGACCGACGTTTGAAGGGTAAAAGTCTGGGATTATATAATAAATATCTTGCTGATTAGTGGCGAAACTCGAAAAAAAAGTTTATGCGCAAACTGTTATACCCTGTCGACACTTGTATCGCCACTACGGGTCTCATTCAATTAGATACATATATTCGCGGGCATCTTGTGCAAAAGCAGAGCACCACCGACAGGGCCGTCAACGCGCAACGCAGAATTCGGTGGCATCATATCCAGTGGCTATTCGAGGGATTTTCTCCAGCCAGCCCCTCCCACACTAGCGGCTTCTCACCAGCGTCAATTCGCTTCGGCCGAACTAGTTCAACTTGGAGACGAACGGTATAAACTATGAAGGAAAAAAAATAAAATGTCGGATACGACTCGCCACTAACAGCCAACCGACGACCAAGCCGCCCCATGGCCGTCTGCTACGCGCAAACCTCGCTGCTAGCTCGTCAATCTGGAGTCGTCCAGCGGCAGTGCCGGTTCACCGGCAGAAGGACGCTAGAGTCGTATTCCCTTCGAGGGGACATCGTCGTCGTGTGGTGGACGTCGTCCAGCGAAGCAGGGGACGCGTGCATGGCCAAAAGGAAACCAGTGTCATGCCTGTTCCAGCGTTGTGTGGGTATCTGTGCGGTGGTGATGGTGGCCCGCCTGTGCACTATCCCGTGGCGGTGGTTGTTGCTGTTGTCGGTGGTGGGGGCGGCAGCGGCGTCGGTGCTGCTGCTGACGCCGCCGCTGTAAAACTTTTATATTGACTACGGGTGGCAGAGTAACGTCATGGCCAACCGTAACCGCTCACTAGGGCTAAGTGAAGCTCCATGTGCCTCAGCAATATCCCACTGAACGGGTAGAGTCGCCCCAAGTAGAAGAAAGCGAGAAACTGAAGGCATGGACGGGCAACGACGACGACGACTCAGCAGCGGATGACTCGAGATGCACGAATGAGGTTACAAACCAGCGAGCGAGCGAGCCAATGAGGAGGCCACCTCATCTATCCCACGGATGAGGCTGAGCCGAAAATTTGGTTGAGAAAAAGAGACCCGACAGTGTAGTCTATTCTCTCCTCCTTCATCGATGGAAGGTCAACGTTGTAGGAAGTCCATGCAACGAAACAGATGACGTTTGGCCGTACAGGCCCGCGGGCAAGCTTTGTGTCGCGGGTTTGTGCGAATCCAGCTTTGAAGTTTGAAGGGAATAATATATAGAAAATATGGGTTTCTGCATGTGATGACAGCCTGTTACAACAACTTGCGTACTATGGCAAAGTGAGACAGAAATAAAGTAAACGAACTGTCATCGATTGGAAGGGATCTAGAGTGAGGCATTGCGCTCCCTTGATTCTATTGTATTTTATGTGGAGCTTGATACTGATAGTATTATACCCAGTTATGGTACGACAGACAGTGTGCGAGCATATGGATCTTGTTGTTATTGTTTGATGCTCTCGCCATTGTCACCCAATAATTGGCTGCAAATCAAAACAAGCAGCCGCACTGAAAAGAGCAATGGGGTCCCATGAATTTGAAGCGTCGCCTCTCCTGTATTCTGCCGCGGGAACTCGTCTGGCAGAGGCGCGCCAGTGAGCCAGGCATCGAGACAGAGAGAGAGAGAGACAGAGGGGCGGAAAGAGATAGAGACCTAGCGGCCCTCAGCCAATGAGGGCCAAGTTACTGAAAGGACGGTTGGCTCGTTCCATGGAAGTCCATTGGAGGCTAAACAAATTCCGAGGGCCAGACGCTTTCTGGTTCGCCAGAGGGGCCAGGGCACATGCGAACCCTCAGGCATAGTCGTATCCACCTTCGGCCTGGTAGAGAAAGAAGAGTCCTTCTATTCTCGCCGTCCGCGCTCTTGACCCTCGTCTGCCGTTCGCTTTGGCCTCGCTGTCTTCACCCTCTCTCTATCTCTCTCTATTTCTTCTCCCTTAGTGCACTGGACTCGCCAAGCACGCTCGTTGCCAAGTGAATCAGGCGAGACAGGCCAGGCAAGACAGCAGAGTCACCCAAGGTCGGGAAGCGCCAACGAAGCAGGGAGAAAGAGAACGAATGAGGAAAGCTGGCTGGGTCGACAGCCTCACAACTGACTAAACTCTCGGCCAATTAATTCTGAGTGCGCCTTAGCCTTGGTTGCTTTGCTCGCAAGCAGCTATGAGAGAGAGAGAGGTGGGTGGAAGAGGACATCGAGTGTGTCAGCTTGCCCTTGAAGCCGTAGCTTAGTTTGTCCTTTCAGCAGAAGCGGCTAGATACGTAGAAAATTTCTAGAGGTCTCCAGAGTCCGGAGTCCTACGCCCGAGCTCCAAAGCCCAGCGAGGGAAGCCAGCGCTTTGGCGGGGTAGGTGTGACGTGCTGCTTCGTTGGCCAGCTCGCCACTCGCCTCCCGTAGTCCTTCCCTGGCGAAAAAGGCCGTGCAGCTATCCGTGTTCGCAACCAACGAATACGAACGAGCAGCAGTCATCTATTTTCTCTCTCGCTTCCTCTCTCGCTTTCTCTATTTCTAACGCCAATGTTTCGATCTCGAAAATCATCTCGCCGGAGCGGATTGCTGGCCCGTAGAGGTGGTGGCTATGCTTTGCGGCGATGAAGTAGGTAGCCAGTTCAGGCGACAACTCGCGGGGGGTCTCATACACAACGAAAGGAAACCCAGATCGATAATACCCTAGTTTTGTTTGGCTGCAATGCACCGAGCGCACGAGCGCCCCTTCGACAACCTACTATAGCGCATCCTGCCCGACCTTCCAACTGAGAGGAGGCATTGTTCGAAGGGAGGTTTTCCTTTATTTTTTTGCTTGTCGAACAAAAAAGCGATGACGAAGAAAGTTTGGTTGGAACCAAGATCGAACCAAGCTACCATTTCTCTCGAAACCTCTCACCGTCTGCGCCACCGCCCCGCCGTCCATTGTACCTGTCGCTGCCAGGTCACTTCGGTAGCAGTCGAACATGTTGAAATGGGAACCTGCGGAGAGGCACGAGGGGCTCTCAGCGGGCTGGGAGGCGAGACATGTTTTTTTTTTAATTATTATTATTATCGCTGTGTGCGTCTTACGTTACCATTGACTTCAGAGGATGCTAGACAGTCGCTATGATACTCTTACCTTTTCGACAATTAATTATTGTAGAGGGAAGTAATTAATATTGCTCGGACTACAGAGTAACACGTGGGTCACTGGGACCGGAAAAACGAACATTTTCCTATCATATATAATATATATTTGCTACCATATCTTGAAATAGAATATACAACTGCTGGCCAAAACCTTAAAATCACACTCACCCTCTACGTCGGTGTTATCGCCGAACAGTTGCATGAGCACGGTCTTGACCGATTTGGATTTGTCGACAAGGGTCTCGGTGCCAACTTCCAGCCGGCCGATCTGTGCGGCAGGGACGCCGGTGCGTTCGAGGAGCCTCGATACGACAGTCAGACATAGCGAGTGGATGTCTTCGCGATCATTGCAGAAGCCCATCTTGCTTTGGCCGAGACCTACCGTGTACTTGCCCTGAAACAGAGAACAAACAGTAAAAATATGTCACCGAAAGCTTTTGCATAAAAAGTGCCACGTTACGGGGCTGCCCTTTACCCACTCATCTGGTACAATTCACTCTCGAATTGATTGGATTTGTCTCGGCTGGAAACTGAAATTGGCCCTTTACGTTGAAGAGGGTTACCAGCCAACTCGGCCATTCATACGATGGCATACGACTCCTGGTGACGAACGGAAAATATGGCACAGAAGTCTCATTACAAGCAGCCTGGTCACGGGCAGATACAGAAAGAGGTTAGAGAGAGGCGAACTACCAGGCTGTATAGTGTGGAACTGGCTACGCTAGTCAGCAGCTAATTACAATATCAAAAGAATATTTCGCTCTAGATTGTGATTAATATGTTAATATGATTAAGCATGGCCGGACTGAAGTATTCACAGGAGCACACGTACACACATGTGCATAGATTGTCACCGCGTTAGATACCGCATGCGTGCATATCCCCATGGTGTATTAGGATCATATTCCGCGACGACCATTCATAGCTCGGTCGTTAAGGAAAGACGTTTCCCACCCTGGCTAAAATCCAGAAGAAGCAGATCGTTAATGATGTATCAGCACTCCGTGGCTCGGTATCTAAACAGCGTCCCATATTGGACGAGATCAACATGAACCGATTCTCCTCTAACCCAACAGAAATTGACTGAAGGCTCCCAAAGTGTGCCCACATGTGTGTCTGTGTATCTTAACGGGGTACTACGGGGCAGCCGATCGGACTCCAGTAATGGCTGACCAAAATTGTAGCTGAAAACAACGATTCCGAGCGGTGAGTACGATGGGTACGACGAGTTCAACAGCGCCATCGTCAATGATGCGAAATAATGGGGAAATATCGATAGGATTTCTGTGTGCATGAGAGAGTAAGCAGGAGGGCAAAATCTCAACGCGAAGCGACAAAGGCCACTCAGGCGATCCAGACAGATGGGTCGTCATTGGGATTTGGGTGTTGTTACCTTACTAACGATCACAATGGAGGTATTACTCGCTGCACGAAATGAGCAAGAATACAGATGCGACAGGTAGATGGCTGGTGATCAGGTGTCGGTTGAAGGCGTGATTATCGACTGAATCTCTCGACACTATGCGCTCTTAATGAAACATTTTCGTTTAGTTACTGAGTAGAAATTAGTATGCAGCACGGGGCATGAAATACATAATTTCTTAGGTAACCTATCGTACGAGTGTGACCTATGACCGAATGTGACCTATCGTACGAGATTTCAGATAAATATCTCAGCCTGTAGTAGTTCGGCTAGCAAGCAACAATGCAAGTTCGAGTTGAGTAGTTTAGCACTTGCATCTAACAGTGCTGCAATGGACAATGCAGCCGGTCAGTTTCATAGACATTCCTAAATACCATCACCGAGGGAGAGAAAAAGAGAGAGGGGGGGGGCAGAGTTCACTGGTCCCAGCGTGTCTACCTAACTGCAGTATCTGTCTAGGTCTTCCTTGATTATTCGAGCCTGGACCCCCGTTTTGTCCTTAGTCTCGTCGAGGTTCTCCAGATTGATTCCCACTCACGCGCGTATGGCACTCTTCCTCCATCACCCCCACCGCCTCTTCCAAGGTCTCCTGCAAGGTCGTCTAACAGAAGAGATTCCACCCGGCATCGAAGCACACTAGCGACAGAGTCGGTCAAAAGATGGCTGGCTGGCTATCTAGCCAGCCGGTCGGCCAGATGAATCCGTAGCGACTCCTGAAGCAAGCCATGATGCCAGGAGTTTCGGTACTGCGGGAATGACTCTTCTGCTCGCTTGCCTTGCCTTCCAATGCATAGCCCTACTCGGCTTTGCTTGCATGCCTCCCTTCTTCTGTCTCTCGCTGTCGGCAAATTGTGATACTGTCAGACATGCATGGATGCATGCGTGGCTGACAGTAGAGCTCGCGCTGCGTCGGACTGAACCGTACCAACCTGCTGGCCGGGTTGCGCTATGAGGTTGCTATGAGTAGTGTGTGGGCACATCCCGACCGGTTCCTCTACCCGTTTTACCAGACTAGAAGCAGAGATTGAGGGAGGTCTGTGGGGTTTTCTCCCAACAGCGCCCCCCCGCCCCCTCACCCGCTACCGTGCCACCGGCTGCCGCGTAACTGAACCACGCAAAGGAAGGCAGACAGGCAGTGAACGACGATTGTAGTAATAGTAGTAGCGAATGCCGGCTTCTGGCCCGACGCGGCGAGACTTTTCGTCGACTTTACTACAGCCAGTTGCAAATGATCTCAATTTGCGCGGGAGGGAGCGGGAGCTCGTTCTGCGATCACTGCCGCGGGGCTGTGCTCCGCACCGCTCATTCGCGTACTCCCGCCAGCGCACGCGTATGCGGGCATGAGAACGCGTCGCGAAGCGCGTCTCATCCACGTCCCCGCGAAGACCGAGGTCGCGGATTTCGGGACGGGTTTCCGCGAGAAATGGCGAAAGATACGCGAAGACGGGGACAACGGCGAGGGGAGGGGGCAGCGGAGGCAACGCGAGGAACGAGTAGAGAGTGAAGTGATAAGGCGCGAGATAGATTGAGAGAGATAGCGGGAGAGGAAATCCCAAGATAAGAGATTGCACCACCGGCGGCAGCGGCGGGCATGGTGGTGGCGGTGGAGGCAGCGGTCGAGGGGGTGCCACGCCAAGACGAAGTCGATGGCATGACTATAACATGCAGCGATTGTAGCAGAATCGTGTAGCACAAGGATACTGTTGGGAGGCGAGATGCAGAAAGAACAAGAGTCCGTCATGGAAATAGAGCAGGAGGCCCGGCATTGGTACCGTTCGTGTCGTAGCCATCGTTGCGTTCGCGACCATAACAGTGGTAATTCTACTGCTTCAGCAACAATTACCGCGATGACAACGAACCAGACAGTGAGAGGAAGTCAGTTGGCCGGAGCTGCTGGCGCCATGGACCGGAGCACAATCTAACTAAGACGGCGGCGAAGGAAACAACAAAATAATGACAACAAACAACAACGGGAGACACAGCGGCAAACCGCATAGCAGTCGTAGCCAGCAGCCGCCAGAAGGATTACGACATAGAGATTTCCGCCGCAGCCATCGTCGCCGTCGTCAAAATTAGATCCGCGGCAGCGGCGACAGTTGTCGGAGCGGCTGTAAGTGACGCCACTCCGAAGTGCTGTAGTTGGCTTCTGCTGCTAGCGGTTGTGTTTTCTTTTTCTTCTTTTTCAACTATCTTCCTATCGTTCTTCCATTGTTCAGTGTGGTTCTTACCAACCCCTTATGCTTATCTGCTGTTTCTAGTTCAGGCAAGAGCGCGCGACCAACGAAGCAGGTGAAATCCGGTGACACCGGGAGGGATACATGCAAAGAGGAGAGGGAAGACAGCACAAAATGACGGCAGAAACGCGACCACGCAACAACCGCGCGGGAGGCTAGACCACGGCGCCGTAAAACCGGGGAAGGGCTTCGTTGTTTCTTCGGGTGCTACTGCCGGGTGCACTGGTTGCTGGCGCGTGTTAGCGGTTTTCGGCGAGGGTTGGCACTCGCTAGGTCTGTCCCGATCCGGGCCTGTAAAACACGGATTTTCCGGCCAGCTCCCGGGAAGCTTTGCCGGCTCCTCCCCCGCAAATAAACAGTGCTCACTCTTCCCGAGTCGTTGTTTCTGCTCGTGCGGTCCGCTACGTGAGTCCGCCTCTCGTGTGCAACACTGAACATCTAGCTGAACGCGGGGTAGCTAGATTCAACAACAACAACAGCAACAATGACGACAATACTCGACAAGCAACGATCCTGTTTAGCAGCGTCGCGCAGCGACAGGGACGAGAAAGACAGCTGTAGTAATTGTTACAGTGGGATTAACTGGAGTGTAGCTTCTTTGCAGTGAAACGAACTATTGGCTAAAGAATGAACGGGACAGAGATAGCATCGAACGAAGCTTGGCACAGAAAGGCTTCTGAGTTGTGCACAGCAGATGAATCGCGGCAACACCGAGAGAGAGAGAGAACCAGGCGGCAGCCAAGAGAGACAGAGAACGTCTGTGGGAATCGCCCATGACGACGTTAGATAGCTACGTAGATAGGTAGATAGTGAGGTGGGCGTTGTAGCTGGGAGCTGAGAGAACAGCTCAGCCCGCCGGGCACAATCCGAGGCGAAGCATTGATCTCGGTGTAAGCGTACACTAATTCACTATTCCCTCAGGGATGTCTGCGCCTGTTAGAAGTGGAGAGGGGAGAAAACAGAACAGGACGGTGAAGAGAAGAGAGAGAGAGAGAGAGAGAGTTACCTGTCTGTGCCTTTTGCCCTTCTCTGTTGTCCTACCCTGGGGCGTTCCTGGTTTGCTGCCTGCCATGCAGTTATCTTACGTCAGTGGGTGTCTGCGGGTACGCGTTCGCTTGCTACTGCAGTATATCCCCGAACGAACGCCGTGCAACGCTATTCGCCTATAGCAGCAGTATGTACAGTTTTCTGTAGAGGGTGTAACGGTGTTCAGAGGGTAGGGAATAGATAGTACAGGACGATGTGCGGTTGTCGCAACGCCAGTCGACCGGGGACGGAATACCAATCGGGCCGAACGCCGTTACGGCCGCTGCCCCTGATGCTGCTACTGCTGCTGCGGTGGCCGCTGCAGCCGATGTAGTAGTGGCCATTGCTATTACCACTACTACGTCTACAACTGCAGAAGCAGCAGCGGCCACCGACTACGAATTCAGGTAATTAAGTCTCCCCCGCTGCTATCATTCGTCCCGGGACTGTGCTCTACGGCTCTGCCGACCATCGGAGGCTCACCCCTCGGTAGATTACCCCTTGTCCCCCGAACTCAATATCCGTTCATCTCCCACTTGCCGCTCTGGTACTCGCCTTTACCGACATCCTGCAACCCTCGAATCCCTTCTTCCTCGACCGGTTACCAACAACGCAATTCGACGTTGGCCGGCCTCCAGTATCCGCCGATCATTGAATCGGCTAACAATCGTAACCGACAAACAGTACGGGAGAGCAGAGCAGACGCTCGCACCAACCTGGGCCCAGTCTATCCCCTACCATACAGTATCCCCGCGCCGCGTGACGCATACATCTAGCTAGCACCAGACAGCCTCAGCCGGATGAAACGCGCTCGTCTGGGGGCGTCCAGAGGCGACCAGCTCCCACTCTGCTTGGGAGCAATCCACCACCCATTCGGGCACTTGAGCTTGCACTACATCGACGGGGTGGGACTTGGACTGCTCCCAACCGAACGCGGCAACCGCCGCTGGCGAGGAGAGGAAACAGGAGATGCGGCTAAAGGTAATGGTTCCTCTGCGACGCCGCCGCCGCCGCCAACGATTCGCTGGCAATCCAACCAGCCAGTGACCCGGCAGCAGATCCCAGCTAACCCCAAACATTTCTCCAATCTGTGCTTCCCTCATCGAACGAACGCAATGGGCCGACTACGGTATCACATGTCACGCGCTACAGGACGTAAGCCACGTCAAGTGTTATTTTTAGATTTGTCACTCAGTCTTGCCAGGCCACCAGCGTCACCATCCGCTATATCGTGCCTTGGCCAAATCAAGATCGGCCCGAGTTGGTTGGGAGCCCGAGCTGAGCTGCCCCAGCTTTCTGTCCACTGAATCGCTCGCTCGCTCCTCGCTCTCCGGCGGCAGCGGCAGCAGATGTTATTTATTCTGTCCGTCTCCGCTGCATCGACCCCCAACCCCCCCCCCCCCCGCGCCCAATTGCGTCCCCGCCCGCATCGTTCCGGGCCAGTGTCCGTCGTATTTCTGATCCTGCTCACACGAATTGCATACGGTTCAGTCCTCTTCAATCTATTGCAGCGACAGCCCTCTGTCCACTCTCGCAATCGCCCTCTCCGCACACGGAATTCCTACGGCGTTTGAACCCCCGCCCCCCCCCTAATGTCCAAAACAGCAACCCCAGCATAGCTGCAGTGTGTGCCCTGCCAGCAGCCAGTCTTTTCTAGCTCTAAACGAATCGAGAAGAAGAAGAAGAAGAAGTCTGACCGAAGGCGGATCAAATTGCCGCGTCTTCCCATTCCGTTCCATACAGTCCCCGGCCGCTGCAAACTGAGTTCGTGTTGCTCGCTCCCACGACGTCCCGATGTCCTAGGCTAGCTCCGTAGTCGGCGTACCTCGGCACGAGTCGACCTCGGTCTAAACGAACCAACTGTCTGCCCGTCTCGTCTAGCGCCTCGAAGCGCCAAAGATCTATTCACCTTCTTTGCCTTTGACGACTCGCCGGCCGTCGGCTGACTACATGCGATATTCGTCCGCTAGCCGTCCGTCTGCCCGTCCATCAGAACAGTGTCGGCAGACCCGGAATAGGACGGGCATATATGTACGCACGCGCCGAACGCGTTTGCTCTGGCTAGCTGATCCGCTCAGAAACATAGGGCCCGTAGGCCCGGACAGTCCCATGAGTCAACCACAGCACACATCCTCGAGCGACTACCATGGACCGGAACCATGACCCAGAAAGACCACTCACCCTCAGACCCGTACACAGGCCCACTGTGCAGAAGGCCTACCCACTTTTACTTGCCGCCACTTCTTGCGAGTTGCTCCCTTACGTTCCGCTGGGTAGCCCACGCAGGCCGACAGATACGCGGTCCCTGCGATGACCAGCTGGTAGACCGGCGGACCATCGAGCTGTGGGACCCACCGACCGTCCAACGAAGCGAACAAAATTGTGTTACGAAGCGACGACAAAAAAAAAAACGAGCACGAAATTGAGGGACATGGATAAAAAGCTGGAGAGCGAGAAGAGCTGCAGCCAATCCGTCCCCTCTGCCTCTTTATTCCTTTGCTGGCTCTGCCTTGATCGGCGTTGCCCCCAACTCGTAGTTTGCCGGACGACGATTCCGATGCGCGGCAAGGTTAGTCGACAGGGAGCCGCCATGCCGAGGGAGAGTCACTGCGTGCTGTCCTGTAGCATACGGACCAGTCAGGATGAGCTGACCCTGCCGGCGGGTGGCACGACCTGCGTATTTTATTCCAGTTTAGCTGGGGCTCGTTGAGGTTACCGGCTGCTTCCGTATCTGCGAGCTAAAGCGGCAAAATGGTTTCACGCTCGGAAATTACTCAAACTGCGGAGGCGGCGGTGGTAACGCTGCTGTTGCTGGGGTCACCCTGAACTCGGCCTGGTCCCAGGACTGTGCCAGGCGCAGTCTTGAGGGAAAACAGAAAATCGTTTAGGGCCAGAATAAGTACCAGCATGGGAAAACGAACTAAGAGGGGGAGTCGCTGACATTACGATGAATGAGGTCCTGCAAAAGTCCAGACAACGAACGCATCGAGGATTCACGGAGAACGTACGTACGCTCTATCTGAATTGGTTGTCCTGCCCGGCATGTTGCCCACCTCGTCATCATCCCACACAGACGGACACAGACCCAGAATTCACGTAATGGTCGCTACCCGACCATGGTGGGTGTCAAGGCTCTTCGCGGTGATTCAGCTCATGAAATTGCTCTTGCTGTTGTTGCTGCTGCTGCTGCCGCTGACTGTTCTCCTGTCCGCGCTTGCGGGCCAGCGACTCATCTCCCTCCCGAGTTCGCTTCTGCTGAGCTACACAGCTCGTCGTTGGTCACCCATACGCAGTAAGTCGCATTTTTCGTTATCTGTACGGAGGCCGAACTTCCCCGAAGCCGCGGCCAACAACGGAACAAAGCCGCCAGCGGGGATTTGCAAAAGGGAGGAGATCAGAGAAGCGACGTGGGGAGAAAGGCCTTAAGAGAAGTGGACAAAATGGAAGCATCGAAAATTCGGAATAAGGATTCAGGGTAACGGGTCAGAATTGGAAACAAGACAAAGATGAGAGAGCGAGCACCAGAGGCGGAAAATAGCAGGAAGAAGACGAGGAGCAATAAGAGGATGGGAATTCAGCTGAGGGCCGATAGGGGAAGGGAGGACCTCGCCGGATCGAATACATACGAAGGACGTTTCTCTTACTCTCCCGCAGAACGCCTGCAAAGCAGACACAGCTTTCTGCTCCATCCATACATCGTCACATTGGACATTGTAGAGACGAATGAGGCAAAGGAGTTTTTGCGCGACCTTCGGGCTATGCATATCGGCCTTTGGTTTCGTCGTTGCGTACGGTGGACTCAATTCGGCTAGAACTCAGTTCGCCTTATTAGGTTAAACCTGTTAAATCAAGGCAGAGAACTAGCTTAAACCCGACCTGGCTTGCTGGCCTCAATGGTGCATGTAGTCTGCTGGGTTTGCCCCTGAAGGAAAACCGGTAGCGCGCCGTCTGTGTGCCACGTATCGCACGAAACAAACAAGCGAGCTAGCTAAAAGCAGACCTTCGGTCGGTAGGTAAGCATAATAGATAGTTGTTCATCATCGGCTCGTGTGATTAACATGAACAAGGTTTTATTGAAAAGCACTTGCCGCTCGACGTAAAGAACACTGTGTCACATTGGATGGACATCGAGTGGGAAACGTTACTTGGGGTCCTTTCAGGGCGAAATGTCATTAATGGCTATTACTCGTATTACGCTATATGCCAATGCATCTCTGCTGAGTCAGGCAATTTTTGTAAACCACCACAGGAAACAGCGACAGGTAAAGCGGCTCATTCTGTGCTCATCTGTCCGGCTTATCTGACTAGATAATCCGTCCTCAGTTCGCGCCGGACTATCTATCAAACGGATGAAAAAAGTCCGATAAATTAGCAAGCGTTCCCGCACACTGTAGACAAACAAAAATGGTGCAAATATTATGACACAAATGACACACGCGGCGAATTGTCGCCCATCAGAATCTACAATCTTCTGATATATATATATATATATACTGTGAACGTTTTGGGTTTCCGAAGGCTTCCCCAACTGCGTCCGTATAGTCTGCAGTCGTCAGTTCTTTAAAACAGCCGGGCCCAGTCGTGTCTGTGGCGCGCTGTTTTCTCTGTTATCATCGGGATACGTTTTGCCGTCAGCATGCAACGATCTGCCACCGTCTCCCCTGTACCTTGTGCGATCCCTTCTGGCCTTGTTCGTGCGTTCTTCGTGATCTGCTTCTTCATTCACCACCAACGAGCATGTCGTGTACCCAGCGTACGTCTGTACATCTGTGTGTATAGGTATGCAAGAAAGTGACCGTGAAGGGCAGTTGTTGACGCTCTCTGCGCTCGGCCGCAGCGCCCGCCGTCGCCATGGCCATCATCTCCGTACTCGTGATATTATTAATCCTAGAGGAGCTTCCTATCCCCGCAGAGCAGGAAAGAGCGAGAGAGAGAGACGAGAGAGAGAGAGAGGTTCAGGTGGTTCAGAGATCGTGGCTCAGACGGTGATACCTATGCACTACAGCGCGGCCAGCCAACGGCTATGGCTATAGCAGATATCAAAGGTGGAGCTCCAACCAGGCAACCAGCGGCCGCGGCAACAGCAGCAGCAGCAGTCATAACAGGCCAGAGGTGGGCGAAAGCGCACACGGCTATGGCTTGCCTGGGCCCCCTGGGCACCAGGGCGTGGCCCATTCAGTCGAACAGCAGTCGCAGCAGCAGAAACTCCCTCATCACCCGTCACAATGATGATCCCTTCACCGTCAACGGGCAACTCCTGCGTCTGCCCTCAGTTGGGCGATCTCATGAAGGCACCTGCCCCTGTTTCACGCGTGAAGGGGCCCATGAACGAGCGACAATGCAGAGGCCAACCCCTTGCAAACATTGGGAACACTCTCTCATCGAGCTTCCCCCGATCACAACATGCTCTTGCAATAGTACGGCAACAATACTGCTTTGTGTGTACCTGCCGCGTACTGCAGACGCCTCTACAGCTCGACTATCGCTGCTATAATCTCGGAACAATATCTGTACGTACGTCTGAACTTGCCGACTCAACGTTACAGTTTATTCCCGTTCACGCAAGCGCACTCGGCTTACGTGATATGTGTTTCGCCTTTACCTGACACAGTGCCACTGTGTGCATCGTGAATCGCATGAATCTGTCTTTGTCTCGTTTGGATTGTGTCAATTTCGGAAGGCTGGTCGTTAGTTGGTCTGCGGTGACCGTAAACCAGCAACCGAAAATGACTTGCAACTGATGCCTGCCCCAAGGGGGTGGTATATCGAGGCGATGATATCAGTCGCAGACATTGACAATGGCCACTATATACAGAACGTGCCTCCACGTCTGTATGTCACTGCAGGTCTGCGTCCGTCTAATCACTGTTCATTTGAATTCTGCTTCGCAGAATCCATTAGCTGTACCATCCCTTACGATTCCCAATGTTCGGAAGCCTTCGAGAAATGAAGTCACTTACGAGCATGACTTCAGTTGCCAATGCCGTAATGCCGCGTTCGCATACGTGTATGTCCATCCACTTATAATGGCTACTCTCGGGGGAGGCACAATTGAAAAATAGAAGTCGTGGTTAGTGCCCGTAGAAAGAGTCGAGCTTCCCAAAGAGTTTCTCTGGCCCGGGTCGGTTCGTCATTCAAGAGTCCACTCAACCTGGCGCTCGAGAGGATCCAACCCGCCGGGTTGCTACAACGGCCGATGGCTGCTGCCACTGTAGCGGTGGCAGCGTCACCTTACGCAGTTTCGAAGTTCTTCTCTTCCGTCAGGCGGCTCGCTCCATAGCGCACTCATAGACTCCCAAACAACAAACGATCGAAGTGCAAATAAATAAACCATTTGCTGCTGCTGCTGCTGCTGCCCACTGCTTTCTGCCTCGACGTGGCTCGCTTTTACAACTGCTGATGCTACTGCGCTCTGCTCTACGTTGTTTAGTCTACCGTGTTCTTCGGCAGCGGCGGCGGCCTGTTCCATAACCCGATTCTCAGCCGAGTTTCTTCTCTGGCAAAGACGAGGGGTATGGGAGCTCTATTGGCTCTCTTGCTCCGGGCCCAGAAGAGCAAAGGAGCAAGTCGTCGTAGTGGCGGCCTAAAGTCGCACCGGCAAGCGTCAACTCGATGGAGCCCATTTCGAGCTTCCCTCCCCAAGGCCTAGACCCCCCAACCTTCCTTCGAGGCCCCTCTGAGCTCTGTTGTGGCTCTTCCCCCGGCCCGGTTTTACCACACAGGCTGCACTTCTCCAATTCGCAAAAAGTGCCGTCTGTGTTTCTAAGAGTGTGCCTGCGTGTCCTTCCGCCGTCATCCATGCCACGAAGTGGGAGGATCGGCCGGTTGTACATGGCTTGCACATTGTGTGTCACTGTGTGCTGGCAAGAGCATACAGATGTGCGAGTGTGTCCGCGTAAAGGGCTCGTGTGTGTGCGCCCGGAGGTGTGTGTAGAGTCCAGTCTCCATCCGGCACTTGCTCAATCCGTCCCCGGCGCCCTCGAGCCCCAATACGTCGTGGGAATTGGCACCGGGATCCCTCTCCCCTTCGCGGAGGACAACTTATCCGCAACGCGCAGGCGAATGAAGAGACCAACAAAGCCAATTTTTGGAGTTAGCGGGGTTGGACAATTTTTCACCGCCGAGCAACACTATCGTCACCCGATTTACCATGACTGCACAACACTCCGGTACAGCAGCGGTACCGAGGAAAGGTCAAAAAGGGACCGACCTGTTTCGGTTCGCCAGTTGAGCCCCAGACGGACAAACCCGCCAAACCTCGCCGTATCCGGCCCGCGGACCTGCGCGCCATCTTACCGAGTCCCTGGCACCCATAACAGGCTCCTGCAGCCGGCTCTTAACCCCCTTTCCTATGGGGGTCTCCAACCGAGTCAGATTTCTACCGCTCCCTATTTGCAAGAACCCGTCGTTGCTGGCCAGGCAAGGGCGTCTTCGTCCTCGCCTTGGCCAGCCTTCGCACAAGGCCCACAACAATTTTTTGCCCCTGCTCGGCTCCATCTTTTGAGCTTTTCGTTACGCGTTCCCGTACTTTGGACCGACGCCCGATGGGACTTGAGATTGTCCACTACAGCCGAGACTACGGCCCAGCCAGCCGCTGTAAGCAGTTTTCAGCGCTGCTCGGAAGCAGTCGTCCCTCTCCAAGAAGTACGTACGAGTTCAACGAAGGAGCTCGATCAGAAAAAATAACCGGCCAAAAGCGATACATCCACACGCCGGCAACAATTGTTTCATATAGATGAGTTTGGATGTAAGGAATTTGCCGAGTTGTTGTGGGCAGGGTACAGGTTGCGCTCACTCGCTCATACGTTCACTAATACATACTGCTGTTTGTTTTTTCTAGGTCAAGTACAATTAATTATACTCAAATTTAACCCGTCATTCGTCACTTCTGTATGACGAGCTACGAATACCACCACCTTGACCACAAATTAACAGACTCTATTAATTATATATATAGGATGTTCGGAAAATTATCCAATCCTGTTTGAGACTAACTAATGTTTGAGGCTTAAGAAGGTAACCTTTGCTACGAGTTAAATGCTTGCTACGATTAATTTTTCAGAATTTTTCATCTTCTCTCTTTTTATTTAAAAATACGTTGCTATTCAAAAACACTTTGGTATCTGGGTAGGTATCTGCCAAAAAAGTACAGAACACAATTTCGTCAACTTTGCTAAAAGTCGTCCATACTGTTGCGTAACTTTCCGAACACCATATATATATATATATATATATATATAAATACTAAGCTCGCGTATCCACCAGGGAGCGGCTAACAGAGTATTTTTCTGTGTTTTGTCGAAGAACAAACGGGTTTCGTAATAAATGACGGGTCTCGACACTTACTTACAACCACTGCTTCTGTTGTCGCTGTGTGGATTTTCGCTACATAAGCTTGAAACAACAATTCGAAACAAGGCCATTTCGGCTGCCGTCAGTGTGCTCTCGTTACGGAAAACCAGAACGTCGTCGACTAGCGAAGGGTACGCGGCTAGAGGGAGCTTGTGTTCCGTTTGCAGGCCAATACTCCCGTATCAAGTTGGGCTTTTTATTACAGATACAATACACGCGGCGTATACCTGCTACCTACCAACGTCTGTCTGGCTGTGGCGTGCTGTTCTCTGGCATACGATTCTCTGCTGCGTCGGTGGTTCGTCGATTCCATTGCCCATTTTCAAATAAGACTTCGACAATATACTGACAATAACAACAACGATAATAATAATAATAAATCTAATTCTGCATGCACGCGAATGCACTGTGCCGTTTAGCACTGGCATTTTGCGGTTTAACGAAGATCGCGGACCAGTAAATGCATGTGACGTTCTAGTAAAAGATGGTTATCTATGAAGTTCAACGTCGCCAACTGAAAACCAACTGCAAATTGGCTGTAAGAAATAACCCCAATTAGCAAATGAGGGCACGGGCCCTCGGCCCGCCGAAGAAAGATGCCTGCGTATTCAGCGGAGCAGGCAAGCAACAAATAGACAAATTAACGATGATAGCTGGTGGATTCGCCTTAGTGAGGAGTGCCATGCGATGTATAGTGAACAACAACCGAAAAGTTACAGGACAGAAAAAAGGGCAGGAAGGTCCCGTTTGGCCGGGCACGGCCTGGTGACTTTGACTGGCGTCGCGACGCGGTGGCTCGTTCATCACAGCTGGTTGTGTCGACGGAGGAAGGACCCGTGGAACGGTTGAACAAAATCGTCTTGTGGATGACGTTTCACGCGAACGCCGGTGTAGGTAGATGGAAACGGGAGGCTGAACACAGGCCCGGCAGAGAAGTAGCCAATTCTTACTTGTTGTCGTCCCAAAAAAAAGCGCACAAAGCGCTGCCATGCTGCAATACGCAGCGCGATTCAGGGCTCGCCAGCGTGGCCTCGTCCGTAACAGAAACAGCACCGGGCTTTAGAAGTGAGAGCGGGCGACTGGACGGAACCGTATAGCCTAGAGCGGCCGCTGCTGCTGCTGACCAAGACGACAGACAGAATGCGAATGGGTTTGCCCGTATTGCCGCGGGCAAATTGTCCCTGAAGAGGAACGCTTTCGAGAAAAGCAACAAAGTGAGGCGGCAGAGAAGACATCGGAAGAACTACAGACAACACTACGGAATCGTTCTTCTCGTCGTCAACAAACGCTGGGTAGACGAAGATAAGAGAGAGAGAGAGAGAGAGAGAGAGAGAAATCATAGCACAGCTGAGCGGCTAACACATGGGAGGGGGTCTCCAATAGCCCAATTTTGCGTGACTGTATTGAGGTGAATTTATTTTGACTTTGAACAATGACAATGTGAAACGCCACGACCAGCAGAGGGCGGGCCGGTGCAGTACTTACAAAGTCAACATCTCGCACATAATAATATTATATTGTGCAGTCTTCGCATATGACATTTATTTTTGTTGATGCGAATATATATATATATATATATATATGGCATTTAAAGAACAATCGCAGCTCGATGAGATGTAATATCCGATGAGTCATCACGAGGTAACATTTTATGGCGCGAATTGTTATCAAAATAAGAAAAATGGACAAATTTAACTAGAATGACATCACAATCCGCTCGATGACAAGAGAACTAACGAGAGCACCGTCAGCCACCACACACCCGTATAGACCGATATTTACGTTTGGCTGATTTCCAATTTTACCAGCCGCGCCAGCAGTTCCCATTGTACTCGCCGTCCTGCCAAGCGCAGGACGACTTTAGATTTAAAAAAAAACGAAGATAAAATACAAGGAAAAGAAGAAGCAGTCCAACAGGATGACTTTCATTTCTGACAGGACTGCTACACTTGCTTGTCCTCTTGTCTCGGCGGCTGGACGATGAGTTCGGCAAGACGAAACGTGAAACAATGGTCTCGATCTCGGAGGAAGACCCCAAAGGACGAGGCAGAAAGAATAAACGGCCAAGAGGTAGAGAGATAGAGAGATACAGATAGAAACATGTTTTCACAACGCCCCGGGATTATTCACCCTGTCAGACAGGTAAACAGGCTAATCTCGATACCGCACAGGTGTCATAGCATGTGATGCGCAAGCATTGTCCTCTGGCTGCCCCCGTACGCGCGTAGGAGAACGTATTCACTTATTTGGGTCGTAGACTTTGCCAATATCCCACAACACTGTATCAGTCTGCCGTCACGTGTACCCCATCACGCAAATTGGAGCCTCAAAAGGAATCGAGGACTTAGGCCGCAGTCGCTAGATCCGCTCTACAGTGTCTGCGTAGGCGGACGGCGGATTTGCTGGGGGCCTCCGATTCTGGCCTCTGCGGATTCCTCTCTCCATACCGAGGCGTTCCCGAACCTTCCCGATTCCCTCTCCCTAAGCTATCCGCATGTCATTGCTGCTCGTCTTCCTTTCTGGTAATTCAACGCAATCAGATCATCATCATCGTCAGTAGTAGCAGCCACAAGCACAATCATCCCACATGACGACATGCTGCTATCATATGAATTAAGAATTGCACACAAGAGTTTCCCTGGCTCTGGCCCCTGCACACGAATGCCCACCCGCCCCTGCACCGAGTATTTGGCGGCCGTAGCTGTGCGGTGGTGACAGGCAGCAGAGAGTCAAAGTGACGACCCTCTCACTCAAGTGACTCGGTCGCACGGCGATCGTTGGAGATCTTCCTATCAAATATTTACTCGACAGCGCTTATTTGGTCGTTAGGACGGCATGAGGCGGGTTAACGCTCGGAAGGGACCTGGTGGCCCTTGTATTTTAGAGTCGACCAGCTGGGAGCTTAAGTCACCGCGAGCCGAGGACAGCCTCAGAGCGATTCAGCCAGCCTGTCAATTATATCCTTCGCCATTTCGTCACTAGACATGCCTACTGCATCGCGTTGCTAACTGGACGCCCATGAATTAACTCAATGGACAACGTGCCCAAAGTGTCGAATGAGACGAGTGTGTACTTAAGTTTGTTTTAGCCTTCTCTTTTCTATAATAACATGCTTTCCACATCTGCCAAAACAATTAGCAGACAGGATCATAAAAGAAACGCACTGTTTTTCTACGATACGATATCGTTGCAAATATAAACGATCATGCCAGCACCCACGAGCAGGAAACTATCTCTTTGTTTATCGTTTACAACAAACCTGACATGACAAGTTGGACATCTAAGGAGTTACTGCGTAGCCATCCTCAATGGTTCAACCATCACACCTATTAGTAAACGCACAATGGCACACATGGCGAACGTCATGCCTCTCGCAATGCGTTCAACTTTCTGGCTTAACCAAACACTGGCCCAAGATTTGGCCCCTCTCGCAAGGCTCGCTGGCGATAGGAAGTTAAGAGGGGAAAAGGACGCCGTGGAACGAGGAGTCTCCATTTCGTTTCGGCCACTTGCTCCCTTCACTTAGATAGAACCGGGCACGTTCCTAATCTCACTCATGGACGCGTCTTTGCTCCACTATCCTCTTATCCGCTTTCCTTGTGAGTAACGTCGGGGGACGCGCGCAACGTTAGGCATGCCTAGATCTTTACCATGGCATTTCGCACCTCTCGACCCAGGCTATACACGCTTCCCTTTTCTCCTCACTTACCGTCTCGAACGCCCGCCTGAACCCGCCGACCTCGTTTTTGACTTCTCGATCTTCTTCGTTTCTTCCTAGAAGGCTCTATTCCAGCCCGAAACCCCAGCTGATTCTTCGTCCAAGATCCTGCTGTCCCGCTATCCGGAATACACTCTGTTCCTTCCGTACACCGCTAGAGCCGCCGACATTTCGAGCAAGCACCTCGCTCGAGATGTCGGCGCATGTCGAGCACGCTTCTTCGACTCGAGCGTTCTTCACGTCACGTCAGTGAGACGCGCGACTGCCGTTCGCGTGCAGGGCCCTGCCGCGCGCTAGTCCATCACTGACAGCTAGTGCCCGTCCAGAACAGCTGGGGGGGGGGGGGTAGCCGTCCCATCCTATTTTACATTGAGACTGTGGAGTACGCGAAGGTGGGATGGAATTGCTAGTCTCTGGAATTGCAGGTGGAGAGTTGAACGAACCCCTCGCGCCTACCTCTCACCACCGGCTCACTCTCGTAAGGAGCGACATAGAATCTCTAATCTATTCGTCACCTTTCGTCTGGCTACTCGTGCAGCTAGTCATCTATGACGGCAACACCACTGATTCTACGCCCACTGCGGCGATCGCCGGCCATAGGCTACTCGTCTCCGTATACTATATATATAGTATACGGAGGGGGTATATATAGTATACGGTTATATAGTATAGAACCGCGGCTACCACATATATATATATATGGTAGCCCGCGGTTTGCTTGTCCCACGTGTCTTTTCAGCCGACCAACTTCTCTCCTCTATGCGGTAAGTTAAAAACCAGAGCCGGCTGCTGCTGCTGTTCGGTGTATGCAGTCGCCGTTATCCGAGCCGCAGTGGCGAGCATCTCCTTCTGTGCTCCTCTGTTTTTCTCAGCGGCGGAAGGGAGCAGCTGAAAGGACGAATACGGTCCCCGCAGCAGCGGAGTCCGCTATAGAGAAGATCCAGATAATAATAACGATGATGATGATGATAATAATAATAATAATAATAATAATAATAATGTTAATAATAAAAAGCAGACGAAGAGGATGAAGCAAACGGTGACAGCGAGCAGAAGGGAGAGGAAACAGCAGCAGGAATCAGAAGCAGCAGCGCATTGTGAGAAACCACTTCATCGTCAGGACCAGGACCAGGGGGGGGCAGCGGACCGCCAGACTCTCGAACCGAGGGGTGCGGAGGCAACTGGGAAATATGCGGGGGGCCACCCACGAACGTAACGCCTGCTGCAGCAAGCGTTGCTGCTACAGAAGCCACCTTAGACCCTTCTGGCAACAGAGGACAGCCACGGAGGAATCTACAACAGTCAGTCCCAGGGCTTGCTTTCTAGGACAGCTTCTGCTACTGCTCAGCCAGAAGGAGGAGCCCGCTCGCGCCTGGGTCTGACCCGAAAGCAGGCTTGACAAGCCGCCCAAGGATGTTGGATGACGTGGTCTGTCAGTGTACACTGTATGAGAAACGTAGCGAGTGTGAGTAAGAGAGATAGAGAGAGAGAGAGCTGAACGAGAGTAAAAGCAATTCATAAAACTTCCCCTAAAGCATTAAGCGACTCCCTCCGCTGTGCCAAACACTGCCAGTGTTAGTTGGCCCCCGCAGGCATATCACCGCAGCTATGTATTTATCTGCAAGCCGCAGGACGACAGCCATCAATGCCGCCACAGATACGAACTGTGTGGGGTATCGTATTGAGAGCGGAAAGAAAAAGCTCCGAGGCGTTTTGTACAGACTACAACGATGATGTCAATTCGGTCAATAATCGGACAGCGTTTAACAGTAGAACAGCACATGTGAAATCAAGGTGAGTGAACTGATGAAATGCGCTCATTTGTCATCGTCGTCACTGAATGCAGAAAGTAGAAATCGTTTGACAATCAACTTGTTTGCTTAATTGATAGACTATTGAGGCTACTGCTACTGCTGTTATTGTTAACAGCTGGCTGAGCCCTTTTGTTTCTGCCTTATACAGATCGTGTCGTTGGCCGCAGATGGCTACGCATTATTAGGGCAGTCAGATATCGAGCGATAAAGGTTCTATATGCCAGCTAGGCGGTGTCTATTGCTGCCCGTTGCAGGATCTAGCAGGAACCTGTCGGCAAATCGCCCGCCGGAAACCACAATACGAAACCGGATGGGAACAATGACCGGTGACTTTCCACCGGTCATCATCAATTAAGCATCTGCAACACAGACACACCTGTACATCTGCGGGCGTGTCGATACCAGAGCCGCTCAATGTTCCCGTGCGTTACTGAAAGCTGTGGCGTACGACCGGCGTATAGTGGGCAACAGACATCGACGACAGATACAACAGCAAGCGCAGGCATTTAACGAGAACACACAGCTGTGGTAATGCGCACCGGCCGCTCGGTAGGTGCAGCTACAAGCTGGTTACGATGAACAGCAGAAACAGCAAAACAGAGGCAGAGTGGCAAGCAGATAAGCGCAACCAGAACCCGCGGTCAGGCCGCCAACCGTCACTGAGCAGGCCTGTCCACAAGTTTAGTGCTGGGCTAGGGACGTCTACTGGAGTACGTTAACGAGTATAGTCGAGACCTAAAACTAAGATTGCCTGTTTCGTCCTTCGAAGTGGTAGTGGTCACTGGTGTCAAGGGGGCTAATTTGCTTCGGCTCTCGCTCTCTCAATCTCGCCGTTCCTCGTGTCTTCCTATATATATATATATATATATGTGTATGTGTGTGGAGCAAAGCAGATCTGCTGCGCTTGCTTTGAAGTTGTGTGTGTGTGTGAGAGAGAGAAAGAGAGAGAGGTAGTGGTGCCATTGGGGCATTGGTGACACCCCGTTCCGCTCTCTTCTACCCTGTTATCCCCTGAGTTGTCTGCGTCAGGCAAACGATACGATGGGTCCGCCCGGCCCGATGGCCGCAGGGGCCTCTTAAGAGACACGCCCTAACCACTATAGTGGCACACTGTTGGCTCTTCCACTTCTACACTGATATCAGCGTCGAGCCAAAGCGACATGCGGCTGATAAGAGATTACGACGTGGAGGTACCAGCACAGTTCCAACAACGAAACCAGCCACAAGCAGTAGAGACCGACCACTTGCCCAGCCCTGCTGATCGTTGGTCTCCCCTCTATCGGCTGACTTGAAGGTTGGCCCAAGCGACGAAGGGAGCGAGAGATACACCCTATGGCGTAGAATAGCACATGGCTGACGAAGTATAGCCATGCTACCGGTTAGGGCGAACGTTCATCGTTCCGCCATGCCACAGCACGCAGGCGTCTGCCGGAGAAAACAGGCTGGCAATGAAGCGATGAAGCGGGAATTCCCTTAGGCATCAAAAAAGGAACGGGGCGCTGCAGGCCGGGCGCGCCACCAGCAGACGCCAACCACTCGGACGACGACATTTCTTCGGACGAACGTCTTCCCGAACGAACCGTCTCGTCTCCCAGCCCCATCCTCTATACAGTAACCTTCAGTAGAGAAGAACTGACTTCCGATAGCAGCGAGTCCCCCACGGCCCGCAGATAGGATAGCGAATGGATGGAGAGCGGAGCAACCCCGGAAAATCCGAGAAGGCGAAAAAGAGACACGGTGGCGGCTAACCGCAGATCTTGTCGTGCGGTGCGAGCCCAAATATAACATAACCTCTACCGCTCTCGTCCGCCGTCTCTCCTGGAACTCTCATCCATCCCTGACGAACTCAGGATCTCGTTCTTTCTGCAGCACGAACTTGCGTAGCGTCCTCTCGGTGTCTTCCGTTGGGGTCTGGCCGGACCGGCTGCCGAAGTGTGCATGGGCGACATGGGGCTAAATGACGGGGGTTGACGGCGATGATCGGCTGGCGATGGCGCCACGAGAAATCTCGCCGACTTCGCCGCGTCTGGTGCTGTCAGCTGCCTTCTGCTGCCTCCGAGGCGTCCTTGGCGACTCGGCTGCACTACGTCTAGTCGTCCCGAGCACACCTTATATCATACGAGAGTTCCCATACACCACATCGACGAACGGTACGAAAAATAAGTCAGCTCCTATACTAATCGCAACGTCGGAAATTCTCCGAGCGGCCCTACGGACTAACCAGTCCAGACAACAGCTTCGAGCTCAGCAAAAGCGAGTTTTCTCTTTGCTAAATCTGCGCCGGCATTGGGTCTATTCGACGGTCAGCAGACGGACTCGCGTGCCAATCCAGCTGTGGCTCTATCCGAGAACTCGTTTTCGGGCTTTGGCGTTACTACGAACGGTCAGCCGACGCGTTAGCCACCGCCGAACACTCCCACACCTACTCGCTGCCTCTGTTCCTAGATCGCGGCCAACAGTCGAGTTCTACCTCACCACCGCCGTTGTCTTATGCAACGATCAGCTGGCGGCAACGATCAACGGATTTATGCGTCTGCAAGGCTGCACGACTCCTGACTGCCCCTGGCCAGAGCAAACCAGTCGTGCTTCATTCACATCATTGGGGGCGCCTATTAGAATCGTTATTCGGCGAGTAGTCGTTGCTCGTTCGTAGACTTGCTCACTATTGCACTGTCCCCTCTTGTCTTAGCCCGCTTCGTCACCCCTCGCTCCTGGTGGGCGCTGCCCTGCTGACATACGTCGCCGGATGCACGTTTTTCTCGTTTACCACCCTCAGCCGTGTACATGCACGACTCTGCTACACGAATACGCGGTGGGCGCCCCCCCCCACATACAGCGTACACGTGCATACTTGCTGGCGTACTCGCGTACATATTATCGCTTCGTCGAGTGGTCGTGACCCCTTTGGTCTCCTGGTGCCGGTGCGGCCGCTGTCGGAGTTGCCGGCGCCCGTCGACGATACGAAGTTTTGTTGAGGCTAACCAATCGGCAGAGGCAGCAGCAGCAGCAGCGGCAACAGCAACAACGACGATGACGACAAGAACAACAACTTGCGAGCCAGCGCAAGAACGAGAGTAGTCCAAATAGGAGAAAGGCAGTCGACACAGAAGTCTGGTGGCTGGCAGGGGCGTGCGGGACGGGGAACGAGGGACGGATCGACGAAACAGGGCAACGACGGGAGAGGGCAAAAAGACGAGAGTTGCTCGCCCCCCCTGCTGCTGCTGCTGCGGCGTATACTGGAGACGACAGTCACGCCACGACCGAGCTAGCAAGCGAACGAACGCCAGCGTCAACCAATCTTCGAAATCGAGGGCCAGCCACGCCAGAAAGCCTGCACGTTAGCTCGTGAGCGAGGTGGGGGCTCGCGGGGCTGGAGGGGAGACAGCGGAGTAGGAGCCAGGAGCGACAGCGGAAGCGACAGAGGACGATTGAGACAGAAAAAGCCAGTGAGAGAGAGAGAGAGAGGACAACGAGAACAAGGGATGAAGGCGGCGGATACGGCGCTGGGAATACGCTGCTGTACTTCTTTCTGCCCGTGCTAGAATCCCAACGGCAACGGGGGTCCTGCTGGGAGCAGGATGCTGAAGTCGCTGCCGAGGCCACGCGAATACGACAGCGCCGCCTGCTGTCTGCGTTGAACTGACAGGTACGGAAAGCAGCCACGCGATACAGAGCGAGAGGGGGAGAGAGAGAGAGAGAGAGAGAGAGAGAAAAGCACTAGGAAGTGACGCTGTTGGCGTCGGCGTAAACAACACATGCGTCCACGAGGCAAGAGCTGCCGGGAAAGGGAGGGGCTGGCCGAGAGGGCAGCTGGCTTCAATGGTATCGTGCGCATGTGTACAGGATGGAAGTTCGAATTCGAGCGTTCGAAAATCATCTGCAAGCAATCTAACGAACGAGGGCGAACGAGGGCTCTTGTATTTTACATGAGGGATATGCAATATCAGGGACAGACGGAGGAGGCGACAGGGGTCGGTTTTGGCGAGCTATCGGATACGATCTACGATGGATGATAGGAGAATCTAACGAGTATCGAGCTCGCAATGAAGGCGGCGATTTCCTTGTGATCAGGCACCGGGTACTATGTAGGACAAAGAGATCGCTGTGTTGACGCCCGACTAGAAAATGAAAGAGAGGAAAGGCAAGGCGAGTTGAGCGAACGAACATAGATCACATCAGGATGCGTCGACGAAATGGTAAAGGTAAAGCTTTTAAAAAGGTAAACTTTGTTTAAGGAGTTGCCATTTCACAATGCTTAAGCTCCCTTATATGTCACGCAACGCGGCTCGAACCCGCCGCCACCTGGTTTTCGACAGCCAGAGACTTTAGCCGTCCAAACCGCTGGTCGAGTCAAACGACGGAATTTGCTGCTGTTTATTGGCGTCCGGTCGTGAGTGGCTGTACACTAGACCACTACGAGCAGGACAGTACCGGGACGAATAGACAAGAAAGGCTTACAGCAATAATAACATTTCAAGCGAACGCGGAGTTTCGCTTACCTTGGTACCATAGAATGGCTTACCCTTGTACGATGTGTTCGTATAACGGTCAGGTTCCACTCTGGACTGAGCGAATAAAACTGGAGCTATTTGCCCTTCTCGAGGAAAACGCCGCGTATTGTTATTGCAGAAGGGAGTCGATATCTCAAATGCTATCGAACAGCTAGCAAGTCGTCGTTGGCTCCGTGAATAACTGAGCTGAGTTCTCGCTGACCAAACGCAAAGCATTGGCGCTTTTCAAAAGATTCCGTGTGCAGCATCATACGAGGAAGGAGGAAAAATTATCGACGTGCGACGTTGATCTCCTGCGTATGCAGAGAGAGAACTCAAGAAATCCATCATTGATCAAAGCATTTAGACAAGTGAAGCATTCCTTCTGAAGCCGCTCCCTTGCATTCGCCCCTTGCTGGCTGCCGTCAGTGGCGCTCCGTCGTGCCAACACAACAGTGTGCTCCCGCGAGCGAGCACACATAGGCACAAGTCGGTCTCCTTCTTCATTCAAAGTGGAACCGGCGAGGCATTGCTGTGCGGCAGCCGCAGCAAGCAGTGGGAAGCGGAAAAATAGCCTTCAAGAGGATTGAGAGAGTGAACCTAGAGCCGCAAACGAACGGAACAGCGAGAAAGTATGAGAGAACAGGACGACAGTCAGCATTACTCGGGGTGGATAGCCCCCGATGAAGCAGCTGAGGCAAGCGAACGAGCCAGCAGTAAGTTCGTTGCTTCGTTGCAAAGCGACGACAACGAACGACTGCGAAACTGGTACCGCGATGCAAGGCAGTACGGCAGGCACAGCTCGGCGAGAGACGACTAAGCTACGCAAGCGAAGTCAAGCGTACGCGGCTTCGTGTGGCGAAGGCGTCGACGGGGAACGGAAACGCGGGCGAGGCGTAGGACACCGAACGCACGAAGGGGTAGTTGTGGGAGTAGGCTAGCAGCAGGGGTCGTATGGAGGTTGCCGGCAACGGCGGCTGCGGCGGCTGCAGCAGCTGCGAGTTGAGGGGTTCTTCTCCAGAGGGAGAGAGAGAGAGAGGAAAGAGAGGGAGATGCGACGTGAACGGAACAAGGATGTGTTCTTTCCTGTAAGCGGCTTGCACTCGGCCACCTTCTGGTAACGTCCCACACCGAGCTATTGCTACGGCTACCATCGCTATTGCAACCAGCAGCGTCCACTGCTAGCTAGTTTTGCCAACTACTACCAGCAGACGGCTAGGTTCCAACTACCACGGCGTACCACTATTCCTCGGCTTTTATCTCCGGAGGCCAGCGGAGCTGTAGCCAGTGGTAACCGTCAGAAAAAGAAGCTGCTCGTCTGTTAGCCTGTAAAACCACTGAGTATGTTCCGACCAGCAGACATCTACTTTGCGGAACTCGGCGGGGACTTTTATTTTCCCGCCTGCTCTAACGGTTTCGCTTCCATCGTATCCTCGTATTTCGCTGCTTCATGACAGCAGCAGTTGCGAAAGACAGCCAGACCGCCAGGCAGCTCTACAACGTCAACCGCATTTTGCCCCCTCCGGCAAAATGTTAACTATGGTTACTAACGGTGGAAGACCCGGCCGTTCCACTTTGCAACAGAATCTTAGCCTTCTTTCATTGTGTCCCTCATTCGCTATTGTTCCTTTAGCTAACACGCGAGGTGTAATAATGGTTGGCAAGTCCGTTTCTAGTTATTCTACTGAAACTTCGTAAGCTAGCGATGTGTCTCGTAAAACTGTCAAGGGACACTCGGCCGAGGAATACTTATATGTATATATTGGTAGGAATATCCTGTGATGCACACATATTTATATATGTATATATATATATATTTTTTTTAACTTGGATGTGTGGTTACTTTGGTTGGTACCTACTTTCGTATTGCTTCAACTACCACATATGTGTCTTGCAGGAATCGAACCGGAGACCCTACGGTTCCAAGTCCCTGGCGCTACTTTCACGCCATTCCGCTTGACGCACACATCTACATATGCTCAGCAAACTCTCCTCACCTACAGTGACGACAACACAGGAAGGATACACTCAGGTGGGGGAGCAGGAAGCGACGAGGAGCGCATTTCAGCGCGTCGTTCCGGCATCGTCTGCACAACTGATAGGTAGAGAGAGAGAAAGCTGGCGGGCAGGCCACCTCATCTTCCGGCCTTCTTTATTCAGTAAGTAGCACAACTCACAGGATTGCAGGCCTGGCTAGATGCAGGCTGGGATAACATGGGCTGGTTAAAACGAGTCATCTACTGCTGGGCCTGGCCTTCTGTTAGTTCGGGCCTATAGGAGCCAGTTTCTCCCCACTTTGCCCCACTGGAGAAGAACCTCGCACGGCGCGCGAGAACGGAGAGAAAGAGAGCTATTTGGAAGGCCCTTCCTGAAAGGATGGCAAGCAGCTGGTAGAAGACTGCGTAAGTTTTGCCGATCCTAGCGACGAACTACCGATGGAGCTTCTCCTAATACCCACGGTAACAACCACCATCGGGAACCCGTCATTTTTCTCCATTGCCCCACGAAACAACCAGCTATCTAAGCCACCCAATCAAGAGATGGTGCTGTACGCATAGCGAAGAGGAAGTCAGGATGATCCAGACGACGGTGTAGGATGCGAATGACGGGTGATCTGCATCGTCAGATCACCCGCCAGCCAACAGAATGTATCAAGGTTGTTGCGTCTGGAACTGGTCAAGAGCACGGTGGGATTGTGTAGGTCCATTCTACCACGATGATGAAGTTAGTGGATAAGCCTGGCAGTAAGTGAGACCGCCTCTGCGGCCTCCTCTCCGGCTCTCCTGTCAATCCTCCAATTTACTCAGGTTGGTGGAGCAAAACGAGCTAGCAACATCGACGAACAGCAGTAGCCAACTGTACAACTGGACGAACGAACACAGAGCAGTGATAGCCGCACTGGTAACCGTAGACGAAATAACAGTGGAACGCTTCGATGCTATCGGCAAGCAGCTCTGTGTACTGTTCGGGAGAATAGGTTGCCGTAGCCAGGCTTAGACGAACTGGATAGAGACAGTGCGTTTGGACAAGGGGACCTGGGCCTCGCTTAGTTACGTTAAGCGAAGACGCTGAGGGCAAAGCTAGGCTACTCGATTGTGGGCCTCCGCTTCGCGTGATCCTTGATTCGGCTGCAGACTGAAATCCACTTGGGTGAACCAAGTGCGCTCAAAAGCCTATACACAGCAGGCTTCTATCGAGTTCGACCATGGTTTGGGCCGCTAGACCTGGCTACGGCCCGGGCTGACACTACACGATGCCTTCGCTACTCTATCTTCGTTCTTTCTCTCTTTCGGTTCTTGTCTCTACGACAGTTTCTCCCTTTGTGCCGCTTAGCCGAGGCCCACGTCGGGGGGGGGGAGGAAGGCACTCGCCGGGGCTCGTTGAGGGACAGCGTACACTAGCCGAAGGTTGGATAGTATTGTACCTTAAACTACTCAGTGCCCTTCCGGCAGAGTCTTTCGTCTCTTTCACACCACCGGCTGGCTGCGGGAGTGCAGCTCCGTATAGCCGGGACCAGCAGGATAGAAGCGACCAGGGTTGGTTGAGCCAGGGTCGTTTTCTCGCTGGCTAGTCTCAAACTACTGCCTGCTATAAGGTTTCCGACGAACAAGCGATTTCAGCATCCGCCAGCGAAATGAGGGGATGAACGGCCCTGGAGCGCAAGAGAGTGAGGTAGGAGAGAGTTGGGAGATCTAACTACTTCCACCACCGGCAGCCTCTATGTATTTCTCTTCCCCTTTCTAATTGCGGCTTAGAAAGGTAGGCGATGCTTGACGGCAACGGCCACATGAAAAGGCCAACAGCCGAACTCGCGGCCGACAGCGCAATCGACTCACGAAACCAACAAGCGCATTATAAAGTCGAAGTGCTTATGAATGAGCGACCAATCCAGTCTAGGAGATATTTAAAGCCTTCC
Organism: Stratiolaelaps scimitus; assembly: GCA_019614645.1. Lineage (NCBI taxonomy): Eukaryota > Metazoa > Arthropoda > Arachnida > Mesostigmata > Laelapidae > Stratiolaelaps > Stratiolaelaps scimitus. Next base: position 9,352,381 of record JABWDB010000009.1, on the reverse strand, counting down.
GTCAACAGAACTAGTCGCCAATACTGGTGGACCAGGGTATATATATATATATACCTTTCAAATTGGCCCATTGGACAAGCCTAGATGTCTGAAAAATTTAGCTTCGAGGGCCATAACTGTGCGCGTCCTCTACCAATTTCGATGACTACCAACATAATGTGCGTTGTAAAGCTCGTCCCAAGCACCCAACCAGCCATATGTTTACCCATATACATTGAGAATGGACAGCCTCAACATCGATGAGAGTTCCCGTTTTTCTCATCTTGAAACGCTCTATGCTGTGAACGCTTTATGCTGCAGCCTACTTTGTTTCAGCATTGTGAAGGGTCGTTTTCGATACCTGCTATACGTCTACATCCAGTAGACGATAGTTGAATGTAGGAGAATTTATCTACAGAACGAACAGGCTTACAAAGGACAGATTGTTATATACACATGTAGACAAAATGGCTTGAATTACGCTTTCATAATATGTACGTTAACAGCTTTGGTAATTCGCGCAATGACAAAATATCGCAGATGCACTTCTTTGTCCTTCTTTCGAGTGGTCCTCTGCTTTCGAAATCAGTCTGTTGAAAAGGAAGCGCATTATAAAGGAAACCCTGTCTTGCTATTGTACTGCTTCTCTCGCATTGAAAAGCTTCCAGCCAATGTCATATGTATAAATGCTGGGATATTTGCGAGCACCCCCGAGACGTGGGAATAATTTACATCGTTTCTATTATAATATATGTCAACTAATTGGGGAACGATGTTAGGATATATTCTCGCGAGTCGCGAGCCCGCTTTCGAATGCGGTCGTCCGCTCGGGTAGCACTGTTTCCAGCATCTGGCATACTATTGTATAATAGCTGCTGCATTATACTGTACCAATTGCAGCAAGGGCGATTCATGGAGTCGTGTTGGCGTCCCCGACTAACTAAGCCGTTCATACTTACCAGCCAGGGGTGAAAACAAAGGCTATATGGATATTTCCGTATAATGCGTAGAACGTGTTGGCTTCCTCAGCAGTACGCCCTACGAGGATCGGGAGCTTGTAGCCATATTCTTGCTGATTATATGACTGTGATTTTGACGAAGGCGATTTCATGACTCCTTCTACGCGAACAATTGATAACCGATTGAGAAAAAAATACAGTGATATATATAACACTAGCAAAGCCACAATGAAGGTCGAAGAGGTAGACAACCAGTGCCAACACGATCAAGTTGTGGCAGGTTAATTTCTGCGGGAGATCCAGTGACACCACAGGCGCAGCAGCGGTGGCCTTGGACCGGAGTAAGATCCCAGGCTATGCTTGCTGGTGAGGCGGCCAGAACGATCGCTTGCATCCCCGACTGGCTTAGGCTTGCTGCCTGTCTCGCCACCTCTTTGCCTCACATGGTCATAACGATGGATGGCCGAGCACTGTAGGTCAAGCGCGTGTGCTCGCCAGATAAGCTGGAGAAGCCATACCCAGTGGCGCATTGCACTGTGTCACCACGACAAGTACCACGCTTACAGACAGCAGCTTACTGCTGCTGGTGCTGCTCAAGCAGGCAACGGTCGGCGGCCGGCCACCTTTAAGGGTTCCCCAAGCTACCTTTATAGGCCTGCCTCTATAGCAACAAAGAGGGCCTATGCAACGCCAAAGGTTCATATCAACAAAACGCCACACGACACTAACACACACACACACATATATATATATATATATGTATGTATATATGTATATGTGTATATATACAAACACACGTACACAAATCACCGAAACTGCATTCTGCACTTACAACTGCTCTTGTGCTGATTAGCCGTCGGCGGCCATTCTCTGGGCCATTCTTCTCGTTTGTTCGGCACGAAAAGACACCATCTACCACCTCATGCAAATGGGTGAATTAGCCACGAATGACATCAACAACAAGGTGACCGCTACGCCAAAAACAACAAAGCCGCCCGAGCAATCTACTGCCTAGTGGGCTGTTTCTTCGTTTGCACTAATATGTGCCAATGTTCGTAGCAGTGGGTGTCTCGAGAAGAAAAACAGGTTTTTACAGCGTTTTCACCCTGTACCATGTAGCTCTAGATAATGTACGATATTTTGTCACTTGCTGTTGTTGTTGCTGTCTTGACAGCCTACGTGTATCATTTGTGGTACGGCACTGACAGATGGCCTGCCAATCGCATTGGTGTCAGGTAGTCGAAGTTAAGTCAATATATAGTATTTTCCTATACAATTATTTCTGTCCCGCAGCTACCGCAAAGAATATGCACCTTGCGATCGCATAAGGCACGGCTACGCGCAATGAAGCTGGCCACCTACCGGCCTACAGACACCAGGGCTTCTAACACCGTTGGATAGTGCTCACTTGTTAGTGAATCCTGCACGTGCCTCGTTCATTGTTATGCTGGACTGTCCGCTTCACCAGGGAAGGCTCGCCAAGATACACTCCCACCAGGAATACGTTACTCGTATAGTGGTAGAGGGTAAATACGGCTGTGCTGGTTAGCACAATTCATTCAGAAGCAGGGTTAGCCATCAAACGCTGCGACAACGTCAAGGACCGGGCTCGATGTCGTTCGACTCGACGTTGACATTGAGCGTGAAAGCGAGAACGAGTACTTTCCCTAAGGATTGAACACACCCAGGATAGCGGTGGTCACTGCTGGCCGGGACGGTAGTGCCGTGGCGAAGGGATTTGGACGGAGGGGTTATGCCTACATCATGACGATTGTGTGCGGGAGATGGCGAAAGAGAACGAGAGAGAGGAGAGAGATGGAGACGGTAGCCTTATGGCCATCTCGTGGCACAGCCGGCTGACCGAGGGCCTGGCCGAACGGCCAGCTGATAGCTCGAAAACGACGCAATGAAATCGGGATTGTACGCGTTGGTGGCGGCCTGGAGCACGGCAGAACTGAGCGTCCCGGTCGAGCTCACCATCTGCCGCCACGTCAACCGATGTGATCGCACGCCCCAGCCGTTGGCTGATCGAAGGCTCGCTTTCTTCTACGGGTTGGGATTCCTCCTGCCGAAGCCAATTCTTTGCAGAAGCCGGGGACCCGACAAAGCGAAAGGGCCCTAGTAGAAGGACGCTAAAGGCGACCAGCCAACGTGCAATGGGTTCACGCCATTGCTAGCCGATATAGCCTAACGGTATGGGGAGCGTTTACATGCGACTCGTCACATGTAAGTGCGACCGTCCAGCTATTATTCTTCTATAGGCTTCGTTCGCCACAATAATATGATACAAACCAATGTGTCGCTTTCGCTGCCGAAAGATCCGAGCGGCCGCAGAACGCGAAAGGAGAGGGCTGGGCCGTCGGCGGCATCGACGCCGGCTTGGGCCTCCCTTCTCGTTGTCATATGGCTATTGTAGCTGGTGTTGACATTATGCAGACGGCACAATGATCCGCTGCCAACTCGCCGACTCGGGCACAGGCCGACTTTGGTCACTATGGATGCCAGTTTTTCTCACGGAACCATCTTGGCCGTATTTATTTCCCTAATCTTTCCCTCTATCGACGCCAAGTGGCGAGCGAGTGAGGCACTTGTCACTGTGTCATGTCTGCTGCGCTATCGTTCACCCTCGTGTCTGGCTAATAGCGTGTTCGAAAAAGAGAGAGAGAGAGAGAGCATGCGTAGCGGATGGATGCTGAGAGGGGTTGAAGGTCTATCCATAGATATAACGCAAGCACGGGAAGGTGGGCGATCCTCGTGGAGAGTCTCCGAATTCCCGAAGGTCCGAGCAGGTCCGTGGCGACGGACTCACATAACCCCCGTACCGTTAGAACACTGTCCATATCGGTGTTCATCGGGAGAGTTTTATGGAATGCGGCTATTGCTCAATTACGCGTAAACGTATGATGGAAAATGGTCAAGAGCGAACGTTCGACTTTATCCTGGGATATTCCGCCGGCCAACGAAAACAGCGTTTCGAATGAGGAATAATGAAAACTTTCAAACGAAAATCTCTTTCTTTTCAATTCCCTTTTGTGCAGCATTGCTCCCGCCTGTCTATTCGGTTTGGATGAACAAAAAACATTAAGCACTACCTATTTGCAGTGACAGAGTGAACATGAAGCATTCATCTGAGTTCTCAACGTAAGTTGCTAGCTGGCCTTCTGGTCTCTTAGATAGTTTTGCTCCACTAAATGCCAACAGCGTAGCGGGCCATAATGTAATGCACTTACGTTGGTCTTTGAATTATTCACTTAAAGGCAAAAAAAAATCCGAACCTGTGTGCCTGCTAACCACTACTTACAAAGGACAGCGAGATCAAATCACCATATCATGAACCTGCTTTTCTGTCAGGTTTAGTATCTGTCTGATCAACGGGAAGCTCTTGGCACGAACGACGTTCAGGCTTGGATGAGCAACGAGGGACCGAGAGAATATGTGGGCGAACGTGTTTTAGAACGCCCCCGCCCCCTGGAGGCGCCATAGAGGTACGGACGGCGCCCGGAGCGCAGAACACGCACAACCACCAGCGTAGTGAGACTTTGAGGGACTGGATATGCCAGATAGTGTTCCTCTGGCGTTAGTGGCCCCCAGACTGTCGGCCTTCCGTGACCGACGGCCCTCCAGTGTTTCCTGTGATCGACCACGGCCAGCCTCAGCACGAAGCGCGCCAGCCCCCCGGGTGACACCGCTTGGACCTGGAGGCGGCTGATCATGTCTAGCCTAGGTAGTCTTCTGCGCCTTTGTCGTGTGTCGACCGACCTACTTAGCAACCAGCCAGCTGAGGCTTCACTTTTCCACTTCCACATGCACCCCTATTGGACCAAAGCTATACTGGTACAGGTTACACAAACTTCTCTGCTTGATTTCGGCATTCTTCCTCCGCTTGCGCGCGCCAATATGAATTGATCGTCAGGGACAAAAAGAGACGGGCGACGGCTAAAGAATAAGGGTTCTTGTATTTTCCCCTGCTGGTAATTTTTGCCGGTTACCCGGCAAATTCGTGTCATCACTGCCGTCGAAACCACCGTCAGTGTCCTCGTGGTAGTCCGACGTTGAACGATGTGCGAATGTGCATTCATTGATGACTGTTACTATGTTCGTCAGTTCTGAACGCGACTGCGCGATCAACCCAAACTCGGAGCAGAACAGAAAAAAACGTCGGACCATGTCGTAATCGTCGACGAACTTGTCGTTGTTGTCTAACTGGCGCCGCGTAGCAGTTGGCGCACCTTGGGGGTATCCTGAATCCCAGCTTCCAGCCGCTGTCGGCTCTCTCTTACCGCTCAGTCGCTAGACAATCACTCGGTCTGTCTGGAACCCGAAGGACGAACGAAGGCGGAGGCGCGGCCGCCGCCGAGGGGAAGGGACTTCGGGTTGTGCGGGGCAGTGGGGGTAGTGATTTGAATCTTTTTTCCTACTGGCCCCCTGCCACGGGAACGTACTGCCACTGCTATTACTATGTCCATTGCCTTGGCTCGAAATCGGCCTCGTCGCGCCGTCGCGGGCCGCGCCTGCCTATCTGTAGAACGGAAAGGAGCCCCGTAGGGTAGCGGCGGCAGTTGACGGTTGGGTATTGCTCCGAGACAGGAAGGAACGACGTGGTGGGAAAGTCTGAACGAAGTAGTCGCGGCTGCTGGAAAACGGGAATAAAACTAAAACAGCGAAGGGAACGGTGCAAGGGAAAAGGTGCGAGTAGTCGCAAGGCTGGAGGCGGCGGAGGCGGCGGCGGCGATGACGGCGAGAAGGAGGAGAAGCCGTAGGGAGAAGATGAGGAGGAGTGCCAGGTTAAGCTAGGGAAGCTGAGCGAGTGAGCGCCGACCATCGAGCTCCGAGCTTCGGCCGTCCCTGGCTGCTCGTCGCTGGAAGGATCCGTTGCCTTCCTTTGCCTCCGCCCAGCCCCTCCGGCCAGCCCACGTACAGCTTGGCTGACTCCTTGCTCTGGCCGGTCTTACAACGGCTCTGCTCTCAACACTGCGCGCAGACCCCGAAGGGCAGCAGAGAGTATAATGGAAAAAAAAGCTACATTGATCACTAACCAATCAGAAAAAGAGGGAAATCGAGGACGAAAAGTTAGACGCCCAGGGCCGTAACGGGACGACTGCCCGATACGGGCAGCCCCGTCCGTCGTCGGCTGAAAAAAAGAAAATCGCCGAACACCAGCTAGACCGAGAGGCAGCATCGAGGCAACGTCAAGCAAGGCTAAGGGGTGTTCCTTTTCCCGATTCAGCCAAATAGAAGAGGCGAGAGGAACGACGAAGTCCCGATTCTCCAATGCGCCTCCCCGTGCACATCGAGGGAGAATTCTCGAATTCCATCGACTAGGCGCGAGACTATTCCAGCGACAACGGACAGCGGCAGCGCGCGTGCTGGCAACGATTCCGCGCATGAAGTGTGTGTGTGTACAAGCCTTGTAGATTCAAGCTGTCGCGGCCAGCCTTATATTTGCCGGAAGCAGAAAGAATCTGTGTGATCAGTTTGATATGTTCGCAGCTTTTGCTCAATCTTTGACTTCTCCCCATCGGCAACAGCGATGACAGCGACGATGACAACAGCAACGACTACCGTTATACACTGCGTGAGCATCGAGGGGAGCTTAGCCCGGCCGGTTGTAGTTTCACGTAAAGTCACTACGTAAGCCACTCGTAACGGGCATCGTAATCTAGCTAAGGAAGCATAGCGCGAAAATACGGAAACAACAACCGCACACAACTTCATCACAGAGCATGGCAACATGCGGACGTAACCTAGGATCGAGAACCCAGGACTCTTCGTTCAGGCCTTCTTGTCGTCGGCAGCAACGAATAGCAACCCACATCAGCGCTCGCTGGCATCTACTTGCCTCGAGTCAAGGTTGAGTCGGATCATGGCTCATTTGCCCATCATGTTTTACAGCCGCGGGTGCCGCTGCTTCTGTGGTGTCTGAGTAAATTTTAGCACGCATCCAGCTTCTTCTATGCAGCCGGCGAACGAAATTGCGTTTCCAGAGCAAGCTGCGGTCGAAGATTACGGTCGCCCGATTTCCCAATGAAATGAATCTACACCAAGCTCAACGTATATTAGCCATATTCAATCATCATATTCCAAATTTCACTTCGTTTTAATTTAGCACTCAAGCATCATATGCCCGAGTCGCCTTAGCACGCATTTTTATCCTCTATACATGCGGGTCCCATCGAGTTTACCAATCAGTACAGTTTTACCGTTCATTGGCTCCTCCAAGGTACCCGTTCAACAGCTGACCGCGCATATACATATACATATATATATATATATATATATATATGAAGTACAAGTTCCTGTGAGAAAGCACCCATTGCCGCAGCAACGTCCTGCCGCAACCTTGCTCTCATGGATGACGCTGTGCCATTCGACCGGTCAGCCGCTCCAGTTCATAAGACATAAGTGGAAATCCGCGGTGACAACCACATCTTGTGCTGTTCGACGTGGATTCGCTATTAGAGCAGAAACGCGACCACGCTAAGATGGCCCTTCGAGTTCGGAACGAGGATGGGCGTTGTTGCACGCCCGCTCGTCCTCTAAGAATATCCAGCCACTGATGCAGATGAGCTTCGCTCCGTAGAAAAGCGTACACCGACGAGGAAATAGAGAGACGGTGGTCGAAGGCAGTGGTTTGGTTGACAACACGAAACGCTATTCCTTCCAATCGTTCATACTGGTTGAAGGGAGGAAATGCAAGCCTTTCATATCTTGAACGTCATTTTTTGCCTTCCCTATCTATCTTTCCCAGCGTATTCCTTTCTCCCTCCCAGCCCGAGCCGTATCGGCAACGCGGTGTGCCGAAGCTCGGGCATAAGCTCTCCAGTCCAGTCCAGCTCAGAAATGTGGCAATACACTAAACGGGACAGATCTCGCGAGAAGTGGCGCGTAAATTGAGGAAACACCCGGCGACTGCTACAGCGACGACCGCCATCAGTTAGCTCGCGGCTACCGACGCTAGAAAGGGATGTCATCACGTTTCAAAACTGCGCGTTAGTCAACGCGATGGCCCCAGCGTCGACCACGTCTATGATCGTTGGACTAGGCAGACTCAGTATTCACACATGCGTGACACGCACATGCTCGGTGAATAGCAACGTCCCTAGTTTCTACTGCTTAACTCGCTAACTCGAAGGGCTGTTTCGTCTGGCGCTAGTCTATCGCTTAGAAGTGAAACGCTACGAACGTCGAGAGCTGAGGAGAGTTCTCACCAGACGACTACCAGATACCCGGCGACATCCCGTCGCTGTCGCTGGGTCGTTGCTCATCACCCGCCCCCAATGTCTATCGTTTAGCAAACTCTGCCTCCACAAGCAGTACCCCTGACTCACTCACACACCATCCCGGCTACTTCCCAGCTGCTATTTAGCAGGAAAGCCCAACAACGCCTGCTACCTACATCGTTTACGTTTGCCCATCCCTCAGTGCTTATATGTTCCAACAGCAGACGGTCCCGCTACGTTCGGAGACCATTTCCAACACCACGACCAGACTCCATACCTGTCGCTTTATCTAGAGTTTGAGAGGCTTTGAGTTGATGACAAGTCGCTGCTGTTGATGAACAGCAGCCAGTCCGTTCTCAAAGGCCGTCGCTTGTAGAGAACGCGGAGAAAGCTGCTTTGAGTCGATCACTCTGTGGTTACTATCTGTGTACATACGCTAGCTATCGTTTTCAAGCACTGTGCTTATCACACTGTCGAGGATTCGCTGTGAGGCTGGCGTGTTTCGTAGCAAATGCGAAAAAGGACGTCGCCGAATCCTTAGAGTACATACGCTGGTGTTGCGAAATGTCACTCCGCTTTATATCGCCATAGTGCGGCGTCAATAAACTTCAGCGCGAGATGTAACCAACCGAACATAATATTAAGCACAAAAGCAGCCACAAGCCAGGACCAGGGTCGTTTCTCAATCAGAGCATTTACCAGCGCACGACGCATTGGCTTGGCACTGGTATCCTCTAGAAACGACATGATTATGCTGTAGTAATGAGTGCGCTGCGTACGAACCACAATCAATGTCTCTTTCTGTCGGTGTGGTCTTGCTCCTTCAAAACTCGGCTAGAAGAGACGGAACAGCGAACAGCCGACTCTCTCTGTTGGGCACTATCGCCAGTGCCAGTGAAGACCCGGTCAAGAGGGCGGCGTCAAGACCTCTCACCGAACAACGTGCTGCACGAAAATGGGGAGCCGAGCTAGCTGCTCCTTGCAGCCGTCATCAATCGACTGATTATCGCCCAATCGACCGAAAAGGGCGCGAGTACGACCAGGAGTCTCTAAAAGACAAAGCCCTAGGCAGTGGTAGTCGTCGAAGAGAGCGAGAGAGGGAGAAGAGAGCCTGGCCGTGGCCTTCTTCTGGTCGAAGTGGCTGGTTTGCTCGTTGCTGGCCGATCGAGGTCCGCGGATCTTCCTCTCTCGACCTCCGACAGCGATGGCCTCAGCGCATTGTCGGTGATGTTAAGGCGACAGCCGAATCCGCTGTCGTCGTGCCGATGCGTGGCGGAAGGCTTGTGCCTATCCACGACTGGTACCCTCCTATCCTAGTATGTACTGGGACGACTTCTACGATAAGTCCTTCCCCTACTGCCGCCACTACTACTTCTTCTACAACTATTACTATTATTATACTGCCACGCTAATTAGCAGTGGCAGCAGCCGCAGCTGAGGAGGGCTCTTACAACAACGTTCTCGTCTTGCTCGTCGTCGTCGTTGTCGGTGACGTCGCCGACGCCCTGTCAACGTCTCGTCTGGTCCTTGATATTTTTCACCCTTCAATTCTCACCCCCAGGCAACCACACACGAACTAGTCAACGTTCGCACTCCCCAATAACCAGTCTAGTAACGTCATCCAGTGAAGCCCCTCTGTGTGTGCGCGACTGACCGACCCTCATTATTCACGGGCACTGTGGACACTTCATCATCATCTTCTCTGTCCCACCTATACATATACGCTAATTTTAACTAAACCTAATTTGTGCCTCTCTTGCAGTTGACCACAATGGAGTACGTATCAATAAAATTACACATTGTAGACGACGATGTTCACACGCTGTACGAGTGCACTGATCTGCATGAAGAAAAGATTTCGGGTATGACGAAGCTGCGGACGGACCCCTCCCCCGCCTACCGCTATGTAACATGTTCCGTTTTCTCGAATACTGGGACAGAATTGTAGTCTGAGTCCATAGTATAATGAAGATGAAGGTGGACTTAGAGAAACCTAGGCAAATATCAATAAGCTTCTCGGGGGACGGGACGGTCAGATTGCAGAGCTCGGGAGTGGAGGTGGCCGAGGTTTCACGCTATTGTTGTTGGTATGATCCGCCGAGCACGTTTGTGCATCATGCATTCGCGTATTCCCCCATAAATGCCAAAATTACACATTGTATGAGTTTCAGTAGAGGAGATTACGTTTTTATGAGAACACTGTACAAATATGAAAAACCGAATAGCAGCTCCGTACCACGGCGATTGATGTCACCAATCCCAATATATATATATATATATATATATATATATATATATATATATATTGTTTATAACTATATTACACAAACCCTTTGAAGGGGGAAATAAAGGAACTCATTTACGGCTACAAACAGCAACAGTAACCAGCCAACTACGAAGTGAAATTAGTGCTATGTCACGTTCTATAGTCATTTGTCCCAGGAGGAACTAGCCGCGGCTGCTGTAGTTGTTTCAGCCAGATACCGGCACAGTTCACCTACTTTGACTACAGCTAGTTCAGCTGCTATAGCTATTAATAGCGGCAACAGCGCCGCGTTGTAATGATGGCTCACTTACCTGTGATACTCCGTCGAATACCTCGAGGTCGGTCTGATCCACGAAGGTGTGCGGAAAGTAGACCTCGAGCGCGTGGACTCCCACGTCCTCGGGCCAACCCCTGCCACCTTCGGCTGCCATCTTGGGAGCGTCTGCGCTGCAGTCTCCAATTCTTCCGCTCATCTTGTTGGTCTGGGTAGATGTTCAAGTGTTTAGCTGCAGATATAGCCTTTTCCTTCTAGACGAGTCTTCTTCGATTTCTATATATGGGTTTGATATATAGCTCGGGTCTCGTTACGGTCTGGGTGTTCGATATGAACTGTGATCGTGGCTGATAGCTTAGCTATTTGTTTGTGTTTATATGTATCGATTTCGTCGTCACACGGCGAACCTTGTCAAAATGTCAGCTAGATAAAATGAGACCAGACGAGTCGCGGTAGATTAGGGGATAGACAGAGAGTCGCTCCGTCTGATTTAGTTGAGAGAGCGGCGGCGGATGTTGATAACAAGAGATGATTGTTTCATCAGATTGACAAACAGTGCCGATTGAATCGCTGATGATCTGTCTGTCGGTGTCGCAAAGGGCTTCTGCGAAATCGGGCGTCTCGTCTTCAACTCCACAAGATCGGCAATAACATCAGCTGTACTAACAATGTCACTTCACCAACAGTCGGCTGTGACGATGGTCTTCCCACGGCAATCTGCAAAAGGCGAGCCAACAAAAAGGAACAAAGACACTAGTGTGAGTAAGAGGCGAAAAACACAAGTCGACAGAAACTACGCTCCACGTTTCAGGTGCAAAGCCTCTTTAAGGCCTACGCATTAGAGCGGAGCGTCCAATGTTCAGTGTGATGCTTTGTACGTTTCGCCGTCGAATACGTAACCAAACCTAAATATCATGTGATGCTTGATATGCGTAGATCGAGAGGAATCAAAACGAAAATGTATTACAGCTTTACCTTAATATATGCATCTGTGTGTCCCTTTCACCGTTTAACAAACCTATTCGGACTTGTGAGGCTATATAGCAGTTTGACTTGTGAGGCCTAATGTTATAGAAGTTTGACGTAAATACCGCCTTCTTTCACGCAACACGAAAGTTGTTTCATGAGCCAACCTGAAGATTTCACGGACGGAACTGATGAGGTGTAAAAACTAAACAAGGACATCTACGGAGCCACATGAGTTCGAAGAAGTCCCCACTACAAGTTGGAAGAAACTCTATAATCTAGAGCGTAGAATTGTCACGAAGTACAACCGACCCCTGCGTATTCTACAGAAATCAACCGTAGAATTATTCTCTAACACTACGAAGACGAAGCAATAATCGCAGATACGACGTCGCAACAAAAAATATAGCAGATCTCTTAAAGAGTCTACCAAGGCTACTAGTGACTAGTTATTAGCTTCTATTATTCTTTCTAGGCATACGTATAGATCCATCAACCGAAACATATCAGAGGAATTCTAGAAAAATATCACGTGTCAAACTCTTCACCCCAGCATAACGTGCATCGCATAATAACCTATCGTCTGAAGACAACGCAGAAACCCGACAAGACAAAGTAATGGAAACATTAACCTACGCAGCTATGGGAACTAGTACACTCGGCATAGCGTTTACGATCCGAAAAATCGATCGTCCCTAAGTATGTAATACGCTGACAGGCAGGCTGGGTAGGTGTAAATAAGAAATTTGCTCTCACAGCTCATACACAGCATCACTCAGCGATCACTGAGAAACATAGTACCGACAGAGCTAGTACGCAGTTCGTTGCACACAATGAATACAACGTACAATGAGCGACTAAGCAGAGAGGACACTGAAAGCTACAAAAAAGATAATGATCCCGGAGAATGTTATAGCATGGCTCTGAACGATGATTACGGTCTAGTGCGCACGGGGACGCCCGGTGAACGCGTCGTGAAGAGACGAATCTATCATGGGGCGAAGAACATCATTACTGAACGCCCACGGCTTCGGTCAACGACACTACTGTGTCACACGACTAATGTGTCTGCTATATAAACTCGCTAATAAAGGCGAGTCAATAATAAGAGCGAGTTGTGATCCGCAGTCCAAAATGTGACAAGCTCGTGTGTGTTTGTTGGTACGCTAATCCACATTGGTCGTTACTAGAAGGCCAGCGCCCAAACCAAAATCCAACAGCTAGCCTCATTCCCCTTGTTCCTTGCCAGCCACAAAGAATTCGAGAGCATTTGCCATCTCTGGTGCGAACTATCTTGGATGACGTTTCAATTCGTTAACTGGCGATGGAGATATCTCCACGATGTGCCGCCCTTGACGCCGGATGGACACAACGCGACATCACTAGGCGAATGAGACATCAATCCCTACTGACCGATTGAACGGCTAAAGGCAAGGCACAACCATGGGAGCGGTGGAGCTTGGAGTGGTGTCTGGCTGACAAGTCAAGTTTGCCTGACAAGGGTTCAACATTGGGACAAATCACGTTCGCCAGCCTTGTCATAGACCTGCTTTTCCCCCAAACAACCTATCTGCTACGGTAAGCAACGATCTATTCACTCGTTTCCACGCATTCCGTCCCCCCTCTCGTTGGTTAGATCTTCACAAGGTTGAGAGCTCACCATACTCTTTGCTCAGATCTGCTCGACCGTGAGGTGGACAGTTCGCATATAGATAGGTAACGGCGCAGTCATCAGTCATGTTACTTAACTACTATAGAAACTAAGGTAATCCATAACATTAAAGTGCCTCATAACTCAAATTTCGGCTGTGTCCTCTCACTTTGCCCGGAGCTCTCCCCGATTCATCGTCATCATATCATATTCGTCACGACTTTCTCTCTCTCTCTCTCTCTCTCTCTCTCTCTCTCTCTCTCTCTCTCTGTCCTTACTAACATGCTGCCCTTCTAAATTCACCTAACTCATCCGTTCTTTAAAACGAGCACTTTAAAGTTTTTCTCGTCATTACTGGATATCTCCGAATCCACCATCCGTACGGCCTTTCTCTCTCCTACTCTCTCTCTCTCTTCCCACTTATTTCCCTATTCTAAATTCCTACTGCAATTCCTTCACACGTGCCCCGTTAGCGCTGGAACTAGGGAACCCGCAGCCAACTCAGCATTCGGCGTCGGTCTTTAGTGACGCCTATTTCGTCTCGTGTCGCCTCAATCCCCCCTTCATTTTCGTCCGCACCCCAAGAGTGACAACGACGGGCTATTTCATCGAGGAAAAAACGTTTCCATAGGCCGGAAAGGCAAGACAGATAGATGTCTGCATCACGCCGAGAACGTTGAACGCGACCCGCCACCACGCCGGCAGAGCATCAGGGAGCTCCATAGAACATGGGTTTGTGAGACGCGGCCGGCCAGTTGTCCGCCGCAGATAACGGGCAGACAGAAGGCGAAAGCCGGGAATTGAGCATATACAGGCCGATGGTGTAACAGGGGCAGGCGTCGCTCCCCGCACGCCGGACAGACTCGGGACAGGCTCGGAAGACGCGAACGATAGTCGTCGACCAGCGATGAACACAAAATGGGGGAGTATTTGAGATTGAGCGGCAGAAAAGGAGAATAAAGAATTTGGATGAGAGCGACGAGCGGAACAGAAGATACACATATATATATATATATATATATATATATATATATATATATACACTGAACGACAAGAAGGAAACGACGATTTGCGACGATGAGCCGAGGATCAGAAATTCGAGAAAAAAGCCAAAGAAAAAACGAACGCGAAGCGGCGAACAGCACCAACCACGTCCGCTTTTGATGTGGCGACGCCTTACCCTACGACGTATATACATCTTCTCGCGCTTATGATATGAGCACGACGGCTACCAGCAGGAAGAATGATCTGTGGCCGAATCCTCGATCCTGTCCGAGGAGATAGAGCGGAGAACTGCAGCACAGTGGGTGGCGAGAATCGCCAACGCAAAAGTTTCAGTCAAGGTGCTCCGATCTCGGCTGGCGTCAGCCATGTGTCTCACTCAGGCGTTGCCTTCCACCTGAATTCCGTTGCTCTTCCAGACGTCGGGGTGACGCGATCGGTGACGACGCCTGCCACTGGTTCTTTTTCTCTCTTGACAATAACAAAAATGTTATTGCATCTCGCTACAGCACTGATTCGTCCTCGTGCCACCGATGCTGCTGCTGTTCATACAACAGCGCATATACCTCTCGTAAGAGATCGAGGACCGAAACTGTAATATATCCATTCGTCGATTTTGGCCCAAGCCTCGAATATCCCCCGCTTTCGTTGTGCTATTTGCTGTCCGCGTGCTATCTGCTAAACACTGGGGCCTATGAAAGGCGTCTACAGCAACGACAATAACAACAACAATAAGGAAGGGTCACCAACGGTGACGCCACGCCACTGTTTCGAGTGAGAGAAAGAGAGAGAGAGAGAGGAGAGGGACGATGATACACGTATGTGCTTGTGTGTGTCTAGTTGACCCCTAACTAACCTTTGCTCAAAGGGCCCCCTCCCAAACAGTAGGAGAAGGGAGCCCGATAACGCCTCTTCCATGAGAACGAACGACGAGTTTGCGAGACAGCAAAATATATATATATATATATGTATATTGAGAGAGAGAAAGAAAAGGGAAAAGAGATAGAGTAGGGCCCAAAGAGTGAGGCAGGAACAGACGGATGGAGCAGTAGACGAACGAACTCTCTCAACAGGGAACGAACGCCATTCGGGTCTCTGCTGGACCGGCTATGACGTGGCCTGGACACAGCACATGTTTGCCTCGTAGCGTAGCAGCCTCGTAGTAGTAGTAGTAGCGGTAGTTGTAGAGTGTAGGCTGATGGCAGCGCCCCTCGAACGCAGACAGGCAGCCCTTCCACCACTACCTACCGCTTCTCTCACTACACCAAAGGCGGCTTCTCTTCCAGGGTCTTGGAAGCCAGGCAGGCCCGTCAGTGCCGAGCCGAGTCGCTGCTCACTGCCTCCTTTAGCGCTTCTAGCGCCTAGTGGTAGTAGTGCTTTGCCCGAGTCGATAACGATCATTGTGCCGTTAGCCATCGCTCGGTCGCGTCAGCCCGTTGGTTCTGGTCGTTCATTCCAGGGTCCGGCTTCGGCTCCCGTCGCGTCACATTGTACGATCGAGAGACCGACAAGGCAAGGCACAGGATAGGCCAGCAAGGACGCACTAACGGTCCTTGCACGGGGCTGTGTACGCCTATTGGCTCATAGGTTAGGGTTCGAATAGGCCGGCCGGTCGGCCAGTAGTGGCCCCGGTGGCCAGTCGGTTTTGCCTCAGCTGGCAGAGGGTGATGAGGAGGCTATGGCAAAACCTGGAAATAGTACAGAGCGTTCTCCAGATTCCCCATTGGGATCCCCGACCCTTGAGTCTTACTCAAACCGTTTTGACCCGAAGGGCTGGTGAAACCCCACAAAATTCCCCTTGCCGTACCGTAAAGGTCACCCCTCTGTAGAATCCGACTGAACAGAGTGCACGAACATGGACCCTGTCGTTGTGCTTCGCTCTCCGCTTGGAAGTGCTTAGTCCGATAAGTAGCAATGCCCTCGAAAGGTGGTGAACACTGATAGATCTTGAATTACTGACGTTGAGCGCGACTGCTGCAGAAACAGTGCTCGAAATCAAATTAGGGAAATTATAATTACTATTATTGTTAACTGAAAATATCTTATTGTAATATGTCGAAACTATTAGGCTGTCCCCTTCAAACTGTCGCCTCTTTAAATGCCAATAACTTTTGAACTAAATGAGTTAGAATAAAGATATTTTGGTATGAGTTAGAGGCGTATAAGTCTTCAAATTAGCTGTCGAACACTCCACACGCATTTTTATCTGCTCAGCACTCAGTATATGGGGAACCCATTTTGCATTGATTTTCTTCACCTTCAGTACATTGGTGACAATTTTATGACATGTCACCCGAGGAATCCCAGTTTCAGCCGACAAAGACCTCATGGACCAAGCTCTAGTTTGCTCAAAAGCTGCCTTGATTCTGTCCATCCGTTCGTCCCTTGTTGCACCTGATTTGTGGTCCCCGCCTCGGTGGTCATCGGTGTCCATATCTCCACTGTTAAATCGCTTGCACCAACTTTGCACCGTCCGCAGGCATAAGGCAGACCTGCCGTACGCGTTCACTAATTGTCGATGGATTTCAGCTGGAGGGTATTTTTGGAGAAACAAAAACTTGATGTTTTCCCGTTGATTTTTGGGGGAATTTGAACTTTCTGCTGCAGTGTCCATCTTTCTGATCGTATCGAAACCACTTAGTGTTCGAAAGGAAGCTACGTTCCTGCCGCGTGCCCACTCCAAAAATCAACGCATTGTATCGCGTAGTTCGGATTGTGCGCCATTCGAAAGGCGCGACAGTTTGAAGGGGACAGCCTAATAGCATTATGGAAGGACGGGGAAAGAAATGCATCTCTTGAGAAATACTGCTCAAAGCAATGAAATATCGATATTATAAAAGTGCTAGTCGTGATGCATCATATCGATCTCTAAGAGGAAGCTATTTAGACATAGCCTGTTTCGTTTTTCATCTATTTATCCATGCTGAGCTGCTTATATGTATCTCCTTCTCGTTCTGTCTTTTCTTGAGGCAACTCGTCAAGGCTCAGCTGGGTCTCAGTCACGCATCTTCTGTAAGCTAAGGCTCACATGAACTCTGCATCCGCCGTAGCAACTTGTTTTCTCCTCTAAAGCTGAACAGCTTTAAACTATAACTCCATGGGCTCTTCGCTGGCAATTCGATAGACTTTTGGATAGATCATTTCAGCTAAACGAGAACGCCCTTGACGCACTCGTTGAACGTCAGCCACCCACCACCACTAGCTGAGCCCAGAAGAGAGGCTTATGCAATAGCGGGGTATATACCGCAGATTAACCTTGCTGCTTTCTACCTGTACACGTATCCCTTGACGTCTCGCCGCCTTTTTACGCGGGTCATCAGCACTAGCCAGCAGCAGTAGTTTGTCGCTCAGATATACACTGCCTGCGAAACGAGGGTTGGTTCGTTGTGAGGCTTTTGACATGGCCACCTAGCTAGGCGTACTTCACGCAGTATCAAGCTGTCCAGCAGTGACATTCGCTCCCCCTCTCTCTCTCTCTCTTTGGCTTTTCCGTCGACAATATGGCAGCGTCCAAAGCGGAGAGACAACATTACTCAACTTCGACCAGCAAGCCAGCCGACTTTGGACATGCGAGTGAACGTGGTGATGATAGTGGCCGTGGTGGTGGTTCACCTCGTCCATCCATCTGTACTCCTCTCATCATCATCGCAGGTAAGTAGTATCCGTCTCAAACTCTGAAAGCGCTCGGCGGCTTGGTCATGCAGCTTTGAATACAGGTTCTGCCCCAGCGCCGGCCACTTCCAACTCCAGCGTCCATACGGAGCCCCCTGGCTTCTCTCTCTCTCTCTCTCGCATTCGCCCACTTTCAAAGCAACCTTCTCATGCTCCAGCTGACCCATCATCCCTTCACCGAGCAGTGCTGCTCGCTGCGCAGAGGCACGCCAACCGCTCAGCAAGTACAGTTAGTTGCTCTCTCGTTGGTTAATTGATGGCCGTCCGCTGGATCGTCGGCGAGCCATCGGCTGCTTGGTTGGACGTTCATTCGCTCGCTCCGTTGGGCGGCCTTTCACTGCAGGACTACCCGTAGTTGTTGTAGTAATTCTACTGCTACCACTACTGCTACAACTACTAGTGACAGTAGAGAGAATCGAGACCGTGAGCGGTCCACTATTAGTAGTAATAGTAGTCGATCGTTCACAGTCTCAATTCTGTCCCCACAGGCCCCCTCGGGGCTGCCTCGGCTACAGCACGTGTCCTTCGTGCCAGACACCGACCGACCGGCTCAGTGACGTCCGGACGGGAGCGAGAGAGAGAGAGAGGGAGAGTCGCCACTGTCGAATGATGACCAGAACTAGAAATGCGCGTCCGTTCGCTACGATCTATTCAGCCGAACTCGCCGAAACCGATAGATTCGGTTCGGGATGAGTTGCCGCACTCTTTCCGGAGGACGATGCTGGTGGTGATCAACCAGAATGATGTACTCTGGATAGCCATGCCGTATCAAATGCTGAACAACCAACGGACTATTATATATATATATATATACATCTAGTTCTAAATATACATATATATATATATATATATATATATATATATATATATATATAACCCCGCCGTCGTGGCTTCGGCGGCTAACTCCCTAATTGCAAAAACCCAGAGGCCACAGGTGAGAGCCCCGTGAAGTAGCACATACGTACTCAGCATGAGAGTGATTAAATAAAAAATAAAGTCACATAATACCTCAGCGTTCTAACTGTTGCAGCTGGTGTTCCATCTGGTATGCGACCGCCACTTCAATACAGTTTATCCCCTAGTGATATATTTGGCTGAAAGCGATGCGATGTGCATATATCATATTATTAGTATATTGGTGGCATCGAAAAAGGTTACAACTACTGTTCGAGTATCCGTCAGTGCTTGACGACTTAAAGCTATTTTTCCCCATGGCGCACTCGTATGCGTGACACATGCCACGGAGCAAAGCTTTGCATTGTCATATTTAGACACGTCCAAGCTGGCCAACCGCCGAAAGTCCTGCGATCCCTAATTCTAGGGCAGTTATCGAGGGGGTGCCTGAGAAGGGAGGGGGTCCACTTGATGTAGTTGATGTAGAACGAATTGACAACTGGTCGCGGTCGCAATAGTTGACTTGCACTGACAGGGCCTTCTGGGTGGGCATTCGCCTTCCATGGGTTTCGTTCAGAGCTATCCATGGGGACAACCCGAACTCGACTTTGCGCTCGCCGGCCAAATCCGACAACTCCGGCAACCGACTAGACCCAGCCTCGATGAATCCTTCCCCTCTCTGTGCAATGAGCAGTCACAGAAACGACGCGTACACCTCAGCCATTCATACGCCCACACGAGTACACCCGGTCACACAGTCGCCGACATGTACTATTTATACTGACAGTTACAGGGCGTACGTCGCTGACCATGCAGCGACCCCCTCGCCGTCTTCCCACGCCTCCCAATCCCCAAACGCTGGCTCTAGCAAAGTTATCTACCGGTGGGTGAGGTGATGGTGCTGGCGGCCGACCCAGGATGTGATACCACCATGGCCGGTGCAATAGCGACCGTCGTCATCGATGGATAACTGACCATCTCAGTCTGCTCTCTCTCCCTCGAGTTTCCTATCACATAGAACTGATGTGGAATCACCCCCGACTGCTGCTAGCAACGTCTAGTAGAGGGTGCTGCCAGAACCGCTCCAGCAGCTTGGGCACCTAGAATCGTATACTGTCCGCAACCGCCGACGACAACTCTCTTTCTCTCTCCGTAAATATCACATGTTTGTCACCGGCCTCCGCCGCCCAGCGCCGCGAGATCCAGTCATCACTGCTCAGATAGATAGATATCACTGAACGGTGGTGCGGCACCGGTTACGTTGGAATAGGCCTCAGTGAGAGCGTCCAGTGAATGGCAGTGCCGCGACAAGGCGAGCGCTCGAAGCGAGGCGCTTTCCGGAATAGCTGCATTCTCGCCCTATACATTCAGTCTCTCTCGCTCTCGATTCTTCCCTCAGAGAGATAGAATGAATATATCGGGCGAGAAGGACGGCCCGAGGAAGTGTTGCCGTGGCAGGATTCCAGCGGTTGCTAGGCCACGAACGAATGCTACATGGGACCTCGAGAGCGACGACGGTCGCGGTAGCGGTGGCAGACCCGAGGAGCCGAATAACAAACTGATTCCTCCCTAACAGCCACACAAGGAGCCACAAGCGAGAGGGACAACCCTGAACGAATAGCATTTGCACAGGGCGAAATGTACCCCACAGGCTGAAATCAGCGCAGAATGGCGGCTTATGAGTTAAACACAATGTGGGGAGCGTATGGCGTCAAGGGATCGATTGAGAAGGTGGGTCAAAAAATCTCTAATTGCTTCGTTTCGTCTTTACGTTTGCCGTCTGCAAGTACAACATGAGCAAACAGCAACGCATACGAGGGCTGCAAAACAGTGCTTCACCACATCAAACAACTGGTAACGTATACGAGGGCTGCAAAACAGTGCTTCACCACATCAAACAACTGGTAACGCATAGCACAGTGGCAAGCAGCGGAATGATGCGCCCTACCCTAGCTGAATGATTATATTGTTATCGTCTTGTTGTCGCTGCCCTGTTGCTGTGCATGCTCGCAAACGATACAAGAGTTACTCGTTGCTAGAAGGATCCACAATTCAAGGGGGACCACAGGTTCTTCCAGTTTCCCGGTACCGTTGTTGCTGTTACGAGCGGTGCTATTGTCGCGTTGCTGTGTCTAGGTCGTCACTGCATACGAATGTTAATTGCGATCTGTAGAACCTGTTGTTACGGAGCAACGATTAAGCGGGCGGAAGGCCGCAGAAACGAGATTGGGGTTCCGGCGTAGTTGGGCGGAATTCTGCGAATCTAACAGGGGATGATATTAATCGCGCCCGGGCAAATTAGGCGCGCAGTCGTCAGGCCCAATGGCCCCCTACGTAACTGCTGCTGCTGGCCGACAAAGGATCGCTGTCATATTGGTCTTGACAGACCCTTGCCTCGACCCTTTGTCAAGGCGATGTTCGTATCGCATATCTCTAGGTGCCTTGTATAACACCACACACACACACACATACACCCGTTAGAGAGTAACACGTAATATTAATATCACATAATACGCATTGGTAGATAGCAGAAGGAAAAACAGCAAATGGACTCGCGCATGCGGAATCGAGGACCAACGTGTTGGAATCAGACACCCAGCTATTCATCATTGCCAGGCTGTTCATCACAAAGTTCTGCTTGCCGACCCACGGCTAAACAGACATGGCTTATTTAGCGGCGAGCTCGATTTGGACGAACCGATGGACAATGTCTGCTAACGATAAGATTATATAACCGCATACCCCCTATGCGCTCTGTTGTGAGATAGTGGATACCCACGAACGGAAACGTGACGTGCGTTTTTTGTGCCTTTAGGAAGCTTCGCTAGCGGAACAGAATTGAAGGGTTCGACGGCGCTGCTGCCAGACAATTCATTGAGTGTTGCAGTCCACTCCCGAGGACAACTCACTGACATCTTTTTGGTTTCTGTTTCTTGCCATTCGCGATCTGGCCCTCGCTCCACTGTCCAACTTATTTTCCCACGATCAATCAATCACTCAGTCACGGTTGAGCTCTGCGAATGGTCAGTTCAGCCAGCCTTTCTTCTCCCCTTGTGGGCTGCTTCGCCTGTATAGTGACAATGTGCTCTTGGACTAAACTCTCGATTTTCGAAGCTGTTCATGTTCCGCGTCGTCAGCAGTGATAGCGAGATGCAATCTGGTCAGCAATCGAGCTAGACGTTCTGATCTGTTCAGTATGCGCTGCTACTTCGAGATGATCGTTCAATATCCTGCGCGATCATTCTTATCGGAAATATTCACCTCCGTTCGAGAGGGCATCGTCGCCGTTCGACCCGTCTGACGACTTCGTCTATCGTAGTCAGCCGGCGCGGACTGACTCTCCGACGGCTCCCAGCAAACGAGTCCAGATCATCCTGACACTTGGTGGGACAGATTGTGGGGTTCAGGGGGGGGGGGATATTGCCGACGATTTTGCCATCATCCTCAGTCGAGTGCATGAGACTCCGAATGAATGTGGGCAGTTGAGTCGATCGCAAATCGCTACTTCACGGCGTCAGATTTCTGGCCGAAGGGGAACCCTCTAGCAACTACAATAAAGTACGCATCCAGCATACAGATATGCCAGTCTAGTGGCACACACATTACGGAAAAAATCGAGCGAGATCATTTTTCGAACTATAACTACGCACAGCCTTGCATTGTATAGATACCAACTTGCGACTGTTGTTCGTTGGACGATTCGGGGCAGTGATCACGGTGACAGGCTGTGCAATCGATGATAATGTCTCGTACAATGAATGATAGGTCAGCAATGGGCGTTGAAAACTACTGAGAAGTTACAGCGCAGAATAGAGTTATTGCCCTTCAACGTACTACGATAAGAACACTGTAATCTGTAGATTCTAGCTGAGATTATATAAAATAGTGAATCTTCGTCGATCGTCGATGTTATTCGCAGAGCGAGGTTTCATCTCGTCGTAAGGTCTAGTAACGCCTCTACCACTCTGCCCTCATCAGGCCAATAACAATCGTAGTATTAGTGGTGCTTTACTTCAATTAAGATCCATTTATACTCATCATCGGTAGTACACGTCGACTTTGCAGGGCGCGATTGACCTACCTAATCTAAAGGCGGATATCAAACCACAAAGGATAGTCTGTAATAAGACTGCTTATTGCTTATTATGATGATGGCGATGACGATCATCCCAGTGTCAGCGGGGATGTCGATGTATCTCGACCAGTGATGACAACATCGATGGGGACAATGGGCGTACCTCAGAGCGACTTGACCCAATCTCTCTCCTCGCTCGCTCACCGTTTTGACTCGATTTCTATCGAATTTTTCTAGCCAGCGCCGAAAATTCGATGCGTCCAGCGAGGTGGGCGTCGAGCCGCAATGAGTGCACGATCAGTGAGTACCACTAGTCGTAGTTGCAGTAGTATTGATCGATGGGTCGATTTACAACGCTCGACTTTTGCATGCTCTGTGGAAAGCCCAGATGCGTAAGCATTCGCATTGGCCATCATACATAAGCCCCTATACCCCGAACTGTCTCGACCACCCCTGTTGGCTGACACCTTGCCTATTCTTTCTGATTCGGACAGCCTTTTTTTACTGCCACTCGAGGGAGAGGTGCTAATTCTCTTTGCTCTGAGTTGCTAGCAAGCAATATTAGTGTGCTTACTTGGTGGGTGGTTGTATTCTCTCTCTCTTTTCTCTCTGTGATGTCCTTCGGCAAACAAATCCTGGCCAGAAGCTTTTCGCCTGGCCTCGACACCGCTTCTGTCCGTTTGCCATATAGTCATTATCACGATACTATAGAGCAGCAAAACCTCTTAGAGGAGTTAGTTGGCGGAACGTCCTAATGGAAGAGGCAGCGTAAACACACTTTTGTACAGGTCACCCATCCCAGTAAGACGTTCTCGTGAGCGGTGTCCTTTCCTACGGCAATAGGCGTTTCCATTACATTTGCACAGTGCACCGCAACCGCATACCATATATATATATATATATATATATATATATATATACACCTAAAAAAGCTCCCACTTCAAAAGCATCGTGGGAGAGTTGTTCAGGGACGATGAAGTCTGCAGTTGCGTAGACCGGGGCGCCATTCACCCTAACGCTGGATTCCTGCGTTCCTTCTACCGCATCCAGCTCCCGTAAACTTCCCGCTGCAGGAAGCCAGAGGGCGCAGGTTTGAGCCCTGCTGCGTGATGACATATAAGAGAGCTTAAGCATTGTAAAATTGCAGCTCCTTCAATAAACCAATAAACCATTACCATTACCCGTTGAACGATGCCGTTTGTGGACCTGCTCGAAACGGGTACACGGGTTTGGGGTGGCAGGAACGACGAAGTCCAAAAGCGTTTATAACGTAATCGTTAGCAATGATATTTATATTAATGTAGATATTTCTTCTACGACAGCATGTAACGTTTCGTTCCGATTAAATGTCATCGACGATTGTCATTATCATCATTCTTCTGTCTTCTGAATGTTTCATATTTTGTCATCTTTCCGCCATTTCTTTTTCTTTCTCTACCCAATAAAATAAAAACGACAAGTGAGTGAGTTCACCCTTGAGAGGATCGTTCTCCTGACAAGGGTGAACCCGCTGATCGGCGAGGGCGTCCGGGGACTCGGGTCGATGTGTGAAGCGAGCTCCGGGGTGGACGCCTTATGAAAAGTAATTCTTCAACCTTCCAAGTTGTTGCTGTTTTAGCCACGACCTCCGTTCGTGTTTTCAGACCTCCGTCGTTCGGATTCACATCCAAGTGAATCCGAGTTGTCGGCGGACGACTCCACGAGTGGATTGTTGTGATCCACTACTCGACTCGGCTCGCCTGTGGTCCCAACGGAGCCGCCCCTGGCTTGCTCCTTCTTGCTCGGCAGTTACTGCAAGGAGCCTACCGCGTTCTGCTAGAAGATCGTCTACCTTCCGATGCCTACCTGGTGGTCGAGACGTCTCCTAGATAGACCTATTCTCGCAGTGCTAGTATTCTCTCGGTTAAAAGTGAGACCAGCCAGCTTCCACCTCCACCTGACCCGCCGCCAATCCCGCAGCTAAAGGAAGCAGCAGCGGCATAGAAAACGCTGCTCTCAGACCCTTGGTGGTGTGTTGTTGAAAGACATTTCCTACTCCTCGTCCCAGCAGTGACTCCTGGCAGCGAGTTTTCCTCTTGAGGCCCATTTTGGGTCGCCGCGCCTGTTCCTGCTATTGCTGCTGCTGCTGATGATGATGATGACGAGGATGCTGCTGGTGGTTCTACTGCAGTGGTTTCTCCAGCGTCTTCCAGTCCCGTCTGTATTTTCCGAGGAGGCAGGTTAGGTAGATGGCGACGAGCGAAACGGGCGAAGCCTTACTCCCGTCTGTCTCTCTGCTCGAGACAAAACCACCTCCTGCTGCGGAGAGAAGAGTCATCTTCTCGGCCAGCAGCAGCAGCAGTAGCACCACCACCAGGGTGAAGAGTAGCGCAGAGCGCATTGTAGTGCAGGGGCAGTATGAAGGGGTTATAGGAACGATGCTTGGGGGACTACGGGGGACCTTGCGGGCAAGCGAGCAAGCGCCGAAGGGTCTGGGGCATGGTAGGTGGATTCAATCTTTGAGTGGCCACTCTCAGAGAACAGCACCGCAGCATCATGAATCATGACCGGCTTCGCGTCGCGGAGGCCGCCACATTCCCTGCGGCTGCTTCTTGTGCTGCTGCTGCTGCACCCTTTGCCTGGAACTCCATCTCGTAGAAGCAGCACACGCAGCGACGGGCGGAAGGCACGACAAGCGGTCGCCGAACGGCAGCCATTGGGTCCCCGAGCGAGTGGCCGCTGGGTGAGAGAGTGGGTAGAGTACCGACACCGCAGGGACAGGTCGGTGGGGCTTTCACGGCATTCGCCGCCAATGGCTGGTAGTCCACGACGACGACGACGACGAGAACAGAGAACACAGGCCGCAGCAGAACAGAAGAGACCACAGGCAGCCAGTACGAGAGTGAGGAGTGGACCTTGTGCGGCTCACACGCCGGCATCATGATCCATGATTCACAACAGTATCGCCTGCTGCTGCTGCTCTGCGGCGGAGCCAACCTCCCCTCCCGTAGTCCCAGCAGCCAGGCACGGAAGCTTGAAAGGATCCTGCTGTCTCGCGGAGCGGAGAGACGAGCCCTCCTCGTTCGGCTCTGTTCGGTGGCCGGCCAGCGGCCAAAGGGCCAATGAAGGCTTTCGACCGTGTACAGCAGGCTGGACGTGGTGCAGCACGCGTATTTGGCATCCACAACAACAACGCCAGCAGCAATCTCAGACAGCTACGAACCAGGCGGGCCAGGCGTGCAATCGCCAACCGTCGACCGCGAACAAGCAGCCCACACACGCACACACATGGCTGCATAGGGCTGTCGAGAGGCCATCCACAGACAACGAACCCAGACAAGCGGCGCGGCAAAATCTCTTTCGTCCAATCTTTCGTTCTCATCCTCATTTCAGTTCGCGGTGGTGCGCGATGACGCTCACTTCGTCCACCCAGCCCTGCAATCCTCCTGTTCTCCCGAAGGCCCGTACCCCCCTGTTTTCCACGATGCAGATGGAAGCAAGCCAGGCCATGCGATACCGAAACAGGCCCGCTGGCCAGAAGGGAAGACTGGAATTGAATAGTCGTCTCCCCCGCACTTGGTCCGTCCTGCGACCCACCCTTCTTCTCATAGCTCGGTCCCCTTCTCGTCGCAGAGTGGTGGGCCGAGGCCAACGGGCATCCCAGCCCGTTGGGGAACGCTATTGCCTGTTTCGCGTTCCGTGGGGTTAGACTCGGCTGGGTTGCGCTGCGTTGAGTTCTTGCTGGGGCCTTGTCTTGGCCTACTGCCATGTCGTTGCGACGCCACCTTCGTCCGATGCAACACCGCGTCCCGCCCAAACGCAACGAGAACGGACGATGAGTACAGGGCGACGGGACGTACCGTATTTCATCTGGCAGGCCCATCCGCTGCTTGCGTGCATGACCGTAGCTGGCAACAACATTCAACGCAATGGGTACGTGTTCACACAATGCAATAATACACCCTGACTATTACTGCCACGGCGACGAAGACGACTACCGTACGATGGTAACAATTCAACAATGATATACAATAGAAGCCAAGTAGGCGGTGTAGGGGCACGTATGGTCATTTATTCTCTTTCTTTCGTAAAGAAGAAGAAGAAGAAATTGCTTTCAAAGGGCAAACAAACCGTTCCGCACGCAACGGCCCAGATAACGCGTAACGTAAAACGGGAACCGCACGAGACCCGAAAACGGAAGCGAGCTCATGCAGAGAGATCTCACTTCGTTTGTATGTGGCGCGTGGAGACAGGAGGGGGAGCATATTTGCGCATTGAAACGCATCGACGCCATCGGAACCTTATTAATACAGCTGATTCTATTGCATTATCTCGCACGTGGAACGAATAGAAACAACACGCTCTTCCCTCGTAGGCGCGGGGCCAATGGCACCACCACCGTCACACCACATCGCCTTGGACTGACATCTCGATCGCTGGTGGTGTCCGAGTGTATGCGGTGCTGGTCGTGGGTTGATTTTCTTTGCCGTAAGCCAAATTAATTGCGGATTGTGCAATACTAAAGAGGGGAGACGACCACCCTTGAGATGAAGGGCTAGCGTGCCGGGCGGGAGGGCTAAAATACTGTCATAGAAACGAAAATGTACAATAAATATATATATATATATACATATATAATATAAACAGAGCGGACACCACAAAACTGTAGCGAAATGCGAAAAAAGGGGAAAGATGTGAGGGGAGCTAAATAAATAATTGTGCTAATTAAATAGACGAACAAGAAAGCTCTCCGATGTTCATTTCATGTTTATGAAACACTAATTACGCGACTCCGCAGGAGAATCAGCTCGAACTGCTGCACGCGAATATTGAGCACTCGTAGACGCGGACCAGTTGTGGGTGGCGCCCACACCAAGTTGTCGGCGATCAGCGGGTAATGGTAATAATAAGAATAGTTAATTGTTATTATCATTATTATTATTAGCCAATGATAGTCGATGATTTGAATTTGTGAAACCCACAAGTCTCACGAATTCAGATGTCAGCTTCTTATCTGGAGGATGTTACCGACACGGAAACAAATGCTGACGCGACAAAAGTTGGCCAGCTAACGGGGGCGGACGTCTCAACGAGTTGTACTTGTTGGCCACAGCCAACCGGCTGGACTTATTGGATGGCCCTGCTGCAATAGGCATTTGTCCTGCCATTGTCCTCGTGTAGAATTCGGAGCCGTGTACTCAAATTGGCGTCAGCTATGCGGCCATGCCAAGGCCATCGGCATGATGCTGCTCAAGCGTTGCTCTCACAAGTGAGGGTGGTTCGATGGCAAGTTGTACTTGGCTGCCCTGTCAGACAAGACTAGAAACATCTTCTTCTGTAATAACTTCCAATGGAAATGGTCGCCTGCTGGCCTTTTGCTTCGTATACATATCGATATGTTTTGCTGAAGTCTGAACATTTTGGAGATTGTTGGCGCAGGAGAATCCGACTTTTTCAGGGACGGGGCAAGTCCATGTCTAAACCGGCCATAGCTGATTCAGCAGTCGACGACATCGCTTAGCTTGTAATGGACACTATGGTATGCGTGCTAATCAATTGGTCCGTTGCTGGTAGGAATTTCGCGGACGGCTTAATTCAGGTGTGCACCAGCCACTGGAAGCCTTCGCAGCGCGACGGCATCCGACGGGAGCGTTACTGACAACGTCAATCAACAGCGTGCGATACATGTTGATATTTTCTAGCGACGACTATGTATCCTAGCTACGATTGTGAGGACCACACAATGAAGTTTCTGAGACTCTCCCCCGTGTTCACTGAACACGTGTCATGGCTTTCAACCGTGAACCGCTGCTCTCCCCGCTCCCTCCCACCTTACAAACTACCAAGGACAGGCCAGAGCAAGCGAGGATGTGATCAAGCAAGACTCCCACTCGAATAACATTGAATAACAACGATAGCGTTGACGGACTGACGCGCGCACTATGTAGAGCCATCACGTTCTGAACATCGCGCATTGTTACGGGTGAATAGCGTGTTCCTCAAGAACTGCGACTCTGATCTCATTATGATGACATACGGTAGCGCCTCGCTACGTTGTAATACGATGCGTTAGTTCAGTGTCCGATATTTAGTGATTCAGAGACAGTAATCGTTCATCAAAAGCGATTGTGTCTCCCTACGGAAGACACTTCCCACCTCAACTATTCAGCGTTCGTAGTTGGCCGTGTTGACACTGATAAACAAAGGCAACATTTCCTATTTAGCTAGCTAACTGTATTCAATGTCAACGTGTACATAAATCATAATCAGTTAGTTCAAGCTGCCGCCCAACATGGCGTTGCGCCCGCTAGAAACGCAATCATTTATAATTTACACAGTAAATTATGGCTGCATTTCATGGTTTTGTGTTGCTGTTAGAAGCACCTTGCCTCAACTGCTATATTCTACTGAGAAATTCTCGCTAAAATGTCATTTTCCAGAACTCGAAAAATGGGTTGATAGCTGCGCCTAAGTCCGTCGTAGCTTGGAAGTGAGATGCGTAATCGAATCTTGTACGAAAATTGTTAGCACCAGATGTTACATATCCATCCACATTGCCTCACTATCCGACACAAATAGACAGAGAAGAAGCGAGAGAGAGAGATCTTACAGAACATCTCCATCGGGACTATTCAACAAATACTCTGGTTAACTGTCCGATTCAATCGTGTTGCAAAAATGAATGTCGATGCGACAGGAGTCCGACAATCTTAAATGCGAATTCGGCGTGCGAGGAACTGCTCAAATCTCGATTATCGATGCCGTCATCCTGGCCACCATCGTCGACATATTGAAATTCTTCCTCCATCTCTATTTTGGATGCTTTCTGCTGCTGCTTCCAGTGCTGCGCTGCCACTCGGGATAGGCGCCACCATCTCCCTTTGCAGAGTACAGACTACATGCAGCGCAGGGGGGTGCGGTGCAACGCAAACAATGCAGTGTCTGTATAGCAGTATATCATGGTGTCAGTACGACAACAGCAAGAACAATGACGACGACAACGATGCTCTTCGTCGAAATTCTCTATACTTTGGCAACCCCACGGCCATAGACAACGTTGGCAAGGCAGCAACGCCGGACGTCGGCTGGCTGACTGGCTTTACATAACAATACAGACGCGAGGAGAAGAACAGCAGACGCGTATGCGAGCGTAAAATAAAACCCTTTGCCGGTTTGCCTGCCGTAAACCACCCCCTGTGTCCCTCGCCGGCTCTGGCTCGCAGTGGCGCCGCCACGGTCGAGGATCGCGGTCACCGTTGCTGCGTACCAGGGCACCATGACGTACGCTGGTCAATGACAGGACATGTGCTGTCATGCTGACATGCTGCAGATGCGGCCAATCGGGCTCTGGCGTCGCTCAACTCATTCAACATTAGCATCGGATTGTCAAGCTCGACCATCGAGCCGAGCTTGGCCTTGCTGGTGCTGAAAAGGGCGAGGTTGCCGTTGCTGAAGCTTGTTTCCACCTTCCGTCTCAGTTTCACGGCCATCAACGAGCTGCGTGAAAATGGCGTATGCCTTATATGTATATCTCTCGCAAGTCATTATATTAGAATTTTTGCTACAAGGAAATCGGCGCATCGCCCTATAGAGGAGGTATAAAGAGCAAGGATTGACCGAGAATTTCCAAGCTCGTTCACACGCGTAGCTTGTGCAGGGACTGCACTAGTTCATGTATGCAAGCATGCTCTCTCTCGCACACCAGAAAGCCATCAAATGGTATTTGAATTTCTAGATATTTATATGGCATTAGACGCCAGATATATGCAGTACACAATGTCTCCGTCGAAGCCTAGCTCTAGGAAGCGGCGAAACACTCGCGCACCCGTAGCACGGATGCAGGATTACTCTAGAAAAGCTCAACCCTCTCCCTTAACTGCTAGGTCTCTTGACTGCTAGATCAACATAACACGGATAACAATGGTACACAGCTCTTGTAGCCTTTCTGTTTCTCTCTATACCAGCGACGCTCACACCGCCACGAGGCGTTCTGTACGAACCACAACGCTGGCTTCGTAAGGGACAGGCTCCGATAAGCGAGGCCCATTCTAAAACATCAAGCACTCAGCCTTGGCCACTTGCATTACCGAATGAATGTGCTCCAAAGTCGCCCATTAACTGCTCGGAATCTCACATTGAGTTCTTGTGGTCTCGTTGAGCCACAAGCAAGAACGGAAAAGCAACGAAGTGGGAGGCGTCTCACGGTGGAACCAACGGCTTCGTCGGTTTGGTTTCCTTGCTCAACTCAACGCCGTGGACAAAACGGAACGAGGAAGAAAACCTTGAAGTAGCGCAAGGGTGCAGCACGTGAGAAGGCGTTGTCTCCGTCTTTCTTACTCAAGCGTCTTATGGACTTGGACGATCCCGTGTCCTGTTGAGGCTAGCAGGACCCACGAGGTCGCCAACAAACGTGGCCACCGTATCCATCCTGTCGTCGGGGCACTTCGGGCGATGACGGAAGACCAGGCGAGTTTGCCCGACTTCTCACTCGCCTCCGGAAGTGTACTGTCGCGAATTTCATATTAAAAATCAACTCTGTAGGGGGGCCGCCGAGAGGGGGGTAGCAACGGCGGCGAACGGCGACGGCAGAGAACAAGGCCAGACGACGAGACCCCGTTCCTGGGAGCAGCCAGTCGGCGTCGACACCATCATAGTCCTCGACTCGATCGAGACCCCCAACTCACGTGACGCTGGCCAGAGGCTGGCCGTTGTGCCCCCATCTCCGCCCGCGTCAGATAGCCCAACTCAACCCGAACGATTCCAGCCGCGCAACCAGAAACGAAGAAGAAGAAGAAGAAAAAAACGAAACGAACTAAGAAAGGAAAAACTTTTCACAGTTCCAGTCGACGCCAGCTTGCAATTGCTGCAGCGTCCGACGGCCACCAATGAAACTATCTACCCAGACGTATCTTCCCGGAGGCGCTTATATTGAGAAGAGTTTTCTTCGGTGGGGTTGCTCCGTCGGTCGCCCGCTAAGGAGGAAGAGCGAGCGAGAGAGAGACAGACAGATAGAGAGAGAGCGCGAGAAATAGACTTCAGTTTACTCAATTCTGCCAGGCCGCACTGGCTCTTGCAGTTACCTCCTCGAGTCGTTCGTGCGCCTCTAACGCACAATCGCTGTTTTCTCATTTTGCTGTTGCTACTGCGGCTGCGCCCTGCAGCGGGCATCGAGTAGCTGGCGGAAGAGGGTCCCGCACAACGAAACCAACTCCACAACAAATGTTCTGCCCGGAGACGCCGCATATAAACAGGAAACAGCGAGCATTTCGAGCGTCTCGCAGTGCAGCACACCCCTCGACCGGCACCGCCATTTCGTATCTATAGGATGACACCGGGACAATTTTCGCGACATTTTGTCTCATAGCATTGACGTTGATGGCGGACACGGCCGATTGGCGGCCACGAATATAGATCGTTGTGAGGTTTTTATATAGGTCTTCTTGTGACAACGAAGTGGTGTCTAGGTGACAATAGCATTCTATATAAATAAGTATCAAAATGCTCACTCGCACATCCATTGATACGGGAGTATTCCTCGGGAGTTACGAAACTAGCGGAGCGTGGCCAGATCAGGCCAAACAGGGAGACGTGTATCGCTCTGTGCGTGGCCACGTCTGGGTGTGTACAACACAGCCGTAAGAACAATAATAACAATAATTTAATACTAACGCATGTCATTATATTTAAGGCGACGAATAGCCCCGGATGATGTGCGCGTTTAGTCCTGGCGATGGACCCCGGACAAATCTATCTTCCTATGAATTTTAGATTCATTGGAGATCGATGCTCTCCCATCGGCGGCGATTACAGTGATTACACACACACACACATATATATATAGTAATTCCACATCGTAGTTCTTGTCTCCCCAACTTGTCGCGTGTATATCTCTTTCTTTAAAGACCTCACTTTCTTTGCGCATACGATTTCGTGGTATATATCGTCCAGGTGACGGACCCCTTTGCCACACGTCAGTTGTCTGCCCAATCGGAAGGCCGAAGTAACGGCGCGAGAGAGGAACATAGCCGCATAGGCCAACGATGCGGTTTGCCCAGACCCCAGAGGACGGGGAACGAATGACAAAACGAAAAGATGAGGCAATGGCCAAGGCAACGGGAAGAGACAGGAACTGCGTTTCTGGCAATAAAGTAAAGGGAGGTAAATGGGAAAGAAAAGCAAAAAGCGGCGTTAGCTGCACTAGAAGCAGCACAAGAAGTAAAAGATGCTCCTGAAAAATACTCTTAGAGAGCAGGGGGGGACAGAGCCGCCGGACGGCGAGCAAGTCGAGGCGGCAGCGATGCCAAGCGAACGCTACCTCTCGTTTCCAGGGCGTCCTCCTATTTCTCCACTGAAGTGAGAACGGTGGACAGACCCTTGCTCCCCATGCACACGGCCACAGCAGGCAGGGCAACACATACACACTCACATTTGCAGGCAAGCAAGCACAAACGCCAGCGAGCGACGCGAGCTATCGCCGTGTCGCCGCGGTGGCCAATCGGACAGCCAGAAACGGAATCAGCCAAGAGCCTTAAACATTCATTGTCAATGCTGGCAACCTCACCCTTGCATGTGCCATAACGCAAGCAGGTTTCCAGCAGGTTCCGGCCAGGAGACAGCATCCGACTCTCTTGCCCATCGGCCGTTTTCGCCATCTTCTGCCGATGTTGCGTTCTGTGTCGCGTGCCCCGGTTGCCGGCCGCAGCTCTCACCCCAACAGGACCACTGTGGCCAATATCGACTAGAATACCAAGACGTTGAATGCATTGTTTCATTGTTTCTTCTTCATTCGACACGGCTCGATGGCTGACCACCAAATACGGCCGGAATATGAGAGGAACGATCGCTTCAGGAGACGTCGACATTGGGTTTCAGGCTGCGGCAGGCCGAGTACGGTTGAGGTGTCAGCGGTTGAAGGGTATCGTAAATCGTCGTATTTCTAAGGGTCGACGGGGACGGCCGAACACGGAGCGGCGCCGATCCTGGCTTCTTCCACGGGGATCATTTCTCGCCGGTGTATTCGCCTCTCCTCCTGCGCGTTCTCCATAATTCATGGCTTCATGTTTTGCTTGAAACATAAATACAATGGACCATATTTTTCGGTTTGCTCACCAGAAACAGAAGGAATATTAGCAGCTGTTGGCTTTTGACAAGTTTAGCAGAATGGTTCATGCATTGTTACGCGTTAGACGGCCTGAGGTCGGCGGTTGCCTCGATTGAAGGACCTATGTAGGCATTAGAAGCTCAGGGATGGTAGCCATAATGGCAATTTAGAATCGTAGATACATATATATATATATATATACACTCCGACAAGTTCTCTTCCGGTGGTAGATTTGAGCTGCGGTTCGAGCCATCGCTCTCGAGATGAAATCAACTGTCTGATCTCTGATCATCCCCCTATGAGGGTCGTCGTCACTTCGAAGACAAATATATGATTGTTTGAACGATAGATACTTGTTTTGCGCAATGTCATATCTATTCGGCTTACGAAATGGAATCGAATTATGATACGCGGACATGTGTTCTGTGTTTGTGTGTACCAGCGAGAGAAATTGGCCCAAAGGTACGCACACTGGTGGGGACTAGTTGGCCTGTGTCCAGAAAAGCAGCAATGCTCGACAATGCTAGAGGTGGCAGGTATGATATGATAACAGCAGCTTTAAGTCAATAAGGCCAAGCGAATGAGGCTGCGCGTCGCATCGTTCTGCCACCGTCACTGTATCCAATGATTCGGCAGGGGTGGACAGCAGTAGTATATAGGGGGTTCGGGTGTCGGTGGGTGGCCGCAGGCCCTCGTCCGGGCCCAGAGCAGAACTCGGTTGGCAGACGTGTCATGAAAGCTAAACAGGCTGCGCGCTGCTGGATGCCTCCCGCTACTGCCACCTGACATGCAGAAGGCTGCCATCATTCTGATTCCGTGGCAAACAGCACTTCCCGCCGCCACTGTCCTGCACTCGCCCGGAGTGTCCGCACACCGCACAGTGCACTATGCGTAGAAGTCACATAGACCCTCTGCTACTGCTGATCCTCGTGTCTGTCCTGCCTAGTTCTTGCTCCCATAATGAGCAGGACAGAGAGAGAGGAAGAGAGGGGAGAGAGGACGCAAGAAGTCGCGCCGTGACTCGGCCGTGAAGGCCCGTATGGCACACAAGAAGTGTATCGAATACAGGTCAGTCGAGTGGGTTTGAGTTGGTTGGTGACTTGCACCGAGCGGAATAAGCGTGGCGCGCTTTCGTCTGCCACGGTGCCACGTCGGCGGAGCTCGGCCGGCGGCACTTTCCGCGTCCTTGTCCTCTGGGCACTCACTCTGTGTGCTAGCCAGCCCTGCCGTCTGTTGCTATCCGACGGGCCATTCCTACAGCGATCCATTCGTAGTTAGATGTATGTAGCTGGCGCTAGTTCAATCCGATGTGCACAAGTCGGGACGTCCGATGTACGCCCCGGCACACAATGAGTTTGTGGGGGGCATCATTGCAGATGTGCGGCGTTGCCATGCCTACTCCGCCAGCGTCAGTCGTCAAGGGAGCAGCAGAAAGTGTCAGCCAGCCTCTGAATGCAAATGACTCGAAGGTCGTCCGTTCCATGACTGCCGCGGCCTGAAGCTGCGCGCTGCATTCAACGAACACTGCAGTAGTGATGATCGCTACATCGCTGTATGTCGAACACCTTTCTGCGACCAGCAAAAGGTTTCCCATACCCGCGAGCACGGTACAGAGGGTCGAGGCCGCTTGGATCGCCTCGTCTGACTTGCACCATCGGACGAGGAGCTTCCATATCTGCACGCCAGTAGATATTTAGCGCGCGTTATTCACCGGCATTGTTCGGCGTGCTCGGACACACGTTGGCTCTGGCGGGAGGCAACAGGATGAGTGGCGCAGTACACCGCCTCCCACAGCTTTCTGTTCATCGTTCCTATCCGCGTTGCTACACACCTCTTCTTTCCGAGGCCGCTGCTTCCCCGCAGATTTTCTTCCCTCTTCCAGCAGAACTCCGCCGAACTCGAGACCCTCTTGACCCGGAGCGGATGCCGTGTCGTGCTGGCTGATTCCTCTCGGTCTCGTCGACGCTCACAGAGTCGGCGTCCATCGGTGCGTCCGGCTCGACTCCGCCGATTCCATTAGAGGGCGGGACGGCTGTGAAGGAACAATAGAAAGAGCCAACATGTGTTCTGCAAAACAGTTCAACGCGGAACCCACGTCGGCGTCATCTGCAACCGAAGGGAACTCTTTGCTGGCGCAATGTTCAAGCCGCGGATATTGGTTCGACGAAGGCTGTTGAACTGTTCGTTCAACTTCTGCCAGGGTTCGCAGCACATGCCAGGCTCAGCGCATTCAGTTCGGAGCAGCGAACGGCAGCTGACGAGACGAGGACGCTGGGTGCTACCCCATTGTCGTATCACTCATTCACGCTCTCTCGTTGCAAGCATTCTGGGACGGCACTGGGTGAACACTGCAGACACCGAGGCAGGTAAGCCGTCGCAGCTTCAGGTTCATAGGCGCTAACACGTTCCACATTACGGGGGCTATGCGAGGGCTATAACGGCCAATTCTTCCCGACGACATTGTGGCACCGGTTTCCCTCTGGCCCACCGGACTATTTCCTGAGTCCACGTTGAATTGACCAGGCGACCGGAAGCGGTGAGCGTGTTCAGTATATTACCAATCGGCCGTAATCGCTCGCGCTCAGATGAATGAGCTTATCCAAAGCACCCCTCTTGTGGGGGCGTTACCTATTTCCCCCTTCCTCCACGCCTTCGAAGCCTTCAACTATTCACCTCATTGGTACGCTCGCCATGCGAAACAGACAGCCTGTCACAGCTACAGGGTGTGCAGCCAAGAAGGTGCAAGAGGCTCGTTTGCTGTCGGAGGCCAACATCATATCGTTATGCCGTTCTGAGCGTCGGCTAACACATCCGACAAGGACTGAATTTATGAATAACATTATCCGGGGCAGACGCCTGCCAGGCCTTAGTTACCCGGTGTCAACTATTAACCTAAACAAAACTCCGATATCGAGAGCCTCGTGGGAAAGCAATCATATTCGATGTTCTCCTCAAAACAATGTTATCAGAATACAGCACGGTTGCCGTAATAATGTTGGCATGATGATAACGTAATTTTGGGTTACCGGTCGAAATGTAATTTGTGTGGGCGTTGGTGTCTGTGTGTGTGTGTAGACATCAACGATGTGTTCCTGTGCACTTAGCCTTTTCTACCAACTTGACCGAGGTGTTTTGTATACAAGTATGTAATGTCGGGGGATTATTACCCTGCTAGATGATCTCAGGGACCAACAAGTAACACAATACCGTCCAAACGCCTAAAGCTATCGTCTATATTATGCTTTTCAGCCAGCTTCAAATCAACTAAGCGACGACAAACACTGTTGGCTATCGGCTGGACGGCCAATCGTAGAAATCATCAGTTTCCAAAATCCCAAACGAACACACATCTCTTTCGGAGATCGGATATTCCTTTCGAGTTTTGAATTCGCATCGTTCGAATTTCACTCTGCCCTCTCGAAGTTCTACAGCTCAATACCACTGGTGGCTATATGTGCCCCATCGAGCGGGCGATGGCGTCTCTGCCGCTGTGTCTATCGCGGATTTCTCTTCCAGCAGCGGCAGATGCAGCAGAGAGACGAGTTCGGATTGGTTGCAGCTTCTAAGGAAGAGATAGGCTCTCAGTAGAGGATGGTTTTAGCAGGCAGAAGCGTTCTGTCATTCACGTCCATCCCCCTGCACTTTTACGGAGATTGCAACGTCTCTGGTGGTGTCCGTGCGTTTGAAGAAAATGCTTTCCTCTCAACAAAAAAAGGTTGCAGCTTATAAGTAGCTGATGTTGACACTGACGTCACTCTGCATTCATTAATCAATTAATCAAGGCTGACTGCTGCTAACCTATATATCTATGCGTTCATGTGTGTGTGTGTGCGTATGTATGTTGTGAGGGGGTCGTGTATGTCAGCTAGGCCTAGATCAACTAAGCTATCCTAACTTAGCCTATTCCTAACCTGGGCTGGCTGCTACGGCTTGACGTGGCCTACCGAGGCCTGGCCTACCTGTTTCCGCTCAGGCTGCGGTATCACCTTGAAGGTATCGGCACCTCACTCAAGCCAGCACAGGCTGAGCAGAAAAGCAACACATCAGCCCACTGAAACACCGGCGGCCTGCCGGCGAGATCTCGGGCCTCAGACAACGAGATCGGTGAACTCTCAAGCTCACCGACCGTCACTCGGTCGATTTCAACAACGATGGTAACCTTACGAAATACTTGCTGTCACCGCCGCCGTCACTACTCTGCGGATGCTGCGAGAGCCCGTCAGCCGGGCCGGTAGGCGATAACTAAGTGGTTGTTGCTGACGCTAGCTGTCGATGCTGTTGCTGGTGATACAGCTGCTGATTGATGTTGTTTTCGTTGCTGATAGCGCCGTCGTCGCCGTTGGCGTCCTCTCTATCGTTTAAGTATCCTGCTGCTATACGCGGCCTGTTTGTCCACGGGACACTCACTACGCAGGCAGCCAGTTAAGCGTAGGTGGAAACAGTAGCCTGGCCACCGATACAACGAGGAGATAGAGCTCATAAAGAAGCACTACCGTTGACAACACCTGGCGTGATGGCCGCATCGGGACGACGAGAGATGAAGGCAACTCGACGGACACTCGCTGTTCCTTGTCGTCGCCAGCAACGCTACAGGGGCGGCGGAAAGTCACACAAACACACAGAGAGAAACGACAGACCGGAGAAACACTCAGCAAATTCGTTGTCAGTTGTATCGTCAACGCATCGATGCAACCGATCGCCAGCTTTGGACGCGTCAGTTGTGCACGTCACTTCGTTGTCGTTTCCTCACCCGTAAGCTGCTCACGTGCTCATGTATGGCCAAGCTGCAGCGTTATTAGTCAAGAGACCGATGCTTCAACGATCCTCGGTCGGTGGGCTGTGCCCCATGCGATCGGCGCTCACGTGCAGTTAGCCACACCGATGATCACGGCCGATGAAGATTTCTAGTGCACTAAAGGCCACGTTCGATGTAAGCGGCGTTGTTCAGATGATGACACGTGACTCATCAAGACTCATATTGAATGATTGAGAGATCATTATCTAAAGTGCGGTGGTACTTCGGCATCCGTGACAGGATGGTACTTCAAGGGGAAGAACGTCTCACAATGGGAGCGCAGTGGGCGACAAAGCGCGAGAATCTCCCGTTCACTTTCAGCCACCTGTTCTTTGAGTCGGTCCGAGACGGAGTTATCGTCTGGTCAGTGCTGGAACACACTGGAGGGGGTCTCTTTCTTGTGTTATCACTCGGAAGAGGACGAAGGTATCCCTTAATTCAACAGAGCAACAGAGGCGGCGGTATCCCTTAATTCAACAGAGCAGTTTTCCACTGTTGCTTTGTTCGTTGATTTGCTTGACTCGCTCCTCTATAATTAGTTCACCATAGCTCCGGTGGCGATCGAACGCTACACCTCAGGTTCGTTCGTCGACAAATGGAAAGCCGACCAACAGCAAGCAGCTCGCAGTCGGCTCCCAAGCTAGCCAGCAAGCCAGCCAGCCAGCCATCTTGCTGCACAGCGCAATTTCACGCGAACATTTCAGCAGCGTCCGCTATCATCGAACAACACAGTGGCGTGATGTGAATTTTGTTGTTGTGTGTTCGCCGCGTCAGCTGACGTCGCCGTAACCGCCGTCACCGCCTTCTGCAATGGCTTCGGTCATAGCCGCAGGGAGCAAGCCCTGCGCTGCTATAGCTCGATGAGAAGTAGCTGGCCGGCCGGGCAAGGCAACTTTGCTACGGTAACCACCATTAGAAATGGCAAGAGAGTCGCGAAGAGAAGCGCACACGCAGTGATGCTCCGGCTACGGTTGCAGCTGCTGTTGCTGCTGGTGGAAGTGGTGGCGGCGGCGGCGGCGGCGGCGGCGGCATCCGAAGCAGCAGCCCGACCGGAGTCAGAATCCCGAAATGCAGGAAGACATCAAAATGGGGCCAGTGCCGAAAACAGCCAACGATAAACGTTGATCAGCGCCGCTGTTCCGCGGCAGCAACAGCAGCAGCAGCAGCCAACAGCAGCAGTAGACGTGTTCACCCAGCAAATGCAACGTGAGCAATGCAATATTGCTACACAGCGAAGCAACGGCAAGCTGAAGCGGTCCAAGGAGCCGGCGACGACAAGGCATCATCGAACATCTTCCGACTGGGATTCGCTTTCAGTGAGAAGTCGCCCAAGAAACCATGGGGAGATGGGGAGAGAGAGAGCGAGATGCTCGACCAATTCGCTAGCCCGCTGGCGAATACGGTCGGTCTACGGCCATATCGTTGCCACGGAACTTCTCCGGAGACTGTGGCGGCGGCGGCGGCACTAGCTGCTGGAACAGCACCACCACGTTTTCCCCACCGTTGGCCATCCCGTTCCGAATAGCTAAATGAACAGCGAAAATCAACCGGCGTGTAATGCCTAACGGGCTCGAACATACAACACGTAAATAAGTCAGTCACATTCGTAGCGCGTACATGCATATATGTGGTCATGATACTGCGCTGCACAGGGGTCGGCCATCGTCCAGGTGCTCTTATCATAATCACCGCTACTGGGTAGAAAACAAGGGTCTCTCCCTGGACTACGATCGATTCGTGGATGATCCACAGCGAAGTAGCTAATGAAGAAGACAATATTCGAAAGAGCAAATCACAGGTCGGTTGGGAGAAACGCGCAGGAGGGGTCGTTTCCTCAGAGGAACAATGTGGGAAATCCTAACTTGACAACATTGTCCCGACATTAATGATGACCTAATCGATGTATCGTGCTCTGTTGACACGTCACTGAGTGCAAGTCGATTGGCAACGATTGGACACACGATTCGAGCGATGCCACACACTTCGATTGAATTCATTATGAGTGTTTACACCGCCGCCGCCGCCGCCGCCGCCGCCGCCGCCGCCGATCCTTGATGTTTCATTATGTACTCTACGTTCGTATTTGATCTGAGCATTGGGAACGTACCACCGTATAAAACGTTGTATCCGTATTCATTCGCCAAATGATAAAAATTCAAGAAAAAAAAATTATATATATATATATAATAAGATTCGACATTGCGCAAAAATTAAAATCGGAAGTTAGCAAAAAAGATCAAAATGCAACGAACAAAAAAATAATCTAATTTTCAATGCAAATCGCCTCAATAACAAATGACAATTTGTTCTGCGTCTATTAAGGGTTCACGTATTAAAATGGACATGATAATGCCTTACCAATTATGCCCGCGTACTATGAGACCATATGACGATTCGAAAAAAATTCTAGAATGTGTAATTCACCTAAATGATTGTAATATAAATTCGAACGAACAAACCGCTGGAAATACAGTCAGACACTAATTTGAAGCCAGATTGAATATTAGCGCGACTCACGAAAGCATAGTGATGCTCTTGAAGGCGAAGCTGATTGTTGCCGGCCGTTGGACATACTTTTCTTTAAGGCTTTTGGTTGACTACACCGTGTCTGTGTCGTGGTTTAGCATACGGTGATCAATTCTGATCAATCCCGGCATCGACCATCCCTACATTTGATGAATCAGTAACCAGCCATCTTAGATTGGCTAACCAAGCTGTATTCACACAACACGCACGACAAAAGCTTGCAGAGAACGCGCGCGAGCTTTAGCACTTTATAAACTAGGTGCCGCAACACAAGCGAGCCGTGGAAAACGCCGAGCCGTGGTAATTGTTGGGTAACCTTGACGCGCACCAAGCGAGCTTTGAACAAATAAGGTGGGACGTTCTAAAACTTCTACACGAAGGATAGCCTGTTACAGGATACCGACCACTTTTGAAAATATCGTCAATTTCCGAACGTCGCCCAGTGTTTCTGTTACACATGACCTATTTAGATTTTGACTTCTGCAATCATTTCACTTGCCAGGTGGCGTTGAGCTCACAGCCTGGGATCTGGCCAGTTGCGTTGATTATAGTCATACTTGGAGAGGTTTGTTTTTTTATATGTATTAGAATTAGACCACAGGATGTTCGGATCGTTACGCAATACCGCCCAAGTTGGACGGTTTGGAAGGCAACGGTCGGTGAGATTTTCCTTCCTTATATATATATATATATATGTGTTCTCTGTTCGACAGCATGCGTCAGCACCCACTAATAAGTCCAGTAAATTCTGCGCCTTGTTGGCAAAGTTATGCAGGCCGGCTAGAGTGTTTGAGATGATACGGCCGAGGACGCTCCCTCGAATATTTCACTATATCTTGCTCTACCAAATACATGTGTTAGATAGCAGTACCATAGACATAGCAGTGGAGACTTTAAAACACAAACGGATGAAACAATTCCACACCAAAGTTATGCCAGAGAGAATTAAACTTTAGTGAAGGTGCAGAGTTCGCCGTTCTTTAAGATACTATTTCTTAGATTCTTTTCTTTATAAAAATACACTTTTCTCCGCAATATTATATATATATATATATATATTGCGGAAGAACGTGTATTTGTAATGGTGTGAAATTGTTTCATCCGTTTGTGCTTTAAAGTCTCCCACTGCTACATCTATGGTACTGCTATCTACACACATGTATTTGGTAGAGCAAGATATAGTGAAATATTCGAGAGAGCGCCCTCGGCCATATCATCTCAAACACCCTAATCGGCCTGCGTAGCTTTTCTAACAAGACGCGGAAGTAACTCGACTTATTGAGTGGGTGATGATATATGTTGTCGAACAGTGTTGGGATTCTTGGGATTATGACGAAGCGTAAGCAGAGCTTTTGGTGATGTGATCACGGGATCAGCCTAGTATGTAAACGTTAAAGACTAATCATTGCTAATCGTAACACCTTACTCGTCTTACTTGAGCACAGAGAAATTAGCGTCACTGATTACGAATGAGGCCCACACCACACAGACGTCATCCATCCGACTCACAAATGGAGGCTGCTACTACGCACCAGTATCACCAGTCGGGCCTAGCTATAAATTATTACCATTATTATCCACAAGCATTCACGACTCGATGATTAATCCAGGTCATTTATCAGGCACACAAGCAAACACTCGAGGTACACAAACATCCAGAGAAGCCACCAGAGTAACCCTATCCTTCAGCAGAACTCACGTTGACTTTTTACAGTATCGCGCCGTCGGCTGTGACTACCCTATGACGAATCACGGCGAACACGAACCAACGTGTGTGCTATCATTTGTCGCTTCGATGCGAAGTCGTGACGGTCCCACTCGCAGTGTCCTGCTGCCGCTATTAGCCGAGTTAGCTCGAGTTCGGATCCATTCGCAGAAACGCGTAGTCCACGTATGAAAGTCCTTAGTATTTCTCGTTTTCTTCTAAGATTTGCTGTGTATCATTTCCTTTGTGGCCGGGGCCGGCGTCTCGCGGGCGCAGCGGCTACACACACACACAGACACAAACAC
The DNA here is from genome assembly GCA_019614645.1 of Stratiolaelaps scimitus. Classification (NCBI taxonomy): domain Eukaryota; kingdom Metazoa; phylum Arthropoda; class Arachnida; order Mesostigmata; family Laelapidae; genus Stratiolaelaps; species Stratiolaelaps scimitus. The sequence continues at coordinate 9,309,012 of JABWDB010000009.1, read as the reverse complement.
ACAAACACGTACACACACACATGCACAACCTTAGCGTCACCAGTTACCAGTGCACCGTACAGCCAGCAGAACACCGGGATCGCCTCGCCGCGCCGCTCTCAGCACAGCACAGAGCAGAAGCGCCGGGCGCTGCTGTCAGAACCGCTGTCAGCCCCGAAGCTTCAGAAGCACGCGACGGTGCGGTAGCACTCTGCGGAGTCCGTTGCCGGGAGCAGGGCAGCGCACAACAGCGATGGAAAAGCGTGAGGAGGCGACCCGGGAACGCTGACGATGGCGGGTACAACACCAGCATCGGTTGGGCGCGATGGAATAGGCGACTACAGCCACGACGACCACAACGAGCAGTGGCGGCGGCGGCGGCGGCGGCGCCGGCGACGGCTCTGGCGGCAGCGGCGCTAGCACCCGTTCAGCAAAGACGAAGACGATGAAGGAGATGTGAAGGGAAAGGCAGAGGAAAAGAGGTCCAAGGAACGGAGACAGAGCCGCTACCAGCAGCAGGAGACGACGAAGCACAGTCGGCCGAGGCAGCAGCAGCAGCAGCGATGGCGGCGGCGGCTGACAAAATTCTGACCCGCTGAACTGAATCCACGAGCGTTCTGACGGGGACGACGACGACGACGTTGTTAACGTCGTTCTTGATCGAAAAGACGATCAAAACGACGGACACGACATCCTACAGACAGACGGACAGACGGTCGGACAAACAGACGGACGAATGGCGGACTCCTGCGAACGGTGTGTCTGTGTGTGCGTGTGTGTGTGGTTAACAGAGAGTTTGTGCGAGCGGCAGCTCCGCGATAGCCGTAGGGAGAGAGACTTGTGCCCGCCGTCGGAGTCGCGCAAACGACAAAGCTGCCGGATACGAGAACGAAGAAAAGCCAGCCAGAAAGAAAGAAGACCTCATCGGTCTGCCTTCGTGGGCCGCCAGTTGACCGAGCGGTGAGAGCAACGGCTAACGGCAGAGGCAGCTGTGCGAGCCACTGAAGAAATGACAGAGGGGTCGCGTCGCGTCGCGTAACAGCAGAGGCACTTGAGGAAAAAGTCTGGAGGCGATGGTCACCGCGAGAGACTCAGAGATACAAAGACGAATGATGCGAACAGATAGACGCCGCCTGTGGGGGACGCGACTGTGGCGGTCCCTCACGGGGCCAATCATATAGTAGCGGTATCAGCAGCAGCAGCAGCACCAGTCGCCGCGAAATATCCCCTCGTAAATTCAAGCCACCACAGCAGTAGCAACAGCCGATAGAATGAATACTGTATCGCATATACGGGACACGCGGTGTATCGGTGTAAAGTAATATCGAGTAATCTGGCTTGTGGCTTCAGTCTTGTGGTCTCTCATCATAGACGTCAATCATCCCTCGTGTCTCGTACATGGCTGCTGCACTAGGGCTATCCGCTGCTTCCGCGGCTTAGAGGATTTGCGGGGGGACGTCATAACCGCAGCCGACGTTCTAGCGAGCGGAAACCCAGCGTTTAATGGTCACGATCGTTGGTCACCTCAAACAGAGATGTGATGTCTATTGTATTGTCGGCTTGATGACGGATGAATGCACCAACGGATCGATTCGTCGTAGGATGCCGACAACGCTTACCCCATGCGAATAATGACAGGAATGATTGTATTTGTATTTTGTATGACCAGGCGCGAGTAACGCTGTTACCGCACGAAGGCGTGTCATGATTATGAATGTGGCCACGAGAATGTTAACATCATCGCCACCGTCATCAGCGTCTAGAACACACCGCTTAACGGTGGTAAAATTTTGCTAGGAGTCGGTCGTAATTAATAGGATGTCATCGGCATATAGAGTACCGTGAAATGGTGTGACGCTGAGAAGTAGCGGCTGGGTGTTGATCGTAAGCTGCCGCCGGCGTCCTTACTAACGACAACGTTCATTGGCATTTTCTTGCCTCTGTGAGATACTGATGTTGATTGCTCTCTTTGCTTATTGTTGCAGTCATCATAAATTCAGTTCAGTCAGCGTATTGTACTAAATGTTCAATTCGACTATAGGCATTCGTGACAAACGTCGCTTGGCTGAACTACCCCCCACCCACCGTCGGAACAGCCGTGGTGTCAGCTGACAGAACTTGCTTATGCACAGTTGTCATTATCATTATTAAATTATTATTATTATCATCATCACTATAATTGTTCATTATTTCAGGTCCCTAGTGATGATCATAATAGCTAAACCTTTTCCTCTTTACAGTGCGAAATCTACCCGACGCAGGATACTATAATTCTTCTCGGTCTGAAGGACACTACATCCTCAGCAGCGACAGCCGATGATGGGGGGGTCTGTGTGCATTTCGGACTATGGCATCTATCATGACGTATGTGGATCTTTGGTGGCAGCAGGCATTCGCTGTTGGTCGGCGTCATTCAAAATACCGAACAGCAGGGCGAAGCACGCAGACGCATCAATTTCAGATAAAATTAGTGTAAATAGTTACAAAAAATGCACCTTGTGAATGAGCATGTGTAAAAATACAGGATTTCCAGTGTATGTCAGAAAAAATGACAGTTTACAAAATTTCGCCAAAATCAAATTCAATTTTGACACGGAGAGGTAAAAAGGTTGATGTTCGAACGCGTCTCACTGAGTGAATCGGCATTGTTTAGCTGACCCAGCTAAACAATGCCTTTCACAAGCAATGTCAAAATTTGATCCGAATTAGGACCATTGTTTTAGACCGCAAATTCGCCCGGACTAAAGATAGGAAGCGATAGAGAGTGGATGAGGATCACGGCTGAAAGATTGGCCTATTTCTCTCACTCTGTCTTGCTTTCGAGACAGAGCAATGTGCAGCATACACATGAGCGAATGTCTATATTACACGTATGGCCTCCGACGAGTTGAACCTTCCGACACACTCACACATTGACAGAGACATACGCCGATGGGCACTTAGCCAGCTATAGCCCTCCTCTTGCAAACGCGGCGCTGCTCAACCAAGCTCCGTTGCCTCGTGGGCTGCGCTCTCGCGGCCGCTGTTCACGTCAACGTGAACAGGCTCAACTCATTTTACGTCGGGCGGAATCTGCGGAGGGATTCCCTGAGGCATGTGTAGGGGAGGTGGCAGAATACGGTGACATCCTTCAACACCTGTGAGCGTCGGTCGCTCGACAGGAAAGGAAGTGAAATGGCGAGACGTATGTGGGTAGGCAGGCAAGCAGCAGGCAGGAAGAGCGCAGCACGTCTAGTCTATCCAGGGTGGGCCTTTCTTGTGGGGACGCAAGCAAATCCGTCTGCCTAACCTAGTCTCGTATAGTGCTCGTCTAGAGTCGTCGTTAGCAGCAGCAGCCGCCGCCGCCGCCACCACTACCACCACCACCACCGTCGTCGTCGTCGTCCATGGGATGTCTGTATACCTGGGACTGGGCTGGGAAGCTGGGCTGTGGAGCAGGTAGCCCTGAGGTAGTGAGTGTATGAGCCGTATTCGCCCTAGTCAGTATGAGGTAAACGTGATTAGAGGAGAGAAGCACCAACACCATCGGGAAGAATGGATGTGAGCGACGTCCTTCGAGTCCCCGGTGCGTCCTGAGCAAGCAGGCAAAGCCTGCCTCCCTGTTACCCTTAGCGCTTTGCGGTACGTGGGACACCGACTGCATCGCAGAATATAGCAGGACCTATCCGGCGGTTCTAACGTCACTGCCTGTCTAGCTGCATCAGGCCCAGTGTCTGTCGCGTTAAGCGGGCCCGACGTCGTGCTGTGGGAGTGTAGCAACGACGATGAGTGGAACGAGTTTGTGGGTTAGCTGGTGGATGAGTGAATGAACAAACCGGCCCGAGGCGTCGAGACCCGCCCACGGGCCCCAGTTGCACCTGACCTCGGACCAAGGATAGGCCACTCGCTTGGGATCCTGGTTTGCCTCAGTTCGCCCTCGACCCGTCGCGCTGCGCCACTGCCTAGGTTAACGTGCTTGCTAGCAGCTACCCCCAAATGCCCAGTCGGAGAGGCAGGCGCTGGCCTCAATCCCTCCTCGCGCCTTGCCCCTCGCCAATTTCTCTCTCTCTCTCTCTTCTATCTACCTACCTGCCTTTACCCTTATCTCTATCCCTCTCCTGTCTGATCCCAATTACTGGGACGTAATTGGGTGAGATAGGAAAAAACGAGCGAGAGTTAGAGAGGGCACGAGGGTGTCTGAAAGCCAGGCGCAAGTAAGAGGAGAAGATCAGTCGGAGCGAAGGAAGATCCGGCTCCAGCGCAGCAAACACGAGCAGATTGGACGAGCTAGCTGGAGGACTACTGCACTTACTATTTCGCAGTGAAACTGGTAGCCGCTAGGTGATGATCAAACGATGACAATGGCAAGCGCCAAAACACCAGGTGAGGGCTGACTGCTCGATCGGTAAAAGACACAGCTTCAGAATCGGCATCAAGATTGAGGATGTCTCATCGGAGATCCACTTGTACCATAGACATTTGCTTCGGTTTTGTTGCCGAAGTCGCTAGGGATCAACGTGCACCCGTCCTGAATCACGCTGAGAAGTCAGATTACGTAAGCACGCAACGCGTCCCTGCAGGCATGCATGTACACGCTGATCTGGTCTGCCGTCCCGCCTAAGGAGTCTTTACATCGGGGTCGGATAAAGCTCGTTATTGGAGCGCGAAGAGCGCTGAAGATCAACATAACGTTTACATTGGATCACATCATAACGACTCTGAGAAGTTGTATCGTGGAAAAACCTTCGTAACATGAAATCGAATATACCTAGGGTGGAAAAACGACCACAATGCAATATACTCCCGCTAATTGAGTGCACTTCGTTAATGTAATTTCGAAATACGCTATAACAGCTAAGTCACACTGACTGGCGGTTGCTAATTTTATCCATCTCTCATATATGTTATGCAACTGTTGTATACCGAGTATGTATACAAGCTGTCTAATGTTGTCAGCTCCAGCCAATGATGATTCCGAGACTGGTAGTATTGAGCGTTACAGCTCTCGACTGAGCTTGTTATATCCGTTGTTATCCCGTCGGCTTATACCTTTATCATGACTCATCACCTCGCCAGGTATGAATAAGGAAGAGAATAATCAAAGGTCGCCCCGGCAGGTCCTCGTAGTAATACCTAAAGGTTAAGAGCTGAGGCCTGTCACATAGGGGAGGCTTAGCTGAGGGTCAGCTCGAAAAACAGTTTACACCTATATCATAGGATGAACATTGTTGTCCAACTGAAATAGTGGGGCCCCCAACAGTACCAATTTCGGGGAGTAACTTCAGGGGAAAGAGATGTCCTACCGTTCATGGCAGTGTAACCTATATGACACACTTCTCATGATGCAGATGAGAATCCCATTCACAAGAGACGGATGGGCGTTCCGGAAAACAAACGCGGTACTTACCTGAAAATAAAAGCAGTATATGTAAGTCCTAACGTAACACCATTTTGATGGGATCTCGCTGAAGAGACATTTATTACTTTGCACCTTATCCTAGTTACCTATAGCGATCCACTATTGAACGCGAGCACGAGATTTCAAGTTAGCTACTTTCGACCTCGTTGAAATACAGCTTTGAACATCCTTATCTAATAAGAAAACATGGGATGTTGTTGAATATTGAACTTAGCAGTAACCACTTGCACGTTATTCAATGCTCCTTACGGATCGGGCTGCATATAAAACAGACCTCAGGAAAGTACAGTTAACCCTAACCTTCATCCTAGTTGCAAATCCTCATAGTCCAACCTGTATGCCTGCACACGTACCGTAAGTGTACATACGCTTCTGTGCTAGGAGCGAACACCAAGATAAAACGCAACAATTCTCCTCATCAAGCCAAGAAAAATCAGAACAAACCGGCGTTGACTGTTTCCTCTATGCATGTCTGAGCCAACACACCACCTCCTGATGCCACCTCATATCGTGGTTAGTCTGACGGGCCACTGCTACTCAGAAAACTAAATACTAAAGAAGGACTTCGGTTGCCCTCATGGCACTCTAAGGCTCTCTCACACGTTTCCCCGATATGATTTTCCTCTCTCAGCTCCTCCACGAACCCAAAGTGTACATCCCGTGACAGGCCCATTCCGTATAATTGAATAATTCCGTATAATAAGAGTGCGCTCTGGATCCGATAGATATAGATAAATAGACGGATGAATGATGCGGTCCGTGCCGTATATATTTCATTGGGACGACGCGAATGTCCAAGGGATGGGCTGAGGGAGGGCTGAGGGACCTCGTTCGATCTGTCTCGTTGTCTCCTCGCTGGCGAGCCCCTTGCCCGCAAGGGACTTCACGCGAACAGCACTTCCCGGCGCTCTCATCTCAACGGCGCAGAGCTCGGCGGTCGCTGTCTTTACAGCACAGGCGTGTGTCACCGCGAAACACACGACGACTCTTAACAGTGTCTAGTACCACGCCTCTCACACCCCCACATCTCCGCCGTACGCCCGTCAACTCATCAGCTTTGCTCGCGTGCAAGTGCGCAGCTCCGTCAAGCATAAGCAACGTACAGGCCTTGCTGTGAGGTCGTCGAATATAGCGACGTTGAAGCGATCGCGACGGGGACGTTCCGGGGCGGCCAATGCCAATCCTTCATATCGTTCTTCCTTTTTCTCGCGTGTCCAAAGCCTCAGACTTGCTTCAGCTTTCACAGTTGCCATCGACAGCGATCTTTCTCGTCGTGAAGAACACCCTCCCTCATCAAAAACTCCGTCGCCCCTATGTCATCATCAGCCAGCAGCGTTATTGCTTTGGGGAGCATTTTTTTCTCTTACGGCCTTCACACATATATCGTTTTTTTTGTACCTGTGTGCCAATGAGACCTGAAGAAAGCTTGGAGAGGCTTGCTCCTGAATGGACGCCGTATCAGGAACAGCAGTATGGCTTTCGTCGTCTTTCTTCTTTGTTCCAAATAAATTGATTGGGTTTAGGCGATGCACCAAAGTGGAAGGAATAACAATGTTTAGTGGCACAAGTGGGTAGAACGGAGTAGAATCGAATCGCTGTTCTAGGTTTGAGCCAGCGTGCAATGGGAGGCCCTCTGGAACGAGCCGTGGCGCTGAGTCTGTACATATGTTCGCCGATTCGAATGAAGTTAAGCATAATGTAATTAAACGGGGGTATTGAGTGAATCGTTTGCAGACTAAATCAGTTCTTTGAAGTTGATTTCTTATTAGGCCTCGTAACGTTCTTGCCTTCAAAAGTCCAAGTGTCTTTTTACACATTTCCCAGTGTTAAAGATGATTCCTGCCATAATGCGTCAAGAAGTCTCCGTAGCGTATTTAGTGCTCAAATAACATCTTAAATCGTTCTCAAAGTAGACAGCAATTGGTACAGTGGCCAGCTGCCAAGCAAGTTGTTTATATATATATATATTAGATCCGCACGTTATTCACCGTAAAAATGATTGCCAAAATTATCGGCCATTTGTCCCTGTCGAAATAACCGGCATTCCTATCGCACGTTGGTTAAACGCATTGGTTCGGTCCACCATTGGTAAGGCCCACCATTGGTAAGGCCCACCATTGGTAAGGCCCATCATTGGTAAGGCTCGGCTTCGTGGTGATACCCCAAGTTCGTGGCTGGCTGGTTCATCCGCGAGCTCTGTGGCCCGTCTCTCAACCTGCAGACGGAAAAAGAGCCAGCCAGGATAGCAGCGAGCTCGCAATTCCGCAACGGCAACGCTGCCCAGGGGTGCAACGCTCTTCTAGCCAACGGTCTCCTGCGGCGACGCGATGCATCGCAATGACGAGCCACGTAACTTGACGTCTGCTGGTCCTGCTCAGTCGCACCATATTCCAACCAGCAGGGTCCCCCACGAGTACAGCGGCAGAAATGACAAATGGAATACGCCGTCGAGCGCGGCGAGCCGAGCGCGCTACGAGACAGACGCTGCAATGGGAATAATAATAATAAGCAGCAGCAGCAGCAGCCGCAGCAATGAGGAATATGACAGCCGAGCGGAGATGTCTCCCATTGTCATCAAACGTGAACGGATGTAGCTTGCTCTTGCGCACGAAGGTGAAATACCGGGCACGGTAAGCAAATGCATTATAATTGTGAAAATTGTCATACCAACAATAGTTGTCCGGGCAATAGTGGCTGTGGCAGAAACAATCCTGGCCGACGGTACAGATCTATAAAATGCGAGAATGCGACAGCCCCCATAGAGATTTGTTGAAAACGCTGCTGTTTCTGGTGATGAGTTTTCCTCTAAACGCGACTGTACCAGGGACACGGTTCAGCTAATCTCCTCGGCAGGGGCAGGTCGTCCACAGGAGACCGCCACTATCTTCAACGTCCCCCCGTGCATGAGACATACAGAACGAGAATGAGGCGTCACCACCCAGAGATGACTGCGAACCCACTATGTTGTACCGATGTGCGCAACACATTAACTCTAGACAAAAATAATCTCAAACTGCATACCCAAGTGGGCGGCACAATAGGTGTGCACACGCCACACAGAGATGTGCGTCCCAGATAGAATCGGCATCACGGATATTCAGAGATTCCGAGCAATAAAAGCCGCAGCAGAGCGAGCGGTGGCAGAACGAACAGCAGCAGCAGAAACGTCAGCATCGTTTGAATAGAAGTATATTCACGTTCATGACCTATTACCACTGGGGCAAGTTACCACCCACGACGTCAGAGAGCATTGAGTGGTAGATAAACAGTCTCGGCGCTGCGTTCTCATCCCATAGAATGCAGCGCCGCGGTACCTGTTAATGATATAATCGCTTTGCACACGAACAACACCGGCCTATTGCTGCGCTACGGCGAGCCGTACGTTGAAGAAGCCCCGCAATGTAAACAGTCACAGCGACGAACCAACGTTGAAGAGACAGCCGAGCAGACATTTGCCTCATTCAGAATTCGAATTAACACAGAACGTTAATGGGGGCGGGTGTACGTCGGTGTCGCAATGACTTAAGATCCTCTTCCCGACTTTCATCTTGCAACTGCAACGCGCTCAAAAGGGACATGGCGAAATAGACGATGCGCTCACTTCGAGATAATTCATATTAGAATAGAACCTCTCGAAATGACAGTCGAGAGTATGACGGTGGTCAAATCAAAGGGCAACTTCAAGCTTCATATGGCTCCGACGCACGATGAGTTTGTGTGTACGGTATACACACGCGTATTGTTATTCAATGGCACAAAAGAATATCATAGACGGCCAAACATCAGCTGTATCCTATTGCATGTATTTATTATTACTACTATTATTATAGGTGGCTGGTGAGTGGCTGGCATGTATCGTTAAACATTCGTTTCTCGTACCTCAACCTCTACTGTAACAGCACGCGGACGATTCGAACATCGGTGATCGTGTAAGAGGCCTCTGTCACCTCTTGCCTTGCTCTGTATTATAATTCATCTCATCTCGACTTTCACCCATCACACCTACCACTGCTAAGGATCGAATCCGTGCACCTACGTGTCTCCTTCGGTTGCAAAGCGCACACGATTGCACCACCAGGCCACCGGGCCTCGACACACCTACTACACCTACGACTACTGTTACCACTACCAGATAGTCTTTTCATGCCTCTGTTCGCTTCCTTCTTCTTATCTTTGTTCGCTGTTTCGCTAGCCATCCTAGCGACGATCCATGCCTCTCTGGCGCTGATGTAAGTCAATCACCCCTCGTCCGCCCCGCGCCTCTCATCGTTCTCTTTGAGGCGCACTCTCTTCCTGAGCCGGTTCGTCCTCATCTGCCAGTCTTCTTGTTGGGTTATCGTTTCATTACGAGTCCACATACCCATCTATTCCTATTTGGGTGTCGCAATGGCAGCGAATGCGCCGTCTCTTGTATTCGCTAACCCGATACTCACCCCCCTGTGCAAACTCGCCAGCGATACCCGTACCCTTGTCAGACTTTCCGTTGAAGAAGAGCCAATATCCGAAATGTTCCGGGTTTTGACTAAAACGATTACAACTACAACTGGTATACATTGGCTGTTGCAATCACCAGGTCAATACCAGTACTTATCCGTTGGATAGACGCAACTGAGTCGCTAAGTTAAATCATAACTTGATTAATGTCCTCAGTAGGGCACCGTGAGGTAAATATAAACGGGTGCCATCGGATCCCGTAATGCCAATCAAGAGTTCTATCACGTGCGTCATGCACAATAGTGTTTATATCACGTCTTGTACCCCACAAGGCCGTCATGGCCAAACCAGCCAGCACACATTGCTTTCCTCTTGATTTCTCCAAATCAAAGCTAGTTCGCTAAGGGCCATTATCAGGCTTGCTTTTCGCGTGAATCATCAATCTACCTGAGGTTATTGTGGGCACAATGGTATTACCGAAACCATCCGCAGGCCGTCGGATCTAGAAAGGGCAAAAATACGAAGTGGACGATTTCACCAGTTTCTGAGAAACCCTCGCCCAGCGCCATCGAAATGGTAACTAACTAACACTCATCTCCACCACCTGACCTGTCACAACACCTCTACGCCGTGATGTACATATGACGTCGTGCTTCATGCGTAACCTCATCATCCGCGTTAGACCTTTCCGTACCCATTGCTGAATCCTAGAATTTTCCTCTATTCGACCAGCGCCAATGTCGATGTGTTACCGGTGATGTCTTTCGTAAGATCCTTCCATTATTTAGGCCATCACTCGGCGCTCCCATCATAGTAGTGTCGTGTTCAACGGTCACACATTCGAAAGGCCAAGCAAAAACTCTACGCACGAGACGAGCCAAGCAGAGGTTCGAACAGCGTACGATCTTCAGCAGAGGAGCCGGATGAGGCAGCTACCCTATCCCCAGTATGTCCCTTGCCCTCCCCTCATCTCGAACCCCCCTGAGATGCCTCCCAGATGGAGAGATCTGCCAACCACCGGGTGTCGCGTCATTTGGCCACTCCAATGGCATTGGCGATCCGACCCGGCCGACGATCATTTATCACGATACAATAATCCGTCACTATTGGGGTGCTGGACCCCGACTCAGCCTGGCAACGAAGAGACTATACACTGTTACTCCTCATGCTCTCCGCCGTTTTCTTAGTTCTTCGCTCTTTCGGACCTTTTTTCTCCTCCTTTCCTTTTCTTCAGTCTGTATTGGCTCAGTGGCCCCAGTCAACTCGGGTACTGCTAGAGGCCACTGGAGGCTCGCCAAACCGGATAATTGACTCGATCGGACGCCAACTCAGGCGCGCTTATACTTTCATGGTGGCAGGCTTCGATGGCAAACGCAAAGTTGAACAGGGAGCTGCTGGCTTCGCTGGCTGGCTGGCTGGCTCTTCAAGCAAAAATTGTCCCAAATGTTCCCTTCTCTAGACGGTATAGCAGTGGACCTAACTAACGATATACACCTCGCGACATGGTGACATATAGAGAACTTAAGCGTTGTAAAACTGCACTTACGTCAATAAACCAATAAAACAAAACTTTTACCTATATTGCTAGACCAGAACACGATTTACTTATGTATTTTGTTATTACTTATATATATATATATATATATATATATATATATATATTTGTTTATCCTAATATTGCTATATACCCAGAACCATTTCGGTCATCGAGATGCACTGCCACCTTCGCGGCAGTGCAAATGCTACCCGAGTGATTGAAAATATACGCCCAGTTAATGATTGGTGTCGTAAAATACAAATACTGTATTGTATATACAATATAGATATATTTTTTTATTTTACAACTCTTTATTTCTCAAAAAATTACCCCTCAGCGCCGTGAGTCGCTTCGGATCCATAGCCGCAATATTCAAAGGAACCACCAACATGCATGGTTCATGTACGGCGCCCATTATATAACCTGAGTGCTGACGTGCGAATCAGATGTGTTATGTTGCTGGCATCTTACAAGGAAGCAAGGACACTCCCACAGTGTTGCAGCTAGAATCACCGGTAGAGTATCTTGTTTCTACATGATAAGGGGAAGGTCTGAGACGGATATCACCGTTGCGCCCCCACCCGAGTGGCTGAAATAGCAACATTGCCTTATTTGGGAGAGACCTCGCAGACTATTCACAATGTAGCAAAGGGGGCTTAAATTACATGCTGGTAACATGCAACAGTGAGTGAGAGAGCCGAATGGACTCAGAATGACCCCCTCCACTTTTGGTCTGGTGGGAAAAAGCCAGCGAAGAGCGCGTTTTCCCACATTCAAATTATATTCTACACAAAGAACAGGCGTTCCCGTGAACCTCGGGCGCTTCGCATCTACAACCATGGTCCCACGGCTTGACATAGTATAGCCACTACAGTGTGAAACACACACTCGATTACAAAAGTGAACGCACGCCCCCTACGATTATAAGCAGTAGACGCCGAGTCGGAGCCTCCAACGCGTCTCTCTGGGAGTGCCTCCATACTTGAAGTCGTGTCCCCTTAGCCAGCGTTAGCCGAAGCAGCGGCAGGCGGCGAGGGGAGCCCTTTGTTTGTTCTGCTGCATGAAAACAACTGGGAAAAGATGAGGCCCAGCTGCCAGCCAGCAACAGCAAGGGCACCGCTGTTCTCGATGACAGCGAGGCCCGAAGCGGGGCGGCACTCGCACACAGCTCATGGCGGTGGTGGTGGCGGTGGCGGCGGCGGTGGTAGCAGCAGCAGCGGAAAAGTATTTTTGCCAAAAACGCTTCACACCAACATTACCACGTCAGTCTCTAAGTATTGCCATCATCGCCTACAGAGCCATCCACTTCCACTCGCGGAAAGAAAAGCTCGGCCCCTCGTAATACCTCTCGCGCACCGCGCCCGAGGAGATGCCCACTACGCTACCATCAGCACTGCAGGCCAAGCATAGCGCAATGCTATGTCTCCCTCGGGCACGCTAAGCAGCTAAGGCAGTTAAGCGGTAGCTCGTTGTTTACGTTGTTCTTCCCAGAGGTGGAGGTGGCTGATTCTTGGACGAGATGGGATGTCTTTGTGGGTGTCTGTATCGTATTCCCGTGTTTCGGGTTTGACCCTTGCCTCTAGTAGCAGTTAGTCTCCGAGAAATGGTTGTGGAGAAAAAATTAAACAACTCTGGCTGGATAGGTGAAGGGAAACAATAATCGAGTTAGTCAGGGCAGCCTTCAGCACTCGAGGCTGTCCCAGAGCAAGTCTCGACCGGCAAGCCCTGATAGCCATGTATATGCTGCCAGCCAATCGGCGCGAATAACCCTCATGTTCTCCGCGGCCCTCTTCGCTCACCGACCCAACTTCCCAATTCCACTCCTTGCTTTGCCTCTCCACGTCCCTTGAGCGGTTGCGGTCGACGGCGTTGTGGAAGCGCCGCTTCGCTTACATGCTCACAACACGGTGCGTCCGGAGAGGCAACCCCACCCGGACAGCGAAAACCCGGGGTGGATAAGCATGCGAACGAATGGATGCTAGCGAAGCAGGTCCCGACCGACCGACGACACCCTAGAGAGCCGCCTCGCGGATGCAAGCGTGAAAGGTACGTGTGGAGGAGTATCGTCTTCGTCTTGTGGCCCGACACATGCGAACATGCGAAGGGCGAATATTCAGCGACGGTGCTGGCCGCTTTTACAGGTACGATTTCCCGTTACCTGTTCCCATTTTTCCCAGCGCGACAAAAAGCGGTCCCCCTATGAAAGCAAGCTAGCCCGCCTGTACGCTGAAGCCGAAGTACGGGATAGTGCAAGAATGAGCTTGCGGAAGAGTCTGAAAGAGAGGAAGGAATTCAAAGGTGGGAAGGTTGGCTGGACGGGATGCCGGGTTAAGAAGCGAAGCTACCTTGCAACGAGGGGATCTGCCTTCCCGTTATCCGGTACAGGCTGACTATAGGGTTGATTGCGTTTGTTCCGCTAGAGGCTTTGGCGGCCCCTGCCCTGGTCGGCACCGGCTGACATCTGCCAAGTAAACGAACGAACACCTCTCGTAGTTCCTACTACTCTTTTCTCTTTCCAAGCGTTTAGTTTCTTCGATCGTTGGATACCTTCTGTAGTTTTCCATAGCCCCCAGCCACCCCAATCCGCTACCTCCCGAAGTCCCAATACGTCTGTTTTGGGGGTAAACACTGGCGGAGAGCTATTTTCCTCGGCATTCCCTGTATCCCAGCATTCTCCGCTTTTCTGTCTCTCTCTCTCTCCCTCTGCTCCCTGAGAAGAGCAGTCGAAGCCTGCAAGCATGCCGCACGCAGCACACGAGAGTGTGTTGTGTGCGCGCAGGTACGGAGCACTTGACGCACACACATATTGTCGAAGGACGCCAACAGCCGAAGACTTGGCAACGGCCGTGGACTCTGGGAGCCCGTCGAGCGGCAGTCGATACTACAGAGGAACAGGGACGAGTAAGCTACCATGAGGAGAATGAGAGCTCAGTAGAGGAGGAGAGGAACTGCGTATCCTGTCGCCTAGAAAGCCATCACATGAGCTGGTGGCCCCGAAAGACAAACCTGCAGGGGCGAACGCAGTGGCAAATGTGCCTGTACCACGCTGAACACTCACAGCAGCCAGCGAATATTAAGTCGAACGGTAAGGACACCATCAACGAATCAGGCGTGCGATCAGCCAGCCAGCCAGCCAGCCAAGCAAGTAACCAATCAACCAAGCAACATCAGCTGTGGTGGCGGAAATTGGAACAATGCAAGCAACTCTCATGCAGGTTTTTTCTTCCTTCTAAAAATGCGAATTTGGCCTCCTTGTTGTTGTCGTCATCGTCGGCTCGCTCACGACTCTAGGGGTCTTTCCCCATCTCGCCACGAAGTGGCTCATGTGATCATACGCTGCCTCACATAGAATGACACACGGGCCGACGTCGAAAAACATTGGGGCGCTAGAAATAGCACTCGATAGAGCGAGCCGCATAGCAACACTATCGCGCGTGTCCGCGAGCATGTCGTGATCAATTGTGCAAGCCGCTTAGCTTTAACCTGCCGACCGTCTACGCTCTCCGACGATCTTTCTGTGTCGGATCGAGAGAAAGTGAGAGAGAGAGAGAGAGCGGATTTTTTCGTGTGTGCGGATATGCAGAAAAACGATTTCACCACAGCTCTCGCCGTGTGGATATATTTATAGTCGCTGATGACGCAGTCCGTTTACTAGAATTTTCCGCGAGAACTATAATAATTATCGATGATCACGGTGCATACAGATGATCCGTGTGCTTCTACACCTCTCGCTTCGACTGTCGGTTTTATCGCATAACGTGATATCCCAATCGTATGTATGTGTGCGATACTTGTATTACCCAGATAACATCCTACAGGTTTCACTCTGACCTTCTTAGAGGCATTACAAGAACCACTGTTATAACAAGCGACGACGTGTATCTCCAGGACAAGAACAGGTGTCCGGGATTCGCGTGTAGTTGAATACCATCTCATACATATACCTATTCATCCAGCCACTATTTCTCTCTCGTGGGAATACTGCCATAAAAAACGATAACGATATTTAACATAGTTTCGATTTATATCTGCCCAATGGACATAGTACTTTTATTTAACATAGTACTCAATTATTAGCTTATGGACATCTCGCCGATTTGCAGAATCGGCCGGGGCAACGTGCATGTACGATAAGTGTCTTGGATACATGTTTTGTCGACGGGACAGATAGCAGCGTTTCATGAAATATTTATGAAGCTATCTATATTTTTTTTATAAAAATGTCTATAGATATATCAAAAATTACCCGTAGTTCGTGCACATCTATGTACGAATGCAGCAATCCTTTGGCCTATAAAGGACACGTTGTATTGTTGTATTATATTGTATTTAGAGGATATTGACTCGAAAAGACTAGAGCACTTCCCCAACAAATAGTTGATAGTAATGTGAGTATTTACGCGTTGTAAATGCAATCATTTCAATACGCGCAACAGTCAATACATAAGCGGCATTCCGCCTCAGCTGTGGCGCAGCAAACAAACAGTGCCGAGATTATCAACAGGCCTGAATTGCTCAGGCCTAGCCGATGGACAGTTGACACTGTCACATCCGAGCAGAGAGGTGGTACCGAAGCTGTACAAGGTACGTAGACATTAGAGCCCGTTCAGGGCTGACCCAACTCGGGACAGGGGTCCCGGAACGAAAGTAATGCCCGCCTATACGTCAATATTTTCTTCGTCAATGTGCAAAGCTTAGGCGCGGAACTCTGCGTCTGAACAGGCACACTCGGCCGTTAGGGTTCTTTGGGCCGCTCGGCAGAAGGCAGCAACTAGACCCCTCTCGACCTGTACCGGCTGTACAACAATAAAGCAGGCGAAACACTGTCGCCTTTTAAACGCGCATCTCTCCTTCGTCGCCTTCTCAAGCCAGCGGTGTTGTCGCTTGGATCGGATCGGCTCGTCCAGCTTTGCTTTGCAGACACAGAACACAAAGGGCAATACCGTATAGAGTTGTCTGCTGGATAAAATTCAAATAATACACACTCACTCCTCCACGCGGCCGGCCTTAGACTCTCGGATACGCTGACACTCCGACTGACTGACAGATAGCTATAATATAATATATAGTAGCTGGACAGACACAAAGCAAACTGCGAACATTTACAGAGGTACGATTCGCCTGTAGCTCTGTCGAGAGGAAGGTCTTCTGCTCATTCGCGTTGTGTATGTTCGGAGCTTGGCGGAGGCAGATGCTGGGTCCTGAATAGCAAAGCGGAACAGAGGCGAGTGGCAGAGATTGGCGCTTCGTGTTACAGCATATCATAGAAACAGTGTTAGAAAAGGAAAGCGTGTTCACTTATTTTATATATATATATATATATATATATATATATTTCGTGTAATTTGCGCCCGCCACTGGTACGAAGTGTTGCGCTCGTTGGTACACCACTTCGTTTTCTGCGTTTTCCGTTTGTTCCGGTTGCTTTTGTTGGACCTCTGTGCTTGTCCTGCAATTGGACGTTCAATAAGCAAATGCAATTCACCTGTCCTTGGCTCGTTTCACAAACACCGTTTTCATCATAAGCAGCTCCTTTAGCTTCTCCTCAGGAGAAGAACGATTGAGAGAGAGAGAGAGGGACCACAACAGCTACAATGAAAAGGCAACTCGAACAATGAGTGGCTCGAGGTTGGGCTATACAACCATTATGAGTATAATCATGCTTAGTTACTGCACATCATAGAGCGACCGATAATAGGCCTGAACTGAAACAGCATTTGCCGGCGAGCAAAACCTGCTCGGCCAGGGCCCCCCCTTTGCCGTCAGAGAGAGGCTCTGGTTAGGCCCACCGGGTTACACCGGCGTCGACGCTCGCTGGCCCCCGTTGCTATCGGATCGGACGGCCAAAGTGATCCCCATATTAACATCGGTCCAGTCAATCATGTAGCCGTAAACCCAGCCCATCTGGCACTACCCGACGGCGGCCCTGAGTCACTGCGTGAAATGCATCACGCGGGCCCACCTCGGCTACCCCAGCAGGCCCGGCCTGCGACGCTGCTCGAGGGCACGAGATGGCGAATGCTACGTACGAGGAAGAGAGAGAGAGGGGCATTTCAATGTCATTCGCCCTCTGCAATTTGATTGATCGACAGCCGAATTGCCTGCCACAACCTCTCCGGGCCAACTCCCGACCCCAGACTCCCTCTCGTTTCCGTAGCATACGGCTACTGGCTAGCACAATGGAAGCTTACACTAACACCACTAATGGAGCTACACAAGGCTAGCTTGTGCCAGCTCGCCTATTGAAGTTGGCCAGAAGCGCATAGTTGCCGTCCAGTCCGTAGTCGTCTCGTGACCCTTACTCCAGTTTGCCTTCGCGGCCGGCTCGATTTTTCGGCCCCGTGGAAACATTCAGTTACCACAGCTGCGTGCGTGGCACACAGCTTATTGATGGTGAAGTTCGATTGCGGCAAAAAGGATGGGCGTGTACAATCGTCGCATACTGGCTGCCCACCCGGATCGTTCGGTAACGTTCAGCGACTCGGCAGAGATAGCAAGCGAGACTTCTACTGGCGCTAGCGAAATCTCGTTGCTGGATTTGTAGTTGGTCACCATGCCCCTGTGGCTTCATCAACGGATTTTGGTCCAGGCAAAGACGAGAGATCATACATTGTCATAATTGCATAATTCTATCTGTCGGACAGACGGCGAACGATGGGCATATTGGTTCGACGTTGGCCGAATGTTCATTAAACTCGTATCAATCGAGAGCCAGCTCACGTGGACGCTTTGCCGACAACGTGGAAGCGTGTAACGACCATCGAGAAGGTTCAAGGACATCGTCGAGCGCGTTGCTAGTACGTGGTAACTTTTAAGGCAACATCGCTCTGCCCTCTCAATTTCACCGGACGTTTACTATATCGTTGCTATTATCATATGGGCATGTTCTCGAGGAAAATTCAAAGAATCGGGGGTGCCAAACCGGACCCAAAGCATCTGATAGCCTTTCCAAGACAATATCTAATTAAAAGAAAAAAGTCTGTTTTTATTTTTGTGCAATATTTATCATTTAGTCATTCCTAAATTACAGTAGATCTATCTGTTAAACATGGACTTCCTGGCAGCGCAAATTCGTTTAATAGCCCCCTTTCGAGAGTATATCAGATAGTGTGATTAATTGTTTCATTATCTAATAATGGTTCGAGTAAAATCACTTGCATTTCTATACACAACGAAATCATCCATAACAATTTCGACTTTCGTTTCGAGCCTGTCAAGGCGGCAGCAAGAGTTCTCCTTTCATTTTGTTTCTCTTTCGCCATTTTTACGAACAGGACAAGAGGTTTCGGTCGTCCAGGAGCACGACGACAATCGGTGGGCCTTGTAGGACAGTCGCTGTCTTTCCAAGGGTCTGCCGAACGCAAAAATGACGCCAGGTAGGGTCCACGGGTTGGCATCGCGGGGGGTATGGGGATGATTAAAAATGAACAGCCAATGTACACACCAGCCAGGGGTGCGCAGGGTCGGGTACACGCCGAAAAACGAAATTATGAACAAACCGCCACGCTGTTCCGGTACCTCTGCTGCCCTTGAACAGGACCACGGCCGGGCCACAAGCAAGGCGAGCTCCCTTTAGCATTCGAGACCTTGCAGCAAATGAAGCAGCCACTGGCGCGGCTGTGACAGCAAAGTAATCACGAGGACCAGGAGAGGAATCGAGAACTCGGTCGCTGTCGGTATCAGCGGTGGGGCCCCGTACGATCCACAAGGTCGCACCGAACATCGGCACACCCCCGTGAAATCGAACAGCAGCTCGAGGCACAGAATGAATGGACGTGTGCGTGCGCAGAGCCAGAGAACTTTGGGGCGGTCTCTCAACGGATGCCGCATTTCGTCGTGGTTCGATTTCGTTTCCTTCATTTCGTTTCCTGTTGGCTTCCTCCCTCCACCAGACGGGGCTGTGGTTCACTTATTAATCTCATTTCATTGGCGAAGAACTATATTGCAATAATTGTCCTTCTAGACTTCCTGCCTGCTCCCTCTCTCTCTCTCTCTCTCTCTCCACCTTCCTATGCTGTAAGAAATAGGGGCGGGCAGACCTCGATGTCGCGTAGGGGGGTATGATGCGAGGAGCAGCCTTAAAGAAGAAAATAAAGAAAAAGAAACGGAGAAGAAACCATTTTTCCTCGACTCTCCGAATGAGCTAAAAGCAAATCTCATCGACGACCCCGTAGCATCGTACCATCAATTGATTGCGTACTTGTATACGATGGATCCACTGTGCACTTTTCGATATGTTTTGTTTTGTCCTACATGGCGTTCACAGGAGCCTTGGATTTATTTTTATTAGACTAAAAGCAGAACTTAATATCATAGTCAAATGGGTATTGTTTGCTCGTCGTTGATAGAAATGACCGCACGGTTCGAGTGGTTCATAGTTGTTAATCCATTGCATATGGCGGTTCCCTGTTGACGAGGTAAAACCTCTGTCAGTGACCACAGCCCGCTGGCTTTAGTTAACTATGCTTGGCGACCGACCAAGGCAGTCCACCAGCATAGCAGGCACGCTACGCGTTCACATGATAACAGCGTGTCATAATTATTCAAATGAGTGTGTGCGAGAAGTTAAGAAGTATCTGACCTGCCACAGAGAGCACCGTGTGTCAATGGTTTCACGGGCGATATATATATATATATATATGGAGAGAGAGAGAGAGAGAGAGAGAGAGACCATGTGGATCATGCCATTATGGACCACGCGAGTCACAGCTTCGCTAATAATTCTATCGAAGCTATTTATTCAGTAGTAACTAGAACACAAACTCCCCGTTGCAAGTTACCTTAGCTGGAAGCTAATCGATTTTCAAATTTTCCGATTGACACGCGCACTGCGCGTTGCCCTAAATCGGAAATTACTAAGTTGCACTCTGAAATAGTCCCTAAAGCGTCGGATCGAATACGCCACCGATAACATCATCTCGTACTGAATTTCTACTGAAGTTCGGAGTATATCGATTTTGCCACCGGAGGCGCCGATAACAGCGACAAAACGCGTACAGGAAGCCGCTCTGTTGGGACAATCTACGCATAAATTTAATCACGTTAAAATATCCAAATGTAAGTCCACCCAACGGATCGACTTCGTATAGATGAATTTATGCTGGTACCACGAATAGTTAACAATAATTTGCTGAACCAATCGTGGGTATAACCTTAATTAGTTACTTTTCTAACCTCTGCTGATTCTCTTTCCCTTAGTAAATGCGCGCTATATTTAATATATATATATATATATATATATATAAATGGATGCACCTGTGAGAATTTGAGTAAAACTCGACCCTTGATTTTTTGAAGGACGTGTCATAAACGTGCATAGCATTATATATACGACTCATTTCGTTGACGACATGGAATCTATGAAATAAATCTCAATCTCCTCCAGTTCAGCAAATGGTGTTCTGATGGCAAGCGCATGCGTCTCTGCTCTCTGACGATAATGGACGGCAACAAAATACATATATACATATAATATATATATGAAAGACGGGGACCGATGATACGCCACTCAGGGTCCCAGGTTATCTGTCCACATTCGAATTTTTATCGGCATTTTTGAGCCACCCTTACGTGGAGCCAACTGCACAAAACGTACTTTTGAATGATAACAATAATAATGAAGAATAATAAATGTCTTCATAGTCTGTGATAAAACGGACGTTAACGGTAGGTAGCGATGCCAAGCAAACTGGGACGAATAGGCGTGGCTTATTTACCCGCCCCCCGCTCCAGCTCCCGGCGGTTAACCATGGTCCAAAAAATCGAACACGAGGTAAACATGACGCCGCTGGGGAGACCTGCTCCGACAGCTAATTGCACTTCTACCGCTATAAGACACCCAACACTCACTGAGCAGGCAGATAGAACTGATTCCGAGTGACAACCCTCCTGCTCAGTCGGGATTGTCGATGCGGATCCCGCTCTCCACCTTCTTTTTGGCTAGGTGTCCCCAACAATATAAATATTTCCTCTATCCGTCTATACATTTTCTCTCCGGCTCCTTCTGTCGAACGTATCTCGTTCGTGCCTTCTCTGCTCTTCTTTGCAGTCCACTGAGCCCGGGTCGAGTGATCGACATTTCGACCAGCGGCAGCAGCAACAGCAGTGGCCAGCGGCTAGGCGTTTCGCTTGCTTTCGTGATATATATACATACTTGTCCGCACTAGTGTATGGCTACTCTCAGGTGGCGGTGGAACGCAAGGCCCGCATGTATGAACACAGCCGGGTACAATGACACAGTACAGGTGGATCGTGCAGGGTGGTGCCGAGGCCAGGCGAGGATCCGAGGGGATCCGGGACCCATTCCCGCCCCCCGGCCCGTGGCTGACAACGCACTCGGCGCAGTGCGGCCGCCGTGTTTGAAGAGGCGCTCGCTATGTTGGGGATTTTTATATATGTGGGGCTGCTGTTTCTCTTCTCCTCGTTCTCCGCTTGCATTCCCCGAGCCCCCTGGTTCAGTCGCCTGCCCCGCCTCTCTACTGCCTCTGCCGCTGGCAGACCAGCTCCGTCACTGGTAAGTGCGTCCGCTAGGAGGATCCCGAAAAGACAGAGAGCCCAGAGAGAAAAGATAGATACCAAGCAACGGAGAGAGAGAGAGAGATATCAACGAGGGAGCAGCACCAACGTGTGCAACAGCAGTAAGAAACAGAAAGGCAGCAAGAGAGAGAGCGAGCGAGAGAGGGAGGATTGGAGGGAGAGAAACACGGTCATCTCGTTTTGCAGTCGCAGCAGCAGCAGCAGCTGCCAGCACCATGTTACTACCACCAGCCCATTACGGAATGAACAGTGCTGAAGTTTGTGCTGATGCGCCGCTGCCACAGACGGCGACTACTACTGCTACTACTATCCGAACTATCCAGGAGACGTGGGGGACGCGGCCTGGTGAGGTCCGGGGGATAGACCCTTCGGAGGAGCAACCTCTGCTGCGGAGAGGGCAGCAGCTACTAAGCAAACAGAGTGATATTCTGCAGTAGCCTGTGTAGTATGACGACGTCAGCGAGCGGCGGCGGTGGCGGTTGCAGCAACAACTGAACAACTGGCAGAACTAGCAACTCCAGCTCTGGGTGCTGTTCTCAGCGCGCCACGCTGCTAAGGCCACCTTTACCGGCGAGGGTGGTGGGGGGACGGCGGCGGCGGCGACGACAACTTCATCGCGCGTTCTCTTGCTACTGCGGCTATGGAGTTCGCCCGGCTGGCTCGACCGACCGACCGCGGCATGTCATTAGGGCGAAGAGGGCGAAGCGAACCGGGAATAGCGGAGCTGGACGACACCACGGAGGAGAGATAGATAGATACAGAGAAAGTGAGAGAGAGCGCGGGAGGGAGAAAGAGGCAGGCAGAGAGGAGAACGACGACGGACAGCGAAAACTGGAACGCGCTGTGCGGGCTTTCAAGGGACGGCGACAACACCATCGCGATTGCCACTGCTCCAGCCTCGTTCCGTACTTCGACTAGCAGGCATTACTATCACTACTACTATTAATACTAGTACTACTAATACGACTACTAGCCTCGAGAAGGGGGTATTTCCCGTTTCCTAACATTCCCTAGGCCCTCTTAGGCCTTTCATACGGACATGACTGCTCTCGAGTTGCTTAGCTCGAACAGCCGAACGAGCTAGCGAGCCAGCCAGCCAGCCCTACAGGCGTATGCACGGCCGACAGCCTGAAGCCGGGCCTAGCCGACAGATTGTGAGAGAGAGCGAAAGAGAGAGAGGGAGAGAGAGAGGAAGAGATGTGAGATACAACACATACACACACACACACACACTAGAACGTGTGCTTGGTGCGGCCGCCGCAATGGGGTACCAGGCGATGGCAGCGGAAGACAG
Source organism: Stratiolaelaps scimitus (assembly GCA_019614645.1). Lineage (NCBI taxonomy): Eukaryota > Metazoa > Arthropoda > Arachnida > Mesostigmata > Laelapidae > Stratiolaelaps > Stratiolaelaps scimitus. The sequence continues at coordinate 9,285,834 of JABWDB010000009.1, read as the reverse complement.
CAACAATAACAACAAGGATGACGACAACGACGACGATCAGGACGACGGCAGCAAGCGAAGCTGCACCGCGGCCGCTGACTTGCTATGGCCTCCTCGCTCTTCTGCGCATCGTTGCTCATCGTCGCGGGTGGTCGTCGAGATTTTTTTCACCCGGGCCACCGCTCCGTTGGTCCCTGCTCTGCTCGTCTGTGAAGAAAAAGACGGAGTCTCTCGTCTCAGTCGAAGAAGAGAAGCGTCAGCGAACACCCCGCCCCCCCGCTTTATCCCGCTCTCCCCCGCATCTATTGCTGCATCCACTGCTGTGTACAGTGCGGGCCTCATGGGTGACGTGTGGCCAGGACGCGATCTATACCCCGCTGTCCCTGCCATGACGCGCTCCTCTAGGTTTTCTGTTGTGTGTTCGCGAGTGGGCCTCTCTTCTTTCTGGCTTTTCTTGATTCTGTAGTTCCTTCCGGAACAGATCCGGAAAGAGCGACGGAGGATTCCGAGACGACAGAGAATGCGATGAGAAAGATGTACATATATATATATATATATATATTATACATGCTGATGCTCCGCCGTTCATACGCACCGATCTCAAGCTTAAACGACCCAAGTGTCAGAAGGCACAGCCTTGTAAGGCTCGCCCGTGTAGTCGGGAGGCAAATGATAGAGAAAATTGTCTTCAGAGAGGAGAGGACGAGGCAGGACGAAGAAGAAGAGGAAAGGCGGCCGGCGTCAAGGTCCGGCAACGCGCTACCCTGATATTCTATAATAGAATGACAAAGGCGAGTGTACGCGGCCGGAGAGTGACGCGGATGAAGACTCGGAGAGGGGGGGGGGCGTTTCAAGGGTGAAATAAAATGGGGAAAAATCAATTATGCTTGTTTTGTTCTCTGTCTACGCGCACAATGCTTAGGTAGAAAGTTATGTTTGTTTGCCACTGTGCGCGGCAGGCGCAATTCGGTCTGCTGCCGTAATATAGCAGCAGCAACAACAACAGCAACAGGCAACAATTGTAGAATCACTTGTGTGTATCTAAACGCTGCTTTTTCGATCGATTGTACCAGATCACTCAGCAGTCTCGTGCGTACACGAGATAATCAGCTGTACACACTATATATGCACATGAGACTATAATGGATGGTGGCAGTCGTAGCATACGAGTCAGTGGCATACACACACACACGCACATAAACAAAATATTTATGTACACTAGACAGCTTTCATCTACGTTCGACTATGATTGTTTTTCGTGTCAACATATCAACGCATTCTACATTTCGGCGGTCAGCATTCTGTATTTTTTCTGCTAGCACCACATCAAATTAATTTAAACACGCTGTAATAATAATAATAATAATAATCTGTTATCAACTTGAAATGATCGCACGTACGTCGTTACATCATGTATATCGCAGTGACCACCACGGTATAATATCACAACCGCCGTGTCAACAATAGAGGCACACTAGATCCTTAATTATATATATTATTATTAATATTATTATTATTATTAATATCAGTATTATTAGTATGTATTGAAAACTGTCTCGCTCTACACTTCTGGCGCTCATATTTGTCTCGATTGCCGAGGGATCAGCACTCTCTGCATCAGTTGGTTAAGAAGCGGTTCCTTCCCGAGATGTGTTCCGCCAATACACTCTCGATTCCACCGGCGCCGTCGACGATCGGCGACGACCCACGTAGGCGACATCTTAAATCTGAGCTCGGCCCACCGCGTTTGGTTGGGTTTGGCGTTCCCTACTTAAGCTCAGCGGCTAAGTCCAATATCTCTTTCAAGTCAGCTGTAGGGATACTGCAGTGAGCGACGGCGGCATCGACCAACGGCAGAATCACTTCGGCTCGTCGGCAGAATCAAGACACTCGAGGCTTCAAGGCAGAGCTGACGTGTAAACCTCGCCGTTGGGTAGCGACGCGACACGGAGTGGGGACTGCTCCTAGTTCCCGGACCCCCGGGACGTCACCCGATTTCAGGCCGGCCTCACAGCAGGCCACCACAGAGGCCGACGCCGTCGAACGCCACCCCATTGCTGCTGCTGCTGCCACTGTTGCAGCTGCTGTCCCATCCAACCTCCCATTTACCCCCTTTTCTGAGCCCACTCTGAGCCGTTAGCCACCGTGGGCTTCGGCATCGTCCTCGACCTCACCGTCCTCTTCTCTGGTAATCTTCATCATAAATTGTGTATTTTTCCACAGCAGGGGTGATGACAGTAGCAGCTGCAGCAGTAGTACCCCCCACCGGCAACAACATCAGCAGCAGCCGCCGCCGCAGCCGCACAGCAAAATATCAACGACAGAACCAGCCAGCCAGTTACCCAGTGACAATGCAGCCAAAGCCTGTGTCGCCAGTGGAGCACAAGCAACAACATGTTTGCTTGACTTTCTTCGAAATTGGGGGCCAACGCCGCTTCCCCCGGGGCTGAAGTAAGCCAGTCGACCGCGTTCTTCTTGGCTCTGGCTTCTTTCCCTCACACCCCACATATATCCCAAGCCCCCTCTCCCCGCCCCCCCCCCCCCGATCTTTCTCTCTGTTTCACTTCGTTCTTCTTTTTCTTCGTTTCGACTGGCCCGCTAGAGCTCAGGCAAGCTAGCGAGACGACGCCGACGTTTTGATGTTGTTGCAGAGGCAAGGAGCCGGACAATAAACAGCGAGCGTAGCCTCTACTTCCGACTGCCGACTACCGACTACCAGAGGATCCCTACGAAGAGGCCCGCAGACAAAGGGGGGTACCTAAGAGTTGAAGGTGTATAAATTGAGGTTGATATAGAAATAAAGCTAGAAGGAGAGGCATTCGAACAGCGGCATTGGCAAACAACAGCAGCAGACATTCACATATGTGTAGGTGCACAGGCGCGTACGTGAAGGCGACGAGAAACGTACTACAAGCAATAGAAGACGGACGATAACGACAACAACAATAACAACAACAGAACGAGCGGCAGAAGTATCAACAACAACAACAGCACGACAGCAGCGTGGAGCCCAGCGAGCGATGGGCGTCCCATGGCCGCCTCTGGGAACAATACATATGTAAAGCAATTCCCTCGCGCACTCTCTATCTATCTCTATCTCTGCGGCGCTGGCGAACGCTGGCATCTTGCCTCTGACTCTCGCCACTCTCTTTCCGCCACTCGCGACCTATCTCGTCGTTCGCAAGCCTCGCTCGCCTTCTTCGCCTCAAAGCTCGACAACTCGTCGTCCGTCCCAGCAGGAACGTACGCCGAGCAGTAACGGGTGGAGGAATAATCGGTGGGAAAGGCACACGCGTTCCCTTCCAGACAGACAGATAGAGGGAAGAGCCCGCCACGACGTGTACGATACACGGTCAGCTTCGCTACGGCACGGCCAGCGGGCCGGGCATGCATGCACGCACGCATGCATGCAGCCCAGGCGATTGAGCGCATTCTCCCGGCTGGGTTCGCGAACACCCCTCGCCTTTCTGCACGCGAGTTCGGCGCGATGTGACCCCTGCTTCTGTGCTTCTACTCCGATCGAGATATTCCGGCTGTTGGAGGCCGTCGGCAGCATCCGAGTTGCGTGCTCCCCACATGTATCCAAACCCTACCCCGATAGAAGGGTAGTCCTGCGTCCCGCGCTTGTACGTGAGGAGAGACCAAAAGAAATGGAAAAGATGCCTTTCGGACGACGGCACAAAGCCACCGAGACAGGAAAGACGCGCCCGAGGAGAAGCAGGCCCGAACAGCCGACCCCTCCGGTCGAATTCTCCGTCGTCGGCGCAATGTCGATATTATAATACTTTACTTTTAGTTGAATCTTCACCCGCCATCCTCTCTTCCTTGCTTGACTCTCTGCTGGCGGACTCGCTGGTGGAAGGCTCCCCTTTGACGGCGGGGCTGGCTGGCTGGCTGGCTGGCGATTCTGAAGCCCCTAGTAGAAGTCAGGGCATTTGCCGGTGATAGACGCTATGTGAAAATATAGCAATTATGCTTCATGCTCTGTCGATCCCGGCCATTTTCCTCTGCTTGCCAACTTCCGGCCACCCGCTATCGATACCCTGCATACGGCGTGTTACAACCTGCGAGGTTTCAATTAGAGCGGCCACCGTAGAAGAATACGACAGGTAGGATAATCATTGAATCAGTTCGCCGGCAGAAGAATAACTTCCGGAACGTGGTATTTAAATAATATATAACAAAAGGGAGTCAGGTCTCCCTATCAATGGACACCCCGAGAGCGCAGGTTGACCCAATCGTTGACGTTGGCGGTTAGATTCCATATTATTGGTATCATTTGACAAGAATTGGCGCATGAGAATGAAGACAAACTCAGGCCACTCTTAAGCCACCTAAAATGGCAGACGCGCCCCTTATAACAGCCGACATCGCGACCATCGCGGCCTTCCTCATCGCCACCGCAAACTTAACCGCACAGGGTGGACACTGCCGCTCGCAGCCGGCGCCGCCGCCGCCGCCAATATCTTGCTAAAATATCTATCCCGAACGACTATTAGCTCAGCTTTGGGCGGTGGTGCGGTACCACCGGCACCTGCGGCCGGCAGTGTGCCCGAGGTGGTTTATTATAGAACCGTTTTCAGAGGCGTCACTCGCCGATATTTCCCATCCGCCATTATCCCATTGGCCCGTTCACGCCACACTCTCTGGACCAGCCTGCTGCCGGCACCACCACCACCACCACCCGGACCGAGACCAATTTTCAGCGTAGTTTGATATCGGCGACGATGGCCGTGCGATGACCATCACTGCTCCTCGCGTTACTGCTAGCGACTGCGTTGATTTCTGTGTCAGCAGCGGTAACACACGGCCGACGTCACGTGCGAGATCATTCTACTTCAACTCGCGAAGAGGCTGCCAACACCGACAACGAACTACTTGCTACCGCAGTCGTGCGTCAACACTCCCCTCCCGTGTTTCAACCTCAAGTTAATCTCAAACGGTGTAGTTAATTCCGCAGTCCACGACACGACATTTTGTTATTACTGCCGTAAGCTCGTTCGCTCGCTCTTGACGCCATTCTCACTTCTCTTCGTACGGCTTTCCCCCGACCTACCTCAATGCTTCCAGCTAGCAAGAAGTGCTGGGTACACGCACATGGCAAACTCAAAGCCAACCTAAGGCAAAACGGAGACAGATAAACCGAGCGAGCAGAGCCTTTCGACGACCTTCGCCCATCGTCGACATCATGACTGCCAAGTGTGTTCGAGTGTGTTTGCCGGATGAACTACAGCGATCGCATGGGCGATATCGAATTCTACAATAAGTCAACAACTATCGGACAACTATCTATGTATCTCATGCGTTCAGCAACACTTCGTCTTGTGTTCCGCAGAAAGGCGCCAATCCTCTATACGCTAGTGTATGTACAACGGAACGATAACCAGCGCGTAACGTGTATGACATTATCGAATACTGGGAAACTTCGAATTGATAATCTATGATTGTTAATCGCCCGGCACGTATTCTAGAAACGGATGAAAACGGCTAGTTTTGCTATATTGTTTCGACTAGATTTTGTTATCACTGTCTACGAGTGTAACTCTCCATATCCCTTATCCTAGCTGACACCGTAGCCAACGACTGCAAACCACCTTGGGGATTGCGAACGACAGGACGAATAGCAGTCGCGGAGCGAGGTTTCGGAGTACGAAAGTTCGGACCAGCAAACACTAACGTACCGTACAGCGAGCGCTCCCTGCCGAGCACCGACTGACTCCTTCAGATATTCAACCCTCGACTGCTCTGGTAGCTAGCTGACCTGACCCAGCGAACTTGAAAACTTCTTCCACGTCTCAGCCGCAGGCCGGCGCCGAGCAATCACTGCATATAAATCTTGAAGTGAGCCTGCTCGAAGACAGCACATCGCGCTATACTAGTCCTGAACGAGGTCCCTACAACCCTTGCTTGAATTGCGAGATGACGCTCCATCATAGCCGTGAATGCGTGTGAGCATTGCATATATGTGTTTCTCCAGTTCACTTGCACGCACGCGCAACTCTCGGCGACTCCTTTAAAGCCCCTTGATAACGAGTTAATAACTTGATAACCCAGTTCAGACGACGACTCCGACACAACAGGTATGATATATATATATATATATATATATATATATATATATATACATTTCTATACATAAATATAAATATTCATTTACATATATGTATGCATATATACATTTCAGCGGTAGCAGCGCCATAAGAGAAACTACTATAGCAACAAGTATTGGAATAGAGAGCAGGCTAGCTTCTTCGTTTTCTAACAGGAAATGCAAGCCTCTGTTCAACAAGTCGCCTCGTCCCGATAAAGATCATGTCGACTCCCCAAGCATTGTGAGCACTGAAAAATGGATTTCGTAAGCTAGCCTCACCAATCACAGACTGAATAAATAGTAAACAATGAATGAAATCTAACTTTGATAATGTGAGAGTTCGAAGCTAATTAGTGACTCATTGGTTTCATTACACTCATACTGTGAATGGACGAACCAATAAGCTCAACTTTGCATAGGGTGTATGCCAGAAGAAAAAATTATCACCTTGATCTATATTATAATACAGAAGTAAGATGCTGCAATTACGATTGATATCCGCCTAGTTTATTGAAGAGCGATTTGCACAAGTTCATGAATCAATTGATTTCGAGACTTGGGGTGGTTGGGCTCGATTTAAGCACGCCGAAGTTAGACAAATGGCTGATATTGTCACTTAGTATTCGCGGATCTAAAGGCGCGACGCCGGATGCACAAATGACGTGTGGCTCTCACTTCTGCTTCAGCTCTGTCTATTAGAGACAGGCACAAACAGATTCGGCATATGAATAATAATAAGTGAGTAATAATAACAACAATAAGAGTGAATACTCTGAATTGGCCGTACCTGCACATCTCGGATTCATCGAATATGTAAGTGTAAACAGATCAGGTGCTCCACACCAGATCCGAACGTCTGATCGGAACGCTACAACAGCTCTTAAACTTGGATCAGACGTCGCGAATTTCTCTTCGTGCCGGGCCAAGCACACAAGCAACCGAGAACATCGATTGCCAATCGACCTATAGCTTCGAGGAAGCCAATTTCGATGAATTTTCTAAGAATATGTCCCATGCTAAAATGTTCGTTACGCCTGCTTTCAGCATGATTCTTGCTGCTCTATCTATTTTAGGGGACGCCACACGTATTGGGATGACATTACGAAACTTATCTCAATCTATATTGTATATAGACTCAGTTTATATTACTACCCTCAGCACACTCTTTTTTTTTAAAGGGGGTGTTGGCTTGCGTGAGCATGCCAACACCATGGCCGACCCCCTTATGGAACTGTTGACGATGTTCAACAGCACCCTCTGCACATTCTAGCCCGACGTAAAGAACGCTGACTTGAAAATCATGGCGATCAAGATTTCACAGCCAGCCCTACGACACTAGCATTTCTTGAGCCACCATCGTATTGCTTATTAGCTACCTCCATAAAGCAGCAATGGCTTCAGAGCAAAACAAACTTTTGCGAACTGACCTATCTCTCGAGACTGGTAACAAGACAATGACCCTGCAATATACACTATCACAGCCTAGGACACACAGCATTGCTTGGTGGTCATTTGGACGTGTGCGACCTTCTATTATTGCATGCTCGCCCTCTACGAACTTGCCCACCCCCAAGGCCAGGCGTGCGATTTGCCAAGCCGTAAACATCTCGGTGCAGCAGGGTGACACATTTCGCCTGCATTCAACGTCGGGTTCGCAACATACAGTCACGAGACAGAAATGCGACCGGCTAAACTCACCCGTCCAGCGACTGTTGTGTGTGACGTCTGCGGGCCATTCGGAAACCGCGGCCGTGCCCTCTTTACCCTCAGCGAAAATGCAAATGAGAATTCATTTCAAGATTAAAAGTTTAGACTTCTTGCTTGACTTTGAAAGAGAGTCTCTCTCTTCCTCTCTCTCTCGCTCTATACATCTGTCTATCTCGTCCTCTCTAGCTTGAAAACGCAGTCTCGGTGCACTCATGGCACGCGGCTGGCGGCTCGTCAGCTAGGCCTCTTTCTGAGTTTCGAGAACGCCCAAGCCCGCTTGCTCCACGGTCAGCCGTTTGGGCATAATCTACACTACGGTCGCAATGGCGTCCATAAAGACTCCGTACTTTCTTCTTGGCTCGCCGTTCGAGAACGTCCAGGAAGAACGCGCACCGTAGGACGGGGGCCTATTAGCATCAGCAAATTAGCATACTTATAAACGATGTCGATAACATGGGTGAACTAGCTGCATGCGTTGGAGATCTCAAACACAGGTTCGTCATTCGAATCCGCTTGTTGTGACTTTAAAGATATAATAGATGGACGCTCACGTGGCGTATTCTGAACGAACAATTAGCTATGTCAAAGTGCTACCGGTGTACGAGCTGTTACTGTTATAGGATATCACATATTATTTGTAATGAAAAGTATAGAAACAACGTATCAATGTCTCATATCAATAAAGACATCCTCGTGTACATTTCTTTCTCTTCTTTTCTTTCCTTTGGGCTAATAACGTGAAAAATATACGTTGCCCTACAACGAAACCGACACAAATGATGAGGATCATCTTCTATCATGGTAAATGAGACATTTCGACATCGGATAGGATAATGTCCCCGGCAGCTCAAGCCACACACAACATCGTGTATATATAGTACACTGCAAACTGGTAATAGACAGCGGCTGCGTCGGTGTATCGAGGGATGATGAAATAGTACATTATTTTCCTTCTGATTTGACTTCGAACATATATTTGAATTCACATTTTGCATATTTTCAAAATTCACTTGTGAATACCATAAAAAAATTTATATATATATAAACCAACTACTTCGCCAGAAGACGAACATTTGCGTGGGAGATAGAATAAACCTGAAATCAGCGAAATGTCTATCTGTGGATAGTTTCTCTATACTTACTGAGCAACAGACGCTCACATCTTCTCCTATATTCGTATACATATCATACGCCTATATTATTCTACAACGGCAACCTACAGCCCGCTCCCGCACCTGCCACGTCGTCCGTCCTTAGCCACCAAACTGCCTCTCTCTATCGTCCGCTAGTCCCCAAGCTCCTCCATTCAGAGATCTGTTATAAATCTACGTTCAAGCACCCCCCTCCCGAACGCCGGACCTGTCCTTTCTCTCGTTTCACCCCCGAATTTAAATTGTAATCCCTCCCAATTCCGATAACTGACTCGTAGGAAACACTTGTACATATATATACATCCATACATGATAGTGTTGAATGTTCGAAGCCGAGTGAAGGAAGCAATAAAAAATAATGCTAATGACCTTAAGTAAGTAAGATAATCGCTGCTGCAAACGCTGGACAGGAAGGCCGGATGCTGCCGGTTCGTTCGCTGGTGACGATTTCACATGACCCACCGACAAAGTTTCGAGGTCACGTCATTTTATATATATATATGTATAGTGCCCTGCCGCGTCATCGCAGTGATCGTAATAATCGTCATCATCATCGTTGTCGTCATTATCATCATAATCATCCCATAGTTGCTGCCGTTGCGGCCGCCGGTGTAGCCCTCATGCAGTTATTTTTATGATGATATAGGGGCGCGGGGCGAGTATATAAGTAAGGTAGCTGGTGGTAGAGCGTCACGGGCCATTGCGTACTACCCGGATGACCAGATGGCCCGGTGCCTGTCTGAGTCCCGTCCGCAGAAGGCAAGCATTCAAGTTGTTTGTGAGGGCGTAGATGGGAGCAAATCAGGGCAGGGCGTTGGGGTTGTTGAGAGGAAACGCGGAATCGAGGCAAACGGGCGGGGGGGGGGGGTTGTGTCGACCTGTGGTGGCGATAGTCGTGGGGCTCTCTCTGCTTGGCCGGTTGGACGACGTTCGGTCTGTTTCTACCGATGTCTGGGACGAGGTGACATAATTAGCTGGTACAGACGGACGAGGAGAAGGTGCTGGCGGTGGTGGTGGTGGCGGCGGCTGGCATAGTCGTTGTAGAAGTCAGCTCGACGGTCGGTCCTCGAGTCGTGCAACCGCCAACGAACATGCACAGACTAGTTAACTGGTTAGGTTAGCCCATGGCATCAAGTCGGGACAGAATTACCAGAGCTGGCCATCACGAGAACTCGGGGTAGCTTCCGTCATCCGCGTTGGCTCGCTAACTGGTTCGCTCTTTCTGCGTGTGTATATGTATGTGTGGGTGTGACTACGACAGACTCTATGTCAGTAAACAATTTCACAGATTTCACATTCTACTTGCATACAGTGAGGGAGATTTTGAGAGAGAGAGCATCTTGTGCTCACAGGCCCTAAAAGGACGATGTAACGATTGACTACCCGCTCGTAGATGTCCCATGTGTCTACTGCTTACAAATATTCGCAAATGCTCAGCGGATGCCTAGCACCCGTTAGCAAGGGGCTATATAAATGGGCTATTTAAACCTTCACCCTTGGCGTAGGGACATAACCTATATAAGCACGGCATATGTGTTCTTTTGCCACATCGAGAGAGCTCACTTTCGCGTGGGGTCAAGATGCTATTTATGGCTCATTGCTTCCAGTTTCGTTTAAATTAAATCCGCTAAGAAGGGGCAGAGCGAATGCCCAATAGAGAAAATAGCAATTTTGTAGCCATTAACAAAATGTGCGCCTCTATAACACTATCCAATTTCATCGTGCGTTCCTTTCTCCTTTCAATTCCTGCCTTCGAAAGTCATCACACCTCCATAATCACTATAACCATCATCGAATATAATAAATCAGGCAGAAATACTAATCGATTAGCTAATAGATTAAGTATTTCTGCAAGAGCTGCAGCAGAGTGGCCTTGTACCTGATTCCGTCGATTCGAGAACGAACCTCTGTTCGTTCGTGTCAGCACTGAACTTAGATATTGGCCAGGGCTATGGCACAGATTGGTGGCACGTAAGAGGCTGTAATGCACTGCGTCTCTGAGCGGGGTACGTTTGAATAGACAGATGTGTGCATAGCACAGGTATTATTTCTGCTTTCTCTTTTTACACTCAGGTGTACAGGAGACGTTTGCCTTAAACCCCGGACAAAGGGAAAAAGAGCAGCATAGGTTGGTGGAGAAATAAGTGAAATCTGACGTCTTCAGATTGCCAGGCATACCCTTTATATATGCACGCGCGGCCTCGAGTTGAGGCCGCCTGTGAATTCACATTTTTTTTTCTGTTTTTGTCATTGCCGTAAAATCCGGAGTGTGCTTGTGCTGTGCTGCGCTGTGCACGCGGTACAACCCTCCACGAGTCGACGTGAGTCGTTCGCGGTCATCAGCTTCGTACCCCCTCTGCGGGTAGTGATACTATGAGCGTTTCATATTTCGTGATCGCAGTGTTCTTGAAGATTCCACCGACAGGATAGACCAGCTGACTCTATGGCTAGCTGGCTTCAGCCTGGCTGAACGGGTCGCTTGTTCTTAGACACTCAAGCCCACACTTTTTCCCGCAGCGGCTGCCTCTGCCGGTACTGCTGCTGTGGCGAACTAACTTAGAAATTTTCTGTCTCAACTCAACGAGTAACAACACGTTTTTATTTTATTATGAACGAGCTCAAACACCGACACACGCACGACTACTGCCATCTAGTTTGCACCTGAAGTATAGTAAGAGAGAGATAGAGGTAGAGAGCGGAGGGAGTGTAGGGAGTGTTTCTCCATAGGTATAACATAGGTGCGAGAGAGCAGGATCGCATTCTCTGAAACTATGAAGAAACGTAGAAGGCGGCAGACGGCAGCTAACGAAACGAAGCCTGTATACGAGTCGACACGCACGCAAACCATATAACCATAACTGAACAGCATGAACCTAATACACGCACAGTCCGTTCGGCAAGTGAGTGTTCGCCAACTTTTTTTCTGTTTGCGTTTTCAGACCCCCACTTCGCTTTGGCAGCGGCATTACAGAGATGGCGCTTCGGAGACTTCCTAGCGAGCTTTCCAGCCTGCTTATACGCTGGACGTCAGTTATAACGAAACTCGGTTGCCGGCCAACCATCCGGCCGAATGCAGCGATGTTGATATACAATAGGACTGTTCTCATTAGATTACTGTAGACCTCTGTGTGAAAATGAAGACGAGGTCATGGTGGAATAGTGACGCTCGTCTACACGAATCATTCTAAAGTGTCACATCAGTGGTGTCGGTACATTGTATTATATGAAAGTTTACAAAGAAATAGATGTAAATATTGGATGATGATCAATATTGATGGTCTTACTGTAATCTCAAAAATGGGTCCTTTATAAACACAATTATTGTTATTTATATCAATTTCAACATTACTACCAGCTCAACATGAATAATAGTTAATATAATAATAATACTATAATATAATTACATGTATAGTATATTATACAATGCCGAATTGTCAAACAAGCAACATCCCATCTCAATCATAAAGTGGTGGCTAAAGTGCCCTTCGTGAACCGCGGGCTCTCCGGGCATTGAGCTCCTGCATATAGGTAGGTAATTCCAGACCCTTCGGCGCTGCCTGCGCGAATCGGAGAAGATGTAGAGAAAAAGTGCATCAGAAAAGTGGCACCGAGGAGTCTCACTCATTGTTTCGTCCCGTTTTTTTCATCGACTCGAGACGTTTCCGGACTCGCCGACGACAGACAGTTTGCCCGTGTTCCGCAGGCCGTCACAAATAATTGTCACTGCCGCCGGCGCCGCTTCATTCATGACGCCGTCCAGCACCGCAAACGATATCCACCAGTGATCACCGCGCCCCGACTTTTTTTCCGTTGTCCCATCCCACGCGTTTCGCGATGACATCCTCATAAAACACGCCGCTCGAAGCAGTATGCTGCTGGCACCCCGCCATCAATAATACAACGCTCGATAAAAAGTGGTGGTGCTGCTGCTGTAGTAGCTGCTGCTGCTGCTGCAGTTAGAGGTCTCTCCCTCTCTCAGTTTCTGTCTTGAGTTCAAATTCGAGCTCAAGTGCGAGCGACCAGAAGATGTGGAAGTGTATGGATCCCCCAGAAGCGGTGCAGACCATCCAGTCATCAGGAGGGGCTGCGGTGGTGGCGGCGCCGGCGACTTCATCGCCAGCGCACGCACGCACGCACACCATTGGCAATCTATCGGCAGGAAATTCTCACTTGAACAGTTTTCTCAAGGGCGTACGCCCGAAGCCACGACATAACGCAAAAAGAAAGAAAGAAAGAAAGAGAGAGAGAGAGAGAGAGAGAGAGAGAGAGAGAGAGAGAGAGAGAGAGAGAGAGAGAGAGAGAGAGACAGCGAGGGGAGAAGGTAGATGATGCCTGTGTAAGGCTGAGACTCGCGACAGGATGCTGGCGCTTCAGCTGCGCTGCACAAACGGCAGCAATCAAATGGCGACAATCGGACTACAACAAATGTCTGTAATGGTAGACGGTTGCTTCGGCTTAATGCTCCTTGCTCTGCCTTCTCCAAAGCTGACTCCCGATCTCGGAGCCAAAGGTCTTGCCAGCAAAAAAGTTTCTCTAAGTTCACATCAAGAGGAACAAATAATAGCAAAAGGCGAAACTAACTGAAAGCAGTAATGGCGCTTTGCCCGAAACGAGTTGCCGTGACAACGACGACGTGACCTTGCTGCATGCGCGTAGAGGCATTGCAGAGTTATACTATGCATGAATGGATGCAGAAGTAATCGAACAAACACATTTGTAAACGCATGTACACGCAGAGCCAACCAAACCAAAGGGCGCCGCACTTCTGAGCCGCTTCTGAACGCAATGGGACGTGTCAACAGTGTTTTTAGTACGTCGATGAAAATTCGCAGTCCACGAAAACTGCCTGTTCCCGTTCCAGGAACGAAATGTCTCCATAGGCGGCCTGAATATATCAGTCGAAGTGACGGCAAATATGGGTAGGTATGATGTATCAGATTTCTCATAGGCCGCCGAGTAGGCGTCCCCACCCACTGTCAAACAATCAGTCGAAAAAGCGCTCTCAAGTCACAGGACGCCTGTGCTGTTCTATCAGAGTCAGGCCGACGCGGAGCCCCTTTGTAAGCCTCTTCATGGAAGTTTCATCAAGTTGATGAGAGGATTAACTGCCCCCATACATCGCCGTGGGGCGATGGACTTCCGACTCCGAACGAAACTCGACTTTGCTCGATTGTACGACTCCCAGCAACGGCAATTTCTATGAAACAGCGAACGGCGAATAAGAACATAGATTCTCCGCGTTAGTTTGCTGTTGTTGCTATAAGTGTGTTGTATAGTATTATAGGCCCGCCATCCTCCTTCTCATCTTGGTGAGCGGCTTTGTTTACCGACAACTGTCACTACACCTCGTGTGAGATGCTTCGATAACAACAACTGATAAACAATAATAGCAATGGTAATACAGTAAATAGTAATAGGATAATAATAATAATTATTATTATTATTGACAAAATATCGAAATATCGAGCACACGCTCCCATGTTTGAATGCTATGGGAGACAATAACCAAGGGTTTTAACCAGCAAAGGCTTTAACGATGCTAAACATAGGCGCTGTCCCATAGTGGCGCCCTCACGAGCTGGCTGAGCCTGCCCTCACACTTTCAATGATCTTTTTAATGAGAGTTATTAGCATTTTAATACAGCATAATCCGCTGGGGTTGAATGGCGGCTCTCAGCACTGCACCAGCTACGAAAGCTTAATGAGAGTGAGAGAGGTTGCGCGTTAGATGCACAACTCGGGTTTAAATAATACTGTATTGCCGTGCCTGATATTTACACAAACACGTTTGTCCGTATTGAGAATTCCGTAGGCCATCCGTTTATTAGTGAACAGAGTATGAACTACCAGACGTTGATTACAAACGACGGTAGCCAAAATGATCTGAAATTTAATTATAGCTTTGTCTATAACGTAGCTACACCACGATTTTTGCTCTGAAGTAGAAATCAACCCAAATTAATCAAAGCTCAATATGGTTGCAGTAACAGCTGCTGCAATCCAACACAGGAGCGAGCGAAGTCCAACTCGGAGAAGTTCGCCTCTTTGGTTCCACTTAGGTAGATACGACAGTGGCTGCAGTAAATGATGTAGATGTCTGTCAGATGATACAAATTGGTATGTCGGGTTGTGTCAGCGGCGAAGACGTCGATTGGCTTGGCCGTCCGCTTGTCTGCTTATTTGCCTTCCCTTCACGGCGTCGCCGATCCACCCATTGTCAGGATCACGGCGCGGGGGTAACACACTGCCCCCCACTCTGTACCGTCAATGGCGCGCATCAGGGAGCTGCTTGTCTCCTGTTCGATCTTAGACTCACACCGTTCAGCTGCCCGCTCAGGCAACGCCAACAAGAGTGGCGGCGGCGACGATGAGATGTAATGTTATGCTAGGCTTGGCTAGGCAGGCGAAATCGTCGACATTGCCAAATTGCAGGTTCCCCGATAGATGGACGTGGAGCTGGCGCAGTTGCGCGGTGAGAAAGGATAGATATACGAAGAGACGAGGCGGGGGCGGGGGTCACGATGAAGAGGCCGATCGACGCAAAAGGCCACAGCGAAAGAAGGGACGTCCCCGAAGATCTTTGCCGTCTCCACCAGTTCTCCCATACTGCTTACTTCTCTCTTTCTCTCTCTCTTTATATATATCTTCCGTTTTTTTCGCTCTATCTCACGCTCTCCGTATTTCGCTTGTGCGTATCGTCGCTCGAACAGCGGGACCTCGGGGGTGGGCTCGGGGGTGAAGAAGACAAGCAGGAAGAATCAGCTGTCGTATAGCGTACCCCACAACCTTAAGTCTTTCGTCTCTTCCCCTGCGTTTTCCCGTCTATCCCAATGGTCTCAAGCGATTCCGATCTCTTTACAGTACCAAAAGCGGTAGCAGCAGCAATCGTGTCTGCCTTCTTCCACGCCCCCCACTGAACGTTCGTCCGTTCGCCCAGGCGCACCCGCCCGAGCCGGCTGAACCGCTCAGCGTGGCCCCACCGACTCCCAACAAACCCCTGAGACTCTTCATCGCTTAGGCCATTCGACGTCGACGAGCACTGCTACTCGCCAGCCAACGCTGTCGGCGAGCCAACACTAGCTTCATCGTTCGCTTCCACCGTTCCTTTGCTGCTACTGCACAGCTCCGGCATCGTCCTTGGTCCTGGCCGCTCGTCTGCTACGCCTTTAGCAATTTCCCATCCCAACTATACCGTCAGTTCTTCTCCTTTTTCTCGCTCTCTTTCTTTCTCTTTCACTCTGTCCACAAATCGACGCTCGAGACGCTTTAGATGAACGGGGCCATCGACGAACGGATGTTGGAACGACGCGGTAGCGAAACAGTACCAAAGCGTCGATTCGATGCTCCTGACGGACTGTCTTCGAAAAGGGAAGAGGAAAGCGAGAGAGAGAGAGAGAGAGACCGCTTCAAAAGGCTAAACCGAGCTGGAGCTAGGGCAGCTGCAGGCCACCGGGGAGGGCCTACACCCAGACTTCTTGACTCGCACCGTCGTGGTACGCCAGCTACTGAGGCTCAACGTCAGCGGCGGAAATAGGGGTAAACAAGCCAAAACCGACAGCCCCCTCTCCGCAAACTTCGATGCGTTCGTCTGATGGGTCGCTGCTGACGCCATCCGGGGGGGGGGGGGTGGGGGGATCGTTCTAATTCGCGTAAACGAGACGGAGCACAGCGATAGGGGCGCAGACAAAAAAAAATGACGAAATAAATAAAACATATTGGTCAGTAGCGGCGGCGGCGGCACCGACACCACCACCAGTGGGATATCGATCACTGGCGGTGTTATCTATGGCGGAAAGGACGCCATCTTGTTTACGATAGCGGGCTTCTCGCCCGCCATCGCTTCAAGGAATTCTACTCAAATACGAGTGGATTATAGTCGGCTGGAATAACGCTTTAGTGAAGCTTGAACGCCTTTTGGGAGACTTGGAGAAAACTGGGACAAGAATGAGGCAAGATCCGACTTTTTTTGGTTAGTTGGACGCGGCAGGAAATTAGCTTTTCGACGCATCTTAAAGACACTTCAAGGGTGATAGCTCTGTAAGGTAAACACATTTGATTTCTTCACCTTTGACGTCGAGTTGAAACTCAAGGGGTTGTTATTACAAGGACCGTTGGTGTTACACTTTGTAAGTAAAAATTAATTCTTGATCTATTGCGCACCCTTAGACAATTCGGGAGTTTGATGTTGCTGTAGCACCAATCGAAATATTCAACAAAACTCTCAAAGTTAAAAAGGAAAACAACTATCAAACACAAAAAAAAACAACTTAATACAAATTTCTGAAATATATTCATCTAAATTAGATACTACGATGTGAAAGTAGTTACTAGTTGAAATTCTTATTCGCGCTATGTGCCGCTATAGCCCTGCGGATACATATACATAGCTCTGATTTCCATAACACAATTGACGCGGCCTCACAAATTCCCAGTGTTAGCGAACACCTGAAGTTGTAGCACATCTCGGTAATTTTTTGTACGTTTGAATAAATTGCCCAGACCGGATATAGGACCACATCAGATGAATCCTATGCAGCGTGCAGATCATGATAAGGCTGTCATCCGGAGTCACCTGACAGCACACTGGGCCATTTCGTTCGACATATATATATTATTAGTATATACAGCCCAGCAAGCTGATCAACTGCGGCCACGACAACGGGTCCTCAACGTCACCCCATGAAGCGGCAACAATGTCATAGATTATAACATACAATAATTGAACAATTGATGAGGCCGGTCTAGAGCAGGCAGGAATATGTGCCACTGTGGTCAGGCAGACGACACTTGACTCCAATGTGCAGCGCAACGAGACAAGTAGCACTGAACCTTGTGCTTTCACTGCGGTGTCGGCCGACACAGTCGCCGGGTGGCGGTGGTTTTCGCCGAGTGGGTGCTATGCCAATGACCGCTGGAGCAATCGCTCAATCCAGCCACACGCTCACCAATCTCAGCTTGGTTTAGCGGCCTAACGCTGCCGCATAGGCTCGAAACACGATAGAACACTGATGGTCACCCACAGCATGACGACATCTGACGGTAACAATCGTTCGACGGTCCCAGTTTGCTTCGAAACTCACTAAACCTAATGCGGGAAAGCCATCTCTCTCGCTCGCTCTCTATCTCTCGAATCTGCTGAACACAACGAGGAAACCGCGAACCGCGTAGATATTTGTCTCGTTTTTATGTTGATACCTGGACGCGTTCGGTCGATTCGTAGCGATTCGTAATAATAACAGCAATTCTTAGCAGAGGTGCAGCAAGCAGTGGATCAGAGAGATGGGAAGGATGATGTAACAATAACGGTATAGTCAAAAGGTAAGGTGCTTGTTTAATGTGGGCTGTTGTCCATTGGCTTGCGGCTCGCTTCTACGCACATGATAGCGTTTCCATTACAACGAAAGGTGGCTGTGCGAGCTCGCGCAAAGAAAACGCGCAAATGCGGATATGATGCTAATGGAGAATATCGTCTCAATTGCAATGGAGGCAACCATGAGGCCAATTAGTAAAGGATGGGAAATATTTATTAAAGATCGTGCAAGGCGCGGAGTGGAGACGGGCCAGGAGATGAATACTTATTACGATTTATATATATATATATATATATATATATATACGATTTATATATATATATATATATAGTAATAAGTCAGTTGCTGTCATTGACAGTTGCTCGAGGAACACAGCGTCCATCATTGACACAATGGGGCTATTATTGTTATTAATGGATGCATGATTCGTGCATTCGATGTAATTAGTCAACGCCACCTAAACACTGATTTATGCAATGAAATATTTTTAATAATAAATAATAATAACAGTAATAAAACAAGAAGAACGCCTATGACGACAGTGTCCAGGACACAGCTAGCAATGGACTAGAATCCAGGGTGAGCCACTTGTAAATTCGTTGAGTGTTAGTGCTCACCAGTATCTCACTAGGTCAACTCAAGAAGCGGTGCGTTTACTGACTCTGGAGCAAGATACAAAATGTATTCTAGGAATAATTGAATCTCTCGCAGCACACAATCAAATAAAATTCAATTCCTTCCTCTGATCAAAGTGAAGCGAAGCCGAACCGTTGGCCGCTTACCCGTTTCGCTATTACGATATAAAAGTACTGTGATATCTTTGTTAATTTATTAACTAATAATGGCCCACCGATGAATATCTCTACCTACGCGTTAGCTACCCGTTACCCATAATATACGAACGGTGCAATCGATCACGCTCCTGTGATTGTTGTGTTGAGCAATACTACTGTGACTACTTGTTTTGAAAAAGGCATCCTGTCATGCTCGGATATATATTGCGTTCATTAAAGCAACTAGCCAATATTAGGGCGATGCGTTTCTTCACAATATTGAGCGTCCAAAGTTGTCGGATCTGTGACTGCCGCAGAATTGGCAATTAGCAATGGCAACTTGAAATGTTGCCTATGTCTGGCTCATCGTCGTCGTCTACATCAGGTATCGTCGGTGTTGTTGTGGCTCGTTGTCAATGTCCGCGGCGGCGGCGACGACCTGACAGTTGCAGCGCTACGATTACTGAAGTCGTCCAAATGTCTCTACGCCGTCTGCAATCCTTTGCTCGTCATGAACACTCTATAGTGTTGTTAGTAATATACCATCGGCACGGAACGACCCACAACGGGCCCTAGCGACGGAGGCATAGATAGACGAGTGGTGGTTTGTGGTGGCGTTGCTGTTGGCCAGTTCTTTGTGGTATCGCGGTACCGCTGGCGCTGGTGGAGCGACGCCAGTGACGGCTGGATCCCAGCGTTCTCGCACATTGTCACAACGATCACATATATTCATTATCATCATCAGTAGCGGCAACCGCGGTAGAGTCCTGACCATCATCGTCTGTGCCATCACCTCAGCACCGTCGGGGCGGCAGCCGCCTCGTCGTTGTCGTCGTCGTGAGGAGCATGATCCTCCTGCTAGCGGCTCGCTGTAGTTATCGTTGGTAGCCATCGCATATTGTTCCGGGGTCGTTCCTAGCGTGGTCCTGGATACAGTCAGGACCGCGACCAGGGACCCGCGGCCGTCTCGAGCACGGCCGTTGGCTAGCCCTCACAGTGTGTACCGTAGCAGTAGAGCCCGCACTGTTCGTCGATCCGGCGACGACGCCGTTGGCCGAACGAGGGTCGCGGACCTTTCGACATTGGCCACTGCCCATCACCGGGCAGCGGGCATGGCAGCGAGGTCGAGTTGAGTCAGGCCGAGACCAGGACCAACTGAAACCAGGACCATCGTGGCCACTCCCAGCTGGCCTGGTCGCGGCCTACCGACCGACCGGCCTACCTATCTACCTGCTTGCCTGCCTACCTTCCTACCCTTGATCCGCCGCGGCGGCGGCGGCAGCGGCGGTGGCGGCGGCAGCGATCCTGATACAGGGGTGTGGGGCGGATGGCGGGACAGGGAGTGTTAGGGACCCGAGCAGGGAAAAGAGTTTGCTCCTGGGGCGTGTCCGGACCCATCATGCCATCATCATCGCGCTCTTTTTAGCCCCACCGCCGTCATCGCCGTCGACGACGACGACGACGACACACGTACACACACACAGTCATAAACACACATAGGCTGCTGACGCCCGACTACCAGCCATGCATGCTTCCATCGTTTGTGCTATGCTACGTATAGCATGGGGCGGGCATGGCATCGACGCGGTCGGTCCAGTCCTTATACAACGTGGCGGCCACTACACCTTGCATGCGTGCCGCGCCACCGCGGCAGCAGCAGCAGCAGGCGGGACCCGACCGGCTGTTCATCTCGGCTTGGTGGATGTGCTTGTGTGAGAAGTAACTGTGTCAGAATACATATATATATACATATATATATATATATATATATATATATATATGCATTCGTATGCATGTGTGCAAGTGAGGTAGCCGTATGACTGAGTTTTACCGTTGCAACGGCTCGTAAGCGTATACACCACTCAGAGCAGCAGCAGCAGCAGCATCACAATCTGACAATACGGACTAGACCAGATCACAAACAGGAACGTTTCTCGACAGCGCCAGCCAGCCAGTCAAACAGATAGATACATATAGAGTTAGGTAGACAAAAGCTGAGTAGACTGTCGAAGTTCGACGGTGAACGCTGTACGTTGATACCACTCCCATCCGTATGCTATGCCACGGAGAACACGAAATGAAGAACATGCAAAATTCATTTGGTGGACCGAATGGATGATGACTCGCGGAATAAAAGTGGGAAGGAAACGCAAAAGGTAAAGCTTTATTGCTTTACTAAAGCAACTGCAACAATTGTTACAATGCTTACATTGTCGTAGATATCCTCATCACGCAGCGGGACTCGAACTTGTGACCTCCGGCTTGTTACAACCAGAGGCTCAGGTGTTCAATGGCCAAGTGGCGACCAGTTTGCGTTTTGCAAGGCTAGCACAGATAGCCAGTGAATGAGTAGCGCTCGTAAAACTAAGATTAAATTATAATATAAATGTGCGGTGAATGTAATCACCGTCTGCTACGGGTGTACGGCCGTCGCAAACTATAAGAAATAGATCTTCCTTATAATATCGTTGTGTAGTTCGTATGCGCAACGGTGATGTCGATGACCTGTCTCGACAGAGCCATATATATATATTAGAGTGTATAGAATGCATCGTTACGCAATGTAATCCAATAATAATGTAATAGCTGGTAATTCCATTAACATGAGATGGCCGCGAGGAGAAGAATTTCAAGACGCTTCTGGTGATCTGCACTGGTTGTTCAGCGCCACCCTTGAAACTGTTCGCCGCGGACTGCTGCTGCTCCCGCTCCTGCTCCTGCTATTGACCCGAATGGACGCCGTCTCGTTTGTTTGGTTTGTTTGCCACATTCGCTCACTTTCGAGCTATTATAGCTAGCTAGCTACCTAGCTATACTATGGCATGCCTGTGTCCTCTGTGGCCCGTGATATTGGCAAGAAGGCAAATGGGGAAATGCTCAAGGATCGAGAGCAGCAGCATCAGCGGCAGCGGCAGCAAAAGACGACGCAAAGGGGAGAAAAACGAGGATGAGGAAAACGAGGCCGTGGTGTGGCTGATGGCGGCATAGATGAGGCCAAGAGCAGGGGGATGTCTGACGGGCGCGTAGGCGGACGCGAGGGCCGAATGTAAAAGAGGAGAAACCCCGGGGCCCCGTGAGACTTTAGCTAGACAGGGGAAGCTGTCGTCCCTCCCTTCGAAGCCCGTCACTGGCGTCTCCTCTACGCTGCTGGTGGTGTGCGGGGACTGAAAAGACTGAAGGGGTTCAAGCCGCCTGCTCCTCGTCCTCCGAACCTCCAGTTGTCCCCATCTACCCTCCTGATGGTACGATACACTTCATGGCTCCCTTCCACTCCCTTGTACGGGTGGTGACGGGTCGAAGGGGTCTAGGGGGGTGAAGATAGGGGGAAGGGGAACTAAAAGACAGGGGAGCAGGAGAAGGAGGTAGTGGGCCCCCTCCTCCTCTATTTGCTTCTTTTTGCTGCTGCTGTCTCGAAGTGGCTGCGGTGCGTGTACTGCTTCGCTCGAGCGGTACCGCTACGGCCTTCGCCGTCGGGGCGAAGGAAGAAGACAACGAGCTAGTGAACCAACCAGCCGGTAAGAGAGCGTCATGGTCCACCCACACAGCGAGTCAGCGCCGTAACCATTTACCATTTTCCACACTTCGTGTGCATCCAGCCACTGCGCGCTCGATCCGGAGATCTCTCCTTCTCTCTCGGTCACCGCCGCAGTTTGTCCTTAAGTTCACAAATACACACACACATACGGCCACACCGACCATGTGCCACCAACGTGTGCTTACTCAATTCCTCGGATATACGTCCAGCAGCCTATCCTGCAGGACCAACCAAGCAGCCAGCCAGCCGCATCCGCAAAGCTGGTTTCGTCAAAGCTAATCCTCCACTCTGAAGCATAAATTAACGAGACAATTTTCTTCTTCTTCAAGCCTTTTCCTCCTCAGTCCAACACCACCGATGCCTGATCTACAGAATATGTGCGTAGGTAGAACTACCACTGGCGCAAGTCGGCTTGTTCTTTTTTGCGAGCCCTTTGTCAACTTCTTATGCCCTTGCCGCCGTTGGCTAACGCCACCGTTCTTCGTATTCCGACAGGCCCAATCACCCGTTTCATGTCACATGTCTATGCTGGTACGCCTCGCTCGCTCGCTCAGTTCTCTTCGTTTCATTGTGGTAAAATGTCTGATAATGACGAGGTCATTCAGCGACACTACCAGCGACAACAACAACAACAGCGGCAGAAACAGCATCCGTAGTAGCGGCTGTGGCGGCTGCCCGCACAGTCGTGAGTCCAAGGAAACATGAATGACAGCGGCAGCATCGGGAGTTGAGAGAAAATCACAAGAGAAACGCTATTGGCGAGCAAGAATAAGACACGGAGACAAGTTGGTCGTTGACTGAAAGGGCGGAAGACAGACAGAGGGAGGAAACAGCCGTCGAGCAGAGCAACTGAGTTGTACGGTTACTACAGACGTTATTATGGTACGACACTATGGTCGATCTGCCGATGTATGGAACAGTACTCGTATAGCTCGTCGTACGGTGGAAGCATGGTTTGCCATTGCCTTGCCCCCCTTCCCCCACCCGAGCCACGAAAGCCCTCAACGTCGAAATGACAAGGCGACGGCACGTCGCGCATGAATTTATATGCGTTTTGGGAAAGGGCCCAGAACGCCTGCCGCCATCAACACCGAGAAGAGTCGGCCCGAATGGAGAGGGAGCAGAGAGAAGAGCACCAGGCCCCCGAACGCAGTGGCCTCACCGCCGTCGCCCCTGTTCCGCTGGGGCCCGTCTCGTGGCGGACCGCCCGCCTCCCAGACTAGGGCTAAATCGTCGGGGCCGTTCAGGGTCAGGGCAAGGGTTTCTTCTTCGTCGTCGTTGCCACCGTTCCCGCCGGTGTCGTCGATGGTAGCGGCTGCCAGTGCTATGGCGGATGCAAAAGGACGCCAAGATTAGATAATCGATAGTGACGCACCTATCGGCTCGGTCCTGCGCCGAAGCGCTGGTAACACGGGCCCGACGAAAAAGTCCCCATTGAGTCAGCCCCCGCTGCGGGGCTGACTCTAGGCGGACTACGCCCCCTTCTGTTTGACACTGGCCAAAGCGAGGAGCCCGGTCAGGGACCCAGAAGCCCAATGGATGGATGACTTCGAGGAATGTCCTTCTAGCATGGCAACCCTGCATACCGCGTGTGCCTGCCGGTCCCGGAGTTCTAGCCGGGCGAAGCTCTACACAGATCCCCACCCCGCAGACACACATCCGGCGCGTTCACTCTTCATGCACACAGGAGCGTTTGCAGCGGCAGCAGCAGTAGCTGGTGCCCTTTAACGCCTTTGCTGCTTTTACTTTCACTGATGGAGAAGCGGACAGTTCCTCCGCAAGAGCTGCTCCGACGGTAGGACCCCCAGGAGGACGCGTCCTCTTACTCACCTTTGGCCTTGCTTCGACCCCACATTTGGACGCCAGTCTTCACGCGGCTGCTGGTCCCCTTGATCCCTTGGAACAGCCCTCACCGGTATTGTGCTCGTTGGTGGCAGCGCCTGATAGTGGCGCTCTAAAGCTCTATAGAAGAGGCAGAGCCCGTCTCCACGCCCGGCTTGCTTGTAACGGTTTCCAAAAGACGGAGAGAAAGTATCCAGTGAAGTCAAAATGGGGCGAGGTCTCAGATACCTGCACATCTTTAGTCCCTCCCCCACGGGTACAACGAAGAGGTAAACCAAGAAGACGTCAGATAGGGTTATACACGGCTATGAGTGCACCCAGCAGTGCATATCTTTTATTCTAAGAGATTCCACTGCCATTGCCGTAGACGACCGCCTGAGCCGAAAGACAGTCGGTAAGAACGTCCTCCTTAGTCTTCCCTAGGCCAAATACGAGGCAGAGGGTCAAAATCTCACCCGAATAGAACGAAGAAGATATACAGAGGAACGTGCGCCGAACTGGCTCTACGGTAGTCGGAGACGCAATGGAACAAAATGCTCTCTCCCTTTTGTATAAAGAAAAAAAAGGGTTCGTAGACCGAGAAGCTACGAGACCGTACAGGGAGGTGGAAGGGCGTACAACGGTTCCGAGCCAGAGAACTTGTGGGCACGGGGAGAGCTCGTAAGTGAAGAGAACGTGTGACCAATCAAACCAATAAAGTAGTTTCCGGTTAACTCGATTTCGGCTGCTGGGATATATATTGCACATTCGTTTGTCGATAGGTATTCGCTGTAGAGGGGGCAAACACCCTTCAGGGTAGGGCCTCAATCGATCTCTCACACAGACACCGAGACACACACGCAGTTATTCGTGAACAGACCTCCTGGCCCCAGATCACCTCTACGAGACTATTCAAGCACGATAGGCGAGACACAGGTATAACATCAGCAGCCTTGTACGCCACGCGTATTAGTCTTCGGTACTAACTAATGCAATGTCAGTACGAAATATACACACATGCACATATTCGTATGCTTTGGATTTTGATTTCTGCTGAGGGTCGTAAGATAATAGTTCCAAATGACATTCGCGTTTGCTACAGAGACAAATGCTCAGCGTGACCGTATTTAGAGGAACGGTATTTTTGCAAGCGCTTTAGTCAGTCCAATTGGGCATGGTAAGGTAAAGGTATGGCTTTATTGATTTATTAAAGGAACTGCATACAATGCTTAAGTTCTCTTATATGTCATGCAATGGTTATGCCCTCGACGGCGATCGCGTTTCCCCTCTGCACCTTCAGTAACAGACTAGCCATAGGAGAAATGATCCCGTGCATTTGTCGGTCCGTTGCAGAGGAAAAAGAGTTTCACACGATTCTGAAGCGCCCTTGAACTGAGCTCCTAATATTCTCACTCACCAACCAATATCATATAGTCAGACAAAAATTTGGCTCATCCGATGATCATCATTTATGATTTTCAATAGACATTTTGTCTATTCAATCAGTTCACTTTATGCTAACTCGTTTGCTACCATCTACAGTGCTACCAGTCGTGGTGAACCCGTAGTAATACACAAGGATGCCTCGGAACATGTACAATTCATCCGCTCTATCCGGGCCTGGTTCGCGCGCCAGGTCTAGTCGCTGGTTGTCCGCGCATATGTACACGACGTATTCTAGATAACCTCTCAAGAGACAACTGCGGGCAAGAAGGGCACTTCGATTCGACGTTGCCTACTACTTCTCATCCGGTCTCGTCACCTCATTTCTCTACGATAGTTTCGAAATACTCCGAAGGCGCATGGTGCTACTTGCTGTTATCAGACCAGCTGAACGTCGTTCACACAAACAAAGATGCAAAAAGCCCATCGAACGAATCCCTATACACGCGCACGCACACACAAGCACTGTTAAGAGCATAATAAGTGTACAGGACGCGTCGCCAGTCTAACTGCTACTAGTGGCACCCCGCCGCCGCCCTTAATGTTGTGGGACTACGATGCGATCCACTCCATAAAGTCAACCATCGTTGGCATTAACGGAGAATCTGCTGGTGCCACCGCCGCCAGTGGGCCCGTCCTCACTTAGACCTTATTCGGCCGTTGGCTTTCTCGGTGCTTGCGAATGGCCCCTTCCCTCGCCGGCGCTATTTATCTCTGTCTTGACTAGCTGGCTAGTTGGCAAAGGAGCCGGCATGCAGGCACTGATCTATAAAGTCGTCGCCCGTCGTTATATAAGCAACGCCATAATAGGGGCAGGGATGTGCGAGCAAGTCTTGGCCGTGCCGAAAGACGAAGAAAAAGAAAAGAAAAAAAAGACCGGAGGCCATAACCCTTCAAGATGTCCAGTGAGCGGTCGCGTGCCTGGTGCCTCCTGGTGGCCCCGTCCGTCCTGGTGAATGCCCGCTACGGGCGCTGAGGCAAACCGCCTCTTCGGCGTTATTTCGTTTCACTTCGCCATGGCCATGATGTCTGCCTAAGCAAAAGGTTGGACAGAATCTCATGGGCAGAGGCCGGATAGAGAAGGGTGCCAGGCTAACCAGAGAGAGAGAGAGATGCTGGCTCTATTCTCTAACTAAAATAAGTGGATGAAGATACGGTGCTGGCCTACCTCGCGGTCGGTTACGGCCGATAGATAGTACCAACCGATGGTCGCTCGAGGGACGAAGATAAGTTCCTCCTATTTCTCGTGTACAAATGTAATGCATTTCCCGCTCGATATATTGCTCCCCCTCCCCCCTGGCCTGTAGGTGTACGTATACCTACCACTATGCCCCCGATAGATGTTACAATAAATCCAAGGGCAGAGAAAAAGAGATCCGGGTTGGCCCTTGGATGTTCCATTGACCGTTTCTGTACACACATCCAAATAGACATTTGGGCCTTGTTACTGAAAAAAGTGCACTGGTGTCGAGTGCACATGTAGGCGGACTGCCCCAAGTGGCGTGGTCGAATCAACTCCATAGAATGAGGTAGTGGCCAAGGAGACAAAAACTCTCCTATTGCGGGATTCTCCTCGAACCCCCGCGTCACTAGCATCTATTGTTGCCCCATTCATGGACCCCGAACGACACGACCGAATCGGTCAAGTGTGGATGACTATCCGGGCCGTCCATACGAACCCTCTTAAAGTAGTCTCCCTCGGCTAGTCGCCTACGTATCAAGCGGCCCAGACCGTCCGTACGTAGCTGGACTCACTGTTGTTCCCCGAGGAACAACTGACGTTGAGTCGCTTTCAGTGGTGTACTTCTTGGTCCGGTGGCGGACCTGGCGGTGCTGGCAGACCAGTGGGTCAAAACTGATCGCTGTCCATAGACCTTCTTTCCACCTCCAGGTTATCCGGTCTGCGTCTGATCCAGCCGACCGCCTCTAGCCATGATCGCCAGCTATGTGCGGGTAACCGATGCGAAGGTGACCATAGCCTACCATCTCTATCCGAAACGGGGTGGGCTTGCCGGGTCACTCACCTTACCAAGGAACCCCCCCCACATCCAACGCATCCAACGCACCTCGGCCGCTGAAAGAGTCGTCCAGAACGACACCACCGTAGCCGTTGGCGCATCTAGCTGTGGCCCATCGCACCGAGACGCAATCCATAAGCTCCAATGGTCTATCCTTCTCCTGCCCAGGTAGCTGGCTGGCGGCGGCGGTCACAAACCAGCAGAGCAGACAAGTTAGGCTACGCTGGCCAGATGCCTAGCCACTAGATTCAGGGCATCCCTGACTGCGGCCGAGGAGCATGCCGCGTCCTCCTTCCCTAGTTGGTTCGGCTACCTTCGTGCTGCCGCCAATGTGGCAAGCTATGGCTAGTGTAAGAAAGCAAGCCAGCCAGCTACTGCTTACCTCCTATCCTACGACGGCAGACAGACAGCGAGCGGAAGGCAACTGTTCTCCTTCCCGCTACCCCTGCCATTGGCAATGCCTCTTCGGTCGGCACCGCAACGCAGTGAGCCCGACGTGTCCCGCGCCGTACCGCCGATGGCCAAAAGAGGAATAGCTAGATATCCGCTACACATCTCGCTTTCTACCAGTACCACCATTCGGCTACATTGCCATAGGTTAGGTAGTAGAAGGGCGGTCGAGGGGAGCCGCGGGGTTGTGAGGGCTGTTAGCAGTTGGGGAACCTCTTCTTGCGCTGATGTGGAGATGTGCACAAGGATGCTGCCTCTCCCTCCGGCGGGGGGCCGAAACCGAAAGGAACAACGACGGCGACTCAGACACAACTCTCAAGGCTGCTGCTCAGAGACGCTGTGCGGTGTCGGAACAGTCGGGATACCGGCCGGCTGTAGGGTTCCCCGACAAAACGCAGCCCCCGAAAAGCCACGCTATCTCCTGCGTAGTCTTCGTCCCGCAAGCCACTCTTCTCGTGCGTTCGGCCTCGATATAGTGCCGCCGCTGCCACCGCAGCAGCAATGGAAAAGGGAGCTGCGTACCAGGTAGTAAGCTAACGTACCTGGCTGACACACACCACACATACCCGCAGTACAACAGACAAGCCACGTCAGCACAAGGCACGCTCCGCTGGCTCGGCAGGTAACGAAAGAAGAAAAGCGAAGTAGGTCTGCCGTTCCCTTTCACTAGACATGTGCGAGGCATATCTACCGAACGACTCGACGTCCACGAGCACAACTGGATGGACCGCCTACGAGACGACGACCGAGCCATCCACTTACTCAGTCATGGACTGGCTGACGGACTGGCGGCAATCGTCGAACGCCACCTGAGTCGTCAAGTT
Source organism: Stratiolaelaps scimitus (assembly GCA_019614645.1). Taxonomy (NCBI): domain Eukaryota; kingdom Metazoa; phylum Arthropoda; class Arachnida; order Mesostigmata; family Laelapidae; genus Stratiolaelaps; species Stratiolaelaps scimitus. The sequence goes on along the minus strand of JABWDB010000009.1, from coordinate 9,256,731 downwards.
GTACGAGTGAATCTATGCCAGCCCGACTCAGTTCTCTGTTCTCCGTCTGCATGCCCGCCTGGCATGCTGTATATGCTTCGACGCTGGTGCTCATCAAGCGCTAAGGCAGCTAAGGAGCATGGTCAGGACATCGGCCTTTACTATCTGCTTCGGCCCGGCTCACCGCGGTCCTCCCCGCCTCTACACCAGGGTCTGGGACACTACCAGGACGCTCTTTCCGCCTCTATATCCATCTACCTATCTATCTATCATCAGCCCCGAACTCATCAAGCAGTTTTCCACAGGCGGCACAGCGGAACCGGCGGTTCTGTCTAATCGATCTGCATCTTGCATTCGCTACAATAGTCGTCGTAGTCGCAGCAATAGTAATAGGAAGTGACGTGGCCAGCAGGTGAGTGTCGCCTGCCGGTGCAACGGGACGTATCCATACGTGGACGACTTCGATTAAAGGAATAGCCAGCACGGAGGAAGAGGAAATGCAGAATAGTTAAACACTGTCTCTGTTCCATCGTATGCACTATGCTGCAATGGAGCAGTACGACTGTATACATCTCAAGCCCCATCGATAAGGTATCATCAATGAGGTGACGGGCATGGCGGACACATATTGGCAAGTGCACATTCAAGTGGTGCAACGCGACTCTTAGGACCGAACACGAGGTCGGAGGGGCACGGTGCTGCACACCCATTAAATGACTCGACAGAAGAAGACACGGAACGTAAAGGGGAGCTTCTAAACGACCCGAATCTGCAAACAACAAATATGTCAATCATTTGACAGGTGCGCACAGGCAGGCGTGTGTCATCGACGGACGCGTCAATATCCGTAGTGCGTGATGCACACTATCGCTCATTGGCGTTCCCACCGTCACAGGTAAAGGGTCAGTGTCAAATGATCGTTGATGAAATGGATAGGTACTTCGACAGGTCAGCAGACGTGACAACAACCGTACGATATTCAGGCTAGCCTCGGCGATACTGAACGCCTCCCACAGGAGTGTCTTCCTCCCTCTCTCCATTTTTTCAGAAGTGCCAAATGCATCCCTAAAAACACCGATAAAAACCGGGATACCCAGGCACATACGCCACGTCCCCTACACCATTAAACGGACAGCGAAATGAAGCTGGTTTTCTCTCATCCCCTTGGAAAATATTGGCACCAGCAATTCTGTGTAGTGGAGTACTAGTCACTCCTTGCGCCATTCGACTCCTACACCAAGTGTAGACGCACTACGTATCTTCAATCCAGGCACGTTCAGTGCCATATACGCTGTGACTGGGTAAAAGCTAATTTTTTCATGTGTTCCTATTGTCACCTGCACACAATCACAAATCATACGAGCGTGTCGTCCCCGTCGTCCAACGACGCGTACAAGAAAAAATTGTGTACAGAACTTAAATTCAGAAAAAAGAACCTAACTACTGCGGCGGCGGCGACGACGACGACACCGCTCACGGAAGATTTATTGATACGCAAATGTCAGGAACAGAGGGAACCAAGTAAGAAGAAGCAGACAACGAAAGAAAAGCACAGGCAAGAGGCCGCCGTCTACGAGCAAGCAGCTTGTAGTCACCATATCCCCCCACCTGCCTCCCAGGTACAAGTAGAGTCGTGGCTCACGCACGCATCCGTTGGTTCGTCCGTTCACTTGCTCACAGAACGATAGAGAGGGAAACGGAGCAGGTAGACGAAGAAATGTGGTCGTCACGATAGTACGCGCGGCGGTCTGGCTGTGGCCGAAGGGATCGGGGATGTTCCTGGTCAGAGTTGGGGTAGATGACAAAATGTCATGCGAAGATAACGAACACGAGTTCGCATTGCACTGGCCCAAGACAACGAGACAACAGTGAAGCGTTGATTGCGCGTTGCCCTGTATTTATTTTCGCCTCCCGTTGCTTTGGAGAAGTCCGCCAAACTACTTCGGGCGACACGTCACCACATCACACCAGCAGCAGTCGGCAGTCGAACCGGACGTAGCGCAATTGGACATCACTGCAAGAACGGGTCACCCAGCCCCCAGAACGGCCCATCTATTTCGTGCTGGTATCGCGGCGTAGCGTCCCCTATCCGTGGTTGGGTTTGTTTGAGTTCACACCGAACCGTCGGAGTACAGCCGATCAGTGCGGCCCTCCCCGGCAGTATATCGATGCCATATGGTCGAGCGACGGCGAGCGCAACGGATAAATAATTTGTCTTCCTGGCAGATTCTAGGCACGATTCGTCCAGGTCCTCTCGTTCTCGTCGCTCGGGCTGAGAATGTAAATAATTCTATTGGATAATATTGTCTGCTGTTGTGTTCGTGTCCAGGTTTGCGGTTGGCGGTGACCCGGTTTCTCGGCTTTGTGCTCATATATAATAAATAGCTCAGCTTAACACTTTCGATGAAAAATGTTACAAAACTGCGAAGATCTATTCACGAAGCTGTCTCATTAATCGATGATAACGATTGCTAATAGGGTGGAACCACCAACGTCAACTAGACCCACAACAAAATCACCGAATGGGTCCAGATGGAGAGAAGCGAATATTAATTAACGTTAATATTCATCATACGACTTATCATGTGGTTGTTATATATATATATATATATATATATACAGACTAACGGCCACCGCTAAAGTGGCACGTTGCCTCATTCAGCCGCGGTCACAGTTGTCAAGCACTGACGAGTACAAAACTGACTCCAATGTAAATATGATGCTCAGTCACCGTAACAATGGGTCAAAACAGCATCGAAGAGGGAGTGTCAATATAGAAGATCGACATATGTGATCTGGCTTTGTCTCGCATCGGATCGCGTGTGTGCCGCCGCTCTGAGCCACGCTAGATCAGACGAGATCAAATTTTCCTCTACTACCGGCTGGACATAGTCGCAATAGCTGACGATCCAACTGCTAAAGTCATGATGTCGCGGACGCGCAAACAACTCATAAGCAAATAGTTTAGTGTACAAATGTTCTGAGTGCAGATTGAATATTTAGGTAGATGAGTTATTCACTGACAATCATCATATCAGATGTGTGCTTTCACTATATATAGTATTTACACGTACCCCAATTGAAGTTGCACCTGCCTAAGAATCTGGTGTTTAGACCATTGTATAATAACAAACTAGCGTGGACACAGAGCTGTTAATATGTGTGTGTGTGTGTGTGTGTGTTGTTGTTATTGAGTTCGTGACTCCCGATATAGCACTTGAGCCCTGGACGGCAATATATTGGGTTCAATCGGGTAGACACGATCGAACGTTTTGCTAAATTTCCCTGTGTTTCCCGTGAGTCACATAAGTGTTTTACAAGTTTAAGTCCAATGTGTATTGCACCACACAAACCCGTAATCGATGTCAAATTAGCCAGTTAGCTGCTATTAATGCGAGCTAATAACTAAGCCCGTGATTTAGCCACTCTTCGATACATTTTGCAACGCCTGTAGCTCCGGTGCAGTTCCCTGCAAAACGTGAGCGCGATTGATTGTAGTTCAGGATATATGTCACTGTGACCGGGCTCACTGACGACTACCACGAGGTCAAGCCACCTAATGCCGAAGTAGACCCAACTCTATCCCCAATGATCTGACGATTTCAATTCCCGTATTCGTTGCCTGCGAGTCCACGAACGACAGACGGCATATCGATCAAGATCGCCGACATTTTCATAGAGTTCAACGATTCCTTTATAAGCTCGTGTGGTTGGTCATCAGTTACACTCGTTATCGAAATAATGCGAGCACCTGCCAGCACAGACAGCGATATTCACTTACGTGCAACTATACTTGGGATGATTATAATTCTTGTCCCGAAGCAATCGTGCAACTCCAGCGACACTGTCGCTCTCTCTCACCATGTCTCTGTGTGTATGTTGTTCCAAACCAGCCCTTGTACTAAGTGAATCCCGAATCTGGAACACGTCGCCTCGTTGCTTATCTCCCGCTGAGCGGAGACCTGTGCGCTCAGTAGGTAGCGATTGCGTGTTGCTTCGTTAGCCGCAATCTATGTCCTGCAGCCATCGCCAACGCAAACACCCCATCGCCCCCCAAAAACACCCCTCCCTCTTGTTTGACGACATCGAGGGTGACATGAATCGTCCAACCCACTACAACTACTAATGCCCGACAAGTCGCGATCATCGTCCGATTCATCGGAATCTCATTTTGTAATCACTCCCTCAGTAATCACAAATTATGCATTATGGACAGCGCTCATCAGACTGGATACATTGTTACGATACCTACTACTGCACGAGTTGTACAATGTGTGATTAGACTCCTGTGTGATTGTTACTCTTGTGCGTTTGTTCCTCAAGGCACTCACTCGTATAGGAGCCCGACAGGCCGGCTGAGAGGGGTCAGCTTGACCGCCACGACCCCTCATCGCTGCTGGCTGTGTTGCCGTCGATGAGTAGTAGAAGTTGTAGCAGAAACAGCAGCAGAAGGCCTGCTTGTTGTTGTTGTTGTTGCTATTGCTGCTGCTGCTGCTGCTGCTGCTGCAGTTGTGGTCGCCGTTCCTTGGCCCTTGTTCCTGATCCTGTGCGCCACGCACGTTCAGCCTTTTCGGCGTCTTCTTTCTCTTGTGCCGGCGCTGGGCTGCTGCTGTCGTCCTCGTTGTGACCGAGGACGACGACTTGACACTGTCGAGAGAACAGGCGAGCTCCACTGCAAAGGCACTGCAGCGCTGCCGGCGAACGTTCTCTTCGCTGTCTTGCTCTGCTCTGCCTGCTTTTGCTGTTTCGTTTGTTGTTGTTGTTGTTGTTGTTGCTGGCGTCGTCGGCGCCTCCGCCGCGGCAGCGACGGCGGTAGCCGTAGCAGCACCAGGACAACACGAACACAGCAACAATATTATAGTAGATTATTCCGTTGTTATTCTTCGGCGCCCGCACTGCCGGGCCTCGGCCCGCAACGGCCTACGCCTGCAGGCGGCCGCGCTGCACTCGATTCTCTCGTCCGGTTACATCGTCAGTTAGCGTTCTCGTCAGCGAATGCAATCACCCGCTACTCAGCGGCCACAGGGTCCACATGACCGTAGAGAATCGAGGCGACAGTGGGATCAGCAGCAGCAGCAGCAGCAACGAAACGAATAACGGCCGCAGCACCAATTCCAAGACCACCTCCACCTTTACCACCACCACCGCCGCCGCCGCCACCAGCAGCAGCAGCAGCACGGATACGCCTAACTTTGCGCGTTGTCTTCCCGTTGTCGTTGTCACTCGTCCAAGTGGTTGAAGTGTACGTTGAAGGCGTCCTGTATCCCTGCTCTCGGATATGGTTGCACTTCGGTAGTTCAGCAATACTGCAGCTGTTGTTGTTGTTGTGGATATCAATGTTGTAATGAGTTGCTATTATCGATGATTGTACGGGGTTATAGGTGGCCCGTACCTCCGGCGCTCACTAGCAGCGGCCGCAACGATACGCTGGCCGCTCTTGTCGTTGTAATTGCAAACGCGCTAGCAGTGTAAATCCGTTTGTAGTTGCACTAATCATCCCACCGGGTAATACCGGGCGCACTGATTGACTGATTAACCGACTGCATGAACGAACGACTCACACCACGATAAGCAGATCGAACGGGGGAGCAATAGAATATCACACGACGAAGAACTGCCGAACGCGTTGAGGCCAGGCCGGTGCAGGTTGTCATAGCAAGAAGTGAGCCAGAGAGGCGAGCGTGCTGAGCCTTTGTTGGCGCCTGATTCTCCTCTTCAAGCTGATACTCGTCCAGCTCAGGCCGCCGGGTTTGTTGTCTCCACGTCCTGATCTGCCCGGACTCCGACGGGACTGAGGAGAGCTGTACGGCCTCGGATAATGACAGCACACGAGTGTTCCACTTTCTTGCTCGTGTCGAGCCGACGTCGTCAATGACACGTCCCTAGCACTTCGAGGCGTTTCCGCTATCGTTTGACGACGCTGTTCTTTCCACAGGCCCAGCCGGCAACGGCCGTCCAGCAGGGATCTTGACGCAGCTGGGAGCGACACGTCGTCTAGTTTCTCCCAAAGGCGCCCTGTGAGCGTCCGCGGATGAACTTCGCCGAGAGGCCACTACCGCTATGACTATTCGAGATTGCCTGTTTATGTGCAGGCGAATCGGGAGATTTTCATCCACGTCGAACAGATCAGACGGCTCAGAACGATGATTGCGACGGTAGAAGTCAGACTGACTAGCCTCATACAGAGAATATTCCTAGTTAGCCAATCGTCGCATGTTGATTTGTCAATCCTCGCCGTCCTTACCGCCGCCGCCGCCACAGCCGCTCCCGATGCGTTTTCCAGTATGCACACATTCACTATCATTCATTGTATGCTGCATTAAGAGAACGCACTGCACAGCTCAACATAGAAAAAGGATAGATATATATATATATTATATTTATATATACATATATATGCAATAACACAATTTGTGGGTGTCACGGCTCATACCGGGTAACAAACATAAGCAGCACAGCGTTCGGTTCGGCGCTGTGTCGGCAATCTGAAGCTGACTGTGAATAGCCGGACAGAGCAGAGCTAGGCTGGTTGGTAGAAAAACGTGAAACACACGCGGCACGCCTCGCGTCAATGCAGATAGGCACAGAGGCAAACTGTAGGGGGATATGTCGAGAGGGGATAGAGGGCGAGCACTCTCACTGGCTCAACTAATCATGAGCAACCACTGCAGTGACCCAGGGACTCGCAACAACTGCGAGTTGGGGTGGGATTAACATCTGACCGGCGAACAACCAACCGAACGACGTTCGTCAGCGATCGATCCTGCTCAACCACGAAAAACAGCGGCCGTAGCAACAACAACAAGAACAACAACGAAGGCGAGCAGACGTTACACGTAGACACCCCTTTTGAACACCGTATTCTTTTTCGACTTTGAAGCGACTTCTGACCACGAACGATGACGCCGGCGAAGGCGTTTTCTTCTTCTTCTTCGTCACGGCACACAGCACTTCGATGACACAATCACACGTTAACCACCACCATCATCATCATCATCGGCGGAAGCACAGCATGCGCTACTAATAGGAATCATGAGTGATGAGAGGTCATCCGATTGTCGACGAAGCACGAAATCGATTTCTCGACGAAGGAGAAACTCGCTTCTGACTTTAATCCCCCCCCCCAACTCACGTCCCCGAGTTTCACGGAAGTGACTGGACGGACCAACTGACCAACGAAGATCACAAACACAGAACTATAAACAGCGAACAGAAGTAGCAGTAGCAACAACAACAACAACAGCAACAACAGTAACGTATGGCGATGCTGATGAGTGGAGGACAACAGTGGACAAAATGGAACACTCAATCCGTGACACACCGATAACTAGGGTTCGGCTCAGATTCCGATGACTGGCCGATTACTGCTCTATGAGGTAATCCTATGCAGATGGAATCGACTAGCTGGCAATGATAGTGAGTAGTGCGCGAACAGGCGACCTGGCTTCATTGCTTCGCTGGCTAACGAACACGTTTTCCACGTCGTGGTCAGGCCACGACGCAGGGCGGCCGCCGCAATGGCACGCGCTGTGGTGAGATGTAATGTTGGCCACGGCCTGTAGCTGGAGTCAGGGAGGGCGGCGGGATCCTGTTTCACTGTGCGGTTATCCTTCAACGTCGTGGCGATTCAGTCAGCCAGGCCAGTGACATCTCGGTAGAACATGACGGTTTGTACAGGTGCCGGCTTTGCTGTACCTGCGCGGTTCGATCTCGCGTGTAACAAGGCCGCAGAGGTATCATGGACTACAGCTTGTGTGCGGTGTCCGACAAAATTTCTCAAATGCTTCCACCACTGTCGATATTAGGCCAGGACGACAATTCGGCTTCCGTTCCGTTTGCTTTCGGCGCGCGGTGGGTACAGCGATTTCAGTTGGCTTTACCGGCTGTCGGAGTCAACCTACTGCAGCTGCTGTGGCGACGACAACAACGACCGTCTGCGACCACCAGTAAAGCCCAGCGGTGAAGCTAGCTGTATGAGGTCGCCGTACAGAGGCCGCTCACAGTGGACCGACAGTAATTCTTCTCATTGCTTCTAACCTTGTGTTCGGTTTCTGCTACAGATGCTGCTGCCCTTGCTGTCACTGCGGCGGTTCGGCCATCCAAAAAACCGCGTGGACTGCACTCGCACCGTTTGACACGTTGCTGTTCTAACTTATCCACGAACTGGCATCGCTCCCGCTGAACACTTAGCGTGGCGTGGCAGGACACACGGATCTGCCGCCGGGGAACGACAGCGAGTCGGACACATGAATAGATACAAAATATGACGATCGTCAGACAGTCACCGGTGGGCTGCTCGCTTGATTTTGTCGTTGTAGCACGGCGAAGCACAGGCAGATAATGACAAATCAGGCAGTCAGACAGACGAACGATCGAAACTCCATGAGACGAACGCCATGATCCACTGGCTACTCTCTCGGATCGCTAGTATACGCCGCTGCGGCCGCTGCTGCTGCTGCAGTAGTAGTAGCAGCTAGCGGGTAGCCGTAGAGAGTCCCAGTCGTGTACCGAGACACTGCTGTTAGCTGGACTCGTGTGGCACATACGCCCGCCCCCACCAGGACGACGGCACCGACGTCGAAGACGAGCCACGAAGAAGAACTAGAACGGAAGACGGCGACGGCAGGAGCGATGAGCTCCACCGATCGCAGGCAGTAACGCGCAGGCCGACGGCGCCGTAACGTCAACAACTTCGGCTGCGGCGGCGGGGGCGGCTGTACGAGACTGCCATGCACCGACCAGGCAACCAACGAACCAACCAACGAACCAACCGCACGAGTGCACGACAGCGAGAGAAAGACAGAGAGAGAGAGAGAGGCGTCAGCAGAGGACGTTCACGGTGCTGGCGGTGGCGGCAGAGCTGTTCAGCAGTGACTTCGACGACGACTACGGCGGCAGCGGTGAAACACGGACCGCCGCCAGCATAACCAGTACCACCACGACGAATACACGAGACTAAGCGACGAGACTGAAGAAGGTCCCATACGACGAACGCGAACTTTGCGCACCCCCGAAATGGACACCCTTTCGCTCGCTACCCCAGAGGCGGCCAAAAACCGAATGGCGAAAGCCCGCGCGCGCGAGCGACCGCGCTTCCTCGCTGGCTGGCTGGCTGGCCGTTCCAGGGAAGCAACGAACGGAACCAAGCAACCGCAGGAATCATTATGTCTCGTTGATTGCTTATTATGGTTAATGTCGCTTTCGGTGTGGCATGATGATGTCGCACCCAGCTGCAACTGCATGAACGTCTTCTGCTGCCGTGACTGCCACGATTAATAATCTCTAACGCACAGCTTGTCCAACTACGCCTTTAGGCCCGACTCTGCTATCGTAATGAACGCGACGATGTACGAATATAAATTTAGATGTAGACAGCGACAACTATCCATCAGATGTCAGCATATCGGTACGAACGTTCGAGAACGCTGACTGGCGCCAAGACGAAATTCAAATACGAGTAGAAGATTTCGAACGAATTAGCTGACCATGGCGACCCCGTGACACTCATTGTATGCTAAGCACGTTTCGTGGAGGAGGATACGGTGCTCATTGACACAATGAATGTGTATATAAGATTGTATTGTATCCAATCCGACTAAAATGTAGAGAACTTTAAATACAAATACTTACCCCTCTCCAAGCGGTCTCCCGTGCCGCAACAATCACAGCCCGAGCCGCCGCCGCCCCCCCCTCGAGCGGCGATCAACAACACGCTGAGCCCTATTTCTATCGCGAGTTTCGCGCACCCCTCGCAAACAGTACACACTCAACAAGCATCACCAGAGCCTTAACAGCCTCCACGACGATCTACGGAAGCGACGACCGATCAACTGCACTACTCTGCTACCAGTGGATGGCCGTCACACGGTACTTCCTAAAAACGATTGAGTCGTGCCGTTGTTGGCGGTGCTGCTGCTGCTGCTGCTGCAACTAGTACTAATAACAATACCACTACTACAACAACACTCACAATACAGAACACTCCGTTACTCAGCGGCAGCAGCAGCAGCAGTGGCACACAGACGAACACACAGAGCCGCGCCAGCAATCTCTATCTATCTATGTATTCATCGTTATTGTCAGCTGTTTTTTGCTGCTCATCGTGTGCGGCGGTTCCTGTTCGACACAGGGGCAGCGGTACGAGCGGTGTTTACAGTCGGGTGCAGACGTCCGCCGATGAGATTCGAGATTATGCCGAGTCACAAATTGAGGAAGGGCTCACTGCCAGTAGACTGCTGTAGAGAGCTAGAGGTGGGAGCTCGCGAGCAGGCAGCTGCTCATAGGCGCGCTCGATTCAACTGGGTGTACGGGGTGTTTGGGGCTGGGGGTGCGCGGTGGGGTAAAGCGGATTGCGAACGCGGCAGCGTTCCCCCGTAGAACTCCCCCGGGCGGTTTCAAGGGGAATAAAAGAAGACAACGAAGCAGGAGTGGCCTGATCCTAAGCAGAGCTTCGTTTACAGAGGGCATCCTCCACTGGCTGCGGCAAATTGATGACCCGGTGAAATGTAAGTGGAAAACATCGAGAGAGAGAGAGGGACAGAGGGAATTGACAATCGACGAGATCTGAACAAGAGGAAGAAAAGGCAGGAAAATAAAATAGATTTTCAATGACACCCATAGGCCGTGCGTAAATACATCGGTGCAGAAAAACTGTGTAACTCCATATCCGGCACGAAAACAAGGGGCGGTAAATGCGAGAGCTTTAGCACTATGATTGTGATGATTATGTAACTAGATAATACATGAGATAGTCGACGGTGTGTGGTGGTGTACGGGACCACCGCGATGAACGGAGGGGCTGCATGGATAGCTATGTATTTTGATTTGGGTCGACACCTTCACCATTATGAGGGGATGAGGGCAATCGCTCTCGCATGAGTGGGCAGTCTTTTCCGAGAGACACGGCCGGCTCTTCTATCGTATGAACGGCAAACAATCTGCTGTGGCGTTCTGGTTGCTAGCGAGCGGCGTTTGCTTTGAATTTAACGCGAATCTGAAGTAACACGCGCGCGGCACAAAGCTCTGAACCCTAGTGCACATATATATATATATATATATATAGCAACCATTTGTCTTATCTTATTGGGCCATCGGCAGGTATACACTCGAATTCTATCGCAGCACATAATCCGATTGGCGTATGATCGATCACAGGGGTGAACTTAGGGTGGGTGGACAACAGCTGGCAGTCACCGATAGGTGAGTCTCATTATTCGTTATTTCTCTAGGCAATCGTACTTGTGGGGGGCGAAGAGGCTTGGGCGACCTCCATATGACACAAATCAGCAATGAGCTAACTCCGAAAAAATTCGCACTCAAAGTATTCACAGGTGACATCACTCCCCCTCTCTCTGTCTGTCTCTGTTTCAACGGCGTGGACAGAGTACTCGATATCGCTTCGGGTGCCGCTTACCACTGTCAAGTAGTTGAGGGGTGCTGTCAAATGACTCAGTGGTGGATCAGCTCAAGGTGCATAGGAGGAGACGATATATCCAGCTAATGATATTCAAACGGTGGATAAGTGCTCATATAAATATATATATATATATATACGGATTATGTAGAATAATGACGTCAACAGCAGACAGTCAAACAATCTGTCGAACTGCCCTTGGTACTTACACCGCAATGAGACTATTCGTTGAAGGTCCACATGGGGCATGACAACGAATTGACAACGGGAGAATTCCTCGAATAGACCAAGTGCCGCGTGGATTAATACTAATTATTATTATTATTATTATTATTATTATTATTACTACTTCAAATTATATATAATATCTAGTATATACAGAATGTCTAATATGCCTATAAAGATGCAATATTATGTTCATTTTAAACTCGGTAAACATTCAATTGCATCGAATAACTAAAAGAAGAACAGCAATGATTTGCAGTTTATTTTTTCTATTCTATGGGTGACCGGTTCTATTCATTGGCGGTATTGCGATTCAGCCGAGCCACGTGAGTGGTAATTGAAATCAACCGCGCACTCACTAAACAATACCTCCTCTCTGCCCCCTGTGAATGTATAGGCGTAGTTTCCGCGTTCGCTGAAGGTGAGGCACGAACGCAGAAAGCAAAATGCCATATATTTGTGTCTACGAGTGATTAGCAGATCGGTCGGTATACGTCTGTGTGTAAAGGATGTATATATATATATAGATATATATATATATATATACATCATTTACGCACGAGCCAGCATGTCAAGGAAGTCCGCTCAGCCACAGCCACTCAATGAGCATTATTAGCACCTTTAGTGTCTGTAAGACTATGTACTGATACAATATTATCGCTGTCGTTTGAGTTTAACAGCGACGGCGTCGGCGGCGGCGGCGGCGGCAGCGGTTGCAAAAACAGCAACAGGCGCCCGATGCCGTCTGACCGCAACTTCAGTCGACTCGCACACAAGAGGACTCAATTTCCGTGTGCGATTGCCTCTGTTCGGATGTCGGAAAGCCGATGTTTTTTCCGTTCATTCTACCTTCCTATGCTGCTGCTGCTGCTCCTGACTGAATCTATCTATCGATCTCTGAGCTGACATTATGAAGACGGCGTTATTAACAGCTGGCCGCGTCGCGGCTACCCTGGCATATAGCAGCGCGCCAATCGAGCGATGCGTTTGACGTCATCCACGTGGCTTGTCGAGGGCGGACGGAGGGTTAATGCACGAACATTAACAAGTGATTTTCGTTTAAAACCCTCTAGTAATTGTATCAGTGGATAATGGTAGTAGAAATAGTAGCAGATCGAACTGGATAATACATAGATATTCGTACACGGTTCAGTTTGCCTTATTTCCTATTAGTTAGGTCTATTTTTTGTATTGTAACAACCAACATAGATATATATATGAGAGTAGCCCATATCCTAACTAGTGCCAATGCGTACGTCAATTCTAAATCTGACGAGAATGGTGTTAGTTACAAGAAGTAACTTCTCATCACTAAATGTTGACTGCTTACAAGAAATGGTGACATATGTATACGCGCATGATAAACAATTAATTTACTAATAACTGGATATATTTGCCACACTTGGTGGTAGGTGCAGAATGACAGCTTTACGGAGGTGGTACGTTTAGGTAAAAAAAAAATTAAATAGATGGATTAATTAGTATAATAAGCATTTATTTATATGGACGAATGCTATTGTAACATTAAAAATACGATTGAATTTCCAAAAAAAAAGTAAAAACGCTGCCATAGATGCAAGCTTTGTGCCCGCGTTACTTTTACCTTGATTTTGCCTATCTTAGTGGAACACGTATTTCTACGACTAGAACTGACCGTCTCTGACGCCGCTTCAGTCACTGGACGAAGGCATATACTCTTTTTATTGCATAATCCGAAAGCAACGAATTGTTTTTGAAACAACTTGATTTAATCACTCATGTTGAGTCGTGGCTATATATATATATATAAAAGGTGGTACTGGAAAGTGGACCACATCACGTACGTTTGTCACGGTGACTTCTACGATTTAACATTTCGACATATTTTACATGTGTCCAATAGCGAGTGGGGCTGTTTTTTGAGGGCCATGTTTTTCGAACACAGATCATGTACACGACAGCCGCTGCTGATCGAGATGATCACATACATAATACATCACAGCATTCATTCACTGACCGTTTCGTTGCATGCAGAGCTCTAAATCCATTCAGTGAACTTCGCTCTCGTTGAACGTCGACGGAGCAGCAACAGGCTATCACCAAACTTAAACGTGAGCCCTGTCGGTGGTATCAGCTGGTGGCACACTTTTCTATCACGAATTCGCTATGATTTCACTGCAGTCGATGCTGACAGGTGTTTTTCGATTTCTCTCTCTCTCTCCCTTTTCTCGCTTCCTCCAACTTGTTTACCGGACTTCTCTTCTAATTGATACTAATTAATCTAGGTGTACCTAATTCAATTCCAATATCTATATATATATATACGGGCTGTAAAATTAAGTCTCGCTACTCACCGATCCAACGGTGGCCAACACGTAAAGAACTCGATGTCAAATGATCGAAGGGTATTTATACTCGTGGACAACTTTCCTCTTCGGTCGAAGCCTTTTCCTTGATGCGAGAGTCCACTCACTAGCGTCAGAGCAGCGTCAGCTTTGCCGACGACGCCAGACCGCCGGCCGTCGTCGCTAGCCGTAATCGCAGATCATTTATTAATAATGTTCACTTCATCTATGCGCACCCCTCATAGACAGGAATAGAACAAGAAGCCGGCTGCATCTTCCTCAAAGTTGACACGCTCTGCTGTTGATTCAATAGCAATGTTATCGCGTCCATTGGCCTTCTCGTTGAGATCGTGAAGTCAGCACGTCCTTGAGATTAAACGCGACGCCCTAAGTCAACGTTAACTTGCGAATTACTGTTGATGTTAATCTTAGCTAGAGCTCATAAGAGTTTGTGGAAAGTAGAGAGGACGCGAGATGGGGTGAATGTCCATGCTGCTGTCAACAATTGTTGAGGAGCTATTTGAATCGCCGTTGAATTGTCGTTCGCATTCGTTACAAAACTGTTTTTTTTTGGATTTGAAGACAATGTTTAGGGCACCACCTTGATGAGGAAAATAACGGGCAGCAGACCAATTTCGCCATCAAAATAAAATCGACCGCTGGCAGTGGCTGTCGCCGTTGAAAGCTAGCATGATGTATCGTAAATGTGGCTGCGTCTTACTCATTACTGTCATCATTATTATTATTCGTCGTGTGTATTTTCTAGCCATATGCCTGATCAGCTTAAGAGATTTACGAACATCAAAGACAACTAGAGTTTTTATACTAATAATAATAATAATAATCTTTATTATGCTTGTAAATCTCTTAATCTGATTAGGCAGATAGCTCGAAACGCCCACAAATATGAACTGGGTAGACCTAGTGTCAGTTTGTTGTATAAGTAATTTCCGCCATATTCAATATTCGATAGCTTAACTGGCACGAATACTACCGGTTACTTCAACTTCGGTGACTTGCTTTGGTACTTAATTACGCAGCAAACAAGCATTCGCCTAAGCGGTCCGCACATTTGCATTTAGGGTCCATCTTACGAAGCAACTCAAAAAGCAATTCCCTGCACGTTAAATGTTGGTAGAGAGTCGGCGTAAGAGATCGAATATGGATATCCAAAATGTTTTGTATTCGAGATCGTCTCCTTCACTATTTTCGTGCTGGGTGAAATGCAGCTGGCACCACAAGGATTGTTTGCGAAGCGGAGGAGGAATTCGCGGTATTAGGAATTTGCTGGGATGTGAAGGGGTGCTCGATTATAAACTTCTCAGTCCAGGCGAAAAGGTGAACGCGGGCCGTTAGACAAGACAACGACTCAGCAAATGAGGCCGAATCATTGACAGAAAACTTCCGTGGCGGGGAAAACGGATGACATGTAAGCTGCATTTGCGATAGACCTTCACAGTGGATAGGTCGGCCTGTGACTCCCGCGGAGCGAAGTTAAATTCATATTCACGTTACCAAATCATCCCTGATTACGACTACTTCATACCGAGGAAGTGTGACTACGAAGCAGGCGTTGAAACAGAATTGATACCCTACAAATGGGATGTGTACATTAATAATAGGACATTCGGAGAACCAAAATACACTTGGGCCGAAATCTTTTCCTTATTCATCGACAAGAAAACCGTTATGTCTGTAAGAGAACATCCAATAGAAGTTTAATAAAGCATCGTACTCTCCAGCATCGATGCATACAGATGATTTGTATAGAGAGATGACGATGGATGCTTCTGGGCAATATTTCTGTCGTTATCAAAGTCGTTTGAGAGCACAAATAGACATCGGAAAAAATCCTGTATCCTTGTTTATCCTGTTGGCTCACATATACTTTACACTGCTTCTCTCTCTCTCCCTCTATATATATATATATATATATATATATATATATATATATATATATATATATATATATATATATATATATATATATATATATATATATATAGCAATAAAAATGATGATGGGAAGGCCACCCATCGACTATGGCTGTTACCGCAGTGGCGGCCCTGATGGATCCTGACAGATCCTGAACGTCATTGAGTCCTTTTGAAGTCGACGTTGCATTGCCTTAATGGTCGTACACGCATCCCGTGGTCTCGTTCAGGAACGAGTACACCCCATGTATCGCGATTTAGGTAGAGAGATGTCCTGGCGTAGCTAGCTAACCGATGTAGCCACTACCGCCGTGATTTAATTAACTCTGGTCTCTGATCCTGGTTCTCTGCGGCTGTAAAGACACCTGTGTGACCGATTAAAATTAGATTTTATTATTGTTTAGAGGCACGCCAGCGCACATTCCCCACAAGAATATTGTTCGAGCCGAGCTTCCATTTAGCAAGTTATGTGCTCACCTACACTTCGCCATGCCTGGCAAAACGCACTCGAGCCGCCAAGCCCGCCCCAGCCTCTCTCACTGGCTGACAGCAACCACTGTGTAGGTCGGTACGATCCACCTGTCTCCCTTGATGGCTCCCTTGTTAATCCATATCAACTGGAGACGCCGACCGACACGCGTCGCAAATTGAAGCTTGGCTTGAGCGTAGCTCACCTGGCCTCACCTCACCTCACCTGGCCGCGCCTCGAGCTGATACGACGCACGGCTCCGAATTCGTCGCAGCTACCATGCAGCGCACGTGCGCGCAGCGTTACGTGTCGTAACTCTTCGGTAGATCAGATAATTGAGCTGGCCGACTATGTCGCACAAAGGGATAAACTGACTCGTAACCACGCACTGATAAACGTTCACGTGCTATCGTATGATATGTTTAGGAATTATGAGCGGAGCGGGTTCAAGCCTCGATGGAAGACAACGACATACGTGTTGCGGAGCAGCTAAAAAGCATCGTCCCACGATGGGGGTGTACTCTTCAAAGTGATAAACTGGTCAGTGACAGTGAATTTGCTCCGTACTGTCCGTTATTAGGTGGCTATTAGAAGGACATAGAAGTGGATAGTCGACTTAAAACTCATTGATTCTTCGGCCGTTGTCTTTGGAACCAGTTTAGTCCCGTGGACACCAAAAGCGGACACCAAAAGTATACTGAGCCGGGATTTTGCTTCGGCGCAAACTCGTAAGGTTTATTGGCTTACTAAAGCAACTGTACTCTTTACAATGCTTAATGTTGTAACCATGGTGCGAGTTGGATACCCACTGTTGCTTAAGTACACAGTGGGGACACTAGATAGCAGCACCTCTCACAGGAGTTGTCAGGCAGATTGTCTCACCCACACGACTCACCAGCCGAGAAAATCACCTCCGGCCGTCCCTATACGACCAGGGAAACCCATGTTTTCCAACAGATCCTCCTTCGATTGCAAGGCGCACACGAAGGTGCACCACCAGGCAGCCGGGCTCAACTCGAAATCTATCTAATTACTGACAATAGTTATCGAAATATCAAGGCTCACTGAGAAACTGCACAAGTCCCTGCAGCTGTTTACTGCTAGTTTCTACAGAGTAGTAGATCATTTATTGTAGTAATATTGCGACTTTCTTAGATCTTACGTCAGTCTGTGTCGTTCGTCTTACAATTCGATAGCATCAACCCAAAAACAAGAGCAAATAGAAGAGCAAGAGAAACCTCTATGGACTATATATATATATATATATATATATATATATATTTTTTTTTTTTTTTATGATGGAGAATGCTCATGCAGACCAGGCTTCACAGCTAAGGTATTTGCCATGGTACTGGCATGGTATGGCATGGCATGGTACTGGCATGGTATATATATATATATATATATATATACATATATATAGATCATGCTACATGGCCCTTGCGACAGTTTCGTACTCATAGCATTACCTTTAGTATTGAACGACGCGGTAGATGGGAAGACAAAGGAAGATCATTGAAATGAGGGATGCACCTGCTGGTGTGTGCAGGATACACTCCAGGCATGCACTGTGGTTAGTGTTCTGTACAAAAACAACCTGCTGTACACAGAAGACACTCACTAACGCACACTCACACACACACACACATATATATTACATGTTCCCTTTGAATATGCTCAAGTCTAGGGATGGCTTTGTTAGACTGTTATTCTGTTAGTTAGTGTAAATGCGTGTATTATTCGAACCTACCTCGACAATGCCTCGTCGTCGTTGACCGGACCGCGCTAATTAATCCCAACGGCATCCGTCTGTCCCTCTGCCGCTGCCATTTACAGCTGAATCCGGTCCCTCAACGTAAAAAGCTGCTCTATGTTTGCGCCATCTGTTTCATTAGTCCAGGGGAGATATTAGCCACCACGCGTAGGATTTATACAAGCGTGAAAGAATGCCGTATTCGACGTTATACACACACGACGATTGAGTTAAATGATCCCTCATATTTCAAACGTGCGATGTCGCTGTCACTCAAATGAGTAGGCGATACATATCCGCAAGAATTTGGAGCCCTTTTCTTTTTCCGACGAAATACATTAGCCCATAGGGAGCAAGTTCGTTAGGACAACACAGAACACGTAGTGGCTAGCCGAACTGCTGAATGTGACTGGCGAACGAGATCAAGCAACGGCTGAGCGTTCAACAGATCAAATCGAGACGTTGTCTTTGAACAGAACGAGGGTGTTGGCGATACTTGCTGAAGAATCTAGCTGGAGAATTGGTGTCTACGGATTGACGGATAGTACGAATGGGTCTCCTCGAGAGCGGGGAGATGATATGATCGAAAGACGCTAGCCTCCAATGTATTAGAGGCTAGCGACTCGAATAATCAGAAAATATGTAGGCTCACAAAAATTTGCGTTGCCCGCGGGCAGGACCGTTGTGTATACCACTACGTTGGTCAAAGGCCACAAGTGACGAGAAGTAGAATACACGGAAGAGTTGATTTTTTGGATTAGTGGCCGTCACCCGTGCACAACGATTGAAATTTTAACATGGCTGGCATGGATAGTATTCAGCGGAGGATAGTCAATCTCAAGAGCCTCCGCTGTGGACTTTCATTAGACCTGGATCCCTTTTAAAAACACCCGTTAATTAAGACATATATATATATATATATATATATATGTGTGTGTGTGTGTGTGTGCGCTTTTATTTGTTTCATGGGGTAGTCGTCAAAAGGCGGAAAACAGCGTCACTATTTTCCGCCTTCGTCGCTAAACGATGTAAACAATTGGCTAATTATTCTGTTAAAAAAAATAAACTATTAAATATATGAATAAAGGTTTAGTTGAAAAAGAAGCTCGAAATTGGAATGAATATACCTCCCTCTCCCTATATATATTCATATCACTACAGTTGTACTTAATACACCTCGTAGCTGCGGAACGAGAGGGTTCCAACCCAATATATCCTGTACCCTGTATAAACAGACGGGTATATACATATCTCGACACATGTTCTCATGCTCATGTCAAGGAAATACAAAGTGCTCTGCTGGTCGCGTTTTCCTCTAAGTGGCAATTCATCAGTATTTTATCAACAGGAAAATCCCGCCTGGTCATCATCAGGCACTTATTCGTTCAAGCAAAAAGCCACAACGAGATATTGTCAGCCGGAAAGATGGTAAATGAGACAGGAACGCTTTACGCGAAGTGCTTCAATCTCTTTTGGCCTTTGTTTTGGCTTCCTTTCAGTGGTGTTCGCCGTATTCTGATATTATTATTGTTATTATTATCAGGGCATTTCGGCATTTCGGAAAATTAATACATTCGTATGTGTACTAGTAGTTGCTACGGATCTTGAAACAAGCTTTGTAATAGATATCAAATCGAAGGTGGGGGGCACTTACTTATACGATAATAAGCATTATAACGATATCTTCATCTAGTCAGCTGATGGCCACGCATACGCTAGCGCGATAGTGT
Organism: Stratiolaelaps scimitus; assembly: GCA_019614645.1. Taxonomy (NCBI): domain Eukaryota; kingdom Metazoa; phylum Arthropoda; class Arachnida; order Mesostigmata; family Laelapidae; genus Stratiolaelaps; species Stratiolaelaps scimitus. Next base: position 9,236,904 of record JABWDB010000009.1, on the reverse strand, counting down.
CCGCGTTTGAAGATATCTTCCTCGTTGGCGTTTTATCGAGGTATCGGCTTTTGATCGTTATAACGATGCCCCTAAATCAGGATGTCGCGCACTTAGTAATAGAAGGCCTCATTCATCTGTTGAGCCACCTCCGTCGGAGCTCCTCTGACCTCGCGCATCACGCTGAAATCAGTTATCCAATATATCACAAGCGGTGACACGCGTCTGGCGCTAGCTTGTGAAGCTATAAATCGCTGCATCCCATGAGGACCCACTTAGTCAGCTGTGGTCTTCGTGTCGCGACGGTGGCGTATCAGAATCTATCTATTTATACGTCATTCATTGTCGTAAATCATCGGTGAGAAATCGATGATTCCTCTCCTTCGCTCTTGGTACTTGGACGGATCTATTCCTCTCTATCTCGCTCGATAACAATCATTGGGTGATGTTGCCAATTGACGAAGATCGCCCCGATTTGAAATCAAACTGAATCAAGCCTGTGGATGGACGGGCTAACCTCGAAGGTAAGAGTCGCGCAAGCCGCGACCGGCGCGGGGTCAACTTCAGAGGACTGCTACACTGCTTCGTCTGGGTGGAAATATCATAGAGGAGCAGCAGGCCTCCACGTAAGTCTGGAGATTCTATAATTAGAAAATGCTATAAAAATAATTCGAGACGATTCGAGATGCGGACAAACCGCTAAATTGTAATCCATGGTGAATTTCTCTTCTCAGGTCGAGCAGAATACCATATGTAATTGGGTGCGTGTTTGCTCGCTGTCTGCAGGCAACGTAAAGGCGTAAATAGGTATATGTTCAGACCCACTCTTTAATAGCGTTCTCAAATAATGCTCCTGTCAACAACAAGCAAATATTTCATGCATGCTTCGTTGAGCGGTAAGTAGTCACTGCGCTGAACGTAATCCTAAGACGCATCTAAAAATAGCCATATATTGACAGAAACATCGGGTGGATCTGAGAAGTTGAACAGAAAAGCAACTCCTCAAGCCGCGAAGGACTCCCGTATAGCCCTCGCTACAAAAAGCGTATTCGATTTTCGAAGGAAACTCCACTTCAGCGAGAATCGTTGCCAGCCAAACATCTGCCGTGGCTAAGGTTAGGCCGTAACCCAGATTTCCCCCATTAAAATTTGAGTTTCGAATGCAACCAGTGTCCATCGAGTGTTTGCAATTCAGGTTGGGGCTGTCTTGTGCCCCAAACCTATCATTCGCTATGGAAATACTTACTATGCTATATTTAGAACGGTATGGACAGAGTAACCCATTCAGGGTTGTTCATTGCATTCATCGACGGCAAGGTAAGCTAAACGATTATTGGTTTATTAAAGGAACTGCAATTTTTATAATGCTTAAGTTCTCTTGTATGTCCTCATCACGCAGCGGGACTCGAACCTGCGACCTCCGGCCTTATACAGCCAGAGACGTAGCCACCGTCCAACGTTGACGGCGCGAGTGCGCTCGCGCCCGACTTGCCGCGACGGTCTATTTATATATATATATATAAATATTTTTTTTTTAATTATATATAGTAAGGGCCGAATTGAGAAAACGGACACCATGCCTATTCTTGATTGGCAGAGCAGCAACTGGTAACTAGCAAACTATCTATTCTGGATAAAGAAAACGTCAAGACTTTTCAACGTGAGTGCTGCCTTGGTGTGGCAGCACTCGCGGGACGACCTTTGACGACGATGGCCTCTTGTTAGCCTCTTGTTTTTGCTTGCTGGCCTCGACTAATTATTCGATTATTACGATACAAGCCAGTTAGGCTGCTCATCCCAATTAGTTGACCTTTATCTCATTATCATATTAGTCTTCCACACGCTCGTTCGATGGTGGCCTCGTGTTATACGAGAAGCTTCATTGTTCCACAATTTCAGTTGTGTGGCAAAAGGGACGATTTGTTACTAATTTCTTACCCATTCACACACACACTGACTCTCTGCCTAACCTAACCAATTGTGCGGAATACGAACGCACTGATAGTGAAGCCGAAATGCAACAAAACCATAGAGAGAAAATAATGCCAGCCCAGCCGTAAGTACGGACAATAGTGAGGAGCCTATTCAGGGTTCAACGTAGGCTCCCGGCTGCGGTTGCCTGTTGAAAGCTCACATCAGCAAGACCACCATGGGGGTCGATACAAGGTCCAAAGAGACGATTCGCAAATGATGAGAGTATTTTGTTTCAATACATACCGTACCTATTATAGAGGACGAATTTCTCTCTTCACGTCTTTGCCGACTGCGACATCTATGTCCATTTTGCACTAGAAAACCACGTGTAGCACGTTTTGGTCTCTAGGAAGTGGCTAGCTAGGATGTTTATTTAGTAGCAGCGTGGGCAGAGATGTGATCCAAGTCGAGATGCTATAAACGCGCTGTACGCAACTGCACACGCTGTGCAACGACGGACCGATTTATTGGGGGATATTCGCTTGCAAATCCAAATTAGCTATTAATACGTATTTACGTACGTTATATATATGCTAACAACCATATATTTCGGGCGAACACTGTAAATTGACTGAGATCGCCTATGAGAATTAACATAATTAATCAGTTCACTGTAGCTTGTCTGATCTGATGTCCGCTTATCTTTCGACATTTCAACATCTCTACCAGAACAACAATAGAACGACGAAACTGAATAAGCTCAACCATCCGCAAATAGCCCTATTATCACTACACCTACAGCAGGATCATTATATGTAGGTCCTGGTAAAAGAGTCATTAAAGCATCCCTTTTAGACTTCCGGAAGTGCTGAATAGCTTGCGCTTATATATATATATATATATATATATACACTGTATCAAAACACCTTAACGAAATGGCGTGCCTACCCGGGTGCACATAGGGTTGAAAAGGGAGTATGATATAATGCCGCTAGTTGATAACAGTTCGCAATAATGCTGTACACGCCCCTGCCGCCGAAGGGCCAGGGCAGGCGGAGCTGGATGTTTGTTGCTGTCGCTTTGCGGCGATATGCATCCTGTGGCCAAATGAACCCGCAGCCTGTTTCACTGGCCGTGCTGAGCCCTCTCAGCTCGCTGGGGACTCCGGCAAGAGCCGTGAAGTCTTCACATTGTCCATAAATTATCAACAAACAGCGTCACCGGCGGCGGCAGCAGTAGCAGCAGCAACAACTACACAGCGTCACCAACACCACGGCGACAAAAAACACAGGACGCCAGTGTGACGCCCTTCTCGCGTGACACCGTGCTATTTATATCTTCGTACAGCCATGTTCACGCGCACACACACACGCACACACGACACTCCATCGGAGACCATGGATAGGCCATGGGACATAACTATACATGTAGATTGTATGGTCAATATTATATCATAATAGATGAGATAGTTTATATAGAAAAACAACTTATATCGATACATTTAGCCTGTCTAACGTAACATTGATATAAGCTCCCGTCTTCCTGCATCCTGGTCATTAGGACCAATCAAGATCCTGTCCTAATGTCTATGTACATATATATATGCATATAAAGAAGGTCCTACAAGGTACAATTATTATTAGTATAATAATGTGATGTATTAGTTTAGACCCGACGGACAGTTATAACTGCTTCAGTCCTCCTCAGCTGCGGCTCTTGTCGTCAGATCTCGGACTGCCTTTGAATCGCGGCGACCTTTCCTGTACATAATGCACTAGCCCGTGCTAATGATTCACCGTTTTGCTAACACTCATTATATATTTTATTACCTGAATTTACTGGGAAATTACACCGTTTTGTCTGTGTCGTTAGGTATCTGGCTTAGATTTTTCATAACTAGCCACGCGACGTCAAGCGTACATAGATCCCGTCTGCGTTTTAGGCGGCAGTCCACCATAATCGTGAGCGCTATTATTATAAATATGGCATTCTATTCTCGTTTTCAGTAACCTCGTATATATATATATATATATATATATATATATAACGACGGTAACTGCGGAACCATGAGAGCAAAAATCAAGTATTCCTCTAGTATGCCTTCTATTTGCCTACAATGCGACGGAGAGAATATATATATATATATATATATATATGGCGAACGTGCTCTGTCGTTTTGCTCGGTGTGTTAGAAGGCCAACCTAATAAATAATCTGGGACTGGGCCGTCCCGATTTGTCCTGCAGAATTGTACTCATAATTTTTATTATTACCATTATCATCCAGTAAGAATTTAGCCTATATATTTGCTGCAGTTGTTATATGGTGCTTCAATGAACGACTATTGCGTTGGTGATCCATTCGGTGGCCCGATTCCGCCATCTGTTTTCAGCCTGACATCAGTTGGTGGGTGTCTAACTAGCTAAAGGCGGCAGCGCTCGAAGCGAACAATAGAACACAAAAAATAATGTCACTTAAGTTTCATCCACTTCACCAGAGTCATTGAATAGAAATATTGACGATGTTACGTTAGATGATGATGCTCATTGTGAGACTGAGAGATTAGGTGAGTAGACGGATTCGAGAACGGAGAGTTGCAGGTAATATATCTGTATTAAACAGCCACATTCGTTGGGTACCAGATTCAAAATTGGCGCATTAACACCTAACGGGTCATTTACGAAGACAACTAGAAGGTGCTATGGTGCCTGAATAAGTAACGATGTATTATATACTAGTAAATAGTGTATTTGAAACAAAGTCACATGTTTAATTTCTTTATTTCAAACTTAACAATAGAACAGAATGAATACAGCATATTTCGTATTAAAAATGTAAATACTAATTCACACATATCTAAATGCTACGTATACACAAAGTGGTATAACTATTGATGTGGTCACGCTCTGGGAGGGGTGCGAACATTAAAAAGTCGAGTATCACTGTGCTGTATTATCCGAAGCAGCGTGTGCAGCGCACAAGGTCACCGGAACATCCCGTACCTCAACGGTTGCTGTGGACGGCGGTCTCTTCGATTGTTGCGTAATGAATGACACTCATTGACTTACTCCCTCATAGGGGGGACCTCTTAATGGAGCGGACTAAATGCCAAAGGATCTTGAGTCATTTTCATGCCGAGATTCTAACAGTTACTTGTTCACCGTTGGCCGTGCGTTCGTTAGGAAACGGTGTAGCCTTCCTCCAAAGCTACAATATGTCATTAACTGTGTGAATGATTGTGAACGTACGAATACCAGCTTTGTACTGATAATAGAAAAATAATAACACTAGCGACATTTTTCGTCTGATCATTGCCATCGAAGTCATCTGACAAGGCGCTTTGAAGTGTTTATAAATGTATCGTGTACAGTATGATGCGTAAGTCATTCATGACGCCCACAACGGTCAACGGGATCGACAGGCCTGTCAGCATACCTACCGAAGTGGCTCTAATAAATTTTAGTTCAACAAATTTTTGCGTTGCCCCAGATGTGATGGTGGACTAGCAATTTCAAATCGTTCCTTCCCCTATCCACCTATGCCTTGGTCAATACGTTCGATCCTGAGTTGAAGAGGTCGAAAAAGGACCGCTGCTAACTCTCGCTCTCTCTCGCTGTCTCGTTTTTCCCCTGCCGTCATCATCTTCTTGGTGGCGCCGAGACGCAGGTCGGGGCGATCAGATCTTCCGTCGCGCGATCAAGCCATCCCATCTTAGCCCATCTCGATAGCTTGCCGATGAGTTGCCGTTGGCTCGGTCGGGATCGGGGTGTTAGATACGGTACTACAGGATATACATACGCTGGCGTAGTCGAGTGTCGGGAGTTCAGGGCGCAACCGATGACGCGTAGCGAGGAAACAGGGGTCGAGCTTTCTCTCCCGAGTGTTCACGTTGCATAGCTCATCGTTCCGTTCCATGCCATGTCGTGCAGCATGCAATGTGGCAGCAGCAGCAGCAGCCCAGGCTGACTCTAGCCCCCAGCAATCCCCAACTCTTCGAAGCCCCTGGTGAGTACACGAGTCGCTAGGGCGGGACCGTGGGGTGATGGCGTTCGAGATCTTACGGTGGGGTTCACTCGGGGGTTGAGGGGGCAGGGGTTGAGTGGATGGTTCGCTCGCTCATGGCGGCCGCGGCGGCAAAGTAAATTGCACGGCGCGTACATCACGCCACCACCGACACGCCGCTGCAGATATTATAGCACTGTCTACCACCAGCCATCCAGCATCATGCAGTGCGACGCATTGTAGTATGAAAGTCGACGGAAGTGCGCCAGTGCTCGTAGCTGCTGCTGCTGTTGTTGTTACCCTGGATGAGGCAAATATATATGTAGAGACACACATACACGCCCCGACACAGATACAAGCAGGCATACAACGTAGGGCAGCATCAGCATAAGGCAGATGTCACAACAGTGGCTGGGTCGAGTCGGGGAAGACAAGGTGGGGCTAGACGACTATCGCCGTGACAAAGCCTAGGCTGTTGTATGTGCAATATAAATAGTCATGTACTACTGTATGTATAACTGTAGGTTTGCCTCGCGACGCTGTTCAATACGAACGGAATGGCTCTTCGTCTATGAGGCACAGTATTGGAGAGCGAGTGTGTGTGTGTGTATGTGTGTGTGTTGGCCGCGGTGGAAACAGCACTGTTTTGGTGATAATTTATCTCTCGGGACACATAGACACCTGTTCAAAACACGTGTTGCTTTGTTAGTTTGTACATTTGTGTCTGTAACGCACAGTGCTTCGATGGCGCTGATTGCGGTTGACGGACACAGTGATGCGGAGCATGACGATAACGTGTATCTGATCTAGCACACGAACACATATTTGGCTGTATGATAGGTATATATTATATATATTGTACACGGAATCGTCGGATTGTTTTCAATTGGTCAGACGTTCGCCTCTTGATGCAACATTCATCATCTATTCTACTTTCCAGATCTGGATGACATCATATCGCAATCGCAATTGAATGTAATTATTATTTCTACTTTTGTCCCAGGATGAGGCATTATGCATAAATACTTTGACATCCTCATCATCATCACCCGGCTCGATTTAGCCACAACGGCACAGCGCACCTTCCCTCTAAATATAGCTGTTCTTTCTCTAAATGTCCATATATGGCTAACGTACGAATATTAGGCAGTTCAATTAGTAACACTGCTCTCTCTGTGAGCAGTTTCCGTTTGTGTCAAGACAAAGAAATATACGATATCTTCTGCTAAATATACTCGCATGTCCATACATACAACATTCGATTCGATTCAGCATTCGAATCAACGTAACGCTTTCCTTATTTTCTGATTGACGGCTGAACAGTAAAACTTGTGTCGGTTTTTCGACGACGGGGTCACATTAAAGAATCAGCAGAATCTATAGCAGCAGCAGCACCACCACCAGCATCAGCAGCTATGACGCTGTTTTACGCTCAGTAGCGAAATACAACGGCTGGTCGTACCCACGTCATTGGTTCGAGTGAAAATGTTTCCTCTTGCTTTTTCCGCCAAGGTTCATTTCTGCTTTGGGTGATAATGGGGGGGCCGTTAGCCGTTCACAGCGTTGCTTAGTGCCGAATCATATGGATCGTTTGTATGCGATATTTGTCTAGGCAACCGCCTGTATCGTCGATTGCGGACGTCATTCTTTGAGGAGGCAACATCGACGCGTGGAGGATGGCGGATGATAAGACGAATATCGCGAATCTTCATTTGCGTCAATTTGCGGGCATTTTAACGCAAGCGTGCTTCGGTTTCAGTGAGATAAATGTGTTGGAGATGAAATATGACATTACGTTAACGCAACAATCGTAATAATAATATAATATAAAATTAATAGTAATATTAGTGATAGTTCTGTCTAATAGTGTACTGTTTTTTACCCCGTATTTACTTTTGCACCATTGTAATAGGTAGTTAGGTGTGTATACCATAAAACACCGCGAGAATAGAAGATGAAGTAACAAGAATAGTGTCGGTAATAGACAATATGAGTGAAAAATTGAACGAAATAGTATAATAATAGCTATATTTATTGTCAATTTAATGCAAGTTTTGCTGGATTTCATTATTTACACAAACCTCATTTATTTATCCATATATATATATATATATATATATATATATATATATATATATATATGTATATTTCGTTTGCCTTCGCTACATTTTTGGTTTGTGTCTGTATTGTGCTGGTGTCTCGGACAGATTATCAGCCATATTTAGCGTACAGGGTAGTGCTTTCTACATTGCTCCATACGACGGACCCCTTAAATGTCAGTGTTCAACGGTGGAGGTCGCACCCATCATTCTGGTGTTGTATTTTCAACTGAGAAAAGGTAGTTGGTTACACAAGGAGCCACAACACTGCTTTCTAGCCTCGGCGGTCGCGCTGCACACGATACTAACGAACGAAAGAGGCCACAGTGAATTTGCAATTTCATGTCAGTGAGGTTCGACGACCATCATGCTCACACGTCGATATAACAACACTACATAGAGATCTGAAGTCCTTTACGAAATGACTGATGCAAACGGTTACTTCAACGATCACGCTGACGGTCACTCCTGAAGGCTCCCTTCATTTAGCGAACTACCTAGGGAGACCGAATATATGAAGATCGTTGGCGAGTAACGAGGGCTAGTGTCTTTTTAGCCGAATGTTGAGTCGTGATATGAAAATTATGCTTTTGCGAACAATCGACCATTCTCATTCGATTAATTAGCTAGAAAGTTGTCAACTACAATTGATTAACGTTAGATATAGGTAATCTAAAAGATCTTATACATATCATAGTTGCATATGTAAAACATTCTGATCAACCACACGACGCATTATCGACCGTGTGAGAAATGGGTGATTTTTCTCGCCCAAAAAAACAATGCAAGCAATATATGTTCCAGCCAGCACAAGTACTCAGTTGAACAACGGCTCGCAAGCGTATTACAGTGAACTCTGAGTGGATCGGAGGTCCTTGTAAGTGTTGCACGTTATGCATTTCTAGCGTGAGCATGTGTGGCGAGATATTGGGCTTGAGCAGAGGGGGTTGATTAGGGGTTCCAATCGAATATTGCGTGTTTTTGGTGTCATTCATAAGCCTATTTGCTGCACCGTATAGATCAGTGCACGCAGGTTTGTGCACTGGTGGCCATTCGAAGATTTGGGAAGACCTCTGGCGACAAGTTCGGACAGGGTGTGGTGTCGTTAGTTGCTTGAGTAGCCTTCGTTTGAACGGTAGCCACCGCCGTCGCGCCAGCGGCAGCAGCTGCATCAGCAGGACCTTCCTCGCACTGACCTGAGTGTTCTCCCTCGCTCGGCGTCTTGTCCATTCTTCCTGTATTTTCGAGACGTTCAACGATGCTCTGGTGCTGCTACTGCCCACGGTAGCGCCAACCAGCGGCAGCGTGAGATCTGAGAGCTGCCTGCACTCTGCTGGTGAAGATCACTGGTCCGCGCGACGTACTTCTCTCTCTCTCTCTCTCTCTCTCTCGCTTTCTCGCGCGCGAGAGAGATCGAGAGAGATTGAGAGGCCTGTCGTCTCGTCTGACGAGTTTAGCGCTGGCGGCGGCAGCAGCAGAAGCAGCCGCGGCGGCGGCGGCGGTGGCGGTAGCATCGTACGCAGCCGTATCCTATCAGGAGATCGCTATACATCACGAAGGTCTGGGTTGACTATCCGCCACAATAGCGACAACACGGTACAGAGTAGGTGGCACATGACGGCTTTGTGCGGGTGATCTCCTGCTTCAGTGTCTACGGGCGTTTCTTAGACGGTCCGCATTCATCCCGACTACGAACTGAGACTGCTGCGTTCGACAGCGGCGATTTCCAACGCCAACGGTGGTAGTACAACCGACGAGGACCCGTGATTTGTTCCCTGGGTAGCAAGCCATACAAGTGAAAGTAAGTGCTGTGAAGAAATGGAGGTGTGTTGCAGTTGTCTTGTTGTATGTTTGTTTATTTTTAGGCTCGTCGCGGCGGAGCACATTATCAGTGCAAAATGAATAGAGTGATAATTGATGTGCTGAACGGATTGGTGCTGTTCATTATTTCGAAGAAAGGCACACCGAGGCTGAGTAGAGAGTGGCCAGCAATACGGGATTTTTCTGGTCTGCTAGAGACAACTTGTCTCAGTTTAATCAGTATGATGACGAGTTCGCGAGAAGTAATAATAAGTCTTGGTGATTTCGATAGGAGAAGACGACGGCGGGGAGGCAAATCTTAAGTCGCTGCACTTTGTGGTTATGCCCGATTCATGGACGATTAATGGACGAGAAATGGACGATTAGTAATAATGCACTATTGCCTGATCTGAATAACGAGTGTCGGAATCTGAGCATACATATATCTATTGCCTCTTCGTTTCGTTTGGCTGACCCTCAGCTGACTTCCCGTGGCGGGTATCCATGGGAAAATATTCACCCTGTATCTATGCCGAGCGTTGATTACATAGTTCAGTAGGTGAATGAAAAAATAATGTTTGGAAACAATGCCTATATTTGGCTAGCAATAAATACCGATAGTTGGATCGTGTCGGTGGTAAAACAACGTTCATAAGACACAAATGTGATCACTTTGCATTGAGGCCACTCTCCTCATCGAGTTTTTGTTGACGAAGACCGCAGTTACACTGTAGGCACCCAGTGGAAAACGTCTGTGACCTAGAAGATCAAGTGAATCTAAATCGGTATTGATCTATGCGACGCTTAGATATGAGCGGAGAGCAAAACTTTGCCGATGCCGCAAAATATCATCGATTTGATAAGCTCACCCATCATCTGGAACGCTTGATTGTACTTAACAGGATCAGAATCTCTGTGGTCGAACGAATTCGGTCGTTCGCCGAATTCGTTCACCGTAAAACCATTCGGTGATTCCAAGTGAAACAACTGATTCGGGATCAGATTCGGTATTATCGTTCGTCAGGGCACAAAGCAAAATGTACAGAGTATCGCCACTATGATAATATCCACTCAACATCCCATTGATGATTAGTAGTGATTACCAGTGACGAAAACGACAGAGATTACCTGTTTAGAGAAGGCGAGCCACACGGCATCGGCCATCAAATCAACAAGGTGCTCAGTCCGAAGCAGATTCGACCTCACGGCGCACTCAGAGCACTCTTATGCCATCACCCACGCACTCGATCGATTCCGACCAGCTGGGCCACCCTTCGCTATCACGGGCTTGCAAAATGTCCTCGTCCTACGGTAACAACGACGATAAATGATCACCCGGCGGTCGTCGCCGTAAAACGGGTCAGCCTATCTTCCGCCATCTGACCCCGCAGCCTCTTCCAGGACCACCTCCCCCTCCCTGCCCGAACCAACACGGCGGCGTCAAATCATCGTCGACAGATCGTCGTCTTTCGCCGGCTGTAACACGGACGTTTCTGATTACAACAAACGCATGCTCTCCCTATCCATAATATATATATATATGTATCTATAATGTGTATCTATCAATAGATCTCATACTTCCTATCCATGTGCTCGTTCTGTATCTGCCGTGCGCCGCGACGCCGGCTCTCGTTTGCAGATGGTCAATTGGAAACGTCCGCTGACTTTGATTTATCGGGATAACCACAAGTTCGGTTCCGCCCTCTACGAGCCGACGCTCGAAGAGTGCGAGAGACGTTACACGGGTTCCCTGGGAAGGACATCTTTTCGATCGGACAGACCTGACGTCGGAGCGTTCGGCGAGTCGTCAGTGATCGGATGTAAGTGAGCACGTCGTTGATATCATTGTGTTTCGTTCAAGTATCGTTCGATAATAATAATAATAATATGTCGATAGTATCTGTTTTATTGTGCAGTAACAAATGTGTTCATTGAGACATGCTACAGTTAGCCCCGTATACTGTGGCCTCACTAAACAGCAGAATTTGAATCTAGTCAGATCAAATTTTGTCCTTATTTAATATGAGGTCAAATATCACTATTGTGTCGTTTGTCATAATCAATATCCGACCCCGAATAAGCAAAGATGCATCCATGATCTTATGTGAACATATCAACGTTAGAAGAATGAGCTCTTGTTAGATAGTTCTGTTTAGAAGGCGAAAAAGCTGAAGAGATTTTCTACAGGTATCATTACATGGGCTATGGCTTGCTACAGCCTTCAAACACCATATGTGTGGCCTGCGGTATTCGAACCGAAACCCTAGCGTTCCAAGTTCTCAGAACTGCCCCCATGCCACTCTGTTTAATATGATCTATGATCCTGATAGTATTATACGGTACTATTGTTATGATGATTATTATGTGATAGCTCTGTCAGACTAACCCAAGCTATTTCTCGAAAGGAATCTGATTATTTGATATTAAAAATTGGGAATTAGCATAGCAAATTAATGCGAAGACACAGACTCGTATAATGTAGACCTGTATTTGAACGGCGTTTGCAATTGAACTTGGAAGCCTCTTGGTTGTTTTGTTAGAGTCAGATCCGTTCAGGGGTCTGAAGAATTTTCTACTGTGACGATGCACAATTTCGTTAGAATCCCGTTTGTCGCAAACGAAACGTGTATCGATTGTGTTCAGATAACGCTAATGGAGTTAGGCTCTTCTCATAGGGTAAACTACGTTTGCATTAGTTAGAAGCTTAGTCCCGCACGCCCTGTGGGAATTGAGATCGCAATTAATCTTGAGGACAGCGTTTGTTCGCGTGTACCGTGCAATGCCTGCATGTGACCCCCAATGCTTAACAATAGAAGATACGAGAGAGTCAGGGCTGTGTCTTGTCCGGGAAGTTTGCGGTAGTCAATTGCCGGTGAGCGGTGTATGCTCCGACGTGTGTACTCGGAAGGGCAACAGGAAAGCGGCACACGTTAACATAATGTTCCGTACTAAAAAACAAGCAACTTCACTTGATTTGTGAATGCGTTATCAGCTAGCCTCCGGCGTACTGCGTCGACTTCTCGTGGGGCTTCACGTCCGAAGTCGCTCTTCGAAGACCTTCAGGAACAGCGATCTCTCAGCCGGACGCGGTCAACAATTGATCTCGAGCTCGATGAGCCCCTGCATCACCGCAGTAAGTGTTATCGTTGCACGTTCTCATGAAGTTAAGCGGGGAACTTTTGAATTCAGAAGGGGAAATCCTAGTTATATGAGTATTATTGAAAAAAAAATCAAGTTCGCTTCGTATCGTCCTCGTTCGTACAACGAACGGCCACGCCAGGCCGAGTGAGCCCCTAAAATTATTGTCCTATTTTTGTTTAAGCCGACCCTCAGCTTGTCCCCTATGTGACAGGCCTCAGCACTTAACCTTTAGCTATCACCCTGAGGAAAGGTGGAAGGTTATTGGCCTTAAACGAATATTTCCTGTTCGTAAGCGTCGTCGTACACATTTTGCTGCGCAATATCGAAGGCAAACCGCTCGAGTTTCATCAATCTGGTGCGACGATTATTGTTATCCTTATTCACACAACTTATTCAAGTAGTTTCATCCGACGAAAGTAAGCTGTCGAAACATCGACAGGTTTTGAGTAAATTTTCATTAGCGCAAAGATAGACAAGTACAAATTATAGAAGGTCAATATATATCATATCATCGATGCCACACGTCACATACGTATAATATTATATATACATATGTGGTGTGTGCCCTTCTGTTTGAGATCATATGAAAATGGCCATCACAGCAGTCTGCTCCCAGCGGCAACACTCAACACTCACCCCGTTCGCAGATGTTGCTGCACCGCAGTAATTCGTCATAATGAGCCGCTTTCGAGCCTATCGAGTCTCCAGGTTCCAGCCGCCGCATAAATGCGGGTTGTTCGACAGCTGATTTTCTCTCTCAGTCTCATAGACAGGCACACTGTCGATCTCTATCTTTCTCTCGCTATCATCTGTGTGCATATTTCATTTACGCAGCAGGCTTATACAGCGAACTTACTTCCGCTCTCAACGTGAGTAAGCTATAGAGTCCAACAGACTGTAACGATGTCAGTTACCGCTGCCGCTGTCTCGCAACTTGACAATGCATAACTGAGATAGAGAGAGATAGAGAGAGAACGCCTTCTAATCGTTAGCCGTAGTAACAGTAGTGGTCGTGTGGTGGATTAAGTTCCGGTAACGTCGTGCGAGAGAGTCGCACAGCTGCGAGGCGGCAATAGCCACCATTTAGAGGGTGCAGCGTTTACCGCAGCTGCTGTCCCATAAAGTAGCTTTTGACTACAAGAGCTTTTAAGCAGATGACTCGAATCGCCGTTGCAAAAGAACGTCGTGTGTTTGATTGTGTGCGGACTCGCGCAGCAATCATCCAATGCAGAACACCTTCCCCGCCGCTGCGTTTATCCCGAATCTCCCTCCGGTGAAATTATTACAATACGTCCTTGTATGGACACTCCTGTATGTGAAACTTGTCCGACAATAGTGCTACTACCATGCAGTGGCTATGTAACGTTACGAGAACGGACAAGCCTATATATATATTATACTCTTAAACACACACACAGTTACTTATATATATATATATATATATATATATATTAGTTCTTTCACCCTTCGCAGCTGACCTTTGAAATCCACGCTCCGTTTAGTTCGTATTCATTTCATTACGCTCGACTAAAACGCGCGAGTCTAGTCAATCTTTAAACAGCTACGTGTCGAGAGAGAATCAACAAGAATAAAAGGACCCCGCTGTTTCACATTTACTCTAATAGATCAAAAGCAAAAACATGGTCTGCTCTGGCATCGTTTTTTTGTTCATTGGCATTGGTAAGCGAGGTGAAAGGTGCATCTCGTTGAAGGTGACCCAGCCAAAGCCACTTGGTTATTTTGGCTTTTTGATCGGTTGTGCGTTATGGTGTCATGTTGTCATTATAGTTATTACTATTGATTAATGTTTCTATTACAGAAAAACTATATTTATTCAAACATACAGTAGTTAGGAATTAGTTCTAGGGATTATGGGGGGGCAGAGGTCGGTAGATAGTTGTCGGTAGAACGGTGTGTGTAATGAAGAGAAATTTACCGTGAGATTCACTGAGAATTAATGTCAGCTATCATGTACCTAGGATAGAGGGTTTGATAAAGGTCGGATACGTATTTATTATACAATAACATTCCCTCTAACTAGTGGAATATTTTATCAAAAAGCCATCATTTATATTTGGGTAACAGCTCAAATCGTGGAGATACGCTGCCGGGAGTTGCGCCGGTTTGCAACCACCTCCGTTAGAAAGTCATTATATGAATTCATTTGCTGGCCAGCGTTCTCTGCTAGCGTTCATCCTCAGCACAGCCGTTGTTCAGGGGCCACAACACCTTTGCAGCATCGCCTCGTTGGGCTGAGATCCAATGAGATGGCGCGGCCGTTGTCTATACACAGGCACACTACAGAAGTTAATTACGCGCGGATGCCCCCGCTAGGTATCACCGATGATTGATTAGAAGGCTAATATCGTGGTGAAGCTGGATGGAGGGGTCAAGGCGACCAGAGGTTCGGGGATCCCCACCCTCTATCTCGTTTTTCGGGTTAATCGAGCGTTAAATTAATCTTTCACATCTTGCAAAATGGTTCGAACATATTTTCCACTTCTCGAAACTCGACTCGTTGGCAATCAATAGGTGTAGCGATGAGAAGGCTCGACCAGGATGAATTTTCACCCAGTGATGTTTTGTCGAGTGAGCTTCTGTAATAGCAAATGAACAGCGAAGAAAATTTCACTGCGTGGTGTCCATGAAATCATAGATATATTATGATATATTTCAATGGCACCTTAAATTGGAAATGCTATTGTGGCCACTGTTGACGGAGGCGATCAGCAGGATGTCTGCCATTCCCGTGAATTCCCATCTAACCCTTGTGCGCCAAACGTTATTGAGCTTACTAACTCGTTCCGTTGAGAACACCAACTGTCTGTGATGTATATTATACTCAATTTCTCTCTCTGACTCTCCTTACACATTTCGTGAAAAAGACAACAGCGTTCTGCTTGCTTGATCGTCCTAATAACGGTGCGCGCGGAGCATTCAAATTCTGCCCTGTTGAGCGTACGCTAATTACGGACATCTAGGGTTCGATTTTTGATGTTACATCGAATAGATCACTGTGTAGAAGATTTGGCGACGTGTATGAAATGTCTCCGGGAGTTAAGATCCAATATGAGCACTCTCGAAATACTGTACGTCTTTCGCAATACGTGAATATATGTGTTCGGCTCGCTGCGCATACAGTCGCCAACTCATATTTCCGAACGGAGGCAGCTGCATGTTGCGGCCACCTATTGCAAAAGCCTATATGATTGCGTTTGTCCTGCCAGGTTGATACCTTCGCGGCTCGAGATCTGCTGAAGCCTGCCCGTGGCCTTTGAGTTGGCGATCGCTTCGACGTTGTCTATCGATGCGATAGAACAACCGGGTTCATGTTGGTGGTGTTATTGTTACACTATCGTTCTCCGTATAGGCTTGCTCATGTCGCCACCGTTCAAGCTATGAGGCTTTAATGTTGACAGACCTTTGCAAGGATGCCCAGGGGGGGTCTCTGACGTCAACAGACCACAAACGCCCCAAGCAGTGGGGCGACAGCTTCTTTCAACAGCCTCAGGAAGAACTAACCAACGGTAGTAGCTTCCCTCTCCATCTGTTTTATAACAGATTCCCATTTTGCCGTCATCCCTAACAGGAAATGAACACTCACATATGATTCGCTCTTAAACCATATCTGTCGACAGCACATAGACAGCTGACAAGGCCGTCATCTCGCGCTCTCGAGCCCGACTAGCATTGTTGTTATTAATTCCGATCGGCGGCGCGCGACACCATGTTGACTAGCTGCTGATACATTGTCCTCAATCTCCTTACACACGCTCGATTGCAGTTGTCGCAATCAAGCGTAGAAGTGACATAGAACCTATCTGTTATATGACATGCGAGTATCTTGCTGTTCTTTGCGAATTGACCCGAAATGAAGAGTCCACCACCAGATTCGATGCCAAAAGAGATACTCGCGAGTTGGGCTTGAATCTTTCACTCGTCTTCTAATGAGCCAACAGCGAACGATTAACGCTCGGAATACGGCACATGTTGCTATCGTAGAGCTTCTAGATTTCGAGTGTATGACGACAATATGAAAGTAGTCTGACGTAGAGGAATCGTTTAAGAAGAAACGCAAATGTCAAGAACACCACTACTCTTACAACTACCCTGCCGAAAGCAGTTGTAACGTGGACGTTAAACATTGGCTGTGAGTCAGCCTGGGAAATTTACCCGGCGAATGAACAGAGTAGTGCCGAGTAACAGAATACATCACAAGAATGACAGAGTACATTATATGGACATGATACATCGAAACAAACAAACTGATGAGAGAGCGTGAGAGAAATAGAGAGGTCTGCGGGATAACAAGACATGTCACGCTACTGGCATGTCACGCGCACCTTTGACGCCACAGACGGATGATACATTCAACCACAATCACGCACCGATTGTTCGTGTATCTCGATACTGCACTTTTCTAATAATATCTGCTATATAGTACAAAAGCGAAGACTCTCATTCAGTGAGTTATTCTCACACACACAGTAGTGAGCTAGCCATTATTATGCTGTGTTGATGACAGGCAATGCACCGCAATGCAGAGAACCTATAATAGTTGCCGACTTTGACCGTTAACAACGTCCACACTCTCTCCAACCAACCACTTTCTTGATATCTCTGTCTCTCTCTCTCTCTCTCTATATATATATATATATATATATATATATGTCTACTCGCTTCCAGTCATCTCGATGTTCATTTTGCCCTATCACAGCCTTCCGCATGGGTGTCGCAAAGTTCAGCCATTGATGCCGCTGAGTATCACATACGTTGGCTGGCCGGCCCGCCGGCCGTACAGACGGCCCGCAGACCCGAAGGTGCCCGCCCGAAGCCTACCGACTGCCGACAAGCCAAATCATCATTGAATCGCATCGGCTACAAACCCTAGTAGATTGCATCACAACACTAGCCGCTGCTGTCGACACAGTCACTTCTGCGTTCTCTCATCGTCGTCGTCGTCGGTCAACTTCGACAAGCAGGGAAAGCAATGCAACTGCAGCGAGAGTACGCGCCTACCTCAGGCAACTACTGTCTCTTGTAGGGTCGTTCGTTTATTCGTTCGACGATTCGCAGGGACGATGTGGGACGGACACCGTAAGGATATGCCCACGTCACCGGTGTCGTCGTATGCTGGGCAAATGACACGGAGGACCTTGATATTCACGGAACTCTCGACCGCTGACCGCTGACTGACTTTGAACAGCAGAGCCAACAGCGGCCATCTGCGGTGAGGGTTAGGCGCGGCTGGCTAGTTCTTCCTTCCGAGTCGTAGAGGAACGCTACGAGATTGAACGAGAATGAACCTTGCGCGCCGAACTTGTCGGGTCAGATGATGCGCCCGCGTTATCTCGCTCGCTGAGAGGGCGCAGGAGGCTCGCCAATGTCTGTCTGACCGTGTGGCAACAGAACGCGGTGCAACCCGGCTGCGGCGCGCCGGTAGAGCGACCCACGGCTGGTAAATCGGGTAGGGTCCTGGGAGGTGTCACTGCACCAGGCTAGTTCCTCTATCGTGATCAACTTGGATACATATAACGTTTGACCGTCGAGGTCGTGGTTCGGTTAGGTTCGATGGTCACGTCTATGACGATGTCGCTGCTGAAATTAGAAGAGGAGAAGACAGCGTCTCACTATCCCCATTTGTGCCTCAAGAAGTGATTTTGAGCGGCTCCTTTGCTTTACAGCCCCGCGCCCATATATATATATATACCCCTAGACACATAACTCTGTGGCTAATGACGAAGAGCTAAATGTGCCTATGCCGCGATCTGTCACCAGCAGCCTTTATTATCGCAGGGTGCACAAACAACTATTTGTGACCAGCTTAATGAATTGGCAGCTGATTGATAACTGATTTCACTGTAATCGTTTCACTACTGAGTTGCTTGAATCGAGTCTGGCTCACTTCCCACCGAGTTGCTGATCGTCGTTTCCACCATAGATTGTCATGAATGAAAAAGTCTCATTAAGCAAAGAGACGAATCTTGTTCTGACGGTGGGGTCATATCTGTACCTAAACACATATGCTGTGCACTTATAAACTATATGGTGTATTTAGATAACATCTGACATCAGCATCAGCTTCGCCTTGTGTATACAGTAAACACAGCGTGTATCGTTATCAGCTAACTCCGTAAGTTTACAGATAACTGACGAAAACAACACGAAAGTCTTGCTAGTTTTTATAGTGTATTATTCTTTATATAGTCTTTTCTCCATGCTTACATATTTACGTATAAAAATAATACTTCGGGGCGTGTGGGTGCTGGTACCTCGGGGCCAAGGGTAGCGGCGGTAATTAGTCTAAAAACTGCGGACAACGAAAGGCGACCGACATGAGTCGGATCGGCTCGGGTCGAGTCAGGAGGATGCTGCTGTAAGCCCTTTATCAGGACGATCGATGAAACCAGCCATAGTAATTATCTGAATAGGGCTCGATGTTGTATGGTAGAGGGATTCCAGCTGAGCTGATTCCAACAGCTATGTAGATGCCATCCGAATTAACAATGATTGGCTGCAAATGGAAATATCTGGAATCCACAACACAATGCATTATTATTATTATGCATACGACGACATTCAACAACATAATCATGCGTAGCTGCTTTTGAGGGGTACGACCACCACGCGATTCGTGAGTTTTCATTGTCATCGTTGCTGATGATTTGTCGGTGTGTTTCCAACAGAGCTCGCAAGCTTTCCCATCCATCCGGCATGTGTGTGTGCGTCACAAATAGGGTGCAGTTATATGAGCCATCATATGAGGCCTGTGTTGAAAGTCGGTACCGCAATGAAAGCTTAGACGCCATAGAGCGAGAGGGAGAGACATGAGATAGGTATGGACCGGAAGTAGCCAGAGTTCCCCGGTCGCTGTGGCCCTCCAATTGATACACCCATCAGAATAGTCGGCGGCACGCGCAGACCTATAAGAGGCCATTATGGGATATCGGTTTGTAGCTTACAGATGGCAGTTCTCGTGCCAGCTCGACAACAAATGGACGATACACGTAAAGGCTGCCACAGTCATAGCGAAGTCGATATCACCATGCCGTTCAGATATCATCGACTGCCTTTCGCAAAACCAAGAAATCGGCTAATTCAACGCTGGCTAATTCAACGCTGCAGCGTAATGCGCTTTCTGCTTGCAGTTGCATGATACATTGGTCCCATTGGTCCGCTTCGGTTTGACATTGCGATTTTGTCAAATTGGAAATCGTCGTGAAAGGCGAGACGACGAGAAAATTGTCTGTTTAAGGAAAATTCGAAGTGGGGCATGTATATAGAGCTTAGCAACTTTAGATGGAGCCGCCATGGGGGGCGGCAGGCGTAGTGACCGGTGGAGACATCGTTAACCAGCACCATTTGTCGCCAACGATACAATGACGTTACACTTAAGCATTGCGAAATTGCAGCTCCGCTAATGAACCAATAAAGCTCTACCGTTACCTTATGTTTGGCAGCCAGCCGGCGAAGTATTGCAAATTGCCAGCTTGTCGTTGATTGGCCGGAGTGTATGTGGGTCTCATCAATTTATATATGTAGAATGTGTTTTTTTGCATGTAATTAAAAATAATAATAAAACTTGTTTTTCACTAAATGCTAACGAAATATCGTAAACGAAATGTCGTACACCAAAAGATATATCCAAGATATATCCAAAGATGATGTGCCAGCACTCAGCGTCCACGGTGGTGAGCCCGATGGCGTGTTGAGTGCATTCGCGTGCACCTTGCAATCGGAGTAGACGTAGGTGCGCAGGTTCGATTTCCATCGGCGGACATATACATTTAAAGGGGACCCTCCGTCTCCTCAAGAAATGGCGAAAGCAGTTCCGTAGACGTTACACGTTGGCCTGCGAGTCAGCCCACGAAATTTACTTACAGTAGTAAGTGAAAGTTTGTATCGGTTCTGTGTGTAATGGTGCCTTTAGCAAAATGCGTCTTCAGATGCCTACCATAGGTATAATCCCTGCGATGGGACGCGACTTTAATTAGCCTTCTATCTATTAGTGAGTAACTTTGGCTAATTGGCGTTAGTCTCTACTGTACACGTGTGGAATGTTGTACGTCTCTGTGATATTGAGTTTAATAACAGTTTCAGCAGATTTGCCGGGAATTAGTCAGTCGAACAGTCCCTGTTAATAGTACAACACATAGCACGGTATATATGGATGATCAACAGGAGCGGGTTGATTAAGCAGGCGGGGAATTATTGCCTATTTATACGGTAGCCGAGAGAATAGTCACCGAGTGTGCTCGTTTGTGGGTTTGCAAACGGTTTTGTTTGCCATCGGCGAGACGATACTAGCAGAAAAATGGAATCACCTTCGCGATGAAGGATCCACCAAAGCTGGTTACGCGTCATCTAATAATAATAACCCCTACTCGATCGATCGATCGATCGACGATGCCGAAATGCAGAAAAGACACCCTTCTTTGAGGCTGAACTTCTTTGTTGTGATTACTCTTGGAGAAAAAAAACTCAATCCCTGTATCTCAAACAGCTCTACGAAATACAAATACACACAAGCTGTTGTTAAAAACATCTCTTGGCCTGCCAAGTGAAAGTTGGCCTTCCCCTTACACGCGAGATGACTACGATGGCCTGAGCTGTGATTCGTTCGTTCCGTCTGAGTGTACGGCAACTGGCGGATGCTACATCCAGCTGCTGGTGGCGGCTGGGGCCTTAGTTAGCTCACGCACTCTGAGTAACGAGCGCTATTGCCGTCGCAGCAGCAGCAGCAGCGACACAAGTCCTCCACTGTAATTGCTATTAAAGTGCTGCTATTGTTGTTAGCAATACTATTACATTACGGCCAGCTGAGGCTGAAACGTCGGAGCCGCTGCCAGGCCACCAGACGGTCCTCACAATCGTCCTTGCCGCTCCTGACGCCGCCGCCGCCGCCAACAACAGTCGCCTGGTACTGCCGGCGAGTGCATAATTTACAGCAAGCGGAATGAATAAAGGTCAGCAGATCAGATCGAAGCTGAAGTCGTCAAGCGGCAATGACAGAAACTCTGCGATGCTGATGTGATGCACGCGTCTCGTACAATGCGTCGATCGATAAAGCCGTAACAATAAAGTTGTAACAATTGCTTATTCGTTTAGAGAAATAAACAGAGTGTGTGTGTGGCGTGTGTGTGTTGCGTGTGTGTGTGTGATGTACGTATTGCATAGCTACCATATCTGGCACAATTAGCAGCAACAGCGGCACCGCGATGAGATGAAGTGCACACTATAATACCTGCATCTATTGTATTATGAGGGAGGGTGAGAGATGTATCATCATTTATATTACGCTCACACACTAATCATGGCTTCGTATGCAAATAGATGTTGAGACGTTGGACTTCCGTTGGACGGTGTCAACCGATGCAGGAGACGATTCCGGTACCGCGTTTACCGGCTCCGCTAATATATATATATATATACCTGCTATTGCGGCAGCATGCTTGCATGCTTCCATAGAATGGACACATGGATACAGAGATCCAGAAGGGGGGTTCACTAAAGGCGCGATGACTGATGGTGTATGATGTCGTCAAATCGTTAGGCTATGCTCTTCCGTGTGATAGCAGATAGAGGCGGGCAGGAGGGCGGGGGTCGTGCAGGACTGACCAGGGCTGAGCGAGGAGGGGCTTTAAGTAGAGGGAGGAATAAGTGCCGGCTTATGTAGCGGTTTATGGATTAGAAGAGATCCGCGTGTACGAGCAGGTGTATATGTCTATATATATATATATATATATACGCATGCATATATTTATTATGCCAGTAACTGTATACAAGGGCAGCACGTAGCCTCTGGCGGTCTGGCTGTTTGGCTGACATACCACTGGCGTATTGGAATGCATATATGTATAATAAATGATAGCCATGTTGATAGATCGCGGCCATTAGATTGTCGCTTATCTGTCGGCATATGCTTGTATGCCTAACCTAACAGATGGATGAACAGGTTACATCGGTGAATGCTTTAGCAAAGAACAAACCCCGCAAAGCCACAAAGTGCATACCTAATTACATGTATACACCATGTTAGCGTTTGTTGTGTCCGCCAACAGTTCATGCAACAGGTTCCATAACATGCAGATTGTGTATATATATATATAGCCCATGTCGGTTATGTACTATATATATATATGTATATATATATATATATATATATCGTAGACAGCTGTGCGTCGAGGTCAATCTCTGGTGCTAACGAGTGACAGCGAGTCTCGATAGAGCCCGCCAAGAAGACGGGTGGCTGTGTTATCCAAGACCGCCACGCTCTGCCCCAGTATAAGCATCCCGCTAGCAGAAATACTGCTGGAAGTAGTTTCACGAATAGTATGAACACCGTTCCATGGAGACTCTTGTCAGGCTGACGATGCCTTATGTCGCTCATGAGCGATGCCGGCTGTTGACGGCATCCTAGTCGCTACGGGAGCAAGCATTACGACGATCTTCCACTACAACAACAACAACAGCAACGGCAACCACAAACAAAGAATAACTGCCACCGTAGCAACAATGTCTACGGCACTAACCATGAGAAGCTCCACTCCGTGACCAGCATAGCAGAAACCAATCATAATGCAACCTTCTTTCACGGCTGCCGCCTTTTGGCGTCGCCTTCTTTCGTCCAGACAACTTCCTCCACGCCCTGAGCCCATCAGTCAGTGACTGTAGCAACCTCACTCACGGCCCCTTCTCCACTGTGTTGTGAGTAATAGCACTTAGAACGTATGCGTGCCATAGACACCGTCGACATATGGTATCAAGCAATGCCGGTATTCGGCAGCGCTCCGACTCCCGAGTCAGCGTCCACCGCCGGAGACGTCTATTCGCCCATCGTCAGCCACCCCACGAGCCAAAGACTCTGTGTATGGAGGTTGTGGACAGGCTGTGTGTTGGCTGTATTTCGGTTTCGTTTGTATCAACGGAACAGCCACGGAAAATGTTTATTGTCTGTAGTAGCATCAAGCCGGAGGACAAAGCGACCAAGGAGTCGCCTCAGGAGTCAGAATATGAGACAGACAGACAGACAGACAGAGAGAAACATGAGAAAAATTTCCCTTTCTGCGAAGAGAGGAAGGACGTACTGAATAGGGTCGTTGTCAAGGCCAGCAGCAGTGGTAGGCCGAGTCTTCAGCGGGACCGGAGAAAATGGATCTGGTTGCAAGAGCAAGCGCGGCAGGGGAATCGATGACGGTTGCCAAGACGAAACGAAGGAATAAACGCTAGAAACGCTATAACTACGCACCGAACAACCCTTCGAGCACTCCGTCCGCGCATCGCCGCTGACGGAGTTGTAACGGGTGCTCTGACGAACCACACCTTGCTTGTTGACTGCTTGCCAACGCACGCCTATACGGCAACGTCAACGACACAAAGTGTCAGGGAGTCTCGCGGGTCGCTGTCGGTGCTTCTTCAGCAGTGTCGCCTTTTACCAAGCACTCGTTGGCCGCGCTGTCCTCGTTGTAACTACGTCGCTTTCGTTAACGATAAACCGTGGTAGTGAGGCATTGAGGTTGAAGACAGACAATGCGAGAAGATCCCCGAGATCTCCGCGCCGTATGCGTACATGACTGGACGGTCTTCGTGGCGTCAGGAAGATGGGTGGCAGAGGACTACGGACGGCATTGACGGACTGTTAAAGACAAGACCAGCTTTATTGAGCCCCCTCCTTCCTCTCCCTC
Organism: Stratiolaelaps scimitus; assembly: GCA_019614645.1. Taxonomy (NCBI): domain Eukaryota; kingdom Metazoa; phylum Arthropoda; class Arachnida; order Mesostigmata; family Laelapidae; genus Stratiolaelaps; species Stratiolaelaps scimitus. The sequence continues at coordinate 9,212,286 of JABWDB010000009.1, read as the reverse complement.
TCTCTCTCCCTCCCTCCCTCACTAACTATCTATCTATCTATCTATCTATCTATAATATCTCTATTTATCTCTATCTTCGAAGCTGTGTACACCAGGCCGCAATGGAGCAACGTTGACTGGTGCCGAAGCTCCGAGGTCATTCACTCTGCCATTCGCGCAAGCGTTTAGGTTTGTCAGCACGTGTACGAGAGAGAATTTCTTTATACCTCTGAAAATCTGTTTTGTAGTAAACTTCGATTTTTTGTCCTGCCACCAAATGATCAATTCAACGTCTCAGCAACGATTACGATATCGACCCAACATGAAACCGCAGCGTCATCGCATAGGTGCAATATTTGCGAGGCCACACAGTTTCTCTCTCTCAGCGTTTCGGCGGGTGGCGCCTGCTAGACGTGTTGGCACTGACACATCCTTCCCATGGCCATGTCTCTACTACAGACATCAACAACAACTCCTTGCCCTCCCAGTCGCCGCGTCCGTTAACCAGAGTAGCAGCGTATTAGTCTCTGACGATACGCCTCGACGTCTGGGAGCACCGAGCATGTGCCGCGAAGGTGTCACAAATCCCAGTGGGGATTTGCCGTCTCACAACGACACAACAGCAGCGGCCGTACGAGCTGCAACCGACATACGCATGTTGGAAACTGCTCGTCTGCGACATGTTGTCCCACCTGGTGTGGCCTCGACGCTCGACAACGGCAGTGAAGTCTCGCTGGGTCCGCGGGCTCCCCTGCTCTCGTTCGTTTCCACCCGCCCCCGTATACATCTACGCTGCGACGCCTGTCGTTACCAGGAAGTACGCTATTAAAGTAATGTCGCCCGCCTAAACTCTTTCTGTACCGGGGGAGAAAATGTAATTGCGTTAAGTCTCCAGCCTGGCAACGTACGGGGCCGACATGGCCGATGTTTGCGTGTTCCATTCTAGCGATTCTCGTTGGACGATCTCTCACACCCAGCGACTCGGGATACCTTCTCCTACACAGCCGTCGGTACTCGTCACCTTTTTTTTTGTCTCAGATGTAGTGGCGGCACTTGGCAAATGATGACCATTGTCGCTTATTCTTACAAGGGGGGCGTTTCGCCTGCCACGTTTCGTAATGGCAGACTTCGAAAGATTACATCAACAGGTCGCAGTTGGCGGCGCTCCGGTAATGCCGATCTGCGTGATCGGTAGAACGCAATCGACTAGCTGACGGCAGAGGCGCGATAAGCGTCTCACCATTAAATCGAAAAGCTGCCTCTTGAGTGACGTGTATCCGATCACATTTAGCTGTACACGAAAAGAGATACCTTCCGCGAGGCATCCAGGGGAGTCGGACAGCTAACGCCTCAACGGTCTGGATCTCTCTGCTAATGGTCTGGCAAATACAGCAAGTGGATGTCGGGTTTTTTCGTACTTACACGTTGTTAGACTTTTATTTTCCACTCTAACTGTCCAAGCAGACGGGGAAATACACGTCGACTAGTGACTGCAAGTCGGAACGCAATTGTCTTGTCGTCCGTTAACCCGGAATTGCCCGTTCTCGTATATGAAAGTGTCGATACGATAAGTATCCAGAGTTCCCCGTAAATATCCTTGATGATTTAGTCAGAACCGAATGAGCTCACGAGGTCTTGAATCTAGCTTTATCAATCAATTCGTTAAATATCACATACACATCTGTCGCGAAAAATCGTGCTATCGGCGAATGCTGCGCGGTGACGTCGAAAAGACTCGCAAGCTGTCACTGGTGCTTTTTTGTACTGGTATTGCGAGTTTCTGTTAGTCATTGTATCACCTATACCAACGGCGTGTCGCTCTCCTCCAGGTGGTCCGCTCGATGAACCGGGACCTTCCGATATTTTGTTGTAAGTACGCGAAGTTGGCTGATTGGCTGCCACGGATCCATTTGAACAAGTGATCCTTTGGCCGTACAGTTTTACAGTTCTATACACTGTTCTAGCGTGATGCGTGGCCATGTCGTCATCGGTTACGTATGGAGGTGAGGTCCGTCCTATCAGCGGTCTGTGACGAAAGAGTCCCATCGTTCGTGCCGCGGTGAACGAAGATCATTGTTGACGTGTGAGCTTTGAAGGTAAATGATTCGTCAGACGCTTTTGACCCTCTGACGCTTTTTGTGCATTTACGTCAATCCGTTCTAGCAATTTTTCTACTGGCTACCGACCCATCATGCTTGATTTATAATTCTGTGCCTTGCTTGTCTTGCTGCTGTGAGGAGTCTCACCGCACTAGAGAGGCTCCCCTGCGAGTCGTTCACGGGGAACAGCTTGGACCTGCTATAAGAATATATGAAAGTTGTATATTTTATTTACGGCAAAGTTGATTTGGAGCTCTACGCGTTTATCGTCGTTATAACATATTCTTATGACGATACATTATTTAGGCGTTTATGTGATTTAAAAAACGACAGCTTGAAGATGTTTTTTTCTGTGTGCTGTGACAACTTACAGGGTAAAAGTTGTGTATTCGCAAAATCTAGTCCGGGATGACCTCTAGACTTTGTATAAATAGTTTCGATCAGGCAATTCCTCATCAGTGGTGACTAGCCTGCCGTTCAGCTGGTCTCGAATCTACCGCTGGTCCGGTTATACATATGCTACTGATCCGCACACGGAGCTTCCTAACTAAACCCGACATCTTCTACGGGCAAGGTGGTAACGGTCTGACAGCGACCGTCAGCGCAAGGCTGTCCAATCATACTAGAAGCTATCGGTCAGTGTTCCTTCCCACTCAAGAAAATTCGTCCAACGACGTAATACAATTATTGTAACAAATTTCCACCTTAATATGACTCTCTCCATTAACTCCACGAAACGGTGACCCCTACAAAGAAAAAGAACAGGCTGGTCCAGTTACCATCGTAACAATCGCGTGTCAGACAGCCTCGACGACACGTCACGCGCGAAGATTTCAAAGCGAAGCCAGTCTGAAGCCACATAATGAATCCAAGCATACAATTAACAAAGTTCCAGTACCGCAAATCAAAAGTCTAGTTGGCACGTGTTAAGTCTGGCTAAAAATAGACGACAAATTGTAAAGCGCGTACCTGTATCTGTCAAGGACAAAGCCCCCCACGAAGTATCTCTGTGTGATCGCAATGTGTCGTATCAAATCTCCCATTCTCAGAGGATTCCCATCCAATAACGCCAGCCGTTTGGGCCTCGGCGAAAGCCGCAGTGGGCAGATTACCGGGTGCTGGCCGGGGCCCAATTCGGTGCTCCCGCTCGTAAAGTTCGAAGGCTCCTCGGAGGGAGTTAAGCTCCGCGTAACGCCCACCCCGTTTCGTCGGATTAGTTCATAGCCACAGCCGCGTTCTCTTGTCGCAATTTCTCCGTCAGCCTTCATCCCTAACGATCCGTGGTGCGTAAGGAAGTCTGCGCCTCCTACGCTTCTCTACGCTCGCCTCTGCTGACTTGTAGATATATCTCCAACATGATATACAATATACCATATACGAACTTAGAACTCAACCACATTTCTTGAACTGAACATAATAGCATCTGTGCATATTGTCACTGGGTACAATGAGTGCGGCACATACACCTCACGGCCAATGAATCCAACGTTATGTATTCGGTTTGGAGTCGGGGTAGAGTTGCAATGATTTTGTCTCTGTCCCTTGCTCGTCGATATAACTACACAACGTAGGCACATGATAGCGTTAGCTGAAATGTGATGTAAGCATGTGTGTCATGTAAAAGTACTTTCGAAAAACCTAACTAATATCAATTGCTATCGAAGAAGCGATAGTGAGGATTCTCTCAGGAGTTCCGAGCACAACAACGCCATGGTTGGCTGTCCTTCGGAAATGCGAATGCGATTTAAGCTTTAGGGATGCCCAGGACGAGGAGATTGCATCCTCAAATGACGGGAGACTGATCATGGAAGTAGCTAATTTGCAAACTTCAACCGGACGAACTCGAAACTCACTCGAGTCTTATATGCCTCTGCATATAATTTCTCCATCTCGAAGTCCGCTTTCTGCATAGTATTGTATAATGACACTGTCCAATATCGGCAGACAATTGCTCATTTGCATATCTTTGATTCATCTTGATGAAGCGCTATACCTCAAGAGATGTCGTAATTAATTGCACTATTTCGTATACAGTGTACCTAGACAATCATAACGTTTCAATGGGAACATGTCACGTTATCAACCTGTGTTTGACCTTGTTGCAGTTAGCTAATCGACGCGTTAAACATTACTGGGGTCAGAGCTATGCATCAATCAACACCCGGCGTGGTTTAGACGCCTTGAGATAATGTTCTCCTCTCAGCCATAGGTCGTACAAGGTCATCCTTCGGAGGCACTTTGTCAAATACATTTATGTGCACCTGTAGTCTGCATCTCACAAGTTAGCATGGGACCCGGCTGGTGTAGCCTCCGCTTTAAGAATTTCAAGGTAAAGTGACTGCCCGCAGGCCAAGTCTCACATTCGCGCTGTGGCAGATTTAGTTCGGACCACAAACTGCGGCCACAACAACGACGTAATGCAAACAAAAGTAACTACGACGTCGTTCGCACTTAGCTCACTGACATATTCGAGCTAAATGTTCTCTCATCATAGACATCCATTGATTCTGTGTGTGTATATTTACACCGCCACATTATCGTGTGCGCAGGGTCGGCTAGAACCAATAACCAGTATTGACCTGTTATGAATCTACTTGTACTCTTGCAGATGCTGTCAGGAGACAGCAAGCAACCGAGCGAGTGACTGTCGTTATATGTAGCTGACGCGTCGATTAGCAGCCGAAAGATCGGCACACAGCAGGCAGACATTGCTGCCTGTGGTGACGGCTGAGGCCCAAAACCTGTTGAGCCGACTGAATTGAAGAGCAATCATTGATATATATGTATCTATGTATGTGTGCCTAGTCACGCGGGTACAGGGGACGGCCAGTTGTCCTCAACGCATCAGTGATTCGAAGTGATCAGATTCCGGCTGATGTGACCTTTGGGCAGGGGCCCTTATACGGTTTTAGCTGACGAAGTTATCTATTTGACAAAACCAAACGAAATCTCGGAAACAGTGTGCGGGTCCACGACTAGACAATGATTTGTGGCAACCACGTTCGCCACTGGTACAAAGTATCTTGGAGGATGATATAAGATGCGAAAAAACGCACTGCCTTATAGTGATTCATTTATCTGCTATTTACGATTGTTGTTGTTCATTTTTTTTTGCTATAAGGAGACTATTTTAAGAAGACTACGTCGAAAATATTATAAAATTATGTTATGATTGTGGAACGATTGTTATCAAATTTCGGAGTAACGGAGCCGATGTTTGTTCAAGTTTTATTTGTTTGAGTTTCTGAAGATACAAACGAACAGATCAACAGAAGCCCATGAATCCTCATGCGAATTGCATTACATAGGCTAAATTGATCAAAGCGAAAGTCTATGTGTGCAGGTTATTTACCATTATTATTATTATTATTATTATTATTATTATATTATTATTATTATTATTATTATTATTATCAATTGTTTTTTGGTAACTAATCGACCTTCTTTCTCTTATGTTCTAGCCGAGGACCGTGGTAGGGGTTTGAGAAGGCAGACAAGCCGACAGGACTCGTCCTCTATGTAAGTATGACACTGCTAGCTATCTACAGTCCATATTTAGGACATATATACAGATATTTAAAACATAAATACGATTAGGGCGGCGTATCTTTCTACCACCACGTTACCCAATCAGAAATTCAGCCAACTTAAGTGATAGCAGCACAGTAAAAAAAATAGAAAGCCAACCAGACAGTGACTCACTTACGGCCGCCTCTGAACAAATACATCAAAATTATCAGTTGCAAACTGCGGAACAAGGAAGAGAAAAATCGTCCACGAATCGGTGAACCTGTTCAAGTCTTTCTGCTTGTGAAACGCTGCTGGTGGTAGTGGTGGCTTTGCTATTTTCCTCGTGATGTCCAAACGATATGGAAGTGTATTGATGGGTGTCACCCTGTATACAGCAGTCGTTCTTTGAAACGGACACGCTCTCCCCAAGCAGCCGTATGCTGCTGGCGACCTATTTAGAATAGGTCGTAACGGTTCTATTGTGTGTGTGTGTGCGAGTGTGTGCTGTGTATGCACTTCGATGACCGCGACAAGTCATCCATTAGCTGGAGATATGTAGATGCTATTATTTAGAGGTTGGGGACTTTCTGCTTGGGCAGTTTGATGAGATGCGAATATATATATATATATATACTGATGTACTTAATCTGTGATACGGGTTGTATATATATATATATAATTTAAAACCTTATGGGTCAACGATTGGAACAACTGTGCATTCACCCGATATCAGACCCTTAATCTTCACCCTTCTAGTTCTAGTATATCAAGCTATATGATATACACACAATAAAATTAAATAAAGCGTAAATACACTATATATATATATATATATGAAGTGTGACCGACGTGTCTTGAGTGTCCGTCCAAAGTATCCGCCACAACAGCGAACGTCGAGGCGTCATCAAATGAAAACCGTCAAAATGCCTACACAAATTGCTCTTGCGTGTTTGCCACGCTAGCTCTAATCAGGTCAGAATTAATTCGAACAGCATTGGTCCATGATCAGTGACTTGTCGCTCACCAAATAACACACAATTGCTTCGTTGAGTCCTCAGGCGGGATTTGAAGTCAGAGCTTGAGGAGCTTCAGGTTCGCATCGGTGATAGCGAGCGGTCAGCTCGGCAAGATGCTTCCGCTCTTCGAGATATCATGGGTAGCCGGATGATGGAGCTAGCCTCGATGATTCGTGATGCTGAGACGCACAACGAGGAGTGCCAAAAGATCATTCGCAAGCAGTCGCAACTCATGAGCGTTAGTATTACTCACGAGCTTGAACAACTACAGATTCATTCATTAATCGCATACACAATATATATATATAGTATATATATATAATATATATATATGCTATTTCGATTGGCCGAAACCGATTGTGCCCAGTTGCTTTCAGCAGGCGAAGGTTTGTATTTTGTAAATATAATATATATCTATGGTAGTTTTTCTGAAGAATCTGGGAAAGCGGCTTTCGGGGGGAATGTTGTACCAGGATGTGAACAGGTCTCTTGGCCCACAGCTTGGGGCTTTAAAACACAATTTAGTGTTCTGAGTTCTTTGCAAATGGTCAAAATTGTTACAGATTTCAACTGCTGGTAGGTGATACTAGTTTGCGGTTCGTTCGGCTAGTTCTTAAAGCTCTCTCATCGCTGGTTTTCTTGTTAAACGCTTATTGATGATTAAACATCGCTCAAATGTAGAGCACTGTAAAAACAGTAGTAACAACATTTGGAATAATGTATGGTTTTTTATGGTGTATGATATATATATATATATATATATATATACGTACATATAATAGAACAAGCAAATTACCCTACCAAGTCAACGTGCCAATTTGACCTGATGAATCGTGTAGACTAATTAGCAATCTATCTTCATCGTGTTCGTCGCGCTCTCTACAGGATCTGCAGAGCTATTGTGCGGGACTCGAACGCAAACTCGCTGATACGATTGACGAGCTGGCTTCGTCAAACAACAAGGTCAAAAGCCTGTACGTACAGCTAGAAACCATGCGCTGCGATTAGTCCCGAGGCGCCCTTTGACCTAGTCTCAGCCAGGCCACCCCGTACGCCCGATAGTAAAACAAGTGACAACCGTACGTAAGATGATAACCCCATTAGGACCCCGAGAGTCCTGAATGGCCGCAGGCAAAGGACACATATACATAGATATACATATCACATCCCGTTTGATACCGCACCGCTTCGATAGTCGGCTGTTTACCCCGCAGTTATTTGTTTTGACACGTGTCTAATAAAAACCTTGCTGCTTACCTGTCCGAGAGAATCACTATCGCTACTTCGTCCTGGTCGTTCCGAGAGCACCATAAAAATGTATCGATCTTATCAATGGTCACTTTAACCATGTCTACATCAGTGCAGCACAAAGAAACCGCCTCGAGCCAATTGCAATTTATCGAGACATATCTACACAGTAACTGTACATTAGCTCATACGAATCAACCAGTTGATCATTGGTTCGCTATTCGCACCTGTTCACAAATCACACAAATCGAATTTGGCGCCAGTGAATAATTCAGAGATACAGAACGAGAGCTGCACCCATCAACTTCTTCTCCCATCGACGTAACCCAGCTTTGGCAAGGCTGTTACCGTTCACGAAAACCCACCGATGCGGGTCCGCGCCACCTTTTCAGGTAGTCTGTTTTGATGACATTTCGGTTTGACAGGATGGATTAGGTTGGAAGGCTTGACCGGGACGCACGCTTCAACACTAGTTCACCAACACCAGCCCAAGCACAGAGCAAGTGCCTCCGACCCTGCTTCGACAGATGCATGCTATGTTGCCTGACACAATGAGTTTGGTATGGCCCATTTCATGCACAACACGAGCAGCTGCACTAATTAACTTACTGCTACTGATCTGGAACGACGCCCTCGAAATTTGGCTGCAGGTGTTGCTGCGAAATCGACTAATTGTTCCTAAAAACAGCATTTTCTTTGAAAATATAATATTTGCATACTCTCAAGATGTTTATACGACAACAATATTATTGTGTTGTTTTACATCCAAAGGCAACTGATGTACTAAATCTGTGATACGGGTTATATATAAAGCTACAGTTGCCAAGCCTTTGACCTTATGCAAATGTTAAGTCTAGTTGTCACTTACCCCTGAGAGCTACATCCCTGCTCCCCCCGATTCCATTGTAGGAAGGAATCAACGAGTTTGTGACGAATGCATGACTTTTCCATTTACTCGTCCTTAAACGTATCGATGCCAGTTCCTTCGGCGACTTAGCAAGCCCATAGTGCAATACCATCGTAGACAAAGACTGGCGGGCGTTTTCTATGGTCAAATCGAACTGTGGTCGATGTCATAGTACCGTATACGTAACTATCAAAAAAGAAACCTATTGACCCGTTGATCCTTGGAATGACGAGGGGACGTTCTAGCGAGCGATCTCGTCTATTCATTGCTCGCGTCTAGAATCTTGTACTTACTGTGATTATTCACCATCGTCCACCTGTGTCTCTCTTCGTCGTCTGATACAGATCTGCGCTGGATAACGGCAGGTGGAAATATTCGCCAGTGCGCGAACGATTTACCCGAGTCTAACATCAGCCGGCTGGCGATCCGAATGAATCCTCCCGCTTCAGACGTCATCGTGTAAATATATATACCAAGCAAATACCGCAGCAAACGGCAACCGTTTTAATGTTATTCATAGATAGTATAGGATGACTGTGCGACAACAATTCAAAATGAACAAAATAATAAAAATACTGTGATGAGGTGTCGACATGCTTATAATATCGTATTATTTTCGATCATGGCGAAAATTGATCGGCACTCACCTGGCCGGCTAGTATAGTGGGTGTATACTTAACTTGGAAGTTCGTATGCTTCGAATGTAAAAGAACATTGTCCTGTTGCAAATTATTGAGTACAACATGAACTAGCGTGTTTGGCCAAACACTGAATTTATGATACGTTTAATGATGACGACCTTGTCGAACGCTAAGGGATCAGAAAGGTTATTCAGAGCTATAATATTAACGCTCGGAGGACAAAAAAGGTTCGATGGCAGATTTTATTAATGAGCGCCGATACACGATAATATCATCATAGCGCGTTGCATTTTGTCAGTAATAGGATACAGTTCCGTGGTGTCTCCGATAGTATAAGGGCTGTGTGGAAATCTCATACTCAACGAGCACATTTAAAACAATCAGGAAGAACGAGACATTTGCGATTAGCAGAAACACATATGTTTATTCTTCAGACGTATAATATATACAGAATAGTGATGGCCATACGAAGACCACTGAACTCACCCTATGATTGGTCTAAATACATAAATATATTTAGCCTTTTTTTTTAATATATTCGAAGTGTTTCCGTTCAAAAAGAGCACGAATCCGATGTATTTATATAACTAGATATATTGGCTAAGATGTTTTTCATATCTACAGTTTCCGTGGAGCTATGCATGTGTGCCTATCTGACCAATTTCGTATTATACAAATGCACACGCGGTGAAGTCGTTGTGCTCGACACAGAACCAGACCGACCCGATCTAGCCGGCGAACAAATGAACCGAGATGTCGAGTCGAGGTCGTCTGAGGTCCGCCACAAGCTCATACATACGTGATCATTGCAATGACAATAAAACGAACAACTGACTAAACATAAGATGGACAAACTTGTGCGATATATATATATATATATATATATAGTGTTCCCTTTTTCCCAAAAGCAGCTAATCGGAGATTTGATTCTGACACGAGTATGAGTCGAACCGAACCAGAAGCTGTATAGCATCGTATCTAGGAGAAATCGAACCTCGTTTATTATGTACAGGTCATTCACGACTTTCGAATGACGTTCCCCGCAGATGCGGTACTCGACCCAAGATAAGAACTCACGACTCTACAAAGTCATATACGCCACTTGGATTCATTCTAGACCAGTATCCTTTCACAGATTATTATTCAATGTGGCTATGAAGATATGCGCCATCTCGATCCCAATCTCATAGTTGTCTTCGATGGCACAACATGTCTGAGTTCTGCCTCGGGTCCACCTGCAAGATATGAGATGTGTGCCTATTGGTGGCTAATTCTCATAGCGGTTAAGGGGGCCGGCAACCTGCCTCTATGTCTGTCTCGGGCTACGCTATGGAATGTTAATACTGTGCACTGTCGGCCTTCGACGCCGACAGTATACAATGATTCATTCTATAATAATTAGATGCATTCGGTGCTCCAGTTTATATAGATATATATATATCGTATCACACGATAACGGAGCTACCTTCAACAGTAAGTGGCAATTAAACAACGATCATACATTGTACGCATTGATGAGTGCAATGGCTGAATCAATACAAAATCATAGCAGAAACATGGAACATCGAATATGAATGATTGTCTCTCCTCCCTTCTCACCACATCATCTATCGTTTATCGTCATCGACAATTGCCAATCTCATCAATGTGTAAGCCAACGTAGCATAACGTGACGTCTACGCAGCTTCAGGTGCCTCTCTCATTCGCACATCCCAATACAATATCTTTATCATAACGTGCATGCTTCAATAATCTGGCGTACGCTATATACGTTCAGTCAAAACACCACGCTTCGATCACATTAAGGCAAGCACACTTCGCTAGCACTATGATCGTTTCTGCTAAATCAATGATTACTTAGTGTCGTATAAAAATGGCAGTCACTTTGGGCGGCTCATCATCCGCCTTCCACCCGCCTGTTGAATTGTGAACTCAACATTATCATAACGTATACTCGCTGAAGACAGGGGACATTGATACGAGTGGACACGTTGAGATGGCTTGACACTGTGACCATACGATGGAGCGCGCTTCGCTTTGGGGGTGGTCAGATGGAAGATTTCACGGAGAGTGTGTGGACACTGGAGAACCACCGATAGACACCGATGATTGTCGATGATTTCTTTGCATTCCAATTACCCCACGCCCCCCTGTATGATGGGAGAAGCCAATTATGATGGGCACCATCGTTCGTGGGAGCCATCCCTTAAGGCACAGTTCTGTACCCACAATTAGTCGTTAATGATAGCGTTTTCGGTTCATAAAAGCGCAGCTAAAGCGCAGCCAGTACCGCAGTGACGTTGGCGTCGACAACGTGCGCGGTAACCTGCTCCACCAACTGATCGCGAACCTGCTCAAGGCAGCGGGTGTATTCGGTCCATTCACGTTCCTCCTCGCGAACCTCCCTTTAAAGGAAAAGGTAACGGGTATCAGCTCGTAAGTGTGATTAATATCGAGACGGCTCAACAGGCGTACGTCTGTAGCGAAACTCCCTGCCAAAATAAGTAGGAATCGCTATGGCTAACAACAACATATAGTAGATAAGTTCACCGCCGTGAGTTGAAACCTGATCAGGAGAGAATCAGCACACGGAACGAAACTTCTGAACCTGAATCAAAGTTGAAGGATCTTCGAAGTTCGTTGTACGTAAATCCTTCAGCCATACAATACATTCCCCTCGTCTACATAAAGCAAATATGACTTAATACTCACTTTCCCATGATAAAATCGATATAGTCCATTCGGCGACTGTTGATATAAGACCAAATGCCTTTCGGCCGGGTGGTTTTGCTCTTCTCGGCGGCCAGGACAGCGCCAACCAGCGCATCGATGAAGGCTTGCTGTCGTTCCTTTGGCGGCAATGGGCGTAGGAACATATTCTGGATATTTCGTCCCACTCTGCAAACCAATAGAATTATTATGATTGAGATAGACATAATAAACAAACAAAACAAGGCTGACTTTTCCGGACTACCTGTGCACCATGTTTAATGCCCCTGTTGGCGGTACATCGCGTATGGTACTTGTGAGCTTCATTTGTATGACGCTATCATTGATTTTTGATAATGGGAGGATGATAATAGAGTGTCGAAGAATGATAGAACCGCACTTTTGGATAGGGTCCTACTGCTAATTGCCTAGCCAGGCTAGCCGCAGCTCAAGTGATTACCTAAACATCTTTTCGGCTGTCTCCTTGGCCACGTCAAACAGCATCTCCCCATACTGCAGTTTGGCCATGTCGGCGACGCCATCACAATGGCTGTGTTCGTAACTGGCTTCATCGAGGGTTCGACCGCTAGCCAGCTGCGCGTACAGGTACTCGGCCGCGTGTGAAGCTTCAGTCTGAAGCTCGCCTAAGGTCATAGGGACAACGGGCTCCGGTTGGCGCGGCTCAGACGTGAGACCAGGCGATGGTGACATCGAGACAGCCTTGGGTTGATGGCTGGTCGCGTCTGCGGTCGAAGACGCCTACGAGACAACGGTGAATTTGAGATTTAAGCACAATGACATACATTTGAACGGAGCAACGCATTTGCTTTGCTTTGTCCATGCAAGAAACTCCAGCAAGCTACAGACTGAAATCATGGCTTGCATCAAACGGATCATCGGAGAGCACGTTGTATTTGAATGGCCAACCTGACAAAAATGAATTTAAAAGCATCCGCCCGATCGTACACACGACTTGACTAAGATCAAAGAAAAGTTTCAATCATTAAGCTGTTCGTCGCATTTAACGAAGCACCTACATAGAAAAATGTATATTGCACTTTCTATTATGTCGAGCATACAGGAAATTACAGATCATTGATCAATCGGTTTTTATAAACAAATATTGTTGTCGACCACGAAACTCAGTAATAAAGTCTATAGATAAGGCCGCATGCACAAAGATAACTTCAGTACTGCTCTGAGAAGAACGTACGGCCATTGATTAGACAACAAAAACTCTAATTAAGTCACGTCTCCTCACACTGCATAAATTCTCTTCGTATTATTACTATTATTATTGATTACATTGGTGCCGGTGCAGGTGCAATTTCATGCTGACTTATGAAAGAGGCCAGTGTACCTTAGGTGGGGTGTAGGGTGGAGGCGGCTTATTGGGTATCTTTCGAATGCACACCTGCTGACTAGCGTCGTCCACAAAGATCTGTTGGCCAATTCGAGCCAATGTTCCGTTCAACGATGAAATAGGCGACAGTTCATCGACTGAGCCTTCAGAGAGCCACTCCACATTGACGGAGGTCGCCGATTCGGCAGGCTGAAAATGTTAGTCAACAGAGGGAAGGTGAGACCTAGGCTGAAACAGTAGATCAAGTGGGGTGTCACCGAGACATCACTATTGACACTAGCTTGAATTCAATTCAGTAGTCATCTCCCGATGAATTGTACGTATATATCACTTCAAAATGCCTTTTATTCGTAGGCAAATTTCGATTGATGAATTAACTAATTTGCTTAATTTGTACCTTAGTTGCGTTGGCTTTGAATATGTCGCCAATGGCTTCTCCGACCAATTGCTCCACCATTTTAGCTGAATGCGATTCGACGCGGGTTGCCTTTACCACCTCGGTGATTGTGTCCTCCTTGAGCGACTGTACAACCCTGTCCAGAGCGGCGTCCACTTTGCGTTCCTTGGTGTTTGTACTGTCCGAACTGCTTGAAGAAGACTTGATTTCTACGGAGTGAAGCTCAATTTCGGATTTGGACTCTTCACTCGCCTTTTCATCAGGTAACGCCCCATTACGTTGACCTCCGGAATCGTCACCAGATTCTTTAGCGGTCTCTTCCGTTTGGCTAGTTGACACTTTAGCCAATGCTACTGGCGTCGCCTCACTGGAAGGAGTGCTATATGATTTTTCTGAAGCACTTCTTTGAGACAATACCCCCCCCGATTGAATGGACCCAATTGAGCTGTCACTTTTCTCGGACGCATCGGCGACATTCTGCTTGTCCTTTTGCTGCCAATCCGCAGCCAATGCAAGCAAGGGTGACGCGATTTCTGCTTTTAGAGAGAGGTCCTTCTCAGACTTAACCGATTTTTCATCCTTCTCTTTGTCTTTGTCCGAATCGATAACGGAGCGAATCTTCTCCGAGGCGATGCTGTCCCTTGACGCGACGGACACATCACTTTCCTCGCTCTCCTGACCGCGTTCAGATTTCTCCTTCACTGCCATTCGGGGACGGCGGATCTTCGGCATCACATGTGTGGCCGAACACTCAAGCATCGCTACCGCAGCTCGGTTATTGGCCAATAGCCTCTCGAGTACCTCGATCCGTTTCAGTAGCATCTCCTTGCGACCCGGTCTCCTCGTCGCTTCGGGTGTCTCAAGGACCTTACGTAGCTTCTCCAGCTGCCTGATCTCCCTTTCCTGCTCATCGCGAAGTGCCTTTCGGCTGCCCTCAAGATCTGAGGCGTCAGTCTCAGACATGCTGGCGATATCCTCGGATCCTGATGAGTCAGTACGGCTTCGGGGTTTCCGTACTGACGTTGGTCTGAGGCCGGGTCGGGACTGCCGCTCCTTCGTCTCGCCACTTGATTCGATGCTCTCTGCATCCTTGGTGGACATGGACAACGCATCCTTCACAAACGAAATCTTTGATTCGCGTTCGCGTTCCAATGCCGACTTCATCTCGGCCATTAATTTTGCTTCACGTTTCTAGCGACGCACAGACAAGACATTCAACAATAAAATTATCACGGTGTTTAGTCGTATAGTGCTTAAGCAGAGAAAGAATTGTGGGGGGATGTTATACAGCACATGTGTGCACCCAGCGTTTCAGATGAATTGATAACACCTTTCGACGATGATAAAAATTCGCAACAAAAAAGTCGGTTGTTAATCGCTTCATCGAATAGCAGACAGATAAAACATTGATTGTTTAAACATACTGCTTTAGTTGTACATCATACTAGCTTGTGTGGAAAGATCTTAATCCATAATGTAGGCTCACCTTAATCGCTTCAGATCGCCTCTCAATCTTCTGTCGCTCCCGTTCCAGATACTTCACGAACTTCTCCTTTTGGGTGATTTCGGCGTTTCGTTTGACGAGCATACGGAGCAGGTCGGCATTTTCGATCAGATCGGCGGATCCCACACTGATTGATCGACCACTACTGCCAGCTGAACCATTTGACGACGCTCCTAAATTGTTGGAAAAATATATATAATCATATCCTCATGAATACACTTCTTTTATTGGCTTTTGTAGGGCTATGGGTATTGTGAGGCTTTTGACATAGCGAACACCTCGAAGGCACAAACAAAGTTTCATATTAAAGAGTCGATGCGATATCATACGTTCCACTTCTCCATCAGTTTACACACAGATGCCCAAACGTCAGACGTGGAATGTACTGTACGATAAACTACACTGCGTCACATTTTTCTTATCTAGCCTAAACAATGGACTTCACTCACTTTTACTTGTGCCCGTTACGGGGACCGCAGTAGGCTCGACAGCTCCCTTGGCCCCACCGGCCTTCGTCTGAGTCTGACCGTCCTCCTGTTTGAGGTCGCTCGCTTGAACGAGTAGTTCACCACTTTCATCTGAAGAGCTGTTACTGCGCGACTCCTGACCTGAGCTGCTACTCGAACGGGAAGCCACTTTATCCTTGCTAGCCTTATCCTGCGATACCTTTCTCTTGACGAGGAGATTTAACAGCTTCTGCACGTCGCAGCGGTGGTCCTTGCTCTCAGGTACACTTATGGCTTGGTCAGGCATCTTCGACAGAAGAAATGACCCCAGTCTACAGAACACACACACACACACACAAAATACGCAAACAACAGGAATAACAACAATTTCCAAAGTGAAACTCTTCCACAAAAAGGCACCGGATCAATGTTCTTTTGTCTTTTCAGAGCACAGCTCTCATATGGAACATTACTGTGCCCTCGATTCGGTGTTATGTTTTGCATTTGTTCACGTGCGTCTTAGGAGACCGCGAAACGGCGAACGTGCTCTACTCACTGACAAATAACAATGATGCACCTTCCTCACGTTGAGCCGCATATGCGGCATATTCGCGTTCATCTTGTCGACACCTTATGCTCATTTTATATATATATATATATCAACAGGCAAAATCCTGTAGTGTATACAACAACAGATCAGGTAGATGTGGTCATCACGTACGAGGCAACGGCAGTAGTGGTCGATCCCGCGGTGGCTGAACATGTCGAAGACGCAAGACCGGCAGCAACTCCCTTTAATAGACGGAACCCCTCCGAGCGATGCTCTTCCCAAAGACGCTCTCCGCGCTCCATGTACTCAACCAGTGCCGACACAAGGGGATCTCCCGCAACGCTGCTCTCAGTTACTATTGCAGTGCGCGGAACTGACGGCGAAATTCCCACTGGTAAGGACATTCCCGGTGGACTTTCCTGTAAACAGCGGTAACGTAGTGTACAGACACAAAACATTACATTTTAGCAAATTAAAAGGAAACCTCTCCTCTTTTGAACTGAGTGCGATAAGCGGCAATATTTGAATCAAAACCTTGCAACATTGTTGTATTTATAATCGCTGATTGTTTGTCAATATATAAATCAATGGTAAGCAAACATGTGGTGGTTTAGTCGAGAGCACCCTCGGTTGAAAACTTAGGCGAAACATCTGGGTTCGAATCGTTGACTGATTGTTTTTCTACCTATCTATCTAAAATTGAAACTGTATATATATATATATATATATATATATATATAAACTATATATATATATATATATATATAAACTATATATATATATATATATATATATAAACTATATATATATATATATATATATATAGTTTCAATTTTACTGAACAACTTCATCCGTCTGTTACGATCAATTGATCATACCCAAGCGCTGATGGTCAAAGTTCTACAGCATTCAGAGCGCTCCTGATTCGTCATAAAAAAACGAATTCTCCTATTTTAAAATAAAGCTGCTAAGGTGACAAACACACCTCCGCGCAAGTCGTACATAACACCCACCATGTGGACATTTACCGAAGAATATTGTTTATTATATATGCGATAAAACCTCGGATTCTTTCGAGCAGTACAACCTTGACAATCTCCACCACAGCGGCAACAATCGGATGGCCGACATCGCCCTGGACGTCGGCCTCTTCATCCTTGGCATTTCGATGATGCCGATCGTCCTTATTGCTGGACATTGTGCTAGCAGAACTGCTCGTCTTCTTGCTTAACGTATCGTTCAGTGACGACCCTTTTTCATCAGCCGTATCTTTTTCGGTTGAAAAACTATTCGACTCGGTCCGCACCGGAACATTTGGAGTTTCCAGCTTCGAATTAAGCGTCTTCACAGTGGAAACGCTTACTGAGGACTTTGCCGTCTGAAAATCCGATGATTCCACCGAATTTGTATAGAGACAATGAAGAACAATATCGAATTTTGAGACAACAATCAACGTGCAGTGCGTGCAGTAGAAAAACTCTATGAGATTATATATATATATATATATATATATATATATAATGGGCTACCTTTTCAGTGTCCGAACTTCTCGAGCGTGTATCCTGCGAGACACTCTCGGAGTCCTGATCTCCTCTGCTATGTTCAGATGCTCTATGGCGTATTGCTAGAGGAGAAGTGCTGAGATCGTCGTGGTCTTCACCACCCGAAGCATCGCCACTTTTCTGGGCCGTCACCGATGCGGTCTGGCTGGAGGCCGATCGAGATTTCTCCTCATCCGTATAGATGATCGATTTTGCTTCGCTGGCCGTTCGAGTCGAGTCCGATGCCTTGCTGCTATCCTCTTGAGTACCGGCGTCCACTGAAGGCGAATCCTTCCTTGGTGAACTCTCCGATATTAACTTCGTACTCCTCACAGGAGTTGTAATCTGAACAGCACGTGCAGGACTCGCCAACGACTTCTGAACCTTGTTGGGACTTTCTCCTATTAAGATGAATCCAACAGATTACTAAAACACTATATCGCAGTAGGCAAGCAGCTCGAAGCGCGCTGACAAAACGAAGACTATACTGATTGAATATAAACCAATTGCTAAACAGGTTCCACAGTTCGGCAATTTCTTAAGTTTATCGTTGGCTCGCTCATATGTTTCATGCTTAGCTTGCGTTGCCAGATATCTTATGGAGGTTGTGTAGACCCGAAACGACAATATTTTATAAAATTTATGTTATAATAAAGACACTGTTACATTATACGCGAATAGTTTCCGCTAGAGCATATTATAGTCACCTTTGTAACCAATACAGTATGAAACCGAGCAACAATTGTTGTAACAATAGTGACGATAATAACGACAAATATCCAGCATATAATACCTAAACGAGATTTTTAATTGCAACCTGTCTCTCTCTCTCTCTCTCCAGCATCGTGCAGTGTATCTCCGATATTTAGACCATGCCTGTATCAAGTCTCATATTGATGCTACTCCATGCAGGCCACTGTAAATAATTGAACAGGCAGAGACCAAAGCAGCAGCTGACCTTTCGAAGTAACAAAGTCCTTTTTGATCAAGCTCATCTCGCGGGACTGTTGCTCGATCTGATCGAACGCCTCTTGGAGACTACGGCGTAACTCGTCGACAAGTTCATCGTTAACGGCCGGAGCAGCAGGACATGGGTCGGCGCGGTCATCGTCACGAAGAGGGGTGCTTGTTTTATGTCGATTCTAATTACACAAAATAACAACAAAAACAACAAAACATTGCCAACGAATATATGTTTAACAGACGCTACCTGTATGAGGTTTTCTTAGCAACTCGCCGCACTATTTAGTTGCACTGCAATATATATATATATATATATATATATTGGGTGGTTAGAGAAAGCAGTGTTCAACTTGATTCATGGCTCTTGACCACTACCAATATCATGGGTTAAACGCATCTTCTCTCGATGGAACAACCCCGAACGTCGATCGTAACTCGCTGGGGAGCATATTAAGTCTATCCATTGTCATAACCATATTTAGACGTTTGTCATGCAATATCAAAGAATCTTAGTAGAAGCATTGTCAAGCTGACTCTGCTGGCCATTGCTATAGTGGATAACGTAATCTTTCATTTCCGCTTGTTCAACATACCTTGTTCAGGAATTCGTTTGCCAAATTGGTCTCCTTAGCAAACGCGTAGCATTGAGCACGGGAGACTTCGCTCATTTTGAGCAGAGTATCATTGCAATCCTCCAAGAAGTCTAATTCGTTGCTGACAAGGCAACTGAGCGCCACCGGAGCAAATTTCTTTCTATCCTCGTGGGAGCTTTTAGATGGCACATTATTTACGGTACGCTCTAAATGCGCGTTTGCCTCCTTTGAATCCACTAGTGCCGCTTTCTCAAAGCTGTCCATGAGGTTTCGCGATACATTCGATCGGCTGTTAGATTTTGAGCTTGCACGACTAACATCCAGCTCTCTAAGAACCCTCTTGGCTTCTTCTACAATGTCGTCTCCTTCAATTGCACTGAGTGCACTCCTACTCCTTGATGTTCCTATATTGCTACCGTGACTGTATCTTGTACGAGACTCCTCGAGAATCTCCCTCGAGGAATACTTCCTAACCTTGAGCTTGCCTTTGTCCTCAACACGATTCCTGCCATCATGTTCGCTTAAATCCCTTGCTGTCACATCTGCGCGCTTTTCAATTTGCCGGATATCCTCAATAACTTTTTGCGCTTTCCCAATGTTCATTTCAGATACCTCTAGCTGGCGAAGCACCTGCCTAGCTTGAACCATGGCACTGTTGTCTATCTCACTGACGGCAGTATCCGATGTGTGCGGACTAGAAGTCTCCTTCTCTTCCTGAGCCTCGCTCGAAATGTGAGACATGTCGAGGTTGTCAAATGACCCTTGCTCCTGCGTCCGGCTCCGGGGTCGCTTAGGCGTTGATGAGTGCAACCCAACGACGAGGTACTTGTCGCGCCACTCGTGTATGAAATTCGGATCCCTGGCCCCTGATTCGGTCTGCACAGCGGCTTCAACTGAAAGCCTAGGCTTCACGAGAGCGTCGAGCTGGACATCGGTGTCCTCCCGTGAAACCTGCAACGGCGAGCTTTCCTTGGAGGGAACAGCGAGTTCAGCAGAACGTCTCAGAGTAGGATGCGGCCGAGGGGTACCCTGAAGACTATTCTGGAGCATGACAGTCCTAGACCGGGGCGGTGTTGCCTCTGCTGGCGTCTTCAATGAAAGAGCTGCAAACGACAGGCCAACACATAGGCGGACGTCACAGCACGGCTACGACATACACACAAACATCAAACAGTTCAAAACCCTAACACTCAACAGGACAGGACAAAACGAGCACAAATTCTGCAGCAAAATAAACTTGGATGAACAGTAGTCAGAAATCAAGATCTAACAAAAATCAATAAATTCGCTATATTAGGTAAAAAAAATACAAATAGACATACGATAACGACAGCACGATACAACGTAAATATTAACATGGAAAATCAGCACGCTACAGTATCAATAGGAGGAGAAAACAACATATCTTTATTCTCTTTGCAAGTTGATTAATTGGTGACTTTCTGTAGGGGATCCTAACTACCTGAAGCATCAGTTGAGATTTGTTCAGTCACGAGTCTACTCTCGCGAAGACCTAACTTGACGAGTAGTGTTTCAAATTGTCTCATCGCTTTATCGAGCTGATCCGCCACTGGTAGATTGTTTGCCGTATACTTTTCCACGGATTCACGTAGAGAAGTTTCATCGAACCCGCACTTGAACAGGATCTCTGTCACACCTTGATCGAAGTTGTTTAAAAGTCTCGCGAAACGGTCCAGCTCAGGCGAGTTAACTGCAATAACACAAAGTTTCACAATTCTTATTCCTGCAGCAAATTAATTTAATGGCTTTGACGCTGCTTGCTACCGTCAAATGACACGAGACAAGATATACACTACTGTTTTTTCGAGCTGACCCTCAGCTGTTCCCCTATCCTTAGACAAAATATACAACGATTAGGTCGTTCCGAGCAATTTTGCACATTGGAAAACTTCGACAAGCGTTAAAGCACGCGTCATAGCCAATAGTGCAATTTGACCTGTTCGCACTTCTCGGAATTTTTGCTTACATACAACTCGCCGCTGATTTAGTTTCTTAGAACACATATGAATCTTGAAGATGGATCTCGACATAGTTTAGTGCTGGAAATTAACGCTCCGTTATCAGATAGTTATCTATCTTGGAGGAACAAACCCGAATGAATCTCATTGAAAATTCGGTGAAAATCATTTACGTGGAGGCCTTTACCCGGCAAAAACCTTTACTAGCGGTGTACTAGACTCAGGAGTGCCAATTATAAAGGAAGGTACCGCCGATATATAAAAAAATTATCGGTATAGGCATTTTTGTTCAAAAGTTATCAAAGTTTTTACAAAATAGCTCTTACGAATAGGTAGTTTTATTAAGAAGTGGTGACAAAATGTATTCTCTCATGTTGAAGTATGGCCCGATAACGGCATAGTTTAAAAAATGGCATCACATGTATGGAGGATAAATGCTGATTAAGAAAATTATTATCGACTAAGAGATGCCTGTTAAGCAGCCTGTTCCATGTTAGCGGGACTTCCTCTATTCAGAAATAAGCATCTGAAAGTCATTGCAAACCGCGCATGCACAAGATTCATTTTAAGAGATTCAAATTATCTTAAATGTTCATGTACTGCATAATGACATCTCTCCTTACCGTCAATCTGTTTCGCCTCGGCGACAACATTGGCAAGGTTCCTGGCGACCCTTTCGACCTCACACGCCAATTTCGTAGACTGCGGAATTGGCTCAAATCGAGTGAGCGTTCGACGACTGCTATTGTCCACAGTGGCGGTGGGCTCACTGATCTCTCGACGAAATTCCAAATTCTCCATTGTCGAAGCTGGAGCCTGCCAGCTTTTCGTTAGCCTTCGGCGCTCTATCCGTTTGCGTTTCATAAACGCCAGCACCTCACTTCTGTTGTATTTCCGTACCCGTGGAGGTTTAGCAGGAGGTGTCGTGACGGTCCTGCTACCGCTAGCCATGGGAACGTACATGGCCACCCCCTTATTTGTTGGTTTTTTAGGAGGTGAAGGATGAAATGCAGTTGAAACAAGAGGCTTGCTGGTCTGCTGCTTAGTCCGCTGCTGCTGTTGTTGTTGACTCGGCATTTGATATTCCTCTGATAAATTGTCATATAAATTCTCTACACAACTATCTATACAACTTGTAAAAACACTAGGCACATCAGAGGGCTGCCCCCCGTTCTGGCGGTGGTTGGTTGTTGCGCTGCCTGGTGGGATGCTATAGATCACTGGAGTCCGAGGTGTGGGATGGCCGCTTCCCTCTACCTCAGATCGAGCTTTCTCCATCGAAGGTACATTGAGAGAGCCATAATGCTGCTGCGTATCCCATCTCTCTGCACTGTCGGCAACCGACTTGACGGGGCCTTTTCGTTGGGGTGAATCAACGAGATCAGAAGTGGCACCATTTCTCCACATAAATGCTTCTTTTATGCTCTTCGATTGAAGCTCTCGTGGGACTCCTCTCCGTGCTCGGATCCTTGGACGCTCAGTGATGACGTGGTAGGTATTGACCAATGGCTTCACCTCTAGGACATCACTGCTCCGAGATCTCCTGGGTGAGGGCGGCGTCCTTTTCGGTGATTTTCGAGGCAAATCAGGCTTGCTCGGGGAGGGGTCGGATTTCGAACGGCATAACCGTGGAGGCGTAAGTGTTGGCGCAGTAAGACGCTCGCATGACGTCGGAGTTCTTGGTGCTGAGGGACTTTTCGAAGGGGTTGTATTTCTATTGCTATTGGGGCTGCGTTTCGTGGATGGGATGCGCGGTGACGATTCACCGTTCTTCAAGGGTGTCCGTGGACTTCTAGGCGGTGTTACTGCTCCTGGTGAACTGCTGGATGCTTGCGGGCTCCGTACGGTATTTGTACTGCCCGTGATTCTAATCCTGGTACCAGATTCCGTGCGGGATTGTTGTGGCGAAATGCTGGGCACTGGGTGAATTTCGTGCGAGCGGGATCGTCGCGGGGTACCTACAAACGTCGAGTGAGTAGAATGCACCTGGCTCTGGATCGTCACACGGGCCTCATTACAGCCCAGGTTGGAAATCTCCGTCAGAGACTTCTCCCGCCGCAACTCCGCCTGCACGAAACAAGTCTGCGAGCTGCATGATACCATCGTCTTTGCTGACACTTTGCCCTGCTGTACGACATGGCTGTGCTGAAAGGTGTTGATGTGAACCTGACCATCGTGCTGAGGTGCGGCTCCCTGCGTGCGCAGGGCTTTCCGTTGTTTTTGACGTTCGATTAGCTCTAGGAGGCTGTTGTTAGCGGCGCGAACTGAAATTAGCAAAGCGAAGACAGCAAACGAAAATCTTGTTCATCATTACAGTTGCAAACGAACGTCTTTCATTGCGAAAAAAATTTCAATGAGAACAAATATGTATTCGAACCATTACCCGAGTAAATTCATCGGCTGTTTCTGCTTTATTTACAAGGTCAAATGACGACATTTTTAACATTTAAAGAAAAAATACAACACATTATTAGACTATTCAGCATACGCTGTATTCTATTGGCTGTAGCATTCTCTATGAATGTGAATTGGGCCTTCATACCTTGTATATTGTCAATACATGATCAACAAGCAAAGTCTGCTTATCAACCACCAGCATTATATCAGGACGGCTATTGGTTTCGAATGTTTGACGTCCTGCTAAGATCTCAAGTCCTATTAAGTACCTAAAGTCTTTGATTTGTCATAATAGTGTCCATACAACGGCTGTAGACCGCGATACAGAGGAGAGAAGAAATCGTGCCTAAACTACAACAACAAGAAGTAATAATACCTTGTACTGAAATATGTCATGCTTATATGAATACTCTGTTCAGTGAAGTTAAGCTGAGTCCACCATTAATCTATTGTATATCCTCATACTTTCCATAATCGCCTTTAAACCACAACTCACCTTTAGGCTGACGTCTTTTGCACCCTGGAGGCATGTTCTCCTCCAGGGGGTTTCCTGAATGTGTCATTTCTTCGGCATGTCCTGCAGCACGGAAACCAAACAAACACAAATCATTCACTTATAGAAAAAACGCCGAACCCCCACTTACAACACAATTGATATACATACAGCGCTTGTGCCTATACACCCCACCCCCCAGAAAAAGAATGCGGCAACTGACAGAGAGAGAGAGAAGGTTAGGCAGAGCGGCAATTGAAACGTAGTTTTCCAACCTGGATATTATTCCGACAGCCGTACGACGGCCCATATCTATTCTGGGCCATCTGGGCACGTTCGCCTCAAGCGTATATAATTGTCTGTCGACTCGTCAAGTACACGTGGTTAGACTGTGTACAATGCGGGGGTTCTTGTTTGAATACAGCGAATCCTCACCACACAGACACACACACGCAGACAGACGAGTTGACGAGGCAACCGTTGTCAAGAGAACCCCCCATGGAGTTAGTGAGCTTCCTCTGAACCAATAAATGCCTACTGCTCTAACAAAACTCACGTATGTCCTGGCGTCGAATTTATACAATTTCACACTGTATTTCCTATTTAACGTTACATCGTAACACAACGTCCAGCAGTCGAATGTACATCATCGAATGGTTCGTTTGTACACTGGGCATACAGCCAATAACGACTGGGGTTGTCGATTCAGGTGGATGCTCGCCCGCTCTTTCTGCAGGCTGGCGCCGTTTCAAATTGAGAAGAAAACAAACTCGTCGCGCTACTGGGCTGGCCGCCGAATGACGCGCGTACTGTCATGTCTCGCCGTCTGCTTGAAATCACGAATGTTTACTCACACACCGCTAGCAGAACTTGGTTCACGAGGCGTGGTGTGTGGAGCGGCGTTTGCGGCGGCTGTACATTGCCTTATTTGACTAGTTGCTGTTGAGTAGCCGGACTGATAGTGCTGTGTGTCGATTCTTTGTGGAGCCGTCCCCCTTGCTGTCGTCGGCGTCGCGTTTTTTTTGCTGTACAACTGCAAAGTGATTTCTTTCGTTGTAACAGCAGCATCTGACAAGCAAGTAACAATAATTACATTATGGCGCACCTCGGCAGCCTAAATCCTGTGCAAATCCTCAACCAGCAGGCCGAAGAGGAAAAAGCGGAGAATGCGCGTCTATCATCGTTCGTTGGCGCGATCGCTATCGGCGACCTGCTAAGGTCTACTCTCGGGCCAAAGGGTATGGACAAAATTCTACTGTGCGAGACGTCGCGGGACTCAAAAGTCGAGGTGACAAATGACGGTGCCACGATACTTAAGGCGATCGGCATTGACAATCCTGCCGCCAAAGTGCTCGTGGACATCTCGAAGACGCAGGACGATGAGGTGGGCGATGGCACAACGTCGGTCGCCGTGTTGGCCGCGCAGCTTCTTCAGGAAGCTGAAAAGCTGGTCGCCATGCGATTACACCCGCAGACAATTATTGCCGGTTGGCGTAAAGCCGTCACCGCGGCGCGAGCTGCCCTCGAGGAGTTCTCGCAGGATCGTTCAAATGATGAGGCACAGTTCGAGGCCGACGTGCTAAACATTGCCCGGACAACTCTCGGATCGAAGATTCTGTCCCAGCATAAGGACTTCTTTGCGCAGTTGGCCGTTGACGCTGTGATGCGCCTAAAGGGCAAATGCAACCTGGATGCAATTCACATCATTAAGAAACTGGGAGGAAGCATGCTCGATTCATACCTCGAGCCGGGCTTCTTGCTCGACAAGAAGCCGGGTCTGAATCAGCCAAAACGTGTCGAGAAGGCCCAAATACTCATTGCGAACACGCCTATGGACAGCGACAAGATTAAGGTAAATTGCGCTTACTGATACTTTCTCTACTCGAGATGTTGTAATGTGTATGTGCACTCGGTATAGGGCCGAAGTGAGTTGCTCTCATGTCGAACGGGTAAGGCATGGAATGGCCCTTGGGGTCCCGAGGCAGCCATGTGACCGAAGTTTCGCGAAGACTTGAATGAGTAACTACTGTCATTTCTCGTTGTGTGGGTGTTTTTTCTTCATTGTACAACTTGTCCTCAGCTCTGGATAGTCATTATCAGTTGACGAATGAAAGGAAGTTCTGGGTTTGAAGAACGAGCGATGCGATTGCTTTAGAGCTCGTCGTATGTATCTGGGTCCCCGTAGCGCTATGGACAAGCACACTGTTATTAGTTATGCGGTGCTCGGTGGGTACGTCCCAAATAGTTTACTTTGATTGTTCGCCGTTGAATATTTATTATATGGCCCACGCATGGCATTTTTTTGTCAAATTTTAATGTCCAAGATGGCTGAATAAGACCATGTGGGTATACTTCCCATTATTATTAGGCCACAACAAATTAGTATTCATCAGTGCCGGACTCTCAATAAGTGAATTTGCATGTAATTGTCATATTAATATGTCAATAGCTATAGAATGTAAAACCAGCATATACGTTATTTCCATTCAATATTTCCAGTGAAAACGAGACATGAGATTTGACGAATGTTCCGCTGTGTGATATGCAAACGTTATATTATATGGCTACTCTGAACAAATGCTTTGTTGGTTTATTTTTGTTGTTCTGTCCAACTACTATAATTTTGCTATGCCACTCTTTGTCGTCGAACCCGCCGTTGCTGTTTATTGTAGTCACCGACATGAGTAAACTGATTGGGCTTCAGTTTCTGTGATTCCTATTATTGATTAATTGGAAGACAACAACCGATCACTTATGATTCGTGCTACTATCCTATACCGCTTTGCTTTCAGGTGTTCGGGTCGCGCATGAAGTGCGAGTCTATCTCCAAGGTGGCGGAACTTGAAGAAGCTGAGAAGTTAAAGATGAAACGCAAAGTTGACTCGATTCTAGCTCACAAGTGCAATGTGTTCATTAATCGACAACTGATCTACAATTACCCGGAGCAGCTGTTCGCTGACGCAGGCGTCATGGCTATCGAGCACGCCGATTTCGATGGTATTGAGCGGCTTGCCCTTGTGACTGGCGGAGAAATCGTGTCGACGTTCACCAGCCCTGAAACCGTCCGACTTGGTACTTGCGATCTCATCGAGGAGGTTATGATTGGTGAGGACAAACTGTTGAAGTTCAGTGGCGTACCGTTGGGCGAAGCCTGCACCGTCGTGCTCCGCGGGGCCACCCAACAGATCCTGGACGAGGCTGAACGATCGCTCCACGATGCGCTGTGCGTGCTCGCATCCGTCGTCAAGGAGAAGAAGGTTTGCTATGGTGGAGGCAGTGCCGAGATGCTAATGGCCACAGCTGTTGACAAGCTCGCACAGACAACTCCGGGCAAGGAAGCTCTTGCTATCGAGGCGTTCTCGCGCGCGCTCCGCCAGCTACCTACGATCATTGCCGACAACGCCGGTCTCGACTCGGCACAGCTCGTATCGGAGCTGCGTGCCGCCCATGCCAATGGCCAGCCAACATTCGGTATAAACATTGTCGACGCAAAGGTTGACGATATGCAGAAGCTCGGCGTGACTGAGGCTTTCGTCGTGAAGCGGCAGGTCCTACTATCGGCGTCGGAAGCAGCTGAGATGATCCTACGAGTGGACAGCATCATAAAGGATGCCCCCCGAAAGAGGGTGCCGGACCGAAGCCACTAAATTGAATTGGCTGTAGTCCGTAGGCATTTTGCTGTGCTGTCGATGATTGCATGTTGTCGGTGCCGGTACGTGCTCTTCTCGACGGGCGACGTTATTTTTTCGCAGTATGAACAAAACAAAAATCACTACTACACCTATCCCTGTATGACCCTGACATCATCACGCGTATGACCGTAACGCCGGACATGCTATTTTGTTTAATAAGCTGAACTCGGCTCCCTTTCTGAAGGCATTCGGGACCGAAGAAAAAAGCAGGATTGGAGTTCGCTTTGTTGACATGAAGTTAACTGTGTCTGTACGGACTGAGTGCCTCTACCGGTCTGACTGAGAAAGCAAGCCGCCGTACTGCATATTTCTATAGAGCCCTCCGGGAGCTGACTATTTATTTATGTCTGAATGTTCAACTAAACTACTGCTTAATTTTCATAACATTAAAAAATACACAATTCAAATAATCTTCAATTGGACTCTTTATTCTCAGATAACAGATCTGCTTCAAGTTACATAACAGCAAATAGTTTAGGAAGATTGTCAACAGGGTTGGCAGAAGGTCCCCAAGGGACTAAGTTGGTCTAATTCGGAGGGAAAATCTCGGGTAGGGTGAGCAATTCAATTTGGTCTGACGGTTTTCTATGTTAACGCCTTTATTTCGATTCGCGTCATTTTTTCGTTAGCCGTGCGATACATTACATTAGTTCCGAGTTCGGTTAATATACTGGGGATTGGAAAACCATACAAGTGTCTACATGTGGAGTAGATAATGAGATGTGCGCGGGTCTTTCATTAGTCGCTCTGCAAATCGAAGAAAGAAATTTGCATCGCAGTGCAGATGGGATTAGCGGGCCTTTGACTATAGACCGAGTTTTCATGACGTTTTGCAGTTACTGAAAACTAAGACCTCAAGGCAAAGGAACTATAACCATACGGAAAGACCCTTACTGGCTTTAGGTAATAATAGCTTTAAAATACAATACAACAGAAACACTTCTATTCAAAGGTAAAAATAGTGGTCATTATATTAATTTTCTTTGCAACCAAATAGGCGTCTCACACAGATAGCTGAGATCAACTACCGAAACCAAAGGATGCGTGCAGTGATCCACCCCATCCTTCATATACGACAGGTCGGATACCGGTTCACACGATAGCCACATGATCGTTGTTGAACTGCTAAAGCAAGATCCGCAAGCAAATGAACAGGGTGAAGCGGATCCACGCCGTACACTGGGTCCAGTGCGTTTAGCGGTTAGCATCGTGTAGCGGCACTGTCGGGGCTGTTGCCCGTTTCGTCTCGCCGCTGCGTTTGGCTCGGACGCTTGCCCAAGCTGGCTTTAACATTCGTATCGTGTGGGCGTGATCCAAAACAACAATAGTATAGGCGAGTATTGCGTACGATTGTGGAGTGTCGAGCACAACTACGGTTTGCCAACCATCTTACTTGACTTTCCTTCAATTAAAGTGTGTTTAATGAAGACCCCTTCCGGTCTGTGCACTGTGTAGCTATTTGTAGAGCTCACTGATGTGGATAGGGGAAAATTGAAAAATGATTACTCGAAATTGCTTCTTAAATCGAGAAGTTAGCCGTAGGACCTCAAAACAGACAGATTTGTTTCCGTCTTTCGTTCTTAAGCGCCGTAAGCCAAATACACTCAGTCTTAGTCAGCTGCCACAACAGGTTAAAACAATGCAAGTTAGGTCAAACGCGATTCAAGCAAGGCCGAAGCATTACTATTATTATTATTTTATTTGCTAACGTAAGTCATATTCGAAGTGAAATACTGGATTGTATGCAAGATACACCATACTCCGTCGGGTGGATACGAAACGCTATCACCGCTGAATAAATTTCATATTACCATAACTTAGAAATTCGTGTCAAAATATCACACGGTCCTGAGGTTGACTTCGGAGACGTTGATGTTCGAGAGGAGGTCGAGCCCCTTGAGGTCTTGACTCCCTCGCGACTTGTGTTTGTGAACTCATCCGAAGTCGTCGTTGTGACAACCCGCGGCCTTGAGGAGCCCGATGCTCGCGAAGTTTCTGTCGATGCCGTCGGCGAAGTTCTGGATTTCGTATCGGTCTTGTCCTCCTCCGATCCGTCTGTCTCGGTAGTTTCGTCCGGTATAACCCTTGCTGGACCGATCTCTATGTCAGTTTGCGTTGCCGTGATGTCCGTTAACTGGTATTAATAGGGACAACAATACACGATATCAAAAAATCGATACATGACTACGAGGAAAGGAGGCGAGAAGGAAGAAAACGAACTCTGAAGAAGCAAGAATAATATCAACAAATTACCTCAAAATACTAACCAAATAAACTAAAAAATCTAACAACATCAAAACAAAATAATAAAAAAAATTTCCATACTAAAAAAATTAAAAAACTACTATCTACCCACCCCCCAACTTATCCATCACCTTTATATTTCCACTCTCCACCATAATCTTCCTCCCATCCTTCCCCTTCCCATCCCCAATAAAACAAAAAACACATTTCAATATTTACCTAACACCCCCACCATAATACTCATACCATAACTCCTCAAAACCCCTCCCCCCCCCACCCAAACTACTATACAACTCACAATAAATCCTTTTTCAATCCCACCCCACATCTAACTACCCCCACCCACCCCCACCCCCACCCCAACACCCACCCCCAACAACCCACCCCCCAAAAAAAAAAATACCCCCCCCCCTTTTCCCCATTTTTTATTTTTCCCCCCCCCCATTTCCCCCCCCCCCCCTCCATCCTTTTCTCCCACTTCCCTTATTAAACACACAGTTCTACCCCCCCCCCCCCCCCCCCCCCCCCCCCCCCCCCCCCCCCCCCCCCCCCGCCCCCCCCCCCCCCCCCACCCCCCCCCCCCCCCCGCCCCCCGGTGGGGCTACCCACGTTCCTTTGAGCCATACCTCATCATCGTCCGAGGAGGTGGTATCTTTGAAGTCGAGAAATCGAAGGAACTTTTGTGATAGCGTCAAAGGCACCTCGTCGTCGTCGCTCGAGAACGCCGACTTCAACCTCGGCTTACCATCCCGCCCAACCGTATTCAGGTTCATGATCCTCGTTTCTCACTCCAGCACACCACAGGAAGATGTAAATTGTGGCTACAACTAAAATAAAAAATTCACCGTCACATCGAGAAAATAATTAATTATTGCCTTGTTATCGTTCTTCTGTTGGTTGCATCACCCAGTCGATGAACGATCAATGACTATGATTCTTTCAAAAAGTGTCATGAACATGTTGAAAACACGAAATAGCTAGGCTATCACCTTGTTTCCAGGAGGAAAAGGCTAAATTCAACCACAAAGGTTTAATCAGTCAGCCACATGCTCCATAGGAGCCACATCGCGCTAACGATTATTAGTGAACAAACTCGCAATGCACTCAGTGGGCGCCACTTCAATTGCGTTTACGGTTCCACCGGTCCGCAGGTTGTTCTTGCGAGCGACAGGAAACATTTCGACCTTACTTAGCTTTAATAGTCAATGACACATCGCAATATGAGCACCATCGGGGAGATCGCTTATAGGCTTATGGACAGCGAACTCACTGTATCTGGCGCTAACTCGACGAATAAATGTCACCTCGCAAATTATCTGTACGAACTTACGATTATCGGCGGCGACAACGTCGCTCGGCGCGGTAAACTCACCGTCGCCTTCAGCGGGTTCGTTGTTGTAGATATAAATGTCCATTGTCAGCAGCTAGCAGTAGGCAATGACACTCGCGGAGCTGACATTAAAATAGTGTGAGAATATCCCGTTGGTGGATCGGCAACAGCCGGCGCTGGCCTCTCGGAATTCTGCATGGAAGCGAAACCTGGTGGCAGGGCCGAATTACACATAGAGGAGTTGGACACACTCGTGAGATGACATTGGACTTTAAGGTTAATTGTTCGAAGGGAATGGTATTCTCCAGTGCCCGTGTGACCTGTACAGCGCTCGTAGAGTTAAGGCCGATTGACAATTTATATGACGCCTACGACTTTCGTGGTTGAATGACAAAATAAAATCGATTCTGAATGGAATTTATATATTAACTCGCGCATACTACCTGCTCGAGCACTGTTTTACATGCTTTAATTGGTTAGCCGCTAGAAGGTGCTTGTCCCGATGTTTTATGGGGAAAAACTATGACAAACTCAAGTTCTAATGGGATATGAAAGTAAAGCTTTAAGAGGCGATGAGATTTCACAAACGCCTTGGCGCCGCTGACAGGAAATACTTGGTCTATCTTACTGTTAAGCTCCATCTGAGACAATTTTCGCTAAACTCAACATATAGGTTAGTTTATAAAATTTGTGTTGGCTTAACATAAAGTCTCTGCGCAACGCCATACTACAGAGTTGTTGAATTCATTTAATTACCACGCGGTGCATTTGATTAAGAAAGAAATGGAACTTAATATATTTTTAGCATCTAGGATATATATATATATATACAAGTTATGGCTTATATCTGCTATCCACCACGATCTCGCCTAATTTATCTCACATTTAAAAAACTTGAACACCTTGTGATGCTCGAGAGTAGTTGTTTAATATCGGGCATACGTCACGCGTGCCTGAACAAATTTGCCGGGGTCACGTTTACAAACATTTTGGAAAAGGCCCTCACCTTTCAGCCAGCAGCTCGAAGTACGGCAGAGCATATCTTGACCGACCCAACACACGTATCGTTGGCGTCATGAATATGTATATCCGCAAAGCTGTTACGAAGTTGATGAAGATTGATTGGGCCTTTGTGGACCTTCAGAGAGAGAGAGAGAGAAAATAGAAAGATAGATGTGCCCGACGTGAAGTGTCTATAGATATCTGACATCGGAGAGATTTTCCTGAAAATAACTACATAGCAAAGGAGCAAACGAAGAAATCTCACGGCTCTCCCCGAGCTCTCTCTCTCTCTCTCCGGTGGAGGGAAAAAAGTTGAAAATGCATTGCCCTGGTGCATCGCTAATGATGCCCTATGCCCGGACGCTGTCTACTATCAGAGCAACCGTGTGGGAGCCTTGCGGGCCGCCTTGCTCCATTCACTACGAGAGCGGAAAATCACTTGTTCTGAAGCGAGAGGGTACCGCTATGGGGAAAGATTCTCACAACGAAATGCTGGCCTAGATGAAAACACTGACTGCTTCGGCAAAATCGAGCAAGCACTTGTTCCACGTGTTCACAACTAATACCATTCTGGCCGCTCCGAGCGGCCGAATATCATCGTATCATAACTCAGTTTGAGTTACTTGATCTCAGCCCTTCGTCGATCTGGATGATCCAATCAATTCATTGCATTCGCCTACAAATGCTGGCATAGATAATTGTGGGCAACAACTTCTTAAACGGGTTTTCGAGTGTTTGGGCGATGCCATTCGCTTGAGGAATATGTGTCCAATTTTCAGCTGGCTCGATTGGGCACGATGTTTTTAATCATGTTTACATGCTACTTGCATCGGCATCTCCTGGCAGATCACGAGTCTGATAATTATATCATAACTATCTCAATTATGATATACCAGATTATATTGTGTTTTTATAACTAAACGTAACGTTCGCCGGTAGCGTTATTTCGACTTTTTCAGATTGACTCTTCTGAAGTTTTCCGTTCAATTCGATTTCATCATTCGTCTAGTTCCATGCACTCTCCGGCCGTTCAATCGCGGCCTTCTCTGACCGTGGTAGGAGTATTCTTCACGATCCTGTTGCCGACATTTTGCGGTTGAATATCGCCTATAACACTTGAGAATTTGACATTATCATCATCATTTTGGTTATTTCACCAAGATATGGTATGAGTTATAACAAGTGTAAAAATAGAAGATCTGCATGACAACCCTACTGATCAGGGCGAGGGTGAGGGAATTTGACCTTATCTCCGCGCGTACATATGGGGCAACTACTGATGGTGACACACCGCCTAACCTGAGAAGCAGCCGTGGCTTTCTCACCGTATCTGCCGTTTGATCCCTGCCGGATCCTGTCGTATAGCGACCGCATTGCTGCGCATCAAGCCCTCATTTTCCATTTTCCAATTTCACCGTCTCCACCTATTCTTCTGATCAGACAAGAGGCTTCATTTTTTGAAACGTCGTTGCGTTGTTCTTCTTCCCATTCGGCTGACGACTTCATTCAAGGGGTTCGACGGGTTACGATCGAAGTGTCAAGAGAGAAGCCTCCACGGAACAGACGGAGAAGTAGGGGTCTGTTCCGCTTGAAGGACGAACGGCGGTCATGGCGCCAGGGGTTAGTTCTCTCTCTCTCTCTCTCTCAATAATTCTCTCTGTTTCTCGATATCTCTCTCCCTCTCTCGTCTTTATTGGGGTCACTGGTCTCGTAATCCTAGATACGTTTGTATGTAGGGACGACCCGGAATTAAGTGCAGCCTGTGCAAGAGCATAATGGAAACGATGCAATTGCGATAGACACGTGTAAGTCCCCGAGATACATATAAATAGGCTCCGCAGTAGCGATCTCAATATGATTCTGTATATAGGTGTACGGGTTCGATCCCCCCCTATCGCACATTTTCATTTAAAGGGGTGTGTCTTATGCCGAAAGCTGTACCGTATACGTTACATGTTGGCTGAGAGTCAGCTCGGAAAATTGACTTATGTAGATAGATATCGCAAAAGGAGACTGCAAAGCCCAGAAAAGGTGTCGACACATAACGAATATCTCGCTTTCATCTGGTCATCTAAAGCGAGTTTCTGCTCTAAACACTGGAGTGGGGTAGTTGTCACAATATCCAGCGAAACAGCCCAAACTCCGGAACCCAAAGTTCTAATAGGGGCCAATTTTTTTGGTATCTTATTGTATGCAATGCATGAACAAGCATATCAGGACGCTTCGGTGGAGATCTGCGCGTTCGAGTAGCGAGCAGGATTCTTGCAACGGTGGTTCCGGGCAGTAACGAAATAGAAAATCTCTGTCCGATTTTCTTTATTACATAGAAAAAGTGCGGTCAAAATAGGCGATTTCTATGTAATTGTCTACAGAGCAAAATTGTCCTTTTGAAAAGTTACCATGTTTATTATATATTTTGATCTATTAGCATCTACGATCACTGATTCTAGGTATTCGTGCTTAACGTTTCAGCCTCCAAAGCGCTGACCTGTGCTGGTCTTCTTTCTAGGCGCTACCGGCGTGGGTAGTGGTCGCTCTTAACATAGCTGAACAGACGCTGGCTTTGGCCGGGCTTCAAACTTCAGTGTGAACACAGTGTGTGAGTTTGCTTGATCTCGCTCGGGGATGTATTACCTAGGTGTCGAAGTCATTTTCTCAATGATGGCCTTTTTGAGTTATCCTGGACACGGATATCACCTTCGGTGCTGAAACGACCTCTCATATACTCATTCAATTAGTTGAGCCCGACTGGTGACGAGACTGCGTAAGCTTCGGTCAACTTTGCTTTGCCTACGTATATTCCACTTTTCCAAAGGGAACTTCTCATCAAGATATCCACCTCTTGCTAATCTATTGTGGCGTCTATGTTAATGTGTGCTATCTTTTCTGGATAAAAAAGTTCATTTCCAGTGGTAAAAAGTAACAAAAGCTATCATACAATATGCCTCTTCTAAATACTGGCCTTAAATAGGTTATGGCTACCGTGGGTGGCTACTGGAGCCCTATCCTTCCCCAATTTGACACTCCTCGGCGCCCTTGCATGTGGCATTATCTCGGGAAATACCCGTAGGAAAAATTCACACCTCCCTGAGGCAAACGGCTACAGGATTTGAACCTGGTACAAATCCGAGCTGTGCATTCGCAGGTCCACAGACGTCGCCGCCACAGTCGTGCGGGGACTTTTCCTTACTTACCTCTAACTAGCCGCATCTTGCCTACACGCGGTGTATGTTAAAGCGCGGTACAAGAACAAGTTTTATAGAATAGTGGCCATAGGTAACGTGATGGTCACATGTCAGGTGGCTTTCGAAGAAGGCGCGCG
Organism: Stratiolaelaps scimitus; assembly: GCA_019614645.1. NCBI lineage: Eukaryota > Metazoa > Arthropoda > Arachnida > Mesostigmata > Laelapidae > Stratiolaelaps > Stratiolaelaps scimitus. The sequence goes on along the minus strand of JABWDB010000009.1, from coordinate 9,176,361 downwards.
GCTTCGATGCAGCCGATCAGCAACGCGGTCAACTGGGAATCCACTGCCAGCACGTGATATCCCCTCCCAGATCCTTCGTTCGACGTCGATAACAGTTCGATTTAGCTTGGCGGAACGCAGCGTCACACTACCGACGCTATAACGTTGCCATAGAGCAGACCCTATACACGGGTGCGTCGTTAAATGGACAACAGTGACGCGACCTGACCGGGCATCGAGTGGTGTCACGGTGTCATACGTCGCGGGCGTTCGCTTGCCTGCACCTGCTGAACCGTTCAACTGGCGAGCTGCAGTGAACCACCAAACAGACATACGCAAATGACGGCCACAGCGCAGACATCCGAAGGCGTTCTACCCGAGGAATCCCACAGCTGTGACGCACTAAGCGCGCTTGGAACAGCACAGTGCCAGTGATGATGGCGATGGTAGATCATGATCTAATTGAAAGTCCCATCGTCATCGTCGCCTTTATTATAACACAATGTAGTTGGACTTGGGAATTAAACTTGTTCCCTATATGGAAAATACTCAATAGAACATATATTACGAGAAGTGTTTAGTCATTATCAATCAGAAGAAGTAGGCGATGAAAGCTGAAATTTGCCCGGTTTCAGCCAATGAAATCGAGAAATGATCAACGCGAGGTGTGGTTACATTCAATCGAATACCTCGCCAGGATTGAATTATGTCTCTATCGAAAGATGAATAACAAATTGCTTAATCGATATTTGCCCATCTACGTCATACGGATCAGCTACTTAAGTCATTTAGGTTCGACTCGCGTACATTGTTCTAAAGGCGTTAACGATAGAGATGTGGGCGTTCGGATAGAGAGAGCGCTCGTATGTATGGAGAATTCTGTCGTACAGAATTTACAAAAACGTCAATCACGAGTTTTCTGTCATATATTCTGTCCAAGTCGTTAACAGGCTGATCATCAAAGAAAAGTGATTGATCGTATCTTTCTATGTATGCTGTGCTTGTCCTACGACAACCGAAATTTGAACGTTAGATGAACACAGATAAGAGAGAGAGAAAGAGATCACCGCCGTTTGTTTGGTTGGAGGAGTGGCTGCTTCTTGAAGGAGTGTACTGTTGAGTTATGTTATTATGTTATTACTGTTATTATGACAAGAGGTTCGGGCAGTTTCTGTGAACGGTCAAATCGAGTCAGTGCTAATTGCTGGTCGAGCCCGGTGGCGGTGTGCATTCGTGTGCGCCTTGCAACCCTCCGGAGCTGGAACACGTAAGTGCACGAGTTCGATCCACGCCGTTGCACATTTACATTTAAGGGTTCCATCTTAGGAAGCAGTGCCGAAGACAGCTGTATCACGGACGTTAAATGTTGGCTGAGAAACTTGTACAGAGGAATTAACTCGTACTACTAATTGCCGGGAGCTACTATGAAATGTGGTCCGGTCATACGTGCGATTAAAGCTAACTAATCGTATGCATGATATCAGTATTAAACACAGAATAAAAGACAAGATTGTCTCTCGATTGCATTCATCGTAGCGTTGCTAGAGATTAGATTATGTCGACTCATATTGAAATACTCGATCGCATACGACATGACGTTGTCGAGTGATCAGAATTCAGGGTGCTTGACAAAGGGCGCTGATCCAACCCCTCTCTTGTTTATTACTTTGGGCTTATGTGCAAACGTAATAATATCACAGGGGTAATTACGGCGCACATGCGCGCTCCTAAAATGACCGATTCCCAATCGAAGCCATTCGTTGCCTGCCAACGAGGTTATTCAAGGGTCAGGCGCGTGTTGAAGCTGCACCCACACTCAGTAACTGACGCGTGTATAGGATCTGTATAATTATTCTATGTAGGTTTCAAAAAAGAACCTGCAAAAAAATCCCTCAAGTCTCTCTTATACACTCCTCTCTCATAATGGGTAGCGAACGGAAGACCCGAGACGAACATACGTTTCTCCACCAATTAGCTCCAGAAGCCATCCATAGCGCAGGGCAACGGCAGGATGTGGTGTTTGTGATGGCTGCCCTGGATCTGCTCTGGTAACCCGGACCGCAGTGGCTAATCCTTACACGTGGCTAAGCTGTACCAGGTAATTTCCGAGGGAGTCATTGTCCGCGTTGAGGAGAAAACGGTGAGCATCTGTCGGCCGGACGCAGAAGCCTGAAGGCATCTGTTTTCACAGATTAACAGACTGCCGTACAGTGGCTGTGTGCTGTACCAGCTCGTACAAGGTGTTCTCTTTAAAACGTACATACACAAAGGGTTAAAATAGTGAGCTCTGCTCCGTTTCAAGGCAAGTGCACTTCCTAAAACATTGTAGTCTCCTATGTCTGTGTTCCAACCATTTTAGCGGTGGAACAGTACCGAACTGTACCATTCCTGTTATTTACTAAACGTTTCAGTACCAGAAGCATGTTCCCGCGTACAACGCACTGATTGTGGCCGTGTCTGTGTGTGTGTGCGTGTGAGTGTGAAGAAGCTGAGGAACTTCGCTAATGTTCTTACTGATGCACGTTATGCAAGTTATTGTTCTTCTAAAATTTGGAAGGCACACCCGAAAATGCGATAGTACAACTTCGTTGTTCGACCACCCTACATAGTACATTCACACTGCTTGGTGCGGCGACGAGACAATGGTTCCAGATTCCATCCAGACAGTCAGCACAAGCACCGAGGTAGGGAGTCAGCATGCTTGCACGCCGTTCCATTCGCCGGGGCCACCATTACTAGAGGTTCACCACGAGATAGAGCTATTGGCCAACCTTGAACGGGGAAGAGGCGTATGTAGATGTATGTTGAGGATTGGGGTTTGTTCGGCGGGTGGTTGTGGGGCGTACGGTTCGAGCAGCCAGCCATCGCCTTACTGCGTTTTTGATATGGGGCAAATGAGCTAGTCTCGACGAGGCAAGGCGCTCGTCTCCCAATCTCATAGCCTCACAGTAGTCCGTCGTCGTTTGGGAGTGCGTGATTCTACATACGTGTGCAAGGAGGAGAGTGTGCCGCCTACCGCCGCCCCTCGTTTACTGTTGTCTGTATCCTTGTCGAGCTGGGACACACACACACGCGCCGTCGCGGAGGCGACTACGGCCGCTGCTGCTGCTGCTGCCCTCCTCCTCTGACAGGGAGAGAAATTCAGAGGGGAAGGCAGACAGGCAGACGGGAAAGGGTTCCCTGCGGAGAAAGCCGGCCTCCCACAAGGACGTCGCAGGACTCGCCGCACGAGCGGAGCATGGCGCGTGCCTACGCGCCGTCCATCCCGCAACGCCAAGTCAGCACAGCATTGGGGGGGGAGTGCAAAGAGCTTCTACCACTGCCGTCCCTCTGACTCTGCGACCACTCACTGGAGCCGGCAGCAACTCCTGGTTCACCCAACCAGTGAGGCAGGCAGCCGTCGCCGCCGGAGCAGCAGCTCGCTGCTGGACCTCTCGACAGGCCCGTTCTGCCCTCTCCCGCTGTTGGCGCGCTTTCACCCAACCCTTTCCGCCGTGGGCGCTGCACGTCGCGACATCGTGTGCCATCCGTCGCTCCGGAGCTCTACGTTGGTCCTCCGGCTGACCGAGAGCGCGTTCAGCTTGCCAGCCAGCAGAGCGTTTGCGGTGTAGGCGCAGTGGGCGCTACCGACTGGAATCGGTGGCTGGAGCAGGCCAGCGGCCGGTGAACCTACCCCCCTCAAGTCCGCTTCCAGCACCAAGCGGCGAGTAGAAAGCGCCAGCGAACGCTTGCTGTCAACGTCTGGAACGAGGCGTATGAGAAAAGGTGGTTAGTAGACAGTCGAGCGACGTGCGACGTCGCTGGTTAGTGCCAATAGGTGGCACCAACGACGATGACGACGACAACAACAACAACGTTAACAACAAGGCGGCGGCACAAGACAAAACAATCACAATGCCGCTGCGCCTCACCGCTGTGAGTTGTGCTATTCCCTTGCGCGGTGTCAGGTATTGCAAGCCAGAAGCTCACCTCAACAGCAGCAGGAGTTGGCACTTGCTGCACGTGATTCCGTGATCCCGTCTGGTGTAGTACGCAGGATAGCGCCCAGTGTGCGTGGTGCACTCGTGTCGCCTGCGGGTGCCGACGAAATCGTCAAGAGTCCCGGGGCAGGAATTGCTGCAAGTCGTCGTGGTAATCGCACGCTGTTAATAATTGTTTACGGTGACGGCGGCAGCGGCCTGGCGAGTGGCCCGATCGCACTAGCTCACGTCGTCCCATCGATATTCGACAGAGGTGTTTCAATCAACTGCCAGCTACCGCTTACTGTTGCTTCGTGCTGGTCATTATCTTGAAACAGCAATCTGCACAACTGGAGATAGTAGACACACACACACATCCCGTTTCAAATCCAAGTGATCAGGTCAGAGGCGTACCGTACACGGCGGCCTCGCAACGATGTGTCGGTAGTGTCCTGGTCCTGCCTCTTGAAGTTGTCGCCGCTGCTCCCGCTGATGGCCTAAATTATAATACTATCTCGCTTACTGGATATTACGCGAACCAAGTGAAGGAAGCCTGCAGGTGTATCCTACAGTTAGTGGAAAGTGGGCAAGGAGTTGTTCATCGGGGAGTGTTAGTAAGCAGTGACAACTACAGGTGTACGAGCGGTTCGTGCGATCGCGTTTGAGTTGGGGCTGGTGGTGGTGGTGTTGGGAGAGGAGATACAGTCGGGGAGATTTTGGTGCGAAAATCATCCAGGATGGCATGCGCGTCACCTAGACGCTCTCCGGCAACACCCCGCCGACGTCTGAAGGGTCCGCCGGCACCAGCTGAAACTCTCCCACAGCTGGGAAACATCGATTCGATCATCGACAAACTGCTAGCCGTGAGGAAAACGCCAGGCAAGATGGTAGGTGCTCGCTGTAGACGAAGCATTAGATAGGTGTTGATAGTAAGTAGTAGCATCTGTGGGCCCCTGCGCTGGCCATCGGGCAGCCCGAGTGGGTATAATAAGTAGTGAAATAAGTAGCATACGTTAGTTATAGTGTTCAACAACAAAAACAACAACAATAATAGACGGAGGTTGCGGAAGTTGCATGGCACTACTGACTACAAGCGATGCCTGCTGGGTGGTGGAGACGTCGTGCCATTATACCCTGCTGTTGCTTGCGTTGTTGTCCGTAAACCTCCGACATCTTTCTGTGAAATCAGATATATATCGATCTGCAGATACGGGCTACATACAGACAAACCTGCACGCATATATGCGGAACGCCGCAGGTGACACGAATGACGTTTTCGTCAAATCGAATTTCAATCACAGATATGGCGGTTTGTCCAATCGAAGCGGTTTCAGTACTCGCTAACAGCAGGAGGCTCACCATTGTTGCTCTCGCTCTCTCTCTTTCCTCGGGCTTGTGTGGGCTATTGTCAGCTTTTTTTCAGATACGCGCCCATGTCGTCGAAGCACAGCCAGGCAGATTCTGTAGCGAGATGCACGTCACAACAAGAGCACGTCGATCGTACCGATAACACCCGAGATGTGATTCTGCAGCGTGATTTAGACGGTGCAACAGCGGCTCTTCGTCGTCGAATGGGCTGCTGCGCCTGCTGATTCCTGATAGATTGTAATACTGATCCGGCGGTAGCTCTATAATAACTGGACAAAGGACAAAAAAGACTATATTTTGTTGATTAACCCGAGGGGTACCTAGGAGAGACTCAGAGAGCAGCGATAAGGCACGTGCAGTACGCTCGCAGCGTGGCTGTACGCCTCCCTCGTCTATGTAGGGAGACTAGGTTGAGCGCAGACGCGCCTGATTCGCCCAAGTGGCGGCTGTGTCTTTCATAACTACAACTTTCGCACCGCGAACAATCACGGTCAGACGTGGTCAGACAGCTGATTTCAGCAATGTCAGACGAACTTAACCTTGTGAATTCAACCTTGTAGCCCATGCACCGATGGCAGTAGTCGTGGCATGAACTGCTGAGGAGTTCCGTGTCGTTCTTCTTCCGTTCCCTGGGGCTTAGTCGTTTATCTCGTCAGATCCCCACGAACGCCTGGCCCTATCTGCAAACAACCCTGCCGCAACCCAAGCCACCCGCCCCCGCGCATCGTGGACCCGGTTATCCCACTGCACTAATTGTCGGGGTCGTCTGTAACTGCAGCTGGATGAAAGGATCTTCCCCTCTGCTTGCTTATTTTCCTTCAACCTATTATTGCAGCACCATCAGACAGTGGGTGCTCGGGGGAGTTTTCAATCGTCCGAGGCTGGATCAGGGTTGGTGATTGCGGTAATTTAAATGCGCTACGAAGCGTTGCGGTTGTCGTCTTTGCTCTGAGCTGAGCTGCGTACCATTAGCGGACGCTCACAGCGTTCCGAAACAGTAGCACAAGGTCCACATACCCACATAGGCATAACGTAACGAAAACCACACCTACACTCGCCACAGGCAACGAGCCGACCTCAAACACGAAAACTAAGAGCGGCACCAGCAGCAGAAGCCGCAGCAGATCGGTGGTGAACGAGAGTTCAGAAAAGAGACTGCAATGTGCACGACTGACTTGAAGAAGAGGGTCAGGAAGAGAGGAAGAGAGAGAGAGAAAGAGCAAAGCCTGCGCCCAAAAAAAAACGATGAAGTGGAGCTCAGCTAAAAGATGGAGGAGGGACAAGAGGTTCGTCGTTTAGATCCGTGCGCCTTTCCGACCGTCGGTGCTACGTTCCTACCGTCTCGCCATTGGGCCGCCGTTTTCAGTGTGCTAATCTTTTTACACCCATCCCATCCAGGAGGAAGAAGAGGAACGACCTCAATGTCGCGCGTCCAAAGCGTCCTTTGCCGTTTTTTTTTGCTCTCCTCCGACTGTTGTTTCTTGACATCCCGTCGGCCGGGATGCGTCGTGCATCCATCTGTTCCATTGCTCTACTGTTGTCCGCTGTTATCGTCGTAGCCATCCGGCGAACTGGCTCGTCACATGACCACACCACCGAGGCTCTTCGGCTGCGCGAAGGCTCCCTTGGACGTAGCCCACTATCGGTGTCGCCAGCACCGACTCATCAGGAGGTGTACGTCCGCTAGTGACCACCGACGACCGCTTTTACGGCCCGCCTCACACCAACTTCGGTGTGTTCCACCGCGGTTCTTCGACTGAACTGAACGTCAGAACGTCCCCTGAACGTCCGTCTTCCCTTCTGTGTCTTTTTTTTTCGCTCTTTCCTCCGCTGCCTTCTAGAGCTGCCACATTTCTAGAGCGGCGTGCCGCTCGCCGTGGAAAAGTGCCATGGGAAGACTATTATCTTCTCTCCCGCTTGGCTTCGGCCCGGCCCTGCTATGCCCGTCCATACGCCGTAGCTCTCTGTCTAGTTAGCGCTGATAGCACAAACAGACTCGTGAACTATTTTTTACGCTGTTTTTTCCTCGCGTGGCGTTCTTCGTCGTTTCGCTTCCCCTTCTCCGCCGTCGTCGCCGCTGTGTTTCGCTGATGGAAAATGTCTGAACGAGATGAACGATTGGATGAACGAGGTGTGCGCGGGTGAGTGACTCAACGGGACCGCCGGGCAGGCAGGGATGCGCGACGATAGATTAGAACGGGTGATGGTCAGACAAACTATCCGGACCTGGGGATTGTGAGATGATAGCGCCAGAGGGGAATCGGCAGCCGAGACAGCAGTTAGTTAGCGCTGTTCGATACACTCGAAGTACGAGGACTACTACTTCTGCTGCTGCTCGGAGAACGGATATTTCTTTGAAAGCCTGTGCGCGCTTAGAAGCGAAGAAAATGGCTTGAGGATGTCCTCGCAGAGGTTCGATTCCTTTGCTTCATATATAAGCTCAAAAATGGCGTTGTGCCTCATCGATATGTGACTTGCCAACAACACCTATGTTCACATAACGATATACCTATGGATCAAAGCAGAGAGATGTGTCTATGTAGAGATACAAGGGAGAGGAGCTTAAAAAATATAGATTGTGTCTAAAAAAGATAGATATACTCTCCTTCCTATCACGTGATAACGACACTTCGTTGTTGCTAAATTGCACAATGGACTATATAACAAAAATATAAACTGTTGAAAGAAACATTGAGGTAGATTTGAATTAATGGCCACCCGTTGCTAAATCGACAGTAAATCGTCTCCTTCGATGTCAAACATCTGCCTTATTCACCGCACGAGATGGCGTACACCGGTCGCCCGCATCTCAAGCCCGTCTCAATGGTCACTTTTACAAGCATCTTATAACCATGTTACAAGAGCCGCTGGGTCCCTGCTCGGAATGGTGTACGTGTTCTTTGCGCCTCTGCATTGTAGTGGGCAACGAACCATTCTGAAAATCGCCTGACTCCAAATGGTGTATTTAATGGTTGCACTCAATATCCACTGCGGTCCATCTTTATCCTTCTCGAGCTTACGCCGTTCCAATCTCTCCCCAAGTCTCTCTCTCTCTCTCTCTCTCTATCTGTCTCCCACTAGCGCTCGATATTCGTTAAAGTTAATTTATGGCCTCCTGCCTTGTCATCCGCAGACTTATGGTCAGGTTGGCGGCAAACACTAGACTGCCTAATGTCGCAGTCTCAAACGTTTGGTCCAGAGTCGTGCAATGGATTTACGAATTCCCAGTGCATCCGTATTTGGGATACTGCTCGCCGCTGGATTCGACTGCGGTGCGGGCGACCCTCTGGGTCTGTGATTTGCTCGAGCCAATGCATCGAGGCACTTCGGCATACTCCGCCGTCCACGGTATCCGCCAGCCGACTTTCCTAAAATATGGTAGATCCCGAAAGAAGATCGAGAAAATTTGAGGGGCAAACGCCACAACGAGATTTGGCGCATTCGCGCATCAGACTTCCGTAAGAATAACTATCGCGCCGCTGTTCTTCGTAATTATCGCTGTCGAAAGCGGCCGTGCCGCTAAAAACAATCTCCATTGAATGCCAATGCATAAAATCTGTACTCTCCTGTCAAGGGGAGGCAGTTATGGATACAGCATGCGCAGCGGAGCTTCGTGTTGGTCATGACAGTGGGACCGCTGACTATCATAAGCTAATCCAAGGCATGCCCTCGTGGGAAGCTGGGAATCATTTAAAGGGATATCGAATGAACGTACGAAACACTGCGTGCGTGAATTCACTTAAAAATTGCATCCTTTTTTATCTCAACGTGTCTGTAATGTCCACTTTAGACCACAATCACTGGGATAGATGGGTCCCTTGGCGATTGGCATAACTCGAAACTTGGCCTCTTCGACTAACCGTCGATATCAGCGGTTGTCTCTGTTATTGTTAACACAGCTTCCTTTGCGGGCAGAGGACGACGTTCAGTTGTTTATTCAAATTGATGTGTGCCCTAGTTCTATCTGTCACCATGCGTACGCCGGTCGTAGGAGGTCGTATTTCATATCATCATGGAAGGAAAAGGCGTCCATTCCTATTGCCAGCAGAATCCTCTTCTCACCCCCCGCTATGGGCTCTATTCGTAGGTAGGTATATATATATATATATATATATTTGGACCACTTGCGCATCTATCATCCGCCTACGAGAAGTCAGTTTTGAGCTGTATTCTCGAATCATTTCAGTGCCGGTCATGGCAGCGGTGTGCCAGCCGTCCAACCAGGTATTGCGGCGGGGTTAGCCTGAAGCGCCACCATCACCCGAAGCTAAGTAACCAACCCAGCGGGCATAGGGAAGTAAGCAGGTGAACGACTCTCCATAAATCAGTTCACGTAAGAGTTATTTATCATTTCGGCTGTACCCACCCAGGGTATAGCGCCGCCACCACCACCTCCACTTCTGCTCGTTCTACCTGTGTATCGATGACGGATGTCCTGAACAGGTGCTGAATACCGACCGAATGCGGCTTCGAGTGGCCAGGCACGTTGTACGTACGCCTCATCCTCGATACGATCGCTGCTACCGCTTTACCACAGCGGCAGCAGCAGCAGCCAATGTCTTGAGCTATCCAATTCCAGCAGCGGGGGGCCCGGCTCCGCAGAGTTCCGTTTTGCTCGGCCAGCCGACTGCTTGCCGATTCTTTCCGTTTCTTCATATAACGACGCGACGCGATCTATCTATGTATTTACATAGGGAACTCTTCGCTATTCCCTTCCCATAGCAACAATAGCATTCGCAATTGCATCCGCGTGCGTATAAGTGTGTACATACACAATGGGTTGCAGCAGGCTCAGCAGCAGCAGCAGCAGTACGCGGACAGACAGACAGACACACTCCGTTTCCGAGAGTCTCAGCTCGTTTGCGGTGGCACCGGCTTCGGGGTGAGTGCGCCACTTGAATACGTTCGCCTGAAAAGCTAAGATAACAAGGCTTGCCAGCCAGCCAGCCAGCCAACCTCCATGGGCACCTGTCTGTATGTCTAGCTGCTAACGTCGCTTAGCAGGTCCCACCCTCCAACCTAGGTCATTTTGGTAGACGCGCAGCCGACCGGGAGACCGACATTGCGGCCAGCTTTGCTCTTGCAGACAGTAGCAGTGATATTCCGCCTCTGTCAATAATAATAATAATAATAGTTGTGCTGGTGTCGGTTCCTTCTACGATGTGAGACGAGACCACGGAACGGTAATGGGGAGAGGCTATGGCCGGTGGATGATTGCTGAGAGAGCTAGATCTAATCCTTACGCTGTCCGTATTTCCTGCCAACGGCTGCCTATGATCTCTCAAGTGTGGGATGCGACGTCGAAGAAAAATGCAGTGTTCACCTACACCGGAGACAGAGGGTAGGTAGGGGCCACTGGGCGACACAATCGAAGACCACGCAACGTCAACCCTCGAAAGGCCTCAGAAAACCGCAGCTGGAAGAGCTGTCGCCGGAGACGCGACGATAGAGAAGTTGCTCGTGGGTCAGCAAGAAATGAGGGAGCGACCTGGTGACAATGAGCGTTGTCCACTTCGTCGAACGGGTGAAGTCGGGCTAGCGACGATTGCTGGAGTACAATCGAGGGCGCGCTTGCCACCATAAGCGATAATAACTGCCTGACCTTCGGGTGATGCCGCAGCCAATGGGCACCACTGAGGATTTGATGGCAATGACAAATGGAATGGCGAATCTATTGTTTAACATCGTTGTTTAATAACGTGGTGTTAATACTACGCACATAGCTGTGCAGATTGAAAATAATGCCGCGTCGCCTATTGAATCATACAATGAGGTCGCCGCACACAGGCCGTAAGAAGGCACTAATCATGGACCGCTTGAAGATCTCGACCTTCCCTGTCCATGAAGAGTAAGCATCTTAATGCCTACTAGCTATTTCAGCCGAGCAGCGGTAATGTGCCTGCTTAGATATTGGCTGCCCGGCCGGCCGGCCGGCCGTTCTTTGCCGTCGACCACCGACGGAGGACAATTCGTCGTAGAGGTCACGCCAGGATATATTATGAAATATTCTGCTCTACTATTGAATACTGTGCAGAGCTCTCAAACACGAGCTCTGTCTACCGCTTTGTGAAGCTGTGCGCGTCGACTTGTCGCCATAAATAAATAAGGTATGGTCCCAGCTCGGACGGGGAGAGAATCAATTGTCAGTCGTATAGAGACCGATTTCGTACGATTTTGCCTCTCTCTCCCCCTCCCTCTCTCATCTTCGTTCTTTTCGTGTGTCGATTCCGTCCGCCATCAGCTGACCACATCGGCTGACTGCCGATTGGCGTCTCGCCGCAGCGGCTGGTATCCATCGTTAGGCCAACGCTGATCGATCTGTTATAGTCCACTGTCGTATAATCTGTGGTGTATTGCTCAGGCGCGGGGCAAGCCGACAGCCGGGCTGAATGCCTGTCGATGTCCGCTGAGTAATCGTTAGACATGAGCGAGGGGTAAATTGGGGGCTAGCGATATTAGACACGGCTCTTATTGACATCAGTCCGAATTTGACATCGTTCGCTAAATCGGATACTTGACAGTGGCACGCTGACGACACGAAGCTGAGCGACTAAATGGCTTGATTAAAAATTTGCCACAGACTTGTCATCCGATCAGCGTTGTTCACCAGAGGGGAGGTCGCGAGCAGTCGACAGCATATCTGCCCATAGTCTTTATGGATCTATGCCATGAGCTATTATATCGGCAGACCGCAACTCTACTTCAGACGCGAAGACAGCATGAACTGTTTGACCTTCTTCGGATTATCAGCGGGTTTGAGCCAACATTCACGTGGTGGTTTTCTTTGTCCAATACCACGGTTGGACCAATCGTAGCAATGGAAAACACCCTGTAGTTATTTCTGGCCTACTCGTGAATGTCTATCTATGTCCATCTATGTAGGGTCAAAAGTCACCGAAGGACTTTCAGCTCCTTTCCGAGGGTGATCCAAAAGTCATTAGCTAAAAGTCACCTAAAAACTTTACCTTTACCCTGTGCATTCAAGGCTCAGACATTGTCGCTCCTTCTCGTTCTTTCGTTGAATAAACAGAGTTTGTCCGTTAACCCGTAGATTTTCCGGGCTGACTCGCAGCCAACGTTTAACGTCCACCGTACAACTGATTTCGGCATTGCCTTCTAGGTTCCTGCTTCTAAATCCATGAACGTCCGACGTTGACGAAGACCAATGGAGACAGAATAAATCGCGGTGTCGATGAGATACATGTACACTCTATAGTGTTCCTTGCTTGACAATACCCCTGTAGGAGATGTTCGCTTGGTTTAGACTTAGCCGTTAGCGACTTGTTTTCGGAATCGACACAGCCACGTGATGTGTCGGTACGCTCGCGGGTCGAGGCTGGCCCGGATGTTCTTGATTCTCATTTCGTGTTTAGCTGCTGCAGTAGCTCTTTCCTTAACATGCCATTCGACGAGGGACCCTTCTCGACTACGACGGCTAGTAATATACACTACCGTACGGCGTTGTATTCTCCTCTACGTTCGGTCGCCGTCCGTTTGGGGAAATTCGTCCTTTTTCGACCCTACGATGCATCGGTGATGCTGGCCGTGCGGCAGTCGAGTCGGTCCGGGCCTGGCGATCCCCGAACGCCACCGGGACCCGACACCCAGTGATGGACCACTTCCCAGGCCTAGAAAAGGCACCGCCACGCTTGCTCTGCTTGCCATGACCCGGACGGATCTGCTTATGTGCAGTGCTCCCTCCGGCGGCTCTATCTTTTTCTTTTTTTAGCTCTGACCGTACTAGTAGTGAAAGTAGGATTGGGGCCGAACGTGGACATCGATCTTCATTGGCAGCATTCCGAGCCTGCGAACGGCGATCGAGCATTCCCCAAGGTAGGTCCTAGCGGACTGGCGGCATCCCCGTTCTGACTCCTGCGCCTGGCGGGGGCATTATCGTTGTTGGTGTCGTGCTTGTTATTGTCCTTGTTGTCATAGTCGGATCGCAGATCCCGCAACTGAGCGACGCCAGCCATATCGGCATCATCGTATTTGACTTTGACGTCTTTGGGCCCACGCTCTCATGGACTAGAGGTGGAGAAAGTGCACTCGATCAATGCAGATTTTGTATTTTTGACCATTTTCGAGCTTTCTCATTTACGGCAGAGGAAAACTCGAAACTGATGAGCCCGATAGTGCAGGCCGGAGGCGGCGAAGAGGCCTATTTGGCACTGGTGCTGCTGGATGCGTATGGGCACACAAGCATCAAAATTCGTTAGTTTAGAAAACCCGATTAGTGTACACGTTTACCCTTCATTCAGATAGATACCTATGTATACATGCTCGCCCTTACTTCTTTTCCTAGGCCATTTTAGTTTACCGACCGTAAAGAGCAAAAACTGCCTTCGCTGCGCCTTCCCATGACACTATTGTGCTAAGGATCCTCGTAAACACAAACCAATGAGACAATGGAATGCAATGGATGTTCATCTATGCCAAGCGGCACCCCACTATTAAAGTAGCGTTCTATGAAGGACTTCGGCGAACAGGCCATGGTCGTGCGTCGAGACGCCGCCACCGTACTAAGGATTGCCTGAGGGGAAGGCTCTCTCTCTCTCTCGCCGCTGTTCTCTGTAGAGCGGGCGTTTCCTGTGCCGATGCGAGACTGTGAACGGTGACTCCGCGCTGAGTGTCAGGATGTCACGGATTTTCGTAACTACCGCTGCCGCAGTTTCGATGGTAAGAGAGGCGCAGCGACGTGCTCATGGTCGCCAGCCGAGCTCCCTAAGGGGTATAGTGCGGTCGGAGGGTGGAGGCAGGCCTTTAGGAAGTGGAGGTGGCCGCCTACAGGGCGATGCGATCTCTGTCATCAAGGCGAAATATAGCTTCCTGTCTTCTCTGGACGAAGAAGGTAGACCCAACGTTGGGAAGGGCGAACGTGTGGGGCGGAACGAGAGAAGCCACTTGCCACGACGTGGCGCCGTATAAAAGGCTCTGGTTGCCTTCCACCAGCCACGTGTCAGAATCCCGCTGCCTGTAGAAGGGATGCCATTTCGCTGGCGGGTCAAGGCTTTGGGCAAATCCTCCAGCCTGTAGCTGTCTGTGGCTGTCTTGTTACTCGAATAAGCGAACGACTCGGGACGGGAGCAACAGTGGCGTCTCTCCCCACATCACAACTAGAGTCATGTGGTATGCTTTTGCTTCGAGCAGTTCCGACCCAGAGAGAGAGAGAGAGAAGGTAAGAATCTTCGACCTCGTCGTGTGCTGTTGCTTGTACAGTGCTCTCTCTCTCTCTCTCTGTCTCTGTTCGCCAGAGTCCCCCTTGCTTCGAGCGTTGTAGCATTTTCTACGTCTTGTGGAGCGTGGTCCCGCCAGCGATTCTGATCGCCAGTGAAGGCGACTTGACCGAGCCGCTAGCAAGAGTTGGTGGCCAGCAGCAGAAGCAACAGCACCGATTGGGGCACTGACTGAGTGGTGCTTTGGTCGCTGTCGTACGAAGCATAAACCATGACCACCACCAGTATCAACATACTATTCTGTTGTCCTGTGTATGGTGGAGGCAGCATATCGTCTATCGGTCTTGCGGCAACTCCTGTCCGAACTTCAATTGAGAGTGCGGATCTCCTTCAAAGAAGCTGCTCGCCCGAGCCGATGCCAGGAAGGGTGATGCAACTGGCTGCTATGGTTATGTGATTCTCTTCTAGACGCGCAGATTTCCCGGGCTCACTCCGTCATTTGTTAGTGCTTACGCATTGCTTTGCCCCGTGGAATAGCCACAGAGACAGGCGAATTTGTAACACCCGTATAACGAAACGTTCCAATTTATATATATATATATATATATATTTGTGTCTGTCTGCGTTTGTAGTTGTCACACGTAGCTCTCTAGCAGATCGAAACTTGCACTGCTCCATTTTACAAGATAGAATTTTCTCACTCATTTCTCGGCGCACTTCCGACTTCCTCGTATGTTCTATCGATCCGATCGTCAAGCCTCTGGTAGACAATCTCACCTCTTTGATGTCTAGATCATGGGACGCCTACTACGATTAGCACTATTACGTGGTTAGGCTCACGACTGCCTTAATAACGACAAAAACGCGACGGACCACAACCCGACACATTCATATAGAATACGACGCCACCGCTGCCAGGACGATGACGACCGCCTATGCGTGTCCACTTGGTGATCCGCGGCTGCTGCTGCTGTTGCTGTTGTAGTAACGCCGCCAGTAATGTAGTAATGCCAGCCATCGTATGGAATATTATACGGTACGACAGGCGAAAACCATGCATGCGCCGTGACGTCGATGCAATCGTCGAACTGTGGCTGTTCCCCTCTGCTCGAGATGGCAACGTAGTGGGATGTAGTACGCCCTGATAGCGCCGCCGTTCCACATCGGCATCTCCACAACAGCGGTACATAGGGAGTTGCGCCGCGTAGCAGCTGCCGGCGTCGGCGCCGCCGCCGCCGCCTGCAAGTCACTACCGAGGCCGACCCTAAGTAAACCAGCCTAGCGAACGTATACCAGCGGGCGTCACCCACCGGGAATAGCGGTACACACAGCCCCCTTCCCCCCCCGCGCCGCGGACAACGTTCGGGGTGGCCTCAACGTGGCCGAGCAGTGGTGGGAGTCAGTCAGCAGTTCGCTGTCGACGCGAAGGCGACGGATTCGCCGCCTACGTCACCCACCAACTATTATTATATGACGGTAGGATAGTTCGTGCTGGCAGTCGCAATACGGCCAGACGAAGATGGAATAGATTGGCTGGCATCGTCACGGTCACTGCATACCAAACGATACTCGTTGCATCCTTCATGCTGGGACGACACAGGCGTTCGAGTCGCCCGCGCTGCTGCTAATGCTGCTGCTGCTGCTGCTATTGCCAACAGTCAACGACAATAACGGTAACAACAACAATAACTGCAAGGAACACTAGCGACGATCTGATCAAGCCGGCAGCCAGCGGAAGACGAAGAAGTGAATGGTGGCTGCTACGGTGGAGACGGATCATCCAGCTTCAGTGAACATGCAGACAGTTCCACAGACGGATTTGTAGATCGATCGGCGACGAGGAACAGCCCCTGTGACGGTCACACCGGTGGCACCATCGAACAGCATTATTGCTATTATTTGGATGACAGCGCATATTTTTCCTATTACGTCTGCTGTGTGGCGGCGTGATAGTGTCCAGCAGCTTTACCCTGTAGTGGTAAACCGACCTCTCATTCGTACGCTGCTCCGCAGAACTCCTCCGACAGCTAATACTACTGTGACTATTGCTTCTGTCAGACGTCTCCCGTGGTGTTTATCGCCTTCGTGACTGCGTAGCAGTGTCACCTTATTTTGCCACAACAGCAGAAGCAAGAAGCCGCCATCTAATGGCGCAATGAATAACTCGTCATTCTCCCGATTGCTCTATCGTCGATGGTGATGGTGAGGCAGATCGAGTTTCACAATGTGGACAATGCGATATCTACATACGTGTACATGGCAATCGAGAGAAGAGCTCGCGGCCGGAAACGCCTCGGTTGAGAGATCCCGTCGGACGAGCGCTAATAATCAATGCTTGATGTGTGAGTGGTCGGCCACGTCAGTGGCCGCTGACAGAGACCGGGGACAAATTGAAACGCACGTAGGCTGGGGACAAGACGAAATCTCAAGGGGAGGTCGCAGGCCACCATTGGAGATCTAAGTTATCAATATGTTGCACAAATAGACGAACGGCTCGTGGACCGTCTTCGCGGTGGAAGCCCACCATGAGGACACGACACGTTCGCGCCGGACGAATAGACTAGCTCCAGTTGTGAGAGAGCCGTCTCATCACAAAGAGACGGACCATCGCTTTCGGTTGACCGAATGGTCCTTGTTTAACAAATATCATCATGAACTCAAATGTGTTCACTTAATTGAGAGAGTGTTTTCGTACAAAAAAAAAGCAATGGACAATGTCTAAAAAATTCACCGCTCTTCAACGCCCAGGACAGTTTCACAGTTGGGGAGGCAACAATTGTTTTACGCCTCAGTATTGTCCTTCTTCTAGCTCGACTAGGTATTTTTCTCAGGTATTTTACCCTACGGTTTCAGGCAATCTCTAATGTCGTTTCATATATCCGTGTGGCGTCCAATCATGTGGTTCTATAGTAGTCAACGTCATAAGTGGTTACGCTGGGTGAAAACGACCGGAGTCTCCTGGTTATCACCTCGTTTACCTATATAGGTTATAGTATCCCGCAGACATTATCGTGTTATCTACTTAGCGAATGGAGCAGGTCGTCGCCGCTCGCCTCTCGAGTCTATGTTCTCCTTGATGGCGGCTGGGAGAGGCAAAGATGTCAACAAACGGCTTAAGTAATTCTCGAGGAAACGGAGTTAATGGGGTACCCGAACGAAGCCGTGCTAGATTCGCATCCACCGTTCGAAATCCTTCTCGCTGATCCCACGTGGGCTAAACGCCCGAGGCCGACGAGAAGCTTGCTGGCTGGCTTCAATTATTGGCTTTGTGTCCTCTTGAAGATCATCGAGTTTCAAGTAACGCTTGATATAACGGCAAATTTCCAGTAACAGCACGTTGACTTCACACATTTGATTCATTATCGTCATAGAAACAGTCGAGTGGACGCTGAAGGCAGCGTTATACAACGAGTAGGTGCTACACATTGCAAATGGGAGAACACCTATCGAGGAAGACTGCGGGTCCTAGGAAAAAGCCAATGAAAATTAACCGGTCGCTGCCGCAGTAGGAAATAATGAAGGCAAAGAAAAGCTCAGTAGCAACTTCTCCCTATTGTTCCTCAGCCTCGCCGAACTGATAGACTCGACCGTGTTCGATGACCCGCCCAAGCTGAGCGACTATCCCGTCAATTGTGTGATAATGTTTTCTAGCTATAACGAAACGTAATTCCGTGTCGAGCCTAGTCCTCGTCTCAGAGAAGGCACAAAATTAGATCTCATGAACATGTTGTCTGCGATCGTTTGCTTTGTCATGAATGCTATAGTCCAGTTACTAACGCCATGCTCTGAAATATAAATTCCCCAGATGATGTTCTTCTGTTGACAGGTTTCACGTAAGATCAGATAACGTGCAGTTTGCTTGTCCAAAAATAGATGACCTTCAAATGAACTCATCGAAATGGGTTTTCATTAGCCATAGCTGAAGAAAGCTTTGGTCGCCTGTGAAGTCAGTGAATGAATTCTGCGAAATTTTGAAGCAGGCCTTATTTCTCGGTGGATGACAAATTGACGACGCAGCCTGAATGAACAATAGTGTTCAATGAATCGCAGAGAGCTGCGGCTGAGCCACAATGGTGTTTGTTTCGAACGAAATGGAAAACTCTGGTCATGCGAAAATCCGAAGTTGTATTCATCCGATGCTTCAGAACGAATCATATTATTGGACCATGAGGTAGGTCGGTGATTCAACATTGTTCTCATGTCTGTACTGACTTAGTGAACTCCCAACATGGGTTTCTCCGTTACACGACGAGAAGGCGAGACAAGAATAGTTATCGAGCAGCGACACTATAGCGCTGTCTGTGGCGGCAGCCAGAGGATGAGGTCGCTTCATAAAATTCAAGGCGAGTCCGCTCGGGGGTGGCTTCATCTGACGAGAGCATTAACCTTACCTCAGTGTCCTTGTGCAAAGTCAACGGTTGTTTGAAGATGAAGCAAAGCGGACACAATCGCATTTAAGATAACAATACTGAGGCTGTACACGCACCGACACGCCCACAGTATCAACGTGTACACGAATACGAGTTCGGGGCTTAAATGTTGGCAGTGAGTCAGGAGCGAACTTTTTGCTTAATCTCTCTCTCTCTCTCTAAATATATATATATATATAAATATATTATTATTATTAAATAAACAAAGCCACACCGATGGGCGTATGGCTCAGTCGGTATTTAGCAAAAGCAAATTGAAATGCACCAGTTGATATTATGCCGCACTCGGTATATAACTATATTATTCGCTCGCGGCGTCTCATAGCACGCGAGATGAAGTCAGGCTAGGTCTTCACTAATAACATCGGAAGTAGTGGTCGGCAAAGTTGACAACATTTCAAGAATTCTGCCACTTATCCCATCATCTATAGTAACTAAGCCTAGGCTCGGCCCAACTCCGAGCACACGCGCAGACAGACTAACCAACTAATACACACGCACACCCATGTGCTTGCTATGGCCCCAGGTGGGTTAATCACTACAGCGGAAAAGTTTCATCACACACACACACATATATATATATATTATATATATATATATATATATATACATGTGGCGGTTGAGGTCAGGAGTTATTATAATAGCTGTGTCGCCGTGCTCCCCTGTGAAGAAGCAAGAAACGGCCAGCTCGCGACTCGACGTGCGACACGTTAAGCCGGCAAACGATTAATTACCAAACATTGTCGCTGCTGGCACGATAGTATGACGGAGCGTGTTTGACAAAATGGAAATCACACAAAGTGGCTTATATTTCTTGTTTCTGGTGATGAGCTGAGGAGAGTTATCCCCCTGAACATCTACTGATGATGTTTACGATGTTTAGCTGATCTTGAACAGTGACCTGACATGGACGGATTTATATATTGTACCATGTCCAAAGTGGACTAACACGAAAAGAAGGCGAATTCATGTAGCTGGATAGCGAGGTCCGTTAGTGGCCTGAAATCTTGAAAGCCTGATTACTGAATTGTATAGGACTTCATCGCTGAATGGTTACTTCAGATGACAAAACTGATCACAGATGGCTGGCGTCGTTTTCACTCGCTGCAATTAAAATAATATTAATTATAATAATTAATAAATTGTACATTTGTGTACCTTGTGTTCGATAGAAACATCGGCAATTCCCGATTGCAAAAGCCTGAAATAACCCACAAAGTGACGGGTTCGATAATTCAATCATTCGCTCACTTGAAATGATTGGCAAGAACCATTGAACGTTGTACGGATTTTTCACAGTTCGTTGCTACGGAAGTCATGAGTTACTTGAGTATGACATGGCCCATCACTGGACTGCTATGCACCCGTTGTATCGTTCTGAACGGGTTATTAATTAGTTGAACAAAATGTAAATATTCTATAATTGGGGACAGAGTGTCAGGCCGAGGGCGTCTTCGTCCCCCGAGGGAGGCGATGACATTGCCTCTCTGCCTCTGCACAGCGAGGGAAAGACGCTGCGGAAGCAAGGATCCTGCGCGCTTGTCCCGGTGGCGCGGATCAGCCTCTGGTAGACTCCTGAGTATCCTTTCTAATACACTCTCTGATCTCAGATACAATTGTTTAGCTAGCCAGTTCATTAATGGACCGGATGGGGAATATCGGACGAGATTCGACCATGAATCACCGATGTATTGTAAACATAATTTAAACATTTGCAGGCGGCGCAAGTAATAGCATATAGAAAATGATGACGAGTCTTGAGGAGCGATTAGAATATATATATATATATGTGTGTGTGTGTACGACTACTAATAATTGCATATAAATGTACTCGTACATCTATGCAATGTTGTACATAACTAAATACTATGATACGTTCTTATTAACTAAACACATTTATGGCGAGGCGGCATGAAAACAGATTATAAGTCGTGTACAGCCGCCCCCAAGCTGTTTGCTCGCGTAGGATCGCCGTCTGTATCTCCAAGAAGCAGCAGGCCCTTGTCGCTATTTGTCATGTAATCCCAACAGGAAGTGCGCCTGTTCGGGCGTATTGAATGCGTACCATGCAATACAAGGCAGCAAGAGCTTAAAAGGTAGCTAAGAGCCTATCATGACGAAAAGTGTGTCGAATTTTTGAAATTAATGACTCGAAGCGTACGCGCGCGCGTGTGTGCGCCTGCACAGGAAGATGTTCTCCTAGTTCGGGTGGTAATTAGATCGGTAGGAGCTAGTATGGATAAACTATCATAGTTCGTTAGTTTCCTAGTTTCCACATATAGAATAGTTTGTATTATTAAGCTATATCCTTAATATAGTATGATGTATCCTATTAGATTTTGGATATTCGGCCTTACGGCGGTGATCGCTGTCTCATTTCCCAACGGCAGCTGGCAAGCATTATGCAAATAAGGCGAATATACAATTATACCAACAGCACATATTATAGTATATTGCAAAGACCTGCTGCTTCGCCAAACTGTCGATACTGCTGTTGTTGACGCCTTGAAGGCTATTCATTCTTGTTCATAGCTAGATAGCTGCCGCATCGATGTCCTCCTCATAAACAAATCTATCTTTGGGTGCGTGTTCGTTTGTTTGCTAGGTCGCTCTCTCCACCTTTCGTCCGCGTTGCCCTGCCCGCTTGGGACTCGATAAACAACGAGATAAAATTAATAATATATCATCAATGTGCCACTGCCAGTCGTTCATACTGCCAATTGAACGTGGCGAGTCATCCATGGGACGCTTCGTCATGTGACGATTACGCGGATGACAGAGTTCGCGATTCGCATTGGAATCATTATCATTATAGCAATTGCGATGGTACCAATACATTCGTACGATGTTAACGGTGACGAGGGTGGCTGGATGACGGTGGCAAGTCGATTAATGAGTTGCTCACCGCTGCTCCGAGCAGTAGTGAAATTTTGTAGCAAATCAGACTGTGCCGCAGGACGACGTATGGAGGTTCCGGCGCGTCGAAGGTCACCCCCCCCCCGCCACGTCCAGTTATTCCTCCGCAAGCCCCTTACCCTCAACCGGATGCAACCATATAGACAGTGAAGTGGTGAAATACTGGTCACCCACACGCACGTCTCCAATGCGGACAGTCCATTATAGCGGTCGTGTTCGATGCGATATGTTGTCGTCTCGGCGTCCACCCCCGAGTGTGACCCTTCAACCCGTGCGCCGTACTTCTGCGATACCATCAGCGTCATTTTTGCCATTGCTCTATTGATGCCGAACGCCACGTATGATGTCACCGTTGCCAAGCGTGACCAGCTCTCGTTGCCAGCTGCCGGCTGCTTACCAACAACGATCGGGCTGTCGATTGTCATTTTGTAAAGACTACGTTCTCTCTCTCTTCATTGTTTGTCTCAATACAACAAACTCTGTTGCCAATCGAACACTGTTAGAGTGATCACTCGACGACGATGCGAAGCGAGACGTGGCTGCAATTGAATACAAAGCTTGACTGTTAACGAGACGGCGGAACGGGGAGGGAGAAGTGACTGTTGCTTTGAGAATCCTCCACCGAAATTTTGACGAGCAGTGATAGAGATCAAACGAGTGATAGAATCCCAGTTACATCATCTCGGATCTGGCGTGGCGAAGTTACGAAGCACGAACGCCCAGATTATAAGAGGGCTGAGGTATTGCTGAGTTATTGTTCGGCCTATACTTGAATAGGAGGACAGACAGATAGACAGGGAAGTATGCTCGAGAAGTACTAATATATATGTTATCTATTTTATTTAAATTTCGTAGAAGAATCGGACGAACCGATAAATGCTCCAAGCTCGAGCTCTTGACGAACCTACTGAAGGCTACAAAGGCTATTAGGAACGTGTGAAGAAGATGAAGAAACAGAACTCCGGGAGCCGTAATGCGAAACCGTTCGTAGTTTTACTAATTAGTCTGTGTTCTATTCTTGTTTCAATGTGATGTGCTGAGTATTCAAATTCACTTACAAACATCGGCAGATACACACGGACCCGCCAAGCGGACGCTGTCTGTGCCTCGGAGCCTTTTGATTCGGCGGTAACAGCGCCTGCGTAGATCGCAGATCGCCCTTACTAATTCGCACTATCCGAGGAAGGTGGATATCGTTTTCAGGTTGGAGAAAGCTGTCGCGCAGATGGACCATTGTCGTTATGTGGCTTTCTCCGGGGCAGCGTTAGCAGGTGGGATGTTGATGAAGATTGTGCTTAGATTGTGACACTGCTGGAAGGGGGAAGGGGACTGTGAGGAGAACGCAGCTGCGTCAGCTGGAAGATCGCAAACATTAGGCTTAACGCTATCGAGCGTCGACGAAACCCTCAAACGAAATGGCAACGGAGCTGTTTTCAATTTGCGACTTGATCGCAAATAAAGCGTCTCCCCGCGATCTGACAGAAAACAAAAACTTGAGGCGAATGCTATCTCTTCGTTTGTCCTTCGTCCTACAAAGAACTTGTATAAAGCTAAATCAATACGAACGCAAGTTTTCCAGGCCAATAGGCAAACAGTCCTGCACAAGCAGGCCAACAGTGAAGATTGGCAGCAATTGTCACTTCTACCGTTATCATCGCCATATCATGATCAAATATGTCTGCGTCGCGTTGGCCTCCCCCCTCTGCAACGAACCGTGATATACACGTTAATGTGTTTTGTCTGCGTCACGTTGCGCCGACGTCTGCTGGCATACTGCCATCCGCGCCTGTCGTATCCACCATAGGAGAAACATACGCCTAGAGAGCGAAAGGCGATGGCTGTACAAACGAAGGTGAGATTCCAATTTGGGGTTTACTCTATCTCTCTCTCTCTCTCTCGCCTTCCCTCTGTTCCTCTGTTTTCCCGTCGAATGCCAGCGCCGCGTCCCGCTGCTTTCACACAATAACTATTTAGAGGTGTATAGCCTATGGGCGCTGGGGAGAGTCCACAAACGAGGCGCAAATGGTCGACCCATTCCGCTAAACCTCGAATATATCGCTTTCTCAGTGGCAACGTGGGGGGAGGAGGCGAGCAGGGTGCAGGCGACACCTTGTGTGTGCTGCTCGCTCGATTGCTGCTTCAGGCCGCGCTGCGGCCATGAGTGGTTGCCGGCCAAGAATCCCTTCAGTGGCAGGAAAGTAAGCGCGCATGCACAACGGCAACGACAGCAGCAGTAGCAATCTACGATTCGCGGCTTCGGGACTCCGGCTCGCTGCTAGCGGGTGAGGCAGGACAGGCCGAACGAGTATTTGCCGGCACTCCGGGCGCTCCGTGTCGCTGGCTGCTTTCGGGCTCACCCGACTCGACTGCAAGGGCCGTTAGCTGAGAATGAGGGCGACGGCGCAGGATGAGCCAACCGCGCAGGACAAGTACTGTGTGTGGTTCGCGCATACTCTTACATGGAACGACCTCGGCAACGGACGGCAACGCTACCGTTGCAGCTATCGCCAGCGTCGTTCGTGGAGGGGCGCGAAGAGACTCAAGGGAAATGCACGGAGGCCCCCTGCACCTTGAGTAGGGGCGTTCCTGGGCAGGCCCCAGCAGGCCAGGCCCGACCCCGGCCCCACCGATCTCCGGACGCTGGAGCAGTTGTCTAGCCTAATCTCCTATTCACAAACCAACGTCTCGGCCTGCTTACAATGAGATCGGTCCTTTGTCAGTGCCGAGCGGAGAGCCGGGAGGAATAACTATTGAGTCTGGTCGGATTACACGACTGCACATACACAGGCAGTCGCACGAAGAATCATAGAGGCAGAAAGATGTTCTGCTATTTACGACAAGCTGTATACTTAGCTATTTTATTTTGCATATATATATATATATATATATATATATAAAGTAACTATTAGGTATTATAGATTAGGCCAATGTTAGTATTTGGCAGAGAAATTAGATAAAGTGGATAATGAACCCTGCCGAGAGGCAAAGGGAAATCCTCTTAGAGGGGGTTCAAGGAGATAATCGTTCCCATATTTGTAATCTCCGTAAAGAAACGCTATTTACTAAGGTACAAGTTACTTACCGATAAATGGTTTGCGGTCAAATACTGAACGGCAATTGCCACCACGTGACGTGTCCATCTACAACAAAACGTTCGGACCTTTGTTTTCAATTGGTTACCAGTTTCGATAGCTATGGTAGGAAATAAATACATATATTATTAATGAGTGCGTTTTTAAAGGTATTAAATACGCCGAATGTCAATCTCGGTCATGTGGGGGACACTTCAAGCAACACGAAATGGCATGTCTCAATTTCTGAGGCTCCCGTTTGCAAACATGCAGTGAGCAATAGTATTATAGAAAGTCGATTCCATCGTCGCACGCTTCGCCGACTTATAGACGTCATCATAGATGACTGGCAATACACAATAATATAATAGGATCCTTTCAGCCGTTCCTCTACGCCAACTCCGCTCACATGGCCCACCCCTGCAAATCCGCCTCAGCCTCTCGAGGAGGTGTTTCTTCTATTTATATTCTAAGTGTGCCTCTGTCTCCGCTATCAGCTTGTGGCTTCGTACGGGAGGCCACGGACTGGGGGGCAACAGCGGGCGGAATAATACAAATTGGAGCGGTCGAGCCAGCAACATAAAAAGCCTCCCGCTCCGTAGTTGACTCTACTGTGCGGTTTTCCAGTGGCCTCAGGGGCTCAGGGGGTAGTGGCAGGACTAAGCGGACAACGGCAGTGGGGCCTTTGCCTTGCCTGGCTTTTGCCTTTCTCTTCTGCAGCAGCAGCCTCGCACCGGGGTGCGACCGGGAGCAGTTTGCGAGTTTGCTGCGGCGCCGTTAGACCTCTTCTTCGATGGAGTCCCTCTGGCTGGAGTAGGCGCCGCCTCTCGTACAACCGCGATCGTCTCTCCTTTCGGTGTTTCTCGTTTGTGCCTCAGTCCAATGGTAGCGTGGAGCTAGTGCAGTGGAAGCGGGGGGGCTGGTGTAGACGAGCGAGCGAACGCTGAGCGGGTGCGGAGACCCGTTTATCGAATTCGTTACGTGTTGGTCGACGCCACCGGCGTTTGGGTGCACAACGACCGCGCGCGCGCGCGATCCCCACCTCGCCGAACACAGGTTGGCCCCCAAGTCAACAAGCGTCGAAGGGCCCGCCAGTCATTCGTTTTGAGCCGACGGATCGGCACTACGAGACACTAGCAGAGTAGACCCGAGAGGCGTTTTACGATAGGTCATACACACACACGGTAGAGACGGCCAGGTGCTGACACTCTGCAGTTGTCTACGAGCTTAACGTGTTGTTTCTGTTGAAAATTAAAAACGCCTGAATTGGAGGTGCTGCTCCGCGCTGCTCACATATTTATTCTTCTCTCGGTAGAGCTATATCGAGTACTTCTATTTATTAGGGGAAATGTCGTAAAACAACGCGAGGGAACTCTGATTGCAAACTGGAACAGGCCATCTTTAGTCGCTGCCTCCCCCAGTGATTTATAGTATTATGTGTTGCTGTGTATATCAACCTAGAGAAGAGTGACCGGCTGCTCTTCGTAACATGCAGCAGGACCTACATATTGTGAGCTTGCTTTCAGCCATTCTACGCCTGTCCTAACGGCCTACACGAGATTCTGTATAGCGCAGTACGTGTTGTAAGGCTATATATATATATGTGTGTGTCTGTGTGTGTGTGTATGCTGTGGCGTATGGAGATGGGAGCTGGTTTTTGACGTTCACGCGCCCTCGTTGGCAGTGCCCGTAGCGGTGGGCCTCACGACCGATTTAGCAGCACAACAGAAGCAGATGTCTGCGTTCACGACGCGTCACGGTGAATGATTTCGACTGATGGTCAACTGGGCAACACCCGCCAGCGGCAAAGCCGGCGAACGGTCAGCCAGGAGACAACTGGGTCCCATCGTCCGTCGCCAGCCGTGCGCAAAGTAATTCGTGAGTGACCTCGCTGGCCATCGAGTCTCCCGTCTGCTTCCGATCGCTTCATGCCGCTCTTAGTGTTCAAAGCGACCTGGCCCAACCCGAACGTACTGAGCTCTCGCGAGAAGCGAAGATAGTGTACACCCGTGCTCCATAACTCAAAAGGGTTTTCGTCACACGAACGTTTGTATAAACGCAGCCGTCACACATTAAAGCTTGAAGATGGATTTGCACCGTGTGGCGCTGGTTGCCGTTACACGTACAGAATAGAACAGTTGACATACGCGTCTCCGGGATCTACGGGCGACGTATTCATTTGCACGAAGAGGGAACGTCTGGCGATTATTTGTCGATTCTAGTTGATGATTATGATTATGCTTCAATGTTCCAATATGATTCGACTGAAAAGCAGATTCAAGCAGCGAGGGAGGGAGACCACGTTCTATTGTACGTTATGCTCTGTAGGCCCCCTCTTGCTACCGCTGCGACCTGCTGTGTGACCGAGAGCGTCGGGATTTTCCTCGTGCTGTTCATACAGGGTATGACGGATTAGTTGATGCTGAACTACGTCGTTGACTCACGTCGCTAACCAGAGCAGTTGTTGTTATGATGGCGTGTAACCCTGCGAACACGCAATAAGATCTGTCATTGGTTCAAACTCTGATCGTCTCGCTAAGGTGTGGCGTGGACGTATGGTGTTGAGACGTCCATCTCCAAATCGAAGATGCCTGCTGCCGGGCAAGATCATATACTATAGAATTAGGCGTGTATCTGTGAAAGCGACCTCGTTCGCCTCACATTTGGCTTCATTTCAAACGGTAATGTGTCTCTTCCTCTTGCGGAGGTGCACCTGCGTCCAGCACGGTCGGGTGTCTGCTATTTCATGCGAAGTTATCGCATCAACGTTAGCATCTCGGCTGATTGGATGAGAACGCCTCCGATATTCCGTTCGTGGGCGGCAGTGAACTCGCGGAAGACTCGATGCGGCGCTAGTTATATTGGGTTCGCGTTTCCCCATCACAGAGTCGCGTTCTCCAACATTGCTGCAGCTGCTCTGGAAGCCATGGCAAACCCGAAGCATCCATGTAGCTTGACAGTCATTAATGGTTGGCGAAATTATTGTCCACAGGGCGAGCGTCGAGTATCTCACCCTCGCTATGCTGCAGTTACGATTGGAAAGCCACTAGGGCCTTCCTGTGGTCACGTTTCAGTATCTTCCCATGCAGAGAAGGCGATATTTTCCTCCGATATCATTCAACAGTATAACGGTATTGTACAACAATCTGGAATGAGCAGAGGCATATTACGCTCGTATGTCTGTGTGTGTGTGTGCTTTTGTGGTGTCCCCGTTCAATTGCGGCAGTGTTTCATAGGGCTTTTTCATTTCCGTTACTATCGCCCTATTTAAAACAGCGAATTGCCCCAGCGTCATCCATCATCGCAGCTAACCAACCAGCCACTCCAAAATTCGATTAATGTCTGTCAGTTGGCTATGATTAGATGAGACATAAAGTACACACATTGTGTACAAGCCATTTTCACTGACGTCGTCCGTACGAACCCTACGTTTCTTGCTTAACCCGACCGATGGGCGGCTCGCTGCAGCAGGAACAAGGTAAGGGGAATAGGCCACCGTGTCGCTACACTGTTTGCTATCACAGCTCGTGAACATCAATTTCAGTAGGAGAGTCGACCTCAAAAGCGAACGTCTTTACCGCCCTGGGCAGTAGCTGCTGGCAGGTGGCAGGTGGTGACGGCGGATGCAGTGTGGCCTGTGGCGCTAACGCTAGGCGTTGGCTAATGTGGCAAGATCTATTTTTGTTGCGGAGACCGCTAGCGATGTCCTGCTGGTGTGGGCGCCATAGAGGAAGGGGTTGATGTGTTCCATACGCGGCAGGTGTCACTCCGTGTGATTATGTACATTTGATGTATTGTCATTCAGTGTGTTCAGCCGGCATAAGATGCTGCTCGACGTGTTGTGCGCGCGGTCTGAACTCGTAAACGTATCATACGGCTTGCGGACCGGAGCCCACTGATCCGTTCGGCGTTGTTCCATAATCGAGCACCTTCCTCTTGGCCTGACGCACGTACTGTTCCCGCCGAAGGTAGATCTTGAGAAAGCCCTTCACAATCGAGAAGATGATAGCGCCGAGAAATGCGCGCTGTACACCGGAGCTCATATTCGGGAACAGGACTCGCCCTAGCAACGTCGAGATCGTGGGCAAGAACAGAGCCGAACAGATTAGCCGAGTAGCATTCATCGCATCGCTGAAGCCCGGCGAGTTCATCAGGTGCTCCTGGGGACTCGCGCGCGCGACCTGGCTACCGCCCGGCAAACCTGTCATCCGGCCGAGGAACTGCTTGAGGCCCGTCGATCTCTGCAGCCAGATTCGCAGTAAGCACTCCTCCCACGGGACCATTTTGGCCAGCAGCAAGCCCGTAGGAATTGTGGGCAGGCCCACGAGCAGAAAGAATGGATCCGAGCTCTCCATATATTTCAGTCCGTCTCTGTAACCGAGCACCTGAAGAACGGTGACCGCGCCGAACGTCACCGCGCTCCAATAGATCGATCCCATGACGACGCCAGCGGCGAGAAACGGCGACACACGAAGTACCGTACGATCGATCCGGTCGAGTATATAGACGGATCGTGGGTATTTCGGATACACGATCACGTAGTCGGCGTTGCACTGTGGACAGGCGACAATCGTCGATGGGGTGCCTCCCTGCTTTTCATCAATCCACCGCTGTATGCAACGCTGATGTACCCACTTTGTGGCCCCGCGACACTTACACGGGCTGGCCCACGAAGCGTCGCGGTCGTCGTCTTCCGAGGCGAAGCACACCCAGCATTGCCGGCCGGTACTCGCCTCTCTCGTCGGCCCATCGGTCTGTTCCGCGCTCGATGGCAAGCTGGTACGATCAGCGCCTATAGCTGTTGGAGTTCCACCGTCAGGGGAGAGTAAGCTGCCGCTCGGCGACGGTGACAGCTTTCCTTCCGGCCCGAAGTCGGTCAATATGTTGTCAAGCTGCTCCATCGAGGAACACCGGGTCATCCGGGTGGGTCATCGCATCTTGGAGCTCGTAGTGAGCAATCGATTGCTTCGGTCGGCTGAAATGCATTGATCAGAAGCGAACAGAAGAATGGTTACGTTAGTCATCAATGATGGATATGAGAACTAGCATATTTGACAGAACGACCAATAGGTTATATATATATATAAGCTCCGTTTGGCAGCGGAGAGCATATTGAGCACAAGCGTACACAACACTGATCAATAACAGCGCGCAGATGCATCCATGCATCACTATCCTGTATGCTCGTGGGAAACAGGCTTGCCTCTGCTGGTAACGGGGCTTAATCTCCCCGATTCAGGGGCTGAGAGAACAAGAGAAATGTAGTACATAAGTGAACACCCTTGCGCCTGCCTATCTCGCAGATGAATACGCTTACATGGTGGGTAAAGACGAATTTATATATATATATATATATATGTCTCTCTGAATTTCCTCTTTATCTATTATCTCAGCTTATGTCAGCTATTTCGTATAGGACATAGGTTTGTGAATGTACTCTTCAGCTTATATTCGACTTCTCTTTCCACTATGTCTAGGACTATGCTATCCGGCTTCTATGTTCGGTATTCTAATTCGGACGAGACAATCCTGCTGGTTTAGGGACAAATCATTGCAAGTGATGACAACATGGACCAACAAACTTCTCTCTCTCTCTCTCAGAGGTTGCAAATGCATCGGCCAGTGTTTCGATTTCTGCGAGCGTTTCATTGTTGGATGATCGGCCCCTTCGCCATTAAGTTCGACAACTTTGAGTTAACAGTCAGCACTGAGCCATAGGCCATTATACATGATACATATGACTGGCTATTGTAGATGCTATTGCTTTGTCCTCTAGAAAAACAAGAGAAAGAGAGAGAGGAAGAGATTAAAATAAGTTGCACTGGCAACTGTGGGTTACGTATGGTTTGCAATGCGCACTCTTTCCTGATTCTTAATGGCCCTCCTCTTGTCTGACACCACAGATGACTAATGAGCTCATATGCAGAACTCGTTCGCATTTGTCTACGTTTGGGCCCATTTTCGAGTCGGCCAAACAACTACATCATATCTCGAAAATTATTCTAAGTGGCCTCGTTAGACTTCTCGGGGCGTACAGGTGGAGCCTACTCCCTTTAAATAGCTTTATAATAACTGATTGAAAACTCTCCCCATAGTGCTACCAGCAGCACCACCACCCCCCCACCAGCTTCGAGTAAGTGCCACTGTCCACTCAATGGAATTCTGTGGATATTATCTAAGCATGATTCGATCTCGTTGTCCGAGAAGTTGCGAAGCCCCATTTTTCGATAGGTCGGTCGTTAGATCACCACCATCTGGGGTAATAGACTCCTCATGCAATAGAGCTCTTAGGCGCAGTATACTTCCGTTAAGGGGAGAGCGAAGCCTTGAGAGGCGGCGTTGGGGTCGAGCAGTGTTCATTAAGTCGATATACCGGGGCATTACCTCAGACCTCGATTAGAAGGCAATGGGCCGAAAAATAAGGGTGCGAATTCCAACAGAGGTAGCAGCGGTAGGAGCAGCAAGCAGAAGCGTGTGTGCCTGTGTCTCCGGGAGGAAGGTGGAAGGTCAATCATGAAAATAGGAAATTATAATCTAGAGCCATAGCGCAATAGAAGCGGCCGGCACGATCGTCACTAGGGACGTGAGTGAAATGATCAATCAGATCATTCGCTGATCGCGCTGTAGAATTCCATAGAGAGAGAGATAGAGAGAGGTGGATCGCACTAAGATTTGCACTGCCTTAAAATCGCAGAGGTTTTCGAAGATAGTCCGAAGGTGGTCCAACCCAATGCGCTGAACCTCTCAAAGGTGGACGAGTGCACTCGACCGCGATCAGTGCTCCCCTCATTTAACGTCGGAATCGGGACAAGATGATGCCGTATTGACCCGACGAACCACGACTCCAATAGGAAGCACGCAATGGGTGACTTATTTCGAACATCCCCGCCCCGTCCGGCACAATTCGTCAAGTATCGCATGAAACGAAAAAGAAACTGCTCGGATCGAGCGCAAAATGTTGACACAGTTTCCAAAAAGGTCTTCGGCCAAAAACAATCCTTATCGGCCGTCTCGTCGAGTGTTCCACGAGTCTGCTGATGTGACGGAAGGACAACAAGAAATCTAGTAAATTTGGCCCCACCTTATTTCTGTCGATATTCTGTTACGTTTAGGTATTGATCGAGGAGGTGATGGTTCGCCATTCCTGGCCATGGTCCACCCGAAAAGATATCCAATAGCAGGCAGGCGATATTATAGGAGAGAGCGCAGAAGTATCTGGCTTTGCCAGGGCCATGTACCGTCATCCAGAATGAAGGGATATAGTAGCTCTGAGCACGCTGAGGACCGGCCAGTCTGGCTAAGTCAGCGAAGACGACAGGAACAGCCAGCCTAGCTAGTATAAGCATAAAAATTTAATTCAATCAGCTACCTGTCGCTGTCAGCAGCTGGAAGAAGAACAGCTTTGTTACAGAAATCACTCGGCCGACCCGAAGCTGTGGCCTGACCGTCAACTGACAGAAAGGTCACCCCCTTGGTACCCCCCCCCCCGGGGGCTCGGTCGCAATCGTGCGGCCACTCTGGAGCAGAACTGCTTGTTCTGTGAGGTTCCCAGCCAAAAGTCAATCTATTCCATTCGGTACAGATCTCGAGTAGTATCATAGATGCCTGGAATGACCGCATACGCGGTGAATATCGCCGCCGAAATAACATGGCAAACCTGTGACAGTGCCCATCGATGCTGGGATAGGGAATTAGTTAGTCTATGATGGCGAATGGTACATTTGGCTGAGAGCATGCAAGCTTGGACCATAAATATTTCGGGACCAGCAGAGGTACATATATGCCGCATCTACATTATGCAGATCTACCTCTGAGCGGTACAAGAGGACTACTGAGTTGAGGTGGCACGTCCCAATCTCTTAAAGAAAAGATAGTTATTCCCTTAAATTAGAGTAATCAAAATTAAAATATGTTACATAGCCTGTCGAACGAGACGACGCACTTCTAATCTTACGGTAACACTTAAGCGAGCCTAGCCTTTAGCGCAGGACGTATTCGGGACATGCTAGCTGAAAATAAACAAATTTAAAGCAAATTGTATTCAAATGTTATTTAATTTCAAATTTTTTTTTTTGTTTAAACTTAAACAAAAAATCTCATGAAAATCTCATTCAACATACTTCGCTATTGAAAATAGTGTGCCGATTCGTACACTTCGTGTACAAAGTGTCCGCTAACTGTATTTCGGCGAAACCGTATCTGAGACGATATGTGGAACTCGCTTAAGTTCATACGTTTTAATTATCCTGTAATAACACACCGGCTACTGGGATGACGTGCAGTGATTAGATATAGGATCTTCCCTCTGCCGAAACATCGAGTCCGAGTATCGAGACACACACACACGCACACACACAAAGAGCGGCGTTGCATAGCGTTACATAGCTAAACGTGGTAAATGAAAGCGCCGGCCGGCGAGCACGCAGCGAACCTCTAAATTTAAGGCTAAATTTAGAGCTGTGCCACTGTTATCGTGGCAGCGCTCGAGTGCCATGTCGAAATATCACGACCAGTGACGGTCAGGACCGGTGCATGGAGATATAATAGCTGGTAAGCCAACCCCCACCCGCGGGCTAAACCCTCCGCCCCCCCCCCCAGACGCCGAGACGAAATAAAACAGCTGTCCGTCCACAAACACTGTCCATCAAGCGAGCTAGCGGCACAATACGATAATGGGGTAATAACAAGAAGCTAAAAATAATGATACATCTCAAATTTCCATACGCTACGCTGCCGAAGGGAGATGTGCTGTTGGCAGATTAAATTATACTCGGACATATACATGTGTATGAGCTGATTATTCGCTATCATCACTATATTCTCGGCCGTCGGCCATTGGACACCCCACAGCGAGAGTCGAATCTACGGGACACAGCTGTTTGCCTAGTGCAGCGGAGCGTCTCGAATGGTGGGTACCTATCGGGTTAGCCGGCGCCCCCCCCGGTAAAAGGCTTTATTTAGCCTCGCTCGCTCGCTAAACGTTTAAGGTCCACCGAGCACTCTGAGAGGTTTGCTTTCAAGCACTCGGGTGTAATACAACGATTTCTTCGGTTCTACTTGTACTCGAGATAGCCTCTTCATCATCCGTGACAATGGACGCGAAGTCAAGCAGCCCGCTCGAATGAGCGGTCATTTAAAGTCGGCGCAAGGCACGTGAAGGTCAGGAAAGTTCAGTTCCGAGCTGCTCTCGTTGAAGCCACCATACCCTCGACGTGCTCTATTTATCAGCAGTCTATGGGCACTCCTCTGCCGTGATGAAACAATGCACTCGAATTGAACGGTCAGACCGGTGGAATTACGGCGACCAGCTGACCACCAACGTCTACACACTGCACACCTATTCTGTATAAAATCCAATCGGGAAAAACCTGTGCTTGATAAATCGCGGCCGTCTGTCGAACGCTGCTGCGTATGCTTGGTTGAATCATCGCGCCGTCATTTAAAGACTGTCAAGGTCGATATGGCAAAGTGATTTCGTGGTTCATTCGAAACATACAATAATTAGGCATTATTTGGGGGGGGGGGTGGATTAGTTAGGGGGACCGGGGCCGACATCGTTCCGAGGAAGGCGATGACATTGCCTCTCTGCCTCTGCACAGCGAGGTCGATATGATTTCCTTCGATATATATATAGTACATATGCAGACGGCTGGCCGCGAAGATCTCGGACACTGCGTACAGCTAAAGCAGTGTTCGTCTCATGGCTCCCACCACTTTGGCCTTCTCTCTACCTCTCTATCTATTCGATCTCTCCATAGAACACTCGCCCACTAGTCAGTAATGGCCACACGTCTATCACTCACCTCGGAGGGACCTTGTTCAATCACTTGCAGAGTGAATAGTTTCATTTAGCCATGGTAAGGCCATCGAGGGCCGTTTTCGCCCTATTATTTGTTCTCACTCACTAGATGTCGCTTCACCTCGTTAATCCTCCGTTGTATCTTCTATTTACGGAATAACATTAGCAGCGAATGCAGGAGGGGATCGCGCAGCGGACAGCGATCCCATGCAAAAGCCGCGCCAGTGGCACCCTGTGTTCTAGCAGAAGGCCGCGCTGTTCAGGACACTGGTTCAGGACACACACTGCTGTGCGGGGATATGGGCATGGGTGTGCGTCTGTGTCGATGCCTCACTGCAGGGCTGTGTTCGCGGGGCCGCAGAGCAACGAGGGCGTTCGGCGTAGGCTGGCGTTCGGGTGGGCCAGACAAGTCACGTCAGATACGGTCGCTCTCGCTCTGTCTGTGCGTAGTCAAGCGACGAAACAGGGTCAGGATAAGCTCACTGCTGCTGCTGCTGCAGCTGCTCGCGTTGATTCAAGTTCGAGCGTTCAAGGGAGACCTGACAGCAGCGCGAGGAGCACAGCTGTCACATGCTCGCCCGCTTTCCAGCGGTGCGAATATGATTACTATCAATACGCGGTAGATAGCCTTTACGACCTGGGCAGTGGAGAGGGACGATGCGGATATCCGAGATGTTGCACTATCTATTACTTGAAGTGGATGCAAAAATAATTGCAACAACAGCAACCTTTCTATCAATTTTCTTGTGCATAATATATATATATATATATATACAAATACATTCTTGCTCTTCTGTTCAACGTAACTACAGTACGAAAACATCTACCCACTATTCGCTAGCGCAAATTGCCCTGGACACCGGAGTGATTCGTCATATGAATCTTCATCCTTGTTGTTTCGTCCCCCTGAAAGCTTCACATATTTTCAAAGTGCGTACCATGTACATTCTGTCACTTTTTCTATATGTCGGCTTGTGTGTCGCTTTCAAAATGTACACCCGCTTTCTAACAAAAAGTCACATTACCTAGAAAGATGGTGGCCATATCAGAGGGCGCCTTGTTATGTCTATTTTGCGGCCTTATGTGCGCCACGCACACAATATATATATATATATATATATATATATACATTTGCTGTATTACAGCCATTTAGACAGTGTGAGTCATAGTAACTAACGCGTTTTTTGTCGGCCTTCTCATAACAACTCTCAAGTAAAAGTTTCTCTCTTTCTTTCTGGCAGCTGCACCATAACGCGCACTAGACTGCTATTATATATTAGAATGAAATGGCTAGGACTGGGTGCCGCGTCGGGCCGGGCCCGAGAGACGACAGAGTGGATCAGTATATCTAGTCTGGTATATGTACTCAGCGCGCTCAGTGGTCACTGGATGAGTGAGTAGAAGTTGGCTGTAGCAGGACATTAAGACGTCGAAGGGGGGTGGGGGTGCTTTTGCTGTCGCCCCATACTCGCTGGTCTCACCCTCTGGTTGGGGGCTAGCTGTCTTTGCTACACCCACTACGAAGTCCGCTGTCGCTGCCACTGCTGCTCGATCCGAACTTCTCATTCACTTCGTGGTGATCCCTTTCGCCGCATGAGCGCTACTAAGCCGTTCGAGTGAGTGTGTGTATGTATGTGTGTGTGTGTGTGGCCGTCGAGCCGATTCGAAAAGAAGGGGCGTCCGAGCTGCCCGTGTGCTCTCCATACACGTACTGCATGTCGGACTGCATCTGGTCTGTGGACGGCCTGCGGCGGCTGTCCCCTCACATGTATAGTATGTGATGCTGGGTGGCCCACGATGATATCTAGATACGGATGCGGCTTCGAAAGGCGGGGGCCGCCGCCGCCCCCGCCTTCTTGCTGACTTCATAACCTCGTAACTCACCAGGGGGGCGGGGGGTTGCTGCTAGAAGAAGGGTTTTCCAGGAGAACTACCGGCGACCGAACGATCGTCGGCTGAGGCGGAAGTATGGTGACGTCGATGAAAGACCGGGAGCAGGCAGGATTGGCAGCAGCAGTCGACGTTGACTGCGGAGTGCTGGTCTGTAATGTACCGATCCACTCACACTATACAGAGCAGCCTTTGCCTGTTCGCAAAGGTTCGTTTGCCCGGGCTCGGGCTGCTAAGGGCGTTGGGGCTCATGGGGGTAAATTAAGACCGAAGGCCGAACATCCGACGGCAGCGGTCTCGAGGCAGAGTCGTACAACGAAAGACCCGGCGGGCGGGCGGGCGGGTGGTCAGGCGCTCGGGCTGGCAAGGAACGATGGGAGCTATGGGAGCGGAAGTCTCTTGCTCCTCTCAGAGAGAGAGAGAGAAGAGCGAGAGAGAGGGATGCTGTTCCCCGAAGAGAGTTGCAATTAATTGGAGCGGCGCGGGCGTTCGGTAGCTGTAACCGCTACGTCGCAACGGCAGTATGACAGCACGGGGCCAGGAGACGGAGGCGGGGGGGGGGGGGTCGCGACGAGGGATCGCCAGTGGCAATAGGGGTACACCAGAGCAGGCCAGTTGGTTGGCGGGGCAGAGGGCCTAACTAAAAGGGCAGCACACTTACTGAAAACGATGGGAGTACAAGATACTGAAGGTGGGGTTAGAGGTGGGATGCGCAGGGTTTCGGAGATCGAACAAACGAAAGGGGCTCCACGAACCGTCCGGAGTCACCGGGGATGTGTAAGGAGCTACAAGGGAGTCTTGGAGGGCGGCTTTGTTGGGGATGGCGGCGCCGGTAGCGGGCTGCTCATGTGGCGAGCACACGCAGACTCTCACAGTAGCGATCCACATCCTGTCGGGCCCCGAACTCCCGCGTTTTCCCCGGCCTTCCCGTTTCTGCTTCGCCTCCTTGCGCGAGTCCCTCGCCCTCACTTCACACAAAAACGTCCGCGAACGAACGTCCCCTGGGACAAGCTGGGAAGGCCGGCTAGAGAAGGCGGGCCACCCGTCGACATTGGACCCTCAGCACTAGTCTCTAGTCGGCCCGTGAACGCTAAGCTGGCCGGCTAACGCACGACCGATTGTGGGTGAATGAAGCCGACTGGAGTTCGGCAGTGCCCTCAGCCAGAGTCTGCAAGAAACACTGACGAAAAGGACGTTGGATGGATACTCACACAGGGGCCTCAGTCTCTCTAGCCGCAAGATCCGCCGTTCTTCCTCCTAAGCCGCTGTTTCTGGTTGTCTGGCCGCGAGACGAGGGGTCTCTGCTGGGCTCTGTACACTATGCGCGAGCCATGGCTGACTGCATTTGTGTACGTGGGTTCGTCCCAGTCTATCTATCCATCTGGCTGTCTGCGTGTACTTCTCTTGTGTGTTTATACACATGCACACAAATGGCTGCAAGCTGGTAAGCACATACATATATATAATAATATCCTGCCGTCCACACAGAGGCATGCGGAAGTGTTGCAAGCAGGCACACAGGCTGCTAAAATGCCAAAAATCTAAGCGATCCTGCTGACTTCCTATCTCGTGTCGTCTTGCTTGTTGTTCGTTAACACTGGCCGTTGATACAATACCAGCTTATTATTGTATAATAGCGCAAGCATTGGTTTGCTACGTTAGTTTGAATGCGGGAAAATAATCAGCGCTCCAACTTCTCGTTCCATAACCGGCCGTCAGCTGTCTTTTCATGGCGGCCTCTATGGCCGGGCACTATTTCTCTCTTTGCTTCGTGACTCCGGATATGATGTTACTTGGGCAAGCGCTATTAGTACTTCGACTATCACCACTGCTATAACAACGATTATACGATCACTCATTAACCCTCGAATATTAATTATGGTTGTGCGACGATGGTTATTATTATATTACTGTATGTTACGAGCAGGAACTGAGGTTTCCACCGAAACACGACATTTTTTCGTATATTGTTCATAGTTCTCTCATTCGTGCGCCCCGTTAGAAGCTGGCTTACGCTCTACTTAGAGTTAAATGCATGTAGATTTTGGCTGGGTCCGGCTCTCGCAGGCGTCAATGCCTTGCGACAGAAAATGCTCACTGGGGGTTTATGGTCATATAGACTGAATGGAACGAGACACGAGAGTGCATCACAGGTTGACAAGGTCCTCTTGTGAAGCTTCCTCAGGCGAGGGCTGAGGAACAAAGATCGTGGTTAAGACGACTGGCTTCAACAGCGACAACCTAAACAGACCAACAAGAATTTGCTAGCAGAGCATGTTCTCTTTGTGTTTGTCGTATAGTTGATATAACTCATGCGTGTGTCGAGGCAGCTTTCTCCTTTCTGTCGTTGTGAAGAGTAACGTCGGCGAGCCAAATTGAACCTTCGCGAGAGGGTTTTCACGTCACTTTATCTCTGTGTTGCTGCGGGCCGCGCTACGGACCGCTTTAGGTCTATTCTTCGGAAGAAAGGCAGAGTAGCAGGAAAGCGATACTCCGTTAACCACTGCCATTTTCGGCACGGGGAGCAGCTATCTGCCGTTGAGCTGAGCTCGGCTGATTGAAGATTGAGTCAGGATGTCAAGTTGCGGCGGCCAGCTTGCCGGGAACCGACAAGGTTCACAGAAAGCCTAAGAGACATGATTTCCGGAAGGGACGTGTCAGTTTGGCAAAAAATTGGCTACATCAGGGATTGAGATGGGGCATTTGAGGACACCGGCCGAGGTGTCTCATATCATGGCTACTGGCCGCGGTGCGAGTGGTCATGAGCGAACGCGCCCGACGACGCTATCTCATTCACATCTCTCATGTGTGGGATGATCTGGGAAAACCCGAACCTTGTCTCCTTGTGGTACCTTGCTGTGCTATTGGCGAGCCTTTTCCGAGAAGCATCCTCACTACCCCTGGCAAATGAACATCCGTTGTACCTAGCGCCACATGCCCACCGGTTGTGCTCTAACCGAACCAGATGACACGTAAGCAAGAATAACCTCGCTTTTTAGGTCGACAGCTGGAAACGCACACCCAGCATGGTAGCCGCCAAACGATCCAACCGAACTATGTATTGTCCACACGATTTCTGCTATCACCATCAGGGTGCCTCGCGCTGCAAGCTGATCGAGTCTCTCCCGCAGCAGCCAGACGAAATGGCAAGCAAAACGAAATCCGAAGCCTTAATCGGAGAGAAGCTGAGGGGTGCAGAGGGGAGAAGAACAAAGCTAGCAGTCGCCTTCTATGGGGTTATCGTCCGTAGAGCAAAGACGGGGGCTGTCTCAGTTTACTAATGATTTTTCTATCTTCGCCCTGTTCTCCACCGCCTTCGCCGTCCTCTTTTGTTCTATTTCGGCTGCTCGGGCCTACATTTGACATCGCGGTACCCCCACAGCGGTCTCCCGCCCCACGGGGTCCCAGCCCCGCCTCCCTGTTAATGGGAAAAGGAAATCGCGTGGCGTGCCTTCACCTCACCCGACGGTACGCACGAAGGTCTTTGGCTCTCTTGTTCACTCGCTCGCTGGGACTGACTGCCGTTGCTTGGCAGGAAGAACACCGTGACAGACGACGGGTGGCTGGACCCCTGACCCTCCGATCCAGCTGCGGATCCAATCGGATGTAGCGGATAGTGGCGCCGAAGACGGCGCGCGGCACTGCCCTGAGGCCGCGCAGCCACTGGGATCGCATCGCAATGACACGCGTGCATTGTCCATAGACCTCGCCTCGATACTTTGCGTTTGTTGTGGTTATTCCAGGCCAGACCCAGATGCCCTAATCGTCCTGTGGAGCGTGAAGGGCACATGTCCGGTCGATGCTGCTGCTGCTACCGGTGCGTATCGTTCTGCCTTTTCTGCCCGATCAAAATCATACGCCCCCTCTCTGCTCTGTGGCCCCATTTCATTTCGGTTCGGTCGTCGGTCCCACGTCGCTCTGCTCCTCGTATTCGTTGTTCCGGCGATCCAGCGGCTAAGACGCTCACGAGCGACTGGTCCTGCTCACGCGATCACTGCGTACGCGATGACGAGCAAGCGCCACAACGAAGGTGGCACGCCAGGATCAAAGCGGCAGCAGCAGCAGCAGCAGCTGCTGCAAGTAGACAGATAGCGAACGCGTTGAAGGAGGACAGAGGAAACAAAAACATTGACGTCTGGGAGAGGAAATAATCTGTAATCAGAAAGGGGAAAAAAAGCATGCCGCAATTTGACGAGCCGGGGTGGCCCGCCTTTTGGCCCGTCAAACACACAGATGGATAGGCAGCTACAGTGCACCGAGAGAAAGTACGAACGAAGATGCACGTGGCCCGCCGAACACTGCATATGGCCCGGTGCGATGGGCAACGATGGTGAGTCAAAATGAAACGGAAGCGAGCCTGGCTTCCGGTGATGCCTGCACTGCCAGCTGCAGCTCGACAGGACGTCCATAGATAAGTGGCGTAAATGGCGGACAACGCAACTTGATCGGAGCACAACACTGACAGCCAGGATGCCTGCCTCAGAGCAATCAGTTCACGGGGGGAGGCGAGTGCTCTGCAAGCGATTTTCTGGCTGGACAGACCGACCATATGGGTTTTGTCATACAACAGCGTACATATATTGACATCGTACACACGAGCTGTTGCCACCCCTTCACTGAAAGCTCATTCCCGACCATTGTATAGCTGTCACGGTAAAGTCCAGTGACAATTCCTCTTGCAGAACTACTATGATACATCGAAGTTTCATACTCACTTTTATGCTATACGACTCTGTTCGTCCACGGGACTGCTAACGGGACAGAGTACGTTGGAACTTATTTCCAGAACGAAAACAAACGCACATACGCATAGAACAAATGAAAGAGCTTAGCACGGCGGTATGCACCACTGAGGCATACCACTACACTGCAAGGGTACGAATATGGCCCACAATTCATTTATCATCCTGTGGTGAGGGTATCGCAATAAAGCATGGCCCTGCATCTCGTTGGGGCCGTCCATACCTGCTCTCAGCAATGAGAAGCATCCAGCTAACGTTGGCGAATATCTGCTCCGTGTTCTCTGTTAACATGGATGTGACACTTGTGTTTACGCTGCCTCTACGCTCTCTCTCTCTCTCTCGCGCTCTATCCTGTACACATTTCCTATGAAGGAGATATATCATATTAACCGTAGCAGTACCTGGTCCGAGCACTCTTCGGATTTCTCGGAACATACCGCTTCACCGTCCGATGTTCGAAACTATCTCTCTCT
The DNA here is from genome assembly GCA_019614645.1 of Stratiolaelaps scimitus. NCBI lineage: Eukaryota > Metazoa > Arthropoda > Arachnida > Mesostigmata > Laelapidae > Stratiolaelaps > Stratiolaelaps scimitus. Next base: position 9,134,561 of record JABWDB010000009.1, on the reverse strand, counting down.
TTCTCTCTCTCTCTGAGTCGCTTTCCGCGCTTCCGCATACAAGGACTAGTGACTGCACAGAGGGCAGCAGCGAATGTGATGAGAGGATGGTTTCCCTGCGGCGTAGCTTCACCACGTTGCTCGCTCCGCTGCTGCTGCTACTGACGATGAGCTCGTCTCTCTCTATCTCGCTCTCTCAACCTCGATTATAGTCTATTCTACGACTACCCTCTGCTGGGAAGATGTCCGGTCGACATCTGCTAACGGAAATGATCTACTCGCCAATCCACTCCGCTCGCGACTGCTGTTCCGTCAGGCGGACGCCATAGTTGTAATAGGATTATTTATGCGAGGTAAGAAAGAACGAACGATCGATCGATCGAACGAACTCACCTACAGATCCCCATTCATTACTGGTTGTTGTATCATCATTAGTATTGTCCCCGCTACCGCCGCCGCCGCCACCGCCACCGCCATAGGCTTTTGTCCCGTGGTATAGGTATTATTACATTGTACATTGGTAGAAGTGTCATTATTATTAATCGTATTGGCTACCTGCTTGTCCAGAATTTTGCCATATTTATATATATATGTACAATTATTCATATAGCTCTCGGTAGGTCAAAGTGAGTTGATGAAGAATGCCGACTTCATAATCAAACGCGCGAACTCAACGCATAGTTGAACATCGAGTGCCATTTGTGCGTATCTGAAGTTGAAGCGACGGAGAGGCCAGCCAGACCGCCATTTCATTCGGCTCGCATTAAGTCTCCTGTCGCAACTCGTCGCTCCATCTGTCATACAAGATTTGCGTTGATTCACAACCGTCAGCCCGCAAGCGTTCGCATGCAAGGAGCGAAATTGGGCTAAAGTAGTATCTTCTGGGAGCGATAACCCAATATGGGTGGGCGACGTTGACTAAGATGGATATCGGCACTGCATCATTACGCACCGTATCATAATAGCGAGCATCAGCACGTACTGTTCAATCATGCGAGCGTTACATAATCGCTGTACATAATCGTATACGGGACTATTGGGCGACGTTTGGCGGGGCTGGCAGTAGCAACAGCAGCTGCATACGCAAGCCATGGAAATCGGCATCAGACAACTGGAATCGCAGCAGAAATCGGCATTACAGCGACATTCAGCTACTGATATAATAGGAGACTGAGTGTGGTTGTACAATGTTCAGTACACAGTCGGGGCATGGTATAGAAACAATATTTCTTATTGTGACGTCAACGAATGGTCGCTGTCTCGATTTCGCCCGCACTCTCCTGCGTCGGCACCGATTCAAGTTGTCGGTTCAGCTTCGCCGTCCCTAACCCGCGACAATATCCACCTCAGTCGCTCGAAGCCTCAGGGCGTCCGGCACCTGCTGCGACCACAAACCAATTCTCGACAACAAGTATATATCACCTGAGGAAACGGCTGACTCAGGCTGACTCTTAGCCAACATTTAACGTCCGCGGCACTGCTTTCGGCATTGCTTCAAGCCAAGTGTCATTATCACAGATATTGCTATTATGTGAGCATGTCCCCCGCGAATTGCGTTGTCGCTGCGGCAGACAGATGCAGCCGGTTGTACTACTGCACGCGTAACAACTAGGCCTTCTCACGTTCACACTTAGCTTCCTACTGGAACAAGCTAATCATTACAATTCGATTATTATCATTATTATTATAACTATGATTATTCATATTCATGTTAATACACGCATTATAGAAAATTGTTCAGCAAACAAGAGCAAATATTGTGGTTATTGTCATTGTTGCTGCTGTTTGTCATCATTGCTATTGTGATATATTTTTCTTGGTGTCGATTTGGTCACACATTATAGGGGTTTTTGATCGAAAATCATCACATTGGTACCATGACGAATATTATAGCGTCTATTTATTGAAGTTATTATTACGACTACTAGTCACCGTGACGATTAGCACGAGTGTCTCCATTTCTCTCCAGATTATGTCTACTGCTCTAACGGACGGTTTGAGGCAAAAAGATAAGCCCCGAATCGTCAGCGCGGCCGCTCGTCGTCATCGAGTCGCTCACGTGAAGAGGATGAATATATAGCACGGGTACCCCCCCCCCCAATCCCTGGAAATAATTCTTAATTATTGTATGTTTGAATAAATACCTGCTGCTTTAAATATATAGCACTGTTTGTGGCTATTTTCCTCCGCTGGGCTGTCACTGAGCTTCTCGGGACATTTTGATTCTAACGGACGACGCATATGTGGACGTGTGGACATATTGACGATGGTGTCCATCCTCTCCGAGTCTAGATCTCCATTCTAGCCATTCGTCATATGATATATTTATCTATTCCAGCAAAAAGACACATACAAAAAAAAAAAACGTTTTTCACAGGGCTTACAGGCAGAAATGACCGCAGAAACGAGATGGGCAATTCCATGGTCCACATCTGGCATTGTACATCCTGTGTGGCTCAGGCATCACCCTTACTATCAGCTGTGTTGCAGCTCGCGGAAAGTGGCCGTTCGTAAAGGGACGAGCTAGACTCTGTATGGGATAGACTGTGCTCAACGGTACGACCCAATTGAACTAGTTAGTTGTTTGCCTGCGGTAATCGCAAGATTAATTAGATCCTACATTTGGTATTCGATCTGTTCAAAATCCTGCCCGGCGCATTGGTACCGAACTAGGACGTAGTGATGTCCTTATTCTCGGGGTCAGAATGAATTAAACAGAATCTGACTGAACGGACAGACAGACACACTTACTCATTTTGTAGCCGAGGCAGAGTAAAGGACGCTTGCATTATGAAGCGATCTTCAACGGGCTTGTCTCTGAGCGCTGAACAACGCTCTGTAAGCAAACGAACCCAAGGCGGACGTTGTCTCGTCGCGTCTGTCCAAAAGAAACGTGTTCAAGGGAATAATCTCCTGTGTCACACAAGCATAAATAAATCCAACTCCTGCACCAAGTTCGTCTAGAAATACAGAACAACAACGGCGATGTGAAGTCACCTTCGTCTGCAATGACACTGCTATAGGCGTGGCAGACGTCATTTGATGTCGGGGCCGGACCCACACACGAAACGAGCTCTACAGTTCAATCTCTCACCGTTTACCACGGGAGAGCACAGCGAGCTAATTAAGCGGACAACAGCTCTCTGCGAGAAGAACCCGTCGCTATTGATGTCGGAACGCATGAGCCGATGGCGACATAGACTTTCTCCAATAACCGTTTTACGTTTTCTGAGAAGTGCACGCATAAATGATATTGGCGAAGAACGACAAACATTTCCGGGGCAACGGCAGGGCTGAGGGTCTTGTTTGTTTCGCTAATACTCGCGCCGCTCAGCTATACGAAGATGCTAGTTGAGAGGCAACAAATATACGCATGTACAATGTACAATGTGTATTGGCTGTGCGTTGTTGCTCGCGAGTCGATTTCCATATGCGAAAGAAGCGGCACTCTACGACATTGTTCGTCGATAATGCGCAGTCTTTTTGAACACTTTCGGGGTGCGACCCTTGGTCTCGGCCAGCATTTGGCGTACACGGAACCGCTATCGCGAATTTCTTCATAAAACGGACGGATCCCAATTAATAAATGCAAATGTACAACGGCGGGTATCGAACCCGTGAGTACGGCTACGTTGTCTCCTCCGGTTGCAAGGCAGGCACACCACTGAATGCACCAGCACACCACCAGCACGCTACCGAGTGCTCGATGTGCGAAGTCTGCTCAGTAAAATCATCACTAGAGGCGGCGATTACGTACTCATCTACCTTCTGTTGTCACCACTTAGAAGCCTGCCATCTCTCTCTCTCTCTCATGTTTGTCCATCGTTATCGAAGTTTGCTTTTTGCTCTCGTGTCTCGGCTATGACTTCTTGTCTATTCTCGTAGCTTGCACTAAAAATGACAAACATTGCGCCAGTGTCGTTGGAGTCGAGTAAGCGTCAACACACGCCAACCAAACAACCTAATCGATCCGGACCAATAATAGGTTTAGGCCATCCCCTGCCGCAAGAGAAGGCTATGATCTCTGGCCAATCATTGGCTAGCAATATATGTTGTCCACCGATTGACGAGCTTTTTTTTGGGACAGGCTCTGCCGATCGGTCCAGCCTCGAGGCACGACAATCTCTTGAAGAGAACGTTAGCCAGACGTTTTAAGGTGTCATCTTTACCTGTCAGGTGGAGCAAGGCTCATTTTTCTGCTCCCCTTGGCGTTCACCTTTGGGTGATAATCTCAACGAAACGGATAGAAATGAGCATTGACACAAATATTATATATATATATATATATATATATATATATATATATATATATATATATATAATAAAATAAATAGCCATTATCAGAGCGCAGAGTGCTTAGAGATCTGTCCGGAATAGTCCACCACCACCACCAAATTACAGTTGTTGTTGTTTGGATGGAGGTGCTGATTACCAGCATGAGAACAGAGTCGGTGAGAACGGTTGCTGTCGTCATTTTACCACGAACTTAAAGGTTAACGCCATCGCTTTTAGCGTTGTGGCGTTCCTTTAATGACGATGATTATTATTATATTATTGTAATATAATTAATATAACCTGCCCGGCCAGCCCTGCAAACGTTTCGGCTCTCCAGTCTAGCAGCAAACACTGATCCCAAAGGCAGAATAAGATGGTGCACGACAAAAGCGGTTAAACAATAAACAAATAAATCATCAATATCCTTCGTCTAATTTTCTGCTGAATATCGGAACAACAATTAATTTCAAATGGGGCGACAAGCGGGTTCAGCAGTACAAATCCAGTCGAGAATTCACAGCGCACAGCATGAAGGGGTCAAGCTCCATAAACGCCGCCACTGTCATTGAACTGCACAGGCCAACATCTATCCAAAGGCAGATGGCGGCTGGGCAGCCAATTTCCAAGATGCGCAACAGAAGCAAGCAGAGCACGGCAGCGGCACTCGACTCGAGCGCACGCGAATCTCAGAGACCCCCCACACGCCCGCCTGGCAACTAACAAAGTGTACCGCGGAAGAGGAATTAGCGCGCACGGCCGAAGGAATCCATGGCGAACCGACAATCGTGACTAAACAGTCCAAACAGAGGATAGCAGACCGCGGGCCAAGTGATCGCGTATACACGAGCTGCTCAATCGAACATCAATAGCTGTGCTGGAGACATGGGCTGATTAGACGACAGATCGCCCACAAGAAGGCGGGGCGGCCGGAAAAAGACATGACTATAATAACGAAGGACAAAACATCAATGAGATAATTATTATATCCAATAGGTTATGTATGTACCAGGGAAATCGTAATAAAGGCACAGAGATATATGTTGGGTTTGTTCGTAAGTCGAAGTTATAGATGAAAATAAGTACAGAAATACAGTGACACTGCTATTTTATAGCAGCAGTACGAGTTGCTAAGGGCGGGGCCGGTGCTGACTATACTGTTTTTTTTTCTCACAGAAGAGTTTTGTGTTGGGTAATCAATGATTTCGTCTAGTACGTCCGAACTTTGCATATTTGCTAACATCGCTCACTATAGCATTGTCGAGGGAAATAGGTGTTTACATTCAAAATCCCCGCTAACATCGCAGCGCCGCCGAAAATGACGTCATGTTCGTCACAGAATGGGTGTATCTTCGTTTTTCTCACATATTGTTCCCACTATGGTGATATCGCCCCCATTGTGTTAAGGACTATTGATGCAATGAGCAAAAATGAGTATAATATTGGAAAATACAATAAAAACCACAATACAACGTCAGGCCTTCTTCATTGGCTGTTAGTAATAATCACAATAATCGTCTAATCGCATTGCACAGCCAATTATCCCTACGTCCTTCCTATCGAGGATGCATCCCGCTGCAGTGAAGCCTTTGCGCAGATTTATTTTTAGCAAACGGCCGACCGCGGAAAGAATAACAACTAGTGAATATGCTACAGATTAGCTGTGTAAAAATCACATATTAGTGCCTGCCCTCGTCGCGCGATAAGGGTGTATTTTTTTATTATTATTATTACTATTATCATCAATATGAACTAAATCAGCATAACTTTATGATAGACTCCACTTTTTCATGCAACTCCAACATTTCAAAAGGGGTCAAATAGAGTGGGTAGTCCGTTAAGCCTAGTGTTTCCTTGGGGCGGCGCTGTGTTTGACAGATGCGTTGCTTCAACGACCGCCGAGCCGGCCACACCCACGGACTGACACTTACTCGGCAGCTCACGGAGCTCATGTGAAGTGAGCCCAGTCAGTCAGCCTGAGGACACTCAAGTTCACTTGGGAAGAGAGGGGGATAGAAAGCCTTTAACGGCAGAGAAATCCGTAGCGTTCAGGGGTTTGAAATTTTGAAAGGAAAACAAGGGCCAGCTTCGGGGTTTGGGGCGTTCATTGCCAAATGGCACTGTCCCCCCCAAATGTCCTGACACACATGACAGGATACTACCCTCTGTGCATACACACATGATCCACACATATATAGGCAATGCATGTCTTCGTACTTATACAGTGAACGCATGTCGCCGCGGATCAGGGCGTTTGCAGCTCCTCATCGTTTTGCGGATGCTCGCGCCGCACAAAGCGAATGCGTCTGAGTTTACGACGGACGGACGAACGAACGATACGGGTTTCGTCGGGGGCTTGCACCGCACCTGCTTGTTCGCCTTCCTGCTGTTGTCGTCGGGTGTCACGCACCGAGGAACCCGACGAGCGTAGGGTGGACAAGTATAATACGAAGGAAGAAATGTCACCAGTGTATACGACAGGAACTGCATGTTTTGATGAGGCTGTCAAGGCGGCAGGGTAGAACGCCGAGATGCCGAGACATCGTCGACGACGACGATGACAACGACAACGGCGATAACAGACGGGGAGGGATGCTACTGCTGTGGTTACCCTGTCCACGCTACTGGCCTCCGGCTTGCGCGACGAGCATAAGCGATCCAGCCGGTCAGCCAGCCAGAAAGCCGGGGTCACACATCCACCCACAACAGGAGCTTGGCTGGCTGCTTGGGGGCCGGGAGGCCTAGCACAGGGCTTTTTCTGCTGCAGTGGCGGTAGCAGCCGTGATGTGGTGGCAAGCATCCACACCTCGGCTGTCGCCTGTTGACTGTCACAGTCGCACAGCGCCGGGAGGCGGATGAGCGTGCGGAGACGTGCGGTGCTACAGCCCGCTATATATAATATATGTATAGCTTTTATGAGGTTTTCGACGTCGTCAGGGACAGACAGCAATCGGCTGCGGTAACCGCCGCTGCGGAGCAGAATTTACTTACTGGCCGATTGATTCGGTATCGACGATTGATCATATTGCCTCGAGGTATCTGCGCTGAAGTGGCTGCGTAGCTTAAAATCATACGGACACGAGCAACCACGACACTGAGACAGCCGAGGGCGCGCGAGGAGGCTGGCAAGGATCAAGCATGGGAATGTTAAAACAATCGAATGAAATCAGGTGCCTCCGTCCGATATCTTATGCTGCTAGGAAAGTCGCTTCGGAATACCACCATTGTCTACAGAAGCCTCCGGCCGTTGAACCCAACCAACGTGGTGAGGCTTAGCTGAACTTTGCCTAGAAGCTGAACGGGGAGCAAACTGTGGTAGGCCGGAGAGAAAGAGAGAGAGAGATCAGGTGGAGCAGTGTGCATGTAAGATTGATTGCGAAACATATTTGCCTTTTAATTGAATGTTTTAGCGGTGACGAGAAGATTGTCATCATATGACGACAGCTTCGTTCGTTTTTGATTGAGTGCACCTCGAAATCAGCCAAACTCATTAACGGTCAGTGACGTGGCAGTCGCTTTGTCCTTAAGCCATTTTAGCTATAGGTGCAGCGAGTCTACACTTTACTTATTACATTGTCCAGTATATATATATATAATACGCCTCATATGAGGAAATCAAAGCCAAACGCTAAATAGATAACGGCTCCCTTCCTATTTCAACAATACCAATTGGACACTGATCAAAGAGTAAGTTTGGAGGTGGTGCTACCCTGCTAAACGCTGTCTGTATGCTCCACAGCTGCGACGCCGTCGAGAAGGAGAGACATAGAGGGGGCACAGAGGAAGCATTCACTACCAACGATTATTATCACCAACACCTACTCTACTTTGGTGAGATGGGGACGCGCAATGTTCGTCCTAGATAAATACCATGACCACGTTGATCATGGAGATGGGTCTCCGGTGCGCTAATTACAAGAAGGCCATTCTTTGAACTACGTTCACACAAGACAATTGCAAAATTTTGTTGCACTTTAAGTCAAGACTTGGGTAGACGGCCCAGCTAGGTACCAGCATTCGAGAGCAGCTGACAATAACCATTCAGGACAAACTTCGTTCACGACCAGGCAGTGGGCAGGACCACAGCGGTGGAAAGTTTTTACTCAGGCCGGCTAGTTGGCTAGTGGCCATTAGATTCAATCGACTGTGGCCGAGATGGACACGAGCCATTGCTAGCAATCGCTCTGCAGTGCCGAACGCATGCGAAACCAATACCGCCGTGCGCAAGATGCTTCGTTCGCTCCTCTACGAAGCTACGCGATGAAAGTCTACGAGGCCCGTGGACCGCTCTGGACGCCAGCAGGCGGCTTTGAGTCGGACCAACACAGACTCAGAATGTCTGAATGAACGGGAATGGACCTTTGCCGGTACGCCGACATTTCGACAGAATCCGAGGATCTACCATCTCTCAGGCGTATCTGTAAAAGTCGGCGTGTATATGCGCATGCTCCAAAAAGACATTTCTTTTTGGCCAACAGAACACGATACTTCCTCGCAATATATAGCCTAGCAGGGAACATGCACATCATGCATCGGCTATGTGCTACGCTCTGTTGGCGAGACATCGAACGGTTACATTGTTGCTATCAAACGCGAGCAGTTGTTGTGGGCGGGCGGGCTGGCTAGACAGGTCGCGAAGGGGCGCAGTCCATTGAACTATGGGATAACGCCAAGTTCAACGGAGAGCTACTGCTGCCGCTGCTGCACACATAGCGGTGGCCCTGTACTGCCGCTCCTGTTCCACCAGCCGTTACGCGAGTCACGGAGGCGTAGTCGGCCCCGCTTCCCTTGCTGTCGCTGTGAAGACTGTTGCAAAGGGCTGTTAAATCTGCTACTTTTATCCAACACGCGAAGGCCTTGAGGGAGCCGGGTTTGCTGGCGGGCCGCTTTCGCATATAACGCCTACAGAGGCCTTCTATCGAGAGATTACGATGACGTCATGGGTTCCTGTGTCGCCGGTGCGAAGCAAACCATAGGCTAAGGAGGATGCTATACCTCGCCCTTGATTGAGCTTGATTTCACTGAACAAGCTGTACACAGCCTGCGTTTATAGCGTGGGAGAAAAATAAGTGTGTCGTTTCTATCACCAATATCATTTTTTACATGAATTCTCCTTGCCGTTAACTCAACACCATATTATTTTTTTTGCGGTGATCGACAAAAGAGACGTTCCATTTAGATAATGACAGGATTCATTTTAGGAAAAATAGAAAAAAAAATAGCAGCCGTATCGCGACATTTCCAACCGATTATGCCGGGGGTTGGTAGAGAGTTTTAGATTAAGTTGCTTAGACAATAATGGAGTTAACAATTAAAGAAAAAAGAATATTTTCATGCATCGGGCATGTCCTTGGACGGTACGTCAGTGATAGCAGGACTGATCCAAGGGACAGGAAGAATAGGGGGCTATGAGATATATATGCTCGTGTGTACACTTCGATGTCGAGTTCTGTTTTCGTCTATCCTGCGTTTCACGTCGGTCTGCCAATACTCTGAAAGATAACACGGACAGCAAATATCAAGCAAACCCGTGTACGTGTTTAAGTGTTTATGGCCAAAGGACAGGGGGATTCGCAACAGGCACACTAAGTGGTAAATGTCGCTCGCGTTCTAATGAGAGAAGCAATAAACGAACACAAATGGAAGATATTTATTATTTATATATTTTTTGGCTTGCTGGCCCGTCTCATCAAAGTTTCTCACGCCACAACACTCCCACAGTGCCTCCAGGCAGGCTCAACCCGACAACGGTTGTCTCGTACTTGTCGCCCATTGTCGAATGCCATCAACGGCCACATGGTACCTGAACAGGCCAAAGCTGCAAGGCCTGCAACAACGTCTAACCGTATGCTCATTGTGTCCAAGTTCACGCCGTTCCCGTAGGTATCCTGACCTGGGAGCGTCGGTTCGCGCGTCGACAAACGCTCACCGGACCACTCGAGCCGCTCGGGATGAAAGGGCCCAGGTGGCTGGATCGACGGCGGGACGCACTATTGTACTTGGCTGCTTTTTCCAGACTTTGATTAATTAATTATGAATGCGTTCCTTTCTCCATGCTATTTAGAAACGGGCACCACTGCTGTGGGTGTGACATCGTTTCGCGTGATAGTGTGACAGCGTTGAATGGCCGGCTGAATGGCCCAATGCGCTCCAGCTGACGGTATAGGTAAAGACAATGTTGTGATCCTGTGACCGAATAGTACAATGGCGCCATCGAATGAACGTATGGACGGTCGAATGCATGGCGAATGATCCCGTTCGGAAGTGCTGTATTGTTTGCCACTTTGTTCTTTTTGAAATCTGAAGTATATGGCGGAAACTTGGCAGCAGCTGGCACCTTACTACTGCTTTTGCGGTGTCTGATGATAGCTGTTTAGGCGACGTGTGTCGTTGTTTCAGTGGTTCACCCTATTTATTGTCCATCGATGCGAAGACAGTTGGTGTCGATCGTTGATGAGTTATATACAAAACATCTCTATATTGTAAAAAAAAAAGACAATTAAAAGAGCAATCAACAAGACGACGATTTTCAAAATGGGAGAACAAAATTGCTATTTCCAATGCTTCCGGAATCGCATTACCAGGTGTCTTATTGCGGTTCGAATCCCACAGAACACACACACACACATGGTTGAAGTGCCTCGAAAGGATAAAAAATAAAAATACCTGCAGGGTCAAAAAATAATATATATATATATATATACATATGTACATAAAAATAAGCCCAGTTCAGTGCAAGCACTGCCACTCTGATGCACTAACCCAAGCTGACGCAGCTAGCCATAGTATTATTATATAATAGCAGCACACGCGGGCGAGGCGAATTCTGGTTTGACGGTTGAATGCTCCCGTTCGGGAAGTGAACCTTCACGGCTCAGTTCCGGTGGTCTGCGAGACCCTACCGACAACAATTACTGCTCGCGCTGTTCTGTCTGTTGTTCGTTCTTGATGTTGTTGTTATTGTTGCTGCTGTAGTTGTTATTGTTGTTGCTATCGACGAATAGTGTTTGTGTACTTGAACGGAGCGGGTACCGCCGTCAATAACGCCAGCCGTTGCTGTGTCCATACGCTTTGTTGTTCGAAGGGATCCGGTTCATAGTGTGCGACGTCGTTCGAATGTTTTGAGACTATTCCCACTGAATATTCGCTGCCGAATACGAATTGTTCAGCTGACGAATTTGTACAGTATGCCCAGACACGCATGCTACAAGCACTATCCTTGACAGATGGCACAAGCGTGTGTATCTTTGTCGCTTCAAATGTGGCGAGCTGAAAACTCTCCACTTTGATGCATTGTTATCTAAATTTATCCCTTCAGCGACATTCAGGGACATATCGTGTTTAATAATCAGCGTCATGTCAATTTTCTAGAATACTGTGAGCCGACAGAGATACTCCGTTGGGGGGCAAGATAGGCAAGAATAAGGTGGAAACAAGCCGTTTGCCATGGGACAGTTTCTTCGCGGATTGTATTACAATACACACACACACACACATACACACACGCTATATCGCTCCTGTGCCGACGTGCTGTGATTCGTTCAAACTGCGAGTCGAATTTCAAGGGTACCACCTCACGTTCGTCTTTAGTGTCGAGTTGCCCTCGGACGCCACGCTGCTCAATGTCCTAGCCGCGTTGGACTTCTCGTAAATATCATAGCAGCGGAAGGACAAGGAGTAAACATTTCGGACGTTTCGAATCCGCACACTGTCGTTCCTAATGCTTATTGTTGTTTTGTTTTTTTGATTTTCGAAAAAAAATATATAGACCCAACCCGGACACATCGCATCCAGGTGAGTCAGATGAGTCCGTGCTGAGCTGTCGTTTCAATTCAGCCGCTAACGTTTTACTCGCGCGCGAATCTAGCCAATCTATCGGAACGAGGAGATGATAACGTCACACAACAAAATTGTCCTTAGCTACTGAGATTTTTTCCCTTTATGACAGTCGTTAGCTTAGCGCGTTTAGGTGTCAGTAAACGTCTACGCGCGGAGGCAGCTCAATAGCGCAATAAAATTTGATGATAGTCTATTCATTTTGTTCGGGCCTTCCTGCCGGCAACGTTTCACTTCGCGGATGCAATCATAGATCAGAACTAATTATACACATCTGATATGCTACATCTCTGTTAATGCACTTTTTTTTTTAACTAAAATAAACAATTCTCTCTATCTCTCTCTCTCTCTCTATATATATATATATATATGTGTGTTTGTATATATGTATGCATCAATCGCTGTTTCGTCAAACTGCTGAGCCAGCGGGTGCGCTGTCAGCGAAAGATTGTGGTCAGCAAGGATATGATAGATGAATCTTGCTCTTATCAGAAATACTGTCTCTAGCCTTGCTGAGGCCCAGTTTATGTTGTTCTGTTCGTGGCTTGACTTCGAGACGGATTTCCTCACCTTATCGGTCTTCATGTCTGTACTATTATGTACAACCCACACTATGAGAGAGGTCGGAACGCGCGCCGAGCGTTTTGGTCCGTCTAGTGCAATATTTTGCCGGTATATTGGCGAAGTTGTCAAGGCGCGACTGATTGAGGGCTATCGCGGCCCCGAAGTGGCGTCCGCAATGTCAAGGCCGCAGTTGATCACGACGAACGGACGATCGTCAAACGATAGACAACGATGTGCTAAGGCTATGGGAGTTGTCCCGTTTCGACACATTTCGTGTTCGAGCGATTTTGCAGCCAACAATGCCTCATTGTAGAAAATGGGTATAAAAATGATGACATTCGAACGCATATATAGATATAGATCGATAGATACGTCTTCTACTGGCATTGTAGTGGACTGTTGTCTATGTTGAAGTTTTCAAGGTTTATACATGGCAAATCGTAACTCATAATCGTAGCTTATAAGTAAATGAATTCCGAGCTCCAGCCGTAACGCTCAGGTGTGTCCACTCCCGGCGTCGTCAGAGTCAGAGCCAATGGTATCACAAACACCAGTCATACCTGAACCAGTTAACTACAGCGAATTAAACTGAGTAACCGTTTTAGCCAGGTACGTACAAATGAATTAATTGACGAGGAATTGACGATCTTACTTCTCGCAACATTCTTCTACCCTTGGAAGCATTGCACAAACCATCACCGGTCAACACGCCAGCGACCGCGGCCAAACAGTGTAGTGCAGCATCCGGTTATCTCTTATATTGTATATGTCCCGGTTATTTATAGCGAAGCCACTTTTACTTCAGCGCCGATAGCAAATTACGAAAGCGGTAATAGCCGGCATTTTAATTCAGCGACAGCGATGTACCTCATATATACAGTCGTCGCATTTACCAGAACATTGATCTGCCCGGCATAGATTTCGCCAACCAACACTGCTGCTGCCGCTGCGGCTGTTATCGTTGCCGCTAGCGTTGTACTCTCGTTGAATAGAGAAAACTTCGGGAAGATTGCGAAATCCCTCTGGTAGCCCTCTGTCCGCAGTCTTTCTGCCAGTGAGGCTGCTGCGGCTGCCACATTGAAACGAAGCCAATTGTCGAAGCTGGCGATGCGAGCACCGCTCTTGAGCGACCCCATCTGAATAGAAAGCCAAGCCTCTCTCTCCCGGGATGAGCACCTACATTTCACTGAATGACGTACACATCATCACTATACAGCAGCATGCACACTGTGATCTACTGAATACTTACATTCGCAGTGACCGGCCTCGAGCGTTAGAAGACGATACTGTTTTCTGCGGTTGAGAAATATCGCTCCAGCAGTGATGGAAGTAGTAATCCTTAGCGAGATCTCTCTCTCTCGAGAGAGACAGAGAGGAATATACAGAATGGCTGCAGAACGAATGGGAATTTGGCCCGGGATGATCGCCTCCTGCTCAATCGTTGAGTGGTGTTGTCATCTCGTGTACTCCAAGGGCACCGATCGATCTGCAGCAGCAGCAGCAGAACACGCGAACGTCTAACTAAATCGTAATTTCGACGTATCATACGTTAAAAATGATAATTGTAAGTGCCATTTGATGGCAGTGCGCACGAGGATCACCAATGGCCAATGAGCTATCAACTTTGACGCGGTGTCCCACTCGATTGACACTTTACCTCGAGCTGGCCGAAGGTATATCACAGGCGATCGAGGACGGCCGAACGATCAGCCACCAAATCAGAATCCGTGGGGATTCATCGTCGACTCGCGCAGCGAAGCGATCCACACAGCGCATCAACAGGATCGGCTCCGATTATTATATAGTGTACTCTGATCGCGCAGAGACGTGCGCGTCGACTCTCTCGTCGTTCTTCAGCAAGCGCGAATGGATCTCGCATGTCACCATCGCTCGGGGCAGAAACCACCACCACCACCACCTCCTCCTCTGCGCGAGGGGCGCCACTTGGTGCGGCGCGCGCTGCTACGCGACTACTACAGTAAAAGTCGCACCAGCCAGCAGCACCAGCCAGCAGCACCAGCCAGCAGCACCAGCAGCAGCTTGCTGTAGGATGGTTTGAAGCGCGCGAGACCATCCAGTGGTAATCCACCCCAGAGCAGCAGCAGCAGCCAGCGACCACCGAAGAGGAACGAACGTTCCGAGCGACTTGTTGTTATCGTTGTGGCGTTTCGCCTGGCCGTTTCTGGCAGGCTGAGTTGCACTCGCCTCCGGTGCTGCTGCGGCTGCTGTTGCTGCTGGTGGCCGCAATAGGGAAAGAACGAAGTATCTGTGCCCTGTTACTGTACACTACATTCTCGTTGTGTGTGTCGCAGAAAGACAAAACGACCGAAGGAAAGCATAGTCAGCGAGTCAGTCAGTCGTTCGTTGGTCCGCTGAAGTATTACTATTATTATTATTATGGTAGTGAGTCACAGTGAAGCGGGCTACACCACTGACGTGAACTGGCGGAGATGGCCACCGAATAGAATCGCTAATGAGGGCGACTAGCGAATTGCCAGCCGTTTGTGAGGAGGAGCACACGCGTTCGAGATGACCAACGAATGAAATGGCTGAGAGTGGCAGATGTTGTGGAACGACACGTAGTCGAGAAATGGTGTAAATTTCGCCATTGCGAACACGCACCGGCTGATTTGGACGACGGGCCTGGTCAGCTCTGGCTTTGCTGGGCTCGTCGAGCCAGCTCGGAGCCACAGCAGCAGCACCAGCAGAAACAGCCGCTACCAGCAGAGTTCAACCTGCGCCCGGTGTTTGTCCGTAGGCAACGTGAGGAAGTGGTGGCATTTCATTTTGCCTAGTGGCTCTGTACCACCATCTTTATCGTCACAGCTGGTGCTGGTACTGCTGCACGATTTTGGCAATTTTGAGGCAATTTCACGTGAGCAGGTCAAAAAACGACGATACGTCCATTTCACTGTTGCTGCTGTAGCCCGTCGACCCTGGAGCTTGTGCGAATGCTGCTTCTCTTTCTATCTCGTAATGTTGCTGCTGCTACTGCTGGCCATAGTGGACTCCTTGCGTTTCTCTCAGCGACTCCACTCGCGAACGGTGATGCTGTCAATGTTTCTGGTGGACGCGGTGGCTGCCGGTGACCATAGAGCCGATGGCATAGTAATCACACCACAGAGCCATTCGACGCCGATGTGGCCGGTTGACGCGGCTCTTCGCGACCTTGATGTCAAGGCAGCGCTCACCCCAGTGCTCAAGCGCAGCCGTCGCAGACTGGCAGCCGCTGGATGGAAAGGGGATCACATCACCACAACACACAAACACCACGGTGATGATGGAGATGGCGCTGCTGCTGCTGCTGTTCGCTAACGTTGAGCGATGGCCGTTTCAACGGTGGCGAGCGATACCCAGTACCACTCAGCCGACATCAGCGACTGGAGCAGTAACCGCTCAATAGTGGTCCCGGCCAATACTGTTAGTTGCTTCGGGTTTGGTGTGGGTCGATGAAAAACTGTCGTGTTCCTGTGCTCCGGCGGCGGCTGTCAGACCAAAACAGAAATACTAATAATAATAATAATATGGCAACAGAGCAGGGTGCATATGCCACCAGCAGCAGCAGTCATTGTCGTATTGACAGTCACAGCGTGCGATGAAAAGTCGCCGCCACTGGCTCCGTAACGAAATTACCGCCAGCCAGGAAAGCGATCTGCTTCGCTGGCTGAGACTGGTCCATCACCACGAGTCGACGGCGGCGGGCGGTTGCTCGATCGGACGCTGCTGATCCCGCAACCTGAGAGGCTACAACTGCAGCCGGAATGGAACGGAATCGAATCGAATGGAAGAGAATGAAATGAATGCGAGATGGTGAACGTTGGCCAGACGTTGAACTGCCGCTGCTGCTAACGGGTGGTCGGTCAGTGACGAGTGATGCTGGCTATTATATTGCAAGCATCGTCTGCGCGAAATTTGTGTGTCTTAGAAGCGACTTTCTATAGCGATTCAGTGCATTTGATATATTCTCGAATAGACCGGCGAATTTGTCTGTCTCGGCGTCCGTCATCATGGCTGGCTGGCTGGCTGTCAACAACAACAACATCAGCGACATCGTAAGCTACGGCCATAGCATGACGCATTGCCGGGTGTCTGTGTCTGTGTGTGGGTGTATGTGGTCTGCAGTTAGGAGGGAGCACTCACAAATGGAGGACGCCAACAGATGCATAGATGGACAGTACTCTAAATCAAATCGAGTTAACGGATGTTCGCGTAGAGAATGCGTTTTCCTTCTCATGACACGTTCGCCCCTTTGACGGGGCCGCCTAAGCAAATGATTAAGGTCCTAATGAGGTCGTATTATGAAGTGACAATTCACTATGTTCTAATGTACTCGTCCATCAAGCCCGAAACAATGGAGCGCTGTTGTCTATTGATGTATTCACAGCTCCGCACGCTGCCGCGTTACGTCCCACCGTTTATAGACGATCGTGAGAACTATGACTAATGGGAACGAGTATATTAGCCGCCCGCGACTGGGGGAGGCGGACCATCGAACGAACACGAGGACAAAGGAGCGGTGCCTGGAAAAATCAGCAATAATTTTTCGAACAATAATAATGAAATGAAGGAATGATATTTGACCATGGTTTTAGTTAGGTCAGCCATAATATACTATTATATTACACGAAGAACATTCATTGGTAGACCTGGCCGGACTGGACTAGCAGACGACCTTGGTATGCCTCTTGAATCGATGGAGCAACCATAGTCACACGGGCTTAAATCAGGAGAATGGGGAGGGGGGTGATGCCATCGCTCAATCTTGTTGGCCTTAAGCCAGGACGTAATTTCATGGCTGCCATGCCAATTATCCATGAGTCCCTTCAATAACTCGAGATATCGAGCCGAGTCTATTTTTTCTGTTGGGCAAAAATCTCGTAATAGCAAAATCCATTGAAATGCGTGTCAAGTACTACCATTTCTTTAAGCTCGAATTTATTTGGTACTGCGACCGCCATTACCTGTTCACCTGGTCGTAGCCACTGTTTCACTTGATCTATTTTGCATTTTTTTTCTGTATCCAATACACTCTGGTAAAATATTTGTCTATCTCTCTCCAACCCGACCTTTCACTAAATTGTGATGTGATTCTCTTCTAAATACGGGTTGGCGCGGGGCGTGTTCAAAGAAACCCCAACAATGGCAACAATCTCTCACATTAGCGCGCACCCACGCCTTGTGGCCTTCCGCATGTTACTGCTCAATGGACACGGTGCAGCTTATGAGAGCAGATTAAGGCCCCCGACTCGCGTTTCCGCCCCGAAGAAACATCTTATCCCATAATCCGCAACTGGACCCTTCCGCAACTGACAAGGCCTTTCGGCCACTTGTTTAACACGAACAGCGTGTGTGCGATGCAGCCAGCAGGTGCAAATCAGACATTCTACTTTTACAATACTTTGGATGGATCTACGGGGGTTAACTAAAACTCGTATTTATAGACGCTACGCCCCATTTTCTTAATATATACGACGAAGGGTCTACTACAAGCTAGGTACATCAGTATGGACTTGGTACACTCGGGCAAGTACTCTTATTATCTAGCGCGCAGTACGGTAGAGCGTATTCGCCGAAGGTATCTGGGCTGCTGATGTCTGTTTGGGTTCACGATGCTGGGGTGTTTTGAAATATCGAAACGCCCATTCTAGTGTTTCGAATTGTAACCGAAATTCTATCTATTGCCTTATTCGGAGTGTCTACATTTGAGTTATGCAAACATCGATAGATCGGCTAATTATCAATTTATTGCATATGGGGTGTAGTGGTTAACCTACGATTTTATTATATTACACCGACGATTACATTCGCCTTACATGAAATTCATCTATTTCTGAACTACTTTTGCCAACGTTCACCATATTCGTTTATTTGTATCAGTACTTGTCATTTCCTTAAAAAAAAGCATCCAAAAACCTTCCATTCAGCTAACAATGATTTGCCAGGCGTTGTCTCGATACTGACATCTGTCACACCGACTCACATGCACAAAATAACGAAACAGAAAACGAGCCATATTAATGATGGCGTCGAAGTTCGTCTCCCAACAATATCAGCACACCCTACAAAGATCTACAGAGTACGACATGTCCTCGTTGTCCCTATCCGTCAATCGGCTCTCAGATTGTAACCGCAACAACGTTTATGGTAAGATTAACTGCCGTTATTGTTACACACAAACGCAAAACATACAGCTTGCTAATTGTTTGCTATCGTATGTCTCATGCGGATTCAACAATGAGCGTCGAGTTATTAGGCGTCTGACCATATCGCTTACAATCTCACCATCGCTTGATTACGTTGTCTGCTGCCTCGTTTCGAATTCGGGCCTCATCGGGTCTTCTCTCTGTCTCGCTGACGGCGGACAGCGGCACCGTCATCTCTGCTTCCGTCCCTGACAGAGCGAAATCCTACTTGCATACAGCACTCTACAAAAAGTAACTCGGCCAGCCAACCGTCTCGCTGGTCTCAATGGCCATGCTGCTTTCCGCCCCATGTGCGGGCACACATTGTGTCTCTGTTTCTGATGGAGCGACTGTGCATCAGATTCGTCGTCGTTGTCGTCATCCTGCCGGTCGTTGGCACCATCCTCCCGTTGTTCCGTTGCGTTTGTGTATATTTGCTCTCTCGATCTCTCTTTCTATAGCTATCTATCCAACTCTCTTGTTGGTTCGCGCGGTGTCTCTGTGCCTCCGCCGTCTGCTGCTCCTGCTGGAAAAAGGCTTAAGAATCTAGGAAAAGAAGGCCGAAGCCGTCTGGCTGGCTCAGCTTTCAGGAAGGAGGAGGCTCTAAAAAGACGCGCATCCTGCGAGGACCGGGAACGCGACCCACCCAGGGAAATAGATTCGGAACGGATGGCTGGCTGGCTTGCGCATTCTCTCTCTTCTGCCAGGAAGCCAACACAGTCGGGACCTACTTTCCAATGCAAGCAGAGAGTGAGAGATATCCCTAGACAGACGTTTGGCTGGCTACGGCGCGCGGGCAGAAGGTTCTTCGGACCCACGCATGCTCGGACACTCTGACTACACCCACAGACAGCGGGGCCCACACAGCCAGTCTGTCAGGCGATGGTGCAACCTCGTTCCTCGTTGGTCCTTCCAGGCCAAGGCTCGTCCAGGCAGCGACGAGGGACGAGCGTAACGCAAAGGCAACATCGAAAAGGACGAGCTGCAGGCCGCGCTACCCCCCGAGAACGAATCGAGGAACGACAACGAACAAATCAGAATGTTCAGCTTCTCCAATGTGCAGCAGTACCACTAGCGACGGCGTCGGCGGCTGCCTTGTGCACCCGCACCGGATGTTGCTCTCCGTACGATAGCTGTTACTACAGTGGCTGATGCATGCAACCGTATGTCTATGGCTGTCTTCGTAAAATGGAGGTGGCGAGAGACGGCGCGATACAACGTCTCTCAGGTGGTTGTGCTGGTCGGTTGTGAGGAACATACTGTTCGCCTTTGCGACTCAAGCGTCGAGGCGGCCCGGTCGACCGCCCGTCGAAGACGAGCTCGGCCAAAAGAACAGAGTCAGTGACAAGAAACATAGTACCTACTATGCCGACTCCCTCCTTCGCTGGTCCCCTGCGCCATGAGCCCGCATCCGCGTTCCTACCTCATGTGCGCGTTGCAATGGGGAAATGGCGCCAGCTACATAGAGGCAGATGGCCAAGGCCAATCGAGCAGACAGCGATGGTAGTCGAATGGTTGGACCCGCCTGCGTCGCCTCCTCCCGTTTGATAGGCAGCCAAAGGCAGCCATCGATGGGATAGCGGAAGTGGACGCAGAGGCGGACGAGGAGGCAGCGATGATGACGGCGACCTGAACAGAGAGAAATGAAAGTGTAAGGAAAAATTTGCCAGCTTGTTCGTTTTTTTCTCGATCTGCTTTTATTGCGCGACGATTGTCGCGACAGATAAACATGTGTGCGAGGCGTACGAGGATCTGTTGGTTCTACCTGGAGTGTGTTGGTGGCGCTGGTGGTAGGGGGGCTTCCCAGGGACGTACGCCTGTCACGCTGCGCGGTGTATCTGCGGTCCGCTGCTTCCGACCGAAGTGTTGTATATAGACTGGCACAGCTACGCGCGGTCGCAATGCAAACGGGAAGGAGCTGTCGTATCTAATGCGAAGCACACACTCATGTGGGTGGATGACCTTAAACACGGATGGGGAATGCGGAAAACGAGAGCTGGCGGGACACCGCGCTGACACCTAACTAACGATGTTAATAGGTGTTCAGCAGGTTCGAGCCCCTCTGCGCGATGACATATAAGAGAGCTTAAGCACTGTAAAATTGCAGCTCCTTTAATAAACCAATAAATCTTCCTTACCTTTACAAGGTCAACGACTTTACTTTGCAGGAGATCGCGCACACGCATGCTGGGCCATCGTTCATGTAGATATTGATAGAAGGAATCGAAGTATCTGCAGACATTCGAATAGAGAAACAAGAAGCATGAGTATATCTAGTACGCGTCACCTGTAGTTTCAGTGTTTTTATGGTGAATTGTCCAATTGCGGTTTCTACGGGGTGCACTGAAGCGGATTCTACTGGAAAATAGCTAGTAGCTCGCTAGCAGTCAAACGGATACAAAGGGGACTCCCATGACTGTCTTAATTTTTACAATTTCTTCGTTTTATTTTTGCCAACTGTGTTTAATCAATCAATGGCCTCAATTGTTGCCGACATTGACGTATCCATTTTTTACAGGACAAGAAAGAATCGACACTTGAGTAAACTTGATCCCGACTCTTAGAATAGAGGTTTCCACATAGTTTCCTGTCATTGAGTCCTCCAATGGCTGGCCGCCACAATTGCTTTTACGATGTGAGCCTAATATTGTCGTCCACAGAGATAGTGACGTCGAAACTAAGGATTTTTAATGAGGTTATTTGAGTTTCGTATTTATCTGACCTCATGGAGTTCTCCCCGAGCCTCTGGGTGCATTTTCCTCTTACGAAAATAGGTTGAGTATTGTTGGCCATAATTTCCATGGCGATATATGTTGACAACCATTGCAATGTAGGAGCCACTCGATCTCTCAACAGCTAACACAAGAGATTTTCAGCCATATTTTTGGTTTTCTGAAAATATGATTACTTATCTCAACGAAACGTCCGCGTAACAGTTTGATGCGCACTTGTGTTATTACATTGCAAATAGCTCGCATAAGAGCAGAAGACATTCGCGAGCTAATATATCGCAGTTGCGCTTGCACGTCACGCAGACACACGATTACAATGTAAGTGATACCGAGAGATAGAGATACAGAGAGAGAGAGAGAGAGAGAGAGAGAGAGAGAGAGAGAGAGAGAGAGAGACTATAAGCAACAGTGTTCATATGTCTGACGATCAGCCAGCAATGAGTTTAGGTTGGCAGCGAGCAATATTCGCGCACGTCGCCGAAAGACGAAGTTGAACGGAAGGTTTGCATGTATATTATACCTATAATAGCAGGTGGGGCGGGGGGGAATGGGAATCGCTGCTCTCGAAATAGGAACGGCTTGCCGAATAGTTCGCTACACAACGTCGCAGTGGTAGCGGCTAGCTACTTGCTCCGTGGCCGTCGCCCGTTGGCAAGCTCAATCTCTGCGTTCGGTTAGTTGGCCAGCCGGCGTTACTGCCCCGTCCCCGTGTTCCCGGCTAAACACGCCCAGACACACCGGTACATCTATACGCACACAAATATATGGAGAGCAAGCAAACTTTGTATGGACCGCCTTTTCTGGTCTAGTTGGCCGAACCGCTGATTCTCTGCAGGCAGACCGGCATGTTGGGTCACCGGGCGACAAGGAGCAGTCGACTGCCTCGAGGCGGCATTTCCCTTGCTGGCTTGGCCGACGGCTGAAAAGAGCACACTCTCGTCCAACTCTCGATGAGAGCCAAATGTCAGTCTATCTTCCAATCAGTCTATGTATATGTCAACCGGCTTGCCTACCTATCCGCGGGACAGGACAACTCGGTACGAGAACGCACCCAGGCCAACGAGTTGGGGTTGGCAAGGCTCACTTCGGCCGTCCGTTCGTGTCGATTTGTGGCTCTACCCTCTACTACTCTTGCCGGCTCCACTTCGCTCGCTGGACTCCTCTTGTCTATTCTCGGCGCTCGCCCGCGCGCCTCCGAACGTCCCAGCTCAGATGCGAGCGACGTTCGTTTGTTCGGCTCAATTTGCGGCAGCTATATTGAGCTGGAAATGTAGCGTTTTCTAGAAAGTTTTCCTGTTCGCCGTCGACCGCCGTCCCCGTCCGGCCCCCGGCGGACTTTCGTCTGTCACGACACCGTCTCCGGTGACTTTGTTGCTTATTGAAAGCACAGAAGAGGACGGGCTAGCCCGCTGAGAATGTGAGAAACAGAGATAGATCGAAAGATAGATAGATGCAGAGTTTGGAGACAACGACAACAACAACAGCAACAGCAACGACAACGACAACAACAGCAACAACAAGAAAAGACCGCGCATTTGTGAAGCTTGTTCTACACTCTCCGAAAGTTGTTATGCGGCGTCGTGCGCTCTAAGCCCTCCCGAAGGATTGTTATTGATAGGATAAGAATAACGTTCACAGACATCGACGTGTCCGCTTTCCCGACACTCTGTTGTTGCCGTTGTTGGGAACGCAGCGGGGACTATGCCGCCAGGAATAGGATAGTCCCAACGACAAATGTAGAAAAGGAAAGCAACGTAATCTGTCGTAGATCAAGTGCCTGCATAGATATATACAGTGTGGAGAGATGGTGTTTGTGATGATGATGATCTAGCTGACCAATAAGTGAGGTGGAACCGTTACGTCCTGTCTACTGAATAGCGCGTGCTGCTTCGACATGTGCTCGAAGTGACAGCTGGTCTCGTGCATAGACTTTTTATTATTATTATTAATGTAATGTCCCAATGCCATCATGATCGTCGTAGCTCTTATCAGCCGCGGTTGAGAGGGGACCGATTGGGTCGACTGTGCCCCCGTACGAACTGGGGGTCTAGAACGACTCTGTGTATATGACGTTAATGCAGATTGAATACAAAGTGGCAGGGCCGTCTTTCGGCTTCGCATTGCGCAAGTTGGCAAAGAGCAGCAGTATGACAACTAGTCGTACTTTGATCCGACATCTCTCGTAGTTATGCCATATGAAAGAGTGCCAGTGCCAATATCAAGCGGGAGGTGGTCGGGGCCAGCCAATAAAAACAACGTCGTATCTCTAGTTCTATGATAAGCCAACCATATTCATTAGTCGATCAGTAGTTTCGAATCGTCGAATTCGAACCCCCCGCCCTTCAACCTTTAATGTGAGACACGCAATCGCACAAAATGCACCGCATTCTTTTTTTTGAGAAGAGGAAATGTCTTCCCTAGAGTCGGCACGCTTGGCACTACTTCGATCTCCAGGGAAGGTGTGTACTGCTCTGTCTAGTGTTCTATATCCGGGTGCCTTAGGCTCCTATGACTACTCTGGCTTCCATGTTGGGGTCCAGCTCGGAAACGCTCGGCCACCTAATCCCCGGCCCGTAGCGGGAATGCGCGGGGAGAGGCTGGTGAAGGAGGAGGCCCCCGTGACAGGCCGGCCAATCTAGCCAAGAGGTACCGGCTGCCCGGTCCACCTATCGCCGGCCCTCCTGAGCGGGAATCTGTATCTATAATAGCTAACGATGAATCGGGCCTCCGAAACCCCCGGAGAAGGGCTTCCACCTGCGTCTTTCTGATCTTAGCCATGTAGGTCTCGAACTGCCCGTGGCCCGTCAGTACCTGCGTCGCCTCATACGTGAGCTCGACCATGTTGCACTCTAACCACATCCTGAGGTTTGGTATCAGACTTTTGGGGCAACGCCCCCTCGTCACTCCCGGAGTAACCTGCAACCACTTTCGTTGCCAGGCGTCGAGGGTAGCCCTCCGGGCCATGGTAGGATCAAGATTCCCAGCCGGGAGTCTGAGGCCTCTTTCAGTAGCTAGCAGATCCCACGGTAAGATTCTGACTAGGGCCAGGAGAACATAGGTCGGCACAGTCCGATAAGCCCGGCTCACCCTGATTGCCAGCGTCCGTTGGGCCGATCTCAGCATCTCCCTATTCTTCGCCGTACGGAGCGCCAGGTCCGCTCATACTTGTGAACCGTAAAGGGCCATAGACTCAGCTACCGATGCCAGCAGTCGACTCTTCTCCTCCGACACTCCCCTCACCCTAGGCATCAGGCGCTCCAGGTTCAGGGATACACGCTGTGCCTTGGCTGTGGCGTACCTGATGTGCGCTAGGCCGCTCAGCCTGAGGTCAAGAATGACCCCGAGGTATTTCGCCTCCCGCCTGATTTCTATAGGGTGACCGTCGAGCAGGAGGTTGATCCCCCGTGTCCTCTTCCTGCCTGTTAGGTGCACTGTCTCTGCTTTAGCAGGTGCAAGCTGGAGATGGTGGGAATCCATCCACTGTACCACCCTACGTAAGGCTTCATTGGCCGTGCCCTCTAGGGTGTCCTCCGTTCTCGCCGTGACCATCACTGCCAGATCATCCGCGTAGGCGAGGAGCTCAGCGCCCTTCGGCATATCGGTTTGCAGATCCGCGTCATAGGCAAGGTTCCAGAGTGGGCCCCTGAATCGAGCCCTGGGAGATGTCGGCAGTAACTTCGTGCTCCAGGGCCCCTGAGACCAGACCTCGTCCTCCCAGGTACGAGACAGAATCCGTCAGATCCCGTCGGATACTCGCTTTCGCTCCAGCGCCCTCATGATCACTTTCCAGTTAACCGAGTTAAACGCATTTTTTAACGTCCAGTAGGATGAAGAGAACGAATCCCCGCAGGTTTTCCCAGATTCCTCCCTGGCTCGCCGTATGACTCGACGTAGGGTGTCCAGGGTGGACAGTCCTTTCCGAAGGCCGTACTGCGCGCCCGACGGCGCCTCCTTCTCTTCGATTTCAGCGGATGCACCCGCAGTCTATCTGCCCAGAAATGCACACAACTCAATTGTGGAATCCCACACAGCCAGCTAACTAGTGTCAACACTATGGCGAACAGAAGGGACACGACCGTTTGGGCTCAGATCCTGCCAGAAGACCTTTCTAATCCTTTATCATCTTTCTTCATCTGCGGATTCTTGTTACCAGACATGAAATCGATAAATCAATCGATAAATGGCCCCGACAGATCATCATAGTAATGCCTAAACGTAAACGGCTGAGGCCTTTCATATGACATAGGGAACAAAAGCTGAGCGTCAGCTCAAGAAAAAAGTGCTACACTACAACGAAATACGGCCGCACGGTTCTGCATGACGCGCCCTACAAAGCTCGCCAACATGCGTACATTTCCACCTGCGTTATATATATTATATATATATATATATGCAGCTGTGAAGTCTCGACGTGTTGCTGCCGTGTAGCGGCCGGAAATTAATCAAAACCGACGCAAGAATGCAATACGCCCTTGTTTGCAATCTTGTGCGGTCGTGAGTTTTTATTCTAAATTTTCCTCGAGCATTGGCTGGAGGCGTCCGGGACGGGCCCGGCCACGCGCACTGCGTTTCTTTAACGCGCACTGGCGACGCCGCCCCTGAAGTGGCTTCAACGCGAACGAACCGCAGCTCGGTGAACCAACCCAGACCCGACGCAGTGAACAGCGTTGCAGTAGCGCCACGGAGACTGAAGCGGTCCTCACACAAAAGCGGGAACGCACTCTCGCCTCTCAAATTAGCGGGCGCTGTTCTCAGCCACGCACGCACGTAGACAACGCTCGCTCAAACAGCACACCCGAAGTAAGTAAGTAAGCTGTCGCGAGCATGGCGTGCTTCCTGCCCGCCGTCCCGAGGGCCTCCACTAGGGCTTTCTGTGAGGCTCGGCTTTCCAGCCAAGCCGCCCAATTTTCCGTGCCATACCGACTTCTCCTCGTCGGCACTTCCAGCGGAGGAACCAGCAATACTGCCGACAGTGCTTGCTAGCTGGGGGGCTAGCAGGCTGGTTGGGTGGGTGGGTTTCTGGCTGATGTCGGTGACGGCAGCGGTCGCTTCTGCTTCGAGCGTTAGAGGTCCGTCCGTGAGGGACCTCCCTTACTCCTCCAGGCGGTCGCTCGCTGCCTCGCCCGCTCGCTCGGCTTCCTCCGAATCGCGGAACAAGTCTAGCGTGATCGGCGCCACGCGATCGTTCTGTGTAGCCGCCGACGCCGCCCCGCCTCATTCGCTGGTTGGACGACCGAAGGGTTAGAGAAAGAGAGAGAGACAGAGGATGGAGAGCGAGCTGGCGAGTCTAGTCACCGGAACCTTCGCCACAAGCTAAAGCCTCGCCACGCTATGCCATCCCATCAGCCCATCACTATCAGCAGTAGCAGCTGTGAAAGCTCTGTAGCTGGACGATCAACGGACGACATAACGGACTCAAAATTTGCAAATCTTGCTGAGGTTGGCGGGCGAAAGAAAGGGTCACGTGAAGATCGAGATGCGCATGAAGATCGACCTAGACCCGGGAACGCTAGGGGCGAAAACATCGCGGCCTATCGGATGCTGGCGACCGTTGTCTGCTGATGGCTGTATATGAGTACTGGAGAATCGGGGCACTGCCACCTAGTGGCGGGACCCTAACGTAGGTATTATAATTATATATTCTTATTGGAGGGAAAAACACAGGATGAATTGACGATTGAGAGAACCCGTCCGCGCTAGACAGTGCAGAGTGAAGCGACGAGAAATGTAACGGACATTGTGGGCTCTGTCGAAACGACAGACATTTTCGGTGCAAGTGGCAAACCCTGCCTACCCTGAGCGAACTCGTTGCGGTTCACATTCAATCGAATTACGAGGCCAACACTTAGCAGTTACGTTGTTGTACGTGTGTATATCAGCAGTGGCAATTTTTGCGAGTTCTAGGTACCTACTCGGAAAGAGGTACAATGTACAGTTTTGCAGCCGGCCTCATTATGCGCGTCCACGAGGTGGCAGCACGGGCTGACAAGCATTCACGTCTCGCTCCTCTACGGGTGGCAAAGGACTGGCGTTCGACTTATCTCGACCAGCGTTGATAGCCCTTAGAGGCGTGTTTAAGGGGATTTAGGGTCATTTCGGCGTTGTAAAAGATCTGCGCCGCAATGCTGAGCGAAGTGAGGGGGAAGCATTCGTCTGGCAAGGCCTTGGGTTGCTTGGGTCGGTTGGTAGCTCTCTCGCTGATGAGAGGCACGCCCGGAGATGTGAATCACCGGGTGAACTGCTCGGCCACGATTCTCGACCGAAAGCGACAATGCAGGCTTCGAAATGTTCGCTCTCGTTTGGATGCCTTTCGTTCGTACGCTCATGCAACGCGTCGCACACAGGCAGCCGTCAGGAATCGTCCAGGCCAGCAGTTTGTGCCCATCGAGCAAACATGGGTAAGAGGTTGCCGGATATAGGGGTGGTAGAATTTTTCCATGAGCCTCCTCTGTTAGCTTCCCGCCCAGTGTACTTGCGCGCTGTTAGTACAGCGCTCATTGTATTGTAACATGGACGACTTGGGGGGGAGGGATATTCGTTTTGTTAATGCTGCTGCTGCTGCCAATAATAATTGGATATCACAAACCCTGCATGAGAATATGACAGCCCGAGGGGCCGGCCAACGGAGCACAGTGAGTTCTTGTCGGCATCGTGTCATTTACTGGATGAAGAGCGAACTGAAGTCAAGTACATCATGAGAACGTGAAGGTGGCCACATGGTAGAATCGAAGAAAAGTGTAGTAGGCCTGGTAAGGCTTGCTATACTCTTCTTCGATCTTGCCCCTCCAATGGCTGTACTGCTGAATGGAATAGAGCTTGTAGGTGAGAAGTTTAGTATCGTGAACGTCCGATAAGTGCTTCGGCGGACACATCTCGGATGCCTAAATTACCGCTGGCACGTGATGATATCTCAGGTTTCAAGTATTACGTACAATTGGTTCAGCTATCTCCACCGTCTCTAGATAAAAATATGTCTGAAGTAATCCTTTGACAGTCCCGGTCAGTGCCCCAAGTCAAAATCGGTTCTGGGTTTAGTCACGAATCTGACACTACCAGGCAAATACCTTAGTGTGAGGCCTGGTGTCGATGCAGGATTTAGCTTTAACCTCTTAAAAAAATGTATCTGGCGTTTTTCTATTTGCAACTCAAGGAGTGAATCCCGCCACTCACTCCTGCATCATTATCATTATTTGTTTGTTGCAAGGCTTCCCTCCACAAGGGTATAGGCCTAGACCGTGGACCATTGCGCATACATTACCAATATCATTGTATGGCAGGATTTTAAAAAAAAATCAATTTTTATCATTACCGCACCCATCTTAGCGTTTCTCTGGATTTGTCGCCTCGTCGTCCTCTCGAGCCTGTTTTGAGCCGTCCACTAGAGGAGGGCCAGCCAGCCAGCTAACGAGCTTTTTCTAGCTCGTCTGAGTCCGTTCATTCCGTTCGTCTTCTGCGGCCAACCGAAGCTCTCTGGCGAAAGTTTCCCGCTATCTGAGAAGACCTCCTTCCTTTGGCTGGGAACTTGCGCAGCCTCGCCTGCATCATTGCCTCTGCAGTGGTGGCTGTACGAACGACCGGTTAGTGCCTCCCGCGGCCGTTCCTCTAGCGGATTCACTCTACACCCTTGCCTCCATCCTCCTCCGTTCTCTGCCCCAGAGGCCAGTACCCTAGGACGACCATGAAGCAGAACGACGGCAGTGCAGAACGAAATGTACACATATACTCAACCCTTTGCCTAAATCACCCAGAGGAGGCGCGTCCTCTCCGCTCACCAACTACCCATAGAAATACACGGCTGGCCGAACGGAACACGGAGGTAGGGCGTACTGCTATCACAGATTACCAACAGTCCGTCGTCAGAGCACACTCCTCGAATAGGACTACGAACTAGCAAGACCATGGCGACGAGCAGGAGAGGGAATAGAGAAATGGAGAGAGCAGGACTCGCTCGATAAAGATGAAGAATAAGGACTGGTACGACCAGCACCACCGAGCCGCGCTCCCGACCCCATTGACGCCGGGTGACGCCAGCGGAGAACAATATACAGTAGAGGCAAAATAGAAACCTATTCTCGCATCGTGGCAGCGTCTCTCCACGTTGCTCTCTCGCTCCGTTCTGTGTCCTTGCGAAAGAGACGCACAAGGGAATCGAGATTATCTAAGCTAAGCTGTAGCGGTAACTCTCCATACGGGGTTTCCCGAAGGTGTGCAAATGGGAAAAAAATTCAGCAGCGCCAAATTCTGTCTCTGGTTGCCGGATGTGTTCGGTCGCTTGGCCCCGGCGACGTCGCCAAAGAAGGCCTCGCTGGAAGAGCGATTTGATGATGGCCCCGAAGCATACGGAAAATAATAGCGTGGGGAGGAGGTATGGGACCAAGTGCTCCGTACAGATAGCTCTTGCCTTTGCAGAAGCAGAAGGGCGGTTGAGACAGAAGACCAGAGGCTCGGGACGTTTCCGACAAATCGGTGAGGTCTATGCTAGTATAATAAAGCGACGAGGGAGAGAGCCACCGTGCGCGCGAGCGTCGCACGGAAGTTCTACGAGAGCCTTTTCCTCCATCACCCGTCGCAAGAGCCTTGTGGAAAACCTGCGGTGGTTCGAGCCGTGTAAGCTACGCATATAATAGGAAGTGTAGACGTGCGGGAAGTGGAGACGATGATAGGTAAAGAGAGGAGAACAGTGGTGGCGACGACGGCGGCGGCGCGTGAGGGAGGGGGGTGGAGGATACGATGTTAGGCTTTAAAACTTTACTTTCTATACTCAACACATCAGGCAATGTCGCGCGAGCAGTACCGGCAGAAGCAGCAGCCTTGCCGTGTCCTACGAAATCCGCCTGGAGCGACTAGGACGTCACTCTTCTTTCGTTTCACCCACTCTTCTTTCGATGAGCCTTCGGAAGTTCAAAAGCCCTATCCGCGTGCTTTGTCTCTTTATCTCTCTCTCTCTCTATATATATATATAGATATACATATATATATTTTTTCCTCTGATACTATAATATTATATATTGGGAAATCCAGCACGTGACGATCAAAGGGAGGGAGGGAGGAATTGAGAGAGATGTTGAGGTCGAAATGTACGTTCTACTCAGGGCTTCATTCTGTTCCGTACTGGTGCTGTAGATGGTGGAATTCCGTCGGCACCTACTTGCAACGGTTAGCACAACTTGACCCTTCGGGGGTGAGGTTCGTGCGATATGCTATATTCGATAGGAAGCGGTGGCCAAGCGGTCTCTTGGACCTGGTCTAGCATTTGCGCCTCCTCCTCTACCCTTGCAACTTGCAGTCCATGCTGCGACAATGCCAACAGCTGGTGGGGCTCGCCTTCGTTCTTTCAAGCGATCATCACCTTCCTGCGACCGCGCACCGTGTTCGTTTAGAAGGACAGGTAACATTCGTGTTCCACTGTATTGTTCTATTGGGTTTGGTACCCCATATCGTTCCTCCCCGACTTCTGTGGGTGCTTTGGATGCTTCCAGAGGCTACTCGCTGCCCCATCAGTTTGTCTCTATCTAGCCGCCTATTTGCCTCTCAGGAGCTGCCTAGCCACGGTTGGATGGACGAAACGGCACAAGCGAGTGCACCCGCAGCAGCAGTAGAGCCAGCTTCGGAAAGAAAGCAGCTATGTGAATTGCCGTGACTGCGACCAATTTGGCCTTCGCACTACGCACCATGAACCACGACATCGGCGGACACCGGCGGACGCCGGCAAGGGCCCAGGAGCGAGGGTGCGCAGTCCACCAACGGTCCTTACAACTCTGAAGAGGAATACGGATCTGTCCTTTGCATGGGCTCGGCTAGTAACTGTCGCCATGCGAAGCATTCGACCGAAAGAAGAGGGATAGCGAATGAGGGGATGAAGGGAATCTAACGGCGGTCTTGGGAGACGAACCTGCAACGAAGGGCATTGCTATTCGACCAAGGCACCTACATTCACACTATATATCATTAGCTCTCGCCGTACACAAATGCGCCCTCGTCCCTTCCTATCTATGATGTAAAACCGAAGTGTACATGTCCCGTACAAGGAATGACGATCTCCGCCCGTCACATGTACAGGTACATGACTTGGGTACGTTAGAGAGCAGTTTGAACCTGCAGCGGGTTCGTGATGTTATCGAGAGAGACCGATGTCGTCCGCAGTTTATTCTTAAGTTAGTGGTTGAGGGACTAGCAACGAAGAAACGTTTAACAACAGATACATTTCCCCCATGTTTCTCGTTCTAGAATATGATCATTCTACGTTTGGTTGTGGTCGAGAGGACTCTCAGGAATCATCGACGCTTCGGTTGCACGGGTCACCAGATGACGTTTTTCTATGGCACATACTGACATTTGATAAGTGCAGAGTAAAGAGACGCACACCCGCACGCTGTGTCGGATTGGATGCTCAGAAGGAAGCTCGGAGCTAGACATTCAACACGACAAGCGGCAGAGCTAACGGCGAGAGCTAGTGCCACAAGTACTTTTCGCTCTGGGTTATCCAGGTGATCGCGTGATTAAATAGAACCATTGGTTTAACCATCGGTGGTAGAAAGGCCAGTCCTGTGTTGGCAGCCTTTGGCACAAGCACTAATTTTCGAGAGAACATCTGTGCCTAGGTAGATAAACAGAAACCGACTTTTTCTTGCATCTGCACGACCCATGCTTATTTACATGAACCCAATTCGTCATTGTACAGTAGACTCGTGTGTGTCATGAAACATTTTTGTTTGAATTCTATTAAGCTTTCAAAGGGAGAACTGGCAGTGCCAACACTCATAATAAATGGATGATGGCCTTTAGATGAACAAAAAAATAACTGGAGCGAACGCAGACGAGAGACAGAGAGAGCGTTGTGATAATGTCAGTTAAGAACTAAGGGCAATATTTACTCTCGTTGAATTCTAGGGTTGCATTAATGTTTGCAAATGAATGTGCACATAATAACACCAGCACAACGGTCGAATCCAAACCCCCATTACATCCCTGATCTGATATTATAAAGACATACAATGCTGATTTTATGGGCAAAGTAGTTGCTGTCATTTTTTCATAGCTAACCCGATTGGGTCTTAGTACTATGGCCTCAGGGCAGAGCGATTTTGCGCCAGTTCGAGCTTCCGTTACAAGCAGTGTGTTGCCTCCGCCACGACCCTATGGACGCAACGTCATATAAAGGGCATATATCGGATGTAGCTTTCTCTCTGTCAGATAGCAATCGGCATGCTGGCTGTCCGGCTAGGTCGAGTGACATAACTCGATTTCGCCAGATGCCAATTATGCACACGCCAATTTCCGCCACTGCGTTGACGTTCGAAAGGATTGGGCATAACCCAGTTCCAGCTCTCGGTTCTCTTCTAGTGGACCGTCTCGTTCTCAGAGGAAAATTGGAGGGAGCTGGCATACGCACAAACACTCCCTATTTCTCTCTCTCTCTCTAACTCCCTCTGTCCACCTAGCCTGATCTCTCTCGCAGAGGGGAGCGGCCCTCATCACGGTTTGTCCGCATGTGTACGTGTGTGTGTCCTGACTTCCGACAGGGGCAGGACGGGCAGAACTGGCTCGTGGGCCCTCTCAGTCCTCTTTGCTACTGGATGGTCACGCGAGATCAAGTCCCGATAAGCAAGACGATTTCCAGAGGACACCAGCACCACCGCTCGCTTCTGAGTGACAACGAAGCTGATAGAAAAGGGATAGCAGATGCGCAAAGGCGTTTCGAGGGGACTATACGTTCTGATACTAACTAACTGTAAAGGGAGCAATGCACTGCGCGGATCCTTCAACGGATCCTGAACCGTCGGTGTGCACTATTAGCTATGGCTGGCTGGCCATGGGTGGCCCTTTGGGTGGAGACGACCGGTGTTCGTGCGGTATTTCAGCACAACCTGCGACCAGCTATCCGCTGCGGCTATTTGCTCCTCAGCGAAGGTTCGATGGGGCTCGGGATTGTCTAATGTGGGGGGTTACTGTTGTATTAAAAGCTCTCTTAAGGCGTTCCCTTCTTCACCCCCGGTCGTGCTTATAACCATCCACTTATTATGTCCCGTGGCTCTAACATTTCCATGGTTAAAAACGGTACGGAATAAGAAATTCAAATTTACTCGTTTACGATTCCGGAGGACCTGGTTTTATGCTGCATACTAGCTAAAAACGCTTCAAAACATTTTTGAAGGGTGCACTGCTCGTGCCCAGATAACTGACCTACTTGAGTCGAGCTCGGTATACTCCGAGTGACACTTACGATTTGCTGAATAAACTAAGTTAGTCCCAAAAAAATTGCAAGTCTGCATTATATGTGGACGAACCAGTTTGCATTATGGCGTCATGGCCGCGCTCAGGTGTGGAGTGCACTGTGTCTACCGCTGCGTCAAAGTGAGCGTCAGTCAACGTAATGATTTTAAATAGTTTCCGAAATCGATACTTATATCATTCGATTAGGCTTCTAGATACCTACCGTTAAATATAGAATAACATTTTATATATATATACAATACAATACAATACAAATACACCTTTATTAACCAAAAGGGGGTGGTACAAAGATTATTAAAGAAATTACATAAATTGGTAGAGCGAAGTGAATTTTTTACAATTGTGGTAATGGCAGATGTCCACTTCCTGAGTCTCGTAGGAGACGTGCGACTCTCCAGGAGAACAAATTATTTAGCTTTTCGGTGCGCGCTACTGACGCAGTGCGCACTGTACGTCCACTGCGCAGCGGGTTTGGACGAAATTCGACGAAATGTTTGACAGAACTATTTGGTCTTAGTCGCTGAAACAAGCGTAGGTCCGCAGTATCTAATATGGTCATTAGGGAGGGAAGCTTCACCACTTCCTTCGGAACATCACAACGCAGACTGACTCTTCGGATGAACTTCGATTGCACCCTTTCAAGCGCTAGGATATGTTTTTTGAGATAGGGCCTCCAAACGGGAGAGCAGTAAAGAAATTTTGGAATGACAAGGCTCTTATAGAGCGCAAGATAGAAATCGACATTTTTGATAATAAAACATCTAAAATATATGATATATTTTAGTTCTATAAAATACAGGGTCACACAAATGACATTTCCCTTGGCATATATTCTAACTAGCTAACTCAGGCATATACAACAAAGTATAATCACACTCAGTTATCAAGTCTCAAGTAGTAGTCCTTGGCTCTATCGTACATTTTGGCTAGATCCCTAGAATTTCTAATAGAACAGGGCAAGGTTATTCCAAGCGGCTGCTATGGCTTCTTGCTGCGTGAATACTGTTCTTCCCGTTGGAAATTCTAGATCGCGAGACCTGTCGCGTCTAAGATTTCCATTAAATGGGGCTAATGGAGAATTTCGATTCATCCATTCCTTTTGACGTTGAGGTGCTTCTCATTAGACTTGAAAGACGAGGTTTGTGATACCACCAACGAGAATACTCTCCCCTTCGACCTCAACCCAATCAATTTATCGCGCTACATATATATATATATATACTGATGCACGAATAGACGATGGCGAACTCGGTGTATTCGCGCAAGTCGAAGCGCAATCCTCAGTAGCACGATCGACGCACAAAAATATGTATGTACGCATTTTGAAGTCAGCGGACAATCACTAAGATCTCATCGGGAACCAACCACGACGGGGAAATCCGCTTTACGGTGCCGCTAATGTTAGTCAATTTCACGTTGTGCGACCTCTCTGCGAACGCCTCTCCTCCTTCGCAGTTCTCATCTTCTATCCCATGCATCAGGATGTCTATTAAATACGCCTTTTTATTCAAAGGGATATGTTATTTGACGGGGCCCAAAACCCGCGCTCTTTCATATATATATATCATAATACATCTCGGATAGTCCCACCCATCCCGTGCACTTGACTAATGAGCTGCGTATTCTCTTGATCCGCCTGAGGGAACAATACCCAGGGGCACATTCGATCTCTTGAGCATTGCTCCGAACACGGATCGGACGAAACGCCGCAAAGTGAACGCTTCAGTTTTCAATCACTATTGGTCGATCCGGCGTATTTGGATGAAGGGCGGTCCCATCGCCGGAAGCGATCACCTGCGTATCTCCCTATATATGCTATTGGAAGAGAAATAGAAAGAGAGAGAGAGGGGGAGAGAGAAATAGGGGCGGTAGTGTTGAGGGCAAAAAGCGGTAGTTGACGGGAAAAACGCCCAAATGGAAAGCGCCAGAGGAAATACACCACCACATAGGAGAACGATTAATGGCTAACATTTTCTGTTTTCTCGGGTTCGTGACATTGTCCAGTTCGACTATGCTATTTATATGGGGACAAGATAGCTGGATACGAGTGTGTGCTTCTCCTCTGTGAACAGGATGGAAGGGGACGTTGGACACCTATGACTCTACAATGGCGGGCTCCTTGTTTCTATCTGTATCGATTGTGAGCGAAATCTCGAATCGTCAACTCGCACTTGACACTACACACACCACCCCGATATGGCCATTTTGTATTACTCATCGTTTCCGTATCTCACGAATGGGTGCGTTATCATTCTGCCATAGGATTTTCCTACCACATATCCTATCACATACTGCCATTACAATATACACATATTGTTGAGACAGGATTCGGATGGCAGCCTGATCTGCCCATAACCTCAGCAACAATCGTAGGTCTCGTGTACAATTGTCGGTCTCACTCTTCTTCACTACACCACCAGTCACTTATACTGGAGCCGCATTTACACCGACCCGAACGTCCCAGCAAGAACACTGAAAACTCCAACATTCAAAGTGCAACATGCACACATTATCTCGTTGTCCCTGGGCGACCTGTCTCAATCGCCTATTGCCGCAATGCTTTTATGTTGTTTTCCCCAGCAAATTGTAGCTTCACTAGCTCCAGGAATCTTCTTCTACTCAGCCGACAGACCCGACATGGCTTGTATAGCGTTTGCCGCCGTCGCCAATCGCTTAGCTACCACCTCAGCGATTTTCTCATTTGATGCTATTACGTTGTTACCTACGACGAGGAGCAGCGGCTTTTTCTTCTTGTCCCTTTTCGCCGGGTTACTCCGGATAATGATAGAGCCCCGACCGGTGGCTTTGTGAGCGCTGTGTCCAAGCACGGTGCATGTAGCACGAAGCACGGCGGCCAGCCGGAAGCGATACGGACAACCCAAACGAGTTCCTTTTCTTCTTGTATCAGCGCTAATGCGTCTGCAGAGCCTGTATTATTATTATTATTATTATTGCATTAATAGAGTACTAATTATTATACTTACACTCGTTAGCCCCACCCGCTCTATCCAGCTTGCAGCAATATAAATATATATAATATATATATATATATATATACATGCCGTATACAGAAGTGCTGGTTCCCCACAGCTCCCAGTCGGATTTAATGGTAGCGTGCCCCGATGAACTCTTCGTCTCTCGTCGCTTGACTGACGCTTGAATGACAGACGACTTCGGTGACAAGGACGTTGTTCTGCCTGACGCAGGCTGCGCCAACTCTGCCCTTGCGCCGCTCAAGGAAACTTTCTCGGAGCCGGAGTCAATTAAAAAGCGATCCAATCATAGCGTAGCCGCCGCCACCGCCGTGACAGGAGAGATGATAGGAGTGCTATTGAAGTATGGCTGCCCAGCTAGGTTAGCCTGACAGCCTACTTGGCTCCTTCTTACCGATGGTGTCGACCTCGAACTGAAGACTCGCGCGTTTTTCGATAACGGAATAGAGAGCCAAGACGGAGACACGCAATACGCACGATGGAACAGCAAACAGCGTTGGATGTCGTTGCGAAATCATATTGATGGCATAGTCTAGAATGGCTGAGGTGCAGAGGAAATCACTGCGGCGTGACAGAGCATGTAGTTGTATGATACCCTCCTCGTGGTTGTCCTACCCATACTCGAACACCAAACGTGTATATCGCGTTACTTTAATTCTCGTTAGTTCAGCGGACACGAGTCCCAGGCGACGATTATTCGGGAGATGTATCTAAATATTAGATATGTACAATAAAAAAAAGCCTTGTTCTTCTATATATATATATACATAGTTATTCGTTGTCAAAGGACGCCTCCTTAGCAACTCGTATTGAAAGTCTCTGTCTCTCCCTCTCTATATGAGTAATGGGAAAACTCACAGTAATCTGATAACGCAGATCATTTTGACACGTGGCCCCCCGACTACGTAGAACGGATACTGAGAACCTGATTAGCTACGTAGGAGATGCGACTCGATCGGATTATTCCAGAAAATAGACGCCGGTGCTCATTTGAATCATCGGCGATTGCGAGGAGACGAGGAGGAATATAACAATGCGCATATAAGACACGCGCTTCCTCCATTCTGCAAGTCGAATTTCCATTTGATTTCCAGTCGAATAGTTGCGATTGGACGAACGTGCCATCGATGAGTCCGCCGCCACAGTGCAAACCTGTTGCACCCTGCTGAGATCGCCGGAGACTTCGGAGCACTCGCCCTTCATTCTCTGCTCGACGCGTTGACTGAGGTGTCTCGCCCTGCCCATGACCCGTGAGCATTGTGTGCCTCAGATTTTGGTTAGTTTAGATCGCGATGGATAGCTCGTATGATTCGAATTTTGCAAAAAGTCGTCCGTGATTGGCTGCCGCATTGTTGC
Source organism: Stratiolaelaps scimitus (assembly GCA_019614645.1). Lineage (NCBI taxonomy): Eukaryota > Metazoa > Arthropoda > Arachnida > Mesostigmata > Laelapidae > Stratiolaelaps > Stratiolaelaps scimitus. Next base: position 9,096,413 of record JABWDB010000009.1, on the reverse strand, counting down.
CGCTAATGAGATTACGGGATGCCGACACTGGTTATTCTTGTATAATCGTTATCGTCTGAGAGGTTTTGTCACCTATTCACCGGGTACACATCGAAGTGTACGTCTTCAGCGTTCGGAGATGCAGTGTTCTTCTAATAAGCAGCGTCCAGTAGCTATTGCTCCTGAAACGTTTCGCTGAAATTCCCATATTCAGCATTGCTGAATGTGACATTCACTGCTGGATCACGTTTTGGACTGAACCATTGCAGAGCCTCGCAAGACGGCTGAGGGAAAATGTTTGCACCATATTAGAAGCAAACGATTCCCACCAGTATGATTAGCAGCAGCAGTATCAACAGCAGCAAGCAGTCTAGCAGGTAGAGATGGGAGATGTCCCTTGGTCCCACGACATCCCCTAACAGCGACACGCATGTGAGATGCCAATTTGTCCTGTAGCAATTTTCGCGATAAGCTGGGCCCGCGACAAGCACGCGAATAAGCAGAAGGCGAGGTGGCTAGCGACTGTCGGGCAATCGCTAAGATTATCCTGTGTGCATATATGGATACGCTCATTCACAGAAAAACCAACGATTCAACCAACCAGCGAAGGCAGATGGCCAGGCAGGCAGAAAGGAATAGACAACGAGTACCAACAATATTAACACTGCACACACGTCATGTACCTCCTCCAGAAGCTTACGCGGATGTATAGCTTTATCGCCACCGCTGCGACAACTGCTTAGACAGATACAGATCAAGGCATGTGTGGGCTGTACGAGACGTGAAGGGGTTCGTGCGTCACGAAACAACAGCGAAGCGGAAGATGACAGCGTGAAAACGGCGCAGATTGCCGGTAGAGATTAGGCGATTCAGCATGCCACACTGGTCTTCATCGGGCTGCTTGCTGGCTGGCGGATGACGAGTTTTCGATGAACGCTACTACTCGTCGTTAAAAGATCGACGGATCCAGGGTTAAATTCGAACTGTTGCAGAATGGCAATGGCTGTTGTGAGCCACTCTGCGAGAATTTCATGTATTGGAATCGTCACCGCATGCCGCTACGATGGCCGGACGTCATCTGAAACTCGACCGGTCGACGTGCACGTCAGGGAGTTTGACGTCGCCAAACGGACGAAGAGATTGAGAGAGAGAGAGAGAGAGAAATTGTCTGAGATAGAGAATTTGAATAGACTATGCGAGAGGTAGACTTCCCCAGTTCCCCGCCGCGATCACCTATATATCACTTACAGGTGGACACGGGCAGAATCGCTAAATAATAATCGCACGATCAGGTATTCGAGGCGAGTGAGCTCGATGGCAACATTGACAAGCATATAGGTAATAATAGAATATATGAAACAAATAGTCGGATGGCATTTTATCTTATATATATATATATTGAAAACGTCTATGGTTAATGTTTTTTTTTCTTTTACCATGTAAACAGAAAAAGAACATTAATACAGACAAAACACAGTGGCTGTCTTCGTCGACGCCCTGGCCTGATCCGATTGCGAGCAGGATTTCTACGCCGGCTACACATGATCGGAATATGATGGCATTGATCATACCACCATCAATTAGATAACTCTAACATTGTACTTTCTATGTGTGTGTGTGTGTGTGTTTAAATTCGTTTTGCTTATGTTTGCATTTGCTTTTCGCCCCAGGTATCGTTAGCCGAACAACACATTCGACAGCTCTGCCAGGTCTCCCGGGAGATCTTCCTCTCGCAGCCAATGCTGCTCGAGCTGAGTTCGCCGGTCAATATCGTCGGAGACATACACGGCCAGTACAGCGATCTGCTTCGGCACTTCGACAAATGCGGCTATCCGCCAGCAAGCAACTATCTCTTCCTGGGCGACTACGTTGACCGGTGGGTAGCTACAGACATGCACGAATGGCGTCCCTCATTGATTCATGGATTCGTTGATATATATATATATATATATATATACGTACATGCACACACACAAACTAATCTTGGTGTTCAGCTCGAACACTCAAACACCTCAACGATTTAAACTAGTTAGCAACTCTAGGTGATATATATATATATATATATATATATATATATATATATATGTATATATCTACAACCATGAAAAAGTGCCTTAATTGCTCCCAGTGATAGTGTCTGTTATCATCAAGTAAATTATATCGGCGAAATTCGCGCGGTGAGCATAAAAGTAAGTTGAAACATTTGGAGTGCATGTACCTTCCGTATAAAATGACCTCCGGCCATGTGAAACACAGACTTTGCTCCTTTCTGACTGAAACAGGCCTTCGTCTTCGGCCCTTTTGCATGGAAATCACATCTATTAGTACATTTTTAGAGTGGTCGCGTTGCGAAATTTGCCATGATAATTGTGCCAGATTGCGGAGAGCACGAGGAGGATTCGAAAAACATACCCAACTCAGAATCAAGAAGAAAAAAATGACCTAGCAGCTGAAGCTTTTTATAGCATTGAAACACGTACGTAGATTTTTGAACAAGTGAAGAGAGATATCATTATCATGTTGTTGAACGGCAACTTACGATACGGACATTCTGCAAATGTAATATACGTAGAAACTAATGTAATAAGGGCAAGCAGCAAAAATCAGTTTTGGTAACGAATTGCTTTCTTTGCGCTGATGCTGAAGATTACGTTACAAACTGAATTTTTTTCATTTTTCGAGTAGTTTGTCATAGTTCATAGATTTTTTATTCGTTTTTTTTTCTGTTCTAAAAGCAATTCACGTCATGCGTAAAATGCGTTCCAGTTTGTTCAGTTTTTACAGAGAACGTGGCACAATTTATTTCCTATTGTTTTTTCAACTAGTTCAACTTTATATTTAGGCCTGAACCTGTTCCTCCGGTTAATTGTTAACTTCTGATAAAACATTAAGTCAGAACTTGATAATTCAGTGTAAATGATCTCAACAGAAATAAAACATACCAAAACTGATTGGCTGATTCAGCTTGTATCTCATCGACACTGCATATTCCATTCAGAACAAATCGATGGAACTTCAACTTTAGTTCGAAAGCTGCCAAGAATTAGCCCAATTCGAATTCCCAGGGTAGTCTCATTGCGGCGGGCGCTACCATGACATTGCACTCCGGCGTTAAACACGAATCGGTGTGAGAATGTCTTGAGTCATTTTTAATACACTGTATGGATGTGCACTGCTGGGGTGCGGTAGAAGGTGGGGGATATTTTTCGGTACGGCCATGCACCATTTAAACTACCTGTTGGCTCTAAATAGATTTTCATCTTGCTGAACCACGCAGCCTCATCCCCGTCGGGTGTTCCACTCGAATTCTGTCAGCACTAGGCAGGAAAGCAGGAAACACTCTTAATGAGCTTAGCTTCTCAAAGGGCAGGTCGCCACGAGTTGGCGAGGTCGTGCACTCCTATGGTAGTCGACGATGGCCGAACTTTGCCCACACGCTGCACTCTCATCTTCCCCTGGGCGGGGTGGGTTCTTCCTGCGATCGCTTGCCTCTATAGAACCTCTACCTGTCGTTTGTTGTAAACCGCTTTTATTTCGAACATCACAGTCGGGTAACTTTCGGGACCAGTGAACCCCGTATTTACTTCCGAAAACTGACAATCGTCCCCCGCCCCGACTTAAGTTCCCTGACAAACTGACAACTGTCCGTCTTGTCATGGGCCCTACTGCCAACCCAATCGTTGATCTCAATACTGGCCACAATCTGCCCAAGAGCCTTGTATCCCAGAAGGTAGAAACTGCTGATCTTCCAGATCTCTTCGTTTGCCCGCTTACATGGAACACGGCAGTTCGATGACCCGAGCTTCGGGGCTGCAATCTGAAGATGAGACAACCAGTATTCCTTCCGGTAGTGGCTTCTTCTTTCTTCTTCTTCGGCATTACGAGCGGCGGTGGGCACGCCTTCCGATGATTACGATTCTGTTGTATTAATTGCAACAATCACAGAGTCAGGCAGGCAGGCCGATACGTGTGTCAACAGTCAACATCAGCCTTCAAAAACAAAGCAAACACGATCTGCACGATTATGGCAACAAGACAAGCCACATCGCCCTATTTGTGGAGAGGGTTAATATTCAATATATATCTTCTCTTCGCTACGATATTATTTTACTGCTTGTGTTTCTATGGTGACCTCAATAAGACGGTTATTTTCCAAACGCTTGAGCTGTGCGTTTGTCCCGATGTCCTTGTTTTCAGGGGGAAGCAGTCGATCGAAACAATCAGCCTCGTGTTGGCCTACAAAATCAAGTACCCAAACAACCTGTTTCTCCTTCGAGGAAATCACGAGTGCGCGTCTATTAATAAGTAAGTCTGACAATATTATGAATTTATTAGGTAAGCTATTATATGAATTTATTAGGTAGGCTATTCCAGCACGACAAAGCCAAGTGCTTTTCAGTAATTAACGTTAGACCTGCTAAACGTGCTTGGGCCGACGAGTTTCGATATGAACCGAGGGCGTCATTGTAATCAGGATTGAGAGTTGCCTTTGTTAAATAATTGATCCGACTACTATCTATAGCTATAATAAGTGGCTGAGGGTGCAGGTAATCAGGATGTCTTGGTGTTCCTGCCCTGCACTCGTCCTGATGAAGGGCACATCTTTAGGCTACCACGTACACACACACACAAATAATTGAAGCGTCGACCAAAAAGATTCCGCTGCTAAGAGTCCGGGCTGCCACTCCAAGACAGAGAGAAGAAAACTCCACGCGTTTGACTCATTGTCCTAACCACCGCGAAGGCCAGCTGTCTCTTCCGTGATGGACGCAGCACGTTTCCCGTTAATTCCAAAAAATGGATTGATTGAAAACGTTGTTCGTTTATACCATCGACGACACCAACTGCGTGGTTGGCGTTCCGGGTGATCTCTCTCGATTCAAAAGGAATCATCGTCATAATACTTAAATCGTGTTCATTTCAGTATCCTTACACGGATATATTGGGCGGCCTCGCAGCGCCACAAACTCCATCTCTCTCTCTCTCTCTCTCTCTCTCTCTCTCTCTCTCTCTCTCTCTCTCTCTCTCTCTCTCTCTCTCTCTCTCTCTCTCTCTTTATTTTGTGTTTCATAATACTCGGCGTGGTCCATGAAGTTATCATCCTTAAACTGTTTGATGTCTGACAACGCTGGTCGCGACGACGCGGATCGAGTGCGACATTGGCTACAAGGAGAAGGCAACGCTATATTCGTATGCATCAATGCCTCTGACAATGATATGCTCTAATGAGCTGTTCGGTTTCGAGTTTTTGCGTGTTTTCGGTTAGAGCTAAAGCGGGGAATTCAAGCCAGATCGGAATCTCTGGTGTGGGCGTGGCCACGTTTGGTTATCCGGTTCTACGTCCCACAGGCTCAATGGGCCCAACAAAAGGGGCCAATGCTGACTCGATCGAACAGACACTCTCAGATGCTCGCCCTCATTGCCCGGACTTTGAATCTAAGATTTTAACATTTCTCCGGCAGGGCGAAGCTCGCTGGTCACTTAAGACCGATAGCTGTAAGCTTGAGAGTTCAATGTGAGGATTGTCCTCATCACGCACCGAATCTCGAAATCGCTACCAATCCATATTGTTTGTTCAGAAGACAAAATCGCATCGAACGTCGCAGAAACTTACGGCGACTCACACAACCAAAACACACCTTGTCGATATCCCACAGTCCCCTCTCTGCCCTTTGCTTTCATTGTATTGCTTGCGGGCTAGTCACCCGAAACCATTTTGTGTTATTCGATGGCACCACAAGGGATGACTGGCTGTTTTTATAAAAACAATCTGTTTTCAGATTATCGTCGCATTGGAACTTATCCAAAACAGACGTTCAGGCTGGGCCTCCCCCACCCATCCGCCAATCCTCTGACGCCATGAAATTAATGAATGAAGCGAATAATTAATAGCATATGATTATTATTAATATCAATACTACAAAAAACAACACCGCTGAGGTTCAACAGCAGGCACTCTTTAATATATTGGCTTTCGTTCATCTTCATTTCGAAGCCCCCCTTTGCGAGTCCGCCTTTTCGACAGATCCTTTCCTCTGTGACGCCCCGTCACGAAAACACTTTTGCCTAGCGAACGGTGGTGGCAAATTGTGTCACCTATAATATCGGCCGAGTTGCCAAGAGAACGCGCCTCAACGCTGTTGGTGACGGTGCCTGCACCCTTTTACCAGAGGCCCAGAACCACAGACGGTCTGGGCCGTTCTGGCAGAGGAACAAACGCAGCCGTAGGGGCAACGGGGGCCGGGACACAGTCATGCGAGGCGGAGGGGCTCGCATCTCCAATGACGCCTCGGAAAATCCCTTCTAGGCTGTCGGTGCGGAAACCACCAATCCCCCAGCGGACTTCTGCATCCGTTAGCTGCAGACTTACCCCGCCACCCTCTGCCCTCAACGCGCCCCTTACAGCCTACGGTCTTCTCCCGAGGCAATGCCCCCTTCATATAATTTTCTATGAGCACAAAAACGCCAAAAGAAAGCTGCTTCGAGCACTGCCTCGGAACGCTTTTTCTCTCAGTGGAATGGGAAAAGGCTTGCTGGATGGGGCTTGCTCTCTCTCTCTCTCTCTCTGGTGAACGCGCGCCTGATAGCAACGTGCGCCGCGGCACGGACGCAACGCTCTGAGCCAACTAGCGCGCGCATGCGAGAAGCCGCTGACGCACCAGCGAGATGGGCGTCCGAACCTGAATCGAGTTAGCACTTTGGAAAAAGGCTGATCCAGGCCTTGCTAGAAGCGCGATAGGCGGGAGGTAGCGCCAACGCTGCATAGATTTCACGCGCTGGATGTGGATTCAGCAATCCAGAGAAAGCATTGCACCGCACGGCAGGCCCTTAATGATTAAACGAATACGAGCGAGGTAACATGCACGGTGGACGGGGTGATGGAAGCATATGGTGTCGTATATATGCAATCAGCAGACTCTTTAGAAGAATCCATTAGAGCGTACCTGCTTATTCGTTCACCCTGGAAGTTCCGAACACACTACAACGCCTGGACAAAGACCGGGATGGCTGTTGAGGCGACACGGATTCGGAGACACTATAAACATTGAAACGATGTTAATGCCTCTGTCTATGTGTGGAACACAATTAGCCCATACTGCTAATTCATGAAACGGAAACGCTCAGATAGTAATATGATATAAATAGACATGATAAGGTGTCAAACTGAGTTCTATGACCAGCTCAGCTGATGGTGGCCGACTTCGATAACCAGATCGGGTTCCAGCCCACTGTACCGATCCTGCAAAAGCTGGTATATTGCACAAATACGTGCTGAAGAATAGTGAACGGCTTTATGACGTGGTGGTCTTTGACTAGTTTATATTCATCGAGAAATCGTATCTCGGTAAAAACTCCACTTCAGACAATCCGCGTATATGTTATACAATGTATTCAAAGTGTTACCGAATGTCAAATCCATTCACTTAGTCACTCAGCCATGTATCTGCCTTCACAGTGACCCGATAAATGTATCAATCTATCTATGAACGACATATACATGCTAGTGCGATATTCTCTCGTGGACGATAAGTGTCCTTTCGCCAGCTATGGATGGGGCCGACACCAGCCCAGGGTACCACCTCGTTATGTACGGCCCAGCTTGAGCTCAGCTCACATCAGCTCGTGCGTTTATATTAGGAGAGAGAGCAGTATGCGGGTGCAACGTCGCGCGATCCGCGTTGAACTCACTTTCCGCTACCGAACGCTCGCTTTCGACAGGCACTTCTTCAGTTAGTCAGCTGATTTTTTTGTATATTCCCGCTGTCTCATTTCCCTCCCGCTTGTCTGCTAGCTTATAATGGCTTTAGTCTGTAGGCGTAAATGTAGCCGGACCTTAGAACTATTGCTGCCAGACAACCCGCTCGCAGTGAGTCCTCAATTAGGGTCCTGCCAGAGCAGCAACGAACTTCAGCACATCTTCTGGACGATATTCCCATGCATATGCCTGTTTTCCGCAGGAGGCAGTTTGTATGTATTTTTTTCTTTGTTAATCGAGGCAGCGCAACTGAACCGGGCGAATACTTGATATCTACCGAATTCTGCTATAGAATGCCGCTTCATAAGCTTATTTTTGGATGGTTAACCACTGGTCCCATGGTTTAATTATGATTTTGACCTGGTATACTAAAACAGTTGCACAACTAATCCACGTAAATACAGAATTCATTGCTGCGCTTCGGCTTCCTATTACGTACGCAATTAGTTACTGTCATCGTTTTTGTCAGCTTTATTTGTAGAACTCTGAAACGATATGTCATCAGTAACTTTCGGAATTTAATTCAATTCTTAATCACTTACTCATAGTAAAACGCCGCGGGTAGGCTACGAACACACTGACTATTAACACTCGATATCGGCAAGCGAGGATTCACTTGTGGCAAGTGCCCAGCCCGGCGAGTTTGAAGAGTTTCGGGCTTAACGGAATTTCCGCTCGGACTGTTTCGGATCGGTGGCGTTCGACTGGCGGCAACTTCAAAACCCGCCCTGCGATACGGAAATCTGATTATTTCTTTTATTTCTAGCAGAGGCGGAAAGCCGGCATCCTCCTGTACCTACAGCTATTAGCACTGCCACTGGGTGGAAACTCAAAACGCCCGCTTATTACGGTCGAAACGTAATAAAAACCCCGAGAAACTTTCACGGTCCAGTAGACATCACAAACTCTATTATCGTTCACGGTTTAATCGCAACTACCTCCCGTCGGCTGGATAACCCGCCATAGGAGGTAGACGACGATAGAAGCAGTAATTTAGGACTTCTGGAGAAGAAATAGCAAACTTGAGTATCTCGCTGCTGGCGTCTGATAGCATAAGCATAATCAGGAGGACACACACTCTCAGGCAACGTTTGTTTCCGGTAAGAAAGCTAGAGAAAGATGGTTGAGCATTAACGTATTTTACACAGACGCCCTGACTTATTGACTTATAATCAGTGTCCCGCAGTTCTAGAGTTATACGGCTATTTTACCTATAATGTATATCATTAGCAAATAGTGTCTATCATGTTTGATTATGTAAAACTCCTCTATAAATACAGCTGTTATTTTGGCTACTTTTAGTGTCCATCTCCACGATATGTCCGGCTATGACCGGTGGTCGCGATACCCGCTGAGCTCGACGTATTGGCTTCCTTTTACTTTCCTTAACAGGCTGCTCTCGGGAACGGGAGCCCGGTACAGTTGGCGGTTCGCTCAGCTGTCCTGTATACAGAAGCATACAGGCAAACACATCTGCAATACCACAGTCAGCAGTTTATCGCTGGCCGACACCGATGAACAAGGATTTCCTCTTGGAATCGTTTTTATTCGGAAGGTTGACTGACCTCTTCCTTGCTGCTAGCTTCATAGATGGGTGCGGCTAATAATTAAGCTGATATACTCATCGGCCATTGCGAAGTTGTGGCTGCTGTTGATTTCCTGCTGCTTGGTTCAGCCACCCCCAATCCCTCCTTCACGCTTACCCCACCATGGGGTCGGATTCGAAGATGACCCATGATTCTACCATCGCGCAAAGTTGTTCACTATTCCAGTGGTTAATATGATGATACTCACATTCACGAGTAGATCTGTTTTTAACTGAATAACGGCATCAGATCTGGCTGCCGGCAACCAACCCCTCCCGGTCAAAATATCTGACAGTGGCGATGGTAGACGCGACGGAAGCATCGCCCATGGTATCGATTAGATGTCCTCCGACTAGACGGGCTTGCCTTCATCGAGAATAGCTGCATGATCGTTCCTTGGCAAATGGTTTTCTGCATGAAACATCTCTGAGTGTAGAGCGCACTATCGGCATGCGATGAACGTTGGACGGTAGGGCATGTGCAGAGATACGTCGATACGGTCCACGCTGCCGTCACGAAACGCTCAGAGATCTGTGTGGATCAGGGCCGTGCCTGGCGACAACATCGATTCATAAAACAGTGATTCCTGCAGATATATCAGAACGTATAATACATATTCGCCCGTCGGAGGCGTTTGTTATATAATAGATTGACTTCGCTCTGGACCCACCACTCGTCTGCCAGCTGCTGACCAATGATATTTACTAAACGGCTTGCCCAATTCAAACGGAAAAAACGATTCAGAAATTCGTTTAGACCAAACCGAAACTAATAGCTGATGACTGCGAGAAGTTAAAATTATTTAATGTCTTTAAACAACGGGTACGTTTTATGCGGCGTCGCGTTAAAAGTGCCTGCAAAACGCTGCCTTGTGAAGCAGGTGTCCAGCCGGTTTCACTGAGGTGAGTGGTCAGTCGATCATATATAAAAGGAAGACTGAGACGAACATTAAGGTTTACATTAGCGATTGTGCGTGTTAGTTCACCACTTCTCATCCTCAATATTTTAAGAGTATAGATAGATGTCTAATTATGTATTTCATTACTCTTATGACTAGTATTCTAAACGTTATACATATATGTGAACCTCTATATATTCATTGACGCGCACATACTATAATACAAGACGAACGTTTGCTGAAGAGTAGTGTAAATGAACAACGAAGTTAGCCGTCCACACGGCAGTACATTATGCAGCAGCATAAGCGTGCATGCGCTATCTCAAAAACTGGATGAGTATTCACCTCGAGATACATACGGCCCTAAAATTGTGATCAAAAGTTCATTCGAGGAGCGTTTTTTTTTCTCTCCAGACTTTGGAATCGCAGATGACGACCTACGTAATAAATACGGATTCGAGTCAGATTCTGCCAGACAGCCCCCGCCGCGGCAATACATCAGATATGGGATAAATATTTCAGAACGAGAATCGCTGATCCTTGCCCGATTCGATTCGCGCATAGGTCGCACTACGCAGAGTCAAGTGTGCTCGCGAAAAACGACCCCCGGCGACTGCTGGAACGACTCCAGCTGGCTCTTCGATCGAAGTGTGGCTACCGCCGTGTTCAGACTCGAAGCATAAGCGAAGCATATCGCGATGAAGGACAGGTCGCCTGCAGGAACATTTGGGAGTGGAGGTGACAAGGGGCACTGCATTTTTGGTCAAAAGTGACCTCAGGAAAGCATCTCATATAGGGCTTGAAAATGAAATGAGATCGCGTTGGTAGCAATCGCCTATACGAAGGGGCTGTAATCAAGAGCAATGCAAGGCCTACCTGCGATATCATAAGCGAGAGCTCGGTGTCAGTCATTCGCGATAACAAGCAGAACCGATTTGTCTCTTAATGGATATGTTGTACAGATGACATTGCGGACTCGCGTGTACTCGAGTCCGAAATCATTCTCATTAAACTGCAGCGAATTCTCCCCTGCTACGCTACCTAGTTACTGGCGCTCAGTTGCTTGACTTGAGACAAAACGCCGCCGAACAATGTCGACAGCAAACTACACACACCTTAGTCCCGTCTCTGCTGCACAGATGATTCTTTGTGCCCGCCGGTCAACGCAAATTTTTTGAAGCCTCTCAATAGGCCATGGCACGTCTTCATACTCAATAGTAGAATTCGCCAGCTTAGATTCTTAGGATCGTTTCATACCGGTTTGCCGAAATAGGACGCAATCCAACTCTTTGAGCATTTACCAGCTACCTGCGCACGATCAAGCTTTACATCTACAGTCCCAAATCTACTGTATCAGGGATAACTCGATGACGATTCTCATCCATCCCACATCCTATTGCATTTCTGTGGACAACTTTCGTCGAAGTCTGTTCGGTGGTAGCGTCCGACGTCCGCAAGCGTTTGGTTGCGTTTGCGAAATGTACGATCCTGTCCATGAGATGAACATAGTAGCCTCGGCAATATAAACGCAGATTGGTACTCAGCCCATGCGTATTCTAAGCAGGGGCAAAAGTTCGCGTGCAAAGCAGACAACGGATCTAGAAATAAGCCGGTATATAAATTTCTCCACAGATGTACATATGTTCGTATGCCTCAAGTTGCTCAATTGCTTGTGTGTTGTTCAATTGACGTCGGCACATATCTCTCTCTCGCTATCTTGTTCAATGGGATAGAAAAGGGGTTTAGCTGTTGTGTGACGACGATCCTATCTAACTAACGAGTCTGCTTTGGCTGCGCGCAGCCCCCAGCAACGAGGCGAGTTTGACTAATGATTTGGTTTCGCCCGTTTCGTCCCAAAAGTATACGAAGCCGGCGGATAGCTGAATACGGCCCAGCTGGATCATTTTACATTGCACCGAAACATTAGCCTCGATGTGCGAAATGTGTACGCCTGAACTCACCGCAGCATAGCGGCATCCATGTTGGGATGTAGATTTTCGGGAGTTGGAATGCACGGTCACTCTCTGCTCGTGGCTTGGATCCATTTGGAAGCAGATTCTGGTTAATTGACAATTGGTAAAGAGTAAGTAATGGGACAAAGCGATATTGAGGCCTGGCATACAAGAAAGCTTGCAGTTGGGCAGCGATTCATTAGAAATACTACATATATATATAGACTCGGACAAGTAGACTCAAACAGACTCGGATTATTTGGCCTCTCCTGGTGTCAGTTCGGTATCCAGCTGATATTTAGGGAAGCTGATATCCAGACTCTCAGCAGAGGCTGGTTTTAGCAGGTAGAGGCGTTTTGTCATCCACGTCAATCCTCCTGCACTAGATCGGGGCCCATTTCAATGGAGATTGGAATGCCACCTGGTGATGTCCGTGAGTTTGGAGAAAATTTCCTCTTCTCAAAGAAAAAAGAAAAAATAGCTGCTGGTATTTCAGAGATGATAATTATATGGAGCTATGCTGGTTGGCCAACAAAGGCCAAGAGTAACGATGTCGAGACAGCGACGACACGCGAACGGAAATCGATCCACGTGTCCACCTGCTTGTATCAATGCTGGTGTCAATGAGATACTGGCTACCATTTATCAATCGAATACACAATATAACATCAGCCAATAACAAGATGATGAAATACAGTCAGCGCGCTGCAGTAGCGGATCGTGTTTCGCATTGTACGACAACAGAACTCAGTAAGATTTTACAGAGGAGGGACCGAATGGACGACATCTCACTCATCACCCACAACACCAGCATCGCCATACGGAGCCTTTCGAGATGTTGTAAAATGAACGCAGTCAACAGTCAATATATATATATATATATATATTGGCGGTATGTGCACAGCCATATATGTGCACATATTAAACAGAAGACTATACGGCCAGGTTTGCTGTATCCATATCTGCCTTGCGCAGTGCTACGCATTGACTGCAGCAGAGGGTGTCAAAGCCTCGGAGAGGCCGGTGCCCGTTTTGTGTGCCAAATGTTGAAGGCGACAATGAAAAGCGGCGGAGGCGGCGGCGGCTGGAGCATCAGCAACAATGACACCAGTCGAGTTGACAGCTCTCTTCAACCGATACGCGCACACAACAACGACATATTGAGAGAGATATTGATGTGGCGCTCTTTGGCGCGGCGAACGCTCGCCTATGTGTGCGGTATTGATCAACTCCGGAGGTTCTGGCACCTATATACAGACGACTAAAAATAGCATCATGTGGTCTTTTTCGGTAAGCCAGCGAATTATGAAGACAAGTTAACAGCTATTTAAAAGGGTACTTTCATACAGATTCATTTGAAGCAAAACACATTGATGGTAATGATATATCACTATTCTCTATAACCTAGATCCTGAATGACATGCTGCACTATGTAGTATTTATACATATTGTCGAGCACGAAATGGCGTGCGTGCGTGTGTGACAGAGCGGCTGGCGCTATCTCAATCACGAGCAGTTGAGGTTGAGAGATGATATTAAGATTAGTACTAATATGCGTATCACACTGTCAAAGTAAGGACCCGTACCAATCAGATCCCAGTACCCTCTCGTCCACATCGGCGAGGATGATCCAAATGATCTCGTTTCCTTTGTTGTTATTTTTCTTATACATTAGTTACAATTATATTGGCAGTCATTCACAGGTCGATTCTACAACGCTTGACTTTTTAACGTACCTATGTGAATGTCGCGTTTCTAGCTGGCCAGGGAAAACCCATCCCACCTTGCTACCATCTTCGTTCACTGTTTATAAGTCGTTCGTACTTCCGCGTTCCGTTTGTTCGAGTGGTATCGTATAGAGCCTCATAAACCAAGCATTCAGATACAAAGACACCCGGTTAGCTGGGTCTCAGGCTCATACATAATTCGCATAGAACAGTAGAACAGCACAATACCAATATGGGCGTACCCGAATAGATACGAGGATATAGGCGAATGACGCTCTTTCGACATAAATACGCCTCGACGGCGAGCCGACGATGGGTTCAGTATACGAGTTCACGCTGCTCAATATGATGGTTCAACTACCCTGGTCCCGTCGCTCGTCACTTTACCTGGGGTGTCGGCAACGACACAACGTGTTTAACAGCGAGTAGGCCGGCCCAACAAAAATGCCTCCCACCACATTAATATACCTGCGTTCGTAGAATCAACGAATTTGGCTGCGCATCGTTGTATGAGATGTCATCGGCTATATTTATGCAAATTCTAACGACAGCGACACCGAGCTCAATTACAGGATCGTACTGCTGAATTGGCACGTCAGAGCATCATCAGGATGCGTCTTCAAAGTGGTCTGGCCGCGCGCACAACGGTAGACATTTTGAATGAAATGGTTTCAGATTGGAAACATACCATCCGGACCCGATACATATGTGCTCATTGAATAAATAATACGAATTGGGCTTCCGGGCGCGGATACAATAGGCTCAACGCTGGCGGCTTATATTATTATTATTATTGTTGTACGACTATTGTAACAATGTATAATTGCTGTATTAGTGCTGGTGTGCATATGCGACTAGCTTAAGGCAAGCAGCTTAGCTTCGTGCAGGACCATTTCTGTGGATGTCAGGTACTTTCTTTATAGCCAATTAGTATAATCCTCTTCCATAGCTTCCACGTTCGAAGTTCACCGGCTCATCTCGTCGAGCCAATTAGTTTGCCTAATAATAATAATAGTAATAAGCATAATGACAATGGTTGATAGAAAATTGCATTACAATGATGACGATGTCAGCTTCGTATTATAACATATTATATTATACAATTTGGTGGCGTTGGCGACATTCAGCCGAGACCATTTCAGGCGATTGCTATTTGATTACCAACGGCATGTATTTTATAATTATTCGATTTTTTAAAACAAATCGAACATGCCCTTTCAAAAAAAATATATATATATATATACACTAATTACGTATAAGAGGCAGCGCAAACGTATAATAAAGATGCAATTCATTCACTCCACAAATAGAGAATAAGCGGCTGTCATTGAATCAGCCGAGAGGCATAATGCTGACGAAAGGCTCAACTGCTAACTTTGAATGAATGAATGTAATATTACTTGAAATTGGTATATTTGAAATATACGCATATTGGTAGTATACGAAGTATATGATTATGGTGCCTTTTATTATAAAATTAAGAGAAAAGAAACACCCTCAATATTGTCGACAAACCGCGCTTCGACCATTGTATCTGATTGCTGACAGTGCTCAGTGTTGGTAAAATTAACATGTACTACCTAAATATATTTTCCGGGTTGACCCACAGCCAACATTTAACGTCCACGGTGCTGCTTTCGGCATTGCTTCATAAGACGGATCTCTCCCTTGAAAATGCAAATGTACTACCTATACAGCCTCAATTAAACAGGAATACAGTCCCGGTCAGTGCCCCAAGTCAAAATCGGTTCTGGGTTTAGTCAGTAAGATTCTGATACTACCAGGTAAATACCTTACTTGTGAGGCCTGGTCTCCATGCAGAATTTACCTTTAACCTCTACAAAAAAAAAATTAAACAGGAATCCCATGTAGCATGGGTTGATACCAACTACCAGTGACCAGATCAATACACTTATCACGATCATGATATACTTATCTAAATAAAAATATTAAGCGGTCATTTTCCATTTCTCCTCCCTTTAAAAAAACAGAGGAGATCCAATCAGCTTTATATAATTAGCCATCCCTGGTATCCTCGCAATGGCCGGTATCAACAGCCGTCGTGGGAAATAATTAACTTTTTTCATAATTAACTCTAAAATTTTATTTAAATAAGTGTATCATGGCCTCCATCTGTTACACATCTGTTCTGCCTCATACACTAAACTACAGGATTCCTATGCACTATATCACTTGTCCATCTCTAAGGTGGAAATCGGTTTTCCTCGAGTCTTTGTTGTTTTATCTTGGCGTCTACCCCGTACACTACTGCATTCAGCATAGGTTCATATGTCGTTGTATACAATACTCGTAGATGCTGCCGTATCGCTCACGGCATCGGTCGTGTGAGCTGAGCGGGCGCAAGCGTTTCCCGGTCTGGCTGCAGATCGACGAAACCCTCTTCACCCAGTACGTTGCGATTCCGCCGCCACGTCCCCACCTTCATCACGGCGTTCGATGTCTCCACGGTCTACTACATCTACGCCAAATAGAATCTAGAAACAAAGAAAACGCAATGTCAAGTACGAAGTGGCAAAGCCGAGCAGACAGAGGGACAGAAAGAGAGAGAGATCGCGTGGAGAGCACAACGCGTGAGTCCCCTTTTTCGAGGGCGTTTATTGTCGTTGTTTCTCTCTGGTGTGTCTGGTAGCACTAGCGGCAGCGGCGGTAGTAAGCTTGCAAGCGGGGGAACGGCGCTCACAATCTGTGTGCGTGTGAAGTGCCTTAATGAAACTGGGCACAGATCCACTCTCGTGGGATACATTTTTCCCTCTTTTGAAAAAGGGGACTACCTGCTGCTACTGCTGCCGCCGCCCTCGCTGCCGCCGCCAGAGACGAGTAAGAAAAGGACGCCAACAGCAAACGCATGACTGATCTATACTTGGTGGGTAAAGTCAACTACTGCAACAACAACAACAACAACTGCCATTTGCCAGCAGTGCGCCATGAGAGGACTGCTGTCTCCATATGATCCTCTCGTTGATATACACACAATATCTGTGTTTCGCCTTCTTTTACAGTTATTCGGCACAATATTTATAAATTTCTCAAACGCGCTCGGGAACTCTTGAGGCCCTGCTACCTCGAACTGACTGAACTAAATTGGCGCTCTGTCCTTGCCAATGCCCTTGTTCGTAGTGGTGCGGTCCTAAGTAGATGAAAGTAGCCACGGAAGACGTTAAACCGACAGGCTCTCATAGCAAAAGCTGCCAAGGCTTCGGCGAATCTGTTACTCACAACATTCATGTTTATGAACAGCGAGCGCTCACACCTCTCTGTGACCCCGCTCTTGCATTATATTGATTACGCTGTCCGAAGCTATCCAAACTGAATTAGCGAATCGATACAGTCTTATTGTCGAGCTGGTATATCGTGCTGGTGGGTCAATAGCGTCATTTTTGGTATTATTATTATTATCAAAGTACAGAGGAAGAACAACGACAGAAATCCTTTATACCCTCGTGGTAAAAAGTGATGCAGTGTCAGCTAATCAGCATGCTGTATGATTAGCGACAAATCAAGGGTGCGTCCATATCATACGTGGTTGTATATATATATATATATATATATATATATATATATATATATATATATATATATATATATATATATATATATAGATATATATATATATGAGCCGTCCGTTTAAGAGATGCGTCTCCTTCATTTCAGGGTCTATGGATTCTACGAGGAATGCAAACGACGCTACAGTATCAAACTGTGGAAGGTATTCATCGATTGTTTCAACTGCCTTCCTGTCGGTAAGTAGAATTGAATCGAGATAGATAGTGATCACCATGACTCCCCTACATACTGCTCAAGCATCGTGGGCTTTCTCTGATCAACGTTCATAAAAGGGTGGTAACCCTATTAGTTCAATTCAATTTGATGAGGTCGCGACACCAGTCTTGTTGGGCCCGTCGCGAATGTCTCCGACATGTGGTATTTATAATATTCAATGAAGTCAATATGCTATGAAACCAACTCCACCCTTAACATTGTCTGTGTGCTACTACTAGTGAGTACACAGAAAAGCGTACTTGTTAATCTTGAATATTTCATAGGCAAATTTGAAAATGTCTACCAAGGCCAGCACCACACTCACTGCACTCAGCCCTGTCCTCTGATCGAACTCAAATTACAACACATTCATACTGTAGACGTCGTCGTCGTCCTATGATGAGC
The DNA here is from genome assembly GCA_019614645.1 of Stratiolaelaps scimitus. Classification (NCBI taxonomy): domain Eukaryota; kingdom Metazoa; phylum Arthropoda; class Arachnida; order Mesostigmata; family Laelapidae; genus Stratiolaelaps; species Stratiolaelaps scimitus. The sequence goes on along the minus strand of JABWDB010000009.1, from coordinate 9,078,330 downwards.
TATTGTAGATTCAGCGGGCGGAGGGGCTTACACCCCGTCGTTATGCTCCATGTTATTATGTAGCAGTGGGTAACTTGAGCAAAATTGCGAACATGCATTAGTTCTATACGTGTATGCAGGCTGTGTATACGATTACATGAGGGATGTCGCGATGCTCTGAACGTCAGGGCATTGCCCGGACGTCAATCCAAAGTATGATCATAAATACTCTGGCTAACTGGCAGCCCGCGAGATGGCTTGACAGAGAGAGAGAGAGAGAGAGAGAGGAAACGAGAGAGAGAGAGACAGATGGTTACAACTATAAAACTGAAAGTTGGTGTTGGACAGCCCACCTCGCTGCCTTCTAGGCAAGAACTTTTGCCGTGGCGAACTTCATATGTAATATACATGTGACGTGTGCGACGTCGTATCGTTCCTCGTGTTATATAGCGGCTGCAAATGAACTGGCTCATTCGCAACATGCTCGGGATGGTATCACTGTATCTGGTTTCGGATTGCGTCATACGAAATTAATGACAGACAACTCGTTATTAATATATATATATATATATATATATATATATAAATCATGAGTTCGTGCAATTCTTCGGAATTACTGCGAACGTCTGCGAAGAGGCGTAGTCGGTTGCATTGTGCAACAATTATCATGAACCCAAACACAAGTCCATGCAATTCAGACTAACGTAAGGCGTTTTCAAGTCCATGGTAGTTTTCAACCCGGATCGCATTCACGACATCTGACACGAGCCATTTTTCAGGTGTAAAATGCAATTGATTAACGCCAAAATTACTTCGTTGTTTTTGTCAGTTCGTCTCAGAGAGCCACAAGCATGCCTTCGGTTATCAACGGATAGGTGCCATCTACCTTTTTACCTATAGCACGCTGCTCAGCTGATGCTGGTCTGTGCAATAGTTAGTGGCCTTCGCCACTTCATCGCCAGCCTCTTCCTCTCCCACCCGATGCGTTTTGCAACGGGGGAATAGCCGCCCACTAGAAGACGGGTTGCTCGAGTTAGTTGCTGACCCCCGCCCACTTCGCAACTCCGGCCGTCTTGGATGCCTCCTCGACTATGGGCCCCTGTCGTACTTGGAACTTAACTGTCCCTTTCTGAGATGTCTGCCCTAAGCCGACCGCCAAAAATGATGATATTTTCATTTCTCCTTGCTTCTACGTTGCCCGTTTCCGTTAGGCCTTCGTCGGCGCTTTTCGATTCGATCCACTTCGTTTCTCCACTCTACATCCCGCGGCGTCCTGCGCTATTCCCGACGCTTCGATAGGGATCCATGCATTGCTTGGTCACGCATTGCTTACGCGGTCGCCTCTTTTTGCTCCCTTCGGTCTGTCGAGCTCTTCTCGCGCTTTGACCGAGCTCCAATATCTGGCGGCACCCACTACGTCAGGCAACCGAATTGTCGTGGCTTTCAGGGACAGCAGGTCTCGGAGCAGGCCCCCCATCCTTGCGTTGCTTCCTCGCTTTCTCGATATCGCACGATGGAAAAACGTGGCTGGCTGGCGGGCTCCTACGACGGCAGCAGCATGGCCATCACCGAAGGGTGGCCTTTCATTGGTCGTCCTTTCCCGGTTGGCAGCCAACTGCCGCTTCCGCGCCCTGACGCCTGGCCTTGGATCGGATTGGAGAAAGAAAAAGAAACGCGATTTTGTTAAGCGGAATGGAGCAGACTCTTGCCTCGGGACGGCCAGGGCTTGGCATCTGCCCGCGGCGGGGACAAGTCTTTGTGTGAATGAGAGCCGGGGATAAACGTGGGAGATGGCAAAGGCCGAAGAACGCAAGCCAAACGCAAGCACTAGTCCTTGCCGCTGTTCTAGCCTAGTGTCCGGCGGTGCCATGTGTCGGCTATATCTTGCTACGGTTATGGCAAGGGAACGGTGGGTGGTCGTCCGAAAACAGACTTACGGTGACCGCAATGCCATCGACTGCAACGTGGCCATCACGATACTCACCTTGTATTCCAAGGTCAATACGTTTACAAGAAGGTCTTGCAAGAGCAACTATTCCCACCTCTATATTATGGCACGTTCGCTGTAACCCGGACGCGTAAACGAGTGATTATAGCCATCGGTTAGGGGGTTCCTATAACCTGCCCCTTGCCCTCTTACACGCATCTGCATCGCTGGACATAGTGGATGCCTGCGCGTACCTGCAGCGAAACCAAGTTAGCTACCTATCTGTACTTGCTCCTCCTTTAGGAAGCTTCTCACCATTAGGTCAGCTGATGTTTCCAGGCAGGGACAGAACTAGTAGGCATAGCTTGGTCTCCCGTTCTTATTCTTAGCCATCTCTCCTCCTAACTGGCCTCGGCCGCTTTCTTATAGCACGTCTACTTGTGACTGAGATGCTGGCCAGGATGGATCGGATGGGAAAAGGGCGGACAAGTTCGCAGAAGAAAGCGGAAAGCAGCAGCTATAGGGTGCATCTGCAGAAGTCGGCATCGCTCGCTGGTTGTCGTGCCTCCCGGGAAACATAGCCAGACCAGAACGCAAGCTAACAGCAGCGGTTAGGCATACTTACGCATGCCTATAGCCGCCCGGTCGCCCGTCGCAGAAGGCCGGTACAATACCGTCGGGGGTTGAGAGGTGTGGGGGGCGGGGCGTAATAATCAAGAATGCAGTTGCCTTTTGGACAGGGAGGCGAAGCTGGAGGTAGGCGAACCGCCTACCGCTTGAGCAGAATAGCTTTCAGAGCCGAGAGTTCACATGCGGTGTAATCGTTCACACAGCCTAGCCACCGTCATCGACACTGCAGCCCATTTTTGGGACTGGGTCTATCTGCATGATCTTCGTCTTAGGCACGATATGTATTAGGAGCCCTAGATGTCCAAGGTGTCCAAAGGGAAAAAATCGAACGATTTCCTTCCGCAATGTAAACAGCAAAAGGATCGACGCATGTTTGGGGTTCGCGGTCAGCCAATTGGACCTATACCTATATATATATATATATATATGTATACATATACCTATAGCAAACGACAACATGAAGACCCTTAATTAGCAGGTCAAAAATGGTGACAACGACACAAAGATTGTAAGAGAGAGAGAGAGAGAGAGAGGAAGACCGTCTGTGGACGTCGTTTTGCAGGAGTTTTTGTGTGCTGGTTCGTGTGCTGGTGGTCGGGGAGGCGAGCAGAGGACGGGATTCTTTCTACGCCAACGACATGATGAGGCGTCGGCCCTACCCGGGTAGACGAGACAGTTGGTTAGGCGATGAGTCCACTCAGAAATCGATATCGGAGCAGACGTAGGCCTCTCCGCTTCGATCTCTCGCATTGCAGCTTCGGCCTCCTTCTGGGGTCCTCCTCTTCAGGCCGAGCCGTTCAATATTAGCAAAAGCTAAGTCCTTGGCCAAAGGTTGGTCGGCTGATAAGATTTGATACGCAACGAGTTGTGCAATATTGGCAATGCCGGAGGGCCTCTAGAGTCGGGGGCCCCGGGAGGCTATTCTTCACACGTGAATGGGAGAAGGGGAGTAGATATGACGCATAGGGGAGTGGCCGCAAAGGACCGTTGCAGGGAATAATTTATCGTTTTTGATCAGATTGCATGCACTCACTTCGAGACAGTATGCATGCACATATGTCTTTCAATAAACTCAGTCACTGGCTGACCTTGTATCGTGGCAGGACAACAATATCTGAGCATATGCCGACGGGAATAGTCCTACGAATAATCTATTATGCTGTCGTTCGCGTGTCAAGCAGCTGTCCGTGAATACGTACCTATATGCATGCTGGCGAAGCCGTTGTCGAATCGTAGGTACCTTATCGCACGAGACATGAAAGGGTCCTTCTTGCCTAACGGAAGTGGGGCGCACCGTTTGAAGCCGAGGATATTACCAGTGAACGAATCCGTTATCGTCTCTATTTAAGCAGGCGATATCCAAAACATGACTTCAAACGTGATCGTGTCTGGGATGATCAAATCCTCCGTTCGAGTTCGGATCGGGACGCGAGACAACCTAAGTAAACTTTCCGGGCTGACGCTCAGCCAACATTTAACGTCTACGGTACTGCTCTCGGCATTGCTTCAGAAGACAGACCCCTTATAAATGCAAATGTGCAACGGCGGGGATCAAACCCATGCAGCTGCGTGTCTCCTTTAAGAGCAATCCGAGCACACCAACGCAACACACCATCGGGGCTTGACAAGCGAGAACACCTGTCTAGTTGTACCGCAATTGGTGATTTGTTTTTCGACCTGTAAAGTATTACTGATATCCAAATCACGCCCCCAGAACTTCTCATCACTACTCCGTTATGGCCAGGCCATGGGGAATGCTTGCGGAACCGAATGGACACATTTTTTTCTTGTTGTCTTATAGCTAATGCAAGTTTCCAGCATATCATAGTGTATTTTATAATACGAAATTACTTTAATTAGGCAAATTATCCGTGGGACGGTTATTTCGTATCGACATTGTGATATATTCATATAACAATAGTAACGACGATCCTATATACCCGAGGGTGACGGCTTCTGATGTCTCAATGGATCTCAATTCATCTCTCTCTTAATTTCCGTTCAAAGAAAGAACGTGCCCCACAATTAATCACGACGGACGTATTGGTAACGGTTGCTCAGCTGCCTAGCCCAGCTGTTCGTGTTGCTTCTGCCCGCAACAGCTCAGAGGTGGTTGATCGCTGTTGCGCACGAAAATTCTTCGTTTCAAAGAAAAACAGCCCGTTCTCGAGAAAAAGGCTCGCTCTCTCCTTCAGGAGCGGGCGAGCCCTTTAGCTGACGCCGACAAGCAGTTCGTTCTAGTTCCCCGAAATGCCGAAATACGCTTCTACGCATCAGCCAGCATACACTTCAGGAGCAAGCGGAGTGTTCGTTCTTGGATTTCTCGATTGTTGTGTTCTCCTTCCTACAGACTGGGCGTAACTCAATCGGACCGCTTCACTTCAGGATCATCTTCATCTCTTCCTCGTTCTCTCTCTCGCTCTCTCTTTCACCTGCTCTTTCTATTCATGAATCATTGGAGCGGTCGAGTTGAGAGTGCGCTCTGAACTATTCTTGCCAGCCAGCCAGCGAGCCGACCGCTGCCGTTAGTCTTCGGAGGGGTGAGGAAATCGAGCGGCTTTCGACGAGGGGAAACGACTCGAAAGTAGTCGTGGAACCCAGGATATCCGTAGACACTCACTCGATGAGGATTCATAGAGGTGAGCTATCCTTTTCTCCAACTGTTAAGTTTTGCGGAAGAAACAGTCGGCAAGTGCGGCAGTCTACCGGAGTTCGCTGCCTGCTTCGTTGCGGGGTCGGTTAGTCTCCCGCTCTCTCTCTCGCTTTCTCGCTCGTCGCACGCGACTCCTCCGCCCCACTGCTATTGCGGCCCGTACTTTGGGACTTCCTGGCTGTGTTGCGGCCTCGCTTCTGCCTAGGATCTATTTTTAGTCTACTCCATCTGATGGCCAAAGCCCCTCCGCCGCCGCCGCACTTAAGCGCCCCAGCGGCGCTGCCTATTTGAACTATTATGGCCTCGTCGTCATCGTTGTCGTCGTCGACGGTGTTGTAACAGGCGATTCCTCCTGACAGCTTATCCCTTCGGGAAAAATCGACGTAAGGTGTGTCCCGACAACCGCGCACTCGTTCCGTGCCACGATAATGCTGCTGTAGCCAGTGGAGTTGAAAGGAGTTTTCAGCTCCGCATGTCCCAGCACCACGCCGTGGTGGTGCCTTCCGCCAAAAAGCTATCGTTCTGTAGCCTGGACCGCGAACGAAGGGTACACGAGCAAGAGATACTCATTCGAGTATTATCGACATAAGTATATAACATGTACACCTCGTTACAGAGGCGCTTAGACAGAAACATTGATTAGGGACGAAGGCCTGCTGTTGATACTATGCGAATGTTAAATTTCTCCGATCCATCTATTAGAATTTTTTCTTTTATTAGCAAGACCTTGACTTATTCTGAGCTCAGTTAGCGAAAAGGGGTTTTTTTTCGTGAACGGACAGCGGGCTTCTATTTCTTGTTTTCGAGTCAAACCTAGATAAGTGATATCGCTTTGTCGGTTGTACAATACACCCACACAGGCGCAGCGTACCCTAACTTATTGTCAGAGTGTATAGTTTCTACGATCGTCTGCCTAGAACTACACAGTCGGAGGGGATCTGTGTGCATTGTATTCGTTAGCGTTCTCTCCTTTGAATATTGAATCAAATACATTACGCCGTTATTGGAAATGTCTCACAGTTTGCTGGAGGGTGGCACGCTTGTTGGGCTAAACTAGTGTTGTCCTAAAGATATTTTAACGTCACAATGTGTGTGTGTGTGTGCATGAATATATTACTGTTTTTTCTAACCTTTGGTGGTAATCACACAAAAGACTCCCATAGTATCGAAGTGTTTATATTGTATTTGATCTTTTGAATTAGGAACCTATAATGAGCTAAAACCTATTGAAGGAAATTTCACAATTTCTTTCAAAGATTTTTTAGCAATGTCTCCTACCCCCATCGCAGATATTCGCGTTGACAACATTGACTGATCTCCATAGCTCTGCAATAAATAGCACATGCAGGAACTCATTATTTCTTGAGGGCCAAGATGGCGTTTGCTGCTCAAAGGCGGAAGAACACCCGTAGTAATATCATCAACGGCTGTCCCCGGGTGGATTTAGCTGCGGCAGCGACCACATGACAACGGTCATGGGACGTCTAAGATAGTAGAGACTGCAATAGCCACCGGGTCCTTGGCCCTCCGTCCCGAATGCAGGTACTGTCGGAAGACGCAACTTCGCAAACTCATTACAAAGTGTATAGACGGTTCCCTCGATGTTTCGCCTCGCCTCGCGGCCCTGCTAGCAAATAGTTCTACCAATTTAGCCAATGACAGCGCCGTCGAAGGCGCCGCCCGAGAGAAAAAGTCACCGCTTTCACTACCCACTATCGTATTGTAGATCATAGGGAAAGCCTGTTAGAACACGAAGACGGAATCGTCCCCATCGAGATAGCACTAGCTTTGTTCTCCAGCAGATAGACATATATTATTTCGAGGCCTTTGTCGGTCATCAAAGTGTTACTCATGTCCGAATGGTGCCATGGACAAGTGCAAAGTTAGCTAGAAGTTACCTTTATAACAAGGTACTGGTAGAAGTAGTAGTTACTTGGGCAAATTGGCCTTTCTTACTCTGGACAACAATAACAACAGGTGACCGTTTGCTCGCTGCAATAAATATGATAGCTCTATGAAAGGGATCAGCTTCATCAATCATAAGACTCCGTGCTGATGATGAGGTAGCAGATGACTCGATCTATATATGTGGGCACTCTGGATGCTGTTTCTATCTAGAATACATCGGGCGGTTTGCCAATTGGCCAGTTCACCAGAGGCATCAAAAGTGATCGAATGATGTGTTTGCAACGTATGTACACTGCAAGTGGCAACGATTTGTTGGATATTATCGAATAGGTGTCTGAGATTAAGAAATTGCGGGTGCCTCAGGCTGCTGGCGGGGCCCACAGAACGACGTATGACGCTTAGATCAGTTGGGTCTATTATTACCTAAGGATGGCTGCTGATCAGAGCCTATGCAGTGTTTGTCGGAGAGGATCCACTGTGTATCCTCCACTCGAAATATCCGCCCTTTACGATGACATCACATACAGAATTTGCTGAGTCATCGCTGGTGAATACTGATGAATAGGAGAACGCATATATTTTCCAGTTGGTTCCTCGTAATCTACACCTTAATGGCGATGTATATACTCAATCGACGGGTATCGTTTATGCAGCCCCGTCATCTCTATCAGCGGATTGCTCCGATAGGGCCGAACCACTCATTCGGGTCAAACATGGCATCAAGCAATTTCATCACATTTGTATTATATTTGCGTTTCTCTCTCTTCAAATATTTCATATAGCCTCTGAATTGATCTGTCCTCGAGATACTACAAGCTGCCCCTCACCAACACCACAAGTCGGCGCCACTATCATACTCTGGGTCAGAGGTAGGCACCATACGTTGTGTCGTTCTGCACAAATCGCGAATGGAGACTCGTTTTCTGTCTCTCTGCGGCCTCGTGCTACCTGTGGGGGTGCAAATATCAGTAAAAGAAAATCCACGTTTTTCCCCAAGTTATTTTGACATTATTAATTATTACTATTATCCAAGTTATTTGCCCCTCCGTTTAGATAGGGAGACAGGTCGGCGGAACATTTGGGTCCGGTTTCATTTGTCGTTGCTGCTACCTGCCGCTGCCATCATTTTGTGAGTAATCGCTGAGGGCTACTTATGATCGCTGCTTGATGCTGGTGACCGAGCGGAGAGACGTGCAGGATAACAGCCAGGAACAACCAGCTATATATAGCTGGTGTATAAAAGATAAGATCAGTGACGTCGGCATAGGAGACAACAGCTGAACGTCAGGACGTGGACGATCTAGCGCTCAAGCCCCAGACCTCTATTTCTTATTTACTCCCCAACCTTTCTCCCCGGAAGACAAACAGCGATCACTTCCTCCAACCACGTAAATTGCGATAGTCGTGACGAAGCGCCAGGGTCGGATAAATAAGAACGTCCTTAGCAAGGAGAGGATACACTGTACGCGTTTGTACTCGTATCTTGGTTACAACGTGTATATAGCACAGCTGAGGCCGCCACGTTGGCGGTTCGCTGATGTGCGGCTTCGCCTGGCCGAATTGCAGAATCCTTCACTTTGAAGATCATTGCCGGCTCGTTGCATCAATCAGATAAAAAGTGCGGGTAAGAACGCGACGACAGTCCCTCCTCTAGCAACGAATTCGAGCCAGAGAAATTCGCAAACAAATTTCGCGGCTGCAGCATCAAACGTATCAACAACAGCAGTAGCAGCAGCAACAGCGGCAGTAGAGCACAGGTAATAGCTTGAGCGGTGGCGGGGGCGGTTCGCCCGGCGGTGGAAGCGGGAGTGTTTTCTCTGCGTAAAAAGTTCACGGACGGGGAACCACCCGCCGATTCTCAACCGATTCTAACCCAATAAGAAACGAGGATGTCTCTGTCCCGGTGAAGTAATACTGCACAAAAGGGCGGGAGGGAGTGCGAGAGAGTTGGGCGAGAAGAGATAGAAGAGAGAGGACAAGGTCTTGCAGGCACAAGCAGAGCCACCGGTTCTTGGACGGATTCTACGGGAATTATTTGAGGGCCTGAACTCGTTCTCGGCGGAGAGACCAGGCCAGGAGGAGACCGAGGCATCAACAGCTGTCTCCTCTCTATTCCTCCCCGGACTTGGTCTGGGTTCCGCGCCCACTTCTGCTTTTCAGAGCAGCTTTCCTGAGGAACGCAAAAGGCAGGTTAAGGTCTCAATAGTTAGTATCGTCTGGAAACGCCGGCAAGCGCTGGAAAAGAATGATTGTCTAAAAAATTGAAGGAAAAGATTCAAAATTGAGAGGACTCCGGGAGGCACGGAAGTCATAGCAAGGATCTCAGACGTGTGTATCAAAATTATCGGCATTGATAGATTCGGCCGTGGGACCCCGTCCTCAGCTGACGTACGGCCGTCATATGCTATATGGACGAGTTTTGTTAAATTTTCGCCCTTTTTCTCTCGCATGAAACACAAGTACAATATTTATCAGGGCTCTCGTTTTCTGGACATGGCATCTAAGTGAGAACGCAACATACTGGATCTGTCGCACTGATCAGACAATTCACTATTTGTTATAACGCCTATATCGCTAACTTTAGTTTATTCATTATGGCCACCTAACATCGTTACTCATAATTTACGATGCACACGTAATATTCCAAGCAATGCGCCAGAAAATATCGCCCACTGCCGCCACCACTACGTCTGCCGACATTGCAAATAAATTTCCACATAACGTTTTCAAATATGCACTAGTGAATCGAACAATATACGCGTTCATTCATCTATTATACATGTACATATACAGGGGTTTTTAGTGGAAATTATTTTCCACTTTCGACAAACTCGCTCGTCTGTACGTTGACAACGCTCTCAGCTCAGTGATTAGCTTCTATGGATCCTTGGGCTGTTTAATGAGTAGCGCGGCCCATCGCGCTACGATCATTGCAGTTTCCGTTGTCGGCCGGCGTTCGTGAACGGCCTCGGGAGCACAAGCTAAATACCCCCTGTCGTCTGCTGTTCGTCCGGCCGCTTCGTTGGCCCTCTTGGGATTTCATCGGCCACTCGCCTTAGCCAGCAACTCTTCTTCAGCTAGCAGCCTCTGACCCCTCATGTCCTGTTTGGTCCTTCTTCAGTAGTGGTGCTGCAAGTGGTAGCTGCAGGAGCAATAGCCGCCGAAAATCGTTTTCCCTCCGGTCATATTATCCAATATATCAGACACACGCACACGCGCACTCCCACAGAAGGGCACACAGACAGGCAAACAGAAGCATATAGACACGAACATTGCCCGGAGGATATTCGCCGAAACACCGAGACCGAGCCATAAACCACGCAGTATGCTGCATCAAACGTGAATGCTAGCAATCATATTATGATTATTATAAGTATTAGCTGATCATTGAACACATTCACTGACTACCTATTCCATCAACCTTTGTCGTCCCATTATCCGATTATCCTATCTGAGCCAGCACCCTCCTGCCCTGTTTGCATTAGCGAACAAAACGCAATTCATATACACACACATGAATGCACACGACCAATATCGAACATATATACCCCATTCAAATTTCGCTCTTGCCGAACATCCCTTCGTGTTTTGCCCCATGCGAGACCTCCACCATCTCGACGACGTCACGTTCTAACGTAAAACGAACAATGTCACCACATCACACAGCCGTAATAACTATCCTGCTGCTGCTGCTGGTGGTGCGCGTCGACAGCTGACACTTACATAAACGTGGCAGCAACATGACATAATCGAAATTCTCACTGCTTCTGAAAGATGACCGTGTAAGCAGGTGAGCAGGCAGACAGCCAGCCGGCGAGACATCACCCGCCATCGCGCCGTATGCGTGTATACCCCTCCCTTTCGGGTCTATCTATAGAGGATCTATTTCTGATCAGGCGATGATACACGATGAGACGATGCGAGAATAGCGAACGTTGGTGGGGGAGGGTGATCGGGCTGCGAGAAAACGGCGAGGCGAGATGCAATACGAGACCACGTTGCACACCGTCCGCACGAAGGGGAACTACCTTGGGTACGGCTCAGAGACGACTTTTGGGCTGGCGTACGCCGGCTTCCTCAAGGTTAATATTATGACGTCGATGCGACGCAGAAGAGTGAACTTTCGGGTGCGGGGGACTCTTTCCAAGTCCACCCCGTCCCCCATGCCCACCCAATAGTCATACACTGTATGCATAGTTAGCGTGGCAAACACGAAGGCCGATTCAGGTGGAACTACACAAACTTCGTCCGTTCAACTGTTGCCGACTGGACTAAGGCAGCATTCTTGCAGCTAATTGTCGGGGGGACTCCTTTACGGCATAACTCAATCCATGTAGTCCATGGGGGTAAGCCGCTGCGTCGATGAACAAATCGAACAGGAACGCTCAAAGAACAAGGGAAATATCGCCGTCGCTCGTTGCGAATTTCGTCATTGTTCCCTTTAAAACTGCGTCGCCCCTCCACCATTTAGGCACTAGTGAATTTATCAAATTAACGCGTTTTTCAATATCTAAATTTGAAATTGGCTCACCATTTACATCTGCGATAATTTCAATCTCGACTGCAAGCAAATTAATTGGCAATATTTTTATACGGTTTATCCATTGTCTATTATATTATATATACAATATCTACCGTATAGTAGCGTGTATTCGAAGGGCATCGATGCTTTGGATGGAGCTATCATTCATTCGTTACTATCGACACACGGTGTATGTGCTGGGAATCAGCACAAAGGTAGATTACCTATTGCAAGATCGAGCTAATATGACTTCCGTACGTTTCGAGATGAATGTGTTGTCATTATAAATACATCACAGCATACGCATCGTAGTGGTTACATTAAATAGTAGTGATAGTAGCATTAGATGGCAGGAGCAACAAAGCAGCACTTCCTTCCAGCTACATAGATATGTATGTATGATGGTCTGCCTTGATTAGTCAGGCGCGAGGCCTGACTCTAGCACCGAGTTGACCTTGCTACGTAATAATTATTAGGCCATTGATAATCTTCTTCTGCTCTTCGTGTGTATGCTTGTGCGATTCTCGGTCTCTCTCTGTCTGTGATTACAGCGGCGCTGGTAGAGAACACCATCATCTGCATGCACGGAGGCCTATCGCCGGAGTTGGACAATCTGAACCAGCTGCGGGATATTCCGCGGCCGATTGACATCCCGAATCATGGTCTCCTTTGCGACATACTCTGGGCTGACCCGGATGACGACGTAATCGGTAGGTTGCTACTGCTGCTAAATACACTGCAGGGTGTATATAGAGAGGCTATGCAAGTTTCGTGCAGAATTAACGGCTAACTTCGACGAGCATTACTGAGGGCGCCGATACAATCGGCAGGATTGCGGTTTAGAAACTCTTAGTGACAAAGATGACGCCAATGATATGGAAATTTGAACTTCCGAGTGCCCGTTCGTCATCGGGAATCATTCAATATGCGACAATATGGCTTGTTGTTAAGATTTTCAATGTGAAACTATACTTGCCATTATGGTCGCTGGTCTCCCTCGGCATAATTCATCGCGATTCGATTAATTGATCGAATTCATTGTTGCATCTGAGATTAGCACTAAGTTTGTATTTGGTCGTCGCGTAGCCATCGCTTGTATCGCGTGTACGCCGAACTTATAATCAATAAATGTAATAGGTAGAATTCTACCATTCTACGGCGTTCCAATGTGATTCGAGAGGATATGTGACTGTCTACTCGAATGGTCGCAATACAAGATGCGGGCGACCAACAACTCAATGGTTGGACATACTTTGTGTACTTTGTCATCTTCTTCGAGACCACTGGCAGACGTATATAGATCATATCACGTGGTCGCATTGATACCATCTTCCCACTTCCACTGCGTAATCATATATGAGCCCCACAAGAATAGTAATCGAGATCGTGCGGTTCCCGGTTATTCCCCGCTAGCCATACTTGTAGGGCTCGCCGCACGCAATCGAATGCGTAGACGAGTATGGATATATATATATATATACTAAATTGCTGGATACGGACCAATCGTTTGCTCCTCTTCCATTCCGTGTATCCCTATCTCGTAAACAGCAGTACACAATAGACAAAGCAATTCGTGTCGATTCCTGCTGCCGCTATCGTCATTCAAAGGGGTATGCCACCCCGAGGGGTTCCGCGCGCAAGTCGTGCCCCCGGGGTGTGTCTTGCGCTAGCTCATCTCTGCAAAGGTTTTTTTTACATCGGTTTTTATTACTGTTGCATAGTGAATATATTCTTCGCTCTTATACCATCCTTATTTTTGAAAGATAACCGGAAGCGTACTAGTCTTAATCGCTGCCTAGGATTCTAAGTACTTGACTTTAGCAAAAGACTGAAAACAACACAAGGGTGTCTCTTCTGCTCGTACGCAACCTGCGGATCAATTGCACAAGTTAGCAAAGGTATGCCTAATGATTTATCCTAATTATGGTGTAAACTGATGCTATAGTATGCTGTACACATTACACGCAGTATGCAAATGAACGCAGAGCGAAGGCCGGATTCCCGTCTCAGCCTCGTGAGAGTGTTTATCTACGACGATTCGTCCTCTTTACTAACTGCTTCTCGCCCGCATTTCTCGACATGTCTCGCTCGGTCCATCTCAGGGATTCTGGTCGCTGTTAATTCTACATTGAAATTCCATCCGTTGTCTGTATGCAGCACAAATCTGCTGACCTTTTCGTCTCTCGGCCTTCTACCTGCTCTTGTCTCGTCGCCTGACCTGCCCCTGCCGCCCCCCGCGCTGTTGGCTGATAAGCTCAGCCCGCTTCGGTCCGAGGCGGTGTCGTCGTCTTCGCGCTGTTCACCCTCGTCTGGTCGTGTATATTTTCATTCTTTAGGTTCGTTCCTTCTCAGCAGGAAATGTTGGTCCCTGTGCACTCTCGTTAGCTCGTGCCGTTCCCGCGCCCCTCCAGTTCGGGCTCCGTTCGCCCACCCCGAATGTCCACCCAGGCGCCTCCCCCCCGCCTCTCAATGACTGGGCTGCAAAAGCGCCGAAGTCGTCGCCGGGCTGCTTGTCCAGGCGTTCCGCTGGCTACGCCGCGCGCGATGCTTCGAAGTGGAATTCATATCTCGGCAAGCAGGAGGACTCGGTGCATGAGGACATTCCTGGGGACGGCCGTGTGTTTCGGGGAGCTCGCCTGCCTCCTCGGACCACCGTTAGCCCTCCTACAAACGCGTATAGTCATTCATAAATATAAAGGCCTCGTCCTACTCCACGCCGTCCCCTGGGCCGCCCTTGCCTGAGTGACTGTCGCCTGAAACATGTTCACCGCCACCCGCCCTCCATTCAGAAAGAGAATCACCCCTATTCGCCTCAACCAAATTTCGCGCTTCGTCCCACAAATGCACATTATATAATAGCACTCGAGTGCGCTGCTCGCTCACCCCTTCATCGCTCTTGCCCTCCGATCAACGGACCGTACGAAGAGGTTGGACCAGTACCACTCGAGAACCACTAAAAACAATCTTCGTACAATCGAGAGCGTTTTGGGTATCCTTTCACGAATCCTGCGAACAACAGCAGCGTCGAGCGAACAGAAGTGAAGTCTAACATAACAGGGCTCCATGTCCAACACCATCAGGAGCAGTTGCAACGGACCAATCCTGCCCACGTGTCACCATTAGGAACATCCGGTGGGGCCAGCCATTTTGTGGAGACGCCACAGCAAACGTGCGCAACGTTGCGTACCGATCTAGTATCGTAGTGAACTACACAAAAAAAAATGAAGGGAAAAACGCTGTCTCTGCGACAGTGGCCATCGTGTGTTTAGCGGGCATTCTGTGCTATACGGCCCAGGCTGTCATTTCTAGTTTCTGGTCGGCGCTGCACACCCATATCGGCGGCGTGTATGGATCTGGCCGCTGACATAGTCAGCTGTGGCTGTGCTTGATGACGCTGTGCCGATCCGTGTTCGGCAGCTAGCGTGTGTGGCTTTCATGGTATAAACGCCACATAAACGAAGGGAGGCGAACTTAAGAAGAGACGATATGGGAAAGAAAAGGTAGTGGTGGTGGTGGTGGTTAGGCGGCAAGAGCGGGGAGGAGATTAGGTAGAATTCGGTAGAATCGACAACGAATTCATGGTCGCGTGCAGGGCCCAGCATTGCTTGTGCTATCATCGTTAGTTGCTAACCCCCGTCGGGAACGCTGTATTCCCCTGTTTCAAGAGCGTTCACCCGCCTCGTGCCGGCAATCGTTTGCCTTTAAGGTTCTCGTTGTTAAGCCTTCGACCGGAGCGGAGCGTGAGGGGTTCTGGTGCGCCCATGCCATGGATGGGCGTGGGTGGTATGCAGACGCAGAAGGATTTGTGCGAATGGCCATCCTGCAGTTGAGGGTGGGAGAAAATACAACAACGGTTGTACGGGAGACGGCTCGGAAGACAACGGGGTCTAAACGACGAGGGCGAAAACGAATTCTCTTCTTCTAATGCGCTCCTACGAACATGGACATCCGCGCGTACATAGACGCCCAGTTACACACACACACACACAAATAAACAAACAGACACGCGCCTAGGCAGGCAGACATACATATACATACTTATTCTATGTAGATATTTATATGGTCGGCGCCAGACCGAGGGTGGACCAGAAGAAGTACGTATGCATACAGATGACCGTATACATGGGTACAGACAGAGAAGGAGAGAGAGAGGGGGGACTAGGCTAGTTTGTGGACTCGGCTGTGAGTGAGTAAAGAGGCCTATGTAGGTGCTGCTGCAGCGATCAAGGAACTGCTGAAAAGAAGCTCGAGCGATGATAGCGACAAAACCTTATCTCGTGTATCAGCAGAATGGGTATGATACTTATGGATAAAGTACTTACTTTGACGTAAGATCTCAAATTATATATATATATATATAATTTGAGATCTAGATCGTTTCTGTTCGCCCTGCTTCATTATCGATTAGGGAATAGGAAAGCTGGATTTGATTCGACCCTCACCTTACAACGATTCTACTGTATATGTCGTAGGTATGTATATGCTCGTGTCGCTCGCCTAAAAAGCTACAAGTGATAGACCGTGTCTCGTGAGAACGATCCTTGACAACATCATTGTCAAGCTGTTTGCACAAACACTGTTGTTCAGCGAATACGAACAACGACTCACTCTTGGAATCTATACAAGCGTAGTCGAGGAACAACTCTACTTCGCAACTTTATTTTTAGACTCAGTACGGTTCTTTTATGGCCATGAAACGATTCGGCCGATGACGTGATTTAAAGTGGCCGATGCTACGAACAAGGGAACAATTTTTTCCTTTTGTTTTATCCGTCGAAGCTCCTTCGAATGTGACGAGGATGGGGGTACGAGGAATCAGATTTGATTCCACTTTCGAAAGTAAAAGGTCCACTATTAATATAAAAATAATAATAAAAATAACAATGATAATAGAGGAGTCAATTGAATGGATCCATGCTGTTAAAAGTTATTATGAAGTATTTGGCTCTATGCGAGTATTCGATTACGATTAATTCGATATAATCGTCGATCCAGAACAGGGAGCAATGGGGGGCTTCGCTACCTCACCGCCTGTGCGGAAATTCTATATTCTAGCGCAGTGCGTGGAATACCACAGTAACAGTGAAATCCGCTGTGCTGCACCTGGGTTCGCTCGGCAGCAGCATCTACTTGACCGTTGCCTTTATATACATATTGCAGGCTGACTCACAGCTAACATTTGACGTCCGCGGAGCTGCTTTCGGCAGTGCTTCATAAGACGGAGGAACCCCAATTAAATGGAAATGTTCAACGCCGGGAATCGAACCCGTGCGTGCACCTACGCGTCTCTTCCTGTGGCAACGAAGAAAGGGGTACACGAATGCATCACGCAACCGGACTGGACAACTGGTCCAACTCTACCGAACGCATCGCTCGTACACTTAAACAGGGACAGCAAAATGAGTCGGTGTGCTGAAAGCGTTGACGAAAATGTGTGTGGAGAGATTCGTTGGACGGTTTGTCCCGGCTGCAACTCCGGCCTTTTTTTTCGGGCCTGCGTATGCTCGGTCCTGACCATTCCAGTCATTCGCGATGAAGGTATCTTCCCCTTCGTTCCAACCGACTCTCCTTCAGATCGGTATGAGAAACAGAATCGATATAGTGAGTAGGACAGGGCCGTCGTTTGGAGTAAAGGCCATCGACTCGCGTCCTTCGTCTATCGTTGTTGTTCACTTCTGAAAGGCTCGTAACCGACTGGGACACACGCGCACACACCCACTGGTTTTATGGGTTCAACCATACAGAAACTCGGTCTATTCGGCCAAACGGATGACTGTGAAGTCTCCAGACGTGAAATTGTCAAAGACTTCATTCAATTCCACCATATGTGTACGTATACAGTAGAATGTATTCGATACCCCAATGGTCTTCTTAGTCCCGAAAGGGTGCAGTCCTGCTGTGACTGACCGCCTAACAACGACTTCATACTGACACAATGTACGTTTACTTGAATTCTGGTGTTCTCTTAGACCGGAGCGTTTCAAGGCTGCTTCAGCCCGTTCATTTATCGTGTCACGAAACATGAAAATTGTAATTGTGACCGACCTCAAGGCCATTTCTCCCTGCATAATTGACTGAGCAGTCGACACCGTGCTGAGATTATCATCGTTTGGTCGTAGTTCACCGAAAGCATAGCCTGCCTGTATCCAGCTCGTCCGTCCGTTACCCAACATCATATGTGCCTCGCAGAGTAGGCCCTACGATCGGGCCATACGGTCACATGCGACGCACCCGTACGGGTATATGATTGTACACGTCTGTGTATAAAGGTGTCATTTCGTTCTTAGGTGGCCTTTGAGAATTCGCCATTGTCGTGACTGGTCGCAGCAACGTCACTGGACATTGCCACCGAGGCCCAATGACTAACATCGTTCCATCGGTTGCACACGCCCCTCCCTCTTGGCTCTGTCGAGAAAGTACGAAGCAACGATATATCGGTCCCGATGATAAGAACACGATATCGCCATTGGACAGGCGATGAAATGTCATGTTCCCCTACCTAAGCCGTCTACCCCCAATGGTACCTTTCGGACTCGGTCAGGTAAATGTCACTTCGACACTGACTCCTCGGTCTATTGTGACGTGTTGGTTCTGCTATCCATAGCCATGGCCTGTCACCGCCGAATGAACGCGAGGAACACTTTCATAGCTGCGTCTACAACATACAAAAACGCGACGATAAGGCAGAAAACTTGTCTACATTTGTTACATAAGAACGATACGACTACACGAGATGTAGAGTAGGAGGCTCTAGAGAGATCTACGAAGGAGAGCGAATCTTGAAATAAAAAAAATACAGCAGAACAATATAATAACAATCATACGATTGACGATTCACGTTGGTCAATTCGCATGTATGACGCAACGTACGAGATATATATTTTTAGATGAAGGATACCAACTGCTCGGGCAATGAACACGACGGGATCTATATGTGATGACATCTATGCGCTGCGTGTCAAAATAGAACAGCATCTAACAGATATATATATATACATATAACCACAAGACGAAGCGCTTCCATTCAAAGTGTCCCAAGTTCATTTCTGCTCGATTTCGAATTATACAGAATACGTCGTTGGGATTCTCTCATTGCCTTCTACTATACCCTCGACCAGTGGTACTTCGGCAAAATTGGATACTTAATCCTTCTAAAATGTAGTTGTATAAGAAATATATAAATTTGCTAAATTTAGCCCAAGAGCGGAGCCTAGGCGAAACAGAGCAAGTGAACCTTATGAGAAATCATGAACGTTATTCCTTTCCCTTAATCATAGAAATACTCTAAATTTTTGTAAGCGTCACTTTGCATGAAAACACTTCACATATAGGTGTACGCCTGTATATACGGCTGAGCGTGCCACAACGTGTAGGCTTCTGAGTAGTGCAGTGGCCACACAACGTCAACGAGTTACGATGCCTCTGCGGCTACTGCTGCAAGTGCTCAGTGCTATTTGTCAGCAGCATATCAATATATATATATATATTGTATGCAGCAGGCATTGTCTATCTGACGTACTTCACCGTAGCGCAGTTAGTGTACGCTCAACGATATCGTCCTGTCGTTCATTTCAATATTGCCCGTTCGTGAGCCAGTAATGACCTTTCTCAGCGTGAAGAGAAGTAATGACCCTATACCGTGAGGTAAAGTGATGGGCCTGGCCGTCCCGATTGTGAACCGGAGGGGGAGTGATCGTTCAAGTGAGTCGGAGAACGAGGACAGGTTCACGATAGAGAAATAGATAGGGATAAACAGGTAGACAGTGACCCCTACCTCACCGAGCAGACGCAGCGATCCCTGTCAGCTTGCGGCCAGACTTCTGACCTCTAACCTACCCCTCTATCTCTCTCTGTCTCTCTCTCTCTCTCTCGGGTCATCTCGGCCTGTCCAGTGGCCTGTTAAATGTCACCATAGCAACTCCATATGGCCCTGTGCTGAACGGACACCTTTTGTGGTCCAGCGCTACAACCAGCGAGTGTTCCATGTTTATCCACCATCACCACCAACACCACCGCCACTGTTATACGAGTCCTACTTTGTCTCTAGCCTGACGGTGCTGCTGAGCACCTAAAACTCCCGTTCGCTCTATACGACAAGATGAGCAATTCACTACGTGTAGGGTTCGTGTTTGCTGTTCCAATGCGTGGTTCCATCGGTAGCTCCTAGTTGTACTGCAGTGGCCGAGTCCCACCAGAAGATAGGGTCATTGCCTGCGCAGCAGAGATCGATGTGTTCTCCTCGCCGCGCTCAACTCTATCACACTGTGTGTGCGCGCATTGGACATATACCAAATATTAAGTACCAACCACGAGCTTCGAACGGACCATTCTTCAGGGCTTAACGGACAAATTGCTAGCCGTCGTTGCTCATTGCAAAAATGATTGTTAACGATATGTGCTACCATTAGGAACTCACTGGCTCCTTGGCATTCAAGCTCCATCATTAGCTAGCAAGCTTAACCGAGCTGCCCCGGCGCCTTCATAGGTTATGGACGTGATTGTGACATGGACACGAGACTGCGACGAGTGACCGAGTGACAAATGCGAATATATTCAATAAGGAGCTAAATCTACTAAGACTGGACGACAACTAGAGAAGGAATAAGCATATCTGATTTGTTCTTGTTATAGCAGCCCTCCCCTTCCTGAGATCAGACAGTTGTCGGTACCTGTTAACCGCATGGCCACGTTACTAAATAGAGATATAGGGGATCTATACTTGATGACGCCGAGACAGAATTTGAACCTGCTGGATCGGGTCTACTCATCCAAGTTGGACCCCTAGGTACGACCGATGCATATTGACCTAATCGTTTGTGCAGGAGTTAACTCAATTCATTTCTCGAGAGATCTGCAGAGCAGAGAGATATCCAGGTAGTCGCGCGTCGCCAGGGTACGTATAACGTCAGTCCGTAGGAGGGGAGTCGTAGGCGAGGTAGGGGGGAGCTAATCGACAGTCGCACAAAGCGGCTATCTCTCTCGTGGCCATATAGAACTAATGATATGCTCATGTCATTCGTAGAAGATGCATCGTACAGCCAGTCAGATGTCACTCGATATTTGACACAGCTAAGACGGTGGTATTAAAGAAGATACCAACGAACAATTGATTAAACTCTGGCATTGATGATCTCCTATAGAACATGGTATATATATGAAACATCTTGTAAAAAAATAGCATTGACTCTGACTGGTCTATTGGTGCATGGCAGCAAATATTTAGTGCGTCAGCGATTAGAAACGTAATCAAACGTGATCACGGAACAGATGTGTGGTGGTACCTCCATTAGGCGTTAAACAAACACTCATAGAGGATGATAATACTACTGCTGCTACGACGAATAATAATAGTAATAATAATAATGATAAGAATTATTATGTTAACAATAGTAATTATTATTAATATTTTCAAGGGAATTGAGTCCCAGGGAAACTGTGCGAAGGGACTCAATTACCTCCCTGGAAGCCAGCCACTGGATTGATCCTTGATAGCTGCTGCTTCTACGCGCATCGTCTCTACAAGATATCTCTGCCCAAGCTTAGTCCTTAGGTCACTAAGCCCGTTGTGCTCCGCTATGCAAGATATGCTGCCGTTGCTTAAGTCTCCCGAAATGTACCTCACACTTAAGGTCTTCCGGATCTCATTTCATCACATGTTTCGCGACACCTACTTATAGTTCTAACTCAGCCGGACCACATTCAAGTAGAAACGGTAAACCACCCGTTGTAACGTCCGGACAACTTACGGCCTAACCTAACCTGTTGCACAGTGTTTGTATAATAGTTATGCATAACGCGTGTTGTATATGTTCTCTACTTCTGTTGCTTGTGCTAAATACGTGGCACCCTATTCGCCATACGTATTGCAAGGCTGCCATTTCGTATGCAAGTTGATTGTAGGAACGGACTCCTAACGCCATCTGGGGCACTGAGCGTAATAATAATGAAAAGGGCTGTTTAATTGCCTGCATGTATCGAGCAGACTTCGTCATTGAAATGGTGCCTCCAGTACCGGCGACAATCATGGATAGAGCATACACTATGCTTAACCCTGACACTGGAGGCACAGCGCCGCTTTATATATTGTATCACGGGGTTTGTACAAATCAATCGGACTTGTCTAGCACACACCTGATATGGCATCGTAACACAGATCAAAACACGACGATAGCTCTCTTGTGAGGATCTTCGTGTGCCGAATGTCGTAAAAAAAAGTCACTACGAGGCCTAGGGGAGTAAGTGCGAGGCGCTAAACCTAAATCGCTCAATTTTCCTCATAGAAGATATCGCTGGCTTACCTTCCCAAGTACCCCCGTACGCTGCGCTCGTTACGCCGAATAGCACACGCGTCGCAGGCGAGCAAACTTCGAACGCCAGACACTTCGCAGGCCGTTCCCGCGATCGACTGGCCGGCCATGACGACAACGTCTTGCGGCTGAAATTCGCCTTCCAATGGAATTCCTCCTCTTCTGCACTTCTAACGGGACGAGGTCTTCTCGCCAAGGACGGCTGCCCTCTTAAAGCAGCCACAATTACACTCAACGTGTGACACGACAACGCGTGACTCGGCCGATCGGGCAGACGACGATTGTACAGACGTTGTAGTTTCTTATGAAGGATAAGCGAACGAAATATTGCTGCGGCCCATCGCTTCTAACGTCATTATCTTATAATCAGATCATGTATACGGCGATGAGATACGGACCAAGGGCTGACACCGTCGAATGTTTTCACCGTAGGACGCCGTAGACTGACATCTTGTAACAAAGTATAATATCATGGCCGGCTAACTCAATGTGGACGTCTGTGGACCAAGTCAAAAATAGATAGGCCTACCCCCACTATAACTACTTTTACTGGACTTATTCTATGGTCTGATTCTACGTCTCCATTTCCATGTTCGTGTATCTTTACTATGTACCATTCCAGGCTGGGGCCAGAACGATCGCGGAGTTTCCTATACGTTCGGCGGCGAAATCGTACGGAGCTTTCTCGAGAAGCATAACTGCTCTCTGATTGTTCGCGCGCATCAGGTCGTCGAGGACGGATATCAGTTCTTTCAGAAAAGACAGGTGAGCTTTCCCTTTGGCGACTGACACCATCTCTGCTCCCCTACAGCCGCTTGTTTCCCCGTTTCGAAATAGCGGATGCCGTCTTCCTCTGACTTCATAGTGTCGTAACACAGCTTCAGTGTTAGAAGGTAATGCCCTCCGGTAATCTGCCGGAGAACAACATCTCTCCTTTGGCTTCATCCTTGTTGCTGATTTTCAAGAGTTCAGCTTGGCGTTCCTATTTGGGGCTTTTATTATGGAAATTTGAAATTGAGAGTGAAAGATAGTGAGGGGTATCAGGAAAAAAACAACCTGTGTGTCTCTGGGCGCCGCAAGGTGCTACAAAGGAATATCTAGATTGTACCTGTTATGTAGGTACATATACATATGTGGAGAATCTAAGGGCAATGCGTACCTTCGAGTATTAGCTAGACATGGCTAAATTATGTTTTAATTATATGGTTTTGATTATGAGTATGTTTGAATATGTTGAGTATGGTTTGAGTACAACTTTATTAGGTTAGACGGTGAAAATCGTGTGGAAAATTGTGGACATCAAGAAGAGAACGTTTTTTTTAACTAATCGTGCTTTGCAATTTTCATTTTTACTTAGCCATTGCTCAAAACGAACATCGTCGATCGTATGTTTTTTGTTTATAAAGAGGAAGAGGTAAACGGCATTTGTGATTTCAATTATTATATTAATTATCCCATTTCTACCTTATAAATGCCATCGTGTATATACATATATATTTATATATGTATGAAAGGTATACTTTTCATATCCATTGCATACATACGCTGTTTCTTAAATTTCATTATCTCGACCCATTCATATGGTCGTACCACGCCGCTCAAATAGTGATTTTGACCGAATTTCATGTTTGTCTTCAGTTGGTAACAATCTTCTCGGCGCCAAATTACTGCGGTGAGTTTGACAACGCGGGCGCCGTTCTCTGCGTGTCTGAAGATCTCACCTGCTGGTTTAGCATACTACCGGTAAGACATTTTGACCTCACCAACATCAGGTCCTCTCCTATGTCAAATTGCTTCACCCATCATCTCAGTAATGCTGCTAAAACTAAACATTTTCCATAGCTGACCCCGAGATTTATTCCTTCCTTCCTTCCACTGCACAGATCAGGTACAACTCTGTAGCAATGAGAGCCGCTAGTACTACCATTGTTATATTACAGATGATTAATAATAATAATAAGAGAAGAAACATTATTAAATACGACAAACAATTTGTACTGTCTTTATTACAATATAAATCTATACATTTATGTGTACACAAGGTTTAGGCTTGCTAGTTACTCGAAAGATGTACAATGCAGACATAGCTGGAGAATTGAACTCGAACTGCAAATTTCAAATGATTTTCCACGATAGCCCATTCATAGCAATCCACTATCGAGTGGAGGTCCTTCTCCGAGTCATCAATCAATTGATTTCTGTTATTAATCATACTGTAATTTGTGTGTTGTCTGTGTTTCTCTGGTTATCCTCTCCCCGGCAGCCGGTGAAGCCGAAAGTAGTCCATGTAAAAAGTGGACGCAGATGATCCTCGCTGGAGCGGTCTCTGCGGGCTTTTGGTCTTTCGTATCCACCGGGACAGACGACGGTCACTGGGTAGCAGCCAGGAAACGAAATGAAACACTAAAATGGGAAAATCAACAGTCCGCCGCCACCGCCGCCTCCTCCTCCACCTCCTCTTCTTCGCACCGTACTTCGTCACTTCGCCTATCGACATATCGCTGCGAGCAAGCTATTGCCTGTAACCGAGAAATTGGTCGAGATAGGGGGCCGACTTCTCACGGCGCAGGATTCGTACATACGTCTAATATGTTTTCGATGTTCTCGTTTCGGCTGTGTACATGGGGTACAGGTCAACATCTCAAAACTAGTCGCGAAGAGATGAGGTATATGTGGGCAGAGGAGGATTCGATGACCGAAGTCGAATATTCGAGGACAGTTTAGACGCATCTCATCTGAATGCCGTCCTGGTCGCTGTCACATCTGTCTGTCTCATCTTTCAATCAGCAGCGCGAAAAAAAACAGCAATCGTAGATCAGGCTGTCATCATTCTTCATAATCGCGCACCCGGATGTCTTTCGTATCTCAAATGATGCCCTCCTTTCATCAACAGCAGCAATCTTTCTTCTCGACACTCAACGAATCGAATACGAAGCTGGTCAACACAAAGCAATCACGAATTGATTACCAATTCTGTGATATCATCATCGGAGCCTACGATGAGGGGCAGCCGGAAATTCGCGCGACTCGAGATCGAACTCTTGACGTCCAGGATGTTGTTACACCGAGTCGTAGTCGAGCTGGCTCAACAGACCACGCAAAAACCGTCAACGAAACGCGTCCGAACAGCCTAATCCCCTCTATTTTCTTCTCTTGAAGAGATTGAACACCTCCTCGGATGACAGCTAAATGCCGTTATATATCAGTTCGGGATCACATACAAATGTCGTAAACAGACAAAGACACGCATATACATATGTAACAACAACGAGTATATAATGCGCTGGAAAAGTGTTGTCAGTCGACGTCCATATCAATGGTAATAGAACACGAGAGAGAACTTCAGTGTGCAGGTGGTGTTGAAGATGTCACACAGTGTTAGCGAAATTCACGGTCATAGCGCGGTCAGAAGCGGGTGGACGAATTGTTCTGATCGCTTTTAATGCCTGAACTTCTTAATGTCATCACTATTTTAGGATAGCAGCTCGCCCAGTCCCTAGGAGAGAATATATATGCACACGCCGTTCACATATGCGGTCACACGTCACAGATTGTGGTGCGTACTAAACATGCTCCAAGGCGATATATATATAGAGAGAATCAGGATTTGCTAGCTAACGATATCAACTATTGGAGCAGAGAGAGAAGGCAATGACTGAGAGACACAACTCAAATCACTGTAGGTTCGCGGTAGGGCGTATGGACGCGTCGAATATAAGGCCATTAGCTAAAGTATGCAGAAAGTACATTGGACACACGAACGCTGGGAGAGTATATAATTAGCAGGATTATCGGAAGCTGCGGGTGCACACGGACGATGTTCCGTTGTGAAACGGAATGGCCGATGATGAAGGTCAGCAGTAACGAGAACAAGTGACGATTGTCACCAGGCCTTATACTTTATTAACAAATAGTAAGCGGCAAGAGAAAACCAGCCATCCTCGCTAGTTATGTACGTAGCACCTCGGCATTGCCCGTCGATACTTCGAGGAGCCGCTGCCCGAATAGGATAAGGTAGAGATACGATGTTTGATGGACTCGGGGGGGGGTAGGGCAGATGAGATGGGATGATTCTTTTTACAGGGACAGGTGGGGAATGCTCTACAACTTGTCCATGCATACACTCAAGTCACGCAGAGAAGCTGAGAGCTACAGCGTTATATACATATATATATATATATATATATATATATATAAATATATATAGAGAGAGAGAGAGCATACGTGTTGACACTGTTAATGTGTAGAGCGTCCGAGGGATTATAGGGAAAGAGACCTCGAAAATGACAGGTTAGCAGAGTAGAGAAGACGGAATGACGATATCAAATGATTTTGTTTTTTAAGCAGCAGCAGCAGTAAACGATGATATCAAAGAAGTAGTTGAAGATAAAGGAGAGAGCGGACGAAGATAAGTTGTAGAGAAGATACAATAACGTGTGAGGCGGTAGAGGAATCTGACGAATCTGACGATCGAGGACGAGCAGCGAACCGCTCTTACTTGCCTGTCGAACTACCCCTTGTACATATATATAGATATTATATTATAGCATAGCATAGTAAATGTATTTAGGACAGCCGTATTATAGACGGCGACATGAGAATAATAGAGAGAAAAGTGATTATAACAAATAATAAACGGACAATTATTTCATTCATGGTGCGGTGTTTTTGCTCGATAGATACATAGGTTGGTGCTAATATTAAAAACAGCAATAATTATAATAGCGTATACGTAAAATATAATGAGGATTCATTCGTTGTTCGTCGTTCGATGAGAATTTCGACTAGCTCTTTTAGTTCTTTGTCGAGTATCTAGTGAACGGGAAAAAATTATTTGAAAAGAGCTACGAACAACACTAACAAAAAAAAATCTTAAAATAACCACGCAAACATTTCATTAGCAGAAGATGAATTAGAAACAATTAGCCAAGCATTACCCTGAAAATGCAGTTTACTACTTTGGTACTGCAGCACTATAATTAATTATTTTTCTGTGAGATTCCACTGATTTAGAATATAGAATAACTTATTATTATTATTTTTATAGAATGATCATTTACTATCACGTTAGTTGGTTTTTTGTGTCCACTCCTAGAGACCCCAAAATAAGGCCAAAGGCGCCAAAGAAATTTCGGAACGAATCAGATGCTCGCAGCTATTTAACAAGGTGCAGCAGTTGTCGAGGTTGTCTGTAAGCAATAGCATCCACTTATTGGCGAGCCCGGTGGCGTGGTGCATTAGTGTGCGCCTTGCAATAGGAGAACACGTAGGTACAAGGTTCGATCCCCATCGTTACACATAGGTATTTCAAAATCTGTCTTACGAAGCAATGCAAACGCGATATCTTGGGTGTTAAATCTTGGCTGAGAGTCAACGCGTCAAAAATTTGCATCGAGTCCTTGGAAAAACGACGAAAGCTCTCGGTAAAAGGCGTAAGCAATGCACAATTAAACCTAATAAATGCTTAACAGCACAAGTTGACTGCAAAAGGCAACATGCTGTTTAGCATTTATTAGGTTTAATTGGAGAGAAAATTTGAAAAAGGAAAATTTTCATATGCAGCTTATTAACGATTGACCTTAACGACACATTATGAGACAATTGATCCCTTCGAATTAGGGTAAGGTCCCGCCAACATTTCATCATCTTATGTGCAATAAATATTCTCTACTATATAACATGATCATTTCAATGCGTTCAATGAATTAATGATACATAGTTTTTGGTGGTGAGGCTAACAGTTACAATAACAATCCTGTTAAAATCGATACATCTTTTATGAATGAAAGCGAAAATGAAAGTCATTTGTGTTAGTGGCTATGTAACAAGGAATGGCTCCGTCACACCGTATCGACGTTCACGGCAAGAGATGCTGAGAGAGTCAACAGATGCTCGTGGAGCTCGGTGCGTTGGTTGTGACCTGAGACTTGAATCGTTCTCTGCGGATTGTTTTCGAGCCCCAAAACAATATTGTTCATGCTAGCCACGATCGTAGTCAGACGTGAAAGAGAACAAGAAAACCAGTACGAACATTTATATCCAATGGGGACAAGGTAGACTAGAGCGCAAAGAGAGGAAGACACATCTCAACTCGCGATGCCTTAAGGACACTGACATATCTCAACCAAATAAACACGGCTATATGTATATCATATAGCAAAAAAAACAGTGTTGAGTGATTGTAAAAGGACGTTGGGGTTAACACATTAACTTTACTCCGCAATAACGTGGCGGGGGCGTCACTCGTAACAAAAGTGGTAGCTCTTACGATATCATTCGACTTTCTTATTACTATTATTGCAATAAATACGGCTATAAAAACGTAGCAGCCTCTTGGCCGTTATGTATGTAGCACCTCAATGTGGCCCAGCGACCACCCTGAGATAGACGAGCGCAGCATAGCCGATGTTTCTATTATAGGGTCTACAGAATCTAAGCGCTAATCACGAATATAATCGCAATAAGCTAAAATAGCTCATATTTATCTTATTAATAATATTTTCACACAGGTTGTGTAAGCACAAATAGCCAGATTTACAATCTCCGTCACACTCAGTTCGGTTCCACCGGTTGTACTATAAATAGTAAGAGAAAGTCTGAAGCATGAAACTGGTTCAACAAAACATGACGTTTCAGCAAGGAGATAAGCCAGAGGGTTCCGTGATGTTCCATAGCGTTCGAGCGCTTGTTTCATATACGCTTGCTTGATTTTGTCCAAGGTGGTCACATAGCGTAGGCTCAGATGATCGGGATCCCGCAAACAGCAATGGGGGTGGTATTGAAATTGAACAAACTGAGAACTGCGCTTACCGACGCTTTCTGAGGTCTCTCAATGCTAGTAGCTGCGATCGTGGCTTTGCAGTCTCTTTCCTCGTCCTGGCTTGCGAACGACTTTCCCGTTGTCGCCAAAGTTATGCCGAGATACGTGTACCAGCTGAAAATTTTTTGGGGTTTCTCCATTTCGGTGAAAGGTGTCGGAAAAAGCGCGTGCATTGAATGCACTACCGAATGCAGCTAACAGCGTGGGGATAATCGCAAATGTTAATGGCCGGATTGAAGTGCAATTCGCCAGGGCAGGCGACGAGGTACGGTCTCCAGTTAGAACACTGAAAGAAGTGGTCGCAAGTCTCTGCGTCCTCAAAGTAACCAAAAGCTGTCGGGCACTTAAACGAGTCAAGTTTTTTCGTAATCCAATCTTCGCTCCTTCGTCGCTCAACCGCAGCATCGCCACCTTCTGATACGGTTAGGATGGAGTCTTCGACGATCTCCGTCGTCGTCTCATCTCTATGGGATATTGCTTGTTCTTCAGTTGTAACCAAATCATCTGCACAAGCCGCTTCTTCTCCATTACAAATTGTCGAGTCCTCCGTATTCGTTGTGATTTCCTGTTCAGTGGTTAGATGGCTCTCTGTGGTTACTGAGCTTGTTTCATGTTCCAGAGTTAGAGTGTCCTCAGCAGAAATCATAGTCGCTTGTTCTTGAGCAGTTCTGGTGTCCTTTGTAACAATTGTCGTTTCATTTTCAACGGCGATTGAATGCTCCGTGACGGAGATTACGTCATCGTCTGCGCTTGTCAAATTCAAGGTATTGTGTCCATCTTGTGCGGTCGTAAAATCCTCTGTGCTCAAAGCTGTTTCGTGTCCAACGCTCGTTGAAGGTCCCGCAATAATCATACTGTCCTGAACGACAATATCAGCCTCCTGTTCAATGGGCGTCGAATTCTCGTCGTTAGTAGTACGGTCATCTTCAAAGGTGCGAAGATCGTCTAGAGCCATAGAAGGCTGTTCTTCAACGATTGAAGGACTCTCTATAATGACCGTTATTTTATCCTCAGGTGTAATTGAATTTCCCTCAATTGGAGTGTCTTCTCTCTCGACTAGGTTAGACTCTTCCACATCAGGTGTTCCTTCACCCTCATTTATCATTGAGTCCATCTCCTGAGTGGCGGAGTCATCTTTGGTGGCATCACGGCGTTCGGTAACAGCTTCGATGTCTTCTCTTCCCACAGATTCTTCCTCCCCAACAATAAAATTGGCCTCTTTATCATCGTTTGACGTTGCTGTGTGTGCTTCAGACGGCTGCGGTTTGCGTTTCTGCCACAGCCTAGTAGTAGGCTGCTTGACGTCTGCCACACATCGATAAGCTGTACCTTCATAGACCAACTTGCCTGACGGACAAGTAACTTTCGTATACTTGCCTTGTCGACAGATTACATAACCGCTCCTGACGGAACCGCTGTATCGACGAAGGTAACCCTCAACGCAACGAGTCTTTGAGGCTGGAGCATCAAATCGAGGAGGCTCACGGTGGCTCCCTTCCACACCGCACGTTTCCTTGTTCATCTTTTTGCGTTGATCGCAATTAGTTCGTTTAATAGATGTTCTATGATATACCTCACCATCATCGTCGTCGTCATCATCGCCCTCATCCTCGCGGTCATGATCGTCACATTCGTACTTCTTGCAGTGATATTCCCTTTCACAGACACCTTGCTTCGGCCCCTTGTCGTTATGATGACCATGTACACGACCTCGTCGACAACATTCGATCAATTTCTTTTCCTCACGAGGTTTGCAGCTGTGATCGTCGTCTTCGTTTTCCTCTCTGTCCGCCCTGCCATCAGCCAGGACATCTAGAGAAAATGAACAGAAGCGCAGACAACCAAACGAAGTTTTAGAAAGGACATGACAGGCCTCGGTGCCGCTTCGTAGCTTTACTTCAAGGACGTATCACGTGGGTCATAGTGAACCTATCTGGTCTTCCTCCAACCGGTCATCACCAACAACAATTATACAACTCAAGGCTATATGCCCGACTACGCTTAATGTTCTATTCTACTGAGAACCAAGGTTCTACTCAGTGTTCAGATCGAGCTGCAGGGTTATACTAGATCAGTAACATTCTTCATGTGCTGTTTGGTTGCTGATGACATAGCTCGCGCTTAGCGCTAACACTCAACAGTGCTGACACGAGCCACGTGGTGCGTCATACGCGTCAACGTCCATTCGTCAATGAATCCTACACTGTGCGGTCAGTGATTACTTTGGTGGTTTGTGACATCTGAACTCGAGATCATCAGAGAGTAACAGAAATCTAACCGTGAGTTCGTTCATCTGATTCCGGTGAATACTCCAGAGATTGGTCGTATATTACGCTGCTCTAAATCAACAGAAGCTCGATATCTTTCATAGATATTTAGCATGAATGAATTATTTGATTAATTATGAATTGTTTGATTTATATTGGACGTAGGCAGCAAACCACACCGACTTCGATTCGTCTAACGAGAAATGCTGCAAAGCAAAACTTGAATCGATATGACTAGCCCCATTAATAATAATTACCCACTATATGCTCGTTGATAATTACAGGGAAGGGATAGCAGATCGTCGGCTGTCGAATCCGTTGTCACACGTCAGTGCACCCGCCATCGTCTTTATTAACAGTGAAGTGCCGGGTATACAAAGTATATCTCGCACATTTCTATCCGCTGATCACTAACAATATGAATGCATAGTAACACAACTGCCACTTATACAGTTCTCACCAATACGTTGGGCTTAATATCTCCTGTCCAATTCTCTCTCTCTCTGCCTGCTGGCATGCTTCCATAATAATAACATATATAACAACAATAACATTACTAAGGATAGTTGGAGTAAATGAATCCTGTAAGCCATAGCCGTATGCTATACAGGGCTCATATCCATCGATCGAATGAAGGCTTGTAAAACTCCGAAAGTCCGTGTATCCATCAGAGGTACCACACGGGTGCCGCCTGTGTGACTGTATATTGTAGCCCCCTCTCAAATGACAATAACGCTAGAGGATACTATTTATGCTGCGAGTACACCATCACCACTCGACAATTACTGACGTACGATTTCAATGAGCTATCCATCGACACCCACACGTTCCAAAACAAACGCCGATCTGCGTCAGGGGGCGAATGCTCGAGGGCTACCTACTATCACAAAATAATTGTTCGGATAAATGATAAAGAAGAAGACTGGGTGGAATACACAATGTTCCACAATATGCTTGGATAATCTAGCCTTATCCTAACCATCTCTAAGGAGCTTGTGAAGTCCGCAGTCGAGAACGTCGTTAATCAATGTGTCGCAGAAAGTGGCAGGAATCGATGGGGGGAAATCAAAGATTAGGATTCTCCTTTGTAACAGCCAGAAAAATGATGAGAGAAATACAGAGATAATTAATAGTGTTAAACACTCGTTTAATACTATTAATTTACAATTCACCGTCTGGTAATAATAACGTAATAACCATTTATAGCATGTTCTATACGCCGTGCGTAAGACTTTCGTCAGACCTCGCATTCTCTCTCTCGACATCAATGAGATCCGTGGGTGGAATAACGACATTTGGCGACAACACAAGACACACGCTCATCCGATGAAATGTCCGATGAAATCCGATGAAATGTCTGTGGAGACGCTGCCTCGGGTCAAGGCCGACAGAATACAGGTCTATCGTGTTACAAACCCAAGCCCTAATGGACTAGGTTAGTAACATAACGAGACAATATTATATAATACATCAAATAATATAAGATAGACCGGAAAAAGCATGTATTAAGGCGGTAGTACACTTACAGATGGCAGAGCAGAGGACCACAAAGGTCACCAGTGGTAAAAGTGTCTTCATCGTTGTGACGAGAACCAATGGACCTGCAAGCAGGTGCATGAATAGACGGGAGCCGTCACTGAGGCCGCACTACGGCAAATATATTGTAGCGAGGCTAATGGCGAATTACGCAATCATCCCTGGATACAGAATAGCGGAAAACCGGACTGGCGCTTACAGACCGCGAAATTTGAGGTTGATACGCAACGTCAACAGAACCGATCCTTCATAGTAGCAGCAGCAGTAGTATTGACGTACTAGCTAGACGCACGCATTAGTGGAGGCGGTATCTCTTGTTGTCTCAACGGAATGACGTCAAAATGGATTAACGGATTAATCCTAATTATTAACGGAGTAACCCTATTTGTTGACAGGAGGTCAGCGATGATTCGTCATTGACATTCAACAAGCGTGCCGTTGCGGAGGCTGACCCCCGCTGGTCTGATGCTAGTCTCGGAATCTATTATACAATATAATTTGCTTCGAGCAAATCTATGGACGAATTAATTTTGCATTCAATTGGGGCGGCAGTCCAGGGGCCAGTTCGTTTGCTGACGCGACGATGCAATCTGTGTAAGGGGGAGCACCAATCGTTAACAACGTGCGTCAACCAGGGCAATAGGAAAATTGCGAATTGCACGCGAACGAATACCCTCCTAGGGAAGATACGCGTTCGTTGTATGCGTCCGTTGACTGTTTCTGCTGATCTTCTGTCCGCGTTCGTTTTCATATAACGGTACGCTATTGAAATCAGTGAGGGGTGCGATAGCGGGCTAACGTCGGACGGACCTTACCAGGTTGAGGTGGTACTCCGAAAGTCGTTTTTGAAATTGGCTTTACTCAAAATCGCTTCTGCTCAAGGTGAAGCCCATATTCACGGGGCCCTGACCCACACAGCTGATATGGTCTGGAGCGATATTAGAATGTTTTGCAGTATTCCTGAGAAACGAATCTTTGCAAAATCAATGAATCTGCGCTATAAACATAATCTGGCTCTTCAGTTGAATGCAGTTGTCGCTCTGTGGAAAAAATTACGTCGCGTGTGTCTATGCCTGTTTATGCTCGTTTTGTTGCATATAATTTGGTCAGTGCGGAAAAGCAATGATCACTTTCACGTGATCACATCCGTGTCGAATAATAGAAATTTACAGGGGTCCATTCAAAGTCTACCTGTCTATTGAAATGCGCTTCAATTAGTCTCCCGGTCTAGTAGAAAACGATTCGTTCAAAGCTAAGGGCCGACATTTAACGTCCACGGAGCTAGGTACTTTCGGCATTGCTTCATAAAGACGGACTTCTGCAAATGTGTAACAGCGAGGATCGAACCCGTGTATCAGCATGTCTCCTCGGACTGCAAGGCGCACACGAATGCACCATCACGCCACCGGGCTCGATTTCTCGAAATAAAAGCCTGTCCTCTTAAACGAGCAGAATCAGTTTTCTTCATTGAAAACCATTCTCTCGAATGATGTCCACTTCCTTTCCTACGCAGACGTGTTCACAGCAGCTCATCGAGAGCAGACAAATGCATATTCAAATTGTGGTTTGTTGATGGAACTGCGGTTTTTTTATAGCGCTTAAGTTCTCCTTGACAAAACTACTAAAGACAGCGTCGTACGTTGTCGGCGTTATATCGCGGCAGGTCAGTGCAGCAGAGGACCCAATTTGCTCGATCTAAGGGTTGTCAAGTTCAAGATGCTGAACACTATAGTAATGAGATTAGGTCAACCCTTGTATAATGCGCATATATGATAGAATAAGGGTCGCCTCACTCACATGTACATCCCATACATGCGTGTAGGGCGCTTATGTCATTCCCTATTGTATGCCTGTATAAAAACACATTTTCACAGGGAGAAGTAGATTGTTGTTACAACACTATTCTAAATACAAGCGTTGTAGCCGTCTGCGACGCTTCACTGCTTCATCGTAGTGGCTCCTATCAGGGGGCTAAGCAACGATTCCATAATGTTTGTTCCTCGGCGAGTTAGTTCCAAACTGCCTCTTACGGTAGCTAAGCCTGAGGTACTCTCAAAGATATTTACCATGGGCAGAATTATTGTATAATGTGGCCTCTCTCAACAGTCTCGCGGGTATAAGGCAGGCGTCCAAAAATAACGCACAATCGACCAGGTTAGAAATGGCGGCTATATGCGATCGAGGTTAGCTCATATATTGAATATTAGTTTTTAGGTGTTGCGCTCACACCTGAACGTTTTCGAGGCGTAACCCGAACAACTGCTTCGGAGAATGCGCGAATTTATTCCGAGTGCCCTGCGGATCAATCGCAGACTCTGAATATGCCGATTCTGTGGAAGCGATAATAATAATAATAATACTTGCATAATGCTCTAGCTATTTATGGATTGCCACTTGATCGGACGCGGTTGTCGTATCTTAGCAACCACTGCGCGAGGATCACTGTGCCTATATATATATATATATATATATATATATACATAGATCTGATTGCTCTGTCACCACAATAATGGATCGCAATACGCATTTTCGAACTTGGTGACCTCCTTTCTACTGACGAAAGTGGGTTTTCGACATCTCGAAACAACTCGGCCCGCCGGATCGAAACGCGCGCTTGTTCTCATCGTTGAGTAGCGATGCACTCAACAAAGCAAATCCGTCTGGACGCAGAGTCCCGTAGGAAACGGACGTAATAGAAGCGAGTACTTCTGGACGTTACTGTATAGATGTCTAGATTGCAGCGTGCAGCCACTTTCATGTACACTGACGTTTGTTGGCCCATTACACCGTCGCGTGAGATGCCAACTAGCCATCGTCAATTGTTGCTGCTGCTGCTGCTACTGTCGATTCGATGAGCCATCACATTACACCAATGAATCAATATAGCCAATCTAGCCGTCAATTTAAACGTCACCATTAATATGTTATACCTCGAGTGTTCAATAGATACACTGTTCCACAGAGATGCATGCAGAGCGGGCGGTGTTGCACTCGGTATCATGGCCCTTTTCGGCCGTTCTGGCTCTCGCACGGTTCGCTCACAAAATATGTTGTCATAACATATCGCGCCACATTGTTATTATTATTAATGTGTTGTCATAAGCCTAGCCTATAACATCAGTCTGTATATATATATATATATATATATATATATAATAGATACATGGACTCTGGCGCGTACAAGGGACTTGTCGTTGAGAGAGCGACAATGACGGTGTACAGGCAGCAATATAGCATCGTGGTTCTGCTTAACATAATGCTACACCACTGATCCCTATTGATTCACATCGATTATCTCCAGGGGACTGGTAAAGGTTTCCACGAAGGCTCACGAACAGGTCTAGTGGATAGGTTAACTACTGGAGCAGTTGGCTACTAGCGGACCATTGACACAGACGTTCTCACAGCGGGGTGTGAGCCACGCACGGAACTCGTCTTGATGAAAACGGTTTGAATCAATTCGAGACGAAAAGCTGGCCGCTGAAATTACCTTCGGAACAATTAATTACGACAATCCCAAGTATAAGCAACCTCCAGATAGGGTCTCGGACTGACCGCAGTGATGCCAGCCAGTCACAGATGGCTGAGAGGCTCAGGCCCCACTGGACGATAAGGGGCAGCTTACACGCAGCTCTCCCCCACCTGCGCTCGGTTCGGAGTGTGGATATAAGGTCAAATTGCCACATAGGTCAGGTTGAGCCTGTTCTTGTTACCGGAAAATACGGTCGGAAGGAAGCAACAGCATCGGAATATGTGAATGTCGTCTAGGTAGGCACAGCCGGGACGAACTCGAAACGCATGTGGTAACGTGGGTGCGATATGATACACGTTTTACGTGTATTAGCACGTCGAACTGGGTGTCTCATTGATCGATTGTATTATTATGAATGTCGCTTAGCGATGTTCTACCTTTGATGAATTGTTTTAGGCGTACTCTTCGGAATGACAATATACGATTTAAAACACTATATTATGTAGTATAGTCGTCTTGCAGTCACGGACCAAGCTCGATAGTGCTTCCGCCATTGCTTCATAATACAGATGAGGAAAAAACTGCTTTCAGCATTGCTAGGTAAGACAGACCCCCTTTGCTTAAGTTGTTGTGTCGCATTGACTACAAACTGGACTGAACTCTCTAGGGTAGACGGAGTCAACTAATACCGTGAACCCCATACTCAAGCAAGCGCCCATGCGTCTAGTACTCTCTCTCTCTTCCACACTCCATTTATTTTGGCTTGTCTTTTATTAACAATCTAGGAAGTCTGTCTCAATTGCTGGCCATCGCCCATCAGACCTTTTAGCAGCTTACTGCGGGTCAAAATATTCTCGCATCCAACTTGACATTTTGAGCTAGAAGAAAAACTAAAGGGTTTCTCATGCGGACGCTGTGACTTGACCATTATCGATATTGTATCGGTGTCAGCTCATTATATTGCCGATCGCTATTCGTCCCCTTCTCGCCACAGCTGCCTGACGCAGTTACCTACGTCAAGTGATATTAAAACTGGCGTGACCAGCTACTCGGCCTACTGGGCCTGTCACACAGCACACAAAACAAGAGATCACAGAGAAGCCAATAATGCGCCAACCTTGCACGTTGACGCTGTTTGTTCGTTGCCAGTGCCTCCGTAATCTTCTACTCATCAGCGCACCGTGACGCGAAGGGCGTTTCGCTGTGAACTGATGTTTAGCTAATTCCTCTCATTATGAGATTAGCTTGTTGAATTTTAGCAATACGGCGACACTCTGGAAATTGAAAGTCCGACGGTATGTACAAGGCAAATGGGGATGTACTTAATATGGCTGGATGATTACATTTCTATTGAGTGAGTGAGTCAATGAATGAATGGATTAATTGTATTTGTATCTATTTTTGGGTCGTGAAGGAACTATTTGTTATATGAGTGTACAGAATATTGGGTCAATGTGACATTGTTTTGCGAATTCTCACACTGAGATAGCTCCATAGTCGATTACGTAATTGTGAGTGCAGAATGGAATCGTGCATAGGGACAAGCACCGTTTGCACTGCGGATAAACACATTGAAATAAAGGCATAAACATAATTTAATAAATAAATATATTGAATTTAAAGTTATCACGACCCTTCTGACATCTGTTTGTGTCATCATTCAATAGCTGATAGGCCGAAAGTGCAAAATTCACTAAGGACATTGTGCCGTTTAGCGAGTTCTGCTATGCGGGTAGTTCCAGCTTATGACGTCCAGAGCGGTTTGAATATGACTTTGTTTGAAACTGCTGATAGAAACCTTGTGAAAAAAAGTCTCTTTGCTTCCTCTTCCGGAAAAGCTTAAATTGAGTGAGTTGAAGAAAAATGAGACACTTTTGCAACACTGTCCGATTCTGTATTTCTACGCGATCTGCTTGCTTCCTGTCGGTGTAGGCAATGGCAGAGAGTATCATGAGGAACTTAATTCACTCCCCTTGAAATTTGTTTGGTATCTCAGCCTCAATGGGGGCGAAAGCCATAGTTTGCAATGACTTCAAGCAACAACCCGAGTGGTTGATTGCATCACATGCTATTGCTCACGGCAATAGTATGTTAATCGAAGTTGATGATAAGAAATCTTCCAGCAAACTAAAATTATGATTCACCACAACGCCGAATCGGCGTACCACCTGGAAACTTCCATCCAGTTGTTGTTGCTGTTGGAGGCTGCTACTGCTATTTATGCCGCCTCCGCTGCCCTTTCACTTCTGCTGCTGCTGCTGTTGTTGATCTGAGCTGTTGAGCAATACTAGCAGCTTTATTTACGGCTGCGCCGTCCAACGTACGGGAAAAGTTGGGAAGGTTGGGTGCGGGTCCAACCTTCGGCGGGGAATGAGGTGGGCGGCCCAGCGTCGCGCGTGGGACGTCACCTAAAACAACAATCCGGCAGCGCTTCACAGGCCCATCGAGCTTCCAGCAAGCGCAGCATAGCTTCCTACTACGACCAAGGAGGTCTGTTCTTCGTCTCGCTAGCGACTACGTGGTCGTGTCCCGACCAACAGAGACGTACGATCCACGGCAATACACAGCACAGGACGGATCGCCTCACGCGTTTCTGTATGGACGTGGGGGTCCGGGGTCCGCGCCGGGGATCGCTGCTTGTGGTGGCAGGCTGCAACGACTACGTTGTTATGCCGGCAGTCTCGCCTAAGGGGCTAACGAGAGGACGACCTATCGAGGAAAGATGAAGAGCTACATGGAGCGTACATGGAGCGTGGAACGTAACCTGTACACGAATGCACGGGGCTTCGGTGAATTGAAAGATGTGGCCGGCCTGCGAGGTCTTCTTTATTAGGGAGTTCTCCGCCGGCTATCGTTAATTATTGGCAATTGACTTCAAAGGATTTGAATGGCGTTTATCGAAAACGTTGCCGTCTGAATGTAATGTGAAAAAAAAGTTATAACAAAGTGATGAATCTAGTTTAATTTAATCTATAATTCCAAACAGGGGCAAGTAACAACAACATTGGATAGCTGTATGTCATAGCACGCCGCAGATAATGCGTATTAATCACCGACGGTTATCATGACTGCCATAGCGAATCCACTCATGGATTTGCATGTACAGCGCAGAACTGTGCTTGCGAAAGTTGCAATTCCCAGCTTTCGTTCTGAAATCGCCGAAAACCTAGCGAATACGACGAACGTGAGAATCAATTGATAGTTAATGATTTCTGCAAACTTTCGTTTGGATTTAGTATAACATTAAAAACAACAGCTATAGTGCGTGTGATGATCTCAAGACAAGACGGTGTCTGTAAACAAAATCCCACCGTGGAACTTCTAACGTGAACGTTTGGATCCAAGAAAACAGTGCCCCAGATTTAATATCCACAATAGATCGGTTGTTGTCGTCATTACTGGTTTGGTGTCGTGACGAGTAAATTATGAAGTTTTGGTTATATATATATAAATAACCAAAACTTCATAATTTATATATATATAGTTTGCTTGTCGTGTGCTGTGACACGTAACTAATCAAAAACGTCTCACACCCTTTTCCAATGCCTGATCAAAGAGCCACAACGCACATATGATGCATATTTATCAGATTTCGATTGGAGAATTAGAAGGGCATTCAAAGGACTAGAATTCGAATTGCCGATACTTTCGGCGCACCCTGTACATACGTCTGGATGAAAAAGAAAATGTTTCTTTTATTTCTATTTGTTTACCGAGGTTACCTTGGTGGTTAACTTGGTAGCTCGTCGTTTTCGATTGGGAATCCCTTGGATAGTAGCATCGATCACCGGTTGAGTACCATCTCGATGAAGTCCGTTGAACGTTATCTATTCGGGGGCTTTCGCCTGTGCTTGTCTGTGAACGAGCAAACGTGTTTAAGGCTGCGACCATACGTCGGCGGACTGAATCAAGTCAAACGCTCCATCAAGCGCAGGCGACTTACTACAGAACTTTGTCTCTAATGACTAAGATTGGTGTGTTTTGATTTGAGATCAAATTGATTTTATTTCACGAGTCAGTAAAGGACTGGCCATTGGCAAAACTTCGCATGGGAACCCTTAATCAAGTGCCACCGGCCCTGGTCAACAGGCACCTTCGTAGCGGTCAGGGATCGCACAGGAGACTGGTGGATTTTTCTGTTGAACGGCAATTTTGTCCAAGGTAATGAACGAAACTTCGACATTTTTTTGTTGAGGTAACTTGCAAGTTCTTTCTATAAGGACCTTTCCTCTTTCGCAAATAACAAGCCGAAAGGTATGCCGTTGTAGAATCAAGTCGTGTCTATTATTGAGGCATTGGGTTGGTCTTTGATATTAGCTGGAACGCAGGGCTTACTGGGATTAACCACTTGTATTTTATTTATGGTTCTCATGAGAGACCGACTAACAGTAGCAGCACCATTTCTTAACCTTTAAGGTCACACCAGTAACACCAGAGTGCAAAATAGAGTTCTCGTATATTTTTCTAGTCACACAGTCATATATATATCGATAGATAGATAGATCTATATATAGGGGGATGGATATCCGTTGAGTAGGTTTGAGTCCCTGTGTGGTTGTCCACATGGAAGATCCTGTTGGGCATGGGTCGTTAAGGGCACAACCCAACCTGCATGAATGACGTCTTGTATCGTATCAACTGCAGGCCATCTGGTCCTTCTCACGTTGACGCACCTTTATTGCTTCGCCCTTCAGGCATATGACCGAGCACAGTTGTGTCTAGCTCGGGTGAGTAAATCATTCGTACAATGATGTGCTGTGACTCGGAAAGAACTACCCCGTATAGATACGATTCTCCACAATACATGAGAGATTAAAGGTTATATAAACTATTGTAATTTCGATGGTACATCAATAATAAGACCATATAAAAATCTAGATTGAAAAATATAGAAAAATAGAAATATATACAACATATATAGAAAAATAGAAATATATACAACATATATAGAAAAATAGAAATATATACAACATTGTAGATATTTTACCTTAGACAAGCCAACTTCACAAAAAGACGAAAAAGTTAGCTACTAATTGTAAAACTCAAGGGTGAATTTCGTGCATACACTTTCTCTCTCTGCATTTCAAGGTGACATCGGGCGAGGCTGAGTTGTAATTAGCCATCTCCGAAGGCTACTCCGAATGGCGCGCAGTGGCCGAATCATAAATCATGCGTTAGTCGGCGACCAGACAAACGCTATTAACTCGTTTAACGGACCACTCTTCCTAGACGATCACAGAAAATTGGTAGAATTTATAGTGACATTAGTGTTTCTTGTGTACGGGAGAAAAAATGACAGTGATAATACCTTTGCTCGCGAGGGAAATAAGCCTCATTCAACGCCAGCAAAAACGACAAACGAAGAACAAACACAATCTCCACATGGGTTGAGGTC
The DNA here is from genome assembly GCA_019614645.1 of Stratiolaelaps scimitus. NCBI lineage: Eukaryota > Metazoa > Arthropoda > Arachnida > Mesostigmata > Laelapidae > Stratiolaelaps > Stratiolaelaps scimitus. Next base: position 9,036,914 of record JABWDB010000009.1, on the reverse strand, counting down.
ATATCATTTTGCTTCCATTAGCAGTCGCCACCGTCGTCCTTCCTGCCGGTCAAGCGCACAGGCGTCTATGCAGACTCTGAACTAAGTTGCTTCAACGTCAGTGTCTCCCTATGGGTTGGCCCTCGCTATACTTAGTACCTTAGAACTTCTACTCTATTCCGTCTATGACGGTTACACCATGGAGCCTATTTTTACCTTGCCTTAGGTTTTGCCTTGGTAAAGAATGGGGCCTGCACTGATTGAGCCCAGCTGTTGAATTTGAGGATTCGCGAAACGGGACCCCCATCGCCTGATGGTCGCGACGCTCAATGAGTCGGTGTTCCCTTCTTCCTCGGCCCGTTCAACTGAATCAGTGATTGGGGATTGTATCTGGACAGGAGAATAATGGCCATATCCCTTGACTGCGCCTTGTCCTCGTAGGTCCAGCGGGATTTTACTGGATGCTCCTCAAGCTGCGAGGCTCTGTGGTCGTCAGCGAGATCCTTCAAGATCGTGGCAAAGTCGACGGCCGAGCACGGCGAAAGAATCCGGGCCGAACCGCCCGATCCGTTCGAGCTTTCAGCTCGAAACGCCACCTCCCGGGCGAACGCATCGCCTATCGCCACGTTATTTTGCCACAGCTTTTCGGCGGCGCCTTCCTGCTTGGCCGTACGAAGTCGCTCCTCCTCGGCTGCGGTTGCCGCCCGTCGCTCAGTCTTGAGCTCAAAGCAGTCATCTGCACGAACATGTGACGTGATCTCCATCAAGGTGTTCTCGCCCTTCGTGCTGTTCTCCTCCTCAAAACTGAGCAGCTGCTGCTGCTCATCGGTGAGCACTCGGGGCTTAGGCCGTACCAACGACTCGATTTGGGCCTGCGGCGACACCATCTCCACCTCGCGCGAAAGGGCTGGCCCTAATGTGAACGTGTTTGTCCACCTGTTGAATGTCATAATTTGATCGTTGTTCACAGGCTGTTCGGTCATGCTCCTCGAGAATCTTACCTGCTCCTCTCCAGTCGCTGGACGCCGCTCAAAGTCTAACTCGACAAACTTCGTACTACGGAGATGTGTCACGATCTCCATGAGCTCAATGTCTCCATGCGAAGACGACTCGTCCTCATACGATAGGAAGTCATCCTCGTGGGCATCCGATTTCGAGGGCTCCTTCATTCCGAGACGACAGGGTCGTCGCTAGCCGGCAAGGCCAATTATGGAAACCACGTTGACACGTTCTAATCTACCGATTCCGCAAAGCAGTCGTTCTGCTTTCGCTAAATCTCAACGAATTCAAATCCTTGTCACATCCAGCGGCGAATCACAGCCTCGTTGTTGCTTCGCAGCCACCATTTTTCACTGTCCTTTCACGAGCCTGTGTAAAACAAGCCGCTGCCGCTGCATGCTGACGCAGGACACAGCCATCAACAACAGTGAGGTGAGTCGTATAAAGATATATATGACAAAATGGGCACAAATAATCGCTGGCGAGGCATCCGGTTATCAATTTGCTCATTTGGCGAGATTGAGTTGGCAGACACCGTCACTACAGTAGAGCGCCTTACTTGGATACGCGACCCCGCTTTTTAGTCGTTTTCAGAGCCTGAAATACGGTTGCACTGAAACGCAGGAGATTGTCTGACGGAAGACAATTAACTAATATATATTCATTTGTCCAGCTGAATTTGAAACCTATCCTAGAACGTCCAACAAATCATATTGCTTTTTACAAATGTTAAACAAGATTAAATTATTTAGTCAGTTGAATAAACTTAACAGCATCAGATAGCTAGGGTAAGTTATGACTAGGTCATACATACCTGCTCACAACCCAGAGTAGCTCTCCTGAACCAAATTCATCGGACCAGCATTGTTCAGGATCAGCTTGTCCCTCGATTCTTCAGCGATTTCCCTTCAGAACAATGGCTGATGACACAATTGTTGTTAATGTCTGTACAATGGAATTATGGAGTTCTACGAGAACCGTTGTTCTCCACATCGTCCCGAACGCTACGGGCTTATCATCGAACCGAGTGAGTTCAGCTCTGAAGAGCCATACAAAGTTTAAGTCCGCTTCCCGTTGCTCGAAGGATTCCAGTCTAGCCGTTGAGTGCCATCGTGCCCATAGAAATGTGTTTACTTTCTTTCCATTGACATTCCTCCCTAGTAATCCCGCCACGCAGAAAAGTGTCGAGAAGTGTCTGATGAGAGAAGTGTCTGTGGGAGACTTTCAGCCGCCAACGAAACTCTGCCCGTTGATATGCCAAAGCCGAGAAGGACGAACCAATTCATTCAGCTGCAGGGGGCATCAGTGACCAGTACCATTCGGTTTCATTGGGCCGACGTCCGTTTTTTTTTTCCAAGCTTCTTGCTCCTCATTATTTTACATGTTACTTAACGCGGCCCATGGTAACTTATTCATCGCTCATGAGTAAACACAAGCAAAGTATCTATCCTGCAATGTGTATCCCCTTCATGTTTAGAATTTTCACTTTGAACGCACGGGGCACGACTCACCGCCGGCACCGAAGGCGCTGTGGTGAATTTTTATGGAAAGATTAAATCTATCTGCATGCAAATCTACCAAATACTAGAAGGCAACCTGCGAGGTCAACGTACCCTAAGACATGACACGAGTATCTGGTTTAAAAATATAGGAGACCGATATAATTTATTTAAGCATAATGTTATTGTTGTTGTTTTCTTAGTAGTTGTTGTTGTTGTCAAAAAATATCCATTAACAGCTAGTATCACCAGAGGCTAGTTGATACGATCACCGCCATTGTTTTTGTATATATGTATATATATATATATATATATATTCATTTATTTATAAGTATATAATAATGTGTTGTCATTTCTTTTCTTAATCTCCCCTCATCCGTCCGTTTTATTTAGTCACCGTAGTAGTTAAAAGAAGTGATTCCGACCACACAGCCAGATTGATATATATATATATATATATATATGTAATCTCAATCAATTGTGTATACATGTTTTTCTCATTGTTAGTTTTCTACTGGCGAAGTGTGCTATCGTCGTTAATTTGGTTCATCAACTATTTGTCTATTTTATGCCTGTTATCCACAAATAGACCACCGAGTCTCGACGAAAACCACTTAAGCAAATGGTAGTATTCTATTATTTTTTTCGCGGTACGTGGTGTCGTTGCGATTCTTGGTCGTTGAGTCCTCCACCCCGCCCCGCCCCCATACATATGTGAATATTGTCATCATAAACCCGTACATTGTGACCGTCCAGGGCTGATATGACCAGTTATCTGCCTCGGTTATCTGTCCCTCTGATTTTCGATTTATTCTTAATGTTTGCCGAAGAACAACAAAAACATGAGTCTCTCTCTCTCCCCTCTCTCTCTCTTGCTCAGTGCACAGATCGTTCCACGGATCAGCTGACTGTTGCCGGCGCGCAACTCGGAGGATGACGCCTCGACAGAATGATATGAGCAGACTCGTGATCTGTTCATTCACGCTGTGCCGTTCGCATCGCCGATTCTACTCGGGCACGTCATTGACTCCGTCCGTTATCGGGCGTCATTATCTTGGAGGATAATTCTCTCTCGTTTGTATCTCCGCCGCACCTCGGAAATGCCTGCCAATGCCCGGGGGAGTAATTGGCGTCAAATCGAATAGCATTTTCGCAAGACGATTGTTATCTTGTTATGACCATGTTTTGATTGTTCGCATTGATCTATTTCTATTTGTAGGGGTATCGTTATCTTTCTTATCTCGCGTCTGAGATAGAAGCTAGATAAGAAAGATAAGGCTTGCTTCATGTTATCTCGTGCCGATTTCTCTTAGTCTCTTCGAAATCGTTTTTATCCATTTCCATGCTGCGCCTTCACCGTTCCCACCCCCACTCCCATCGTCTTCATTATCTCCTCGTGATAAACAGTAAATCATGATTATTCTTATCGGCATCGTCAATGTCATCATTATCAGTCTCAGCCTCATCATCGCCATCAGTGTCTACGGAATTATTCAACTTATATACAAATGTGACGCGGCACTCGGCAGGGCTGACGATATTTTCGTCCATTGACGGCTGGTAGCGACGCTATTCAGGTAAAGCACATATAGGTAGAAACACGATATACAGGGTGAATGCGATGAAGCGATTTCACCAATCGAGATGTTCCGGATGTCTCGTGTTTGATGCTTGCTTGATTGGTTGGTTGGTTGGCTTTACAATGTCTACGGTACCGTCCACCTATCGGCGTCGGCACAGACGCGCACTCCTCCACGAATCGGCGGATATCGCTACGCTGCTTATTCAACGCGAGGCTGCTTCCACGACTGTCTACATATCGATCTCTCATGTGTATATGTGCGCCTCGCAACTTGGTGGGGGGTGGTAAAGTATCACATGTATTAAGATATATATATATATATATTCGGTATAATGAAATTTGTCACAATAACAATAAGACTACTAATAGTAATAATACATGTATTAATCGATTTAGTTGTACACGTTTTAATAGAAATCCGCTTCTCCTCCTCATCCAGCCGTCCATTAACCTTTCCCCCTATCGGTGTTGTGCCATAGAATTCTATTATCTGTGAACAAAATCATGAGAACTCAAATACTGTTATAGCAGATCGCTATTCTGTTCTGAAGCTTCTTCTGCGCCAAGGGCGCCCTGGCTGCGATCATGTTCATACTTCGATGCGCCACGTCACCGCTCACCTGCTTATCAGTATCATCACACAGGGGGAGGGAAAATACGGGTAGCAGTGTTATGGAAGCGTCTTTTTTCGCCTACTCGAAGGGAAGTGGCAGCGGCTTGGGTACGTAATGGGACGATGCTTAGAAAGCAAGATGGCCTGGGGGGGGGGGCTCAGCTGGTGAGCGTCGGGGGTGCACTAGGAGTAATGCGAATGAACCCTTCTAGTCGGCTCCGACTTCGTAGAGAAGAAATATGTATATTGGAGAGCACACTGGCTAAGAATTGCGCCTACAATTATAATCACTGTCAGTATTTCTGTGCTCTCGAGGTCGATGGGTAGATTTTTTGACATTCGAGCGTCAATGGTGTAGCACTAGCTTGATGTACAGCAAGGCATAGATGGAAAGGCTACTCAGATTCAGCGAAATGATTCGTATATATATATATATATGTATGTGTGTGTATTAATGGATTACAATAGCATCCCACAAGCGTTGATTGGTATCGATGTGGCCCGCTACCACAATAATCTGTGACGGCCAAAAGCCCTACTCACGGCAGTACAATACGTTAGTGTCCAAGTCAAAAACCGTCAATGTGGACAAACAAAAAAATCGAATCGTGCTCCTGTTGTTGTTACAGAGGCTACACTGTCCCAGGTTCTTCCTTTGGTTTTCGTATCACTTCCTGATTATGTTTTCACACCTGCACCGTGTCGTCTGCGGGTGCACTACACGCCGCTTGTCCAGAGCCTTTCCGAGGAATCGACGACGTGGTCTTCCAATCGATTAATAACCGGTTAATTAATTCCTCCCTTCGTGTGGTCGTCAGCGTCCTGCCCATGACCCCCCCCCACGCTGCTCTGATTCACGTCGTTCGTGACCTCGTCATCGTGTCCAGCCAGCAGTACTACTGCTGCTGCTGCTGTTGCCGTAGTGGCTTCGAGGTACACCCCGTGTGAGCTTCCGAGTCACACGACCACATACATATATATATATATATTTACATCAAGAAGGAGCTTATGGTACAGAGATGCAGCCGGCACCGAGCTAGTTAACCTCTGATACGTTTGTTTACCGTCGTATACTATTTCGGTTATGTGTGTCTATATTGATCTATATATAGACCACATGATTAAACCTGTTCAACCCTTGGTTGATCGAGTATAACTGGTGGATGGGGCTGTCTCGGGAGGGGTGGAGGACGATCTCGTTACGTCAACGGTAACCTCGCGCCGGGTGAACATCAGCGTCGAGGGTTCGTGTGATGCAGGCATTTCGCCTATATATATATATATATAGATTATGTTTTAGACGTGCTTGCCATTGCATAGGGAAATGGCGACGTGGTAGGGAAGTAGTATAGGCTTATTATGTACACAGCCATATTTCGCTTTGTGGGGAACGGGGGCTGAAGACACTTGGATCGACGGCCTCGTAAGCCGTGGGTTCGGCGTCATTCATAGCTCGTTTAATCCGTTTAATCATTTTCTAATGCACGACGTATTACGTTTGTTGACGGGTGCGTAAAGCGCATAGAAGATTAAGTGTCTATGCGTCTTCTGGGGCGAAGCGGCAGAATTTAACATATGGACAGCACAGTTGGCGTGGAGACTGCAAGTTCGACATAGGAGTAGGTTGATAGAGCGGTAAATGTGTGTGTATATATATATATATATATATATGATCTTTCTGTGTTTCATAGCACAACACAACGTGTGCTAATAAGAGAGGTGTCCAATTTGCTTGCCACCTTGGGTACGATTCGTCGCTCTTTCTATTGACGAGAGGTCTATGCTCATCATCATTTTCAACGTCGCCTCCGTTTTATCGGCCATGATGGTCACACCTATGACAGCTGCGGATGCTCTATATATATATATATACTGGCCCCCCCCCAACAGCCTAACGGTGACCCGAATATACATGCACATACACATATTAGATAAAGCGCAGGGTTGCAGTCCACGTTCTAGTTAACAGATGGATTGAGGTATTATAAGTAGAGGTATTATATATATATATATATATATATATATATAGACAACCCGTGAGACTACCACCTGAGAGAGGTGTTTCGTCTCCCCACTCCGTCGTACAGTGTTTCCCGATGTATCTTTAACACAACGATCTATTGCAATGGTTTTAAAGGTATCAGTGAGTTAATTACTTGGTTGGTTGGTTGATTTACTAATTGATTGTGGCTCCTGTGGTTATTGTTGTTGCTGTTGTTGTCACGTTCCGCCACTGCTGCTGCACCGAACAGTAGAGGAAGGGACTATCAGACGAAGCACCGTTGTCTTATCTCCACGCCAACAACGAAGTGACATAGCTGGATATTTTATACTGTTTATTATTATTATCGATAGCTGTCAACTGCTGGCTCCTGCTGCTGAGAGTCGTATAGTTGTTGAGTGGTGATCTTGAGGCTGGACGAACATCACTAAGAAGCGGAAGTTAGCCGATTCACGCTCTTCTTGTGGCCGCTGTTTGATCTCTGCTTTCGGTTGCTGTTGTTGTTGGTGTGGATGCGACATGATGTCACGATGATATCCAAGAGCGGGATATCGCTGCGACGACGGTGCTTTGTGACCATTGTTGTTGTTGTGGTTGTTGTTGATGGTGGTGGTGGTGGTAGTGGTGTTAGTGTCAAATAATCGTCCTCTGTTCATGAACGCCATGAACGAGCAGAGAGAAATCGATTTAGGTGATTGCTTAGGTATAGATTAATTGATTCATAGGTTCCATAGATATATGTATAGAGCAGGGAAGAACAAATGAATTCAGTCGCTGTTGACGTCGATTCCATGCGGCGGCGGCAGAACGCTCTCCACTCAACGATATTCACTGCTTAGGTAGATGGGGGGTGTCAGTTCGTCGCTAGCTGAACATTAGCACTAGCCTCAACCTGACAGGGAATATTTATATTCGATTGGTTTGTATTCGTGCTGCTGGTTATTGTTGTTGTTATTCTTGTCATTATTATCGTCCTCTCGTTCGCAGCCATGATCTCGTACCTATTTTCAACAGTGGTTTGTTGCAGGTTCAGTGACGCCATTAACGCCAGCCGTGAGGATGGTGATGAGTCGACTGTGTCTTGCTTCTGCTATCTTGATTTGTTAGTAGTTGTTGAGTGGTTTGTTTTTGGTTTTAGATAAAACAACTTTTCGAAAGGGTTTGCTTGCTTGTAGTTGGTTTCTTTGTCGTTTCCATGGTAATCCAAGACGGGTAGCCCGAGACGCAACACAAAGCCTGTTGCTGCTGCTGCTGTTGTTGAGAAGGATTCTTCTCTAAAAAATTCGCTGTTTTGGCCGAAAGGCCGAAACGGCCGAATGTTGGCGTTCATATTCCAAATAGATGAGTGACCTAGCCGCCGCCTTCTGATGCGGCCTCAAGTCGGACGCTTAGTGCGTCGGCTTGACCATGTTCGACTTGTTGGTCAGCTCGAGGTCCGTCGAACTGCTGCGGGTCTTTCGGAACAGGCGACGTGCGGCACGCTTCTGTAACGATTTCGAGAATAGAGACAACAGAGGGAAAATGTATATGGATTTATTTATGTATCCCAATTTACGTGATGAAACATGCAATAAATAAACAAAGCTTGAGAAAGCGTGTATTGAGCTAGAAGAGAAGCTTCGAAATAGACAAGCGAGCAAAAGGTATGTTCTGTCAGTTCGATCGATTTCATTGCGGAAATTTAGCTCGTTCCCTATCTGCTATCCGGGGCCAGAGCAGTATCCACAGAATAGGTGGGATATGGTAGTGGTTTATTTTCGGGCGACCACCGGCGACGTGGTCAGCAACAGAAGCAGTAGCTGATGCTGTGGCTCGAGCGTAGAGTGAATTTGACCGGTTGATACAATTCAACCAAATTCGTTTAGGTCGTTGCCCTGTTGTTGCTGCCGCCGCCGATGGCGCCACTGTTTCACTCGGTCAATACGCACGCTCATAAACGCTCGCGAATCACCAGTGTGTATGGTATCTATGTAACCAGAAGTAGTTGTCACGCCATTCAAAGAATTGTGGCATATTATGAAATTGACTAGAATATAGAGAGCTATATGCTTGTCCATTATATTTTTGTGTGTTTAGCTGTCGACTTGGCCTCCGAGCTGGAGTGCTACTTCGTCGGGTTCTCAACAGAAACTCGGAGCGGATTCTGTATCTGCAGTCGTCCAGCATTGGTATGGCATTCGCGCCATATTGGACCACATCGTCACGACGAGCACGTAGTGGGTGTATAGACGACGCTAATTCTATTTATGTCGTCTTGTTTTGAGCCGTCGGCATCGGCTGGCCAATGGGGCTGTGGGGGCTGTTGCCATTTCCACTGTCGAGTCATTGCCTTCAAAGAGCCGTTTTTTTTTTATGATGGGTGTGTTTGCTGCCGGCGTCGTCGTGTGGAAGCGACGAACGAGATCTGCCTTGGTAAACCTTCTTTCTCAGGGTTGTCCGACTTGACTCCATATGGAACCCTCTGGACAGGAGGAGCGTTACCAGGGGCAGCAGCAGCAGCAGCAACAACATGATCAACAGCACGGTCTAGCAAGAGCGACCCTGCGGCAGTGCTAATAGCAGCAATCCTTTAAGATGTATGTATATATGTATGCTAGTATTTATATGTGTGTGTGTCCTAGGATGACAGCCCAACAGAAATTGTTAGTCAGTCAGTCAGTTCTCTCGTTCATTTATCCTCGTGACGATCTCGCCTTGCCGGCCAACTTCGTTCGTCCTGTCGCTGCTGCGCCACAAAGACTCATCGGTGACTCCGTCGTCACCACAGAGAGCAGCCAGTTGCTCCGCCGGCTCGGTGGCGTATCCAGCAAGCACAGAAGCGGTGGTGGCTGCCTTACAGCACCCTTGTGTCATCATACTTCAGTAGGCACTGGCGGGCAGGCTTCTCCAGCACCGTTACTGGCAAAGCATCCGCAACGCCTACGCGCTTCGTTTGCGCTTCGTAGCGTCGCGAGCCCTCGCTCGCTTCCCCTCTCTCACTGACTCCTCAATGCGTTTGCTCGAGGGCCAGCTGCAGACGCAGGCGCAGAGGGCCAACTCCTGGGCGCCTTTGCCTTCGTCTCACGCTATACAACGACTTGTACGACTGCTACTACAAGCACCACCACCACCACCACTACAACCTATATAGCGTAGCCATGGTAGCCACAGCTCGATACGCTCGACTCGGACGGAGCCCATATGGCGCAGCAGGCCGACGTCTTACCCATGCCCCCCCCCCCCCCCCGATACGTACGCTGCAGTGTTGAGGCGCTGCGGACGAATGCGCCCTCTAGCGGACCCGCGAAGAGGGACTCTCGAGCCGCAAACTCGAGAGAGCTTCGTTCGGTCTGCGTCGGTTTGGTTCTCCGCCAGACTGCATTCACCTCTGACATTTAAGAGGGCCGATGTACGAAACAGACACACCTCGCCATACGGCGCCGTAGAAGAAGATCCGTCGAGGACGAGCGCCGGGTTGATCGGCACCAGTCGCCACTGGTACGAGTACATTCACTCTCAGGGGCCGCTTACGTCTGTGGTCTTTCTGTGCCGTTACTTGCTTCACTGCACATGGCCATTCTGTGCTCGTATTCAGTTTGATTGGTGGATGGCTGGATGTTCGCAGGCTGCTCTGCTAAGCACTGCTAGGGCGACTCGCTACCGGGACAGCTGCTGTTACTATGGGCCACTACGAACAGGCAATATATGGTTCGTAGACACACGAACAGTTGTAACGGGGCGCGAAGCGCTGGCCGAACAGTTCGAACGACCCCAGAGGGGTATATGAACGCGCAGCCGCCGCCGCCGCCGCAAGGGCTGGCATTGGGTAGACAGCCATTGCAGGGACGAGCCGGGATGCGCTGATCATCGAGGAGTTGGTTGCCCTACACGGCGACTGTTGATATACACAGAGGTGCCGCGTCGCAGGCGAATCTTGAATATACATACATACTGTGGGTGGGCGTACTGCCTGTCGCTCCCCGTACGGGAGCAGATAACTGAGGGCTGTTGACGGCGGTGCTGGTGGAGGCAAAAACCAGCCGCTTGTATCTATTGGCTTACCATAACCCTGACTACAGCCTGCATCTGAAAGAGATTCTTGATGGAATCACACAGGGAGACGAAGGGGACGGCGATATCACAGGTCGCTGCTCGCCTGCACGGCTTCGTCGGCAACGAAAGGCAGCAACACAGCCGCGTTACTGGCTGTAAAGCTGCTGAATATACATAGGAGTACTTTTATGTTATATCGCGTCTAGCTGAGAGACGATGCTCAATGACATGAGCACAAAAGGAATAGGCTAAGGCGACAATAGCAGCAGCCTTATACCACCGCAAGAAAAGGGTAAATTATCAGCACGCGCGTCAGGACAACATCTTCGTAAAAGCGTCGTACGCCGTCAATAAAGGACTATCTAACTAACCAATGAAGCAAAATGTGGGCTGCCAACTGCCAGCCCTCATTCCCCGGTAACAACCGTCGTCATGCCGTTCGGGTCATAGCCGATTGCCATATACGTGAGTTCGCTACGAGTCAGTCTGGGATTCAATGTTATTCCCTTAACAGTACTCGTACACACGAGCACTAACAAACACGAGAGTTGAGTCATGAGATTCCTTTGTGCCAGAAACTCATTGATCTGTTCATCGCAACAATATATATATATATATGCCAAAGTCATCACAAAGTACCGCTGACTAAGCTATGCGACCAGTGGCCGGCATCAAACGTCAACTCCTGTGGCGAGTCTCATTATGAGGCCTGCATTTCCATTCCAGATGAATGTTAGCCGTCCACGCGGACTCGTTCCGTCAGTGCCGTTGGTCCCACACACCGCATCGCAGTATTCGAGTACGCTGAAACGCTAAGCGCACGACGGAAACGACGCTTTCGCCTCATCCAGCCAATGTTGTCTTCTACCGTGTGTACCGAAGCGGGCCCGCCAACCGGCCGGCCTCGTAGCAACGGCCGAGAGTAGAGGCAGTCAGCCAGTCAGCTAGCAGGTGACGGCATGGCTGCCAGCCATTGAGAGAGAGAGAGAGGGAGATTACTCCATGTAGTGAGATTGTGTAGGCTATTTTTGGAATCGGTGCACCCGTACACCAGTACGACGGATCGAGCCGGTAGCTATTCCGCTCTCGCGCACCGCGTTCTCCCTCTCAACCCTGATCCATACCCGTGATCGAAGACGCGGGGGAGCAGCGATCGCGTCGGGGGTAGTTTTGGGGAAGCCGGCAGGGGGCGGCGGTGGGGGTGGCGGCGGTGAAATACCACTACACAAGTGGGTGGCCTGCCCCTGATCTCTCTCTCTCTCTCTCGATGGCTCTTCCTCTCTGCTTCTGTTACCCATTCCCATATACACGGCCATGCAGGCACGCACAGACGCACGATTCTCTTTTCATCCTCTATTGGATAGCCGTCCTCGGCGCTGCGTACCAGTCTGTACTGTCAAAGGCTGAAGGAAAACACAAGCAAATGCCCTCGAGAACCGTTGGGTAGGAAGACGATATGAGCGAAGCTGAAGTTTCGTCAATTCATCTCGGAGGGATGGGATACATTAAAGTTAGCTAATAGATGATCATGAGATGAGTAAGTTGGGAATGATTTGTTTTATTTGTTGAAATATCAGAAGTGTTTTTAAATCGGAAGACGTTACGTTTTGTCTCTCATTGTGCACCGATTTGTGATTTGTGTTTTATAACAAATCTCGAAATTATTGCATGTTTACAACTCGTGTAACGTCTACTTTCAAAATAAGGAGGGCACAAGGCAATTGTTGATTATTATGCTCGCTGCACCGCATTCAACACGAGTCTCAGATCGGTTGGGATCCGACAATGTCAACAACCGTCCGTAAGAGTTCATGACAAATAGGGCGAGTTAGATTCTCCTGAATACAATAAATTTGTGCCCGGCTGTGACCCCCTTTGTAGCAGCTGCGTCATCGGTCAGCGCCTCTACACGAGTCGTCGAGCTATTTTAAGGTTCTCCTCCGCCTTCTCTAGCAGCAGCTGCGTCCGCAGCTGCATTGGACAGTTCACCTCGTAACCCTGGGAAGGGCCCGCCCGTGGTGGGTCTGATTCCTGACGAGGTAGGATGTCAGGGTACCCCTCCGGGTGGCACCCTGGTACCTCCCTGTGGCGAAGCCGAGAAGATTGTGGGACCTCCTTGCTGTCCCCTCGCCAAGGAGAGTTTGATCGACAGGCCGCCAAGATATCGTGGACCAGCGAGCCGATGAGATATCATCCTCTAGTCCGGCGGTCCAGAGGTCCTCCCAGCTGCGAATCGCTAGTCACCCTCCATACGCGCATATGCCGCGACCGCCACGACCACCGGTACATGGTACTGCTGCTGCCACCTGATCAAAGTAGATGTGTTCCTGCTTCTCTTCGATGCTAAGAACTGTTTCTGTGGCTGGCTGCGTCGGCGTCCGCGTATGCATGTGTATCCTTTGAATTGTCCTCCCCTCAAACTTCCCCGAAGCTTTCTCCCAGGAATCTCCAGCCGACCGGACCGCCTATCCTCAGCGGCGGCCGACACCGATATTGTATAGTGCAGCCGCAGCACCAACGTACTTTGTCGGCGCTGGTGGACGGCTTTAGGGAATTGCTGGGGTCCTGTTCGCCAGCTAAAAATAGATTTTCGGCCAGCGGGCGGCCCTCCGTTAGCGTTACCGTCGTCCCAATGGCGGCCGTCGGTGGAGGCTGGATAGAAGCAGCAGCCGCGGGAGCAGCCGCAGCCGCCGTATTTGCCGCTGCCGCCGGCGCCCATGCAGCTACCCCTACACAGATCCACGTTCATTGAGGATAGTACTAGCGGCCTCAATGGAAGACTGTCTCCCATTGGCCGCCTCCGGGTGACGTCACCGCTGACGCACGAAGGGCGGGACCTCAGCCGTTTTGGCAGCAAACAGGCCCCTATGTCGTCTCATAGTCGTCCTTGGCGTGCTGCGCTGTCAGTGGCGGGTACCGGTGGTGTGCTCCTTGCCAGCTTCGTTCCTTCATAGGCTGGACGGTACACAGCCTGCGTGCCGCGGCTGTCTTGTCGGATGTACAGGCGGCGGTAACAGGCGGTAAGGCCGAAATGCTGGGGGCAGGGGCTCGGGGCGGGTTGGGAGGCGAAAGAGGAAGGTCTTAGACAGCAGCCTTTCTTGGCAACCTGCCTGTAGTCTGCGAAGCTACCAGCAGTCACACTGGTGCTGCTGCCGCCGCTGCCGCTGCCGCCGCCGCCGTCAAGTAGCTGCTGGCGGTAGCAGCGGCGACGACGGTTGTTGGTCTGAACGAAGGATTGCCTGAATGCAGGAGAGAGCGAACGTTATCTTCCTCGTAGCTTCTCTGGCGAAGCCTTACAACCGGCCGTAGTAGACTGAGCCAGCTGGTCAGGCAACAGCAGAAAAAAGAGGCAGTCCAAAGCCAACCGAAGCTACCACCCTCGTGAACAGAAGCGACTGACGAGTTTGTCCCTTTGTAGCAAGGAGGAAAATGAGCAATCTCGCAATTTCCCACTACTCGATGCTGCCACCCAACGGCAAGAGCGAAACTACAGCAATACCAAGCGGATATTTGGTTGCCGTAAGTCGTATATGTATGTGGATGTATTTATTAGATATGTTAATATCACAGACATGCGGATATGTGTCTAAACGGCCGTCTTGTTAAAGTTGTTAATTCCTCTGCTGTTTTTACGGCGGTAGTATGTCAGCCTACAATGGACGATGTCTACAGGGTGTTCTCTGCCTGCCGTTCATACCATTCTGTCCTAATACTGAGGTTTATCCGGGGCCGGGCTGCAGCCAGCGGCTCGATGTTGCCTTCATGCCTCCCCCTTATTATGTCTTCGAGGTCGAGATGATCGACGCGAGCGAGAAAGAGATAGAGAGGTACCCAACGACGTTCGTAGATCGCTTCTGGCTGCTGCTGCTGCAGACACAAATGGCGCCAACGACGCCAGAGGGTGCTAGCCGCAGGAAGCCGCAGAACTGCCCCAAGCAGCGCAATGGCCGCTCGCATCGCCTCCGTAGATGTCCGCCGAAGAGGGGGGAGGTGTGATCAACATCATTTATTGTTGTTATCCTCGGCTGCTGCTGCTGCGCTGCTGATCAGGCGGCGCTGGTCCACAAAGGCTGTCCCGCCGTCATTGCTATTATATCAGCTTTGGTCGGTCGCTCGCGATGTGAGTGTGTGTGTGGATCTGGCCTCTGCTGTTATACTTCTGCAGCCTTGGCTAGGAGCGAGACGAGTCCAGGGTAAAGCTGCTTGCTGGTTGGGCTGACCACGCGGCAACGATGCTGTCGCGAAGACGGCAAGTATCGTCATATCCACAAGCCCTCATCAACGAGTGCGTCATGCCACTAGCAGCCATATTCATCTCGTCTCCACGCACCTTCTGGCCACTCACAAGAGCAGCTAGAGCTTCGCCAACGAAACAAGCAACCACCTTCAAGCCTCCATAGACTTTGTCTAGTTACTTCGATAACTAGCCATACGCACGAGTCTTGAACCTTATTTCGGCACCTTTTATATATATTATATATGGAAATATGGTGCCCATAGTCCGTTATCATCAAACCTCCTCATTGAAATCACCGAACGCTCAAGGAGAAGCTTAGTCCCATCGATGTTTTCCTTGTCTTCTGTCTGTCAGTCTCTTGGTTTGTTGTTTCTATACGTTACGTATATGGATGCGTGGGAGCTGGATGGTGGTCGAGCTCAGTAGAGAACTGGCTATAGTCAGGAGTTCGTGGCCTGGATGGCCCCCAGCCGCGCGGGTTTTCCCAGACCGCCCCGTTTCGTTCGAGAGGCGATTACGGATAGAACTAGCTGTCGATGTTCTGCTACGCTGCATGATGTCTGGAAGATCGATCGAAGCCGCAGGCACGGTGACGAACAGAGTTGACATCGCAAGTTACATCCCCCAATTAAACGGGCATCCGACGAAGCCAGGCCGGAGCTTTAGCTGCGGACAAACTTCCCGCTCAGTTCGCGGGCCAGACGCGATGGGTCTGAGGGGAACAGTAACTACATTCGTCGTTGCTATACACGCTTGCCGCCGGCATCGTCGCCATCCCGTACTCCCCCGATTGCTGCCATGTCCCCGTTGCGACGGATAACATCCGTCGGCAAGTCGCTAATTTGACAGTAGCTAGCAGCAGAAGCCCAGCTCGCTTCCGGCCAGACCCATCCGTTGGTTGGCAGGCGGGCCGAATCCTTCTTAGTCGCAACGATATGGAGCAGGGACCATCACGCGACGGCAATAAACGGCAGTTGGAAAAAGCGGATGGTTGCGGTGGCAACGAGTTAAGGAGAAATGGCACGAAGGCCGAATTCGAGGAGTGCTTGGAGCTAACCCGGTACACGTCTAGACCTCGTCAAGTCGTCGTCGTCAACCGCGTGGGGCGTCACTCGAGACTGACGGACGCGTCGATATAGAGAGCACCGTGTAAGAGACCCACTCAATCACATAAGCATATATATTGCCAGTGATAGGCGTACTGCCGTCAGCAATCCCACCGAAGCAATAAGCAATTACGTCGACCGGGTGTGGCAGCACATGTCGTCGTTAGCTTTTATCGGTCGCAAAGTTACGCGACTTCTACGCATTGCGCTATCCCGCCATATGTGGCCGGATATCACCATTTTCAGGGTGCTCCTCCAAGGCTCAGCGTCAAATTTGCTCAGACTAAGCAATAGCGGCTGGCCCAAACCAGCTCCCATATATATATATATATATATATATATATATAATACTGAACCTCTCGTTGGGGCTTACGGTCTGCACGACGTTCTGTCTCCCCCCAACCCCACTCAAGACTCGTGTTATTCCATAGCTGGCATTTGGTATCTGACAATCGTACACCACTTCTTGTTCCGGTGTGTGCGTATGATACATGTACGCCTGTGTTAGTTTGTGTCCATGTATTTACAATAGCGCAGGACCGATAGCTAGCGACACAAATGTCCTCCGTTGATTTGATCGTTTTCGCCAGGCTGTTCCACGGCCACCGAGGGAAGCCAGGCAGAGGAGAGAGCAACGTGAGCCTAACAATAGCCAGCCCTCAAGCCGCTGAAAAGCTAACGACTAGAGTTCAATGGGCAGCGCCCTAAGTAGCCGTCGCCCTGCCATTGAAAATGAATGAGCGGGTGAGAGAGAGAGAGCGAGAGAGAGACTTGGAGGAAGAGAGGCAAGTTTTCAATGTGCGTAATTTGTACTTCCTACCCTCAATCCCCCAGTGGTTCTTGGCCGACCATTTTCCTTCCTTTCGCTCCTTGACGCTGCGAATGCGTACGGAGGCCTGCGCACCAACCGCGGTGCGCGGTCGCCCTCTCCAGAACGGCACCCGCGCACCGGCTGTCCGGCCCTGTCTCAGCGGGGGGGGCGGCGGGCAACATCTCCAGTCCACCATATCCTCTTCAAGCTATACGTTTGATCGTCACTGTCGTTTAAGGGCTAGCCAACTTCTAAGCCACCGATAGGCCTCCCAGTGCAACCCAAGCGGCTTCATACACACGCTCGCCGCGATTACGCTCGAAACCAACTCGACAATGGACACAGGCCACCTGTCCCTTGCGGCTAAAGTTCCTACTCCGCATGCTAATCCAGCCGAAAGTCCACTGGTCCTGCATGATCGCGAGCCGGAGGCAGAAATCGTACGAGGAATGATTTCGGCTGTTGAATATGATTAGCTTCTTCTTCATCGGCCTCTTCGAAAAGTAATACGTGTTACACTTGCGAACGATAATTCGGCTCGCCGTAGAACGCGCCTTGCTAAAAGCAAATATACTCAAATGAAGCCTACGAAACGAATCACTTTGTTCTGAATAACGAAAAATGTTTTATATGAATGTGAGCTGACAGACGTGCAGACTGTCCACCAGCTTTACCAGCCCGGTGGCCCGATGCTTGCAACCGGAAGAGACGCACGTAAATGCACGCACGCGTTCGATCTCCGTCGTTGCACATTTGCATTTAATTGGGGTCCCGCCGTCTTATGAAGAATAATATCGTGGACGTTAAATGCCTGAGGCTGAGGGTTAGTCCGGGACGTTTCGCTTACGCTGTTAATATTGTAGATATAACGTGGTCATTTTGTTTTTAGTTGTTTTGTTGTTCCGTTTTCGACTCGTGTCAACAGATTAAGAGAACGTTTCGTAATCCGTTGATCACCGTTAAATGTCGATTAGTTCGTGAAGCTCAAGCATCCGTTTATCGTGGCCAATATGCCGTGTTCTATATTACCTCAATAACGCGTAAAGTTAAAACGCATAATACATGCGGCTTCGAACGGACATCCTAACGTGTTTTTCATGTAGTAATACAATTGTAGAGCCAAGGTCAGGAAGAAAGACGCAACAGCAGGTTACGTAGGCGATCCTCTGATCAGGCGCTAACAAAAGCGCCTATCAAGATATATTTAGCTGCGGACTAATGTAACATTAACGGGTACGGTGAGCTCCTCTGGATCGCTCCATTTTCCGTGTTCCCTCGGAGCAGAAATACCCAAGAGTTCACGGTATCTAAGCTGATCACTAAGCGATCCCCACAGAGTGAAACTCCTGTGCGTCTCGGCGTTCAGCCGCGTCCAATCAAGCTGGACGTGTCCGTCGAAAGCAAGGGTGGCCACGCTATCGCAACAAGAGCCAACACCACTTAAAATGAGAAGCAGCACAACGCCGGCAGACTGGGCCGCCGCCAGCCTTCTTCGCGGGGTTTCCGAATACTATGGCTATCTATAGATCGTCGCCGTAAATTCTACGGGGCGGACGGGTGGGTGGGCGGCGGCAGCAGCAAGGCCAGGCCAGGGCATCGTTGTGCCGTCCTATCTTCTCCTCAAAGGCCCCCAGTCGCTGGCACAATAGTGATAGGTCGCTGCCTGCTATTGAACGAGAACTGGCGAAACAGGAAAGCAACAAGGGATAATTTGATAATCTTCTGGAGTGGGTTGGTCGTTCGGTTAGTTGTTGTTGTTGTTGATGTAATCGTAGCTGGAGGCCGGAGGGTCGAGCCGGTTCGGGGGCCCGCTGCCCCCAGAGGGAACGAAACGCTATTAATGGGATGAATTGGTGAGATTTAGCCTTTTTTAGTACAGCCAGCTTTGCTATAACGTAAGCGTTACCGCGCGCAAGGTCAACGCGTGTGGCAAGAGGTACAACAAGTCGAAGGATAAATATAATGCCTCCATTTGTAGCCCGCCCCATCAGCCACTGTCGGCTGCTGCTGCTGCGCACAAACAGGCACGGCCATGAGGGAGGGAGGACTGTGGGGTTTGGTAAGAAAACCAAGTGCAATACGAACGAAGGCAGTAGACCGGGCCTGCTCCCGCATCGGAGGAGTATCGTATGGGATGTTCGTCAGTCGGAAAACAGCGAGATGGCGCCCCATTGAATCCGGAATAGATATGCATTTATAAATTTGTATGAAGATAGATACAGGATATTAGCATATACATATAGATAGCCATCGTATGTAGTGGGGGTACTCATCGCGACGGCCATCTTATGATTTATTTTTGGGGACAGTTCAGAGCGGAAAAAAGGCAGGTAGACGAATACAGAGAGGAGAGGGAGAGAGAGAGAGATGTGATCCGTATCTAAGCAGATGTATATCTCTATGCCTAGATCATTTCCTCTGTTGGTCCGCTGAGACGAACATCGCTTACGACACCGTCCGTGTTTGGGTAACACTTATTGATACCATGGGACATATATAAGAGTATTACGAAGTAGGGTATTACGAAATACAAATATCTGCCGGAGCAATTTACCGACAAGCTGATAGGTCTCGTCCGCGATTGTCTCTCAAACATAGGAAGAGTCTAATCTAATCCTCGGCAGCATTTGGTCATCGTTTCCTTCGGGAACGATGTAAGTATAGAGAAAATTCCAATTAGCACAAAAGTACTAACAATACAATAACGGGGGACCGGGTCGTTCAGCTGTGAGATGAATCAGAATCGAGAGTGGGATGAAATTTGAACTTAAAATCAATATTTCTCACATGAGCTGACCTTTCGTATTGCTGCTGCGGTAAGCCTCGCTCTTTTCTCCCGTTAACAATCTCGTGTCTCGTATAAAATACGACGAATTATAGAAATCTCCAGCAGGGCGAACACGAACGATGAGAGGTATAGTAGGTATTGTGCTATACAGCACAGTATACAACAGTTGTTCGATGTTATATATATAATATATATAGCGCTATCTCATTCGTTCAATGCTTCTTCCTCGATACGTCTGTCTCGCCCTCTCCATATATCCAATCTAGCAATTGACCTTGCCGGCTCCTAAATTAAATCCTATAGAGGTTCTTTTGCTCTTCCTCCGTCTTTCACTGTAACGAATGGAATGGCACCAGCATCTGAGCTTCTCAGAGATGCTCTTTAGAGTTTTCTCTCTGATCTAAAGGAGCGTGATCCTGCTGCTGCTGTTGCCGGTGCGTATTAGCCCAGACGCACAGCCATCCACCGGGGTGAATCCCTCCAGGGGGCGCCCGGCCCTTCCGGGGGTAAGCTAGCTCCTGTACGGCCGCCGTGTGATCCGTAAATAACTTCGCCGGCCTTGATCGACTCGAGCCGGCCGGAGCGTAATTAACAGTCGCCTGACTACTGCCGTATGGGACGTTCGCGGGACGCATAGCGCTTCGTTGGTCACCCCGCTTTAGCGACCCCTTGTCTATAGTCGGCCGGCTCATTCTGGCCTAGCGATGCCTTCCAGCCGCTACTGCCAGTGGTGCGCGACCAGCAGAACCTCACCGTTCACATGACGTCGTCGTCGTTTTGGGCATCGTCACCGACCATCCCCTCCCTCTGGTGATACACATACTTACCATCTTGCAGCATCGCCAGCAGCATCAGCGGAGGTACACACGTACCGACATGGGTAGAGGTACGAGGGACGTATCTCGCCCCTTCAGGGTTCCGTTGCCCGCCCATGTTCTCGAATCCCCCCCCCCCCCCCGGGTCGCCGTCGAATCTTCCTAGAGTCCATATACCTTCTACATCCATCCGGGTGCTATCCGGAGAGACAACAGCAGCAGCAGCAGCCGCAGCCGCAGTGGTAGCAGTGCTCAAGTCGAAACTGGAGCCAAATTTAATCAGGTGACTCGAGCTATATATAGTTTATTACAGGGACAGTCATTGCCCCACTCAGCTATTCTCGGTAGAGGCACAGGCCGACGAAAGCATCGGTAACGGCGACAGGGCGTGATAGCAGTGGCTAGATGAACTGTTCTTGCGATCTCAATCTCCTCTCGCGGCGGCGGTGGTGCTCCCTTGGCAACAGTTGCACTCGTCGTGATGCGCTGTCG
The DNA here is from genome assembly GCA_019614645.1 of Stratiolaelaps scimitus. Classification (NCBI taxonomy): domain Eukaryota; kingdom Metazoa; phylum Arthropoda; class Arachnida; order Mesostigmata; family Laelapidae; genus Stratiolaelaps; species Stratiolaelaps scimitus. The sequence goes on along the minus strand of JABWDB010000009.1, from coordinate 9,015,959 downwards.
ACGACGAAATGACAGCGCAGAGCAATACTCGGAAAACACATCTAGCCTGCTCGAAACAGCCACCGCACCGAGTGTCTACACTAGTACCGGCTAGCAACAGGCTTACCCACCCACCCACGCTCTGATCCCTACTTATTATAGCAAGTTGAAAAGCGTAGCCTTTCGCAAGGGTCGGCGCCACGGCGTTGACCGACCGTGCGTGGGTCGATCTCCTTTGATCTCCGTTCGTTATGTCCGCCTTTGCCGATATCGAGCTGTACGAGAATATCCTACTGGGCATCGCATCCCGCGACCTACTCCGCGGGCCAGTGCGGCAAGATACACTCTGGTGTAACTTATGATAGGCATAAATCATTGAATGCGTAATGAGCAGGAAGAGGAGGATGAGGAGGACATTTTCTCTGGCCGGATATCGCCCTGCAACGATTACACCATACACCATATCCTATCTCTCTCTCTCTCTCTCTGTCTCTCTCTGTCCTCTCACGCACCGCACGCTGCATAAAACATGTGAACTTTGACGATGCTCACGTAGTGAAGTGGATCTATTGTGGAAGAATAGAACGAGATAGCAACGGCAAGTGTTGAGCTCTTGCTCCATTGAGAGTTTGGACACGCGTGTTGATATATATATATATATATATATATATATATCATGCTGATATTGAGTAAATATGATTTATTATTTTATTAACTATTTAATTTTAAAAGCTACGAAGTCATACTAGCTGGCACTGCCCACTATGACTCACTTCTATACTGTCTACATATACACAAGCTTCTATCTTTTAACTTTCTCCATTTCTCTCTCTCTCTGGAAAGTTTGACACTCACCAGCTGTTGCACCTCGACGTCTTCCGGGGTCCATAGGTCGGGCAGGGGTCGGCGAGCCTCACCAGCGGCCGCTGGACGCAGCATCGCGTACTCCTTCTGACCGTGCAATTTCGACGCCTTCGGTACCTTGTCCTCCTTGTGTTCAGCGGTCCGTGCAGTTGGGGCAGCCGTCGTGCTCGTTGACGTCGTTGTCGACGTCGTTGTCGACGTCGACGCCACGGTGGTCGAGCTCAGCGAGCTCGCGTGCGCCTGGGCGGCGATAGCCGCCGGCACCGACGGCTCGCGTTTGGCGGCCACCTTCTTCCGCGGGTCGGATTTCTTCTGCACGTAACTATTCATAAACTGACGCATGTTCTCTTTCTGCTGCTCGAGTCGTTCCTCGTCGATGGGAGCATCATAGCTGCCGTAGCGGACCGTTCATCAATTGTAGTAGTGGTGGCAGCAGCAGCGGCGGCGGCGCGCGTAGGTCGAGTTGATCCAACAGACAGTGAGTGGGTCGAGTGTTAGCAGCATTTTTGATATTTATTCAAGACATATCGATACAACAGAAGCAACAGCAGCACAAAGAGAAAAAAAAAACAGCGGGACACGGCGAACGAATTGAAAATGTAGAACACACACACACGCTGTGCTCGTCTAACATAGAAAATGGTCCATAGTCGACTGCCACTTCTCCGAGTATCTATTTTTGGGCTATCATATGATGACAACCCAACCCTCGTCATCCAGCCCCTCGCCCCGTTGCCAATAACAGGTGGGGGCTGTGTGGATGCCCACAATGGACATACGGGACGACGTCTCATCCATGACATCGCGAGCGGAAGCGAGCGACGAGACTATACTACTTGTGGGTACGAGAGAGACTTGGTGGATGTGGTCGAACGAACTGTACGCTCTGGTATCTGGGTTGTTCCGTATCGTATATGTCGTTATGTATCGCTCACACTAGATTCTCACAATCCACGGTCGAGTTTATGCTTGAGGAAGAGATATACAGATGTACATGAATACATATGCTTGTAAATACTATTATATATTGAGCATAGAAGCCATAAGGTGGATATATATATATATATATGTGTATATACATATGCACATATATATAGTATAATTATAGGATATATCCTAGCATCATATGTATCTGACTCGCTACGTGAGATCTCAAGTGGGGGCATACTTAGATAAGTTAACTGTCGCCGCGATGGACTTTCGAAACGTCGTCCACTTTCGTAACGCACCAGCGCTAATTGCTCATGTATATATATATATATATATATATATTCGCTCGCATGACCTGAGCCACCGCCCACGTCCGCTCATAAGCACCTCATATGCGTAAGCCATCATTGAAGCTTCAACATCAGCCAGCAGCCAATCGACGATCGACCATTCGCCGTCATAACCCGCTCGGCTTTTATAGGTTCCTAGGGGAGGACCCTTCCATCATTTTTATGGCATCATAAAGTGTTAGTCAAGTCATTCACCTGCACTACTGTACCCTTTAAATACGGACACTACATATCGTATGTATCGTGGCGGAGGTGTACAAGTCCCTTAATATCTAGATAGATCTCTACTGTCGCCAACTGCTTCTATAATGATTTTACATCTCTATTTTGTTTAACTAATCAGGAATAAAATAACCTTATATGTATACTGTATAATCTGTTGCACCTACCCTTCTATCCATCAGCATCTATATATACATATATATATATATATGTTGATGAATACATGTGTGTGTGTTTTTATATATAGTGTACATCGGATGACACAATCGTACGTCGTTTAAGTATTCTAATTGCTTACAGTGTGCCGATGTCGAGCCACTGCTGATTGGCAAGCTGCTGTTCAATATCGGCATCCTGCCCGTCTTCATATTGCATTCCGAGGATTTCTTCCTGTGGCTCGAAAATGGCGCCGATCGGACGACTCGGCTCGTAGTCATACTCGGCCGGCTCCGGTTCCTGGTCCTGTAGACGGGCGTTCTTCAGGGCGAGATAGAGTCGGGTGTAATCTGGCTTCGGGTAGGGCACATACGAGTTACGCTGCAATCGGCCGTAGATCGCTCCGGGCTCGCCGAGCAGACCAGACGGCGCAGCGGCTCCCAACCAGAAGGCCATACTCAGCACGACCAGCTGTTTCATCTGGAAATAGAAAGAATCAAATAGGCCACGGACCCATGACAGTGCACCGACATGAGGTCCAAGAAGCCAGAGCAGTTTTCGTCAGTCAGACTGAGCCTGTCCTGTCCCGTATGTCTACCACTCTAGTTTCCGGGCCAGCCACACCTCACTCATACTTTCGACGTCGCCGCTCGTTCCGTTGCACAGTCGACATCCCACAGGCTAGACATGCGCCTAATGCAGGACGCAGGAGACACATCACTCGCAGACGTCCTCGACGTCCTTTTTTTTTCGCAGGCCCTTCTACGCAGGCCCTTCCCACCATCCCACATGGAACCACTCCCTGATACGGCTTTACCCCGCATTCGCCGTGCCCCTACGCTAGAGTTCCCTGCCTTTTTCCGAAATGCTTTCCAAGAACAGCCGTCAGCCTCCTATGACCTTTGTTGGTCGCGGCAGACGCTGAACGCTAGGCGCTGTTCGCCCCCCCATCTCTACTCTGTCAGTTAGTCGGTGCCCCGTTGGTGCGCCGCGCCTAGAGAACAGCCGCATTTCCTCGGAGCAGGGACAGCAATGACGTCCTCCCGCTTGCGGTTGAGCCTGCTACTTCTGCTGTTGCTGCTGCTGCTGCTACCGCGGCTGCCAACCAGCTTCTAGCGGGAGCCGCCTCCAACCACAAGCAGCAACGTCCCTACAACGGTGCAAGAAGAAATCGTTGCGTTTGACACGCTCGACGCACCCTTGCAGTGCCGTGACTCTTCCAAGAGCACTTTGAGCTACTTCGTTTCCAGCCTGAGTGGTTATTGTCTGCGGCACTCGGCTGGCGGCAGGGCGCGTCGGTGCTGGCGGACTGCACGAACAGATTGCCACCGTCGCCTTTCCCCGCGGCTCATCGCCCTCAACAGCTATGACAGTCGACCCACCACCACCACCACCAGCCCCCTGAGCGGGAACGGCGAGCAGTGCTCTCTCATGCGCACACAGACACACGCTTAGCGCGTCCGCAGAGGCTGGCAAAGCAACAGGCTTCTCCAGCAGGCCATTCTTCTTCGCAGAATCATCGTCATCGCCGCCAGAACGACCGCCAAAAACATTTCTCTCAATGGCAGTAGCAGCAGCAGCAGCCGGCAGTCTTATCTTAGTCGTCGTGTCTGCTGCTTGCTGCAGCTCTGTTCAGTTCCAGCCATGACAGAAGTATTCCACTCATTCCTCCTATTCTCTTCAATTTCTGCCACTGTACACAATCGACAGAAGCTTGGAAAGCTCTCGTAGGTGTTCTAGCTTGCCAAATCGCCTCGTCACTCGTCCGCGAGGATCGGATGCTGCAGTTAAGTCCGCCGACCTTATGCGCCTACGAGGCAAGGATACCCCTAACCGCTCGCCCCTCCCCCCGTCCGTTCGCCGTAGCCAAACACGGCATTAGCTTCCAAGCTTAGCGTTGCTCAGCTTAGCTCGGGGCTTTCGCCAGGTCAATCGCCTGGCCTAGCTAGTCCGCACGCTAGCTGCTAGCCGTTTCATCGTTAACACCGAGCGGCGCACCCGCACACAGAGGCACTGGACGACGACGATGAGCCGGTAGCGATGGTACGTAATTAACGCCAATGGCCGGTCAATGCCGTCGACTTAGGCCACTTTTAGTAGAAAGCTTCTACATCAATTTCAATCAAATTGAGGATGCTGCCCCCACGCCTGAAGGCCGCAAAAGCCAGCCCTGAACGTGTCTGAACCGGTCAGAATGCCTTGTTCCTTTACTTCCTGTTGTCATGCACTGCTAAATATCTTATATATATATATATATATACGGCGAGCAGCATGGAAAGCGTGATATTGACTGGAGACAAGAGGAGATGGCAGCCGGGTAAAGAAGCCCTATACAATTAAACACAATACGGTCGGCGGCGCTGTCACCCACATACTTCAACGTCCAACAGAATGACTACAGGAAACTGAACAGCTCACGGTCGACAAAGGGGAGCCGAATGTGTTCCGCCTCCTCATACAGGGGAACACCATGAGATCGGAGGCACCGCCGTCTGTCTTCGCTTTGCCGTCGTCACATACTGTGGAACCAACCCGCAAGCCGTGTTCTATCAGCAAGAATACAAAGAATAAAATGAAGGCGGGGGGGGGGAGAGAATGCTTTGAAAGCACCACGACACAATGAGCTGCGATGAAACGGGATGCCATGGTTCGCTGTGGCAAAGACTATACGCCGTACACTTGTGTAGATAAGAGATCGTATTGTATAACACAGTATATCTATCTCAATTTAGGCAATTTCGTCGCCGTCGAAGAGGCTGTTCCATATTCGAGTGGTGACTCGAGATATGCTCACAAACGGCATATGACGACAACAGTAAAAAAAACCTTCAGAGCCCTCGTAGCAGTAAAGTGGGTCCGAACATACTTAGATGAGGTCGATATCTAGTCGTCTTTCTTCTAGTAAATTTCAGCAGCTGCTGCCGTGTCGGCGGCGGCGGCGTCACCCGCGCCAACAAGTGAATGATGGGCGACGAGCTGTTGATCGACAACCAGATGTCTTCGGCGGCGCCACTCGGCCTTGCTGTGGACTAAGCTAATTTACAGCCAAAATCGACCATCCGATGATGGTAGACTGGACGATAGCATTAGCAGAGGGAATTGCAACCATCTCGGGACGTCTCCGGAACGGTACGATAACAGTCAAGGGCGCAATAAGCCATGATGGCTATGTCGGTAGCTATTTTTTTAACTCTCATATCTCTCTCTGTCTCTCTAACTAACAGATAGTGAGAGCCGGCCACCCGCGCGTCTACCTATAAGCGTAACCAGGAAATGAGTATAATGGCCCAAAAAGGTCTCTATGTTCACCAACCGACATCCACTCGATCCTATCTCCGGTAGGCAACGTTGCCACATATGCGCGGTAGTTGTCGGCAAACGTTGGCGACCCGTCCTTCACGCCAGAGGTGGCGATGGCACAGGCGCTGACGCGTGGCAAGCAACTGCTCGAGGCAGCCGCAGGGAGACCTCTTCAAGTTAAGCCAGCAACGACGGTCGGAAAACGAACGTACAGTGGCTTCTTGTTCGCTGGAGGCTGTTTCCTTACGACGTCACGGCGGGATAGGTTGGCGAGTCAAACCCAACGAGCCGTAGCCCCACTTGCTATGATAGATGACAACTCGACTTTCCTCTACCATACAGCGATGGTGATAGTCGTTGTAATAGGCGCACTTGAGCTGAGGGGATCAGGCAGGCCTAATAGTGGATGTGGGCCAATGTCTGCTCAGCAGGACAACCTTGTCACTAGGCCTAGCTGCCCTGTGGTGCAAGTTGCGGCAGACGCTGTCTCTTTTAAACAAACTTCTGTCCAATGTATCGTGCCGCAGCGGATGGGCGCACCACCGTACGTTGAATAACCGAGATAAGATTGTGCTAGACAGAGAGACGACGACGACGACGACGACGACGACGACGACGACGACGACGACGACGACGACGACGACGACGACGGCGGCGGCGGCGGGTCAGCCGCAATTGTCTGTCTGGCTACTGGCGCTGTTTAGAATATAAGCAGTATTGCCCGCGCTTGTTGCCAGCAATACCAGCAGCATAAGCTGACTGGGAAAAGCTCCCCTGGAAAATTAGGTCTCGTCTGGTCAGTGTCGGAGGAGTGACACAGAGGAATTGAAGGAGGCGCTCGCGCGACGCGGTTGGAGGACACGGATTTAGCCACGAGCTGTCGTCCTTGTCTCTCTCTCTCTCTCTCTCTCTCTCTCTCCCTCTTTATATATCCATCTATCTCTCTATCTAGCTATCTCGCTCTGTCAGCCAATCTCCTCCTGCCTTCCAGAGAATAAGCACCGAAAGAACGATAAAGGAGGGCCAGGAAAACACATAAGGGACCATGACTAGAATAGGAGATGAGGACTTACGTTCTGTCATATAGCAGCGTCTTAGAGCTGGCATAGGATAGAGCGGTATTATTGTAGGGAAGGCGGCAAGCGTTGACTTGCCGATTCCAGATAGAAAGGATCATTTCGCGAGATGGGACCAGCCTCTCTCTCTCTCTCTTGCTCGTTATTTCACTCCAGAGCTCTCCCAGGAGATGTTCGCTTATGATCTCCAAAAGCCTGCACCACGGAGTGGATGAGCTTGAGGGAGGCCCGGGGCGGGGCATCAGCTAGGCGCCGCTAGAGTTCACTGCTCAATGAGAATTTCAAGGCTCCCAATTCAGTCGCCATCGATTCGCTTCGTTCAATCGTCTTCTCGACCTGAGCGACTCGCCTAGAGACGACGAGCGCTGATAGACACCGCGGGTAGCGACCGCGGTGATTTTTAGCCGCCCCGTCACCATCACTGTGACCACCATTGACAACCGAACGCGGGTCTGACGAATTGATAAACGAAGCTGCATGTATAACTAGTTGATAGGATTCATGAAATAATGCCGACAGTCCTGTGCTAATAGGCCGATTTTTGCCGTCGTTCTTCGTTGGCGACCGGAGACCTCCGCGACGATAGGTCGAGATCCCGCCCCTGTGTCGATTACTGAGAACCAACAACTTCATTTTCTGCCAATCTCATATGGGTAACGGTATTGCCACTATACCGTTCCGAGAGCTATTGGCTAGAAAAATGTTCGCAGATTCGGCGTTCCAACACACATATTATACATGGGCTGTAGCGCGCTCGAAAAGGTCGAGCTTTACATACGTACATAGCATCTCGTGTACAGTCTAACTGACAACTATAAACCAGTGTCAGCAACTCACAGCAATGAGCGGAGAGGTTGTCGCTCCGATAACTCCGTAGCCTGTTGACAATGGCCGCGTACGCTGGCACCAAGATCTCCGTCGGTATAACTTACCTCAGGCGGAGCCGCCACGAAGCGCGTAGGCGCCCTCTCGCAACTTAGGCTCGCTCGCCGCCCCCGCGCGCATAAAAACACGCGTTAAACCAAACCAACAACGACGTGCCCCTCCACCCACCGGGACAGGCAGGCGGCCAGTAAGGCTGTGTCTTGTATATACCTTACCAAACTTACGGCAGAGAAACGGAGGGGTAACTGTGCATAATTGACGCGCTGGGCCCGCAAGGTCCTACATGTCGATCACTGGACAACAGCAAAATACTCAGGCGGCATTCATTAATCCTCAACCATCAACGACTATGAGCTATGAAACCTCTTAGGTTGAGACATGCTCTGCTCCTATTGCTAGAGGATTTCAACGGCCAGATATGAGCTGAAGGGAAAACAAACAATTGCTGATGACGATGGATGAAGTTGACGACGACGTGATCATTCTCGGTCACAGACCGACCTCAGTTGACGATTTTAGAACGAATCTATCCATGGAAAATTTTGCAATTCATCCTTTCCGTACCTGCTGATGATGGTGAGACTCGTCTCTGACCCATGTCAGAAATTCGATACCATAACGGTCTAGAGTGATGAGGATCTCCTCGAACTACAGGACAGCTACTATTGATTGCTACTACCCTATTGTTACATGAACAATGAAATGGCCAGTCAGGTCAAAGGGGGTCAACACAACAAGGCAACTGTGAGTCATTTTTTTCAGACTTGCGTCATTCCCTGATCTGAGGCGTCCTGTCGCACATTACGTACCGTGTTCGCGCGAATTTGTCGTCGTCTGATGCCTGACAACGAAAGTCTGACGCAACGATGTTGCCGTCCGAAGCACTGTCACGAGCGGTGCCAATCCTTTTCGGCAGTTGTCACAATGTTGACAAGGCGCACACGCACACACAGTCCTCTTCAGTTCAGAGGGAAAGAGTTCACAAAACGATAACAACGGCGTTGTCCTTAAGTCAACTGTCGCTGTCTCCTATGGATAACGCGCGGTGGACCGTGCCCGAGACTTCGATCCACTTGTTGCTGGCCAGAGTTGCCTCGCCTGCTTGCGGTCTTTGAGCGGTCGCCCCCAAGTAATTGTGGTTGACCGTGGCAGCTCCGATGAGAGAGTGGAGAGCCCGGATCTCGTAGCCGCTATTTAGGGGACGTCTGACGTCGGGCTGACGTCAGCGGGGAGGGTGGTTCGGGTGAGGGCTTCCTTCGGACGAGGGAGAGAGGCTGACTACGGAGGCAAAACTCTTGCTTGGCCTGCGCTTGCACAGGCCACAACTACTACTACAACTACTACCACTACTACTACCAATACGACTAGGCCACGGAGCGCCTTCTCAGCAGAGCGAAGGCCAGCGAATGAACGCAAAGGAAAAAATCGTAGTTCGGAATAGAGGCGGGCAGGAAGGAGGCAACTGACTGCCTACCGACCACTATAGCCTATACCTGAATATGAGTTTACTGGAGGAGGCTGTGCTCGTCGAGGAGTTCGTCCTTCTGCTGCCACTATTGTTGGCGCGACGTGATGACATAGGCTACGGGCAGGCGAGCGCAGCGTAGTGAACAGTGGTAGATATGCCGCTCTGAAGGATTGCTAGTGGCGGATAGGGGTTTACGTAAGACGAAGTGGCCATCACGTCTGCGACGTTTTTCATTCGCTTAAAGCGAGTCGAATTGTGTTCCTCTTTGGTAGACCTCCTTTCTCGTGTGACGGTGGGATAGCTTGACGCATGAAATTTCTGCCTACGTATGCATATTGTATACTGGTTGGGAACAGATGGCAGCGGTGATCCTGGAGAGATGGACGAAATGAGAGAGAGAGAGAGAGAGACAACGAATAAGGAACAACAACAACAAGAACACATACGCCGCTGCTGTCGTTGCTGCTTGATTGTAACTGTGATGAGCTATTCATGCCTGTCTGTCTGCATATGCATATATATATATATATATATATAATATTTATATATATGAGAGAAAAAAGATATATATATATATATATATATAGATTGAGAGAGAGAGAGAGGCGGCGGCTGCTCCCGTCTTCGTATCGATTGCCCCCCGTCGGGGTCGGAATCTCGTGTCTCAGGAATCTATTTCTCCAGTGTAGAATATTACAGGCTGGCTAAATGTATCCGACGGCAAATCGGGATGACGGTTGAATTTGTGAGCCGAATTTATGGCACAACACGGTGACAAATACATGTTGCGCCTTTATCTTCAAGGTCAGTCGAGTACAAGAACGAACTATAATAGTATGCCTCAAATATAGACTGGAGTTTCAATTAGCGGAATTATAGGGTCCCGGGCAAGGAGGGCGGTATGCAAGGGTGAGGTGGTTAACGAACACGAGACTATGTACTCTGATAACGAACCTTCTTCGTTAATTAGTTAAAACATCTCGGCGTCCCAGTTTCTATGGGAACTTTACTTTTAACAACCAGGTAAAATTGGTGGCCGAAAAATGCTTCTCGATTTCTTCCTTGGCTTTGCATTTTTTCCAGCAAATTCTCCTCTGCGCATCTAAAATTGTTTGAACTCGGAAGCTGTCTCACCGTTGCTCGTTGTACGAGCGGGGTGGTACAATGACCGCGGGATTGGGGAAACGATGTCAATGCAGCAGAACGAAATGCCGGAACTATTTACTATAACGAATCGAGGGTCACTGTCAACTCGGAACGCAGACAGCACTGAAATGATGTCTGTAGCTGATAGACATAAAATAGTTGATGTCAAGCAAGTCAGAAAAATATTCAGCATGGAAAGCCATGTTCGGAAATGTTTCTTGTTGTAAATTGGGTCGTACAAAAAACTATGACGCGTTTTATGATTATACCAAAAAACATTAACTACCGCTCGCACTGAACCGGACCGCAAACGAATTCAATTTCGTGAGCTCGCCAAGTTCATCGTGGACTCACGAACCAAAGAGGCGGAATATGCCACAGGAGAATATAGAATAACAATATCAGAAGTGTAAATAATATTTGAACTTAGCTGGAGAACACCAACGTTTAACTCGTACGAAAATTCTCGTAATGACTTGTGAAGAGCTGGCATATATACATGTGGCAAACATTATGTGGTTTTGGCATGGTAGTCACATTATTCGATCGAAAATGAATGAAATTGAACAACTGTGAAGAAGATGAATCCCAAGATCATGTGATACGCCAAAATATTTCATATATACGGCCGCCCCATCGTAGTCAACATTCGCTCTACGACGCGTCCCACTCAAAAGTTCCAGTTTGCGAAGCCAAGGACACAATAAATCGACTAGATTTCTCTTCCATTCACAGTCGCGTCCAGTCGACAGTGATTCACAACTCACAGGAGAGTAGGTCTTACCTGTTGGAGTTCCACAAGTACCTAAACCCGGCATTTGTATGCTGACACTGCCTTGATTGTAACACGAGAGAATTGTATTCATTTTGTGAGCCTGCGTGCACGTGTTAGTTAAAGGCCTAACACGCGGTAGGCTGTTCCTGTTATATAGCGTAAATCGTCATTGGTTTTTGCGGTTGAAGCTGGCCTCGTGCGGTATTCCTCCAAGACCAACACAATGCTGACTCGATGGGTGATAACCCGTGTCTCATGTTTCCCAGAGATTTCCCTAGGGCCAACGAGAGCATCGAGTCCGAATATCCTTCACCTGTGACTAGATCGGCTTAAATGTGAACTCGGTCCCGTGTATCGAAGTAGAACACCCTCTCGAAAGTTCAGCCGACATTCAAGGGGGAACGGCCACTACCAGCGGCCCCCATAGATTGACAATCGAATTGATCCAGATCACGTAAACAATAGACATTCTCTGTCATTCGTCGTGTAGGTTTAATTTACGCGCCTTCATTGATTTGTTCTAGTATATTTCTAACATTGCCTATTCTACTTGTTCTGTTTGTTGTCCTTCGATTCTACTTGTTTCACTATTCATTATGTGATCTGACTAATATGATAGCTCGCATAGTCGACATCATCAAAGGGCAATAGCTTTGTCCAAAATGGATGACGTATTGCACCAATCACAATACTTGTGCTAAATCGATAGACGCCGGAGATTCTCAGTAGAAATTTAGAAGGTGATGCTGTACGTATAACTATGAGAACGTTGCGAATTTGTGACTACATGTTCGCTCTCACGAGGAGGAAGTGTTCAAGGTCCGCTCGAGTTTAGTATCGAAACTGCAGGTCTCAACGAGGCTGAAGTTCTCGTCAAGGTTAGCAAGCACACCAGCAAGGTCTCACTGTTGAAACGAGTTTCGCCCCTCCAGGGTGACGCGTCCGATTTGGCATCATCAAACGCGGTTTGCAAAGTTTCGCATGCGGTAGAAAGGGCCTTGCACGTTTGAGTTTCGTCGCTAATCTAAAGTTTCGGCCAACGTCTCGTGCAGCAATCGCGGTGCGCAGCTCGCATTTGAATTCTGTTGAATCATGCCCTCGCTTGTGAGGGATAAGCGACCTCAAAATTGACTTGACTTCGTCTATTATGCTAAGTTAGCATGAGAAACTTGCCCTTCGTTGCGTTTCGACGGGGACGATGCCCGTCTCATTCCGCAAGATCTCTATCCGCATTTTATTGAATTTCTAGTTTAACATGGCAGAACCTCTTGGTACGAAGCTCTTAGTCTCATCGGCTGGACCGAAACAGTCAATCGATTGTATGTGAAACAATTCGAGTGTATGCGCCCCGAAATGTTCAACACAATTGTATAATAGGCGTCAGATAAATAAGCATCATTAAAGACGAAGAAGGCAGCAAAATGGCATTGACACCCTGGAAACGCCGAAAGTCCGGGCGGTGATAGACGGGGGGTGCCATTTGGCGTGAATTGTTTCTTTATTTCTCGACAGAATACAGTGCACAAATGATGTGCATTATGCCAAATTATGTACGATTTTCAGTCATATTGACCCTTGAATAAAATCAAACAATAACGAAAACCCCACCTTAGTAGATCATCCTGTTTTTTTTTCCTGAATCCCATACAATACATCCGCTAGTCAATACAGGCGTTTGTTGTTTGATATACCGCTCGTTTCGTTCGATGCATATTTCCAAAGCATGTTTTCAAGGAATGCGCTACCTTTTTTTGAGGCTGCTCTTTTAGGGTCCTCTTTTCTCTGTAAGTAGTCACAAACAGATGGAAGCTCCGTGTCACTGTCTGCACCTCAGGTCTCCAGAAAGACTTGCTGGAAAGTGAAAAAGCCTGCCCCGTATGGCCTTGACGTCTCCATATAAGAACGGCGTAGACAGTGTAAACATCAAACGTCATTCTTTCCTTCAACTTTTCGAGTCCCAATTCAATCGCGCGTCTAAAGAAGCCTTAGCATAGCTAGGCTTGTCCTATTCCCTGAAGGTCATATCCTGAGGCCCGATCGACATTGCGACCACAACGGGGAATTTATGTTTGGCAAATTTGAGCGACTGGAGGATCTGATTGAGTTTTGTCTAAGATAAACAACAAGGACAAGACAGATTTTTGCTTTGTGGTAAGGACTAATTATTGTATATCTACATTTTGTTTAATTAATAATTGCCGCTACGTTCCTCTTGCGCGGTTCGAGTCCAAACTACGGCGTCGTAGAGTTTAATTTTTGACAATTACCTATCCTCAAAAAAAATTGTTTTTATCATTTTAAACGCAGTTAATTGTCAATTTGTTGCCCAGTGAAGTAGTAGATGAACAACTTCCACAACAAGAAAATACGCATGTAATCTCAATTACAACTGGAAATGAGAATTCAAAAGAAGGAAACGATTTCCTTCTGCACTTGTTGAGAAAATGAGAGAGGAAATCGCCACAAGAACCGCCAAAACGTATCGGCCAACTCAACGGAAAAACGGGCTTCTCATGGGTGCTAGAGGTGTGCGATGCGCCATACATCGCATGAAAGTAAATTTTCCGGGATGGCTCTCAGCCGAACGTTTTACGTTTACTGCTACTTCGTGCGGCGAAGGGACGCACCCCTTAAATTCAAATGAGCAACGGTAGGAATTAAACTTGTCTAACACCGTGTCGTCGCCGACTGCAAGGCGCACACGAGACCACCATGCCACTCGCTCGTCCATTGCAGAACCCACAAATCGAAACTAAATCCAGGCATCTTTTATGCTGATTCGGGCAAACCTGGATGGCTTTCAAGGACCCGCCTGCTACAATATCTAATCGAGTATTTTTTTTTCGTGTGGAGTAGTCTAGAAGCGAATCTCGACCGAGAAGGATATTAAGAAAAAAAACTTCAAACTTCAATTTCCTTCGAAGAACAACGATATCTTATCAATTTCGGCGTTGTGCACTTGAAGCGGTGAAGTGGTACGCCAGAAGTCTCTCACAATGGGAAGTGTACGGGAACGGTGTACTCGGTTACGGGTCACACAGAACTGTCATATTCTATCGGGGAGCGCATCGTCACGGAGGCTTTTTGTCTAAGGAAGATTCTAACCAAATGGATGCCACGGGAATTGCAGCCGAAATAGAGAGATTTCTTTTTTTTGTTATGAGCAGAACTTATTTTATTATTCTAAGGTGAACGCAAGGCTGAAACGTATCTGCACGACATATAATATACACGTGGCATGCGTCATCAAATGAATTGAAAAATCTCGATTGCCTAGGTATGATTCATAGCAGATACAATATATATAAGTATATAGCAATGCAGGTAGCATAGTATAACAAAAATTACGCCGTGTTAATTTTTCTTCAAGTATTTTCACAGCTATGAACTATAAATAATACTTGAGAATTTTTATTGCAACTTTTATATTCAATATATATATATGTTCATGTAACATGCAAAGTTCGGTCAACATTCACTTATATATGTCATCTGTCGCGATTTTGAGTCGTCTCCAAGTTGGACGCTTTGTTTAACAAAAAAAGAATAATTCACATGTTCGCAATGTTAAAAACGTTTACTTGTACTGCTCGCATGGTTTACATTTGACATATAATAATTAATGGCCCTTTGACTCGGATTTACAATAGAGTTAGTAATACTAGTAGTAGTCGCTGTAATGGTCTGTGCAAAACTGAATTCGTTCAGAAATCAAAGAACCCTGTATCGTGAGCCAGGCTCGGAATCAGCCGCATTCGAACTTTTGACGGAAGTTACTATCTACTGCGAAAACAAATCTATTGTGACTCATATAATAAATTTGGTGTGAGGCAGCGGGATGAAGCACCCAAATTTGGCCGGTATTATTCATTGCTGCTAATATGATGATACACCAATAATAATCGAAATAAATAAAGATTATGTGAAACACCGGTGAAATTCGTGTTGGGTAAAGTTTTTTTTATATGACAATAGAACGATTGCATGCATAATAATCTATGCTATATATGAAGCGTCTTTCCCTCGCTGTGCAAGGACAGAGAGGCAAATGTGCCATCGCCTCCCAATGGGCGGGTGACCAGGACGGCCTCGGCCTAACACCCAAGTTCTTCTCGAATTATTGCATAATTGCATATTTAAAGTTGTATAACAAATTGCAATAAATATATGCAATATAGTTTAATATATATATATATATATATATAAATATGATGCCATTTGGTCCACTTCCTCCTCGAAAGATGAGGCAACTCTTCGTTGATATTCTCTGCCACCAATATAACCACAATGCAACATATCAGCACTCTCATACCCAAAAATGATTAGATCACAGTTGAGGTACGCCCAGTTATATATATATATATATATGTGTTTCATTAAATAATTATATTATAACGGCTATCATCGCTAAGGGTAACAACGCTTACTTACCAATATTAAACCAAGTGATTACATAGCGTGTGCTCAAACATTTGCTTTCTAAAATATGGTCATTATTTACTGCTAATCTTCGAGCAGAGACACTTCAAAACGAGCACAGGTATATGAATACAACTCGACTTCTACTATCACAGATGTGCGATAACTGCCCACCTTCCATGGCGAGTCGTGTAACAACAACATAGTACCGAGTGAACAATAGCCATTACTATTAATATTATTACTACCATGATGATGATTAAAAGATATAAAGAAGATTCATTCCTCGCATCACAAAAACGGAGGAGGAGTTCCTTTCCTGCTTCGACGATAGTCGTTATAATATAATAATTTATATATATATATATATATATACATATATGTCCCCCCATGTCCCCTCTCTCAATCTCATTTCTCATATATAGATATATATATATATATATATGAGAAATGAGATTGAGAGAGGGGACATGGGAGCTTGGGGGTTCAGGTGTTCGTAACTGGGAGTCGCCGGAAATGTTTATCGTGGTGACTGATACGGCGGTCGCTCCACGCGAATAACGATGGCTAAGCGCAAACAGCCTGCTGCTACAGCTCGCGCAATACTACAAGCGGCGGGCAGAAGACATCCTATTATTTCCTGCCTGCGTTCGCGGGTGCCTGTCCGTATATATATATATATTATGCTTATATCGACATTATGCAGTATTCAATACGCTAGCCGGTATATGTGGCGGCGTCGGCGTCGTCCTTCATGCTATGGCAATCTGATCAAATCTCACCTGGGCGCGATCCACAATTAACAGTGTTTTAGCTGGGAGAATACGACATATGAGAATATGAGGGGTGTGGTAATAATATGACGCAACGTTGATTGCCATTGTTTTGCTGCTGCTTCTGCTGGCCCGTCGCTTCGGGCTTCCGCTAGCGTCTGGAGCAGGCAGCTGGATCTCTCCCTTAAGTTGTGCCTGCCCATAGATGATGAAAGATACCAAGGCAGTACTGCTGCTGCAAGCTAGCTCGCCTCCAGTACTTTGAGTCGATTAATCACAACCGCATTTTCCGGCGGGACTCCACTCCATGCCTTTTGCTTTTCGACATAGTCGATGAACTCGGCCCAGCATACATCGCGCTTCAGAATCGACGCGTTGCCTATACAGATGAGGAGTGCTTTGGCGCGCGTAAGTGCGACGTTGAAGCGCTTCGGATTCTTGAGAAAGCCCAGCCTCTGTAGAAGGTCCCGCTGCATCAGGTCCTTACAGTTACGAACGGTCGACACAATAATCACCATACGCTCCTGACCCTGGAACTCTTCCACACTGCCAATCTATAAAGAAAAAACAACAGCCCGGTCGATCGTAAGTGGAGGAGTTCTAATGGCCGAATCGGAAAATGAACAGCTGAGCATAGAGGGAGTCCAGTTCAAACGTCCATACGTATTTATATAATTTCAATGGCTCACGACATGAGCAGTGGTACAAACACTTCAGCGTTCGAGAGCCTCCGACGGTTGAACGGCTGATGACGAGGCGAGTTTAGTTCGGACGTTATGCAAAATTGGGGTCAGCTCGCTACTGCGAATTTCGCGACAGATTGGAGCTGTACAAGTTAACTCTAATTACAAGCGTTCCTTATCCCAGACTTGTTTATTTTCCCCATTGAAAAAAAAATTGCCGTTTGCGTCCGCTTTTCTTGCTTGCCCCCACAATCAGATCGATAGAACGGGGATAAAGGAAATCCTTCAATGTCCATATCGATGTTGTCGTGCTGTTAAGAACTGAAACCGCACGTCTCAAGAGCGAATTCGCTTGAATCGTTGCCAATATGGCAGGTTCGGCAAATTCATACTATCGATTCAGATAATTGCACCGCCACCACCAGCGGCGGCAGCAGCAGCAGCAGCAGCAGCAACGGCACGTACCTTGACATCGTAGAGCCCTCTTCGATGGAAGAGATTCCGAATGCGTCTTGCCTGCGCAGCGTACGGGGTGATCACGCCGATTTCAGTCTCGCCAACTTTGTTCTCCTTAAGTACTGCGTTGACATAGTGGAGCACTGTTTCTGCTTCCTGTAGATTGAAGTACGACGTTGAGTGCGGGTCTCGGCGCTCTTCCGACACGCAATTGTGAAATATGAGAGGAACCTGAATAGAGAGAATGAACAGGGTTAGCACATGGCACATTGCGTTTTTCGAAAAATACCAACAGAACGAAAATATTCGAATGGCAGCTACTATAATTTTGCGACAGACGATCTTTGCGATGCAAAGATGTAAAGCATATATTGCCATGAAGTCAAATACAGGGCGGAATATTTAGCTACAAAATGTATTGGGCAACAAGATAACTAGCCTATGTTCTCCTTCATTGTCAAGATACAATTTTGCCAAGGAAGTGTCACCACACTTCGCTACTGTCTCTCGACAAGAAATCTGATGACGAAGCTGCCTCGAATGAATATGTGCTTTTACGCCTACTAAGCGACAGGACCAGCGTAAAGATAAACGGAGGACCCACTCACCTGCTTATTGACCAGGTGCTTCCAGTTGATGAATTTGCACGACGAGTTCTCATCCGCGTGCTCCTGTAGTTCGCCATCGTAGAAGAGCCGATTGGGAATCTCGAGAATGTGGCGATGAGAACGATAATTTCGGAGCAATTTCACGATGAACATCGAATTGAACGGCTTCTGATACGGGGCATGCACGTCCTTCATGAGGCGTTCCATCAGAGAAATCGACAAATATGAGCCGACCATTGAGCTCGCGAGTACCGGACCCAATTGCTGGATGTCACCTGCAAGAATTAAGTGCCGGCCTGGCTTGCGTTCACAGCGGTCGGTCCAATCGCCAAGCGCGGTAAAGACGGGCACCAGCGCCTCGGGTTCCATCGCGAATCCGCACTCGTCGATGAACACGTGTGTGAAGAAGTCCTTCGATAGCTGTTCGAAGCGCCACGCCGTCGAAAGAGTCGCCACAATGATACGGTTCTGCCTCAAGGTGTCTTCACCTGGAAAGTCCACAGCGCCGTTGACATAGTTATGGCAGCCATGTTCTTTGATACGCGCTGATATCTTGCTTGTTTCGAAGCTTGCCGAATACACGCGGTATATGAGGCGATGGTCGATGTGCTTCAGAATCTTATCACAGATAACATCGCAGGCGCTGTTGGACGAGGCGCAGACGAGAATTCGCGAGGATCGCTGGTGCGACACGATTTGTTTAATGGCTTCAGCAATTGTGGACGTTTTTCCCGTACCGGGCGGCCCGAACAGGATGAACGGCGCTGGCCGGTGCGTTCCCTTGAGGATACTCTTCACCGCTTGAAACTGTTCAGGGTTATCCCTCACCTTGGGGTCGAAGAAAGCGATGCCACTGATCTCGTTTTCAGTCATGAGAGGAATACGTGGATATTTGTTTAGGAGATCGCTTCGCGGAAAAAGGCACGAGTGCTCTCCGGCAAAAACTTCATTCTCTACGCCTCTGAGCGAGTTGTGCATAATCTGAAACAGACGCCGGCTAAACTGGAACTCCAGCGAGTACTTGTTGGTAGGAAGGAAGATGCGATCAAATATCGAATCCATCCGAAACCTGGCCGTAGACTCCTCAATCGAGGTGAACACGCCCTGGTAGACGATTGTCGAATCAACCGACTCGCGTACGTTCACCCGAAAGCCAACACTTATCGGGGGCCGTCGCTCAGGTAGGCCCGGAAGGTACACTTGATAGCCGCCACTCTCGGTGCAGATGATCTTTATAGAAGCTAGATTCTGCGACATTAGTTGGGCTCTCTTTGCCATTTCTTCAAGGTACAACATCATTTGAAACTTCATTATATAATTGCGTTCGTTCACAGGCATTTCAATCAACTTCGTGATCTCTGCAAAACAATCAATAGTGAACTTGTCCATCACCGGTGACTCGTCCCGTATACGAATACTGTTGAGATGATTTTGGATAGACAGTAGCTTCTCCGGTATTTCGTAACTGTCATCGAATTTCGGCATCGGCAACTCGGGAACGTTATTCGTCCGAACTTTCGGTGGTGCATACAGTCTTTCGACCTCCTTAAACGAACACTTATGGAACTCCACTTCGCAATCGTGGTCGCCCATCGTCTCCTCGGGTGTCAGGTCGTCACACGAACAGAAGAACGTCATCTCTCGGATAATATGAAACGGCGAGCTTTTGCCATCGAGGCAAAACTTGAGTCCAATTGGGACATTGATTTCGATTGGGATGC
The DNA here is from genome assembly GCA_019614645.1 of Stratiolaelaps scimitus. Classification (NCBI taxonomy): domain Eukaryota; kingdom Metazoa; phylum Arthropoda; class Arachnida; order Mesostigmata; family Laelapidae; genus Stratiolaelaps; species Stratiolaelaps scimitus. The sequence goes on along the minus strand of JABWDB010000009.1, from coordinate 8,996,148 downwards.
ATGTCGTATAATAGACCGCGATAGCGATCGTTTGTCCTGGCGATATTTTGATCGCCTGCCGTTCATCGAATGCCGGATGCCGAATCTCCACACCTTCGGGTCGTATGAAGGGGTCACACGACAAAATTCGAACACAGTAACTGGAAGAGGCGTCAAGGTGAATGAGCAGGTTCCCGCTCACCGTCGTTGTCCCGTTTGTCTCGAGTCGTTCAGGGTCTGCTTTGACCGTTACAAGACACTTGTCCTTTTGTAGAGTGTTTCGCTGTTGGGCGTAGTTGACTTTCATAAACTGCAGATTGTGACCGTTCGACTTTTTGTGCACCATCTCATCTTCGGAGGTCGCAAATCCTTGCCGACACAGCTGGATGACGCATGGAACAAGGCAAACATGGGGATGCAACGTTAGTTAACTGAACCCGTTAAGCACCTTCATTACTGGGGGACAACGGTGCATTTGTCGATTGTTTAATCTATTTGAGGACATGCGGCGGCTGTGTGTCTCGAATGGTGCGTTGAGATATTAGAAATATTCGTGGACATCCTACGTGATAGCGGTACACCGAGTTGGCGTGACAGCACTCGTTTCTTGCAAAAAAAACACAACGTCTATTCTACTTCCTCTTCGTCGTATTCTAGGATCATTTTCAAACAGCTATATATATAGATGGAAGCAACATTTGGCCTGTGTAGATCTGTTGGTACGAAACAAGCTACGCGGGAAATTGTAAACACTTATTACCTATCGCAAATCGTTCAGGTAGCTGAATGCACGTCATGTTAACTACGGCGTTCGTTGCGAATGTCATCTTTGTGCGAAACACGCAAATACATATTCATGCAGACACTGATCATGGACTTACATGAATGTTATCGGAAAATTCCGTGAGAACTTACTGTACAGAAGTGCTTATCTCGAGGCGAATTCAGAAAGGTTCGGATCCGAGCTCTGCACTTTTCGGTAGGATTCAGTGGACGATTCTCACTCTTGTGATCCAGTAGTCTGGCGGCTTCCCCATTACTAACGCTGAGATTGTGCCGGCTGTTCGTCAACGATGTAGCCGAACCGCCGTTGATTAGTGGTGAACCTTGAGTTCCACCAGCGAAGCCGTTCATCGTAGGACTGTTTCCGTTAATATCATCCATACGGCTGCTGGGTGTATTGACTATTAATTCGATTCGGTTCGGATTCACCGAATGGTTCAGGTAGCCATTATGAACGCCGTTCTGATCATGCGAGACGTTCGACTTTAAAGGAATGGCCGGTACGGGAGGGGGCCTCACCGTAGGCGCTGGAACTCCGGGGGACCATATGCTACTCATCTGTAATATGACAATAAACGAAGGCAAAATGCAGAGAACAGAGACGGCGCCACATTTAGAATTCAGGGATTCATTAGAGCCAAGTTAGTGTAACGCATCTATAGCAGATTGTCTCACATATATATATACATATATATATATATATATATATATATATATGCGTGTAACGCCAAAATAGAAGACACGCCTCCGGCTTCAAGGAGGAAGACAAAGATTGCAGGATTCTCTCCATCAACTTCGGATAATTGCAAGCAGATTTTTAAATAAAGTGAGAGACATTTTTTTCCTCTGTTATTTTATTATTGATCAATCTCATCAAAGTCTCACACAAAGAGGCTCGGAGTTGACGCCATATTAGGACGTGTCCGACACAGATCACATAGCATGACGGCAAACACGTACATATCTAACGTGGCATGACGCAGCCGTTATTTCCCGCCGTCATCTGATTTTGGCCTTCTGAGAATACCTCCAATGGTTAATTACGAGAGACTTGGCAGACACCGTCAGAACGCCCAGCTTGAGGGTAGTCTTCGTGAGACATCGCGAAAGCGCGATACTACTCATACAGAATATTAAAATAATCGATTTATGTTACGTAGTGCAAACAAATTCATTGGAGATTGTGCAATGTAGTATGTAAACTGCACTGACTTACTCGAGATAACAAAAAAACAAGACACGCCTTCGTTTTCACATGTTGTGGATGCTTGATCCGTCGTCCGACCAATGACCACTCTGCTGCTGTCTAGCTCGGAATGTACATTTACTCACTAAACAATACTATCACAGTGAACAAACTGATTAAAGGGGAATGACTATCCCAATGGGCGATGCCATTATTTCCAAATCGCCGAAATGATACATCACCAAAACACGTTACGAACTTCGATCAGGTACGACGACACCGATCCGTAACTAAACTGGGACTAATGAATGTCTCTTCTTCGTACAACTCGAACTACGACAGTGGGCCGTAGCTGTGATTGGCAACCAACGAGCACAGTGGCGCGAAACCAATGTGTTCGTTCGCTCTAGCGTGCAGTTCTGCCTGACGGGTAAACCAGCGTGATCTTTATGAGCAATACTGGCTTCAATATTGCTGACGGTCACATTGCTTATGTCATTTAGCGGCTGTATGAGCTGTATAAATATTGTCTCTATATCAAATTGAACGTCATACATGCCCACAGAGGCGGAATTAGCCAGATAGAAAAATTGCGCTGAAATTTCGTCTAAGCAGTTAATCCTGATAGCGAGAAAAAACGGGCTGACCAAAGGCGCACCTAGGGAGCGATATTACCGATATCTAAGCTCACCTCTGTGTTTATTAAACTGGGATTAGCCTCGTACCCTTATGCTGACTGCATGTCACCATTCACTTAGTATTGCATTCAGCGCTGAGGATTCTGCTGCTAATGAAGGAAATGCATAATGTCCACATGGCAACAACCCCTTTAAAAAAGTTCAACTAACCCAATGATTATGGTGCTTTCTGAGAGGCTCGTGTGAACTTTAAGGTCCACAACTCAACAAACCGGGGACCGTCAAACATAAAGAAGAAGCTCTACGGCACTACTATATTGACTATAAGTCGCCAGCGTCTCGGTTAGCTATCATTGCGGTCTGACCAAGTGCTTGTGGTGAATGCTTATTCTTCCCATCAGAGTCACCCGTTTACGAGGCAAAATGAAATCTATAGGGTTAGCATATTTCATCGATGTAAATTTGAATCCAAAAGGGAACAATGGTCATTGGAGGTCATCATGGGACTGGGGTGATCACAATCAGACGCGCTTTTCTCTCCGCTCGATTATAACAACATATATATATATATATATATATAGCCGGTTGAGTCCAACCGTGTGCGCAACCTAGGCATCCAGCAGGTCAGGTTGCTAGTGATAATGCTGTGTGGCTGAACCAGAGAGAACACATCGCATACGAGCACTGAGCATTTGTTTTCCATGGTTGATTGAAAGATTCAATTTGGCCGATAATCCCATCATATATGTGGAGATGGGAGCACTTCTTCGAACGTATAATGGAGGCAAATACGGCACTAAGCATATATCACCATGAGGGGAGCACAAAAAGTGAAATGGCACAATTAATCTTTGGCAGACGATACGTGCTGAATAACAAGTGGTCCCTTCGAACATCGACAACTGGCTCCATGAACGAGTCAAGTCATCTATTCTGTTTGCCTCAAGGGCCGTCAGCGGTGTTTATCGATACATGACGTTATGGTCAGATCGCTCACCAATACGGTGATATATTACTCGTGACATCACTGTTGGCGATACGAATCATTTGTGTACCAAAGGACGGCCATTAGAAGTGCAGGTGCTTGTATGTGCTCGCGTGTATCTCAGCCAAGTTGCCGTTTTCGGACAGAAGCAAGTACAATACATGCGCCTTTAAAGAAAACAACTCCTTCTTTGACATAAGCCCAGATGTACATACACCTTCTCACAGATCGTGTTATTAATCTATCTCTGGCTAAAAACAAAGGTTTTTAGGCGCGCGTAACAGAGCATTCGTGTTGCAACCTATATTCGCGGTTTTTAGAAAAAGACGTATTTGCCACATATTTTTGAAAAACATGTTCGACATTGATCCCGTTATTCGATGTGCATTATAATATATCATCAACGAACAATACGTGGCTCATCGTTCACATTGTCATATTGATAAGCATAAGACGATACCGAACGGTGAAATTTCCATACCTTTTCAGACGATTGATGAGTGCTCCTTTTTCCGGGCCACAAAGACGATCTTCCCGCCGAATTTTATTTGCTAGCTGGAGCTCTGATGGCAGAGGGCTTAAAGTATCGGCTTTAGACAAGGGGATCTAAGCTTCTCGGCTTGCAGCAATTGAAATTTACGCAAATCGAAGTGCGCGCACTTGCTCGACGAAAGGCAGGACACCGTAGGCGCTGTGGCGGGCAATACAGAAGCTGTGTTGACACTGCTTGCGTGTTCGAGCAGGTCTGGCCGTCCGGGCGTCTAGCTTACACAGAGCGTCGCCCACTCGTCCCTCGAGCTGTTGCTTACTCAAGCACGGCTATGCATCGGCACTCTGATGATTTAAAAGAAATAATCGTAGACCTGTTTGATTAACAACTTCACGAACCGATTCCGTGATTCGAAGGTATCAGACACACAGGGCTGTTCTTTGTTTGCTGCTGTCGATGACAGAGGCAACGTCAACGACCAAAGAGCATCCGTCAAACTCAGCAACTAACTCACACGAACACGAACTTAGCTGCTTGCTCAATGGCTGCTACGAAAACGAACAGGCTATACATATCAGAAGTGGGAGAGGGCGATACGAAGAGATGAGAGATGTCACCATCACCTTCAGCACGTACAACACTGCACGAACAGCGAACCGAGGAGAGGGAGAACTCTGGCGAATGAGCTGCTAATTGATTGAAAAGGACACAAATCATAACTTAACGAGACCGAAGAGAGTAGCAACAGAAGCAGGGGTCATCAACTGCTTAGGTACAAAGGGCGCATTGACAATGTACAGGTAAACACACACACACACACACCATACAAAGTGCTCTCGGCAATAGAGCGACGGTAGCTCAAAGTTCAACTTCAATTTCACATGATGAAAGTATCATCGACAGATCGCGGTCATCATCGCACCACGACGATGGCAAGGCCAACGAGTGTAACTCGAGTTCATTTAATTCATCGTTTGCCTAAACAATCCTAGAACGAAGCAGAAGAACTATGTAGCTAAATGAACACTGATTCACAGGTACCGTATGGTTTAGAACTTGTTACACAGGCTGTATGAAACACGGGATTGCTCACAGGTGGTGGTGGACCACAGATAAGAAACCTACCGGAAACATCCTGTAGTAAGCGAACAAGATTGACAGCCAAAAGGCAATGCGGACATCAACTACGGCCTGTGTGACTCAACTGGAAAACTCAACAGTTGTCTAATATTGTTGTCGTTGTTGTTGTTGTTCCCTACCTTCAGAAAGCAGAACAATGAATTGAAGACACATTTTACGTGTTCAGGATGGGGATCTGTACTTAATTAGCACCAAAAATAAACACCCGCAAAAACGAAGAGCAGCAGGTTGAACCGAATTAACAGGAGTGTACGAACTGAGCGATGACAGTAACGCTGTATAAGTCGTTCTGGGAAAATACAAATGGACACACACACACACACACACTACACGGGGAAAGGATTCTGCTTGAACAGTATCGCGCGTCTATGGAGTGAATTCCTCGAAACTTATGGTAGACGAACGTGCTGGGAGATCGACTTTTGTGAGTGCTTTTAACTTTTTTTTGCTAGTAGTTTGTTATTTGCATTTTGCGAACACTGCGTACATAGATGGTGTTGCCAGTTTCAAAGATTGCTTCCATACTACCTGGTGTTCCACTTGTTACACGTAAGTAACATATCGCGACAGAGCGCACAACACAGCTGGCCAATCGACGGGGCACCACCATACGGTCCAATGCGAGGCCCAACCGAAGATGTTTATCAGGGAACGATCACGACAGATAGACGCATGCACATACGTGCACAACAGCAACATATACAACTAACACAATAACGATACACGGACGAGCCACTCAGGGCCAGTAAGTTTTACATGGCGCCATCCAGAGGAGGAGATGTTCCTTTGTGTTGAGGTTAGCTCTTCGACTGCGGTTTCCGGGTGCAGTTCGCCGCCGAAATTTGAACAGGCTGCGAACTTCGAGTCGCTGCCGTGATTCCGCCAACAGATCGTAGCAGGGAGACGTCAGCAGCAACTTCATAGTATTGGTTCTCAACGTGCGTACCCATGCAGCGGACGACGTTAATGAGGAATCATGCTTCAATCGTGAACGAGCTCAGGCGTACGTTGACGCTTCCGGGAAGTGCTCCCTGCTAGGTCTGCCCTTGCCCACCGAACGTTCAACACAAACAACAAAGGGAGGGATGCTTCGAACGAATACAGATAGAATGAGTGTTTTCCTCTTCGAATAGCATTCGAAGTTGTTGTTTTTGTCCGGCAGTGCCCGTCTGTGCGTGATGTGTCGCTGAGCCGTTCCATGTGTACGGTATAAAGTGCTTGAAGGACGGAGGACTAAGTGCGATTCGCTGCGGTCTGTCTGTAATTTGGCGTGAGTTACTTTTGCCGAGTGTTCGTTACACGAGTGCATTGCTCCCGTAGGCAACGTTGCTCGTGCGGCGAATTGCTGAGCTAACGTAATGCCGCTCGTGTATAGGTAACGTGGACACGTAATTTATTATACAGTGGACTATATTACATATTTGTGTTAATAATTGCCCTTCGAGCTGACCCTCAACTGAGTCTCCCCTGTCTGACAGGCCTCAGCTCTTAATCTTTTAGGTAATTTGTTTTGCGGTTTCGTTACTCGATAGATTTTTAGTTTGTTAGCTTTTGAATGTTTCTCAGTTCGATGTGGTGTGGAGCGAGAGGTTGTCACTTTTGTAAGATGCAGATAGTTCATCTTTAACGCTGAAGTCATTTGTCAGGCACCAACCCGATGCTTAAAGGAGTACGTCGGTTGAATCAGTTGCGGTTAAGCTAGACACGGCTATTTGGCGGCGATTCGGTAACTTATTCCCACTCGAATAGAATACACCTGTCGGTGTTTCAACTTCGGTCGCTAGCACTCGTTCCTTCATGGCCTAAGCAGCATATTTAGTTAACAATATTAGCGGCGTTTTTTTTTTGGCTAAAGCGGTTAGCTTACAAACAGCAAAATAAAAAATAGACCACCTAGCGTTCACCTATGATATGTTAAACACATTTGTCACAACTATAGTGATGTTGGTTGGGGTCTGCCAGAGGCAATTGCTGCTCTCGTAGTCTTTCCCTTGGAGATCGAATATATCCTCTCGAGTCAGAAGGGTTAACCGAACAGCCTGGGCGTTTTGCCCACGACCCCAACTTGAATGTCCTCTTGCACGAGAATTATCGGCCAAATCCTCGTGTTCGCATGTACTCATATCATCATTCCCACCACTATTTCAATGCTTGCCTCGTCTAATCGCCGTGTCATTCTGCTTCTTTTTTTGCTTTTCGCGTTGCTGCCGCAGGCCGTACGTAGGACGTTGCAGGACGAGAAGGGATATATCGCAATAGAGCAAAACAAAAATGACAACAGTGAGACCGTTCCACTGCCGAGATCTACTCACCTATAACAACGTGAACTTGGACGTCCTCACGGAAACCTATGGCCTGTCGTTCTACCTGACGTATCTGGCTAGATGGCCGGAGTACTTCCAGGCGCTTGACAGCGTTAATGGCGAGCTCATGGGCTATATTATGGGCAAAGCGGAGGGCTATGCAAATAACTGGCATGGACACGTAACGGCGCTGAGTGGTAAGGGCTGCAACATACACACACACACACACATATATATATATATATATATATATATATATGAAACAACGCAAAGTAGAATAAACTGCTAAGAACAAATCCACGATCCTATGACTACGAAAAGCCTAGGCCTACTGTGTTGACAAAATTATTATGTAAATAAAACAATGAGGCTCGCTCGTTGGCATCTAATGCACACGGTTATTATAACGTTTCTTTCTCGCGAAAAGGAACATCCTTCGTTTTTTGCCATCGGGTAGAACTAACAAAGATTAGGGTTCTCCTTGCTCTTTGTAGAGCAACAACACGGTCCCGGGGGTCCAGCAGCAGCCCCGATAGCAAAAACGGTTGCTTCGAGCAAGCTTTAGCATATATGTGGTAAACCTGGGCGCAGATTATTTACTATCACCCTGTAATTAACGAATACTGTTTTTCGAGCTGACCCTCAGCTCTTCCCCTATCTGACAGGCCTCAGCTCTTAACTTTTAGGTGGCCACCCTGTAATTGGTCGATTATATATATATATATATCTATATATATACTTAACTAATTTACATATAAATTACTCACGTGCGCGTTATTGAATGTGTTTCATAAAGTCGCTCCCGAGTACCGGCGCCTGGGATTGGCCAATAAGCTGATGGATATCCTCGAGGACATCTCTGAGCGGAAGGCATGCTATTTTGTCGACCTGTTCGTGCGGCAATCGAACACAATCGCGATTGATATGTACAAACGACTGAACTATATTATCTATCGCAGGGTGATAGGCTACTACTCCTCATCGGGCTCGAATCCAGATGAAGACGGCTTCGACATGCGCAAAGCGCTCAGTAAAGACGTTGACAAGCAGTCTGTGATTCCACTCACGAAACCGGTCCGACCCGAAGATCTCGAGTAGAAGAAGCCTGAGATGGGATAGACGACGTGAATTTACTCAAATCAACGTTGATAGGACAAAGAAAGTATGACGAAATCACCTCTCGTTCAGCCGAAACACACAGCTACTCCGCTTGGCCCAATGATCTAGCACATGTCGGATCTCGACCTCGAGGTCGAGCTTTACAGCGATGAAGTAGTGTACAAAGGCGACATCTTTCTTCTCCCGTGGTACGGCTAAGGAATTAAATATGGACGACCGTTCCGCGGGTAGCAAGTCTATACGGGGGTGATTGTAAATAGATGAGCAGGGGGAGCTGTGGGGAAGATATTGGGAACTATTAAATAAAGCTTCGAAAGTATTAGTAACGTTTCTATTGTGTAGTTTCTTTGTCCTCGGTCGATTTACGTAGTCGCATAGAAATGGATCCGTCTTGGTAAGTTGTTATGAAATAAGACGACGGTGTCTACAATCAGTACCTGCTTTCACCGGCGAAATAACTCTCTGATCACTATCAAAGCATCGGCAGGCAGGTGGCCACGACCGCTGCCTTCAGTCGTCGTTGGTCTGGACCGCTTAATTGAACCACAATCGCGCTCGCTTAAGAACTCCGATATCATATGCAGGTTCGAGCCCCGTTGCGCGGTGACATATAAGAGAGCTTAAGCATTGTAACAATTGCAGCTCCTTTAATAAACCAATAAAACCTTAATCTTAACCTTGCGGTGATATTCTAGCTTCGTATACTCCGCAAATAAACACGCCGGTGTTTCTATATTCTTGTATTGGCTTGTCTTTTTTTTTTATTAAAACTTTCCTCTCTTACTTAGTTGTTTTTTCGTCAAAAACGCCTTGTCTTAAAATAATTATCTGTCACACTGTGTTCGCCTATTAGAAAATATTCGAACAACAACACTTTATTACTGCCACTAGAATAATCATTATTATTGTTGAGTCACATGATCGCGCGATGCTTGTATTAAACACATCACTATATTTCTAGAAAAATCCTCATGCAACAGTATGCGATGAATTTGAATCAACTGTCCTGAAAAATATATACTACATGACACATCTCTGCCTCCCCCCCCCCCCCCGAGTGTCCTGCTACACGACAACACCAGGTCTTAACGTGAATAGTATTCGTTTTGTCCTGCTTTGCCACGACCGTCGCGCGCTCACACGGCTGCAGACAACGATGTCAGGGATATTGCCGCTCACCTGTCACAGAGCCTACTTCGCGACACGCTAATTGTTGCGTAAGAAGCGGCTCTTCTTTGAACATGCTGAATGGACCCAAAAAAACAACGCTCACTTGCATTTCCGAGCTCGCCAGGGAGTTCCACTACAAGAATAAATTGCCGGGCGATCTCGGCGGCAGACGCTCAGCGGAAATATTTCATACACTTTATGACAAAGAGAGGAGACATCTACTGAGACATACTATCAAAAAGGGCGCCCCTCCGAAAATTATGTGGCTCGTTGATGAGCGCGGGAGGCGGATCTCTCTTTCGCGCGATGAAACTGTGAACTTTGACCTCTCTCGGACAAGGCCAAGCAGGCGGCCAGAAAGTAGCCAAGTCCAAGCGGTCACATTTCGTTAATTGTGGCAGTTGCTGCTAATAATCAATTATCATCTGCTGTCTATTGCCCTATTCACAGTTGCCGTTCTGGCGGACCCCTTCTCTTCATCTGCACGGCCTTCGCATCTTCGAAATGATCCTTTCGTTTGAAACAACGTTCCTACTTATTGCGCGCATGGAATTTCTTCGACGAGTCATTAGCGTGATCAAGCAACAGCTGACAAGGCTCGAAAGCCTTCGAGTGGACCTTGTCCTGGAACTGTTTCATCCAGTTGACGATTCTGTCCGCGCCATACGTATCGATAAACTGGAATGGTCCTCCGCGGTTAGGCGGGAAGCCAAGCCCGAATACTGCACCGATGTCACCTTCGACAGGGTTGGCCAAAATGCCCTCCTGCAAGCACATCACAGCTTCGTTCATGAAGCGCGTCGCCAGTCGGAACTGCATTTGTTCAACGGTGTTCTCCATGCTCTTTGGCTTGGCATATTTACGCTGGATGGCTTCAACACCGGGATTGACAGGACGATCCTTCTTGCCCTGCGTGTAAATGTAGCATCCTTTTCCGGATTTGCGACCGAGGAAATTCTGTTCCACCATCTCCTTCATGACGGCTGGATTAGCTCCGCCTGTCAGACGTTCGCCAAATACGCCTCCTAGATACTCGGCGATATGTGCTCCCACGTCAACACCCACCTGTGAGAACATACGTAAGCAACACATGATGAATCACACGATCTCAATTCTTACACCGTACATTTCTCCCTAGCTATATTGGAAGTGTTCGATTAAACACATTATCAGCAAAGCGCTAGAAAATATTCGATAAGCTCTTAAATGAAATTGCCACATGAGCCTGCTTTCAATATATACGCACTTCATGTATTCGATGCGAATCACAAATAGACGAAGATAAGCGCACTCTGTGCAATTGCAAGCAGAGTACGATACCGTACCTCATCGAGCAGGGTGGCCCCACCAACTGGGAATCCGAACGCCTTGCATAGTTTATCAAGTTCCGTAACCTGGCAACCTTCCATCATAAGCACCATTGCCTCAGACATCATAGGCGCGAGAATGCGTGTGGTGTAGAAACCGGGACCATCTTTAACGACGATGACCACTTTGCCCTGGCGCAGACCCACGTCGACGGCGGTGGCAGCCGTGTCCTTGGACGTCTTGTCCGTGGTGATGATCTCAAGCAACTGCATTTTCTCGACTGGCGAGAAATAGTGCATGCCGACCACTTTGTCGGGACGTTTCGACGCCTCGGCGATCTTGCCGATAGGCAACGCTGAGGTATTCGACGCGAAGACGCAATGCTCCGGAATGACGGCTTCAACCTCCTTGACAACCTTGTGCTTGACCTGATATCACAGCATCACATACGAATAGAAGATTTTGGAAACGCGAACAGTGAATCTAGGAAATGTGGTCATTATATTAGGGAGTATTCATCTGCCGGCCACTGAAATAGCTCATAAGAACGAAAAACCCGAGCAGCAACTTGGGAAAATTATCAAAAACAAACAACAGCGTCTCGAAGGAACTTATTTACCTTAATGTCCTCGAAGACAGCTTCGATAACAATATCGGCGTCTTTCAGCGTTGAATAGTCAAGGGTTGGCAGAAGTGTCGACATGAGTTTATCCTTCCCGAAGGCATCGATCTTCCTCTTCTTGACGTCCTTGCTTAGGTTACCGTCAATCTGGTTCTGGCCGCGAACGAGTCCTTTGGGGAAAGCGTCCTTCATTACAACTTTGTTGAAATCCTTGAGCGAAACTTGGCAGATTCCGGCTCCCATGAGACCGGCACCAAGAACAGCTACGTTCCTGTATGGAAAAATTATGCATCATTAATCATCATATACTGGATCCCCAAATCCCTTATCTACAGCACAACTATTTTTATGAATAGAGTGTCCTTTCACTAAATTCACTAATTGTTTAAATATTCCATTCCACCGTCTAATTGCCAGGGAGGAGAAATAACTGTAAACTTACTCGGACCGGCGTGCGGGCTTTCCAAAGGCATTCTTTTTGCATTGTACCTGTCCATGATAAAGTCCCATGAGGCCCTTGCTCTCTTTGGTCATACAGAGCTCAGCGAAATTCTGTGCCTCGACCTCAAATCCTTCTGCTTTGCTTTTTTCTAGGCTGGCGCGGACAGTAGTGAGAATCTTTAGAGGAGCAGGATACAGACCATTGGTAAGTTTCATGACTTGACCCCGCGCTTTATTGAAAATCAAGTCGCGAACGTAGTTGACTTTCAAGGCTTGGCCAAGAAGGCGCTCAGTCAGTGGGCGAGTTCGGTCAATTTTAAGTTTGCCCGCTGCAAGGTCTCGAGCGGCCTGGCACGCCACCTCTTCCAGGTACTCCATCATGCGATCGTCAGCTGCTTTAATTCCGGGACCGAGTGGCTTGACAATGGCATCGACCAACCCCGCCTTTTTCGCCTTGGCGGCACGGAGGTTCTTCCCAGTTAGCATCATATCAAGTGCCGTTGGAAGTTGGATGAGCTTAGGCAAGCGTTGCGTTCCACCGCCTCCGGGAAGGATTCCGAGCATTACCTCAGGCAAGCCCAGAGTCGTTTTCGGCTCGTCCATGGCGATCCGGTAACGGCAGGCGAGTGCAGTCTCCAGTCCGCCTCCCAGACAAGAGCCCATAATAGCCGCTACAACGGGTTTTGGGGAGTCCTCGATCTCCTGAAGTACCCTGTGCCCGTCCTGCACAAGATTTTTCGCCTCATCAACAGTTCGGCATTTCTCCAACATCCTAGGGAACGGAGAAGGATATAAACGATGTCATTTGAATATGTGTCCCGTAAATAGGAATCATGGCCAGGAACTCATTGGGATGGATTGAGATCAAACAGTAACGTGACTATGTATGTTGTATATTCAACGAACTTCGTAGACTCATGGTGGAATGCCCCAGCCGTAGTAATTGACATTGAAATTGTACAGCCTTGAACAGCGCCATGTTCCAGGCAAACATTTTCCGCTAATCAAACATGCTGCATTTGTCCTTTATCGATATTGTCACAAAACACACGTTACTTATCATACACAATTAATTGTCATGCGCTCGTCGCTAAACGAATGAGGAACATGTACAGAGGAACAAATGCACTGCCAACGAGGTACTATGCTAGGTTTAATATCTACTATATGTACCCCACTGTATATCGCATCTTATTGTGGGTGAATCGTTCGGACAGCGAACTTCACTACATTTTCAGATATCATACAGCGAACTTCCCGTAAACTTCATACGGCAAGTTGTTCTCGCACGCTTCACGCACCACTTAGCCTAGAACGAGGTTACATGACCCCTCGGCCTTGGTGCCGTTTTCTACTCGTAGCTATATCAAGCACATAGTAGTTCTTAGTAGTAGTAGTGGTAGAGTTCTATTTTTTAGTAATACCAGCCAGCATTTCTCAGGCTGTCGTCGTTAGGTAAGTAATACTAACGTGATATCGGCTCCCGCGATGAAGCAACCCTTCTTGCCGCTGATGAGAACTACTGAGGATACAGCCGCGTTCGTTCGGATGCCGTTCATCGTCTCGGTAACCTCACCCATGAGCTCCTTCGACAGGACGTTGACACGCTGTCCTGGCGAGTCGATCCTAACGACGGCAACACCATTCTTCACTTCCGTTGTCAGGTGTTTGTTCAGCTCTAGAAATTGAATGTGAGCCCGCAGCCACGTTAGCAGGTTACGGACAAAGGAAGGGGAGACTACGGATGCGATTGATTGATTTGTTGTTATTGTTGATGTTGTTGTTATTGTTCATTTGTCGGTGAATCAATTTCGTTGTTTTTTTTTCGTAATTATATTCGTTTAATTATGACATTCACGATTCAGACGATTCACGACGATCAGACGGCGATGGAACGATGACGATGCCAACAGGGCAGGTTTATACGATATTTACGATATAGCGTACAGTGTTGTAGTAGTACATTGTGATATTGCGTGTCCATATGACGTGAATATGAGCAGTCACAGATTTTTGCATGATAATGCATTCGATTCGATGAAGTCCATACATACGATTTTTGCGGGGGGAGGTGCAAATTATTTTCGGTCGTAATTAATAATAATGAGGATGAAGGTTTACGTTGACAGGGAACCGGAGGCCGTGGTTGAATGATCGCGCAGTGACGTCATTGCATCAGTGTGTTATTATTATTATTATTATGATTATTAATTATGTGATTAGTAATGAGATCGTTACGCGGATGACGACGTGAAACCAAAATAAAATTCCAGGTGAACATATGAATAATTTCGTATCATTATGATTATTATTATTATTATTATTATCAGTGTTAGTAACGATAAATGTTTGGTTTAGTTAACAGTAGGAATCACGTTTGGCAGAAATCGGGGAAAAAGGGGGTGGAATACAAATTTTAGCTATGAGGAACACTTATAACAGCGTTCTCGTGGACGCGCACTATTTGCTTAGGTGCTACTTAAATCAATTTTCACCAGCGGCAAATGAGCAACAAGCTTCATTGACATATCTGCTGCTGCTGCTGCTGCAGTTCGATAATTGCCGATAGTGTTCTGTCTGCAGCAACTCGTAAATACTCCCTCGGTATCGTGTCTGCATGCATCACATGTTCAGATGCTCTCACCTCTGGTGGTGTGAAACTCCCGGGCCACGGCCTGAGCGATCCGGCGTGGGATCCCGCTGAACAGTAGGCGAGACATTTTGCTGAAAATTACCAACGAAATAGTAACCGTGAAGAAAAAAGGATGACACAGGTGCCGATTAGGAATAAGCTTCCTTTGCAATCGTTCCCGTCCACTTTCGCGCATAGATATTGCGCTCGAAAAAATAAGCAGCCCAGCAGTTGACAAGCAATAAGAGAACAC
Source organism: Stratiolaelaps scimitus (assembly GCA_019614645.1). NCBI lineage: Eukaryota > Metazoa > Arthropoda > Arachnida > Mesostigmata > Laelapidae > Stratiolaelaps > Stratiolaelaps scimitus. The sequence continues at coordinate 8,981,099 of JABWDB010000009.1, read as the reverse complement.
TCGATGCAATCGCTCTCCCCGCTGAGCTCCGAGAGCTTCACTAGTGCGCTGGAAGAGTCAATCGTATACGCAATATGATACGCTAACGACAGAAGCAGGTACGAATAATATCATAAGAGACAGGTTAATCAGCAGCTAATCGACACAGGGCGAACTCGATGAAATATCGCAAACGAAAGACGAGTTGCTCTACACATTGGATACGTAACGAGAGGCCCACCACACACCGGCTTGGTTCTATTTTAAGCTCGCGCTCTTGGCCACGGTAATCGACTTCGTGCCATGAAATTACATCATTTCGACACTCTACAGTGGGCTAACAACGACAACAACAAGTTGGCCAATACCTTGCGAACTTTGTTTATAGTAAATATACACTAATAGATGTTTGAACAAGGACGCTTGACACTTTGCCACTCTGGCCGTGTGGCCGGCCCGAAAGCGAGTGGCTGACTGACTGTCCAACACAGAGCCCATCATAGGGAACCACACATAAGTCATAGGAGCGGAACACATAGCAGACCGGGGTCAACCGGCACTTTGGGAAATTTCGAACGGCCACTTCACTCGGGTGCGTTTGAACCTACCAGAAGGGTCGAGGAAAACCGAAAAATACTTGTGGAGCCCCTCTGTCAACGCACGGACACGAACGAGAAACTACTTGAGCAGGTAGAATTTCACCTGCCCTCTGTCGCCGAGACCTTCAGCGAGCACTCTAACCGGGCGAACGGAAAACTCGACCAGCAGGCAAAAGTTGAGCGAGCATTTTTCAAAGGTTTTCGAACGAAAATCGCCCTGCATTTCTAGGGCAGTGCTCAATTTAGCGTAGCATGAGGAATTTTCAGTAAGTTGGCGAAAATCGACGCTGGATTTGAGAAAAAACTGATTATCCGATGAGAGATAGCATGCACCACGTGACCTGTTGATAGTCATTTATAACGAAAATCAAGTCAAGATTCGTGTTGTTTTATCAAAATTTCGCTTACCGGAGGCTTACGAGGGTGACGCAGAGAAAAATTGCTCGCTACTTGAAAGTTGACGAATCACCGGTATTCCTGCAGCTAGGTCGTGTTTTCCAGTCGCCCAGAAAGTCGTGTGGAGCAATCATGTCCCTTGTCGCGGCTCGTCTCTCTGGCAATTTCAAGGCGCTTAGCGCCCGAATTGGTGAGTTTCCCGACGTTTAATGTAATCTAGAGAACTTTCTTCGAAGTGCCATAGGAGATTCCACGAGAGAATTTCGACCCTGCTGTGTTTTCCAATAATGATTCGTTACTTTGATGCGTCTCACAGTCACTACGGGCTTGTGGTGTCGCTAGCAGCAGGTCCGAGCTGAAAGGCTATATTGCGCGATACGCTAGTCGAAGTCTATGACAGAACCACTGAGCCCCAGATCACGTTGAAATGAAGACGTGTGAATGAGGACTCCCTTTGTCCATTACGAATGTAATGCCCCTCGCCGTCATCGAACGACAATTCTGCGTTGTCTTCAGGGCGATTATGATACAGTCGGTCGATGATTGGGACCGTACTGTTTGCGAACGGTGGATGTCACTCTCGCCGCCCAGCTGCTGTATCGAGCGATGTGGACAATGTTTTGCACCCGGCAACGGGTGATTGAACTTTTGCACTTGTTATCATTTGTGAAATAGAAGGAGAAATAATGCTCTATTCGGCGCGTCGTAATTTAGCGGGAGAATTCCTACCAGCAATTGAAACATTAACATGTGCATCGCGAACGAAACGCCTCTCATTTAACGTGCATTATATTTGTGTTATAAATTGAGCTTGTTGTCGGTGTATGGTCAGGTTGACTTGATTCCCATCAGATTGTATATTCCCTGATCGACATGAGGGATGTGGACCGCGATGAGCTGAGAATGAAAACACTCGCATGCCTATATTTATATAGTTTACCGTCAGTATACTAAATATAGCCAAGGCTAGAAATGGCGAGGTAGGACGTTAGTTGTCTGTAGAAAATGCCAGACCTGTACGAATACCGCACAATCATTTAGTCCCGGGGGGTCATTACGAAGAGCAATGATACAATTGTATATAATAGGGGAGGAGACATAATCACCGTTGGAAAAAGGGTTGATTTTCCGAAAAGGCTGTCCCCCCTCATGTGCTACTCTAGGTGGCCGTAGATTTTGTGTCAGTTTATATGAATACCTGTGCATAGCAATCTTGACGAACGCAAAGTATTGATAGTCATATATATATATATATGACGATCAATATTTTGCGTTACATATATATATATATACGAGGGGACAGCTGTATCCCCTGTGCAATGAGAAGAGGCCCTTGTAGGTAGCCATAGGTCGACTGCCAGGTGATAATAAACCCTTTGTTTATAACACACAGATCATATGGACAATAACATAATACGATTCATTCGGAAATGAACTATAGAGTCACTTCGAGACGTTGCATTGAGAACATTGAGTACATCATAGTTGCTACTGCATTGATGGAGGCGAATCACTCGCTGTTTGAAACATTAACTGTCGCTGAGACAACTCCCAAACGGACGTTCCGCCACGCCAACAACGGAAACAATATCACATGGGACCAACTCAGGAATAACAATCACGAGCTTGGCAGTTCCTCTCGTCCTAGCTGCTGTGATCAATAGGCATATGCATGTATAATCATAGTGGCTTCACTAAAATTCAAACCCGTTTCACAGTAGTGCTGAAGGATGCATAAACCTGGCCATCGTTGTTTTATTGACGAATTTTTATTTACATTTTGGCAGAAATCAAAGTGGTGATTACTGTTCATGTATGCGCCCCGTGGCTGCATACACAATATAAGCCTAGTCTACTCTTCGATGATCTCGTACCTACAAGTGACAAACAGGTTATTCCCTCTGACATCGAATACAACAACAAAACACATATTTTACTAATTGAGGGAATCACTATTGATCCACCGAGGTGAACTCTAAAGGTGATTTTTGTCAGAGCTCGATAGATACCTCTGATCCGCGTCTGATCAACTCGTGAAACAATGCGGCCGCAAATATTAGAGCTCATATGGTCATCATTCATCTTATAGATCGTTCTCAGTGCAGAGAAAGCCAAGCAAACTGAACTATGACGTAACATGTCGAGAATCATTAAATCAATCGGTCACTCGATGTGTTCTCCCACAGAAAATGCTCTGCTTGAAGAGACATTCGTCTGGATGAAATAGTTGTTTTTTGCCTTTGTCAGACCCAAGCTGCAGAAAATGCTCTACCGAGTTTAACTGCCAGCAGCCCACTATGATATTTGCCTCGTTGTTGCCCCAAGGAAATAGCATTAAAAATCGTCGGAAATTGTACTCTCAACTCGTCCAGAAGTATAGCGCTCTTTTTTAAATACACACGCCACACACACGAGTTATTTTACAACTGTATAGTATCATTATTATTCGTTTCGATTGATAATTAGCTTTTTCATATATATATATACATGAAGGATTGAGTTGTCTGCGAGTTTTTCATTATTTTTATGGACTTGTTGACCAAAAAAATGCAAACAAAGAAACGTTACTATTACTGATATTTCTAATAAGACCCATGAGCATCTATGGTCCGATGAGCAATTTCTGACCGACCCATAATTTTTGTCTCGCTGACCAAGTGTCAACCATCTCGGTTAGCAGAGCAAACACGCGCGCCTGACCTGCTTTTCGTTGAACTCTGGCGACTTGCCCATACCGCTGCGGCACCGCTGGCTGCTGACTGTGGCAGTAACAACAGCAGTAGCAGGTGATATTTCTGGCGGTCTTCACTTTTGCCGAGGAGGACCTTGACGATCAGACCGGTGATCTGATGACGGTTAGCAACGACGATGACGTTAACGCCATATCAAATACTCGGGCCGGTTGAGTAACTGGACGTGCGAAAGAAAATATAGCCCACCTCGTAGCAAGAAAATAGTCGTAGCTGCTATTTGCTGTAGACATTCGAGTGTCGAGGTATCTCTCGGCTGATCTTAGCAATACAGCGCTACCAAGGCCTGTCATAGAACGTCCCTTGAGGGTTAGCTATGAAAACAGGGAGTTTAGCTGAACCGCAGCTCGCTTCGTTCACCTCGACGTTGTTTCGTATAAGGTACAGCCTATGCGTATGACGCTGGGCTACACGAAATTACGCGTCTGGAAAACGCTAATGAGGATTGTGTGTGTGTGTTGAATGAGTTGACGTCGCGGCCAGATATTATAGCGGCATGGAAGCTGGCCGGGTCGCGGACGAAAACGGTGTAGTTTTCTATCGAAACGAGTCGAATCAACCTTCGATGCCCGACGGCCCGAACAGCTGAATTGGCTTTTCACTCTGAGAAATGCATTCTTGCACCTGCTGTCATGTTTGTCACTGTTGCAGGGGCTAACCCCTGTAAACAACTATTATTCCCCCTCTCGCTAGCTGAGATATGAGATTAGCGCAAAATGAGAACGAAACCGTGCGAAGAGGTCGGATTAATCGAGTAAATATTTGCTTGCAATGAGGCGAGGCTACATCTGCCAGGTGAATACTTAGCCGATCCAGTGAATTGTCTGTGCTATTGTATTGCCAATTGCGTTTGACTACAAATTTCGTTAGTTCATTCAGTTATGGCACACTCTGCAGTCTCGAATAAAGGCGAATCCAGGGAAGGACAACGAATTCTCCTCCGCTAGTAATAGTATATATATATATATATGTATATATTTATATTATTCAATTCTATATTTAGCTGGTCACCGAGCGGCATGTTTTTTGGCGATTTTGAATGAAAACTTGCACAACCGAGTCCATTAGTCGATTTCTCGACTTAGCAGAAGCAGCCACCGCGAACCGCGATTGAATAATGGCTAGTCATTGCCGGATGCAGGAAATTGTTTTCAAATGATAACAACGGGATGCAGTACAACACCGAGATGATTTGCCACAGCGTTGTCAAAGATAGGAGAGGCCAGAGGGCAGTCTACGCCTCAAATAGCCACTCAATTGACCGAGGGGACAAGGGTCATAGGTAAACGCACTCACACGTGTACTCCTTTACAGGAGATTCACAGAGGGATAGGCTGCCGTGACGTTTGCAGAATTTCGAGATTGGCAAACGCAAACTGGCAATAATGTGTTTTTGATTTGCCGACAATTTTTTTTGTGCTTACGGGACGAGTTGCATGAAGATCAATGTGGGAAGTTGTGTGAGGGTTCCATTTACGTAGAATATTCTAATCGAAAGAAAGCAAGATTGCGCGGTCCCCTGTAATAGATCCATTTCTAGTCATATATTTCCATGATGCTGTATATATATAGATGTATATATATATATATATATATATATAATATATATATATATGGCGCAATGATGGTTGACCCTGAAGGTTAATTAGAGCAAGTCGTTGTTGTTGTTGTTGTTCTTGTCGTCATCTAATCGTTTTGGCTGCATTTGTTAATTTCTAGCGACAAAGATTTTGAATTGTCGGCAATATCACTTCAATTTTTATCACTCACATATTAACATCTAAATATGATATATAGATAATGAGTGAAATGTGAAACCTAGACAGACGGCTATCGCGCATTATACAACGGGTTGCGCAAACGGAAATTTATATTCTCATCATCGTCTGATGCCGAAGTCGACGTTTTGACCAGATTACTGCCTAATCGCTGGCTGATTTGCCGACACACACACACACTGCTCGGCCTGCCGATTTCTGAAGGTTTCTGAACAGCATGGGGTCTTTTATGACGTATATTAGATACGTCATATAGCCATGATAATGATGATGATGATGCGTCTCCTTGCGGCTGGAAGTTCGTTCACGTCACGAAACTCGACAGGGTCTGTCTATGGCCCCCGAGCGTTGATAGCCTCATAGAGTGGCTTTGTTCTGATTGCACATGTGTTGTTACATTATATTGGCAGGCGTAGATATGTTTAATAGCATCCCGGAGTAAAGCAGGTTCATACTAGGTGGATCATGCCAATTTCAGTATGTTAATGTTTTTGCGTATCTTCATACGAGCAGACATTGTCACATCGGGGCAGAACAGCTGAGGATCAGCTCGAAAAACTGTGAATAAATTTCGGACACGCTAATTATTTGTCTTCGTGAATGCTAATGATCGTGTGGTTGTCTTGTTTTCACAGCTGCCAGCCATGTTCACCAGCAGCATCAGGGCTATAAAACTCGTAAGTAACTGACATTCTTGTTACATTTGTTTTCCAAGCGATACTGTTTACGAACCATGCATCGGAGTTTGCTAAATAGCACCTGTTGTATGAAATGGGGGTACCACCTGGTGTTCTTGTAGGTTTCCGTTACAACGGTTGCAGTTAGCTTGATACAAAAGCGAAGTCCGAAGGTTGATGCGAAGCTTCGAATCGACCTTCGGACTCAGCACATCCCGACGCGACGCGCGAACAATCTAAATTATTCCTGTTTTAAGCTGAATACGAATCTCGCTAATTGTCATTAGCGTTCGGTGGAGTTACATCTTTCTCTTGACTCGAACTGAATGACCTACTGTTATTTCTAAATAATGCGGGCGACTCAACTCGGCTCGCGGAATTTTTCTCAATTTTATTTGATTCGCGGATTCGTTTCGGCCTGTTCCCCGAGTCGTTTGTCAGTCTCAGCCAAAATCCCATTCGAACACATTACGGCTTAGGAAGCGCGTTGCGAGCGCATCCGGCATACTGGCTTCCCAGCACGAGACATCCTACTCGAGGAGAGAGAGACAGAGAGAGAAAGAATAGCTAAGTGATAGTCTCAGCTTGTCTCCAGGGGCTCCCACAGGGGGCGAAGCAACGAGCAGCCCAAGTCGTCCGTCGAGAGGTGAGCTGTCACCGTATTAAGTACTGCCGTTAGCTGCTCGCCGTTACTGATACAGAAGTCGTCTTCTTACACGCCAGCCGTATGCTACGAGATGGCATAGACAGACCAACTAGCGACAGGGAATCATTGCTATTATCATCATCATTGTGATGTCCGCGACTGCACGGCAACACGCTCCGCGCGGCCGAGTGCCAACGGTGATAGTGGCGGTGGTGGGTGGTACTCCTACTACTGCTGTAGCTGCCGTCGTCCTCTGGTCAACGGGACAAGTCCTCAAGATCTGGGGCGCGCAATGAGAAAGGGAGGTGCGTTCAAGTGTCGCCGCTCCTCTTGTGAACTGTCATTGTCTGTCAAGTTGAGTCGGAACAACGACTCGGCAAGTAGAAACGAGGCCAACCTAATTTCGATTTCTGACTCGAAAGACTTGAAAGCTCGCGAAAATATATTGCACGCAATCGAGATTATTGCTGCTCTTTGTTGTCGATGGCGATGCCTATGGCTAACAACGAAATCCCATCTGAATAGGTCTACTGTAATAAAAATACTGCTCATGACGTTTGAAAGGTCGACTGCTGATTGAATTTCGAGGAGCTCGGCTCTCGTATCAGAGAAGACAATCGAAGAGGAGTAATAATTAAAAATTAATTAGCTCTGACTAATTAAACACAATAGGTGAACACTGCTAAGTCGGTTGGCCCAAGTGGGTTCAGTGATATCAGTGTAGGCAGTTTCGATATTGCACAGAGATAGCTTTACTCGTGAATTATATCCCACAGTAATCAATTAAGTTTTAAGAACATCTGAACGTTGGTTTTGTATCGGATTTGTTATCTAGTAACAAATGGCTGACAGCTATTTGGCGAATGCGAGCCTCACCACTCATAGATGCTTATCTAGTAGATTTATTTATGTCATTGCAGACATACTGACATCTATATCTAATAAGGTGAATCTAACTAGTCGCCTCAGCTCAACGAACTCATCGGACCTTAGATTATTCATTTAATTAATATATATATATATATATTTTTTTTTTTTGTGTGATTAGTTATATAACTCAGCGAATATTAGTTGTAGTAATAACAATGCTATATAAAAGTAAATGCATCAGTCCTTTAAAGACTCTTCTTAGATGTTGTTAGTTATGTATGAATTCCACTCAGTCTTTGAGGCTAGCAGGCATCGGAACGCCACTTCAATTGGGAAAAATACAATACTCACTCTACACTCATTACTGTAGAATGTACTGAGTAGATATATTACCACTGTAAATATTATTATGTTATTTCATTCGACCAATCGTCATATTCAGTACATAAGCTGCAAGTGGCTACCTTAGCGGCTAGTCAACACGCGCGTCACTGCAGATTAATCAATGGCCGGACTGCGCGAACTTGTCAACTAACATCGCTAGTCTGCCGGTTCTGAATGATATTAACAATAACAATTACACACAATCGCTTCATACTGTACTCATTTGACCGATCCTGTTTATTCTCTGCGCTCGTAGTCAATGGCCCCGCAAAACCCCCAAGGAACATCGTCTTGGTCGAGGCGGCCCGTACGCCGTTCCTCATGTCGGGAACGAAGTACAACGACCTGATGCCTCATGATCTTCAGCGTATGGCATTCCAGGCTGTGCTTAGGCGCACCAATATTCCCAAGGAGGAGATTCAGTACATCATATCGGGATCAGTCATCGCCGAGCCGAAGACGTGCAATGTCGCGAGAGAAGCCGCTCTCTGTGGTAAGGTGACTTTGTGTCTTGTTGTCTTGACTAACGTCTCGCACAGGAAATATTCAACTGGCTAAAGATACTGTTGGCTTTAGGAAAAAGTCTCTGGCTCGCATAAGTCTGAAAGGAATCTGCGATGCGGTATATATATATATATATATATATAATATATATATATAATATATATAACTTCCTTTAGCTAGTTAATGTAAATCTATTGTTTTTGTCACTATTATATACCAATCTAAAGCTAAGCGCTTGTAGAGTTCGCTACTGATATCACGCTAGCAACACAAAAAATAATCAAAGTGTTATTGTACTAAAAGGACAATACCCGACAAACATTTCAAGGTGGTTTCTCTGATCGTACGCCATGTCATACCGTGACGATGGCCTGCATCTCGGCGAACCAGGCGATTACAACAGCGATGGGACAGATCGCTCTCGGCACCGTCGATGTGGCCATGGCTGGCGGAGTTGAGTTTCTCTCCGATGTACCTATTCGGTTCTCGCGCAAGCTGCGTAAACTCATGCTCGGTCTCAACAAGGCCAAGACCCCAATGCAGAGGTTGGGACTTGCCGCGAAGTTCCGACCAGGTATGCTCGCTCCCGAGCTGCCGGCAGTTGCCGAGTTCACATCTGGCGAGGTGATGGGTCACTCGGGTGACCGTTTGGCTGCGGCGTTCGGTGTGTCCCGTGCCGATCAGGACGCGTTTGCGCTTCGCTCGCACACGCTGGCCGACAAGGCGACCAAGGATGGCCTCTTGAAGGATATCGAGCCGGTGACTCTGCCCAAGGAGAAGGAGCCGATCAGCCGTGACAACGGTATCCGAGTGTCGACTATCGAGCAAATGGCCAAGCTAAAGCCAGCCTTCATCAAACCACACGGTACTGTAACGGCAGCCAATGCATCCTTCCTCACTGACGGTGCATCTGCGTGCATCATCATGACCGAGGACAAGGCAAAGGCTATGGGTTTCAAGCCGAAGGCCTACCTTCGTGATTTCATCTACGTTGCCCAAGATCCCAAGGATCAGCTGCTTCTCGGTCCCGCATACGGTATTCCTGTCCTTCTCGAACGTAATGGTCTCAGCGCTAAGGACGTCTCGGTGTACGAGATTCACGAGGCGTTCGCCGGACAGGTGCTCGCCAACCTTCGGGCAATGGAGAGCGAATACTTCTCGAAGGAGCACATGAACCGAAAGGCACCATTCGGATCAATTCCGATGGACAGAATCAACGCCTGGGGTGGTTCGCTTTCGATCGGACATCCGTTCGGAGCCACCGGAACGCGTCTTGTTGCGACGTGCGCCAACCGACTGGAGAAAGAAGGTGGCCAGTTCGCTGTTCTCGCTGCATGTGCAGCCGGTGGCCACGTAAGTGTATAGATAGTGTGTAGTCTGATAGTAACGATGAAGTACTAATTCATAATTATCCCTAACATAATATGAAGTGTCAACTAAACGGTGTTATGCATAGAGATGATTCGGAGGTCACGATTAACCACCATTAAGTACAGATTGGAGGCGGTTAATTTGAGCCCCGGAAGCGACGAAGCTTGAGCATGATCACGCTATGATCTACCCATAGAATAATTAGGTCATAGTTCCTCCATCATTCAGAGAAGAAGGCATACTGCCAGAAGTGCAGTTTCAAGAAGCTTACGTATGGCTCGAACTGCGGTTCCGCTTTCCGGCTTCGGAAAAAACGACGTTTGAGTTTCTAGATACTAATGATGTCCTTCATTTATGTTTGTTACAGGGGCACGCAATGATCGTTGAGAAGTACCCCAATTGAGTGTCGAGAGTCGTCGGAGCGCGACAGACAGAGCAAGATCTATATATATATAAGATTTTCCAGATGATGAAAATATTATATTTTGTTTGCAGCAATATGATGCCAGTGTGATGGTAACAACAACAATAATAATAATAATAGTAAGAAAAAAAAAATAATTAAGACAAGCTTGGTCCTTATTATCCGAGGCAACGTACGTTCATACGAACGACACTGATGATACGCCGAAAGAGGAAAAGAAATATTTTTTAGAAATGTATGTATATAAAAAAAAAACGAATAGAAGCCTGAGCAAAACAGCCGCTCACAAAGATACGGAGAAGGTACATGAATGACAAACGATGATGAGAGAGACGTCGATTCATAAACATTCAAAAACGGACACAACCAATAGAAAGGCAAGTGACAAAGTAACAATAAATAATAAATTGTATTGAGTGGGCTTTTACGGGACAATACAACCGAATGGTTGTTGTTTTTTTTTTTTTGCTTATTGAGGTCTTGACGTCTTAGTGGTGGTGGTCGTTAGCTTAAGCTAGATGCTAAGTCAAAAAAATCCTATTAGATTTCTGAGGGTTTTTCGAACGAAGCACAAACTTCTCTGAAGGTCTCTAGATCTATTCACTGACACTTATGAGGTTAATTATGAGGTTTCTCAATGTGGACATACACGCAATATCGCATCTAGTCTCGTTAGTTTTAATCTAAGCGAAACCGACTCGTGGTTTTGTCCCTAATAATTGGCCCCGTATTGGCTCTGCCCAAACTAGACGTGTCTTGCACAGCTATTCTTATTTCGCTGGTCGTGTACTTATCATCCATTTCCATCTGGGGTCACCCACGTGGCGCAGCTATACGAAATTTATGCTTATGTGCTTGTTTTGGAAAACAGCTATCCAGAATGTATTGTGAGACGAGACACTTCCTATCACTGACAGATCGGACCAAGTTGTAACGGCCAATTTGAAACTTCAGCAATTCCAGTTAATCGAACACTTGAGACGATTTGCCTTCGCATCTGTACGAGCGAAATAGTTCTCAATTCAAGGAACTCACATTTTCGAAAATGCACTATTTATCTATAACTGCTGATGATGAAAATGATAACAATAAATAATAAATTGCTAATATAGATACTAATTATATGAGACTACAGTACTGAGAAACAAAATCATGTCAAACAAATGTACAACCAACCAACCAACCAACGAGCCAACTAACTTAATGTACAATCAAGTATATTTATTTATAATAATAGGTTCATAGTAAACCCATGTCCGGAAGACATAGTTCACTTTCGGAACTTTTTCCGTCGCGTGCCTTGTTCTCTGTTTCTCTTCGCCATTTTCTGCTTAAACTGGACATTTTTCTTTTTCTTGAGCTCCTTAAGTATCACCTCCGGCCGTTTCAATTCGCTTTTGACCGGTTTCCCTGTCTTGACGTCCATTTGCACTCGTCGCATCCTGAAACGCGGCAAAGCATTTATTTATTGGATCATTCAAATATTTGTTTTCCTGGACGCGCCATCAATTTCGATACAATTCTAAAATCACAGCCGCGCAATCATAATCGCCACGAAACGCTTACTTAAGCATCAGATATGGGCGAGGAGACACCTACACTGCAACGCTTATCTTACACTGATTAATTGACTCTGGTAAAAATGATTACTATGATTACTCACTTGGGCTGGAAGCGCTGGTTGGCGCCAAGCTCTCTACGGAAGAGTTTCTGCTTTCCAAACATATCGCCTTCCTGTTCATCCTCACTCTCGTGATTCGCTCCAATGTCAATGTTGTTCTTTTGCTTCCACTGTTTGTACAGGTCCTTTTTGTATGACGCTGGTACTAAAGCGCCTGACTCCGTACGGATCATCTTCTTTTTCGGGTCATTTCCATCGTCCTCCCGAACGAACCGCTTCTTCTTGCGGTCCCATTTCATATGTTGCTTGCTTTTGCGAATGTCGTCGGCGTCTTCACCGAGCAAATCGAGAACTTCGGATTGTACCTCCCGACTGAAGTTCTTGTCCAGGTCGAGACCCTTCTCAAAGTGGTGATTTGAAGGCATGTGCGGAATATAGAATTTGTTGTCGCGAAAGTTTTCAGGCTTGACGCGTTTCTTCAAATTCACGGATTGACCCTTCGTCGGCTTTGCAAACACTTCGGAAATGACCTCGTCATCGGCAGCTTCGAGTGTGATTTCTGGTCGAGGCTCAGTGAGCTTCTTCATATAGGGTCCCTCTTCCTTTTCACCGGAGTTTCTATGTGACACGATCATAATCGACACTAGTTAGTTTGACGTATATAGAACATGTTGGTGACATTTGCAGTAAACGGAAATATTAACGGTGGAAATGAACAGAAATCGGGCCAAGCCAAACGCACACACCCATTACATAAAAATAATGCTGGAAACTTCCAAAAATTGCGTTTACACTTCATCTTGCATCTTGGACTTCAGACTGAAACAAAATACAAGGCCGCATAGCCAACGAACATTTTCTCGATGAGGGCGTCATGGACCCGGCGCTTCTTTTTCATAATCGTCGAAGCGTCCGTCTTTCCGGTGTTGCCAATCTCGAAGATCGTAGCCGAAGGCTTGAACTTCTTGCAGGCTTCCAGTAGATCTTCCCGAGCGCTGTCGAGTGAATCATTCTTGAACATCGGGTGCAGGGGAAGCTATCCCACGAACATGTTAAACAAACATAAACCCATTGTATTTGTTAATTTGGTAACGACTGTCCCAGCGAGTTGATTAGTTCGCAATTGGGAATAGGTAAGAGTTTACTGAGAACGTCTCACTCACAGCCGGTAGTTTGCATCTGTACGTTGATTATCACATTTATATAATCGTAAAGCACACCGTACCGTTTCCTTGAGTAACATCTTCATCCGTTTGTTAGATTCGGCAGAGGCAGTCGGGCGCGACTTTCGGTACTGCTGCATCGCATTTGAACATACACGTTTCATATTTGTTAGTTCAACGCTTGTCCGATGAAGGTTGTCGAGCAGCCCGCGTTCCTCGTCAACAACAACCTGAGACACTGAACCGGTCACACCTGATTCATCCTGTAAATGCCCGATACATGGAGATAAAACGTTAGGAAATGTTCTCCTTATTGCCTATTGTGCTTGACACGATCTAATCAACAGTCTTCTCTGACTGAATATTGTGCCTTCATTTTTGAGGCCAAACTTTGTCGCTAATATACCAGCAACTGGTTGTCATTTCACTGTTGTGGAAGTTACCAAAAAAAAAACAGCGAAAGCTGTGAAACTAACCTCATTAATTGTGTCGTCACCGAACTTAAGTGGCTTATCAAGAAAGAGATGCAGATCTTGCAGGTAAGCTGCCTCATCTGGACTCACAAAGCTGAAGGCCGTGCCGAATCGACCGGCGCGCGCAACTCGACCCACGCGATGCACAAACAATTTCGGCTTAGCAGGAAAGCTGAAGTTAATGACGTGATCCAGCAACGGGATGTCAATTCCTCGAGCCGCTACGTCCGTAACAAGCATGACGCGAACAGTTTTTGACTTGAAATTCGCCACAGCAATCTTACGTGCCTGTTGATCCAATGAGCTATACACGCAACTACACTGTATACCTGTTTGCTCGAGAATCTGAAACATTTACAAATAGAACGCAGAATAATTAGAACGCTTTCATGAGTTTTTTAACATTCGACCAAAGTGGGTGGTTTATCACCCTAGGCGTCTTCATACACCATGAAATATATTTAAAAACGAAAAGCGCGTAAATAACGAACCTCCCTCAGATACTCGACGTGATGTTTGGTTGGCACAAATACAACGGTGAGCTGTTCACCCTGCAACAGTGTCTTAACGAGGTGCATGAGAGCTGGATACTTGTCATCATCTCGCATTGTCCAGAAGACGGTTTTCAGTGTATCTGGTAGCTTCGACTCGGTATCAAGGCGAATCAAAGTCGGATCCTTGAGACCTGCTCTAGCGAAGTCGACGAGCAATCGGGGTAATGTCGCCGAGAATAGTACCGTCTGTCGGACCTCGGGAAGTCGATTCAGCGTTTCTGTCAGCTGTTCCTGGAAACCCATCTCGAATAATCTTCACGAAACGTTTTCCCCACAAAGATTAGAGACACATGAACATACTGTTCGATTAGAGACACATGAATATACAGCGAAAACAACATTCGCTCATATCACAACTTGTATTGTTCATATGTCTGGAAATCAGTCAGGACCCCGAGAATTCTCTTCCCTTTTGCTGAGTGCGCAAAATAGGTTCGAGTCCCCGTGCACATTGAACCTACCTGTCAGCTTCATCAAACACAACGTATTCAATTGTCCTCAGCTTTAGATTCATCTCCATAATGAGATGCAGTAATCGGCCTGGCGTACCAATGATGATATCAGGATTCTCGTGCATTGCCGCGAATTGATCCTCAAGTGCGTCACCGCCAAGAATAACGACGCTCTGTAGATCGGTAAATTTTCCTAGATCCTTGCAAAAGCGGTGGGTCTGCACGGCCAACTCGCGAGTCGGCGAGAATATAAGCGCTCTTGCACCAGTCACCGCTGAGTGTGTCTTGAGGCGCTCGAAGAGCGGAAGCAGAAAGGCGGCCGTTTTGCCAGAACCCGTACGCGCCATTGCAACAACGTCCTGGCCCTGAAGGATGACTGGTATTGCCTACGAATAAGATGATAATCGATTTCAATAAGTGGATAAAATATCACCTGCTATAGCCTCTTGGTAAAGGAATCAGTCACACAAAAACAACTACGCATCACGAGTGATACGCCCATTGCGGCTGGGGTGTGAATATAGTTAGCGACGCCTTATTTCAAACAAGCGTCGTACAGCGAATAGATAAGTGATTGTCATGAAACGCTACAGAATGCCTTGTGTGTCACGTACTTTTCGTTGGATTGGCGTTGGCTGTTTATAGCCTTTCTTCTGGATACCCTTCAGAATGTTGTGGCTGAGCCCGAGTGCTTGAAATCCTCCAGATTTCTTTTTGGATGCTGCAGCAAGCAGTTTCTCGGCTTCAAATCCCTCCATTTCATTCTCAGAGTCTTCGTTTACTTCCGGTCGTGGTTCGGGCATTCCGGTATCGATTTCCATTTCCTCCTGGCGTATTTTTTTTACCAAAACAAAACAATCGCTATTTGTGATTCCTGCGTGTTTATTGTGAGTTAGAATCTCTTCTAATCACTAACCCTATTTCAGGGTACCGATATAATTGCTCGATATAATTGCTTTTAATGCATTTCACTCTAATGGTCAGGTTGAAAACGACGCACAAGAAGGTTTAGGCCACTAATGGGTATGAAGAATACGATTACTATAATAAACATCGTTTCGTAAATGTCGCCCTGGCTCTCAAATATATAATGGTTGCACGGTATCGCCACGAAGGATGGCCGCGTGAGAAACGGCAGTGGCGTACTCCCGGACCAAGTTAAAACAGCAAGTTTAACAGCAAATTTGCGTAAGAATAGCACCGATCAAGATGTACTCGTTCAGGATAAATACGTTCATAGTGGGGTCGATTCTGTTTGCTTCCGAGTGGAGCTTTAGTGTAGTATCGCAGCAAGAACAGTAACAACTGATTAATGCCTCAGCAGTAGATGAATTTTATTCCAAACACAGGAGTGCCTGAATAGTTAACTTCGCTGTTGATTAAACTTCATTAGTGTGCATTCAAATTACGTATGCAATTCAAGCTTCAATACCGAACTCAAATCTTGTCCTCTGTTCACCTTCTGTTGCTCTGTCAGCTTCGGAACCAAGCATTGAAAAGATGTCAAGCCGCCGACACAAGCAATACAGCAAAAATATAATTATTATTATTGCAAAACTATGCGTATTATATTATAAGCAAATACCGTAAAATATATGAGCAAGCCGAAAGAGCGAGTCGTTCAGCTAAATTGGCAGCATTATCATGGTGTCGCTATTGGGATAAAATGATAATTAGCCACACACGCTGACTGGCCGACAAGGGTGTTGTTTGACAGAGTGTCAACAATTAGTATTCATTTTATCGACATATCCCATTAATTATCATTTCAAGTTCAACGTCCCGTACACAAAGCATCGCTCGTAAGTTGGGTCACAGCGCAAAAGAGCACTCATTGAGTTAAAGTCGTTGATACAGTATGGCTACGCTAGTGTACACTCACATCGTCCGATGCGTCCTTCGTCTTTGGAGGCTTCTTCTGAAACTTTTTCTTAGCCATGTTTAGTTTCTCCTCCTAGAGAACACACACACACTGCACCTGTACGATTACGGGTCGTCCACTACAAACCGGCGCTAAAGTGAGCGCTGGGTGTCCCTCGAATTGTTTGTTCGATTTCGTGGACGACAAGAACAACAACAACACGAACACGTGCGGATGATACGCGGAACCCCGGTGGCGCAAAATGGACGGAACGCGTATCCAATCGTCGGACTGCTCACAGGTTCCGATGCGATGTCGCTATCGCTATTGCTGCATTTCCGTATGATCGCCTGTTGAAAAACGCTAGTCCTCTGTCAGCTGTACGCGCTCAGCAGATGCATGCTAGACGATCGTGTCTGATAGGCTCAATCGGAGGATATCTCTGAGCTTGGGGTATTTTAATGGTTTCGCGCAAGGAGATAACTATCGGAGGCAGAGTGCAGCTCGGCCGAGTCCTGTGATAATCAGACAATCAGGCAATCGCCAGGAGCGAACTCGCTGAGTGCGAAGTCGCGAGCAGGAAAAAGCAGGACACGATGAATCCTGAGACTCCCATCTCAAGCGAAATGCCCCTAACGGCCCTCAAAATGTGGCCTGCCATGATACAAGCGGTCAAGTCGGATATGGTGAGTCAATAAGTGGGCAATTGCCTTAGGTAATTGCTGCCAACCCTGCCTCAATCAGACCTTGACGGTTCTTGTTAGTGCGGCGACATCTGACTATTAGAACAAATGTTTCGGAGACTGAACTTCATCTCAATCTAACAGAATTTTGCGAACGCTGTAGGCAGACGATGTATGCTTAAAAGTGCTAAATTAAAAATATACGCACCAAATTACACAATCGGTTACCCCTGAAACGGTCCCCAAAAAGGCACCTCTGACTGATTGAGTTTCGTGGCATTTTTGTTGCGTGTGTATGGTCGGGCCGAACGTCACCAGGAGAATGCAAATGATCTATGAAATTTTCCGAATGAGCTCTACCTGCTAACTGATGGCAGCTTACGCAATTTAAGCTGTACTATGGATGTATACGCCTGAAGTCCTTTCAGAATACATGTGTACCTCAATTGAGCTTCTTGTTTCTCCTTTGGAATTTCCTATTGAGATTTATAAAATATATGGACGGTCCTATATATATCTTAGGCTAGTGAGTCTTCAAATTTAATCGTTCAATACATACACACAGAAGTTACTGTTGCAGTCACATAGGGTGACTATTGCAGAAGATTACGTAGACATAATGAACCATCCAAGTATCTAATATGGCCAATCAACATTTGATAGACTCACAAAGTTGGCCCGACAACCTGCAACATTTTAATGTTATTATCCTTACATGATCTAATTGCTACGGTGAATTCGTGTTGTTCCTCCTTCTCTAGGACAAGGATCACGCCATGGACTTTTGTAACCTTCTCGATAAGACCCTCGACGAGCTCACGCACATTCACTCTGTGGTGGAAAGACGAACCCAGATGGAGGAGCTAAACCAGCAAGCCTCCGGGACGACCGAGGCCACAGGCGGCGTGGCCAGAAATGACGAGGGACGCAGGAGAGCTCGAATGAAGTTCACTCCGAAGCGCCAGGAAACACCCAGATCCTGAGGGCGATTTCGAGCGTTGGCCATTTTAGGGGCAGATGAAATGCGTGCGCAACAACGGGCTGTGTGCACAGCGAATAGGGAACAACATGGTGTATATATATATGACGTTCACCTGTATAATGAAAACATGGATCATGGAAATAATCATAAATGTATATAGAACTAATTATGATCATAATAATAACAATAATAAGAATAAATTTGCGTACACCTAGTGTAACTGTTGCTTTCGTTCTTCGTAATACTGGTGGAGGGTCGATTGGAAAACCTGGAACATTGAAGGATTTCTGCTTGTTTCTCGACAAATGTACGACGAACAATAGACAATGCGGTTGGCTGATTTAATATGGTATCCCATATACCCACAGATGTTGAGATGTTCCCCACAGATCGGTACACTTGGATGATACGGGTGAAATGTCTTATTGTGTGCGGTCGTTTCCACTGGAAGGAGGAAATAATCATACTTACTCATGCAGGTGAAGCATGTTTGTGATGAATTTCTACGGCTGAATGTCCAAAAAGAAATAGGTAAAAGTTCACCGTTTTGTGTATGGACCAAAAAAAATGCTGTTTGCCGTTTCAACAACGGGGGAAAACATTACGACAATGCGAAGGCAGGGTACGGGCGAGTTCATTGTAAATGCAATTTGTTACGACAACAACAACAGCGGATAGAAGCCATGGACAGACGAAAAGCTAAATGTAAATGAAATTGTATACGAAATACAATAATGTTATAGACTGCACAACTGTTGAATACACCGTTAATCATTCATTGCATAAAACACTCAAATTAATGAATGCGATTCGTCTTGAGGTTCCCAAAATGCAATACGTACACATGTAGTTCTAACCGCCATTTAACGATTCGAAGTATCCACAATTTAAGACGAAGTGTAGTTCGAAGACGACATATGGATTTTGCTATTTAACAGACCCTCACTCCCGAGCCTGTTTTCTGTTTAGACAGATATAAGAAACGCTTCACGACGGACAACAATTGTATCTCGATAAATCTACTTCTTGCGATATCATGAGTTGATTCTGATACGCTCCCTTGTCAGGAATCCCTACAATTTTCCTGGAAAACACTTTGCTGACAGCCAACGAAAACGGCGTTGTTCAGCACCTCACCCTCAATGCTCGTCAATGAGAACCGCGTTCGCATACATTAAAATATTAACATTTATTATTTTACAATTTTTATTTCGTTCTTTTCCTCTCTCTCTCTCCATCTCTCTCTCTCTTCATCCATCTCTCCATCTCTGTCTTGTTACATCGTTTCCGTTCTCATTTCTGAATTTGTTTGATCTTCATACCCCCATTCAACGCGTAGACTACGTCATCCGATTGTCCCTACCCTCGGCTGTGCCTGTCATATTATCATCTCAGCTAAACCCGCTCGTGCAGTTGCTCTGGTTCCATTTGCGCCCATCATCATCGTGTCATCACCATTGTCATATAATTTGTTACTTTGCTAACTAGACCATTATATATATATATATACGCGTTTAATCTGTATGAATCATTGATCAATCAATCGCTTACGTCAACCACATCTTGCGTTCCTCAACAACTGGCTTTCTTAAATACTCGCCTGCTCACTTATTATACTATACGGTTATTTATCTCTCTTCGATCGCAATTTGCACGATCCCGGGCTGTGTATTTGTGTGTGTGGGTGCGTGTCTGTGTGTGTTTGTGTGTATTATGTGGAGTTGGTTGGTCTTTTTTTTTATCACCATCACATTATGCCGCCTCGTACGGAATAATAAAGGTAAAAAGAAGAGAGCAGTTAGAAGTGGCTCATCGAGGCTGTGAATGTAAAGGATATGTACAATACCGTGGCTTTCTTCTATCTGCCTTTGCCAAAATGAGAAAGCTGAACAACCAACGCGTACTTCCTCAGTTAGGCGGCAAATCTTAACTAGAAGAGAATATCCGTCATCAATGGCCGTCGGATTACTGAGACCCATGGCTGGACAATTTACTTTGTAAACACTGCTCCGTAGAGCTTGCCTCAGCATCGTTAATGCAAAAAACCACTCTGCGATCGGAAACGACCGCTGAGAAACCAGTACGTCCACCATGGATGGCGCCTCGACACCGGGGCGGCTCACCCATCCTGGAAATGTTCAATATATCTGTTATCTCTACGTAATGTTGATTCAGCCGAGCTGAGTTGAACTTAGCTTAACCGTGAACTGAGCTTCGATCGGCCATTGATTGCTACTACTGTTATCAAATCTGGTCGACGCCATAGCCCTGCATGCGCCCCCCCCCCCACACGATATAGCCTTATAGCATCACGTCTTTTTTTTCACTTCGTCTCTGCGACAGCAAAAAACAAGCGTGTCATATTCGTGCGGCGACGGCTGGCTATATCTTGCATAACACACGCGTACCCCGTTGCTCCTCTATCCGTCCGCCGTTCCTTGCGTGTCACTAATGATGGCAACCCGAGTCTCACAAGTTGTACCCTCCAAGCTTGAGTTCGTTTCCAATCCGAACTCGGTGACTTGACGACTTGACTTCTGTCATGTGCCAACACTTTCACACGACACTTTAAAACGACGGTATCATTTACAAGTGCACATTGATTCAAGTATTCATCACTCTGAGCAATTGTTCCGAATGTCAATCGGCACTGACGAGTTGAGTCATCCCTCTGTATTTAGCGAACTCGCATTCAGATGGAGTTAACGGGCAAGCAAGAATTGAAGTCTGAAGTCTGGATCACAGCCGTTCTCCCGTCCATTTGTATTGCATCGAAGATGTCGACCGCATCAGCAGCAGCAGCAGATCGAGTAGTGATACATAATTCAAGAAGACGTGGTCACTTGGCCATTACCTCGGTGACCTGCTACCGAGACACTTCATCTGCGACGAACAGCAGCGATCGCAGAACGGGGACAGAGGAAGGCGCATTTAGTGATCTCTTTCACCGGATGACTTCGTGGGCATGTTCGTCGCTGACAACAGCAACAACAACAGCAATACTCATCGTGTACACCTACACGGCGTAGACGATCGGTTGTAATGGGTCAGTGAGTCGGTTGTAATCAATCAGTACATCAGTGCATGGAATTCATCTACATTGCTGCATACTCCGTCTGCACGTACAGCTTGTCAACGCCAATCTGCTTGAAGATGGCTTGCGTATGGCTTAGAATTTGTGAAAGATCGGCTTTTCGTGCGACCTCCAGCTTCATGTTGCCCACATAGACGCCACTGCATAACGTCCAAAAGTGCTTGTCCTGAAATCAGCAACAGCAACCATGACAACAAGAACAAATGAAGATTGCATATGTGACACAATAGTTGCGGCGTTAGCTGATGACATTCAATGCCATATATCGATGTGATACATCTCAATGGAAGAAAACCAGGCTCGAACACATTGTCCTATTTTGCTCCTTCCTCCATTAACAGAAGGTAATTACGAACAACTATTAATTATAGAATGAAAGCTATCATCAGATGTTTGCTGCAAACGAGCTGAACTTCAGGCTTATTGCGTAAGATTAACATTCACCTGTACACTGTAAACGCCGTCTAGGGAGCCAACCCTGTGGAAGCAGGACTGCAGCTGGCTGTCGAGGGCGTGCGGGACTCGCTGCATCAGGACTGAGATGGACTCCTTCAGGAGTGGATAGACACTGATCAGGATGAGTATGGCAATGAACATCGAACAGATGGGATCGGCAATCATCCAGCCAAACTGGGTCATCAGGAAGGCAGAAACGATGACCCCCACGGATCCGAGTGTATCGGCTACAATGTGCAATAGGACGCCCTGCATCAGCTGACTTCGCCCTCCGCTAGCACCTGAACTGCTGCAGGAGCCTGATACAGTAAGCGGAAATAGAGCAAAACGAAACAAGAACATCCCAAAGTAAATCAACCTCATGAATTGTTAGATAGAGCTTCATTAAGACTCCCTTTCACCAAGTTGCCAACCACAATTGTATATATATATCTACTTCCCTACATCAGTAATATTCGATAGGGAATTCTTCGAACTCTTCGATCGTATCATAATTGTGAGCTTTCCCCTTGCAATTACGAACCTGCGTGGCTGTGTCCATGATCGTGTCCTCCCTGGGGTGCGTGCCCATTCAAGGGGAGCCCATGGTCGTGACTCGCATTTACGTTCGCCATGTTCAGTAGGATATTGTCTGGCTTGCCGACGGATCCGTGACTGTGTCCATGCTGGTCATGCGAGTGACCGTGACCACCACCACCACCTGCATAAATCAGTGAGGTAAAATCTATTTTAAACACATTAATACGAAGTAACTAATTATAGACAACAATATAAACATTTAATAACAACCCCAACAGCTACGGGGCCTTCCCTTGTGATAGTCACGACAAGTCGACGCTTTATTATCCCGTGAACTTCGAATATCTCTAAACCTATAAATGATTCAATATTACGCGGTTCGCCAAGTTTGGGACTTGGCCATTCTAATCTTAAGCTATTCATATGATCATTACGTGCTGTAATTACTGATTATTTTGGCTTTATTGATTTATTATTATTATTATTATTAAATTATTATTATCGTGCTTGTTTGTTAATGTTCGTATGCAAGCGCACCGTGCGAGTGGCCGTGACCCCCGTGGTTGAGGGCAAAGATGCCGATCAAGTTGACGAAGAGGCCAGCCACGGAGACAAGGAACAGCCGTTCGTGCTTCACCTCCGGAGGTTCCATTAGACGCTGAAACAGAGCACAACAATTAATAGCAAGCAACGCGTCTGTTATTCAAAATTTCCTTCCCCGACGGCGAATGTCAACCGTGATTTAGGCTTTGTGAAAGGCGAACTTTCGCGAGCCACAAGTGTGTGCATATGCGTTTCATTGTTTGTTCGTTACTCACCTCAACAGACTCTGAGAGAATGAAGAAGGCAATGAACACGAGGAAGAGCCCATTGACAAATCCTGCCAACACTTCAGCCCGCACGTAGCCAAATGTGAAGCGTTCATTGGGTCGCCATTTCATAATGATCGAAGCGACTAGGCCGGTGACGAGAGCCGAACAGTCGAAGAACATATGGAACGAGTCCGATATCAGACCCAAACTGGCAAAATCGAATGGACAAACGAGTACACACGATTTAGGTAACAAACAGCGAAAAAACACTAATATTGAGAATAGAGTAATAATGTAATATAGGCTGATCGCGGGATACTGGTAAAAATTCAACTAACAACGCTCTACAAGGAACACTGATTCTACTGATGTGTGAAAAAATAAATGAAAATCGTCGCAATGCAAACTATGTATAATATTATATATATATATATATGTATAATTTGCATTGTCACGATTTTTTCAGGGTCTATTACTGCTTAAGAACATATTAAATATTATCCATTCGTTTACACGCTTATCCTCAAGGTATTACGTTTATGATAAAAGTTACTATAGATGATATTTCGAATAATCATATTTACTTTGTGGTTCGGCTTACACTAAGAACACTACAGGAACACCGGAGAGATCTGACCGTTGAGGATACAACATGTTCTCCAGAGATGTGCTCTGATTACAGCATCTTGATACTACGCAGTCAACAAACTCTGGCCCTGAGCCCCCCCCCCCATTAATCTACAGAACTTACCTGTTCGTCCATAGTCCGTAGAAGAGCTCAACGAAGGCGAATCCAAGATTGAGACAGAGGAACAGAAAGAGATTCCTTGTGGCCTGATCGGAGAGGACGATCCTGGAGGAGAGCGAGAGAAAAAAAAAACAAATAATCGGATGATACTGAACGTGAGAACGAAGTGAATGGTGACAACTGTTAGCGTAGGTATCTATCGAGCTAGAGATTATTATGTGGCAACTTACATTGTCGCCTCGATAGGTCGTTTTGTGTGGGAACAATTTAACAAAGGCCAGCCACATGAGAGGCTCCATTGTGGACAGTGGTAGTGACGGTTGATGTGGATGCGTGACGCGTGCTATTTACGTAGGATGTTCTCGTAGGCTATGAAAATTGACGTCGAAATGTGATACTCTGAGATCAGCCTACGGAGAGACGCAAGTAACTAGCAACAATTCAGGGGTCACGATATAAGGGTGGGTAATTGTTTTATATTTGATCCAATGAATCGCAGCGACGTTATGTAGTTAGGCGAATAGTTTTATGCGATCGATAAAGATGCTGGCGTGGAGACGCCGGCAGGATCGATATAATGATCATTTATTTGTTAAGGTTCGTTTTGAGAATGCGCCAGATTTTGAGTATGACTTAATGAAGGTGGAGTATCATCAATACTGCATAACTGTGGGGCACAGCGACCTGAAGCTCAAAACTGTATCGTTCTATATATATTTAATATATGTGGATAATAAGGGTTCAGCAGGTTAGCACTTGACAAGGTAGTCATCGGCGTGGGATAATCGCAAGGATTGAACGCCCTAATACATTATATGCTACGGATATTATTATCCCTCTGAAACGAGCATATGTCTAAGCTAGACACGAAGACAAGCCGAGTTAGACAAGGCTCATGTGGGCAGTCTTAGATCGGCGAATGTCTGTAGTTGTCAGTGCAAGTAAGTTTCTTGCGTGTATATTCTCCCTATGTCTGGGTTCCAGCGAGCCCGCCACATGTGGGAGGACCGTCGATGGACACGACACGTCGTCCTTAAGGCGATTAGGCCAAATCGACGAACTGTTTGTTACCCACATGGCCTGACATAGGTCATAGGGCAGATCGGGGACGGTGCCATACTGTACTATAGCATATAGCGATGTCCGTTCGTGTAGAGAGAGAGAGCGAGCAAGATTGTTCGGGAACAAGTAAAGTAGCCGACTTTTTTGGTACAGTTTCAATCATATGATACATATGTTAAAATATCCTGTGTTGGCCAATTTAGTTTCAACTGACAACGAACTATCTACCCATTCATCTGAGTCGCTTACATCACATGGCACAATAGCGAGTAGGTTTACTCACGTCGAAAAATCAACTTTGATACCAATTTCGCGAGCTGGAATAATCTGAGAATATAAGAATCAAGCTTGGTCGTAAGTAGCTGTCCCACTTGAACAGTACGTTCTATTTTGCGTATGTTCCAACATACTATTATTTCCATAGCAAATGTACCTACATCATTCATATATGTCCTACTGCAAGTCTGCGTCATCATTCGAGTTCCCATCGATTATTTCTAGATCATTCATATTAGAGGAGTCAATCTGATTACATCGTAATGATTAGATCGTACATTAAAGCGCTGCTTAACAGCCAAGTGATCGAGTCGTAGACAGGTGTACCTCAAAACACAGAGGTGTAATCTAGGCGAATACCCCTCCCTGCTGGATTACCCAATGCAGAGGTATTATCTTATAAACATACCGTGCCCCCGCGTTTTCTCCACGAGACTATGGGTCCCTCATTTATTTCACCCTAAGCGATTGTTTTTATTTGAATCGATTGATCTTGGCGGTCTGTACGAGCGCCGGCTGGCGACAGGAATATATTGCTGTCAACAGCACCAACTATAGATACTTCCTTCGGTAGAACTTGCAAAGCAGGGCAGCATTTTTCCTCCATATATCCTAATATCATCCATTTTGTATTTTCGCTAAATTCGAACAATTCGCCCCGTAGAACAAACACTCAGGTGTCGACAACTGCCTGACAGACGATAGCTAACAGGCGATCTCGTAGTGGCAGTACTAGTGGTAATTATCTTAGTAATTAGGCGATCTGGTCCGCCGCTGTTCGTGCGGCGACGCCGGCTAGGTGACAAGTGTACGGAGCAGCCACGTTTCAATGCGCTTGCTCTCCGTCTCACCTCGCATTGTCCGCTAAACCGGCTGCAATGGTGTTCCATTTTCACCTACCTGATCCAGTGAAGCAACCATTCCTTGAGGCGACCTGGAGCACTACGATACTTATATTCCTTGTCATCAATATGAATTGGCAACATCGTTCCAATCGGCGTCGTCGAGACGAGATTCGTGCCCGGTTCGTTGTCAACTTTACCAGGACATACCGCCGTTCACTCTCTGACGAACAGTCCACCACCCGCACACCGTAGAACGCACTGCTGTTGCATACACTAAGCTGGCTTCAGCTGAGCCGAGATATTCACTGTGTACAGTGGACAGATACCTGCATTGCCAGCGAGATGCGCTCGACCGACGAAGATATCGCTGTATTTGCCCCTATTTCTTCCGAACCGTATAATCAGCCAATACGCTCGTCCGGATATACGACAGGATTTGCTTGTCGCAGTCTGTCGGCTAACAGCTGCTGTTCGACCAGTCGTCGCCCTCGGTTGTGAGCAGCGAGAAGCACAACAGACACACACGACAACAGAACGTCAACAGAACCGCACATAGGCCCAATGCTCGGCTGGCTGTCACTACCACCACACGATCGACCATACGCAAAGTGATGTCGATGACATCGAACTGAACGGCGCGGTGCACCGAAACTCGGTGTCCGAAGTCTTTTGGGTCCGGAGAGCGATCTGCAGGCGGCGCGAACTTCTGGAGAGAGTCGCACGACCCACATTCGGCGCCTCCGTGAGGACCAATCACTTAGAGAAACTTAGCTAATGGTTGTGTCTAGGGGGGCCGGGGCAGGGTGCGGGTCCGCCAGAGCGGTGGTCTCGTTTCGATTTGCTACCTTGCTCCGAATCCCAGATGATGTCCTATAAGAAGATGCTGTGTCGATTTCGTGGATCAGCAGCGGCGATTTGGAATCTAGTGCGCCGGCGATCTCGCAGCATACTGTGTGTAATCGTCGTGTATATATGTATATCATTGGGCGCGCGCGCGCGAGCCGGTAACAGCTTGGTTATAGGGTAGTGTTTCTTGAGGTGTTGTTCATGTGTTGGTAGGTGGTCCGAGCCGTCTTAAGTGATAGTTATTAAAGTTTCCTTGTCCTGTTGTCTCAAGGTGCAAAAGTAGATTTACACTTATGGAGAAAAGTGTCTTTTGCAGTTGAAACCGATGATGTCATTTAAACTGTGAGCCTACAGTTATCCTAAGTGGATTTTGTGATATTCGTCGAGCCTTACATGATAAAAATGAAATGTACAATAAGTTTAGTAATAATAGTTATGTGGACCATAATTATAGTGATATGAATGTCATTTAGGAGACCGGCATCAAAAATATAAAGATAATCATTAAACAATATATATATATATATATAAATTTTCCGGGCTGACCCACAGCCAACATTTAACGTCCACGGTACGGTATATATATATATATATATGACAGGGCTATCACAAGTTCGAGAGTAAGGATGAGCATGACGGCCGGAGTTCCGCAAGGCTCCATTATAGGACCTCTACTTTGGAAACATTGCCTTCGATGATGTTCTTACCCTGCAGGGATTACCCGACGGAGTTGAAACCCTTGCAGACGCTGATGATCTGGCGGTAGCGGTGGAAGCCAAAACGGGCGGAGAACTGGAAATAAAAGCCAACAAGGTGCTCCATTCTATACAGGAATGGACGGCGTCGGTCTCGAACTTGCTCCACAAAAGAGTGAGGCCGTGGTGCTGACTGGTAAAGTTCCTGTCCACCAGCTGGAGTTGCAACTGGCCGGTAAAGTCATCAAGCAGGTTAATCATGCGAGATACCTGGGGGTACACCGGGACAAGGGTCTCAATGGAAACGAACATATCAAGATCGCCATAGCCAAGGCGAGCGAGGCAGCTAACGAGATAGCCAAGATTCTCTCGACCATCCATGGGCCTGTTTGCTTGTTATTTATGAACGGCTTTTCGCAAAATGTTAAATGCATTTGCCATTTGTGCTTGAACTCTCTGACCGGCTTTACTGGAGAATGTGTTTATATGATTTGCTCAGTCCCAACGTTGCTCATCTTGATATTGTGTTGCTTTCCATCTATAAATAATAAAACGAACGATGCGAGAATATTTGTATTCATGTATCTGCTCAATTTATCACAGTACAGATTCTTTGGCAATCGTACTGCTATCCGAGAGTCTCTGACAAAACAAATGAATATTAGGTATGAGCGAGGGAGACATTACCAATACTAATATTCGATATACGATTATAATTATTAAGTACGTAGCTTTCGATGTCATTCACTACAATCAAGCCACGAATATATACATATATATGTACACTCTTTCTTTTGAGTTATGTTCGTATATGCCAGTTATGATCTTAATCTTTTTAACGCTCGCTCTTCACTCTGGGTGAGGGTGATCTCGCGCGCAGTCTCGACTTCTCCTCAATGACTCTTTATCTACATTCACTTAATAATCCTGCCGACCCATTTGTGTCGCTTACGCTATTTAATGCTGAGCCGCGAGTTGACCGCTACCAGCGTTCGAACTCCGAGTGTTATTGGTTAGCCGACTGGCGGAGGAGAGGACCTCCGGAGGAGGGAGGGCTTGAGTTCGTAACGCTGCGGCTGCTGCTGCTGCTGCTGTTAGTTTTGGAAGAGATGGTAAGCGGGCGCTGCGTGGCTGCACAATGTGTCCTGCTCTGATCGTATAAGATCGGTGGGAGAGCGGTTGTGTCCCACCGGCTACCGCCGCCGCCGCATCTCGTGTGATGACTGCGGTGGAACCGAGATGTGACTCCCCCTCGGTCCACGCAGACTCTCCTCTCTCGCCTCTCCACTTTGCGACTTTGCACTGACATTGTTGATCTCGAAGGGTGAATGAGCTAGCAAGGTAGCCGAGTCGTTCTGAGCGAGTGAGGCTCTCTCCTCCGTAGTCGGTTGGCACGTCCCCAGGTCGGGCAAAGCAGGCCGCGGTCCCTGGCCTGACTCAGCCTGAGCCTCGGGGCGCCCTATCGAGGGAGCTGAGAAAGCAGGGGCCACTGCCTCCGCTAGAGCAGGGTCCGCATCATCTGATCTCGTGACCGCCGGACGGTCACTACGAGGGGACCTAGCTAGGGCCTAGTGGTCCATGTTAGCTCGCAGTGTAGTGCTATGTCTCCCCGTGGTACTGGAGCCCCAGCCTCGCTTCGAGCCAGTACCTGAGCTAGAGCCGCACCAACCCGTTGGTGCGGTGACAGCACAACAATTATTGGGGGCCAGCCTTCTCTGCTGAGGGCCACTTCCCGATCTGTCACCGCGTGGTCGTCGGACGTTCGAATCCGGCTCGTGTTCGCAGCGACCGTTATTCCTCTGGCTGGTGTTCTCGCCGCGTTCTTGGTCATGTCGCGTATCTCGAAGCGATTCTACCGTCTCGACGGCACCCAAACGGATGAGGTACTAGACCGGGGTAAAAGTGCTGCTCTCGAAAATCGCTGGGTGTTCGAAGTGTCGTGGGAGGTGGCGAACAAAGTGGGTGGCATCTATACAGTGATTCGTTCGAAGGCCGAGGTATCGGTCGAGGAGTTGGGCAATCAGTACTGTCTTATCGGGCCCATCAACGATGCCCTGGTACGAACCGAGGTTGAGGTACTGGACCCGCCTGCTGGGCCGTTCACCGAGGCGCTCGAAGATTTCAAGCGGCAAGGGGTTCGAGTGATCTACGGCCGATGGCTGATCGACGGCTATCCTCAAGTTGTCCTGTTCGACATTGGTTCATCGGCCTGGAAGTTGGACGAGTGGAAAAAGCATCTGTTCGAGATCAGTGCCATCGGTATACCGTGGCATGATCAGGAATCAAACGACGCCGTAATATTTGGCTACCTGACATCGTGGTTCCTTGAGAGCTACTTGAACGCGGTGAACCGACACTTGGGTCAACCTTACATCGCGGCGCATTTTCACGAATGGTTAGCCGGAGTGGGATTGTTGCTCTGCCGACTTCGTAAGCTCGACATCTCGACGGTGTTCACAACCCACGCGACCCTTCTCGGTAGATATCTGTGCGCCGGCAATGTCGACTTTTACAATAATTTGTCCAAATTCGACCTCGATAGGGAGGCGGGCAACCGCGGCATCTACCATCGTTATTGTATGGAGAGGGCGGCTACCCATGCAGCCCATATATTCACGACGGTGTCCGAGGTCACCGCCATGGAAGCACTTCATCTACTGAAGCGAAAAGCTGACGTTATCACGCCGAACGGGCTGAACGTCAAACGATTCAGCGCGATGCACGAATTTCAAAATATGCACGCTATCGCCAAGGAGAAAATTCACGACTTTGTCCGGGGACACTTCTACGGTCATTACGACTTTGATCTGGACAAGACGATCTACTGTTTCATCGCCGGCCGCTACGAATTTTCAAATAAAGGAGCTGACCTCTTCATCGAAGCGCTGGCTAGACTCAATCACAAACTCAAGGAGATGGACAGCGACGTCACAGTGATCGCATTTCTGATCTTCCCAGCAAAAACGAACAACTTCAATGTGGAATCTCTACGCGGGCAAGCGGTGGCCAAACAGCTTCGCGAGGCAGTCGACGAAGTGCAAAAGCGCATTGGTAAGCGGCTGTACGAGACCGCGCTCAGCGGTCGAATTCCCTCGAATGACGAGCTGCTGCGCAATGAAGACATTGTCAAATTGAAGCGCGGTATCTACGCCACACAGCGTAACGATCTACCACCCGTGTGCACGCATAATGTCATCAACGACGATAGTGACCCCGTGCTGAGCGCCATCCGCCGCTGCCAACTCTTCAACAAACGTGATGATCGTGTGAAGGTTATCTTTCATCCAGAGTTTCTGTCATCGACGAACCCGCTATTCAGCATGGACTACGAGGAGTTCGTACGAGGCTGTCACCTTGGCGTATTCCCGTCGTACTACGAGCCCTGGGGTTACACGCCAGCCGAATGTACTCTCATGGGAATTCCGAGCATCACCACGAATCTGTCCGGTTTTGGCTGTTTCATCCAGGTGAGTAGAAATTGAGACGATTGTGGTTGTGGACAATCAGTCGTCGTTTGTCGACTTACAATAACTCGACCTCATATACATATATATGTATATATATGTATATATATATATATATATATATATATATATATATATATATATATATATATATATATATATATATATATATATATATATATATATATATATATATATATACAGCGTCTGAGGTCATCAAAAAATATTTGTCAACCAGTTCCTCAAAGATAAGAAGAAGCAGCGTAATGAGCAACACTATGCAAAAGATCTATTTCAATTGCTGACCCTGTCCATGTCCGCACAAGCTAATTCCACTGATCCTCTACAATGCATTGAATTTCAGGAGCATGTGTCGGACCCCATGTCGTATGGCATCTACATCGTCGAGAGGCGTGTCATGAGCCCCGAAGAGAGCGTCTGTCAGCTGGCGCAATTTCTATCCGACTTCTCACAGCTGACACGGCGGCAGAGAATCATTCAGAGGAATCGTACTGAACGGCTAAGTGATCTGCTCGACTGGAAAAATCTCGGTGTCTACTACCGGTACGATAGACAACCGTAACAATGTGTACCCTCCATACCCTTTCCTCTGTTCCCTACTTCATTTCAGATGGCCTCGATTGTATCTGAGTATTTCGGTAGTGCACGGGGCCAACACGTAAAATTAATAACGGTACAAAACAATCATTTGAAATGGTGGCCTATGTATGTCGATACACAATTGGCCGCAATAGTGTTAGCCAATGGTTAATGTCTAGGTGTATTGTCATTTTACATTGCTTCGGCCACCCGGAATCTTGCCTCATATCGTTGCCGAGCTTGAAGCTTTTCGACGACAAGACCCACGAGAGAGTCACCCAGTAGTGACTAAAGGACGCTACTCAAATCATTTGATCTCGTTTATGTTCGTGATGTTCCCTGTCCACAGGAAAGCTCGACAGGAGGCCATCCACAAGACGCATCCTGAGTTCGCGGACCATGCGTCGTCCTGTAAGCTTCAGCTCAAATATCCGCGACCTATGTCGGAGCCACCGTCGCCGTCCCAATCGAGAACGTCGACGCCTGCGCCGTCAGAGCCAGGTAGTGAAGACCACTCTAGCGACGAGGAACGAGAGTGATCGATTTCAAACGAGGTCCATATCACGATCATTCAGCAAATACGAAAACGAACATGAAGTGCTCCATACTTTGCTCCTCAAACTGCGGCACCCATTTAGTATTTAGTGTGACACACCCGTGGCCAATTTGACGTTCAGGAGAAATTATGCAAACGAATTTCGCCAAAAAATAAATACCGTATGCAAGATGTCCAGACAAACGTTTACCGTCACAGGTATTACTAATATGTCCGATCAGTGATTTTATTTTAATATGATATTTCGCTCGTAGATGACTGTCAGTTTATTCTGCCGCGTTCGTTAAACTCCTCCACAAGTTGTAGTTTATGAGTGGAAGCTCAGCGAGATTGCCAACCGCTCGGCATACGTGTAGGAGTCAGCGGCTTTTGGATTTCCTTGTGGTCTTGTTATCAATTCCCAAGACGAAAGCAAGCCGACTCCTCGGTAACGCACTATCCGTAGTCTGTGGGCGAGATGTTTTGTAGACAATTCTATCGAGAACATTATCACAATGAAAATATGGAGGCTATAATAGTGGCAAAATTGTGTTAATGATGGAACCTCGAGCGTCGATACGAGAAGCGGTGGCTTGGCTGAAGATCTAAAAAGCGACAAAGGCTATTTTTTCCCGCTGCCAATGGCTGTGCCAACCTTATGATGACGGAGGACGAACTCGTGTTATAGCAACGACGGGCAATCAACATGGTCACCTATGAGGGTCCTTAGAACAGTACACGTATACTCGATAAACTGGTTAATTATCAGATGTGAGTGCTCTGGCGAATGCTGCCAAGACCTGCATTGTCATCCATGTCATCTTCTCTCACCTAACCTTATTAAGGTTTTATTTACCGTCTGCATCATCCCAACGCTAAGTGTTGACGACAAGTGCTTTCATCGTAAGCAGGAAGAAGATCAAGCGATGTTTATGTTTTTGCTAATAGACACAAATATGAAAACAGGGACAAATAACAATTATCAAAATACTAGCGTATAACTTGTACAAGGTCAATGAGGATCTGTCGAAAAAGACGAAAGGAATACGACAGTCTTTACCAAATATATTTCAGTCACATACAAATGTTGATAGAAGTCATAGTAACAAAATAAACATTAGCCGAATAAGGACTATTCGAATTGTTGCTAATAAAATACCAAAATGGCAAAAACAGCTACACTATGTCGAGTTATTCGTCGGCGCTACGTACGTAAGCCTGGGAGGAGGTCAAGAGAGTGGTAGCCAAACAACGATAATAATAATGATATTATTAATAATAATGATCGTGACTCAAAATAAGGAGAGATTTAACTGGCTTGTCTCAGTTACGGCGGTACACCAGTCTTTGCTGACTGCTCTCAAACGATTCTCCATCATTTATTATACATTTTTATCGGTGCGTGGTACTTTACGAGGCGCGATTTTGCCACGAACCAACTGTATACCTCATGATATATTTGAGTTTCCGAACTGGCAAAGCTCAGTAAGCGAAACAGCATTCATTTTCCGAAAAATTAAAACCAACACAAGGCGACAAGGTTGCCTGTCGGATATGACGCACTCGAGTGAGCCTCAAAATTGGGAAAACAAACAATTTTGAGTCCCTAACCTATGTTCTTGACGAATTTCGTTCACAGTCTTTGATCTGACTCAGAAATCAGATAATTTTTTAGCGGTACTTTGTGGCCTGCTGCTAAGTAGATCCCGCGTAGGTAATGACTACTCAAAAATAACAATAGTTAGTCACCAACTTTATTATACATACTTGACTTCTGTATAAATTGATACTCTTATTACGAATCAAGGTTACTATAATCCCCACACACTTTAACAATGCAATCACACAACAACAGCTGGGCCAACCACTGCCATCTTTCTTTGTGAACTCCTTGACATGAATTGGGCCTGACATGAATTAGGCCTGAATTAAATACGACGAGCATAATCCGACCAGAGAGTCTGATATATGATTATTTAGCGATTTTCTCAACTAGGCGTTGGCAATTTCTTTACTGCTAATGCTTATTGGCTATTGGTAGTGTGTATGCGGCCAGACCACTAAGCACGTCAAGATGCCCTACAATATACGAGTGCCGTTGGGTTCCGCAGGACCACCAAGGTTGCCAAACGCCATTGAATGTCCACTTCTGGCGTTATTGTTCCTGTCGGCCGATTGCGACGAAGTATTGGCTATTAACGCAATCGTGCTGTTGTTCGTTGATCCCAAGTCTTCGGTTCCAAGCGTATTTCAAGTGACATTTGGAGTAACTACTGGACCGGTGGTGCACCGAACCTCATAGACTGCTACCGTTCCCGTGATTCCTTTGTTTGTGATAGGCCGTCTGAAGCGGGCTCTCGGCCTCTCGTTGTCCCCGTAACGTCTCCGGCCTTTGGAGCCTACTGGTACTTCTTTTTGATCTACTATTGTCGGACCTACGATGTCTTCTGTCGTGTCCAGTTTGTTGCTGGTCACATTTGTCGGCCACGTTATGAGATCTCATGACGGTCATCGTTCGGTCTTGTTGTCCGACCCGCACTCTGTTGTTCCGTCGCTGACAACCGACTCCAGTGTTTCTAAAACCGCTGAGGCGTTTACCTGTCGTTTTGCAAGCGTCGTTATTAGCCTTGTCAGCATCAGCATTATCACCACCGCTGCTGGCCATTAGGAAACGGTAAGGATGAGACGTGGCGTCCCGCGCCAGCCGTAGTGACGGCCCCAATTTGCTCGTTTGCTCCGCATCTGCTAATTCTGTATGCTCCTTCGACTCAAATCGTCGCCGCCTGTTACCACTCGCATTAACGCTGTGCCTGTTAGCCTTTTCAACGTCCCCGGACAGGCGCTGATGCCCGCCACCGATCTTCTTTGCTGTGATTGCAGCCATCAGATTGCCGAATTCATCAGCGGGTAGCTCGAAATCGCGATTGTCCAATTCGGTAAACGAGCTCCTGTTCAGCCTGTCGAGCGCTTCAAGGTCGAACATTTCATTGATCCGCTCCCAAATCACACTCGTTGGCACCTCTCGTTGAGCCAGACGACAGAACTTACTATGGATACACATCATTTGAAAGTGCTTGGCCACACCGACCGGCCTATGGCCAACCATGGCGAAGAGAAGGCTCACCTGATCTCTGCTTCGGTTCCATCTCATTGGCCTCGACTTAGGCATCCTCTTACAGAAACTTGGCCAAGCTATCCCCACGTACCAAACACCGACTTGTCGTATAGTTTAGCGCGTTAGCTCGCTTTGTAAAACAGGCTAACGAGCTGTTGGCTGGACGAGAAGTTCGGACCTCCCGGTTCGTTTTCTCAAATGAAGACGCCCTCAAAGCACTCGAAATTCATGAAATAGTAACGCTGGTTTCTCCATCTGGTTATGCATATATATAACATATATAACATTATATAGATATATACATATATATATATAACCACCACATATATTTATATAGCGGTTCATAGAACAATTATTGTATGTTTGAAGAAATCTTCACGTTTACTGTGTCATTCATTGCCTCGTTATAACGTCTTATCCTGTGATGATTTTATACGCTTTTATGGGCTAACTAGAAGGGAATATTCCGTGATCCTTCAGTTGACAACAGTTCACATCAGGGACACACTCACGAGCGCATAATACCATTTTCCATGGACTTGCATAAAACAAATTCGATAATGATCTAAAACACAAAACGCTAATGGAAAAACAATTTGGAATCCGCTCGGCCATCCTGCGCGGGAAGCAAATTGCAAAATCGTGAGGCATTAGCACATCTTGAAGCCGGGCGGTTGACCGTAACAGTGGCAGAGCCGCCAGCTGATCCTGTCTAGCCACACGAATCCGTATAAGGCATCCGCCCATACACATACACAATAATATTCCTATATCAAACTTTCTACGAGGCATTGCATCTCTCCCTATTGAATCTGTTTGACATTGCCGTCCACTGGCCTGTTTACTGTTCTCCGCGGGTTCGCGCCAGTCGAAATTTAAACCACCTAGTAGCTCTGTGGCGCCATCTTGTTTGGCGCGCAAAAGCCTTCATCTACAGCTGAAATGGGTGGTCGTCGATGATACTATTTTTTTTATCAACTGTTTCTCAATTGTTTTGTGCGCCTATTCAGCTCTGCGCAGAAGGTTTAGCAGGCGGAAAGCGTCGCCACTGGTGGCTGAGCGCTAGTGTAGATATAAGAAAAAAAAGAATAACGCCAGCTGCTGTGCCTTTGGTTAAACGTTGCTGTACGCTGTGTGCTCGAGCGAACTCGCGCCCGATTGTGTGATTAATAACCTCACTAACGCCGGAAAACGAAGCCACACACCGAAGTGACATCGAAGGCAGGGCAAAAAAGCAGTCCACAATTATTCACTTCTACCGTGTGTCCTTGGATATAGTCCTCGGGTGAGATATTGCAATATATATATGAGAGGACTTGTGATGTTTTCAGCTTAGAGACAAGATTTGCACAGAGTAGACAACACTGCGATACCGCGGGCGCCGTTGACCCGGGAGGAGGGATTCGTTGTGTTAGTGAGTGTTCTCCGCTCTTGATCCAAGTGAGACACGGACGTGTGTTGGGCCGATATACCCAACCTCTCCCGAGTTTAGGTTCGCAGCTGTTCGTCCGTCGCTAGAGGTTTCGCCCTCATCTCATCGGGGTGTGAATTATTATCTCCGTGTCGTTTGTGAGCGCCCACCAGCTCGGTCGAATTGGCAAATTCCCAAATTCGTTGGGAAATGGACCAGTATTCGCCAACGAAGAAACGACTCCGCGCGACGACTCTTTCCCTTGACAACGCAAAGAAGGTAAGAGGAGGTGAACCATGAGGCAGTTGCAGGGGGTTGTCTCATTCGTAATGTTGACAAGGACTGACGAGGGAATGATGCGAGACACATTTGATACGCATTTTGGTAACTGGTGAACTCATATTCGTTGAGATTGCCCGCTTCCGAATTGTTTTTTTTTTAATTATTATTGACTCATCGCAGTATATTTCCCTCAGGGTGACGGATGTTTCAATAATAATATTAATTATGTTGCTAGAGTTGGACCAGACCTCTACTGAGAATATGTTATAACCTTGCGAACTCATTGGCGTCGATAGAATGAGGTGGTGAACGATTACTGTGCAAGAGTCGTTCATTTTTCTACGATCGAATACTGAGCATGGTTAATTGGGTGGCCATGTACCGCTACAGGCGGTTCAGCTGTTTCATTCAGCTGGTGCATCGGGTGGCACACTACGTGTGATGGGACTCCCGTTCCAATGCGGTGCCTCCTTGAGGTTCACGTTGTCAGTGTCAGGCCGTCTTAATCACGGTTGCAGGCGAAGTCGGAAAGCTCTAGATATTTATTTGTACTTCATCTGTTCGTTGGATTTGCTACACAGATCTGCTACCGAGATCCAAATCGCTAGGACAATAAGAATTTTTTTGGGGCGCCTGATATTTGTATCATCTGCTCCATTGAAACTTGGTTAGTCACAATGTCCCTCAGGGCGTGTAGGCAATCTTCTCCGACTCTTCTGCACATGCACGAATCACACGCACAGATGAAGTAGACAAATGAAAATGCAATTGGTTCACCGTTTAGTATTCAGATCTTTCCCAATGATGCATAAACTGCACTTCCCTACAGATGCGTGGATCCAGTCCTCAAGGTCAGCCTCATCTCAGGGCAGGCATGACGCCGAGCAGGGTGGGTAAATTTGACGATTATATCTCTATAATATACTATTAATGTCCAATGGCTTGCAAAATAATTCTGTGACGTTTTGTAGGACTGCTCGCTTACCTTGGACGATTTTCTATGCGAGGAAGCAGTGCAGGCAGAATAGTCACAACGGATCTGCTGTTAATAAAAAAAGGATTTCCCTTCGTAGCTTTGCTCTCATATTTCATATGCGTGTTTTTGCTTTGGCCTTAGCAACTCACTTTTTGGAAGTGAGAA
This sequence comes from Stratiolaelaps scimitus, assembly GCA_019614645.1. Classification (NCBI taxonomy): domain Eukaryota; kingdom Metazoa; phylum Arthropoda; class Arachnida; order Mesostigmata; family Laelapidae; genus Stratiolaelaps; species Stratiolaelaps scimitus. The sequence continues at coordinate 8,943,031 of JABWDB010000009.1, read as the reverse complement.
TTTACCAACTCTGGATCTGGTAAAATTCGGAAAGCCCGAAGGTACTGAACAAAATGACTAATTACTACTGAACTCACAAAAGTGTTGGCTGTGGCTGTTTCTAAGCGACGATCTGAGTGCCCGTCGTAGTTATTTTTAACTACAGACGAGATGCTCTCACTAAATAATCTCTCCCTCTCTCTTAATATAATATATATATATTAGTACGGAATACTATACAAATGTACTTATTTATTTTGTTTCTTAAATATTATATTACTCAGTTTGCTTCAGGCCTGCAGAGCGCCCAAGCTCGGAGGGCGCAATTGCTCGCAGCTCAAAGGGTTTCCTTCATAAGCGACCAGCGAGCGCTCGAAAGCCCGAATTACAACAGAGCGACGTCGTACTTTGAGAGCGTTTTCGAGGAACTCGGCACTTTAGGAGCCGGTGACTTCGGTCAAGTGTTCAAGGTATTATTCATTATTTTATCAATCTCCGTGTAGACGAACAAGTTGTCATTCGTGTTTGAAATCAGGAAATGTATGCATCGAAATATTAACTGTACAACATTGTCAATATTCCTCCTTACTCTACTCGGTATGAACGTTTTCAGTGTCGTTGTAAGGATGATGGAAATTTGTACGCAATCAAGAAAGTGGGCCAGGAGTTCACCAACGAGAAAATTCGACAGAACATCCTCCAGGAGGTTAGGCTTATGGAAACACTCAACCATGAAAACATTGTCCGCTTCAAGTTCTCTTGGCAGGAGACGGGCACTCTATTTATTCAGACGGAGCTGTGCACCGGGGATCTTCTGACCCATTTGGTAAAGCTTTTATTTATATACACAATACACCTTGTGTGCGGTGATAGAGAAAGCTAATTAGCAGATAGGTCCATTAAGTCTGCCTTAAACACAGCAAACTGTGTGAATAGCATGCGGGACATAATGGCACGATTTATTTATTTATTGATTACGGTGGTGACACAGTGCCGAGGGAGGGAATTAATGACTAGGTCATTAATTTCCTCCCGAGTTACCCATAGAGTGTACCTCGGCTTGCTGTTGTGCGAGATACGGAGATGTGGCGAACGCCTTGTGGCAACTGGTTATTCGTATCAGTTATCACTGTCCGGTAAATCCTGTTCAGAATGAGAACAATATAGTACTCGGATAGAAGGAAGAAATTGACCTACCTTGAAGTGTTTGTGATTCATATCGGCCTGCTTCGTCTATCCGGTTGACGTAGCTGGCGTCCTTTAGACTGCACTAGGTTCCGCATGTTTAGTGCTGCACCACACAATACATTGTTTTGTTTGCTGTTGTTGTTGCTGTTGTTTGTACCTTACAGAAAACCCTTGTTGGAATCGATTTCGTCGCTCCTGATGAGGAGCCGAGATATGCGCAACCGGAAAAAGTGCCAGAGAGCTTTTGTTGGGCGGTGCTAGCTGACGTACTGCAGGGTGCGGCGTTCATACACCAGAGGAACGTGATTCATCTCGACATCAAGCCAGAGAATATATTCCTCGGCTTGCGCGATGGTCGCTTTAAAATCGGTGACTTCGGAATAGCTCGGAGTAAGCGTGTACCGACTATTAGCTTGGACCCTTCTATCACGGATAGTTCACTGGCTAGTCAAGCCATAATACCGCGCTCTATTCCTCCTTCTATCCGCACTCCTGCCTAATAGAATTGGGCAAGCTCAGCTTGGGCTAGAGAAGAACCAGGATGCGTGCTGTGTGCGGCCTTGATTCCAAACGAACGTTCATACAAGACAATTATGTAGACAATTATATAACTTATCAATATATGATAATTGATGTTCGAGAATCGTTGTTACATTATAATCAGTGACAAATCCTATCTGACACGTGTTATCTCGTGCTTGTTCTCTCATCAGGAGTGGGCGAGGATAAGGATGATGATGTTGAAGGTGACGGTCGATACGCAGCCCAGGAAACCTATCAGTTTAACTTACCCAATCACCAGAGATTTACCACAAAGGCTGATACCTTCTCAATTGGGTGTACAGTCGCACAGGTAGCATTAGGTATCGTCTCACCACGACACGCACGCTACGAGGACTATTGGTCAGATCTCAAGTTCCGCACACAGGAATGGGAAACGATACCAGCATTTGTCAGAGATATGGCAGGTCAGTGTGATCAGTCGATTGTGACCGCGAGTGATTTTCAGATTGATTCAGCAGAGTTCCGATGGAAGCTGCTGCTGCTGCTTTAAGAAATGTGTATCGATGTTTATGTGTACTATTCACATATAGTATATTATTTGTATAATATGTATTTCAATTGGTTGTAGAGTTGGTGACAGTCAATGAAATGACCAATGTCGCTCTGCTGTTGTTCGTTGCTTTGCTAATCGCGTTGATTATTTCAGATAAATCTGCCGACTTCTGGAAGATCATAAAATGGCTATTAGGGAAACAGCCTGAGGAACGACCAACAACGGCGGAAGCACTCGCCGACGCGGTTGTTCAACAGCACGTTCAGGAGCGTCAGCGGCATCTACAGCGGGATCGTGTCATGTATGTTGTCGGGTGCTGTTTTACGTTTCCATCAGCGGAGATATATATGTATATATTTTTTTTCATTTCATTTGAGGTTTATTTTCGGAACTGCAGTTCAACAATGCTTAAGTTCTCGCGGAAAAAAATATGATAAAGGTGTGTAAAAACAAGGTCAGGATAATCTGACTTAGAACGGTCAGGATAATCTGACTTATATATATATATATATATATATTTTAAGTCAGATTATCCTGACCGTTCTAAGTCAGATTATCCTGACCTTGTTTTACGTGACCATGCATTTCCGTCATTTGGACAGGTCGCGTATTCGAGGAGTCGTTTCAAATGTGCTTCAGCTATTGGCCCAATTTCTGCCAGTTGACGTTATGTCGCGAGTGAGATCGGTTTTGCCGGTAGAGCCAGATCAGCGGGAAGAAAGTAGGCTTATCCCTCCACCTCCAGCTACGCCGAAAGTGAGCTCACGAGCTACTAACAGCGCGGCTCTACGAAGGTCAAGGGCTGCCTCTACGCCAAGTATCAGAGGGTAAGTGCATTCGGTAAATTGGCCGTACTTGACCACTTACCCAATCAGAACAGTTTCAGCTATTTAGATCCCTCTCTCTCTCTCTCTCTGTATTTTGCTTTTAACGAAACTAATCGAGTCAGTATTAATTTAATTTTATCCCTACTCTCAAGTATTGTATAGCAAGTATCATCAACGCTCGGTATTATTCGCGCCTATTATCTTCTAGCCAATAATTGTAACGCATGAAATCAAATAGAGGATGGGCTAATCAAACACGACTACATGTCCGACTGATTGGGCTTGTTGTCCATTCCATCTCTAATAGTTGCTCTATGTTTGCCCTGCTGTTATAGACAAGGTGTGGTAAGCCAAGCGGCGCAGTTCGACGACGAACGCGGCCCGGCACCCGTTAACCTCTCGGCATGCTTCTTGGAAGAAGCATGAGTCTCCGATCTCCGATCAACAGAAAGCAAACTGATACGAAGGAGATCGTGAATCCAACCCGATGAAGGACAATGTGCAGCCAATCAGCCTAAAGTCAAAGAGAGGAAGAGACCGAGGTTAGGGTCAGCCGTAGGTTATGATGATTCTAGCCACCAACCACTATGGCAGGAAAACGTACGTCTGTTTTTTAACACGTAACATCGGTGTTGAAATTGCGTTTACTTTCATAGCTATGCCTCGTATGTTCGATGTTGGGTAACATCTCTCATTTCGTTTTTACCACTATGAAATGTAAAATGTGGCCATGCTGCTTTCAGTGAGTTGCTTCTGTCGACTCAGCCGTCAATGATAAACGTCTAGTGTCGATTTTGGGGTCCTGATATAAACGCGTGAATGTCGCCACTCGTCGAGGTCTGTGACGCCGGTAAGACGAAGCATTTCTGTATCTTGTGCTTTTGGCTCTGTAGCCATCGCGAAGCATGTCGAACGATCAACGGCTGTCACTGCGGCATGGCAGGTGATAGTGGGCAGCAAAGCACCTCGCCGTTGTCGTTCGTAGCGGGCTTCGTTTTGGTAGGAGATGATAAGTTTGACCTGGCGAATTTTGATAGGCCCGCGATTCACAAGAATCGTCTTCTCTCACGTACGCCACTATATCCCTGAGCTTGTCCAGAAGACCGAAGTGCACGGGGTCACTGAAAGCCATCAGGGTTTTCGCCTCTGCTTAAGGTAGAGAATGAGCAAAGGTACAAGGTATGGATCTTAAAGCCGGAATAGCTATGGATTCATACAGCTATTGAACAGTTGGACAAATCTAGAAATGTGGATTTTTACCGATGGATAGTAAAAAATACTCTAATATCGATTTCCTTCGATGACCGACGATATTTAGTCACATTATTTCATGCGATCGCCTAATTCACTCAGATTTGTTAAGCCGGATGACCCTCGCGAAGTGTGTGGGGAATGATGTGCGAAGTTTCAAGACAGGAGAGAAGCTCGCAAAGCGCAACTGCACGTGATCGATACGATCCTCAAAGAACGATGTGTGTTTAGCGTTGAGGTACCAGCTGTCCGACCTTCTTTCTTCTCGCGCGCGAGCTACACAGAACTATCGGTAGTTCATGATTTAGCGTACCTTCGAGGATGACCTTTTGCATAAGGAAGATTCTAGCTGAGTGGTTGTCGCGTGGATTGCGATTTCCGTTTTGAGATGAACTCACTCTATTGGTCTAAGGCAAAAAAAACCGGGAGAAAAAAGCTCCGGGGAAGCTTCTCTTAAAATAAAAACTCCCACGTAGGTCATGTGGAGCATGTGCAATAGCTACCGACGAGATGACAACGAGCACCACGTTTCTCAGCGATCATACTTTTATATATACCGCACATTATTTCATGCGATTATTAGTATAATAATAGTTATTAGTAATACTATTATTACAACATAGTAATTATTGTATCTGTCTTTGTTTTAGGTGATATTAGTGTAGCTGGTGTTGACGTTGAGCAGAAAGGGAGCCTCAGAGAAGCGATGCAAGCCTGGCGTGGTTTGGTCCGAGAAGATAATGTCAGGATGGTGCTCGTCTCGTGTGTTCGTACGGAGGGGAGGCGTTTACGCATTGGGTGACAGTTGAACTCGAGAGCCGAGAGACCGAGATGACACGAACTGAGAGAAATTCAAAATTAAAATTGAAAGAAAAATGATCAAAAGTGGTACACATAATATGTTCAAATATCCTCTCAAATGTTTATGAGCATAACCTATCCGTCTGTTGTGTGGCTACGCTGTAAACAAGCATACGATGTGTAGATATTTATCAATTTTCAACTCCAGGACGCTACGTAAGTTTGCTTGAGAATCGTTTAATCAATCTCCGTAGTCACCACGATTGTACAATTAAGCAGAGCCAGCCTGTCGGCAATACAATACGCTGAAAAAAAAAATATATAAGCTACCCGATCGTTCAGTAGATGAGTGGAGAACTCATCACATCCGTTGTACCGGGCCAGCGGCGAGCTTCATTGAACGTGCCCGATTGTACGCCACTACAACGCTTGTGATCAGGTCGATTCCATCACACCGGGTGTCTCCTGCTTGACAAAGCATGAACGCTTCCATATGACTTACTGTGATTATAAATGTATCTAATACCTAATATAAACTGTATATATTAGGTAAATAAAAAAAGCACATTTACATAAAAGCATATATATATATATATATACAAAGTACACAAACACAAGGGATTCCTGCGTGGTGGTGTCCGAGGAAGACGAGAGACAGATGTACGTTTTACAAATCAATGTTGAGTGGATAGATGATGCAGATGGATTAAACGGGTTATATCGTGATGACATTCGCTAATTCAATAGTAACTGGTTGACGAGCTGCATATAGCAGATCAAGGCAGCAAATATAGGAGAGAAGAGTGCCTCGTACAGGTGTCCACACATCTTCCCCCGAGTTCTCTGTGGGCCTCATCGTCAAACAGGCCAAAACGCCATGTCGTTCTGATTAGTGGCCTGTTCTTTTCCAAGTGTAGATAGCACAAGCGTGTGGTCGGCACAGCTAACAGATATACAGAGCCGGAGCGGAGTTTCGTCTGTCAGCCAACATCCAGCGGATGAATACCCATGTTATAATGTACCGTATGCCGACCCGAAGGTACCTATATACGACGCTCAATCGTGTCGCGTGGTTCCCCACTGGTTGAAGTGTAGTCTATTCGACTACTGGGAGGTGGACTGCTTTTATGTGGACCTCAGTCATCCAATTTCGTAGTCATTCCTGTTCGAACTTTCGGTCGAGTTTCCCGAGTTGTTCGATTCCTGCGTGTATCTACCCTCCTCCACGCCCGCGTCCTGCGCCTCGATAGGTCATCACCCCCTGCCACGTCAAGCTCCCGGGGGGGGGAGGCCAACCGGCTAACCGTACCACACGAATCCGCATTCGACGTTCGGCGAATCTAGCGAATTGCTGTGCCTGACAGTTGCGGATACCCAATCATGTATTTGATACGAATTTCCGTGACCGGCATACGTGGCTTTGAAAGGGAATACTTGGATGGACATTCTTGGATCTATTTCATTCAAGAGTAAGTGTGACCAGCGCGTTTTTTAACTGTTAGCTTCTTGGAGATGGGAGATGTCTTGATGCAGTTCTGCGCAGCCTGCGAGTATGTTCAACTAGAGGTTCCGATTTGAAATTTGACTGTAAAGAGAATCGTTACATTGTTTCGGGCCGTTGCCGTGCCTGAGCACTCATTCATTGCCGGCTTTCGATATTATGCAACGAATACCACTTGATTGTTGAGCCCGGTAGTGATCTGCTGGTCTTGGCTTGTATTGCCGTTATGGACAGGCCCTGTAAGGCCGTCCACCAGGTACTTACCGCTAATTAACTTACGAAAGTAGTGCGCGTCCTGCATTGGGTTCAGTGTTCAACTATGCTGCATAATGATCAGGGTGTTTTAGTTTGTTTGCGTCGTGTCGAGGCTGCTTACTCGTTCCGGTGAGTTTCGCTCAGTTCTCCGTTGCCGATGTTCGCTCGAAGAGACCTTCCTTAGGGCTCGACTTCGCTTGTCGGCGTCGGGATTCTTGCTACGGACTATTATTGTAGTGTATATAATTCGCCGGAGGGAACTATTGAGGCTTTTCCGTGAGCCAATGCAAATAGGTTTTCGAGAGGAAGGAAGCTTTGAAGGCCAAGCCGAGGGTCTGCATGCTCCTCGACCCGCCAGGTTTTTACCAAGACACGGCCAAGGTTACTGTGTGGATACCCACAGCCTATTAAGGTTAAGTAAACTGCACTGAGCAGTTACATTGTACTCGTTGCTGAGCGAGGAGAGAGGAATTTTCTCTGTAGCATTGTTTCAACTAGTTAACGATGATTCCTGACCTAAATCTCCGCAACGTTTTCTTCACCTAAGCACACACGGACACCGTTTAGGCGCAGACACAAACACACAGCCAGGAATCTATTAATTCAGTAGAATTACGATGAGCTGTACAGAGGTTGTCCTGTAATAGTGTATGGTCGAGGAATCTTCTGTTTCGACCAACGTTATTTTTGATCCCATATTGATTGGTAAGGCGGAGACAAGTACAAGGCTCAAGCGTCTCCGAGCAGTAATGGCGAGACGCAGATAATCAAAACGTACACGTTTTGTCTAACATGGCCCTTTCTAAGTGAACTTTTGCTGTACGTGGCACGCGTGAGTCCATTGAGATATGAATCCTAGGGGGCAGTCCGAGCTCAGCCAAGACGGTACACCAGATAGTCCATCAGGTACGTCTAATTGACAGCCTCTACGTGTTAACTGTGCCTCCTCCGACGGCCGAGCAATTTCGACTCAATAATGATACCGTCGGCACAATATCAATGAAACAAACGCAAGAACCATACAATTAATTTTTCTGTCCCGAGATGAAGTCACTCACAGCTTTAGAGACACACTCGGTTCAGAAGTCGGCGACACTTCTCATCGTATTCAAATGCAACTTTTGTCAGATGAGCGTCTGCTGACCTCGTTTCCATCCTGTCCTTGTAGTGAGTTTTCTAAACAACTGTGTAGCTCTACGGAGAATGCGTGTTCTTTTAAAATTGATGTAGGATTTGACAGTTGTTCCGTGTGCGTACTCGCGGCTTTGTCGTGTTGACAGCCTCGAGATACCTGTGGAGACCGGTGTAATCCGTATGAAGTGTATATACTAGGAAATTTAGAAGGTAGTGTCACAGTCGTTTGCGGCATATTACAGTTATGGCCTAACGTAATACTAATAATAATAGTAATATAATTAATAAAGTAAAGATTGAATCGACATATATATTAACTATATAACAATCTAGCTGATAATGAAACGAGAAACAGAAAGTACAGGTATGCTCACGTAAGCACTCCCAATTCGGTTTCAAAAACGGCCTTTCCGATTCATTGTATATTAGATATTTCATTTCGGTGAAGTTGTATAACTTCAGCATTGTATATACATTGCTGCATAGTGAGTCATATATTTCTCATGTTCTACTATTAGATTCTTAGTTATCGGCTTGCACAAGCTCAGTTAATCATCCCACCCTGCGCTATGATGAATCCAGCCGCGAAGGGTAGAATTTTACAGATCTGATCGGGGCTGTGCATTCATTTCATGTATGGGAACATTGCCATGACAGTGAAAAAGCGCCTACAATTATTAGCGTTCACTAACAACGTCTCTTGATTGATTGAGTGATTGCCGTGAGTGAGCGCGTAACACGGTTTCTTTTATCTAAATTATTAAAAGTAGACGAAGACAAGAAAGAGAGACAAGACACGCACGTAACGGGCTGTCAATAAATGCATCACTGAGAGAGTTCACGCGAGTGACCACTACGGGAGAGTCGTTCATGATCCGCGATGATTTCGGTCCACACACCCCACTACGGACGACGATGTCTACGTCGTTATCACATGTCAATGCGACAATCAAATGGATTGATGGATGCGCGTCGAAATACAATCGTCCATATACAATCTATAGCAGAACAAATAAATGTTTCATATATTTCTAGTATAAAAACTAACGGAACTGTGTACCTAACTGTGTGGTGCTATTATCAAAGGCCTAGTTGTTCGCGTTGGTATCCTCCGAGTGAGCCAATGATCTGTCACTTTAAAGGACATCCATACCCAGGGTGCCGGAGACGGATCTATCGAGATAAGAATGAAAGGAAGATTCATAGCCTGAACATTAAAATCGACGCGGATCTGATGGGTGACATGTAGCCGTTTCGGTCGACGACAGGTGGATGATAGCTTGGGCGACACAAACGTAACTATAGCTGGAGAGACGAGTTGTAAAACTGGCGGCGACAGCTTCGGACGCTCGTACTTGATACATTTGCTATTCGAGTGGCAAATGAATAAATTACCTCCTCCTCCTCCTCGTCCTACCAAGTACTGAAAGCACATCGCAGAACTATCAGTTGAAAGCGTTGCTATAACGTCGATTGTACGGGTTACCGCTTACTGGGTACCCGATAGGTACCCCGCTCATCGCCTCGTCCGAGGCAAATCGGTGTAAGGGGAATATTAGGCTAGTAGCAGGTTTTCATCAGTTGAAAAACACCGTGGGGTATAGACGTTCAAGTAATATATATATATATATATATATGTGTGTGTGTGTGTGTGTGTGTGCTGTTCTTTTGCCTATTCGGAAGCCCACCCTTCATATTGGATTAATCTTTTCAAGGATGTACCCTCCCAAACAGAACCAAATACGCACAACGATAAGATTCACGGCAAGACGTAAGCCCGAAGCTGACGAATCGCGACGTCGCGCAACATCTACGAACACTCGGATATCAGCCTAAACAGCAACGGCCACAACACTGATTATATATTATCACATCCAGTGCACGTGAATCAGTGTATCTGTTCGGTGTTTCTTCTTGTTTGTTTGTGTGACTGCGTCAATTCCTCAATCCCTCATCCTCCCCATGATGCATCTTGCCTCGATTCTGCAACCGCACCCGGCAGCATATCGTCATCTGTCCATATTCTATCAGACGTTGTTTTTCTCTTCGCTGTCGCATTTCGTTCGACTCCGTCGCTCTCGTGTGACATAACCGATTGTCCGTACAGCAGCCCACGTAGCGTGGAAGCACCGTGTGGACAGTGCCCTATGACCAATGTGGCGTCAATTACGCGTTGTCTATGGTGTGCGTGTGACCGTGGCATCGCACGGTGACGCTGTTGGCTTTGTGGCTCCTTGGCGACGCCCTCGACAACGGGATCTGCCCAAATGACACGGAGTGCGCGCGAGGATGTCCGTCGGGGCACCGGCGTCAATAGCCTGGCGCGCAATTGTCCGCCGTCCCCTGCTCGTTGCTGCGCTAAGTAACCGCGACGGTCTACCGTTCGCTAGACGGAATAGACAGTCGGGTGACGGCAACGAGGGACGATTGTCATCTCGATTATGGTTATGTTCTGATTCTGGCCGGGATTTTTTTTGTTGCTACCGGCGGCTCGCCGATGATTACCGGGCTGAGATGATAACAGGCTATGTGATAATTTCGTTTTATCGCTTGCCTGCCGCTTGGCCGGCGTGGACGGCGTATTATCGCTGTCGGCGTGAATGCGTGGAGCATTTACTGCTTCTAGAGATAGGTTCTTCTAGCAGATAATCATAATAATAGTAATCACATGCATGTCACTTGCTGGCGCTTGTTGTGTGACTGATATCGGAAGTCATTTCGCGAGGTGTTTCGGATGTAGGTCTGTATACGAGGAATGACTTTTTAATGCTGTGGTTCAGACCACTCACATCGCATTGCTGAATGTGTGGTGTGTATGCGTGTCGATATGGGACAATCGAACTAGGTATAAATTGATACCCATGAAAGTGAAAACTCTCAACTCGAAAACGGACAGTCAGAAACTACGAGGAGAAATTAAGTGGGCAGTATCCTTCAAGATGCTCTTGAGAGAACAGGTCACTCTGAACTATGTGACTTCCAATTCGTCGCTATACACTTGATAGGAATCTCAATCAATATTTGCAATACTTGAATTGCCTTGAACTGTTCCAAGAGAGTTCAACATTTGAGATGCCTAATCATCAGTTCGTTTAGATTCTGAACTCAGCGCCAACTTGATTGCCAGCCGTCTGCGAGGTTATTTCGACGGCGAAGTCTCTGGCTGTAAGAAGCCGGGGACGCAGGTTCGAGCCTCATGAAGTGACATACCCCTTTGAAATAAACATTGTTATTGTATTCGATTGTATCTTGGATAGCACAGTTTGCGTCCATACATAGTTCACCCCTAAGCATCTTAAGTAAATACGGGACAGCCACGAACAATGCCTACTCAAGAAGAGGCCAGACTCCTAAAGATAAATAAATAGACGAAAATCACTTATTGTGCGGTTCCTTGTTGTTCCTTTTTTGCTCTCTCAATAGTTACAAACACCCGTCTGCTTGCATGAAATTGCAGAGGTGTTCATTGCAACAGATTCGTTAACCTCGAAATGTTCGGTGTACGATACGTGTTTTCACACCGGGGAATCTTTTACAATAGTAATTATACACTATATCTTGTCGACATGTAAATATTACTAGCTGAATCATTGTGACATACGACACAGTGTGCAATTTGAACGCAATTTACTTCATCCTTTTTTTCCGAGGACTAAAGCTCACGGGTGGCAGTTTTTTCCTACTGAATATAGATAAAAAAAAAACCAGCGTTACCTTGGCCTTCAGCCTGTTCAACTTCATAGTCTGTCCTCATTATTCGAGCTAAGACGAAGCTGCCAGTATTCGCTAGAGGTTAATATGTTCGTATTATCTGTACAAATATACGATCAGTCAGCTGGATAGCTTTCCTACGGGCATCAAAAACCATTTCGAGACCGCGAATAGGAAACATGCAGGAGAGCCACATCACAGCCTGAGACCTGTTCATCTCTCTCTCTCTTTCTCTCTGTAATATCTCTCCTTTCCTTTTGGCCGCTGTCTTTTACCTTGAATCCCTGTTCCGGATGACATTGCTCCAACGCTGCTTAGCGTTGACCCATCTCGTATGTGTGCTGTCGTCTACGGCGCGAGGCAATCAGCGGCACCCGCGCTGATTTAGCATATAGCTGTGTAAAACGGCTTCGCAAGATAGAGAAGCACATCCTTGTTACTGCACCTAGAAAGCCCAACACCTTCTTTCCTTTCGAACGGGATACAACAGGCAAGCGCGCGATGCAACCGTTGATAAACAGGAGTATTGTATCGTTCACCTCATTGGCGCCTCACGCGTGTATACACGCTCCCGTGTGGCGCGTACGTTTCCGTTGAAGGCAATCGATGTATTTACGAACCAATTCACCGATCATTTTCTCACTGGACGATACGCCACGACACGAAGTGGAGATAGATTGGTGAGCAGCGCGCTCTTGACTCTAGCGAGCCTCGCGCACGCGGTCAAGAGCACTTGCATCGTTGTTTTGGGGGAGCTTGAGAGTGTTGGGCGGGGTATGCGAGCTAGTGAGCCGCCAGCCGTGGTGCGTCTCCGGGATCGTCCCCTCTCCGTACTAGTCTCACACCAGCAAGCGACCTCCTTCGAGGGGACGTGTCCAGCCGCTCCCTGTCGACATTGACGGCCGTCTACTGTCGACTCGTCATAGTCATTCAGCCAGCCAAGAAGCAGTACCATTCAGGACTGTCCCAGATAAACCAGAGTAGTAACAGAAACGGCGGCGGCGGCGGCGGCGACGGCGGTGGTGCCGGCAACAGCAGCAGCAGCAGCAATAGCGTCAGGTAGCCAAACGACGCTCAACAAGCCAAGTGCACCTATTAACGGTAGCGTCATTTCGTTCCCAGGCCACGAATCTTCCTGTGAGTGGGATGAAACAGAGGTAAACGCTGTGCAAGGGCAGCCCGCCAACACCTGTCCAGGCTTCTCGGGCCTGGTTACACCTGGGGACGCGCACCTTGCCGCTAGATTGCGACCCATCGAAGTGTGTCCTGCCGCCTACGACACCGCCTACGAACGTGCTGTAGTTGAGCCGTGATCATGGAGGTGCTCTACAGACACGGGGTGACCGCTCTGCAGTTACTACAGAAGTAGTATGTATTTATCTGAATTTATTTTTGCACTTTAGAAAATACCGAAAACGTGAATAGCTTTGATTGGTGAAGCTGTGTTGAGTGTCCGTCCTCACAGGTAAAAACGACCTTGGATCTTACTCGGCATTGTGTTGGAATTAAACGGCATTTAATTTACAGTTTTACTTGTCAATAAAGCTTACTTTTTGCTATATAGGAAATTGATGATTGAGTTTTGACATCTCGCCTTTCGCCGTGTAAACTCACTCATTATAGACTATGAACGCAGTCATAGCTTATCGATGCATCTTTCTTTAGTGAAATAGTATTGTTCGTAGACTTGCATATGGATATATATATATATATATATATATATATATATATATATATATACTGATTATATACTGATTCGGTGTAATTGAAATGCATATTGAGCGCCGTTCGCATTACCATTGAATAGTGCGAACGGCGATAACATCACCAAGCCGAATCTATGACGGGACCTTTTCTAGTGCGCGTGAACATTTCCATTGGAATCGCTGACCTATTGATTGCTCTTGTTTTGAGAGCGTCTGGCTGACAGCATGTTAAGACCCGGCAGTCACTTGTGGTCTCGTAGATGGCCAAGTGCCCTTTGTGAATACTCCGGCGGAATTGACTCACTGGCATGTACACGGAAAGAACTATGACATTAATGAATCGCTTTTGGCTCATTGTTGACAGTAGGCATTCGTAATTGTCAAAACATCATATGCGCTGCTTGAACCGCTTGAATCATAACCACCCAAGGGATTGTGGTTGTTGCAACTGGCTGGGCCACAAGTAAGTGATTTATGAGGGATTGTTCTTCGTCACCGATATCGTCGGATGCTGTGAGTCGAAGCACAACTGTAATTAATGCAAGGTGGATAAAATTAGTAGCGTGGACAACTGATGGTAGAGAAGTTAGGTGGATCCCCAGCTAACTCGATAGACTGAATTACAATGGGCCAACCTTATACGCACAGGCGATTGGGATGTTTTAATGCAGAGCAAGTATACGAAGCAAAGCTTTAAATTGACATCGTGCATCGATAGGCGTAGTTCGCACTTTTACAAGAACCTGTAAGCTGAAGTGGCTCCGGGTGCGTACACCAACGGAGGTGAGGAGACTGCTTTTGATCTCCGTGGACGTTAAATATTGGCAGTGAGTCCGGAATAGCTTTTTGATCATAGAAGACTACTTTTGACCATCGCGAAAGGAAGAGAGAGAGAGAGAGAGAGAGACTTATCTATTAATCATAGCTTGTGCCGTGTAAATTTGAGGCAGGCGCACATATTTTTGTCAGCACTGTGTGGCCATAAAGTATAGGACTTTGTACTGATACAACTGCTGCTACCTTGAATTGAGCACAAAGGAAGATCCGCGCAGGGGCGACTCTGCGATCGAGATCGAGAATTGTTCTCTAATCGCTTCGTCGTCTCAGCCGGTACACAGGAGATTTTCAAACATCACATGCCACATATATCCACACTTCCCAGTGGAACTTCTTCAATGACCTCTGTACTTTGAACGGGAAGCCTCCTCTATCCAGAGCATAGATGGCTTTCTAGTGTTTAACGTACAATCGAACTACGAGTCGCATGAGTTACAACGGCGGCGGCAGCGGTGGCTGCCCTGGCAGCGAGAATATACTAGAGACGAACTGATGCGTGCGAAGACCTGAGGCGTCTCAGTGATTAGATATATTGCTTTCTAGTGTCTTTCAAGGCGGAGTGGCAGAGCCCAACAGACGCTAACACTCGGACTTTCATTCGTCTATGTGTACCCATAGTAAAAATATAGCTCATGCAGCGTTCTCTAGGTTCAGCGGCAAATTGCGTAGCATAACAGTATAACCCGACCAGTCAGGATAACCATTTAGATATCCCTTTTGTCTCGACTCGAATGCAAACGAAGGACTACCTGTTAGCATTTCAATGGACCTTTGAATGGATCATGGTAAAGATACACTGCATCTTTCCCCCAGATGGGACATTGCTTCAACGGTGCAAAGGTTTTACGGGGACGTCTAGGAACGCGCTCAAGTAGCTCCAGCTCCCTCCCCCCCCGCAACAAATCACTGCGAACACTCCAAGTAGTGTAAATAGATTAAAGTATTGTAGTTGCACTGCGGATACCGTGGACATTAAATGTTGGCTGAGACTCAGCCTGGAACCATAATCGTCCCAAGGTGGAAAGGATGGCTGGAATTTACAGCGAAATGTCCACCGTGGATATTCGAAAATAAGCTTATTGATTCCCGTTCGTTCGTTCGTTGGTTACCTGTTTATCTTTTATTACTTATTTATGAGTTGTTGCTGTTATTTCGTCATTGTGCAACATAAAACTCGATGGGATTTCTAGTTTGACCTGCGCGAGTGCGCTTGTCAGTATAAATCGGGCTTTGTCTTTGCATTCTATGTGGTTGTTGCTTGCTGATGAATGGCAGCGACCTAACAATTAGCAATTTAGGGAGGTGTTGTTAGAATGAGGTCAAGCGAAGGAATTGTCAGGACATAGGCCCAAAGGGTGAAATTTAATCTCATCCTATCCGCTAACGTTGACGAACACAACAGACAAACAGATTTGCTTTCGGACAGACTGCCGTACAGATGTTGGTCAAGGTGTGTTTACAGACTAAATGGCCAATATTGACTATGCTCTACATTTATAATGCCCTAAGTTCCTATTGATTTTCGTTGAATTTTTAATTCGTTTTTTTTTGCACGATTATGCCATACCCAGCACTGACATCCAGCATAATGATAAGTGAATGTCATCTCTAATAACTGAATATATAATGAATCTTATTAATAAATTTTATTACAATAAAATCATCTAAGGCAAGGAGCAGCATCGTTTCCTCTTAAGAGTGTAGACTATAGTTGGCCGAAATACGTAATGATGTAATGACCAGCCAATAAAGCTAAATTAATTATACTTGAATATCCAAAGAAAAAAAAACAACCGAGTATAAATAAGTGACGCGCATGATATAATAGAAAAAGACCCATTGAAAGTCAATTGGGAGGATAATGTCATTCGTGTTCGGTTTTCTCGAAGGGCCTTCCGGGATCTTCCACGGTCGATCTTCCAACCAAGTGGAGACGTTCCTATATAAGTCATTTGTGCGATTCCCTCGACTCCGTGTCAGCGGCTTCCATTGACCTTGAAGGCGGCGACTACGGTGAAACGCTAGACAATCAGCTGGTGATTCTCGGTGTTGGCGTCAGTCAGTCAGTGAAGTGAACGCGGGCAATAGTCTCTCCCTGTCTCTATGTGTTAGTAATCAATAGAAGCATACCCTCATTGGCAGTTTGGGCTTCACTGGCCAGCGATCGCTTGCTAGTTGTCTATTGGGATAGCTGTTGCGTCGACCGCGAAAACATAGGGTGAGATCTTCGACGTCGGCTAGCTATTTGCGAGCAATCCCACTCTCACGTTCCCTCCATCGGAGATACATATGAAGCCTTCGTAGAACGAAGCATCTGCCGTCAATTAATATAATTGCTCTAAGGAAAAGTTGAAAGCAATGCCCCAGTGAGGGTCGAGCAAGCACACGACGTCGTATTCCTGCCTATACTGTTACCATGCAAATCTAGCTTTGGGTTGAAGTATTATAGAAACTACCCGGAATAATTATGTTTGATGGAGGATCAGCTGGACCCTTGGCTAAGCTATTCTCTCCGGTTCGAGTCCCGTTAACTAGAGCACTCCAACGCATTAAATATATACAATAATTAGAGAAGTAGATAGACACAGGTTGTTAGGCCGAGACGAACTCTGACCCTTGTTCACCCGAGATGCACCTCAGTATAAATATGCTCAAACGGCTACCGGGTATCCCGCTCACCATCATCGATAATAATGCGCTTTATCTGAATCGGATTAAGAGATACACTTACTCATCGCTATGCCACAGCGCGGTATCATGCTCCAATTATTCAAACAAGTACTTTTATTATTATTGTTACCGTCACATTCGTTGTCACTCACTATTTCCATGGCCTTCTTATTTCGTTGACCTACCCTATAGTGTATGATGGTGGTGGTGTATCCTGTGAACTCCTGCATCTATCAGCCTGTTGCATCTCAAGCCTCATCTTAAACCTAATCGAGAGGCGTCGTAGTGTATCAAGCGTGCAACAACCCTATCACCACTCGACCGATTCGGTTGGCACGTGAAGGCAGATTAGATGAAGGCAAATTACGTCGGTCCTTATGCTATGGCCACGCTGGGCTCTCTACACCCCGAACAAGGGTTGGTGCTGGCCTGGCCGTTGTCGTTGTTGTCGCTGCTACGGTGATATCCTTAAATAGCATCAGATAATTGCTCGTCACTGATGGATGCGATGTGATGGGCATGAGCCAAGAAGAGGTTTTCAAGCGTTGTTTAGGACTTTCGTTTCGTTCGACAAGTGCGCTGATAGTACGAGATGAGCAGAAACAAATCGCTGGGCTTTTCCACGCAAGTCAGCGAAGAGTTTATGTTATCTTAGTACTTTTGCCCTATGTATGTATTGTTATATAAGGGCCAGAAAAGCTAGTAAGGCTCCATGACCTAACAAAAAAAAAGTATATTATATATATAAGAAATCGACAGACGAAGTCAAAAATACAACACGTCGCGAGCCTCACGACAACTAATGCCACACTGACTTTTTAGTCGCCCCCGCACATGCGATGGTTGTAACTCCTGCCCCAGCGATATCCTGTTGTCAGTGGCCACTGGACGTTTTCGCCGCGGTATCATTTCTGGCTGGGTACCGACGCAAACGCGAAGCGCTGGCATATGCTCCGCGAATGATTACTACTACCCACCACTATATTCAATTGTATTCGAGGCTACCCAAGGCAACTTGGGTGATTGCAGGTGTGCTTGATCAATAATTGTTATCGAAACGGTGTCACTTTTCCAAAGCTATTTTGCCGTTGTACAAGTTCATCAATTTCAAGGAAAAGACTCTCGCAACTACAGCGAGACAGGGGCATCGTAGACGATGGAGCCTCGTGAGGACGACAGCGACAAGTCCTTATTATGATATGGAGCTCTCGAATTATTATTAGTGTCAATGATTCATATAATTTGAGCGGTGTATTAAAAATCGATTAACGCGAGCGGTGTGAAAGGAGTTCTTCTGGGAAGAACTCATTACCGAAGCCGAGATGATTTGCCCTCGACTTGAGTAAGAGCGGAATTGAATGAAATAAGATCGCGTATACCTGACAGCGATACGCTACAGCGCCGCCGAGTGAACAGGACCCCTTTGTGCTAACGTTCATTTGGACACACGATATAGAGATATAGAGATACTAACTCTAAGGTCAAAAGACACAATACGGAAGCGTAGTCGAAACGGGAATGACGATTCATAGCCGAGCACTGACACGCGCTTGTGCTGGAGAGGGTAACGCGAAGAGGGAACAGAACTATTTTGTACAAGATTCGCATCGAGTGGACAAAGACCAATCTCGAATCAATGAGGAGTTCATATGTCAGTAAACAATAAACCGAAGGTGCTGATATTTTTCCATTTTGCTGGTTCAGTAAATAGCTGTATATATATATATATATATATATATACTAGTTCTTTACTATATAATATGCAGATAATTGTAGATGTGCAATTGTTCGAGCTCCTCACAACTGGAATCATAGTTGAGTAATATGACGAGAACCGACCCTGGCTAAGCGTTATGCATCTCGTTGTATGAGACAGTTCGAAGGTAGTTTCTTGTAATAGTGAAGCCTCTGTTAACTAACAGTGATCGCTTCATATTAAAAAAATACCCATTCATTAAAAAAAACACAAAAATATACCGTCCTCGACAGGACTCGAACCTGCAATCTTCTGATTCGAAGTCAGACGCCTTATCCATTAGGCCACGAGGACTTTGTGTTTTCAAGGTCACAAAACAGCTCCACGAACAACGAATCTACAGTCCAATATTTGCGAGAGTAAATGGTAAATGGTAAATGGTAAATGGTAAATTTATATTATTTTAAATATAGGAATAGTTTATATAGTACTCGGGCCCATAGTAATACCTACAGGTTAAGAGCTGGGGCCTGTCAGATAGGGGAACAGCTGAGGGTCAGCTCGAAAAACAATATTATTAGTACTCGGGCTCGGTCCCCAACGAATACACCCCCCCAATAATTTCTAATTATTGTATGTTTGAATAATTATATTTTATAAGATTTATATACAAGTGACTTCGTAAAATACTCCTGTTCTGTGCGCACATACACATAAAGAGAACTGTGTTCAGCGCACTGGCCTCAGACGTAAACACTGCCTCCCAGATAGCGATTACGGAGAGTCACCGTCGAGCTCCGTCCATCGCCATGACGAAAACAAATCGATAAGGGCAACGATTCGAGGGGAATCTCTTTAAATATGAAAAGACTAATTATTAGAAGAAGAACCCTCACTAATGGGCTGTTCACATAATAAGAATAACAGTAATAATAATACTTATCACCTTCAGCAATTATATATAATGCTGGATGATAGATCACTATTATAGTTAGCTCCAGTAATTACTGATTGAATTGCCCTAAATTCTGTAAAGGATCTATCCTAAAACAACAACCCTTCCTTGCTGTTTTGTCTATACATTTGAATGTCGTCTTCCGCAGTGGTGAGCCCTACAGCGAGCAGTTTCAGCAGATCTCAGCGTTCTGCGATCCGTCATACGCCTTCTTCGTTTACCCGCCACTCGTGCATGCGCTATGCCAAAACTCAGGTCGGGCGATGCTACTCGTTGTCATCATTACCGAATGGACAAATATGCTTCTCAAATGGATCCTCATGGGACATCGACCCTATTGGTGGGTTCTGGAAAACATGGAGGTATGTCTCTATTGCCTCTTATTATACATATATATATATATATACGTCTAAGATTCGATATGGTGTCATAGAAGCGACAACACCGAGTTTCTTGATGATCGATAGTGATTAGTATATTTGTTGAGGCCGAACAGACCCACATGCTTCGTTCACCTTGCTCGCTTAGGACTCAACAAATAAGGTAATCACGATCGATCATCGAGCAAACCTCTCGGTGCTCTGCTTTCTTCAATCACACACCCTATCCAGCCATGCCATGACAGATATAGCAGTATAATATTTTTTATTGTGTACAAGTACTGTAAAAATATGTGTCTCAATTAGAGACGCTATGACAGAAAAACAGGTTCTTCCCTAATATCAACCATGAACTAAATACACCCTTGATCTACGTCATGGCTACTCGTAGGATGGGTTTGCCGCATTTCTACATTATTTAATATATTTTAGTATCATCCGAAAGTTTTACTATGTTAATATGTTTACTCATAAACATCTCAACTAACCTCAGATCGTGATAGCTGCCAGGGAGCCGTGGTGTCATTTCGACAAAGAAAATTAATTTACCACCCTAAGAGGTAACAATCTCAAATTGCTTTTGTTCAACACTCAGCTACCGTTGACTACTCCGTGTTACCAAAATCTATAACCGGCGTATAATCGACCCGCGTGTATACGAAAGGTAATTTTCCTTGGGAAAGAAAATAGATTTCTTTTCCAACGATGATGTGTCGTTTGACCGATAATGTCACGTGTTATCCTTGAAGAACATTTTACGGATATTGTCATGACCATAGTATGCCTATGATTAACGATCATTTTGTGTTCATGAATACTAGCCGAGATTCAAAGGTGATACCATCATCAAGCAGTTCCCGTTGACCTGCGAGACCGGACCAGGCTCGCCGTCAGGCCACGCTGAGCTTCAAGCAGCCCTCAATTACGCCATCGTTCATTTTCTAATCACCAAGGTATTGTACGATTAGGTTAGGTTTCACATTGTTCAGCTGTAAGCAATCGTGTCCTTTGGCGTATAAGGAAATAACTTAAGCATTATAAAAATTGCAGTTCCTTCAATAATAAATCAATAAACCTATGACCTTCACCTTCTTGCTGTTAGTCGTCCGATGCGAACAGTCATATTTGACTCTAATGACAGTTTGTATCAATTAAAATTGGCATAGCTATTGTATATATGAACTACATATGTCTAATACCGTTTGTGTGAATAAACAAATACACGTCCATCGTCTATGGTCAACCAATACGTACGCTACCAGCTAAAAATTGACTTGAGCTCGCAATGAGCCTTTTCTATGACTGCGGGTCGTCGTCACCGAACGACATTCTCATCAAGTAAACCACGTATGGTTTCAGGTATTCCGACGTGCTCAATGCCTTTCTGGCCTGGTGTTATGGCCTGCTTATCTGACATTGGTTATAGCAGTTAGCCTGAGTCGCCTCTACATCGCAGCCCACTTTCCTCATCAATGCGTTCTCGGAGCTGTTATCGGTACGAGTCACCTATTTCTTAGTGTCTTGGTTTTATATTGACATTAATTTAACACACGTTTCTTATTCAGTAGTTATTAACAATATATGGCATAATTAATAATAATAATATAATTATTAATAATAATATAGTGTTGTTCACACGCAACGCGTCGCGTGACCTCCGCGCTGCGATTATTGCACCCTGTTCTAGCCTACTCGAATATGGTGTTGCAACAACCATACAGGTTAACAGTTGAAAGACTACATCGTAATGTTAATGACAAAAAAATATAATGGTTGTCACGTTCATGTTCCATTTTAAATAAAATATATCAAGAAACACGGCTGGTTGCGGGAGACTGCATCCTCAAGCACTACGTGGTAGAGTCAATATAAGGGATGTAGTCACGTCTAACAAATGTTCGTGTTGGCAGTGCGATACGCGTTGTATGCTTTTGATTTAAGTCCGTTAAAATACAGCGAGCAGCTACTCAATGAAATGATTTTGCTGATGCATTTTGTCCGATGTGCAAACCGACAGTTTCGAAACGCAAGAACAATTTGCGACTAAGGGTTGCACCTCTTAATGTTGTATACAATGGTATATACTGCATGTACGAGTAGAAATAGGCGGTGAACTGATAACAAACAACAGAACAAATGAACTTGTACGTAATACACAAGATGAGAAGTGCACAACAATAATATTATAATAATCATGGAAATTATTATGAAGATGAATGAGGGAATTTCCAGCGAGTAACGAAAATCTATACTACACGCTCGCCAAACAGCGAAGGGATCATGTGCAAGAACGACGAGCGGCGATGTTATATATTCATATAACATCGAACGTCTCACGAACGTTCGAACGTCCTACGGAATCAAATAAATGTATTTAATTCTAATTGCATTATTATTCGTGCTGTGTTGGCCGATCATCGTCTCCCTCGTCACCCTTGCCGCGAAACAACAACAACAACAACCACGAATTGTGTGTACTCGTTACGGCCACTTCCCTCATCCTGGATGATGCCGATTTGCGTCGAAATTAGGTTTCACAATCTCGTACAGTCTGGTCGACATGGACATGTCAAGGTGGCGACTGAAGCATTACCTCCTGCTCACATTGTTCCTGTACCTAGTCGTGGTCACCACGAAATACACACTTCTGTTCAGCGGGATCGATCCACTTCGAACGCTTGTGCTAGCGCGGAAACATTGCGCCAACGCCGCCTGGGTTCATGTCGATACAACGCCGTACTTCTCGATGATGAGATTCCTCGGATTCTGCGCAGGTATGCTCAGAAAAAAAGATATTCGATTATAATTACGAGAGGTAATAAACAGAGATAAATAGACAAAGTATATTCATGGCATGTATATCTGGATGTAGCGTGTAGTGATCACCGTAACGAGACAACGTAATCAGAATTCAGCTACAACAACAATTCGTTGTACTAATGCTAATAATAATAATAATACTGCATGCTGCACATAGGTTGTGGCGTGTCTAATATAATTGGGCTGTGCGGCCTCTCGTCTTGGTCATTTATTGGCTAATATATATATATATATTATCATATGTAAGCGTTTATTCTGCCATCATAATAATAATAACAGTAATAATAGGCAGATGCAATACCCCACGAAAATCTGTTGGCTATTCTCTCAACTTTCCCGAAGTTTCTACTCAAACATACTGCTCCACACCCCCGACACTGATCACGAGAGTCGTCCGCTTCATCTTTTTATCGTTATCAGGTGCGGGTCTTGCGGTCACCTGTTCCCGTTGTAGCATCACGAACAAGAAGATCCAGATCAGCACGCGAATCGTCATGGGGGTGTCGGCTGCCGTCGTCGGTAAACTGTCCGAGAACATTGTGTTACCCTTCCGTGGGGGCCACCCTTTGCTTTTCTATCTGTCAGCATTGACCTACTACACGGCGCTCGCCTATGTGCTGTTCGCATTTGTGCCATTTGTGGTCCTCAAGACTCTGGGCGGAGAGATCAAGGAGGGCAAGGACGCCAAGAAGAAGCTTTCGTAGGATTTACGATAGCCAGTCGCTTGAGCGAGAGAGAGAAAACGTCTAGAGGGATCCTTCAACGGAAGCGTCAATACGCTGACAATGCTAACCGCGAGATATATATATATATATATAGATATAGATATATACTGCACAAAAGAAATTTCTAGCTTTGGTGTTTCTACCATATCACGCCATTTCGGGCGTAGATATGGTAGAATATTATCCGATATGTGATGTATGGGAGCGTGCGTTCTACGGAGCCTGTGTGTGTGTGTGCGCGTGCGTGAATGCCTGTCAAAATATAGCTCCCTCCAGAAATGGTAACCAGCCAACGGTGGACGGCATTTCATGCCTGCCATTATTATTTAATGGTGAAATTTACATGCAGTGAAGTTGGAGCAAGAGAGGGACGCAAGCTGAGGATCTGGTCCTCAGTGAGGTGTCAGCTGGTCACCAGCTTGAGGTTGCAGCGGTCGCTTATCATGAGCGTGTTGTCAACTGGCTATTATATTATGGGGAACTTTGGCGGAGCCGAATAGATTTGTTTTTTTTCATTTGTCAAGTTTTTCGTGAATATTTATCCTTAACTTCAACAATTCCTGAGTTTCATTCGAACCCTTTCGTTAGCTGGCAAATGAACAAAAAAGATTGCAGCCAGCTCGTCCAGCGATACGGGCACTGCGTGAGCCTGATTTCTAAAATGTCCCGGCCAGGGTCTAGTCGCATATAGCTGTAAAGCTTGCCCGTCTCACCCCCACCCGGTGTTCGATGTTGCCGATGAATGTAGATGATTGACCAATAAAAATCGGATAAAATCCGAAATATTCGAATCAGTCAGACAGACAGTGCAACAACACCGATAGGGTGCTCTTTTGAATTGCTTTGTGGTCGTTAATGAGAATAATGAGACTCAAATTACTTTTGAGACTATTGAGGGGAAATTGTAGGAATTATAGAGAAATTGTAGAATTATCGAAAACTCGTACATGACAAAAAATCGATGAGTTGACCGGGGGCCAAGGGAACGCTAATCGGATGAATTCGATTACACGAAAAATGTTACCAATGTCATCGGAAAACACTACCCATTGCCTTCTGCGTGGGCTGAACCACGACCACGCCATCATCGGATTCGCTGGCCAAATTGCAAGTAAATTATTAGCAGCGGTACATTTAGTGTAACGAACAACAGGAAAAAAACGCCCAACGATAGTAAAGCTTTGAATCTAGTCGATTGAAATGAATTATCTCGACGTCGCAACGGGCTGACGCATATGGAAGTCGTTAACCGGAGCCGATGATAATTGCGAGTGTTTTATTGTGATTTATTTATTTTAGATTAGATTATTTGTGCTGTTTATGCTGAACGCTGATTGTGTACATATGAATTGTGCAACGGTTCATTTTGAAATAATAATAATAATAATAATAATACTAAGAAATAAAGCCAAAAATAAAAATACGAATAACCATGTGTACTCGTCAGGACGACATTTCTTTTAAAATGTACAATATTTTCTCTCTCCTCCGCGGTTCCTATACAACACTGCCTTCCTGCAGTATAATAATAATATGCCATATTGGTGCGAGAATATTTCTAGTTTCATAATTGTTATGCCACTGAGAAACGGGTCTGTTCAAAATAGACGATATCGAGAAATCACGTTGGGTGATCCCTGGGTAAAACTTTTATCCGAGATGTGTTTGCCCGTCGATTGCTGATCGAATCTATTGAGCTTTCTTAATTTTATCACTTGTTACATTATACATATCTAATATATGGAATTACGTATGCACGCAGCTCAAAGGGATGTGGAAGCACCGCGCTTCGACTGACCTCGTCTTTGATCCGCTAATGTAAGAGGCTCCATCCGATGTATCCTGAACAGCTATGTGTGTGTGTATGTAAGCTGGATCCTCTGAGCCTGATAAGCCCCTGTGGGTGTTTGTACGACGGATTCCTCACGGCCGCCGAACAGCGAGAGTATACACTACAGTAGATTTCTTCTCTATTCATCATCGTGGTGCTCTTGAATATCCTACTTCACAGGGTCATCTCTGTTGTCGATCTGACGTATCCGTTAACCGGATTCGTATACCCTGACCAGTATCATAGTAGTTCCCTACATAATATCTATTTTCCATGTCTGGATCGGACGTACATGCGGCCTGTCCTTCCTGAATATTTGGTCTCGCTAATCGTGCTAGAGTGACGCATGAATAATTATGAGTAACTTCATTCGAGTGGGTGGAGTTTGCTTTTCATAACTTAGTGTCCAGCCAGCTAAATACATACTCAGCTCTTGGACGCAGCATATCTCATCACAGTATTTTCCACGCGAAGCTATCCGCGACCGATCGCGGGGTCTCCCTACGCTATATTTTGATATTTATCAACACACGTTGACGATTCCGAAGATAATCTTCTCTGCAATGTCCGTTACTCGTCCTTCTAGATATAACACATATCTAGACATATGGTGGCGTATATGCGAAAGCAATGAGGGATGAGAGGAATCCACCAGGAGCTAGCCCAGAGGGCACTTATTATAAATGCTTACTAAGCTCACTTGGAAGCTTACGAATGTGAAAGCAGTTTAATATCTTAAGGCGATGGAGGATATATGGGTGTATAGTATATTGGCGTCCTCGAAGGTCATCTTTACTGCATTTCCTGTCTTTCGTCTTTGTCTAACGATATAAATTAGTAACTGATATATGTGTTCAGGAAAAACAAGTGATCAAAAATTCGCGGAGGGTTAACTTTGAAGCCGTCAACCTTAAGCAAGCCGTAGCACCGTCAATAAGTAAATATAAGTTAGGCACAAATTCTAAGTCACTGTATGTATGTATTCAGTGCAATACTCAGCACCGGGCGCAGGGATGACATAGCTGAGAGGTAGGTTTTGATGAGCGTCTTGTCTTTCCTCCAAAATTAAATGGAGAGTTAGAGTTTCTCTACGGGGAAGTGTGCAGCGATGCAAGATGAAGTGTGAGACGAGTGCCAGCATGTAATAATAATAATAGTAATTATTATTATTATTATCATTATTAATGATCATACTTTGTATTCTGTCGGTACCAGTGTCATACCACTCTTGTAAAGACGAGACAGACAAACTCAATCCGAGTCCCACCCTCGTTAACTTATTTACCATACTATACGTTGGTTGCACCAGGGAGCATATCTTCACAAGCTATAAACGCAGGGCGTACATACATACATATATATATATATATATATATATATATATATATATATATATATATATATATATGCATATATATATATATATATTGATTTTCCTCCGGTAGCATGTGCCAAGATTGTTCACGCAGTTCTCGACTAAACCACAACGGTCGCTCCTCCAACACAACGCACAGGGTGCTCTCTCCTCTCTTTCTCTTTCTGCACCCTCCCTTGTATAATCACATGGCACCACTGCACGGGCCGAGCAAGCTTCGAGCAGCTGTTGTCGGCGAAATTTATACCATGCAGATACACATACGCACACAAACACACCATCACGTACATATGCATGTATTATACACCATGCACGTGGCGTTCGGTAAGGGTAGATCGCATTTGGCGTTGGCCGGACGACAGAAAACTGGCCGACAGCAACGGGTAGGTAAGGGCAGGAGGGTTTCCACAGAAGATGAAAGTTCCCCATGTCGCCAGGCTGCACGCGGCTGCTCAATCGTTTGTCTGTTCCCATTTCTGCAGCTATAGCAACCACTGGTAGACGGGACAGGGGGGGGGATTGTTTAGTATATGATATAAAGACCAACGAGGCCGTATGCTGCGTGTGGGCGGTTATAAGTAATTTAGTGAGCGGCGACCCAATATGATGCCGGGGCTACAAGCACAACAGAATATATATGTTATGTGCCATTGGGGAATCGGAGCTACGATGAACCGGGACCGGCCGGAGGGTAGATCGAGTAAGATTTCTCTTCGCCAGAGGCCACTGTTGTCGTTAGGCTACAGCATAGTGCCAATATGAGCAATCTACGCAAATGTTGGTGTAACGAGTACACCCTGAACAACATATTGAACAAAAAAAAAAATATATATATATATATGTGTATATGGTTAAAGTGTTCCACAGCCGTCGAGACGATCACTTACTACCACGAATATTCACGAATGAATCTATCTGCCTGTCCAGAGAGACGGACATTATAGCGCATAGAAATCAACAACATGTACATAATGCTTATTGCTGTTATCATGTTAATCTTCTCATTGAATAATGTCACCCAGCGGGTTGATACTTCTTTTCTTTGACCTCCCGACCTCTACACAATGTCTAATACTATGATATGTCTTGGCAGAATGGGGCGGTATCCATCAACGAGTTGAGTTGCTTTGCGGAGCCACCAAGCACAATAACGTCACATCACCAAGAGCGGGACAGGCCACTATGACCCATCAGAATTCAGGCTTCGCTGATCCTAGCTGAACCTGCTGCTTCCAAATGGACCTGGAAAGCTGACCACGCTGGCCACGGAACTCTCGTTGGGGCACGATAGCTGTCGGCAAGCTGTTTTTATGCTCCTTGGCTCACTCAGCGACTCACCTACAGAGTGACCTGTGGAATGGTTGAGGGCGCTTAAGGTAGAATTGTGGTGACTACGTCAGTCTCTGAGTAGATGACGAGTTTGGAAGGACGCAGAGTTGATTTGTGGGTTGGCGGAGCCCCGGCAAACGAGATTCGGTTGCCGTTGGCGTTGTTGACGCGTGGAGTGTATTTCCACCCTAGAGGATTAGGTCTTCACAGAGTTCGTCGCAAGTCAAGACATGTCCAGCAGCTACTTAGCGAGCAAGGCAGGACCAACCTCCCCATCACGCATCAACGGTATCGTAACTAACATCTGGTTACAATGTTGCAATGCGAACGGTATTGCCTCAGTGGGCATACGGCAACGGAACGTGTTTAATATAGGGTGACGATGACGACCTTCAATATCATACGAAATATTGCACACTTAAAAAAAGTGAGGTTTTGCTTGATGAAACCCTATTGAAAAACTGATAATTGGAAGTATGATAGAAAAGTATGATTGGACGTATGCCACCTGTCGTCTCGTCACTTGTTTCGCTGCAGTAATCCATGTATAGATCATTGCTATTCATGGTATTTAATTACCTCGGTAGGTAGGGTTTGATTATTACCTCGACTTTATGAGTGCGATACTAAATTATATCTGTCAAACAGGCAGTAATGAGCAATGAGTTGAATGGAGTTGATTCTCCAAGAAAAATTAGACCAATCTTCGTCCAAATTTTCGTTGCGAAATGCGATCAGAAATGCTACCTAAAACACATGTGGCGCTCCGAATTGTCAACGAGCTTCGATTATTTGAAAGTTCATTGACAAACAATGGGCCCAACTATCCGTGAAGGTGGATATTAAACGTGGGTAATCGGTCTGATAGGGTTTGCATATATTCAAGTCCATTCTTATCTCTTGACAGCCTTTGATAATCATTTAACATGTCGACCACTGGCGGTTAATTTGAATAACCGTTCTTTGCACGACAATTGACTGTGGCAGTTTAATTAGATTCGCCGCAGCTAAGCTCGATCTATGAGCGTACGTCTGACCAAGTATAGCAGGCGTAGGGTATGAATGAGCGGAGGATGATTTATAATATCGAAGAGTTTATCACCCCTTAGAGGCGTTGTTTTTCTAGGCAAGAACAACTGCGCGAACATCTCTTGTTCGGCTAGAGCGCCACATCTCGAGACGGCATCCCATTGGCCTACCTGATTCGTTATGCAGAGTAATTGCCCGGAAGCAGTTGGCCAGATGCTACAAATCAGACGAAAGCACTTTGTTGGCACATTTCGGATCTTATACACGAGGATTCAGGCCTGTCTAGCTGTATCTCATACAAGTTCGCAATGCTGTCCGTGTCTGATGTTCAAGATGTTTGCGGTAGCCAACAATCCCAGTGTAGGCGCTGGCTACACTGAAAAGGGGGCAATGATCATCGTTTGGCTGTAATCGTACGATATTCTTGCACCTTACAGGCCAATAAGCTTCACCACGTCCCATAAAAAGAATCGAACACATCTTTTCTAGTGATATCATCAGCATCTGCCGGATAACTCCAGCCATGTAGCTGCTTCCCGGGTAGCAAACTCGAGCACTGAGACGAAGCAACAGACTTGCAGTCGATTAGTTTATTTTCAATCAATGTACAGTCGTAGAGAGGGTTCCTTGGAACGGACCCAGGTGGCCTTAAAGTCAACTCTCCTCCAAAACAGCTAGGACCGTTTTCAGCTCGTTCTGTGGACCAGAGACGACATGAGACGTCACTTGTCTGTTTATTATGCGGAGACCGAATGAAGGACAGCAAATGTTTGGGGACGGGTTGCCTAGTTCGGTTCACCGGGAAGTGACTAACTTTTTTTATTGAATTATCAATGGAATTACTCGCAATATTATCTAGTAGGGCCAGTTACTCGAAATCTTCGTTGTGGTTCGAACAGATCAACTGAGTCACGCCCTGTTGATTTTGCTATATTCAGGAGTGTATCTTGTTAAAAGGCATCCAGGCTTTCCCAAGGAATCTTTTCGGCTTTCAGCTAAGACTAACATTGGTCTCAAGATAGTCTCTGTCCCGGCTATGCGCGGCGGAAGGAGGATTGGACTTATTAAGGTAAGGCAGAACGTAGGTTTCAGCAAGAAAAACATGGGCTTCCAATCCGTCTTTCTCTTAACTGTAGATTTATGCTTAATGCTACTGTAAGCCGACTTATGCCTCGCTCTAGATATTAGTTTCAACTCTTATATATATATATATATAATCATGTACTCGCTATGTAACCGTCAATATGTTAGTACGTTTATTAAGTGAACATTATATGTAGATATAACATTCGACTGTTAAATCGAATTTTTTAGGCTGTGATATGTCAGAAATATTTCAACGTACTTAATCGAATTACCTCCGTGGCAGGTTAATCTAAGTGTGGTGTCTCCTACCGCCGTAGCTAAAACCAAACTGGTTAACAATAATGTATCATTTCGTAACCTTCCAGAAGGTTAGTTAGTCTATCACTTCCTTCCAGAAAGTAACCTAACTAAGTAGTAGTATATAAGTAGTTATATTATCGATATTTATACCGCAGCCGTGGTAATGAGATGCAGCCGTACAATACTATACGCGCAGAGTGTGAATAATGTTTTAGAAACCTGTGGGATTTTGTGAAGTTAACTCCCGATCGTTCGTGTATCGTTTTTCATCACAATTATCATTAATGCTAATGGAAGAAACCCATCAAGATAAGACTATGCGCTACAACCATATAATATCTGGTCGATTCTAAGCACTATTTTCACGCTGTTTGCGAATGGCCAAAATGGCTCTATAGTACGATTAAGATACACTGTGCTGTGAAGCAAGACGCAGATATGGCTGTCGCCTTACCGCATTGGATCCCTTGCTTTCTCTCAACAGGCCAATATCCAATATACCTATACGTATAATATGTATGCCAGTCATCTCCGGCGTCTATCGGTAAATGTGAGTGCCTCGAAGTGGTCGCTATCTTTGCAGGAGCAAAGCCAGGGCGCACTTGAGGTTAATAGCAATCTCGAGATTGCCGTCGGAACACGTTGCTGTTCAACAGAGCAAGAAGCTGCTAAAAACACAGAAGATCATGAACCTCGTATTCGGCGGGCATCGCTGCTCTTCACGGCGCCGAAATTCATGACCCCCATCCTGCGTCATACTGTCCGGACACGTATCGCCCCTATATGATAAAACATAGATCGCCGCTCATCAGCGCTCACCTGGGCAGCAGCGCAGCGGCAGATGCAGAGTTATCGGGGTAGTATCTTCATTTTGCTACACAGGAGAAGACTTCTCTGGTGGCGTCTACCTGGTCTACCCTTCGAGTCTATCTCTGAGCTCTTCCCGGCCAACCCCCCCCCCCCCCCGAGCAGACCCCCAAACCCCCGCATTTGCCCGATTGCCGCCGAAGCCCGCATCATAGCGTTGTCCCCTCCCTCACTGAGCGCTGTTACCAACCCTCCTTCTCCTCGGTCGGCTGGGTCCTCCTCCATTAGGGCTGCCCTCTCGTTGCGGAGACGATCGCCACCGCCAGCATACGACCCTCTCCACTTCACGTGGCCTGGCATTGCCGTTGTCTACGCTGTTGTTCACGTAGTGCCAGCAATCCAAGCCGCTCCAACAAGAGCGCGCTCAACACCGCTGGGATCGAGAGCGGTTCGCCCAGCTTGCTGTGCAACCGAGCGGAGGGCGAACGGATCAGTCGAGTCGATCAGTAACTCCGACAGCGGTGTGCTCGCTGTGCAATGCGGAGCAAGCTCGAAAGCACGTTGTCAACGCGTTGTTGTTCACGTGGAACAACCACAATTACAACAGCAGCAGCAACCACCTCTCTCACTATAACGGAGCCAGCCCCCACCAGCTGCCGCCAGTGGTGACACGCCTGGTGGCTGACGTGACAAGTTAACACATCTTCATATTGTATTGCAGCCTTTGGTCTAGCTTCAGTCACACGTGGATGCTTAGCCATCCAGTGCACGGGATGACAGTGGGTCCTTCGCGTGTCGCAGGGTCCTTCGAGCTTCGGCAGAGGCCGGTGATCATTAATTATTCGATTCTGATATTGTAGCTGTAGCAGCCTCCAATGTCGTTGCTTAGCACGAGCTTAACATAAGAAGATCTAGTTTCAATTAAACGCGTTAGCACAAGACAACCTGTAATCGAACGAAAGGAAGAATTACCAGCTCGAGCGAGGAGTAAGGATACGGGATCATGTTTTATTTGACTTTTGCCTGCGTTGTGTGTACGTGTGTGCGAGTGTTCGTTCAGTCCTGAGTGAGAGGCTTTTGTGTTTCTGAGATAGGATCTAGGTGATCGATTCCATGAGATACCATCAGAACAAAATGTAACGACACAATCAACAGATATTCGAAATAGTTGAACAACAACAATCTCCGTGGGAAAAAGAATCGATGAGGCTAAAAGCGGTTTCGAGCTTTTGTTGTGTTAGCAAAACTGATCCGCTCTTCATTACGAACTCATCGATCGAAAATTAACCCACCCGCATTTCGATGGGAAGCAGCGGATACCTAAGATGTCATTGCCCCGAGGTCAAGTCGTTGAAGAACTGTCCACGGCACAGAGATTAGTGACATCGTGATTGTGGTACAGTGCAGGCAATTCAATCAACAACAACAGCAGCAGCAATAACAACAACCACATGAACGCCTAGAAAAATAGATCGCTGACACGAAGATGTACATTGTTACAAACTGATCTGATCGTGCACATTATTGTGACAGGTTTCTTTTGAGTTTCACTGCAAGATATTTGGCCAGCCAATTCTGGCGCGAATAGTGAGTCGCTTTGTTTCGATAATAATCTAATTTGGCTATCGGGACTGCCATACATCATTAAGGGATTAACGTTCACTGCTCTGCGACGACGTCGACGGAGGTGAACCCGCTTTCTTCATTGCTGTTAAGGTGAGTGAACTATAGCGAAGGATACAAAGTACAAAGCAAAATTTAATTAGCTGATCTCGGTAACTAATGCACGGGTGTAGGTTTATCGGGAGGCAGAAGACGTCGTGGATCTTCTGTGGGTCATCATTGCCCACAGTAGATTCGATCATAGGAAGGCTTGGTATGGTAAATTGTACGTAATTATTAACATACACGAAATAGTAAACGATTAGGAAAGCGTGGCTTCAACCAAGCCTGCTAGAAGCACTTTCTCTCGATATAGTCAACATTTAACGTCCACGATAGAACTGCTGTCGGCATTGCTTCGTAAAACGGACTGCCCTGATTATAACAGCAAGTCCTTAATTCTATACGATATACCCCGTATTAGTTAGTATTGTCCCACAAGCAATATAATATGAAAGGAATTAGTACGGCTACGCACACATATGTAAATTATACTTTTTTTTAAGAGGTTAAAGGTAAATCCTGCATGGACACCAGGCCTGAGGCACACTGAGATATTTTCCTGGTAGTGTCAGACTTTTACTGACTAAACCCAGAACCGATTTTGACTTGGGACACTGACCGGGACTGTCAAAGTATGACTCCAGTCAGTGCCTTTCAGGGACCGGCAGTTGATTCCAACCATGACCTAACCCTCAGTTCTTCCTCTGGGGCGAACCCTCCCGCCCAGCCACAGCGAGTGGGTTCCGGGCATTTTCCCTTCGAACCAGCTCTGCTATCCGCGCCCGTTCTAGCAAATTATACTCTCTCTCATTGTTAACCGTGTTGCTCCTGACTCTTATTGTGACCTCCCAATTTTGGTCACAAGCCAGAGGGCGAAATTTGACTAAATTAACTGTTTGCGGAAACGTGCACTCTGTTACAGTTTTGTTGACACGGCGCGTGTGAACCCCATATTCATAAACCGAAACAAAAAATCCGTTCTTGGTGAGAAATTGCGCCAAATGCTATTTTGCCCTATGGGAACACATCGAGATGCTGGGCCGAGGTGGACGAGCACTTTTCTACGTTTAAAAATATCCAAGATCTCAGCCAGTAGCTAAACACTACTCTGGCCCGTTTGAGAATATGTTACCGTACCAAATAGAGGGTACCAGCCGGTTAGGCACCTTCGGAGAGCCAGAATGTTTATTGTCGATAGTTAAATAAATACGAGTGGTAACATTTCTTACTGTTTAAAGGCGTTATTCAAACAGTTGGGCTATTTCGGCGAAAATCGAGTGCATAACGAAAATGTCTCCTGTAAAGGATTGTTGATCAGGGCCCTAAACTGTCTAATATCGATGACTCTAATATCGCTATAAGGAAGTTTTAGCGCTTTCCTTACTTCATGCTTGCTTTGCAGGCTATGCAGTTTGGGGCTTCATTAAAAATATACGAAATCTTTATCTAAAGTTTCGCATTTTAATCCATTTCTATTCCCAATAAGACCGTCTTGCTAATCAGTCCTATTCCGTATGGGAGACGAGAAAAGGCATTCGTGCATCGTGGGCCATATACGCACTAACCTTTCTCAGTGGGGAAGGGATTTTCCTAAGTCAGAAAGGATTTTCCTAGGTGAAACCTTTATCCAAAGTTTTTACAATGCGCTCCAGTGTGACAACAGTTCTTGACAGAACCAGAAGCTTTGGAGAAAAATCGTCGACGAACGAACATATCTAGCTAACATAAATACTATGATGTCAAATGTAGTCAATATGCGCGAGCGCCCGAAATGATTACCCTAGGCTCCCAGACCCGTCACCACCCCGCTCTGGTCCTCAAATCCACTTTCATACGTCACCCGGTCTTCGGCAGCTCTGCGCTTTACAAAAAAAAAATCCTTTTCGCCAGTAATGACTCCTGTATCTGCGTTCGTTGATGTATAGTCACGAAAGCGCGTCGAGAACTTTAGGTCCTCCTGCCAAATCATCTTACCTCCCTGACGGCTAAGTTGGGTGGGAGGGGGATGCTGTGAGGGGGACAACGCCAGCCGAAGGACAACCCGTGGAGCCGTTCGTTTCCTTCCATCCGAGCGTTGGGTCTCAACTTTTTCGTAACTTCGTCGCTGTACAGGCTGTCTCCAGTTAGCGCACGCTACTCGATCGCCCCTCTCCCCCCGTAATACGCCCAGTATCGGCCCCAAATCCCTGCGTTTCGTAGGAACTTTCCCGAGCTGTTTACCCCTACGTCTCGGGACAAGAAAAACGTGACGGAATTCTCGTTAGCGTGTAATATACCGTAAACGGGTAATCCTATAACCCGCGTCGCTCTGCCGTCTGATCAGGATCTGGCGGACGGGGGAGCCGGCGGCGGCGGCGGCGGCGGTGACGAAATTATTCACCTGATCTTCCTCATCCGCCATCTGTGGCCGTCCATTACGAACAAATGGGATAGACGATTCAATGGATTCAATGAGCTTCCGCCAAGACAAAGAAAACCCTGCCTACGTTCAGTTTGCCAATGGCGAGTCACACGTAATCCTGTTACAATGTAACAAGTGTAACACCTGCTGCAGTATTATACTACTTGAATTGTTCGCAGCGTCCGTAATTGTCTCCAGCGTTCTCCGCGTGTGGCGTTTTGTATAGCGGTAGCCTGCAGTCGAACGTCTGTCTTGCGCGGAGAGGTACCTTGAGATGCAAGTGGACTGCTTCCTTGGGACGTTTCGCGTCGCGTTTCGAGGGACCGACAACGATCACGAAACGAGTCGAGTTGAAGTACCGAGGCGGCACAGGACGTCTGAGAGTGCTTTGGGAGGGGAGGTGCACTGGCGCCAAGCGATCGGATGGACAGGACTTAATGTTATTTTTGCTGCTACAAGAGAAAATCCAGTTGCATGTTCGTGTTCCCAATTGCTATATAGCATTACTTCATGGTTATAGCATTTCTACTGTTGGCTCTGGAGTAATTTCCCATCCATCGAGCGGCAGAGGAAGCTGAAGATGTTTCTACTTCTATTGATAAATCGGGGAGCGGGGACAAATCTAATAGCTACTGACATACGATTCTGTGAGTCGAAAATGGTTTCTCGTATTTTTCAAGATCATTCCCGTACGTATTACCTATAAAAACGATCGCAGTTGAACTTGACCTCGTATGAGCCCAGCTCGGGTAATGATTGCTGGCTAGCAATTCATACATTGAGATACACACGCAGATTACTTCGTGCTTATCATCATGGCCACATATTGATATTAATATTTCTGTATATAGAGGCCATAGTGACGTTCTGACGATTGACGATTTGGCATCGTATATTATGTAATGGCTTCTCGAAACGGTGCATGAGTAGCGTGGTTATTTACAAGAACACCCTGTATATGATATTATTATACGTCACCTCACAGTAATTGCTAGTCGTATTTTTGCTATTGTTACTGATGCTGGCTGCTCTCATCGTCACACATCAGTTCGCACGTAACTGCAGTCGAGACCCTTGAACACAACAGCCGCCTGCACTTGGACTTTGACGGGCCAGCCGCACCCTATCATATCCGTGTCGAAAAGGGAGAGGGTTTCACGTCGCCGAAATAGCGTGACACCGTTATCGGACACATGACGGCGGTCAATCAGGCTGCTCAGGATGGCGGTCAGGAGGTCCTCCTCTACGCCTCCGCTGTTTGCTCTCGTGACGAGTTTGGCATCCGTTGTATCTTCTCATATTATATAATTCAATTAGATTGAGTGTCAGTGGGCATAACAACGGTGGAGGCGTCAACACGGATAGATTACTGAGAAGCGAAAACCTACCTGGTCAGCATGCAGCGTTATCAGCATTGAGACCCGCAACCTGTTTCCGCTTCAGGGCCGAATAGGTCATCTGGTTGCCGCTGTGGGAGGCCATCGCAATGATTTCCTCGACCATGTTTGCCACGTTTTGAGGGTGGGAGAGCGTAATTTACGGCATATAGCCGTGAAACACATCTAGCCGACTTCACTTTCATTAGGAGAATTGTTTCTATAATGTGAACATCGAGTGATTAGTCCTGCCTGCGGCATCAAAGATTGGATTCGCACACGAAACCGGCCTGTGCTACGTGCGCCGAATTGTTTGTGAAACAATACGGAAATCAGTTGCATAATAGATTTAAGGGGGGATTCGCAATTTGGAACATCAGGAGAGGAGAGAGGCAAAAACAGCAGCATGGTGTATTGTGTAATCGGCGGTACTATTCCGGCTCGAAGGCCCTCGGATCATTGCGTCTATTTGGCGGTGGGTTTTTCTTCTGGGAAAACTCGAAGGAAACACCTCAAATTGACCAATGACAGATATCTAACGGCTATCTATGGCAGGCCTAAATAAATAAGCCAGCGCCCACTGGTGCGTAGCTGGTACGCTTGCCACACGTTAACTATTGCGAGGAGACGGGACGATTGCTTTCCGTGCAGTGACGTCTGGAGCCACAAAAGCGCGACAGCATATACGAATGTGTGAGTGACAATAGGAGTCTATCCAATGGGATGGTCGGAGCTCTTAGGGCATTTTCTCACGAGGCAGCCGCACGAGCTGCGTTCACCTGATGTCCTGTCGGTGGCCGTAGATTTTATATCAGTTTATATGAGCACCTGTGCATAGCAATCTTTACGAACGCAAAAAAAAAATATATATATATATAACTTCTACAACTATACACTGTAATTTATACGAGACGTTGTAAATGCATATAACGCTGAAGAGTTTCGCCTCATTTTACTCGAGATTTCCGACAGCAGAGGTAATACCTTACGTAAATGAATACATTTATACAATAAAAGTACTCACTTTACACACATGCATATCCACATACGCAGACTGGACCCAAAGTGGCAGATTTATTATAGGATCACTGTCTACCACTGTCCACAATCTCCTGTAAGTCCGTTGCTATTTGTGGAATGGCACACACTTATTCGTACCCAAAGATAGATTAGGTTAACGCTGCAATTGCGATAAATCTGCAAAAATCCTAATGCCTATAGTTATAAAGGCATGCAGATTTCACATGTGCAAATCAAATGCTTGTGAGTCGGCCGATCTGATAGCATTGTCTAACCATAAGGGGTCTTCCCTTACCCCGGCTGGCAATTCAATGAAAATATCGTGCCCACACGAATACCTCCATAACGCCGCTCTCTCTCTCTCTCTCTCTCTCTCTCTGTATCATGAGTGGCGCTATCGCAAGCATCCATCAAGAAAGATGCCAAATCAATTTACTCTCGACGTGTCCACCCTTAACGGTCCCAAACAATAGGACAAGAGCCTCTATCTCGATCGCTTCTATTGCACAGTGGAAATATCATACTTGAACTTCGAACAGGCCACTCCTGCCGCACCGGGCCTAGTGGCTGTGAAAATTGTGTCCGCGTCGATTTGAGGGGAACTGTTATACGCCGTCATAGGCCTGAGGAGTGGCATAACTTTCCATTCTCTTTCGAAGCCGCCTCTGAATGAGCGATGCGTGCTGCGTGTCGCACACAGGCCACGCGGGTCGTGAAATGACAGAGGCGACCTAACTCAGCAAGAGTGGGTCCACTGAACCATTGGAGAGCTGTGCTAAGAGGACTGGAGCGTTCGGACCAGCGCGCTGAACAGCAGCGATAGGCGATCATGACTAGCTGATAGCGGATACGTAGGTGGCAAATATAGAGATGTATTGGCAGCAAGCACTTGACGTTGGGCGACCAATTAGAATATGTGTATCTCTCTCTCTGTCTCGCTCTCTCTCTCTCTCTCTCTCTATTTCTATACACACGTATCGGGAGATACACATCTCCTCGTAGGGGTGTAAGCTTTTTTTTCTTAAGAGGTTAAAGGTGAATCCTGCATGGACACCAGGCAGGCCTCACAACTAAGGTATTTGCCCAGTAGTGTCAGACTCTTAAAGACTAAACCCAGAACCGATTTTGTAGGGGTGTAGGCTAAAAGCAGATAGCCGTTGCCAATTGAATCTCTCTGTAGCGTAGCTCATGTTGAGCTGGCGCTTGTAAATAGTAAACAACTAAGTCTAGAACGCGACTTTGCCGGCAACGAGGTTAGACGTTCAATCAAATGCAGATAGAGGTACGTAAAGACATGGGATATCGGGAAGTTACTAAAGCAGCTCAGTAGGCGAGTGGCGAAGAAGCGAACATGCAATCCTTAACACGGTGAAGTTAGTGAGGCTAATAAGTTTCTCGCGCAGACGAGCTGCCGCTTGTGAACGCCTTTGCCACGAGGGACTACCGGCAAAATGAGACTAACCCAACTACGAAACGCGTCTGCTCAGCGCATGGCCCTAATTAGACCTCCTAATTATTGTGTGTTTGAATAAATCTTTTCCCTCGAGTAGATAATGAACTAAAAATCTGTAATGAAGTTTGCAAGCATTTTTTTTTGTAGTGTTATAGACAGGTTTATTTGTTCGTTTCGCGCTAGTGTAAAATTGACATATTGCGACATTTGCTATATAACGCGGCATGGACATGTTATATGGGTCCAGATACGGACGTACAACGGGTCGAAGGTAAAGTTTCACTCCTTGTAGGACCCTGAACAGTGGAAACACGTCGAGCGAAGGCGAGACCCAACCACAGTTGGGCCCACTTGTCCAGTTCAAGATGGCGCGAAGGTTGACATTGAACAGCACATAATAGAAAAATGAAAACAAACCATTCGATGTCGACTGGCCCTTGCGATATCCCCGGAGATCGATTATTGTCAAACGGTACAGACTCGTCCACTCAGATGTGTTTCTTTTCGTTTAGCGATAAGACAACTCCAGCGACCGTGCTGCAGGAACAAGACGCCGATCTAGCGTACGTCGGTAACGACCCCATTGAATTTACCACCTACCACAGACGAAACACATTTAACATCTGGGCAGCAGCATACAAGACGATGATTCCGTCTTGCCGTATCCACCGT
The DNA here is from genome assembly GCA_019614645.1 of Stratiolaelaps scimitus. Taxonomy (NCBI): domain Eukaryota; kingdom Metazoa; phylum Arthropoda; class Arachnida; order Mesostigmata; family Laelapidae; genus Stratiolaelaps; species Stratiolaelaps scimitus. The sequence goes on along the minus strand of JABWDB010000009.1, from coordinate 8,903,194 downwards.
TCTAAACGTCTCTTGGTCGAAATAGTATTGTTTTCCCTTACCAGTGTTACTTTACTCTGTGAGATAAGCAAATGACGAACGGTAGTCGAAGTGAACTGAGCGAGCTAGGCGAGTTTGACACGAGCCCAATACAATATATATATATATATATATATATTGACGTTGGACCGTTCATATAGACGTGACCCGAATTTTCCGCTCGATTCGCTGTAAAATTCATGTCCAGTAGACGACGCAAGCCCCGATAAGGAGGGTGGCTGTATCACCGAGTCTTTGGTGTTACTTGTTGTTGCCGTCGTTGCCAATTGCTGACGGCAGCAGGCGGCGACCTCTGGCGTCGCTGCTGGCGGCGGATCGAACGAAATTTCGATTGTATCGCAAAAGTCGATAGCGAAGAAAACCTTCCAACGGTGCGGCGCTGGTGGGAGGTGTTTCCTTTAAAATTCGAAAGTGAATCTCAGAGGTATTGACCGTACGTGTTCGTCTCGCACTTGAGACGAATAGCCTCTGTAAATTCGAGTTGAGGTGACGACGTCCTTCAACGCGACTCGCTTGCCAGTCATCTGGCCATCATCATTTTGTTTTTGGTGACCATTGCAAGTATTCTACTAAATGGGTTTCCTACACGTTTGTACAATCTGGTCGGTAGTGCCCAATGGGCCGTAACCATACATCATATTTCGCTTGCAAGGCAAACAGCTTTACTGGCCGATTGGCGAAGTGGCAGACAAAGATTTTATCGAAAACTAGAGAGTATTGTATTGCAGTTCCGAAAATATACTTGATTTTGAAACTTGAAGCTTGAAGATAAGTTAAAAAAATTCAAATAGCCATGGATGGCATGCTGGTCTATACCCAGAAGATCGTTGACTGATAGCAATGTAGAGTAGATAGCTATGTAGAACATTGCCCGGTACGAATCTCCTTGCACTGCGTGTGAATGGTATCAGTCGAGACACCATATCGTGATGAGCAGAAATGGCTTAACAGTGAAGAAACTACGGGGGGTAGAAACCTTATTTTGTCGATGGGAAGAACAATCGCCTGACATGACCCGGTCCGAGCCTACTTGCATCCTTGGCGTTAACCTTATAGCGGCGGATTCGAGGGGTATTTGATGGTTTTTCTAGGTGAGCTCACCAACGAAGGATGGCTTGATATTGTGCAGCAGGACGCGAACAGCTCGAATTTAAGATAGCGGGAAAACACGACGACCTCATGATCGGCCCCTAACAGGTCTCCGAATGCGTTCTGCAATCGTCAGTTGGCGTAAACTGTCTAGACGTGTAGAGTAATCGTATTTGACAGTAGTTGGAACAGTGGCGAAGTACGCCAAATATCTCACATGTTAATTGTGGTGCGGTGTCCGGCTAAGCGCTTTACACATTTCGAAAGGTCTTCATAGAGCGAGTCTAATTTTGAAGCATAGGAGTCGAGCATGGGTTGGTCAAGCTGTCAGGTCAAATGCACCAAGAACTACACCAACTCACTACACAGCTGCTCGTATCTCCGTCTGATACTGGACTTTTGTCGGATTTATGCTAAAGTTACTTATCGTGGCGCACCCCGCCACAATCGTTCCCTACCCGTTGAAGTTGATGACGGTAAAGTCTGCTGTTTCCCGCCTCTTCAGATGTGCCAACATTCTTGGCAACGCTTCGTCTGATGTCGAGGGAGGGTCATTTGTTCAAAATCGACTGTTGCTTTAAAGAACGCTACTCCTAATTATCATTATGCAATTTACGAAAACAATACTTTCCACTATGGCTGTCACTTGGATGTGCTAATGAACTCCAACAAGATTTTAATGAACAAATTGTACAATTCGTCAAATACGCAAACATTCGAGTGAATACAATTTTTAGTTGCTCTTGTATGCAAATATCGAATGTTTGCCTGTACAAATTGCTCGTTATATGGAATATTTATCTTGCGCCCTCGTATGGGAACCTCATTTAATGGCGCACAAGATAGTGTTGGAGTGTATTCGGACGCTATTCCTTAAAGGCTTACCTGGTCGATGCGACGTGCACTACCTACTAATGTATCTATCACAGAGAAAGAGTGCTCTGAGCCATATATATATATATATATATATATATATATATATATAAAAAGCCAACTTTGTTCGGCTTTTTCTTTTTATCTTAGACCAAATAGTCTCGTCTCTGTTGCTCCCATTGAAAGCCACAGCGCGAAACGACCTCATAGATAACTGCTATGACTCTAGAATGATACATTCCGTTGTACAGATACATGAGATACAATATGCGCACATACTCCCATACAACTGTCGGAGGTCGCCAAGATCAAAAGTCTACTCATGTTCGATTTGATCAAATAACCATCTTCACAGTATATATTGTTCGTCTTAGCCTTTTCGCCTAAGCTTGACTCTCCCTACACTGTTGTGACCCGTTCGTGTCTCGGCTACCGAAGGTATCAGGATCTCTCGTTCACGTTCAAATACATGAGGTGCGAGTCCGTGCCGAAGTGAACAACAAGTGCGAAACTGCTCTGTGCGTTCCCAATCATCTGGGGACCGCTTTCATGACATCCGATCCACGACATCCACTCGTACAGACAATACAACCGACCCTTTGCATACGTCTATGTATGTAGGCATGTGTTTCCGTGCGCGTGCAGTGTGTATACTCAATATACCGCGAGCCACTTCACGACGGTGCCTGGGCACTTCCCGAAAAAAAAAGCTCCCATTCGTTTGTTCATTTCAGTATCGTTTACCACGCACGTATGGATGCTAGCAGCGTTTTGTTACTAGTAATACAGAATGAACGAGGCAACGGTAAGGGGTGTATTTCGAGACAACGCGGCTCTGCTTATACGGCCTTATAAGGCAAAATCGATGGCCTTAACTTGTATCTTAACGTTCTCTTGTACCTTGTACCAGCATCTTTCACCAATCGAAACAATACTGAGAGACCCTGTTAGGCGGTGGCGGACCAACAAATCGGCTCGTAGAAAAAACGGGATTTTCCTCTCTAATATTAGAACATCCCGAGTAGAATTTCAGTAATAAGCGAACGCGTTTCTGCTTCAAGTCAAAATACATTCTCCGTTACCTCCAGCTATGTGCGAGACCACCACACGACAGCGTCAATTGGCAGTCAACAACGGCTAGGTTCTGAGCGCCGAAACAAACCTCAACAAGGTCAAGTACGCGGAGGAGGGTAGGTCTATAAGGCGTACGCTCGTTAACCTCAATGGTGTGCCATTAGAGCAGTGAGCCGCTTATGTTTGTTTCCGTCGCCGATCTGCTACGAAAATACACATAAGCGCCGTCCACGAGGGTCGCGAACAACAAAAAAAAAACAACCTAACCTAAGGCACCATTCTGCAGTGCCAACCTAATAACATTTCGGGTTGGCTCTCAGCCAACATTGAACGTCCACAGTATTGAGGTGTTAGCCGAACTGAAATTATCAACTGCAGTTTGCGTAATATGAATTGACATTGAACGCTCACATACTGATGTTCACATCAGTGGCTAGGCGAGTTAGTGTACGGCGATCACGTTGTGTATGGTGAAAAATGAAGAATCGTAGTCAATGGTTGAATTTGCCAGAAGGCGAGAATATTTGGCTTAATTTCTTGATTCGTGTGAATGGTTAGAAATTTCGATGTGAACATGTCTAGGTGAGTTGCATATTCATCCTTGTAATTATTGTAGATGTCGTTCGCTTACCACCGTGACAGTTCAGGTGGGGGCTCTCCTCCAAGGTTACTTGGGGAAATGTAATCCCGAAGGTAGAATCAACGTGTGTATGCAAAAAATACGGGGTAATAATGTTAAAGCAATGGATCGGAAGCCGCTTACCACCTCTCTATCCCGAATTCCTTGTCATTTCGTTTTTCTCTTGATGCCTCTCAGATGTCTGTTCAACGCAGACAACACTTCTCATCTCCCATCGATTTGGACTCGAATTTGAGCTGTTTCCAATTTCATGTTTGAAAACAAATACCATCGAGCAGCACTAATAGAGAGGCGTATATCGCATCGGCTCGCTCCATGCGCCGGCATTTCTCAGAGTCAAATCCGTTAATTCGTCAATCGATTGTGATCTCCGGAAGGAGATCTCGAGAGAGGGAGGGAGGGATAATGTATATATATATATATATAGAGAGAGAGAGAGAGGGAGAGAGAGAGAGAGAGAGAGAGAGAGTCACCAAGGGCCCCATAATGACGTTTTCGAGGAGAAGCCTCGACAGAGGCGCGGCCAATTACAATGCCATCTAGCTGAATCAGCGAACCGACTCATTCATGTCTCTCGTCGATGATATTGAGATCGCATATACCGATACAAGACACTTGTGATAAATAAACAATGCTAGATTCATTCATTCATTCATTATAAGTGTGTTGTGCTGAATCAATTGAATTGCGTGCTGCGAGCACCAAGCATTGCCTCATACAATGAGTAAGAGACAAGTGATCAAGTGGACGATGCGCAACCGAACGTGGGAATCGAATTTCACCCATTCAATGGTAAATGATAGAATTATCGAGGTAGCTATAGAGAACGAGCCGGTGACATCACCGAGAGAACAATCGACATTGTTGATGCATAACGGCAATTAGTCAGATTGGACGACCGCCGTAATTGTCTTCGATTGATTGCGTGGAGAAAATAGCGACCGGTACAGAGTGTCTGTGCCATTTGTCATTCAGAACAGAATGTCTGTTGGCATATGCCCGTCATTACACTGGCGGGTTTATCAACTAATCGGATTTGCTAGTTAATGCTATGCTTACCTATTTTTGGTCAGACGGATGTAGATGTGGCGAACGCAACGACACTCTTATCAGAAGCAGGTTGTCCAACCCCGCCGTTATCCAGTCCAATCATGGCGAATGACAGTGGTAGCAGCAAGCTGGTCAGCGATAACAAACAGAGCCTAATAAAAACAGCAGTAGGTCGACGAACAGTTTCATCTCGGGTAATATCGAAATTTGTCATAGGGTACTAAGTGGCAGATTCTACTAATTCTCTAATAGAGAATTACCATCGATAGGTTATATCATATTCGCTGTTTTTTTTAGGAATGAACGTCTTCCAGCATTCGTGGACCTTCATAAAAACTAAACAGAAAGCCGATGGGAAATTTGCATTTTGGAATTTCCCTCCTCATAGCGACTCGGGTAAATGACGAAGCGTATTTTTATTAATAGAGCGTTGTTGAATCGCCAACCCGGAACCACTAACATATATGACATATAACAGCTGTGTTTGGATACGCGGGACACTAAACTAGATTTTGCAAGTGTGTCCTTGTCTGTGTCAACCCACAGCGTAATGTTATAGATTAGACGGGACACAAATATAAGATTATACCGAGCAAGCTCAACACTGCTCAGCGACATCTCCACAATTCACCTGTTGCGCTACCCACTTAATTAAGGCATTTCTGCGCTGAAAGTCCGCGTTTAATACCCTCTCTGCTGTGCAAGCTGGGGCGGACGATTCTGATTGAGGTGCCCTACAAACAGTGATAATAGCATCTCAAAGCGAGCAGCATTTCTCAAAAAAGCCTTTTTTGAGCTTCAGTGAGAACAAATTTCCCGATGGGCGCCTTCGTATCGCCGTGGTAAAAACAAAACGCTGAGCTCGTGATTAGCTACATCGATTTTGCAATGCGAATCGAAAATAAGCTCGATCATTCCCACGAGCAACCATACACACATGGTCAATTTCCAAATCGGCCGTTTGTCCACTATAAATGTCTCGTTTTTTTTTTTTTCTCGTTTTGTTTGCGTCGTCGAGTGCAAAATCAACATAACCTAGTTTCCTCACTATCGCGGAAAGGTTCCATGATTCGTTATGTGTGTAGCTGTGGCAACTGGCATTGAAGGGTGGCGACAACGGCCGAATATGGCGCGCTCAATATCAAGCGAAATTGCGTATGCCATACAATAGCCAGACACGGTCAACGTTGACGCCCCGTCCACTATTCCAGCGTTGTACTCCACCCGACGACGTAGATCGCAAAAGGGTGAGAGCTCTATCACTGCCGCATTCGCAGTGTTCGCGTCATTGTTGATGCCGAAACTAATCGTCACGGTGATAGAAATTTTACGGGGCGGCCTACTGTGTTCGCCTTAGGCGTCGTCGAACGTGCCAGCTTCCTTTGGAAGGTCGACGAGACGATTGGGAACGCGCAGGAATTTCTTGTTGTGTTATGCGCTAACTTGGAGTTGTTATCAACAAACGTCAACCACATATTCGTTGAAATCAGTTGTTTTTAAACGATATTAGTTAGAAATGCACTGCATGTGTATATATATATATACATTCACACATCATTGGTATACTCGATCTAGCATACACTCGAGCTAGCATAGATTGACGCGTACGACGAAGTGTAATTGCGTGACGACACAAGTTGTGTAGTTGGTGACAATCACGTTGAGCCGAACGAGATTCGTGGCCTCTTGAATACTATCTATCCAATATTGTGAAGCTAATCTAACACGTAATTCAAACCTATAAATGCATATACAACCACAGTTTCTGCCGTCTAACCCCGTCATGTTTGCTGAAGATTTGCATAAATCCCATCGAAGGTGAGCAGATTGCACCTCGAGCTCACTGCCGAGCTGCATCACAAGCGATATCTGTATAATAGTCCAGGCAGAACGTATACACTGGTACCGCAGACCGCATGGAGATTTGCGGTTATACCGCCGAGCCTTACCTCAACCAACTGCAATGACACATCATGCAACCAATGTATCTGCAAATATCCCAATAAATATCAATAGGTCAGTTACTAAATAATCTTTCGTAATTATGCAGTCGACTGAATCGAAGCAGGCCGTTGGTACGCAGACTCGGTCGTACAGTGTGGTCAGTCTAAAGGCTTGCGCTGAAGCGCTACAATGTATAATACATTGTATAAAAAAACGGGTAACCTTCGCATGTATGGGACAATCAGACATTTTGACGGATGCGCTCCAGCAACAGGCGGTACGCAAAAAGCGCTCAAGAGAATCACGGACCTCAACCGCTCGTCCCCTATCTGATCTAGTTACGACGCTGCGAGAAACGATGAAGCATCCTCTTAGGCCACCAGCTTTCTCTAGTGACCAGTATTTCGTCTCGTAAAGATGCCACCGCTTAGTTGTATTAAGTAAGATGAATTGAATGTTGTGGTCACGGCTGAATGCGCTGGGGTCTTGTCGACCGGACTCTGCTAAGGATTCTGTGCGCAGTGTTGACAAGTTACACGACTGTCATATATTTGAACGACACTGGGAAGAATACTCATAAAACAGCGCACTTCGAAACGAAATATCCGATCTGCTGGAATCTTTGTTAGACGTACTTACAAAAGCCTACCTCAGCGTGTTACACGGGAAACAACAAATGAACTGGTATTCACATTAGGTTTAACTATCGAACATCGAAATTCGCAACTTGGTTGATATATATATATACATGTATATATATATATTTTTTTTTTGTATCAGTTCACGGTATTCTGGGCGTGCCGATCGCATAACACGGATTGATAATCGGGTGAACGCAACTTGCAATATCATTAGCATGGAGGGGGCGTTGCGAATTTGCTCCCACTGGAGGGTTATCGCACTGCAGTACGCCGTACGTAAGTGTGCCCAATAGCCGTAAATAATTACGAGCATAATGAATTAGATGCTCGCATAGAAGTTGTAATGACAGCTGTGCGGCGTGAACCGGCGTTATGGTACCAGCACTCTCTGCATGGGGATCATCGTCAAGGACATCTCCCTTCTCCACCGCCCACTCAGGGCGACGATTCATTCACGAATTAAGTGAAAGTGATTCAAATAATACAAGGACAGGGTCGTTCCAAGTCAGCAATGGCTGCATCAAGCCACTTGGAATATTTATTCTCCTTCGAAGAACACACCCACACACACACACCATCGTAGAAACTGCAGTTCCTTTAATAAACCAATAAAACCTTTACCCTAGCCCTACCTTCGTTAGAGAGCAGCAAGAATAGATATGGCTATGGCAGGCGGCGTCGGCTTAGTGATCAATGCTGTCGATGAGTCGAGGGTTGTTCGCCTATATGCCTATATACACAGATTTGTGCAGATCGTGGAAGATGGCTGAGTGAAAAGACCAGGTCTCATCCGGAAGGATCTCCATCTACAGATATATCTCCATGATAAACGTCGTGCTACCACGCCTTTCCGAGGTTAGGATCGGCCGGCTGTGGTCTGCTTCGAACAGGGGGTAAAGTAGGTGCATCAAAGGTCTAAGGCGATGTCGAGCCAGGCCAAACACAACCAGCTCTTCACTGGTCCTCTCATTGTCTGAAAGGATCCAATGTATGGAAGGTGTATGGGTCAGGGAACTGTAACTGGTTTGCCTTGCGTTCGTTTCGTTTAACTTCGTTCTTAACTCATTCGAGGCTACACTACTGCGCCACCATCTGCGATCAGGACACTGACCAAATGCATTTGCAGAATAGGCGAATTCAGGACCGGAAAGGACATATGTTCAGATAATAGTTCTTCCGAGCCGTCTAATAGATAACCGGTCTGCTTTAGCACTGTGTAGTGAATATCCCGAGCTAGGCAAGTCGATTCGTCTAACGAGGGGCAGCAAGGGCACATTGATGGGAGTCGCCATTATTATTTTTATTATTATCATTATATCTCACTGTGTATGCTACAGCGAGAAGGAACTTAAAAAGATAAATAAACATTTAATAAAAGCAGTAGACGTTAGTGAAAATCTTAGAGCGCTGGTGGGACCCCACACAAAAGTTGAGGTCCCCTAATCCTTTATATTTTTTGGATTTTCCTACTCAAAAACGTAACCAGCTATCTAAATTTGTGCCTGCGAAAGAAGAAAAAACGAAAGCTCAGGAAATGTTAAAGCGTTAAGTGTTAATTAAACCTCCGGAAGCGTCGAATGTTTATTAGTCGCCATAGTGTAGAGTCACTTTCCGTGACACCCTGTATATCGGTTTCGGTGAATCAACATTTCGACTTATATTTTCCACTTTACAGATCTGGTCTCCAACTGTCTTCTCATGGTAAACCTCGCTAGCACCGCTCTGTAGCATTACTCCAATGACCTGTCATGTCAGTCATGCTGAACTTCCCTGTGCTTTCGCAAAGCATCTCGGCTTGGATCACATCTACGCTACCTCTTAGTCTGAGTAAACGATTGCCACCAAAAGTACCTCACCATATTTACTTATATAACTTTCATTTCCGTTGAGCTAAAGCTAGAAACGTGTACATCACCCAGCCGGCTCCCATGTCCCAGGCTTTCATGCAAAACGGAATATATGTGCGTGCATTCATCTAAATGCAAGTCGCCCCACTGAGATTGCTGTAAGGGGGTAGTCACTCGCGAGAGATGTGCGTTGTGGGCACACCACATCATCTGGAAGCATCGCAACTCCATAGGCACAAACACAGCGAGGCGATTCCGCGATAGACTTCGAAATACTTGCACCAACAACTCTACGGTGAACCAACGTCGAAAGGCTGCATATGTCATTACACCCTATTTGAATTGCTATGGCTTGTCGATGTCTCTACGCTAATCAGACATTTCTCGCATGCGGCCAAATGTTTCGCGACAACTCGAAATAAAGGGGCGTCGCTGCTAACATGAATTATCGCCCATTGGAAACGTCTGCCGCGCTGTTGAAGCGCCACATGGCGTCGTTTTCGGGCACGCAAATATTAACTAGCTAGAAGCTGGAGCATTATTTTACACAAGCAGTGGTCGTGTAATAATTTAGGCTCTGCAAGCGAAACTTTCCTTGGTCTGGTGATGATCCGAAAGTTGACATACGTATCCGGCCTATGTAACACTTGTCACTGACTTGACAGGACGAATCTAGCCATATGATTGCGGTCGCGGATCGTTCCGCCAGTTGGTGCTCGTGTCTGAGTTTCTATAGGGTTTAGGCGCAAACTTACGTGGCACTGATGCTGTAGGAATGGCCATTTTAAATGGAGAAGGTGTTCACTTACAAAGTGCAGCTAAATGAGCAGTTCCATTCTGTAGAACGGAGCGCTCCCGTTTGTATTTGCCACCCGCCCTATCTTCAGTCTTGCGTTGCAGTGCTCGCCAGCATTCAGCCTCGCTTTCTATAGCAGATCAACAATACGTAGCACGCTGCGTAGCTGTAAGTTCCGCCTGGTCCTCACAACCATCGCCATTTCTACTCTGTGCAGTCGAGCTAAATTTCACTCATTCACATTTACATGTGCGTATTTTGCCCTACTGATCCATTCGAGTTCACAGAGATCTGTTGTCTCTGACCCGTTGGGTCAGGCCACTGAACGAGCACGTCGACGACCGAGGTCGACGTGCCTCGCTTACATCAGAGTTTTCTCACATGTCTTTTTCTATTAGCTGTCGACGAGTAACACACGTAAGCCACTAGCAATGTACGACCAGTCCTAAGGAAGGAGGGAAGTTCATAAAAAAAAACACTTCATTTTGAGGAAACCTTCGTCCCCGTGCAACGGCCGGCAAGCGAGAGTAAAGGATGAATGCGCGTTGTCACACGATTAGATTGAATTCAGTGTTTCTGCCAGTAGTGAGAATTTTCATGATCGGATAATAATCATTTAGCACGGCTAGGCAAAATGATTCCCAACCTATTCACAGCCGGCGTTGATCTTCGCTGAGCGTTCTAGTGTGTGTGTGTGTGTGCCAAGTTGTACCAATCGCCTCTCACCGCGCTAAGATTGATGGCGTAAGTTTTCGATAAACGACAGCCGCGAGAACGACCGCTCCATCGTCGCCCGCTGTGAATCGAGCGAGAGGCTAGACCAAATAGGCGAAACTTTGTAGGTGTTTATAGCCTTCAAACTACAAGGCTCACTGCTTTGTGGTTTGAAGGCTCTGTCGTTTACCGAACACGACTTAGCGAGCGGCGATTTTAGAGTTCTGAGAAATTCTTTCTTTGTTTCAAAGAAGATATAACCGCTGGCGACTACTCTATGATTGATTCTAAATACTGGTCAAGAGCGCAGATGTAATCCATTCTCTGCCATAATTCGGGAACTATGGTGGCTACTCGTCCCTTTTTTGTCGGGGATGGGATTTTGCGCGAATCCCTGATGAAAGCCCGTTCTTTGGGGGGGGGGGGGGGCTTACGGGAATGCATGAGCCTGATGCATGCCCTCGAAGATTTTCTAACCTACGCAATATTTGTCTAGATAAAACACAGCTCATTCGTGTGCACAAATGCCTAGGTCGACACACAAAAGACACTACATGATATCGAATTTATTCACGTAATTAAAACATAGTGGAACCAGCCAGCCACGTATCTTGGCTATTCTGGTCAGATGTCAACACACGCACAATCTAGTACCGGCTTTTTCACTTCCTTGCGCCAACACAGTGCACGCCTATCGGTCTATCTGCGCATATAATTCTTTATGCACGCTAAATCATTTATTATTATGTATATTACTATGCGCGGCTCGCCACAATCACGTGTGTCCGAGACGAAAGCTCGTAATAACGTGACACGAATGGCTCACACCATTCATCGGTATCCCTTTGACGAAGCAGAAGTGTTGCGCTACGACTTGCGTCGCGTGTGATATAATCGAATATATATTTATCATCCGAGATGTTATGATCAATGGCTAATATTGGCTGTTGCCTGGCACAGATTCTCAACCCATCCACGGCGAGTATGAAGGCGTGTGTTTGCCGTATGATAAGCAGCTCGATCCATGGTGCATATTGGATAGAGGTATGCAGTTCGGTGCCGCGACGCCGCTTATCGAGGAAGCATCGACAACGGGGGGCTTTTTCTTATCCAATTTCCATACACACTTCTTCTTTGATCTCTCTCTCTCTCTCTCTTTCTCTACTTCTCTTTCCTTTATAGAAAAATAATTATGAAAGAAATTGATCTTTTTAGCTTTTTTCTCTTCCGTAACACGAGTAGGATGATAGTGTTGTATGTGAAGTGGCCGCGTTTACCTGTGTAAAGTAGAGAAGAGTGCTTCTAAGCTAGCTAGTTAGTTATATAGGTAGTTCCTTCGCAGTTTGTTCGTTTCATTATTTTTAAAGGAACTTTTCCGAATTCACCATTTTCGAATTGCCCTATATGCAAATATGGTGATGGTACAGTCTATGAATTCTACATAGAGCGAAAAACTGACCTGGAGGGTAGGGGTTGAAAGATCGGGACAATGCTCGCCTTTGCCTCGCTACCCCGCAACGATGAGCCATAAACCGGTGGCGCTTGCGGCTGTCGTTGTAGCTAGGAATGGTTGAGTAAAATGTGACCGTTGGCGGTAGCGCGCAGCCTTAACAACATGCCTGCAGCGTTGACTCATAAACTGAAGGGGATAGGTTTTCTTGAACGCATCGTATTTCTTGTCGCCTGTCCCACCTAGGCTAGCACGAGCTAGCTTAGCACAGATGGTTGGGAGAGCCTCGGATTACTAAGGCCGTTAGCGATTATCCGCCGTGTGGGTGCGCGGTTGAGTAATCTCTCGCACACATGTTGAGCGTTCTCGTACGAAGGACAACCTAAAATGTACAAGTTATTTCTGAGAGAAGATATACATGGGTGGATAGTAGATGTCGAGGAAATCGACGAACAAAGACAACATCGCAAGAAGGAAACTAACGGAAAGGGAATATGGGATATGTTTAGACGAAGATGTGCAATCAGTACGAGGTGGGTGTGAGAATACGAGCGGGGCACGCCTTTGTACATGTCTTGGGTCAGTGGACAGGAGATCCGAGCAAAATTAGTATTACCAGGCTGTGCGAGAGATCACGATGACATTACGGGAAGACAATTGAACCGATCCTTGCATCAAAACCAATTCAAATAGTTCGACCTATTTGTTGTATGGGCATACAGTTGTATATCTGCAGTTGTAGAATTCAAACACCTACACTAATAATTCGAATGTTTATGGACAGCCAGACCTCGATCGGGTTCGATTATGATTTGTCAAAAGCCGATTCTGAGGTTGCATTTTGTACCAGTTTGAATTCAAGCCGACAAACTGTTGCTTGTCATGCGTACGAAGGAAATATGGGGCTGTGCTTATTTATTTTATTGGCGGCGACTAATTGAGTTATTGAGCCACCCAGTGAGCGACGAGGAACAAATAGCTAAATCGTTGCCACTGCCTAGAACAGGTGTCATCTGCGGAGCTGCCATTTTTGACCACAATATGAGATGTCCTTCTGACATTAAGTTTTCTCGTGCGGCCCTTGGTAAAGATGTACGAATTATTTGTCTAGCTGTAGTAGCACCTACAACAGTAACCATAAATATAATCATCTTCATTATCGTCACGGTATTTTTTTTGTGTTTGTTTTATAAAAGGGCATACATTTACCGGCTTCTCCACGCGACTCAGCAGATTAATCATTCTGCCTCACAACTCTGCCTCGTGTCCGTGTCCAATCTCAACTACACATACTTATCCACATATATATTGGATATGGACATTCATAACTGTCTGCTATCTCGCTGTATTCAACAGCCACCATCACTAGACATCTGTCGGATATGTTATTATATATAGTTATACGTCACAGAGATGAACGACTCGAGCGATACAATGGTTAGTTAGTGAGCAGACGGACGGGTTGGCGGGCATATCAATTCACAATTTATGATTATTTGCAGACATCTCATTTCTGACCATTCGTTGTTCCTGTACAGATTCGACATTTGAAGTGCTTCAGTGAAAAAAGCTCCACCGGATTTGCATTGGACTTGGATCCCTTCGCATGGAACCGCATCATGTGGGCAGCTTCAAATCCCGCAAATTGAGCACATACATTCGTGCTTACAGGCGGCGTACATCCATCTACGCGTCCTACGATTTATTTATATATAGAGATCCGCATCCACACAGAGAGGGAGAGAGAGAGAGAGAGAGACATGGCCAGCAGACGTAGCTATATGCACGGATGTATAGACAGACGGCCTAATTAATTTGCCCACAATGGATTATGCGATCAAAGTGAACGAATGTTCTGCCCGCCAGCTGCCTGCCCGTTCTAATGTAACGCCAACAAACGACGCGAGTAGCTGCTACGACCACTACTCTGCATAAAAGAGCGACACATTATGATAAACGTTCTTAAATTGCAAACAACAACGGCAGCGACAAGCACGTTTGTACATAAATTACAGCCCGTGGCTAGGGGCGAAATCGTCCTCCAAACGATGGCCAAAGAAGCTGCCGTGCTGAGCGGGTTATTGTAGGGATTCAGTGTTGTTGTTGCTCTGCTGCTGTTGTTGTTGTTGTTGTTGTTGTTGCTGCTACTGCTGCTGCTGTTTAATGAGGGCCACATATGCCGTTACTGTGAGATTCCGCAACACATAACTAGTTGGGCGCAGAAGCGTCTATTCACGGTGGACCAGTGGGAGATATCGCGTTACACGATCATCCGGTCCCGGGGTGCACTGGAGTGAAATTTAGACCTTCCGCTAAACCGAAAGCGGAATGGCGCGCCAACGCGAAGTACACCGAGGAAACGGCGCATTGGCGGGGAGGCAAGGTCTGGCATAATCACGTGTGCAGCGATACGGGCTAAGCAGAGCTTGGGACTGGAACGGCAGAACGTTAGCGCCCGTGGGACTGGGCTACAGAGGCAGCGAAGGATGAAGCATTGGTCGGATGAAAGCCTGTGCGAGTCACGCCTCGTACGAATTTCGACATGGTTTAAAGGGAGATGGCCTTCCCTGCCTACGACGCCGATCTCATTGAGTAAACAGTGGTAGTGTATCTGGATGCGTGTGGATACAAGGGTTCTAGAAGATGTTTGCTCGCTGGGTTGTTGATCTGTCATAGTGTATTCTAACGTTTCATGGTTAGCGCGTCTGGCGCGAGACTAAGAGGGGACTATCGGAAATGGCTAATTGGTTCGATAAACGACACGATCCAAGGCTATTCCTCCTGAGCGATAATGCCATCCATGAAATCACGTCATTACGTCACACTGGATGCTGGTTTGATTAGCGTTTTGAACGGGGGTGGGGGATAGTTGTACATTCGGCACGTGTCGGGCCGTTCTAAAGGGCGACCAGAGGCGGAGTTTCATTTTGACGAAACAATGTTGCAGATAAGTTCGGCCTTGAGCCGTTAACTGCTGCCTCTCGTCTGGCTGCTGTACCAGGACTCAATGACTCTCGTCTTTAACTTGTTTATCGTGGATGCGCAGCCTTCGTTAGGTTAATGCACAGCCTCACGTGAGCTTGGGTCCACTGTGAGAAGAATTATTGTTAAAAATAGTTAGTCAGAGCAGCCGTTCAAGGTGAAAATCATTGAGAGCAGCCCCGCGTGGTCAAGCTCATCCGGCCCGATGCCAACTCGCTGTCACATGTTAAACTTCTAACTGATTCTGAGACTAAATAAGCCGAAGAAGGCAAACTACATAAGCCGGTACGAAAATATCTTGCATGAATTTGAATTAATTACGTCTAAAGCTCACCATGGACTAACCAATCGATGCTTCATAGGGAAGCTCTAGTCGTCTATTGAAGCTGAAAGGTAGAGTATGCATCCATAGTGCACTGGAGTGGCTGACCGGTAGCGAAATCCTAGCGGAATCCCGTGAAACTTAAACATCAGAATGCTCAAATGCTGTGCTGTGTCGACGTATACGACGCTTGATAATAACAATAATTATAATAATAATATTAAGCCAGCATTTCGCAGGTGTACACTATTCCTTCGCGTATGTGCGTATGCATGGGTATGTTCTAGAGGATTTTGCCACCCTTTGAGGAAGTTCCTTCATATTTAGTCGAAAAGAAATACAACGACACGGGGAACTATACGGTCAACTGATATCAGAAGATCGGCCCATGGATGAATTGACCTCCCATCGAGTCGCATAAGTCAGTATCAGAAGTCCATAAGGCATTGCAGGCACACACGCCTGATCTGCATATAGCTATTTATTTCACACTAGCCTTACGACGTATGCATATATTCCGCTTGGGGCGAGTTGCCAAGTTTAGCCGCGAGTTTGCGAAGGCACCGGCGATATCGGCCACGACAAATTGAGTGAATCGCAGTTTGTGGATACCTCCGCGAGCAACGTCATTAGAAGTGTGCACACCAGCTGTGTGACAATGCTTCCTTCGGCAGGACGATAGCCGGTTTTTATGGTCATATTTATACGTCTATATACGCTCACGTGTATTGTATAAACAAACGCTCGTAATAGCATCGACCAGTCTGAGACGAATGTGACGACATCAAGCAGGACCACCAGGCCATGAAAGATGCAGGACACCATTTAGTAGCGCGGACAGCAGAGCAAATGACGACACATCATGCTCATGTGTTGCATTGCGTTCGAGGACGCGAAAAAGCGACCGCATATCGTAGACTGCTACCTAGAACGATTGAGGTCGAGTCGCGTCTGGTTGCCTCGGATGAATCGGTTTACGCAAAACCGCTCAGGCCAAATAGGCAAGATCAATCGATCGACAGGCCAGTAATGGTCTATTCGGAACTATTTGTTGCTGATTGTTCGCCGAGCGTCTACGCGCAACGAACGTTCGTTTCAATTGTAGATATTCTAGCAGAGCAATGCCTGGAAGCGTCTGGGTGTGTCGACGCAAGGGAAGAGGACATTCGAACGCGAGCCGCAATAATGAACGGGTAGAACTTGCGATCTCACCCAAAGTTGACTGTCAATCGATCGCGGGCTAAGGGTGAGACTGCCTTGCCACGTTTGTCTAGCTCTACAGGGTCAGCAACAGGTCCCCCGGACCGCTCGGTCTGGAATCACGCAGTAGCACCGAGGGGATACTGGCAAGAATATAGTGAAGTGACATATATGTTTTGTTGCCATTAAAAATTATATAGCAGTTTCACACCGTGACAAATCGATGATTTGTATCGACGGGACCTGCAACGACCTAATTGACATATCATTTTCTTCCCAATAGCGTGCCGCATTTTCCTTTCACACATCGACAGCTATCGGATGATAACGAGTCGCTCATTAATTATCTGAAAAATACTCAGTATTCAAGTTCATCGGTGGGGTGCTACGCTGTTTTCCAGTGGCGATTATCAGTGCTAGTCTGATGGACGCAACTGCCGGCCAAAACCACAACCACTCTATCATCAAGATCTCTGCCAAATTTCCAACAGGTTGACACCACCATGGACAGACAACATGACGACAAGCAGTTGATCAAGTCAACCCTTTGTGTTCAATGGCCGAAATGGCTATCTCCATTCGATTCTAACTGATCGCTTTGTCACCGTCATTTGCATATGATCTACAATAGAAACCGGCAGTTCACGAAGCTGCTACTTCGCTATTTGTCCCCTTGGTCTGAGAACATCTCATTGTTATCTGTTGTTACAATAACTTGCTTTTAAATATAACTGCACGTACTGATCGACGACTACAAAGTAATGCTTCTATTTCTTCTAAAGTGTCTCCTTTTTTTATGTGTCCCTTTTACCCCTCACCCTGTATCATCGCCGCGTCCGGTGTGTCCGCAGCGTGGTGTGCCGTCGCCCCAGGGAGCAACACCCGAACGGCTTCATTCGTCGCGATGCGGTCCCGTTTGTTACAAGGCTGGGGTCTGCTTTGTTGCTATTGTATCGTACCAAGCCTCCTGCTCCTATCACAGGTCGCAGCACAACAATATGGTAAGTAGTAATCTATACGAATATAATCGAAATGATCCTTTTTTGACCAACGCATTACTGAATATTATGTAGGTGTGCACGAATTATGAATCATTATTATTTCCTCGAATTCATGAATTTCTCATAGAGGTTTCATGAGAGAGAGAGAGAGTCGGGAGAAGGGGTACGGTCTGCCCCGTGGACAAGACGTGCTCCACTCCTCTCCATGCGAATGTTGATGTTGTTTATGTGCTCGGTGCGAACGACCACTATTGGGCGGATAGTTCGTGCGCTACGTAGACTATAATAATAATAATAACAACAACAACAACGCTTTATTCAAAGGCGTACTAAAGAATAGGGTTGGGCAATCCATTTACTCACAAATCGTTCGTGATACCCTCCAGGGGAATAAATCACTTATGCATGTCTAAGTAAGTTGCTAAGTAGTAAGACGTTCCGCCTAGATCTGTTTGTCGTCTCAACAATCACAAACGCTTTCGCGGCGATTGATGGCTGCTTTAACATCATTTTGTTGAACATAACCTTATCTAACATATTGAGACGCTCGAGAATATCTACGATTTTCACGTCCCTTCTGTCACATTGCCACTTATAAGCTACTTTTCTTACAAAAGTCTTTACAATTTTTGTTAGAAATTCTTGGTCTTCCTTTAGGCCAGGATTCCATACTGGCCCAGCATAGGTGAAAAAAGGGTTCGACGTAAATTTTGAACAACATCACATAGAGTCCTGGGCCACTGATACTGAAGGTTCGCAGGATCCAATTGACTCGCTTCGAGGGCTATACTATGTTCTGAGTATTTCAGATTAGAGGATGTGATCACGCCCAAATCTCTGATAACTCTCTGCGACTTCAAGTTCTTCTCCACTAAGTCAAATACGAAACACGCGATACAACCCTGTGCACCCGATCTATACTTATCTACGGCGTCTTGCTCGTATCGTTTGCTTTCTGAAGTAGCTTTAACCTTTAACATTTCAACTTTGCCGGTACTCCGCCTTCCTCACAGCAGCGAGGGTAGATTTGTTTGATTGGCCCTACGAATGATATTATCAAGTAAAACTTACATGTACGAAACAGATATGCGGGAGCTGATCAATAAATTCTAGGAACTGGCTATATGAATATTTTTAGAAATCAGCCATACGAATCTATTTGCTCATTCAAGTGTATTACGCTCCTTGTGAAGTAGCTTTATAAAATGTCATGGAACTATATGCTATGATAAACATACAGGAGAATATCAGCAGCATTTTCTCCAGTTGTCCCTCTGTATCCACCCCGAATATACCCCACTTGTTCATTGTGGTATCGAAGGGCGTATCTCGACGATATTAGTTCCTCTAAAATGAAGCAAACCACCGAATTGATTTCCACAAACTGCACAAACACAATAACTCGAGCTTCGATAAGCTGGCGGATATAGATTCGTCTATCAATCTCTGCCGCAGATTTCCGGGCTGATGATGACGAATGACAGGAGTGTTCGATCCTGAACACGAACGTCCATTTCATGTCAACGTGATCCTTTCTACCGAGTGGTTGCAGCAGTTGGACGCGATTGTTCCTTCGGCAGAACGCAGAACGCTACACTACGCCACCATTGTATTGAATCGGGTTGCTCGTTGCGGCGTGTTATGGAAGAAGAATAAATCCTCGGACATGAGGCCCGTGATATGGCCCACACCGTTTTAGTACAGAAGGCAAAATTATTGGTTACACCGCCGCCACCGCCAACGCCGCGGGTGAGTCTGGCTGGCTGGCTGGGTACCGCGATCTTCCTCTCTCTTACTGAATGGAGCAACGTTTGGGGTAAGGCTGTTTGGTTCAGGGGTCGGGACGGGGGAGAGCGGCTGGGGTAAGGTTTCTGAAACACTTCGTGTCACCGACCGCTGCTGCTACCCGATGACCACCCACATCGCTGAATACCCCCGAAACAAAGCACTGCAAAGCTGCATTCAGCGAACCACGAACAATGCACAGACGTTTCCAGAAGCTGAAAGGGACAAATTGAAAAGGGAAAGAGGGAACGGGCCCGACGGGATGGGTTGGGACGTATTTCATTTTATCATCGCGACGGACGCAGAAGGAACTGTATAAGAACATTATTATGGATCCAATGCATTCAATCAATATTTGCTATTTTTGTGTGATGGACAGCTCGTGCCGCAGCGTCCAAGATAGTGATGAAGAAGTGAAAGCCACCAATGTTTTAAGATAAGGGAAAACAACGATCTTTCTCCAGCTTAAGAGACGGGTGCTCACCTGGGGATTGCTGCCGATAATGAATTAAAATCGACTTTGGTGGAGCGCATGGAAAAGACAGTTTGTCTTTTCGGGCTACTTCATGGAAGGGTGGTGGTCACAGTGAGGAAGCATAAACATTTATTCTTGCTCAAGGCACTCTATGGCAGGGTGATGCAACCGTAGCGATGAGGACGTAGGCTATCTGCTCCAAATCCCTAACGACACCTATGAACCGATCCAGCCGATGTGCTTGTGGGGTTTATTTATGTACTTTGTTGGTCACTATCGGACCATAAAGTGTTGGATACTTACAGATGACAGGATCTTACAGGTGACGGCAGAGAAACGAAAGAATTCTATATATGTAAGGTTAAAAAGGCAGCGAGATACAACGTAGAGATAGATACACGCAAGCTAGCTACGTTCACTGACAGGGGCGCCTACGATGGCGGTGTCGATGATATTGAACAGACACACTTGGGGAGAGGCTCGTCTGGTGTTTTTTGGCCAGCAATACATGTGTAGGTTGAAGGCTGTCCCTCATGTGACTGAACACGAAGCCATTTGTTGCGTTAGCCTGATTCGAATTTCACCTCTCATCACCTCTGGAGTCGAACTTCCCTGTTCCTGCAGCGAGTGATTGATTATTTGCATATTGCCTTCCAAGGTTTTCCAAGAGTAATTTCCAATGACGAAACGGCTATTGTACAGTTGCAAACTTTATGAATCGACACTTTAGAATCTAAAAATCGTGCGCCTGGTGCTATCCTCAACATATGCTTGATATCTGATATGTTATATATTCTGATATGGTTGATACTATAACAGACGCGAAACCAGCTGATACGCGTTGCATCCCAAGATGGGCAAGAGCATCTGTCGATACCGCGACTCGTATCTAGGTCCATGAACCCTTCCTTGTTTTCTGAAAGATGTCCACAATATATTGGCTCTCGTTAATGGACAAAGCATTACGATCAATTCAATCAACGATTGTATAGAACAATCAACGTTCCGACCATCCCCTCTGTCCGTACAATTTCATCGCTGTTCCGTTATCGTGCAGGGTCTTGCATGTGGCGTGGATCTGATAGAAAGTGTACGTGTTCTTCGTAAAACTCTGCTGCGCTATGTTTTTGCTATCCTTTATGCTGAACAGATTCGGATTTCCTTTATGGGACCTATTTCATTCCGCACCGCAAATGCTACCTGCAACCATTGATCACAACAAACGTTTGCTTCGACAGTAGCCAGCAAAGGACATTACTAATCATGTTTTTGTCTTGCCCTTAGACAATACGACGGTGTTGTATCGCAATATTTGCAGTCAAACGCTCAATAGAGCCTGTTGGGCGGCGTAAAGCTTCGTGGTATTTCGGTTTAGCACGGATGTTAGATCAGCACGGCACTGAGGCGAATTTCGATAGAACGCACAGGGATGCGGTCTCAGAAAGCTATTCAGTAAAGGAAAGGCCAGGTTCACCAGGATCCATCCCCAAGCTGGTTTTCCGTTAGGGGCTCAAAGGACTTGAAACGTCTACTTAGTTTGGATCCTACAACTGACGCAGCTATTAGCGTTAGCATTGCGCAGCCTTTGGAGAGAAGGGGCATGTTGTCGTATATTGTGAATACGCCGATAATGCTATTGGCAAAGCAAAACATTGTCCAGTTTGAAGACGGTCGATAAAGTCCTTGTGGTATATTACGTTCAGCTAAAGAATTCGGAACTAGATACAAATCAATTGTGCGCTTCGCCCTAGGGAGTCTGCACCAGCGAGTTCCTCTGAACCACTAATCCTACGATAGGCAGTGGATTGAGGCCATTTGGCCTCATCTGCACTACGAACGTCTGTGGTCACCCCCGGCGCTCGCGGCGTTCTCGTCAACTGCCCAGACCTATGGTCGGATACGCTGACCACACGGAGAGAGAGACCGGTTGATTGCATTAACAGGTGCAGCTTATCGCCTTATCGAAGCGCTCGCAGCCTTGAAAACTAATATCCCTGCTTTATAAATAGCGAGCGAGCATTCCGTTTCGTAAAGCAGAGCTACACAATTAAGAAAGACCAACAAAAACAGTTACGGGGGGGATGGGGGGTAAACACGCACGTATTTAATGAAAACAGCCACTGACAAATGCGCAGCTAGAGATACTTGTTGTTGTAGTCTCGAGCGTAGTGCGCTCCATGGTCAGCTCTGAGAAACCTTAGACGTGCGACTGCGTTACAGGTTTCGTAATGGCAGAGGGGTGCGTCCGCGGCCACCTGGAACTCGTTTCGTTATCGTCGAGCCGCCGAAGCGAAAAGGAAGCCTGTTGCGAAGATAGGCCCAAGCTGAGGAGAAACTGGGACGCCGTATCATTTTGACAGGCGTGAAGCTTTACGAGGCTTAGACAGTGGGCTTTGTTGTGTGCCAAACTCGGACCTTGCAGCTTCCACAGTAAAACAAATGCTTAGTCCGAAGCGATATGGAGCGCAACCAGGGGCCAGAGTAAACCTTAACAAAAAGCTGAAGACGATCTAGCTGGAACAGTTTAACGGAACAATGACCGAATTATAATGTTTGCCATGATGTGTCGTAACAAGGATTATGTCGTAGGCAGGGCATATGAAAGAGAACACTAACTGTTAACTTTAAGTAGAATAGATTAATAATAACAACAATAATAATAGTGATATTTCTAATTTGCGGGGAGAGAGTGAGAGAGGCCTGAGAAATAAACAGTAGACAAGGACAGAGACCGTGAAGTTCAGAAGGGAGGAAATTCTAGTAGAGACTTCTTGCATCTGGCTGGTGCAAGTCCGAAGCTTGCTAAATCATTCACGTACCTCGGGCTAATGTTAACAACAGGAAATTGGTAGTATAGGCGACAAGTACAGCCGACAAGCTGCAGAAGTGATCAGTAACAACTGCCCCCGACTGTTTGGCTTATAGATTGCGAATTGCCTGCTATAGAACCCCCATTGTCTGGATTAACCCTCCGAAGCGAGAGAAAAGGTCAAAAGGGCGTTTTTGAAGTCCATGGTATACCTCCACACAACCTGGACCGAAGCTTCTTTTCTACCTCTTGGCCAATACTCCCACGTTTATCGTGAACGTCCACACACGATTATTTAATCCTCCCCCCAAAAGCGCAGCCTGCAGCGCATTCGTTGCGAAGCAGGAAATTTAGATGCCGGAAGCAGAGGTATTATTCTTCTCGACTGCAGCAATGACGCGCAACTTGTGGACGCTACACAGCAGACCTAACTGTCACAGACTGCTGGATTCACATTTCATTCAGATTTCCCCACGTCGTCTGCTTGACGACGACATGTCATGAACCAGTAGAAACCTGCATTTGTAAATGTTTCAAAACTGTGCCATGTGTATGTCATGCCAATACTACATGCTAATACATGCAGCCATGTTAGATCATTGAAACCCGTTGCCGTTTCGAATAGCAAGAGTTTTTCTAACCCTCAATATATATATATATATATATATATATACAGCCACACCCATAAATATTCCCGTTGATACCGATTTTGAAAAATCTCACAAACAGTGTAAAGAGAATATACCCCAACATCTCAGTCAACAGGATCAGCCAGGATCGGCCACTACACTGGGCCAAGCAAATCGGTTTCAGAGACCGTATATTTACCCATAAAAGGTTTGTTCCGGCATGATTTCCTGTTCTGCCGAGCAGCGCACATCACAGCTCGTCAAAACCGGAGTGCTTAGCAAAACAGCACATATCGACGTCCCAGATATTATAGAATCATTGCATTAGCCCATTGACTTTTCTTATGTTACCTAAACAGGAAATTGATTTCGTTGGACTTCCTGTCCGAGTATATATATATATATATATAAGCTAAGATAAATATACGAGGTGAATCAAAATCGTATTAATAACATGAGCGCCTATGTTCTGTATAGCTGATCGTGTTCGCCAATGCGACACTCTGAGAGCGACGAACGTTCCATCGTATTTGAAGCCGGTGTCGCGTCCCGTCCAGGACCAACATTCTGGTTTCCTTGGGCCGCCGCAGAGGCAGCCGAACCTTCATGTGTCATCCGACTGTCTCTTGCCACTTAGCTACTATCTAGCTGTTATTGCTAGATTTACATAATTATCGTAATTGGCCATAATAGAAGCGTGAGTGCTTAACCGATCGCCGAAACGTTTATTCAACCCACAGGCAACTTACTGCTATTGTAATATCAAGCACATGCGCTTGCAGTTGTTGACGCATAGGCTCGGCTGGGTTCGACACAAATTGCTGCAAATCACAAGAAGAGTTTCTGGGGGGGAGGGGGGTATCATCATAAAATGAGTTTGAAGTTATGATCAAAAAATGGCCAGCAGAGATCGAAAATTGACACTCAAATATCAACAATACATTGGAGTGAGAAGTCTCGTGGGCATACGCCTCGCTGATTTCCGATCGCCCCTGACGTTCGCCCTCCGTTAGTGACAAGAAGGCACTGAAGGCAATTGTCCTCGATCGAACTACAATGCTTCCGTTCTCCGTTCATGTAGGGCCTCTTTGCGGAACAACATCCAATCCTTAAAGGTGGGCCAAATGTCCCTTGATACAGGAATGCACTGGGAATAGCCGAAGCTGGATGGAGGACAGAGAACGTGGGTGGCATTTTTCGTTGCCGTAATGCCTGTCATCTTGGCGAGTTCCCTTCTCTTCGACGTTCTATGGAAGGCGCCGAACTATGCCATACGCTCAGGAATGTGTCAAGTTGTTTTGGTTTGCTGCATGCTATATATATATAGTATATATATATATATTATATGTATATATACAGGAAAGACGATGGAGTTCAGCAGGAAAGTTACTAAGCATTTTGCTATATATATATATATATATATATATATATATATATATATATATATGTGTGTGTACAGAGAGGAGTAGTAACTTTCCCACGGAACCTTATCGTGTTTCCTGTGTGCCGGAATAGCCTTTCTTCTGTGCTTTGAAACAAAAATGATGATTGTTCCAAATCTAAATCTCGACAACGAGAATCATGTGATGACAACGCTACGCCCTATGTCCTAAATTGCCGGTTATATTTCACGCAGCTCACTACGTAGTCGCGGACGAATGGGAACTATCATATTTTCAATTTCCCACACGAAGCGACAATCAGTACACGTTTCCGTTCGAAGAAACTCTCGTTTGAAGTTTCGGCTCTTGGTGCTGATTTGTTAGAGAGGTATACACTTGCACACTCAATCTCCGCGCACAGCTCTAGCTGCGGCCGAACCGAGAAATAGGCCATGCAGAGCAAGGGCTATCTCTCGGTTATATAGTCAGAGGACATTCTAGTTCTGGCTTCGTTATATGATGGTATTCCTTTTATAATTACTACTCCTAATTATAAATAAAAAAAGAGAGTTTTGATCATGAATCATATGAATCAAAAAATAGAGTTTTCCCACCAATACTAAGCACTTCGAGTTCGCACCCACGCTTATGGTCATCTTGGCATCGCTATCATGCGCTGAGCCTGGCACGCGATTCGAGGGTTTGTCCAATGCGCGCTGACGGACGCCATAAAACAATACTGTAGTACAAGACCAGTCCGCTCGTCTAATCGCTTTCCTGCCGCTCAACGTATCTGATATCCGCATGATTTCGAATCGCCAAAGATGAGCCGTCGTTTTGACCACCCATAACCTCGCTGTCACTGTTGTCTATAATAGATTACGGTGACAAAACGTAGATAGCTTAGAAAGCTTGCTATATGTATTGACTGCATAAAAGCTTTGAATGTTTATAGGCCAAACGGTGTATGCCTTGTACGAACAGGTGCGTTATGTATTACATACTTCTTTAAGCTATTCTATTGACTATCTCTAAACTGTACTGAAAGTACGTTTTACACATTATGTTCAAATCGATTAATTTTATCATTCACACAAGACGACTAAGTCTCCTGTCACAGGATTAGAACACGCGATCTCCGACATCGTAGGCAGAGATTCAGCCGTACTGTATTATATAATGCTTTTAGGCTAGAGATCGAATTGTAAATGTGTATACTATGTTGTGCTGTACTAAATAATACCAGCCGAATATGTTGTGATAAATCTCTCACCGCACTATTTGCAATTAGTTTTCTTTTTGTTGCTTGTTTCAACGCAAACTCAGGTATCTGTTTAAATTGCAGTTCCGTAGGTAAACTTCGAATTTAAATTTGAAACTGGAATTTGGATCGTTCAGAAACACAACAACTGAGAACTCAGGACCGACGGTCATGAGTTGAGTCGAATTGAGAATCGGGCCATTCGAAATTTAAAGAAGAAATGGATATTACGCATTCTTAGTTCGTCCGTTTTGATATTCACAGATCTACCATTATGGCTCACGTTCACTAAAATAGGACGAGATACAGAAACCCACAGAGGCGTGCCACAATGTGACACAGCTCGTAATGATTTCATTGCCGAAAAATGTCTTATGCGTTGACGCGCCGCATCGATTTCGCTCTCTACAGCAAGGGCATGAATCATTTCAGAGCTTAAGGAACTAGCTGGGAGTTCCAAGCTGGATGCCCGAGTGGCTTTGTGAAACTTGGCCGTAAACTTTGTAGTGAAGAGCTAAGGATTACGACCAAACAGATACGCCGCTCTATGGTCGGCTTCTGCTGACGTGGCCATTAGCTTGGGGGCCCGTATGTGATGCTGAAGATTCGAGTCATTTTTGTGAAGTACGTAAGCGTGGGGTGGGACGACGTCTTAATTCCCTTTGGTGATAACTGCTGAACTATCATAACTATAACACTCCGGTCTGCAGTTGACGCAGATTCTCGGTTCAAATGACCAAAGCGCCCACTAGCCACATATAAATAAGAAGAACAAGAAATAGCGATTTCTTCGTGTGAGTGCCTCTTAATTACGACCACCTGTGAAATCTGCACATTCGAGTAATTACATCCGTGTATGAATGAACCTACATCGATTCATTCGCTACGTTCCCTCTCATTACAATTACTTTCACCCCCAGGGTCCCCAGTTCCTCCTCGAAGTCCAACTCATCACATAATAGGATCAGTGTTCGGGATCGACAACCCCCCGCCATCTCCGCCCTCCCTTCTAACGCATACGTTTTCATTTGCGTCTCATCATTTATATGCCGTCGTGCCGCCATTACAAATTCGCATCCCGTAACACTCATTAGCGCCAAGCGAGACAAAGAGAGGCATCGCCGTCACTAATAGCAGTAGGGATAAGAGCCGCGCCATTCGACGCGCTGGTCGCATACATCCCATGTAACGAGCAACGAGCTCGACCCCTCTGTCCTTGACCCTCTCTGTATCCTCCCATATCCCCCCACGTCTCTCACTTGAACTAGGAGCACCCCTTGAGCAGTTCGGGGGTTGCACGCAGACGGACAGCGTGGACGGGTCCATCAGAGGAGAGATCTCCGGTCGGCTCGCCCTGAAAGTCTTCACGGCCTTGCCAGGGAAGAACTATCGCCCACTGCCACGTCAGCCGTCGTGGTTGTTTCCCGACAACCTCTCGCCTTCTTTCTCTTTATCTTTCACCCGCACTTGCTCCTCTGCCACGTTAGGCCGAACGTCTCAGTACGACCGAGGCATGCGTGTGTAGGTGTGTGTGTGTGTGCCAGTTCGTCGCTTGCAGCTGGCAAGGAGAGCTTTCGGCTGTTTGCTCTTGGCGGCGCCCAGTGCATCGAGCGCGTACCCCCATCGCAAACATTCTTTCTCATCTCCCTCTCTCATCATTTACCCCATCCGTTATTCGCCCCCGTGTTGTCGTGCTGGCTGAGGGGCAGCTCGCCTGCCTTACCCGCTCGTGAGTCGCTCTGTATTTATCTTCCACACTCGCACACGTTCTCTATCGCTCGCTCGCACTCGTCCTTCTATCCCTTCGTGGGCCCTCTAAGCGCCTGCTCATGGCCCCCTCTAGGCTAACGTGCCTACACTGCATAGACACGCGTTCGTCCTGCAAATGTCCAGCAGTTCGCCTCTGCGGGAGGAGCAACAGCAGCACATCAGCAGTTACCAGCTGCAGCAGAAACAGGTCCATCTCAGGTAGGAACAGATGAGCGCGAGGCTGGTAGAATACACAGAAGGTTTAGCGCAGGGCTCACGGTGGCTATTCCTCTCCTTTCGAGTTCGCTCTGGTCCAAGTGACCTTTAGGAAAAGGCGGTGAGAGAGGCGTATGATTGTCACCCATTTGTAATGGCTCACACTCTTGCGTGTGGCCTTCACATGGTGCAGTAAAATACGAAGGCAACAGTGCCGATAGCGACGGTCGTGCGTCTGTTCCTCTGGCTGGCGGTTGTGCTATACCCACCGCAGGTAGGGCAGGAGAGAAATTGTGGGTGTCACTGAGAACGAGCGTCTTGACTCAGCGAGAGGCAACATGGGGGGAAATATCATATTATATAAAGGAGAGGAGCAGGCGTTAGGTTAGGTTAAGTAAGCCTGAGTAACAATGGACCGACACACCGCAGGTAAGTGAACATGTACACGGTCTGATATACACTGTCCAATGCGTTACACATATACTAAGAACACACCGAGACAAATGCGACCGTGGCGGAGCGTGTGTCTGTGGGTTGGCGCGGGGAAAAAGGTTGGTGGTGGTTCGAGTTGCAAAAGGGCCCCCCCAAACTCCCATATGATACGAGTATAGAGTGTATAATTCTTCGCGGCATGCGTTCATGGGAACGACAAGTACACGGCAGTAGTGGCAGCAACAGCAACAACGACAGCATCCAGCAGACGAATAAGTGACACCAGCAAGCTCCTCCAACGATTCACTGCTGGTGCAATATGCATAGCGCAGCCATTGGATCGTTGGAGGAGGCGATGCAGGAATAATAGCTGTTGTAGCAAGTGCGAAGTGACTTGTATGACGACACTCGTTCATGTTGATGCGCTGGTGGCTGTGGAGCGATAGGGGACGCGTGCTGTCGTTCGAGTGCTCCCTCTGCTCCACTGTTGGAAACACCGCAACTACTGAGAGAACGGATGGACTAATCGACTGGCGGAAATGATGTTGGATACATGACGTTGATCATGCCCGTACTACCCTATTCCTCTGGCGACTACTTCAAAGAAGTAAACAATTCCCTATGAATATAATACAATTCAATTCCCCCTTGTATTGTATTGTTGCAGTGTCAATATATGAACAGCAAATAAATCAAATGGCCCCGGAGCAAGATCAGAACCCACGGCGCGAACCGTTGGTTTGCATACTTAATATTATCAACGAGTTTAATGAATGTGAAAATGCGTGCCTAGCAAAATTAAGTGTCGCTTCTCCATTGCGCCTTGATGAAACACGTCCTTTTTAATTCATGTATAATCATTGTGATTACACACCACCACTGTTTTCATTCTGGGTGTTGGCGCTTGAGTGTAGTGTAGAGTTTTTGAAACTTGTGCGGTTTCAGGAAACGTACATTATGTTCTTTTTAATCGACTGAATCGACATCGTTTCGTATCTTGGTTTCGGTTTGAGTTTGCCCTGCATAGCAACTGGAAGGAGTTTTTCTTTACGCTGGAAAACGAACCTACCACACGGATAGCGAGCACCCTCTAAGAATCATAATCTCGACTGGGGTTACACTCGTCCGCACAGCACAAGGTGTGACCTAAGACCTTGGACAGATAGCATTTTGTATTGGCCATTTATAGTAGCGCAATGAGACGAAACTAGAGCTATTCATGTTGACTAAACGCTTAATCTGAAACAACTGGAGAAAAGAAAAATCTAGGTTTTCAGAATAATTTTCGATTTAGTCAACAGATTCTCATTAATGACATAATTTAGCGTCGGCCGGCATGAAATTAACTACATAGCCGCTCGCTCAAAGCAATGTTTGTTGCTTTAAATGGTAATATGAACTATCACTGTACGGCTATGATTCTTGACTAGACATGTTTCTGATGGATAAATCATCATGGTTCGTCTATTTGAGCTTCTCGAAGACGAGCAAACCGACCAGTCATGGGCGTGCCATTAGCACGTTCGGCCCCAAAACGTGTCTACGGGCTTCAAACATATTGAAACTATCACAAGTAGTTAGTAGGTCCGGAAAGTCTCATTAAAATTGTGCGTTCCCAGCTGGGCATGTCCTAGCCAACGGTGAGACGTTCGAGTTCTAAGCTGTCAGCCCTGCATAAGCAAAGGTCATGTGTTATCTTGCTAGGCAGACGTGAGCCAGCTTAGCTCGGCCTTCCCAATAGCAGCTAAGAGCGCCGGTATGACTGGAGTTGGGTCCGCGAGGAGTCCAGGAGGCCCCGCGAGGTAAAGGAGTGGGCCAGGAGGTCGGCTTCCCAGGAGAACTGCTAGTTGAGTGGCGTGGAGTGCGATCCTATTCGAAAGAGAGTCGCCGCATGTTATTCCTGATCCACCAGCCAGACCGATTCCTGATCCAGGTAATTTGGATACAGCTGAGCCCAGCGCCGGTGCATCTACCTTCAAGTGCATCTAACCCCGTCCCCTCGCATTGATACTAGGGAAAACGTAGTCCAGTAGAGGATTGTAGTTATTCCTCTTCATAGGAATCAACCGTACGGTTCAGTATACGGAGCCCCAATGAGCGCCGCAATCACTGTTACAGCCGTATCCAAGACATCCATCTTCAAACGTTATGAGAGTGGCGTTAGTTGCGTCGGCCACGGTTGCAACAGATAGACAACAAATGGCTCCACCCGGTCTCGCAAAGAGAATGCCGTCGGCTTAAGCCCAAAGGAAAAGAAACGCCAGTTAGCTTTCAGGATCCTTAACTACGTCTCTTTGCTCATTACCAGCGGAAAGGATTACTGCTACGTCTCAGTTAGACATGAGCACACTATAGGCCCTAGCAAATGCTGTGGAACCAGACAACGAAGTCGGAAACCGAGCCACGAAGGTGCCTGCAACCTACCCAGATATTCAACATATAAGAAGCGCTGTCCTCTAACGGAGAACCAGCATACATCACTGGAGGAGTTTGTGAAAACGTTGCAAGGGAAGAGGCCCCTCAGGAAGAATTCGCTAGTGTTTGTGCATATTTGAACAACGGGCTATTGGAATTTTACAGTGCAACACTATACCAAGGCAATACATTGTGACGGATGAGCTGATGAGTGCGGCAAAACAACTTGACCTGTATGTATTTCTGTGTATGATATTAGTTATAGAAATAACTCCCAATTCTTGTATGTTTGAATAAACATTATTAGTTATTACTCGTCAAAAATCGAGGTGAGGAAAAATCTAAGCGGATTTTGCTAGCATCAACCGCAGTCACTTGAATGTACAGTGTTGCGACTTTAGTATCGTCAAATTTAGTCCTCTAAAAAAAAAAAAAATAGGCTGTCGTCAAATTGGCAGGCGATAGCTAGCCTAAAGTCGAAGCCGACCAAAACGATTTCCTTAGCTATGGATGAGGGTCTCTGGCGTACAGTGCTACTTCTATGCTGCTGCAGTCGTAGAAGCGACTGTGGTAGTATAAAGAAATATCGAATGCCCTTGTCTATAATTTACTGAAGGTGCAATCGAGTCAGTTGCGTTCCCCAAAACTCCTTTAAGGTTTGGTAGGATTACAGCCGGTGGACTTGTCTAGTCGACGCGTCCGGAGTTGGTTTCTCCGTTGGGTCGCATCTTTCTAGCTGTTGCTGTTCGTTCTAGTGATGGGGAGAACCTGATGGCACCTGAGCCTTCGTCCACGGTTCAAACGAGAGGTCGCTGATTTAGATTGGGCTGACTAAGGATCGGATTGCATCGCCTCCGGCCAGTGGAGGCCAGCTAGGCTGTCGATTCAAGCGTCTTTGACAGAGGTCATGTTTGATCAGGTGTTATGGGAAAGCGATCCGGAAAGCTGTTCATGGATATAGTCAGTGTAGCTGTCGTTGAAAAGCCAAATATGGTTGCCGATTACGATTCGGGAGCGTACACGACAAAAAAAAACCGTAAAAAAAGTTATAGTCTCGGGTTATCATTTTCACAGCTCGATTCGTATTCCAGCTACCGACAAAACCGAGATTGCCACGGTTCATGGTGAGATCGTTCTTGTTAGTTGTATTTAGCAAATCAACCCAGGCGATCGAAGTATGCCTACGACACATTACACGAGTCACCTTTAATGTCATCATCATGTTCCATATATTCTGCGATCCCGTTGTGAGATAATTACAGATGATTGCTTATGACAGTGTTCGGGCGTCCATGTAACGATGTCTTGTTTTTCATTTTGATAATAACACGTAAGAAGTTCGTTAATATCTATATGTACTCCGGGTCGGTCTTATGAAGTAATTGCGAAGACAGCAGCAGGGACGTTAAATGTTGGCAGGGCGTCACGCCCGGAAAATTTACCAAAACATTTGAATTTGCCCTTTACGGCTATAGCAGTTAAGCTATATCATATGCGCTTCTTCTTAATGACATAATAATGGCTTAAGATTTAGCGACTTCGAGACACTCTTGTGTAAGTATATTCTCAGATAAGTCATAAGTGAAATAAATCAAATCTCCTTTCTAGAGCGTTTTTACACGCAATTGAGCTATGTTGAATAAGTTGCTTACTGAATATGAATTAATATAAAGGGGTACGAGGTCAAAAGTCCAACAGCAGTTCTTGTACCGCCTTCCACTTACACCCGCGTATAGCGGCATAGTCTCAATTTAATGAGGTAGTTAAGTCCATCAATAAGCACTCACAACTCGAAGAGGTAGATGAGCAATCGAGAATCAACGAGAGCTCGAATACTTGATATATATATATATATAGCTCTTGCTTGGGACTTGCTATCGGATTGCTGTAGTCATTTGAAGCTTGAGGTAGTAGTTTTCTCCTCGCTTCGTATGGTACTGATTGCTGATCGTAGATTGCTGCTCTTTATGCAGCAGCGGTTAAGCTTTGGGCGCTCGATGCAGGGGGCCACGCTGAGATGAGCGACGCTCGTCCGCGCCACTTCACTTAAGCACATCATCATTATTATTAGTGGCAGTTCGTCGACCAATAGCCTTTTTTCTAGTGACACATGAATCTTTAATATTCCTTTCTCTCTCTCTCTCTCTCTCCCCTTGTCGTTGGCATTCAGTGGGAGAACTGGGGTTTTAACTCAGATAAAGAGCCTATACGTAACACGGTCTACTATTAGACCGTGCGTCTTCGGGAACGATATCCTAGAGAATAGCCGAGTCTGGTCGTTACACACACACATTTGCTCTGAGTAGAGGTTGAGGTGTCTGAAGCACTGAAGGCGGGGGGGGGGGGGGTCAATAACAGCCAACTGGCTTGGGACGTCGAGAGGTCGCGAAGCTGCTGCCCGAATGTCAATAACCGTGGGGGTAGTTAACATGTGTCGCCGCCACTGAGTCGCCACCAGTTCCCCGGGTTCCAGGAGCGTTCCCCGTCCCTCGGAACCCCACCTGGCACGTTTGCCATTACCAAAAGTAATGTCGACCAGATTCACAGGCGGCACTCGATGTGAAACGATCTCTCTTATTCACTCTCGGTCCGACATAGGAGTGGTACTGTATCTACAATCCGTATTGTTCTGGTCTATAGCGAGCAGGGTACAGGTATGCTCGTATTTGGTGGTATGGACTGGCAATAGATTCTATTGCCATCTTGATGATGAGTATACATTCGTGTAGGATATGATATATATATATATATAATATAGGAGAGACAGGACAAAATAGGCATTTATTGATATTTATGAATGCGCCCCTGTGAGTGCGGAGTCCGTCAAATTCACTTATTGTTATTATACCCACGATATTCAGGGCTCAGTGACACCACGCACAATGGCCGTATCGTACGTATGTTCCGACCTCGCAATGCATCTTAATACATCGAAGATAAAGAACGCCGTGCACGAGAGGCGTAGACACAGAATATCAACAAATATACAATAACAACCTACGACCATGCCTAACTAATACGTTTGCTAGATGGACTTTCGCGGAGAACTTGTCGCTACTAAATACGGTCTCGATTACACAACTTGCACTACAAGCAACATTAAGCAACCGGAATGATAGCTACATAATGAACAGATACTAGTAAGTTTTTATATCGTAACGAGGATAGTTCGAGTGTGACGAAATCAACCAGCCTCAATGAGTCCGCGCTCACTAAAGAGCTTGGATGCGACGTCATTAGTTGGACCATATCATTTTGCCGAGAGAGAGAGAGTGTGTGTGTGTGTCTATTTAGCAGTATCACGGGGGCTTGTGGGCTGAAGCCCAGATAATCTGCCATCATCTGCCGCCCGTTCTCATTACGGCGACACAACACGCGTAAGAAGCGAAGTGGCTAATTTTAAGCCACAGGCGACCCAGAGAGACTTGGGTTGTCTCCGAAAAGGCTGCGAATAATATGAGGACTCTTTCTTGTTCAGCCAAGGGAGAGTTATTTATGTATTATATACATGTGAAAATGAGGGATGCAATTATGCTCGTATCTAATTCTGATCCCTGTTATTATTCATGCTCATTATTAAGAGTGCGTGGCCTTTCGTCTAAGTGCTCGCGCAAGCGTCCAAGCAGAGATGTTGCTAGCGCGCCTGGTTCGCGTTAGTGTCACTTGTTGTCCTGCCAAGGTTGTTCTTTTGGAAGTTCAGTAATTGCTCTAACATATTAAACGACCTCTAACCAAGTTCAAGTTTTCGAAACATTCGAACATCAGCTAGCTGATGCAGCGCCATTGGTGTAACCGACGCCTTGAACAGTGTGCAAACAACTAGTACAACTCCTGGCAACAGATTTGTTTTGCGCCGAGTTTTGTGCCTCATAATGTGCTCTCTAAAGGTTATAGTCGCAGTAAAACGTTTAATATTGAGCAAACTCAATTTATTCCAACATACAGTAATTAGGAATTATTTCTAGGGATTATAATTCTTTAAATATTAAATTGTAATATTTGTGCGGCTGATAATTGTTCTAATGTTCGGCGAGTGCCAACAACGTGTTCATTCGTTGCCCGCCGTATGCCGCTAATTGAGGAAACAAAAGTTGGATGGCGCCCAGCGCAATAGAAAGACGAGAAATACCCAAGTCCCGCTTGTGGAATGAAGGCTGTGAGCTGAGATTTGTTGGCCTTCTGTTGTTTATGTGGATATGCTCGTGGTCTGCCGACATTAACAGGATTCTCTGAACATTATACAGAAACTTCCGTACAGCCTAGACTATTATACTTAGTAATGTACTTTCGTAACAACGAAACAATCCAAAATTGTATTTCAAATAGAATATGACGACTGGATAACCTTGGTATATTTGTGATAGTTAAAGAGAGACTTACTTTCAATTTTGTATTGTATGTATCCTGGAGATGACAGAGCCATCTAACATATATATATATATATATATTATATATGTTAGATGGCTCTGTCATCTCCAGGATACATACTATACATCATACAAATATATATATATATATATATACAAAGAGCATTTAAAGCGCCCGCAATAACGAGCAGGCAATTCACGTACGTCACCCATGGCTGTTAGAAAGTCCTTCATAATTCCCCTGTCGCCAAAGGCTCCAACGAACTAGACAATTCGATATAATCTTATAGAATGGACAGGTCAATTCGTGTTTAACCGTTGTAGCTATTGGCATCAATAACACTACATTGGGCTCGTCTATCGATAATTGATTTATTGGAACACCCGTGTAATACGATATGGAATCTTGATAATTAATCACATTCTCGAAAGAGACCACCGAGGTATACAGAGGTCACTGATCTGGTTTTGGTGGTGGAAGGGTCCGGTCCATCTGAAAAGCCTGGCCCATCAGAAGTTCTTCGGACCAATCCGGATTAGAAATACCTTCGAGAAATAGACCGGCGCCCTTTTCCCGTTTCTCTAAGTGCTGCTCCGGATCTGCATTGATTGTAAGATTTGGATTCAAACCGAAACGAAAGTATACCTGATTTGAACAATTTGCCACATCACTCAATTATAAGATAACGCTTAATAAGGAGGCTATTCTACTATGGGCGTCAAATGCAAATCGAAACTACACGTCTCAACGGACGTCAATCAGAACCACGAATTCCCTTCCATTTATTTGCACAGTACAAGCGAGGCTTGTCCCTATCAAGATACCAAGAAGGTTTGCCTATCTGCTACGCTCTCGTAAATCCCGAGCTCGAATTAAACTCACGCATGACTAGCATGCTTAGATGCGTACGGAAGTGGACGGCAGAACTGGCTTCGTTGTAAGAACGAGGGCTACCACCTCGTCCCGATGCTAATTCCTGTTAATTCCAACGTGACGAACTTAATTTTGCTGATTGCCCCTTGTAAACCAACGCTCCCAGGAGGCTGGACAGCTGAGCCCGAAACTGCGTATATCTCCTAGCTGTGAAGCCGGCTTAGGGAAGCAGTGCTACCACGCAGTATATTTAGGATAAGATGTACCAAGTCAAGCTCGCTGTTGAAGAAATGCTTGTCTTGGCCACGAGTAGTTGAATATCACTCCTGTGTTAGTGATGTTCAACAGTCACATCAGTGTACACAGACAGAAGTTGAAAGAAAAATTAGCCTGAGGCTAATATTCAAGAACACTCCACTCGGATACATTTTGTGATGTATGCTTTTTTATCAGAAGCCTGCGAAAACGTAGCTTACTTTATATTATCTTAAGCGTAAGAGTTCCACAGTTCTAATCGTACCCGATATATGGAACTGAAACCTGGCGCCTTACGGTTCTCAGTTTTCAGGGCCTTACCCTACGCCTAATTGAAGTAGAAATACGATAGGAATTCAACAGATGCTGGCGTTGATTTTAACAGCGCTTCGAATCGTGTGCCGAGCCGCAGAAGTACATTTAGCTGGTTAAGTTCGGTAGGGGACCGAACTCGCTTCATCCGTAGATTTCTCGCACACAAGTTGCAAAACTTCACCCATGTGAATAGTTTGGCATAGTTTCATAATTAGCGTCCGATCGTGTATACATCCTCGTAGGATCAAAGAGCGATTCTGTTGTGAATTCGTAGGCATGTCCTCGGGATCACTCGGAAGATTTTGCCTAGATTCGGCCCAAAAAGAAAGTTCAAAAATCTATCCCGATTGATACTTCCTCATCTGCAACCGCTCTCTTTCAGTAGACCTTTAAATGCATCAGCCACGAATAGGACACGATTGAACAATATTCACTTAGACAAATACAATTCTAAGAAGGCACCACGCTATCGAATAAACGTCAGTGACGTAAACAGATAAACGTCAGTAACGTAAACAGTGTTATTATTAACAAAACGAAAAGGGAGGTGATACACACACACACACACTAATTAACAACAACATCTATTATCGTTCCCTTTATTACATAGTGAACTTCCTTCGCCGTTATATATATATATATATATATATATATATGGATTCAATGCTATTTGGTTAGGAGTACTATTTGAGAGGTAGGAGTATTCGACTCGAGGACAGGTCATAATCTCGGCGATGGTGATTATCGTGATGGTGTCCATTGTGATGACTATCACTGTGGTGGTGATTCGTGTGGTGGTCGCAATCTTCGG
Source organism: Stratiolaelaps scimitus (assembly GCA_019614645.1). Taxonomy (NCBI): domain Eukaryota; kingdom Metazoa; phylum Arthropoda; class Arachnida; order Mesostigmata; family Laelapidae; genus Stratiolaelaps; species Stratiolaelaps scimitus. The sequence goes on along the minus strand of JABWDB010000009.1, from coordinate 8,865,757 downwards.
GTGAAAGCACCCGCTGGTTTCTATGCAACTCACACGTGACGTTCTGTATGATGGCGAGAAGTCCCTTAATCACTTTCGACTTGTTCTTCGCGAGAAGCTGGTCCAGCTGAATCAGCTGCCGCTGGGTCTCCACGTCGAGCTTCGCCTGCGTTCGGATTCTCCACTCTTTTTGCGACTCCTCGAAGGCTTTGAATTTTCGCAGTCTCGCTTCGCGATACGTTTCGGCGTCGCGGAGTGCTTCGTCCTTCGCCTGTTTGATCCTGCGAGCTTTGCGTCGCCGGGCGTCGGCCACAAGATCGGTGGCACGCTTCTCAGCCTCTAGCAGCTGTTGAACGCCTCTCGACTGGTGTTTCCGGTGCAACTGATCGTTCTGGTTTTGTACAGGCTGATTGATATTTGAATGGCTGAAATTCCGCGACGATGATAGAGTGTGCGAGCCATCCTTGCCGTTCTTGTCGTGATGGACACCCGGCCCCTGTTTGTCGTGGTGGCTTCGCTGAGACCGATCATGATGCCCGTGATGTGCCGGTTTCTCCTGGTGACCATGGTGGGGCGACTTCTCGTGGTGGCCGTGATGTGGCGTTTTCTCGGGATGGTAACCATGCTGAGGTTTATCGGGGCCATGTTGAGGGTTATCGGGGCCATGCTGAGGCTTATCGGAGCCATGCTGAGGCTTATCGGAGCCATGCTGAGCTTTATCGGAGCCATGCTGAGCTTTATCGGAGCCATGCTGAGCTTTATCGGAGCCATGCTGAGCTTTATCGGAATCATGACCCGATTGTGACTTTTCGTGACGTATCCGTTGTGATCGATTATGCTGATCGGTCCCCTCGTTGTTATCCTTATGGGTACTACCGTGATGGCCGTGCTGCTTTTCTGGATGACGATCTAAAAGAAAAGCAAACGTACAACTTGGGTTCACTATCGCTATCTCCGCTACGCCTGTGTTCAAGCCTCTCGTTGAACTCCAAACTCGAACGCAAAGACAAATATATATACATATGCTTAGCTGGGTTTCCGAAAAGGCAGACTGCACAAAATGGTCAAATTCTACATATCGTTACAAGTACAATGACAACGAGGTAGCCCTCGTCCAAACCGTTGACGATTTGCACACCTTTGAGGAGCCCTTCTGTCCACTCGGGTCCCAGACGTGTGAAAAAGCCAAACTCCGCAAGTTCTCTTTTTTTTTTGATCAAAAAGGCTATATATTCCCACCAAAAACATAAGCAGGCATCAGGATATTAGTCTCGTAGGGTTGAATACGCCATGCCTGCTCATTAACCAAAACGCTCAGGGTCGTCGTATTTCAAGCAGCATAAGAATAGTTGGGTTAGAGGGTAACAATGGCAACGACAATAACCGCCTCTCTGAATGCAAAGGCCGGCAGATTGTGTCTGTCCTACTTACACGGCATTCTCCACGGAGACGCTACTCATTTGAGAGGTCGACACAAATTCTCACTAGTTCGCGCAGTTCCTCTTCAATAGCGGAATTTACAATTGTTGCCGTCTCCCGATCAACGCTTCGCAAGAAGCACAAGCTGCCTTCCACTCCTGTGAAGGATACAAAATGTGATGAGGATTAGCTTCAGGTCGTCACGAAAAGGTTTGCGTTCTTCGCTGTAAATCGCTAAATAATCTAACTGAGCTAATTAGTAGGAAGTCGACGGGTACAGAGGACGACTCGAAAGCTGCACCCGAAAAGATTATATACATTCACTGAGGGAACTGAAGGCTTCATATGACAATCATCTCGTTTCAGCTCATTCGAGAGCTGCCCCAAGAACGAGTGTCCGCCTTTTGTAGGCCTCCCTGGTCGTCACGCAACGAGATTGAAGTTCAAACACAACTCGTTGTGTTCACGAGATCACCAGTTCAAAGATAGCGACCTCAACTAACTAATATTCGAACATGAAACATGCAGCCGAGTGGGGCGTTGCGTAATATGGATGCACGCGGATGGTGTACACTTACCGTATCCACACGGGACGGAGTATACATACTGACAACGGGGGATTGAAGGGACCGAGCGAATTAATAACATAATCAGCCGCTTTGCAGGATTTCTTTGAGAAATAGACACCGTCAGATACGAACAATATATATATATATATATATATATATATATATATATATATATATATATATTAGTTAAAGAAAACACTGCGAAAAAACTCGGAAAATAACTATTGTAGTGAGATTTCGAGAGCACGAGAGAGAATGAACGTTGCGCTTGTACAATATTTATATATTCATATTACCACCGGACTCGGCGTTTTCTGCCCGTAGTACTGTCCAGCTAACTTCACTTAAATCGATCGATGTTTTGAACAGTATCTACAAATGTGAGAGACGCAGACTTCATATTTATTCGCTGGTGATAGGCAATAACCTGCCGGCTCTAACGACCCCACCAGTCACTACACGGCTGACTTCCTAATGATGACACTCGGGAATAGAAATAACAGCTTGCAAAGTGAGTTGCCAGGAGCATCGATGATGTTCAACCAATAGCTGAACGTATCAGCCGGGGATCGTGGGATGCACTTATCTCCAATATCCGGGCCTCTCGGCGGCGGCTGGCAACTCTCACGGCGATTATCTTAAACGGTTGACATCTTGATAGAGCGACTGGTTGGTTGACAGCAACTCTTATATGAGCGTATGCCCAATGGATCTATAGCCGACGGTCGGGCAGCAACAAGAGAAATAATACGAGTTAATTTCATGTCCTCAATAGGACCGGGAGAGTCCGACAGTATTCCGAATGACGAGGATGAGAAATAAGCACCTCCCCCCGAGGTGGGCCTGCTCTTAGCGATGAACACAAATGAAAATATGTAATACCAAGTATGGTGGTGAACGAATTATAAAGCTGATTGTGCACCTACATCGTCGACTAGCTTTGTTTTTGGAAGCGATTGGGACAATCGAATTTGTTGAGGATGGACAGCGTCCTATCGATAAGGTTGATAAAAAAAGTTGACTCTGAACGACATACACACAGGGGTAGTGCGCGTGAGTTTAGTGAGCTAATCTGTTCATAGGGCACATGTGGAACTAAATTGAGCAACTCAACATACAGTTGGACACAACTGAATAAATAATAGCAGCAGTCTCTTTGATTCAAACCAACTGGACGAGTTTTAGAGAATGCCAACCACTAATGCAACACGATAATCCATCATCGTTCATTACCCATCAAACATTAACACCGTTGCCACTTCCCCAACAAACAACAACGACAACGACAACAGGTACGCTAGATACACCCGGGCTAGCTACCCGGCACGTGCATCGCGGCTTGTTCATCCACCATCTCTGTTCATCAACCCTATTATGACATTGCTGTCTCTTGATAATTACAGGCATTCCCAGTGGTGGTGCTGCCGCCGCCGCCTCCGCGCACCGAATTCGGCATTCACATCTGCATCCGCACGAGCGTCAGGTGGCGCGGCGCGAGGCCAAGACGAAAGCGCTCATCAATCCTGAGCAGGATACGGCAGCTGCAGGCGGCTACGATCAGCGACACAACAGCAGCAGCAGCAGAAGCAGTGTGACAGACGACGGTACCGGGGCGGGTGCTGCTGCAGCTGCTGCAGACGATAGCAGCAGCAGCAACAGCAACGGCCGTAAAATACATCAGCACACTGGTATAGGCAGCGATATTAAACAGGTAATGTCGATTTCGGCCTTGGGAACAGTTTCGAGCTGGACAGTGTTTATTTGGCTGTAATTTTTCGTTAATGCCTCTACTAGTGGGCTACTGACTGGTGGGAACGCTGTACTGTTATGACAACGTTCATACATCGATCTGCTTTCGTACAGCACCGGCAGGAGGGCGGGTACGGGAAGCTCGTAAATGTTGTTGTTGATCTTCTACAGAGAATCACGCTGCCACCCAAATTTTTCTAAACACATGTTAAAATATATGCGTGCATATTTATTAGAGCCGCACAAACGGTGCGAATCCGAGGGATGCTTTCCATAAAGGTAAAGGCAAGCTTGGCTTCAAATCGCACAAGCGCGTTTAAATGTTACGTCACTCCAAAGTTTGCGGTCCCCTGAGACGAGTTCCTGTCGCTCGCTTCTCATCTTCCTCTGATTCGCGATGCCCGTTAATGTCTCGATTGCTATTGACAGAAACCCCGAAAGGAAGAACTGCACGCGACGGAACCGTCAAACTTTGGACCTGTCTCCGACGGGGTGCTCCTAAAACTTGATGGATATCCCCCGCACATTGGTGGAAGATCTGTAACTGAGCGGTGGCTGCGAGGAGAAAGGGGAATCGAATAATGATCGTCGGAGTGCTATCGGAGAGTGGTATATATATATATATATATATATATATATATAGATTGTGCGGTGTTAACAGGGGGAACCTGGGAGGAGACACCCCGTCCAAGAGGCGAATGGCGGGGCCACTAAATGACAACACGTCACGATTGCCACACAGTGGGAGGTCACCACTTCTCACAGTATGTGTGTGTGTGTATATGGATGTCTGTGTGTCTCGGTATTTTCGGCCGTCACCCGTTCATCGGACACAGGCGAGTGTATAAAGTTCGAGCTAGTTGTTCGAGCCAAGTCAAAGCGTCAGACACATCGGTGGTCGTCGCTTTGATCCTGTGGGAGACTACACAGGAGTGTATTGGAGAGCGCCCCCGAGTATGAAACTCTAGGTGACATATTGTATGTCGGAGTGTCCCCGTCAGATCGACGAAGCAACGAAGACGAGATCGACGACGTGGATTGCACAGAGTACTCGGCAATCGTGCTTATTGTACAGCAGTCGATGCGACACTGAGAGATCAAAGTGTGCTGACGTGGCCGCTTACCGCGTGTGTCGCGTGTGTGGGCTTTGGGCGTCCAAAAGAACGCGCAATCGGAAACCCTTGGGTGGAGTCCAGTGTCCCCAAATAATGCAAGACTCAACCATATAAAAAATGCTCCGTAGATGCTCCATCATCGAGATTTCATAATACCGAGTTGTGTGTGTGTGTGTGTGCGCGATCGACTTACGGACTAAAACACTCGTCGAAATTTACTTACGAGAATGAAATGCTTTTAGAAGAGCTTTTCGCGAATCATAGTAGCGCGTAACTTAATCGAACTCATACGGGTCTCCGCGTTGTTCGCCACGACGTAGAATTGTCATGGACTCTGATTGTTAGCTAAACCTGCGTGGCTTGTTGTATAGTGTACTTGTGTATAAAACTCGTATGGTATAATTGTCAAATGCAACAGGATGTGCTAATATATATATATATATATATATATATATTAGCACATCGTGTTGCATTTGACAATTATACCGTACGAGTATATGTATATATATTACGCGATTCATATTGTATCAACACTAGCATTCTGCTGAAAATGCGAATTCTGGAATATATTGCAATGCAACACTATCGTGTGTAAGCAATTCGAGCGTCCTGCCGACAGCAAGTGATGACGCTGTAGAAATTCGAATGAAATGAATGAATCAGAATACGGACCAAACGAAGTTACTCGTTCCGTTACAGGCAAACCTGCCTGTGACAAGTGTTGTGATGTCAATCAAAATATTCATCCCAAAAGCAGCAGTAGCATACGCCTGCCTGCTGTTTGTACATCCTCTGCTGATTTCTCGTTTATGTTCGAACGGCTCAACGACCTTAGTACAAAATAGCCAAGCAAAATAGACAAGCATCTCCTATCAAGACAGCCATTGGCAGGAAGCACCGTACAACTCGCGAATCGAATGCTCACTTGTGTATGTCTATGGTAATCCTTACAGGTACGCGCCCCATACAGTGGACACGGCGGTAGCAGCAGTGGTAACAGCGGTGCGCCTTCGTTGTCGCTAAATCGTCTCGACGAACAACAGGTGCAGTCGGGATTCGCCGTGGCCGCGCCAGGTTTGCCAGCGGTAACCCCGCCGGCCCCACATGGCCACGGGTTGGCGGACGGTTCTGCGGGACATGGCGCTGACCATGGTAGCCTCAATCACACCATGCTGTTCGGAACGCCGATTTCTCCCGTAGGGCATCAGGTACGTGGGACGGACGGATTTTTTTTTGTATCGGACACGAGTTCTGGCTTATACGCTTTGTTTATTAGACAGATTGCTCGGAGAAGTGGTGATAGTGATGGCTAGGTTATGCCTGGTGATTATGCGATATATATTTCGAGGTTTGAGTACTTCCTTGGGTTGAATGAAGCTAGGGTTAGCTTCACGACCGTAACTGATCAAAAGATTGAACAAATCGGATTATCGATGGATACCCGAACGATTCGGATCCTATAATATTTAGTAGATACGGAATGCAATATTAACAATTTTTGAAGGCCAAAGGACGCTAAAACCTCAGTTCTGAGCCTATCGAGTAGGACCATAACGATAACTTGAGTAATTGGAAGCCAGCATTCATTAGCAGGTTGTCTATGTCGTCTGCCCTTTTGAGGTTTCGACACAGAATGCATTATACATTGAAGGCGTGCAATCTGGGTCTGTCGCAGATCTTCAACAATTCACAGTGACAACGTTGGATACAGTAATTCACATTGACGTTTCTCCGAACTGGTGCTACATAACCTTATCATGTATTTCCCATACCGATTGTCGTTTGCGCCAACGTGGCCGACGAACGGACCGGACCCCTGGGAAATATCATAGGGCCAGAACAGTGAGTTTCTCGATGGGCATGTTCTACAACGACGACTGGCAGGTGTACAATGAAGGCATCTCGGCGACACAAAGAGCCACGAGTGACATGAGAAAGGTCGCGCAAATGATGCCATTGGCCAACATAACCACGCTTAGCAGCATAGGGCCCGTTCGCAGCCGCCTGCACTCGATTTTATCATTCACAGACATTCGCATATATATATATACATATATATATATATATATAATTGACATATCGAAAACTTAAGCGTTATAAAAAACTTTGTATTGTATATTTTTATATACTACTGTCGTTCCCATCTAACATCTATCCAAATCGACCCCGACGTCAGCGATGTCAAAATAGCTAATGGGTATACGCTTTGTTCACACACAGGAGCCGGCTGAGCGCTCACCTTCTGGTTACTGCTCATATTTAGTGGTATCTCCAACAGGAACCTCCACTGTTTCTGCTTTTGTTGAGCCGATATCAAAGAATTATTTTCGGCCTCAAGAACTGAAACTTCTCAGCACCAACACCCCCCGCTAAAGGCTCTGCCTGTAGTGGCTAAATGAACGGAACATAACGATAAATACATTAACAGTTCTTAACCTAAACGTCTATCGTCGGCAATAACATTCTGACGACTGCAGTTTAACTGAGGGACACAGTGTATACGGGACGTCCGGATATAGTTAAATCTAAATGGCGCAACTTTGGGATCAGGTCAGGAACGACCACTTCGAAGCCGGGGTATTGCACATTGTATTGTGTTGTAGAGGCCAGTACGTCTAATGTTATTTTCGCGATGGCTGAGCCCGGCAACGTCGTCGTGCTTTACGACACAGCTTGGATAAATAGATCTGTAGTGGGATATATACCACAAGCCACAGATTGAAATATTGTCGCGATTGGACTCAGGGAGGCGCGGATCTTCTCTCCCTTCCGGCACGCCGTAGTAATGCCGCCATTGAAACGAATTGGCTGTACGCATATGGGTCAGTTGCTGTCCAACTATCGATGGAAACCAGGTCATGGATCGAATAAGGGAAACACTTCAGGCAACTAATCATATCCGACGAATCGATGTTTTCTGTCATTAACAATCCCCCGACCATACCAGCTGGCACATTATACAAGGCTATTAAATTCAAAGGGTTCACGGAAGGTCGAGCCATCCAGACCTGACTGGCCACAATTAAACACCGGTGTCGACTAACATAACATTGCGGTTTATTTCCGGAACTGCAATTTTACAATGCTTAAGTTCTCGATTAAAAAATAGGGTAAAAGTAAGAGTGTATTATCACCAAATTGTTCATGCAATTACGATTTCACAATTATAATCGATTATTCTGTCAACATAACCACGACAACAACAGTAAGGGCAACTGCGTTGTCAACAACAGGGACTGTAAGCGAGCGCCACATAGACGGCAAGAGAATCAGAGGTTGGCGAACAAAAATAGCTCTATTTTACTCACCCTTGATGTTACATTCGCACGGACAAGGCTGCTCCGCAGATACTCGCCACAGGTGACTGGCGTAGACAACAATGATATACTGGCGTACGCCACACCACTACAAATCACGGGCAAATTTCAACTCCTTGGCCAGAGTTACAACGCAGGTATAATATGAATATATATATATATATATATATCCAGGAAATTGGAAATCTGATTCCCGGCACAAACGAGTTTGCACTGAGCCAAGGGTGGATGATTGTAAATGATCTTAGGGTCCCGAGGTCACGCGGCGCGTCGGCTCGCCGATGGGGTCGGGTAGTTTCGCTTACTACTATCGCACGCTGCAATGACTGATTATATTCCACGGACAGACACGAGTGGTTGGGAGAGTGTGTGCGAGTCTCTCTCTCCTCGGCAAAACACGATTCGCGTGATGTTCAGCTATTGTCATCGGATCGACTCGGACTCGTTGCTGTTAGTTTGAGACCCCGTCGACGACGCCCGGGACTATCTCGTGTTTTCTCTCGAAGACTTCGTTTTCTTTATTTGATCAAGCCACTTGTCCATTCTTGAATAATAAATTGCGCAAAATACGAAAACGACTTCTGCTAGCCTGCATGGCTGCCACCGGCTGACTTAAAGCGCGCGAACAGCGTAACTGTACACGCGAGTGGACGAACAAGGTCGCTGAGATGAAGGATACAATGATGCCACAAATAGCAGTACTGCAATAGAAGCAGATTCTCAAATAGCAAATTATTGTAGTTCACGATACCTGAGATGATAATTGAGTCCAGATCAATTCAGATAGAGTTTCGTCGATTGAAGCCGCTTCACCTCGTGCGACCCTGCCCCTGATCATATCAGGAGGTAAAGTCCAGTGGGCATATCTGCTGAGCCCACCTGATCGATCACGACGGGTGGGTAGATAGTATGATAAGTGTCGTACAGGAGGTCATCAGTAGATTTGTACCCAAACACAGATTACCTTTTTACCTGTATCGAGCGATTTACCCTTCTGTTGACACAGCCATTGGACAGTCAGGGGATTTCTGTGTCGGGGTGTTAGGCACATCTGCCATACAAACACAGGTGGCGTCCGGTACACGAAGGCTGGATTGTGGAACGACCCACACCCGAGTTCGTGACCCGTTTCGAATTACCGTGATGACGTATGGGCGATACTGTTGTCCGTCTGGCAATACCACAAGATCGTATCCCAGATATATTTCCATCATATGTAAATACTACAATATGCATATATATATATATATATATATATATATATACTGCCTAAGAAGCAGGCTCGAAGGAGTGCCCGACACTGTTGAGTTGTTGTCAATAGTGGACTAATACGTGACGGGGTGTCGTCAAATTTACGTCGTAAATTGGCAGCGCAGTTATTTTGTCGTCGCTTCGAAATAAAACACCGAGAAATCTGGTGACAGAGCACTATGACCAGCCTACTATCCCTGCCTTGTTGCAGACATTCAATAATCCCCGACCCGCCACCCACAGCAAATCAGCTGTTTTTCCTACTCTGATCATCGGCTATCCTCTGCACAATTACTCGAACCACGAAACTGCCGTATATATATATATATATATATATATATATAATACCTAGCGAAAAGCAGTCTCCTCACCGCACTGTTTTTCGGGTACAATGTACTATTTTAACGTAGTCAATTCGAGTTACACAGAACAGGTCGGCGTTGGCATCTACCGAAGTCATTTTATCGAGGTCATTAAGTGGTCGGCTGTAACAAACTCTTTGACGTGGAGCGCTGAACGGCCACGTCTCATCTGCACCACGCTATAGCGCCACGGGTATATTCGATATTGAGTCTCGACGGAGCAGAACTTCACTACGCGGTTTATCTCTGTTCCGCGAATATCAGAGAGCATAGTATGAGGAAAAGACGCCGCATGCCGTCACGGGTTAAAACATATCGATTTTTCAACCCTCGGGCACAGGGTGGCGTCTGTACAGCTCACTCTACGTATTCTTTGATTCATACCGTGCCCGCTTAAGAGAGCCGTGGATTAAATTGAGGCAGTATAGCGCGATCCATAAAATAGAACACGGATATGCTCAAGTGTACGATGTGATTGACATTAGCCCTGCTTATAAGCGTGGCCACATTCATTAATACAAGAACGCTCCGACGCTTCATCGCGCTGTCATTGGTGGTTGTGGTCAAGTCTGAAGTGGACAATGCGAATCGTCTTTTAGATCATTTGAAGGCAAAGTTGCACACTTTCTCCTCTGTACTCCACGACTGTTGTCGGCACCCCTGAGATTCGATTGCGGTTACTCGACCCGTCCTCTCCACTGGTCAAGCTATGTACCACTAACAAGGTAGAGCTTTGAGTAACGGCTGAGATTGAGTAAATCGACGAGAGCAATCCACATTTCGGTAACGTGATCGCGCCCAAGTTATTTTTAGGGTTTCACTACAATTCAGTAACAATGCGTGTTCAGTACAAAGACAGAGCAACGAGATACAACCGAAACACGTCTAAGCGGTCGAAATTCTACATTGACAAACCCCATATAAGAGGATTGAGATATCTAACCAAAATTTGCTTTATTGATCTCATAATGTATGTGTAAATCTGAGAATAAAAACGCGTCAATGCAATAAATAGATTTGCAAATGTGAATAGCGCATCAATAAAAAAATAAAAAAAGCGAATCAAAAACGAGTGAGGAAGACCGACCGATCGTGAAGTTTCTACCAATCAGATGTTAGGAGATAATTGTTATTTTCCAGAGGGCGACCACGCTAATTGTCAAGTTTGCTTTGAATCTTCAACCGATTTGGTTACTGAATTGTTTAACTGGAAAGCTTTCTGTGAACAACAACGTCTCACGTTACCGCTAGTACGATAGAGAGTGCAAACGTTCATTTATCAAATCCGATTATGATATTTCAATAACAATTGAACAGCCGGAGATTTACCCACCAGGCCATTATAATGGAAAAAGAACAGTATACATATATATACTTTTTTTTTGCAACGCTTATGTTATCGATATGTCACCTGTATATATATATATATATATATATATAATATATACATACACACTGGTGACATATCGATAACTTAAGCGTTGCAAAAAAAAGCGCTTCAGTACCATTAATAAACCAGAAACGTTGTATTGCATTGTATAATAAATATTACGCGTTTTATCACACACAATTGAACTAAAATACATTTCCTACTCTAATTAATTGTCATTGCCCGCGCTCCTCCTATCGACACGCCGCTTGGATACGACCACCGGTCCACCCGACGGTTGGATGTCGGACACCACAACCCACACGTACCCCCCATCATCGTTCACCATCAGGTCGCTTGGTGCCATGACGAGTCAACGGACCACGAGCACGCGGGCGGGGTCTCCGTGGCCTCGATCCGTTGGGAGTTCGTGTCCGTTCCCTTCATGTTCACTGCCTTCGTCATTCTGGCTGGACTCACCAAAATCAGTGAGTACCCCATCGCTGGATGACATAAGCGGATAGATAGTTGATTGGCTGTTCGAGGCTGCACCGTATTGATTTTTCGTATGGACGGTAATTTTAGACCGAGCCGTTTATTCGGATACCTTCTTGGTGCAAGAATGAGATTCATGATTTTTGGAGGTAGATGCAAAAGACAAGACACTGATGGGGAAAGCTTGAACTACTGCTGAATTCACTATGTTTTCCATTTCGTTACCTCGCGCAGGCATATGGATAGTCTAGCGACGTTGTACGATCTTTAGATCAATGAAAGAGGATGGGGGGATTTATCAAGACACGTTCGCGTGTCGCCGGCAGTTGACCGCCTGGATAGGCAAAGAAGACCTCTAAAGGGATATGCCTTATAAACTGTAGTAGAGATAGAGTGCCAATATGGCTGTCTGCAAGCAACATTGGGACAAAATCGACTTGCGGGTCTACTCGTTTATGTTATTTAAATTACAGTACAGGGTCAACGCTTGTGGAATATTGTGAAATAAATGTTCCACAAAAAAATCTAATATTTACTAAAAAAGCGACCGACTGTTATATTCACTCATTACCGGCGGTATTTGAACCTGCAGCCTCCAGATGTGAGGCTCCACACGTTATCGAGGACGCTGCAGGAACGCACAGCACGACTGCACGACTCGATTTAATGACAAGGAAAGATACAAAATCGAAACGAAATTTAATCATATTTAATGTCACCATTATACACCTATATCGATGTGATGGAGGGAGAGATTTAAACCTTGGAAACGACGCAGTCATTACCCGGTCTTCTAGCTCTATCGGGACAGCTTCTACCCACAGACACTGTGTGAGATCGTCACCCTCACTACCTCTCTCTCACTGGAACGAAGCCCACCGCTACATCAGAGGTGATACGCCTGGTGGCTGACGAGAAGAAATTTACACATCTTCAACCTGGATGGTATTGCCCTTGCTCTAACCTAGGTCTCGTTTAGAGGCATAGCCACCCAATACACGGAACGACGTTCTCTCCTAAGCTAAGTATCTGAGCCGGTGCAGCGGTACTAGCAACGGCAGGACAACATGTTCGACAAGAAAACAGAGGGACCGAAGGGCGGCGAAGGCGCGGAGTCCTTTCGACGGCGGGAGTCGGTCCGATTCGGGACGAGCCAGCCGACGCTGATGTATCGGAACCGGGTGTGTAAAAAGTATCAGTATCTATTCATGATAGTTACAGCGCTCGCTGTGCTGTCCGTGCTAGCCGCCGTCATCTACGTGGTTGTCGAGACGGCGCGGAAAGACGAGAGGCCCAACTCGGGTCCGAACGACAACGAATCGAAAGGCGACAAAAGAAGCCCCGCCACGGCCGAGCCCGCTACGACTACGGTGACGCTTAGGGCAACGAAGGGGACGAGTACAACGACTATAACGACTCCAACTGAGAATCCTTAACTCTTCCTGCCGGGGAACGTTTCTGCCGTCCAGTAGAAATCTCGTCTTGTATCTCAACGATGAATGAGAACTCACCACTCATGTGTATTATGCAATATATTTTTAAACCATCCGAGCTTGTCCCATTGTGTAATTGTTGTTGGAGTTAAGTGGTACTACCGAACTGATCAAATGCCACATGTCTGGTTTTGTAGACCAGTCTAGTCGCATTGGGAGTTCAAATGAAGCACGTGAATCCTTCATTGGCCCTTGTTGTTGCCAATGATAGCTTCACTTTTGCTATTATCTATGATAAGCTATAAAGAGAATGATGTAAGCTTGACTATAAAGAGCGTGCCATGATCGACTGCTGGAAACCTTCATATATTTGCACGTATGTAGATGTAAGTATATGTTCTCGAGCAGTTGTCGATCCAATCCGATAGATCATCTTAGATTTATCAGCCAATCATCCAGTAGGCGCTAGCAAAAATCGACCGCACAAGTTCTCAGTCGGCCTGGACGCGTGACTGCTGTCGGGAGAACCTCGGCCTGACGAATATGGCGCAGTGTTTGGAGTAGCCGGAGGCCATTTTATGAGAATTGAATTAAATGACTGGAAAGCTCAGGCCTCTTGCCACCTCATTGCAGGACAGGCACATGCCCTGTGTGGCCACAAACTGCTTCGCCTTCGTGCATTCGTTAGCTGACCTCGTTGGCCTGATGGCATTAAGCGCTGGCCTGAAAGGTGCCGCTTACTTCGTCCGTTGATTATCATGCTTCGCTATCTTATCATTTTTCAATATGGAACAAGGAGTGGGTGGGCCTTGTCTATTATGCTTTAATCGTAGAATACCAAATGGTAAATTGGCGATCCTCCGGTACAGTACACTGTAATATAGTTAATTCTGGTATATATATATATATATATATATATACATATAGTCAATTTCTTTATCATCTTTCTTTATCAAATTCAAACAAATGTTTATTGACGGAACTGCTATATACATGCTTAAGTTCTCGTAAAAATAATAGTTAAAAGAATTATTGCAACGTATATTTTATATATAAAGGGTACACATTTTTTTTTTTGTACAATATGTAAACATTGGGTAAGATACAAAACAACTATCCACAAAAATATCTACATCTGATTGATAAAAATTTTTTTCACCTCCGCTGCAAACTTTTTTGCCGAGGAGAGTGAACGAATCTCGCGAGGAAGAGAGCCCCAGACTGCCGGCAAGCGATAAGCGAGAGCATGGCGGCTAGATTCTTTAACGGCAAAAGGTATCACAAACTCAGCTGATCTGCGGGCCGTTCTTCGCACCACAGTGGTAATTGGGAAAGTAATGTCGTTTGGAATACGTCCCTTCGACATTTTAAAGGCAAGAAGAGCTACGTGAATCAAATACATAACGCTCAGCTTAGGCAATTCGTACTTCCCCAGAATGTCGGCGACGGAGTCGGAGCGACGTCTGCCAAAGATAGCCCGTAGTGCGTCATTCTGAACAACCTCTCCTCTCCGAAGAATCATGCTGTAGCCTCCTCCCCAGATAGAGATCCCGTAGCACAACAGAGGTACCAATAAAACTTTATAGAGGTGTAACAGGCCATCCACAGGAACCCCACGCTCTCTCAGGCGACGCAAGTTGGCCACCACTGCGTAGCATTTGGGCATGAAGCTCCCTATGTGGTCCTGCCAGCGCATGTTTTCATGAAGCGTAAGGCCAAGGCACTTCGCAGACGATGACCAGTGCATCGTTTCACCGGCTACCTGTGTCGGCGACACCTGCACATTTCGTTGAGGCGGGCGAAAGAGAATGAGGTTGGTCTTGGTCGTGTTGATTACCAGACCGAATCTTTCGAAGGTGTTGATAACCCCCTCCACCTTCTTTAGAGCCTCTTCGATGTCGAGTTGCAGCGATGAAGGCCGAATTCGAAACAGAAGCGAAGTGTCGTCCGCGTATGCAATGGTCCTACAAAATTTCCCACCAGCGATTTTGAGAAGAATGAAATTGACTAGAATTAGAAACATAAACGGCCCTAGAATGGATCCCTGGGGCGTGCCAATGTCAACTTCCAGCCAGTCCGATTCGATGTCCGCTACTTTCACCGCCTGTCGCCTCGCGGACAAGTACGAGCGAAACCAGTCAACGACACCGGGTTGGCATCCAAGGCACTTCAAGGCCTGCAGGAAAAATGTATGCCGAAGACAATTGAACGCAGCAGAGACATCCAATAAGACGCCCAGACATACCTGGTTGTTCTCAATGGTGTCAGATATTTCCTGCCACAGGTGGGCCATTGCGAGTTCAGTCGAGCGTGCCCTACGAAAACCGAATTGACTAGCTGAGAGAAAATCTATCGAGTGAAGATATTTCTCCAGGCGGACCATCACTACCTTCTCGATCACCTTGGACAAGTAATCAACCAACGAGATTGGTCGGTAATTTGACAGATGCTTCCGATCCCCCTTCTTCTTATATAGTGGTATAACTGAAGCGTCTTTCAACTTGCGTGGAAATGTCCCCCTACTCAGCGACAGATTGGCTATGTGAGCAAAAGGTCTCGCGAGCACCGCCGACGCACGTTTTACCAGAGCGCTGGGGATCCCTGCTGCGCCTGTAGACCAACTAGCCTTCGTAGATTCAAGCACTGTCTGAATCTCCACACAGTTGACTTGGGAGAACTCAAATGTGGTGTTTCGACAGGGCCAGATCGATGTAAGCTCCGGCTCGATATTATCGTCGATCCGAAGAGAGGCAACCGTTTTTGAGCCCACCGCAGCAAAATGAGTATTTAATTCATTCGCAATCTCCTGCGGACTTGTCAGTTCGCCGGATTCGATGACCAGGGCTGTTGGCAGTGCCGCTTTTTGTCTCTCCCGTCCACAGGCAGCGTTTACAAACTCCCACAACTTCTTTGCATTCCCTTTATGTCGCCCAAACTGCTCTCGGTAAAACGAGCTCCTAGCAATTTGAAGGTCGTGTCTGTATCGACGAAGACTATGATAATACGCCATCTTAGATTCTAAGGATCTATTTCTCAAGTACCAGCGGTATAGTTTGTTCACCGAATGGCGCAGACTCCGAAGTCTCGCATTGAACTGGAATCTCTTTTGCTGTGGAGGTCTACGACTCACCCTGACAGTGAAACACTTATCGTATTCTCTCGTTATAATAGAGCTGAAAGCCTCGAAAGCCTCGTCCGCGTCCACCGCCTGGTAGACACGCTGCCAGCTCAGTCTGCTAGTGTTCCCCAAAAACTTCTCGATGCTAACACCATCATGTTGTCTGACTAGATTCGTCTCACTGTCATCGGCGTCCCTTAGACTAACGGAAGACCTGCCTGTGAGCGAAACGACAGTAGGATAGTGATCTGAGAAAAGAGGGGTACACCACACGGCTGGAGAGATGTTCAAGAATTCCTCACAATAACCAATCGCAATGTGGTCAATGCACGTCCCTGATGCTGGACGGGTGACCTGATCAATGATGTGTTGGAAACCTCTTGACGAGAAGAACGATAAATAGTCTTCACAGGAAGACCTAATAAGGAGGTTCGTGTTAGAATCACCCATTATGATACACGGCAGAGCACTATTTCGCGGGATAATATCCTCGAGTACATTGAGTAAGGTGTCCCTGTACAAAGCGTGACTAGAATAGAAACCAATTAAGTAGCCAGTAAAACCAGGCTTCTTTAGCAGGACGCGCACCGCCTGTACGTTGCCATCGTCGCTAGTTCTCGTTTCTGAGTCGACTACCAAGCAGCTAGAGCGAATATAGATGCCTACGCCACCTCCTTGCCTATTGCCCTCCCGTCCCGCTCCAATGAAACAGAAATCAGAGATACCAAAGCCGCCATAATCAACCATTTTTAACCAGGTCTCACTTACCACCACCGCGGCAAGCCCGATGCCCTCCTCCTCCAGGAAGTCAGTTAGAGTCTCGAGTTGACCCGATTTTCTCAGCCCTCCTGTCCCAGCATTCAGATGCAGCGCTGCAAAGTTACTAAAGGCCGTTGTTCTCCCACCATTCAAGCCTGGGACTAACAATTCAGCATCTCCTTGCCACTTCTGGCAATCACTCACATTATAACAATCTGAGTTGGGTAAATGAACATTTGTCATATTATATCTTATCTGAAGATTCTTCCCAGGTACGAGTAACAAAGAGAATAAGCAAAGGTGGCCCCGACAGATCCTCATAGTAATACCTAAAAGGTTAAGAGCTGAGGCATGTCAGATAGGGAAGGCTCAGCTGAGGGTCAGCTTGAAAAACAGTTTTTTAGTCAATTCTGGGAATGCTAGCAGCGCTCGTCTGCAATACCAGAGGGGGAAGTTATAATATTAACAAGACGAGGTTCAGTGGTAACACTGCGTTGCGGAGGTGGCCCTATCGTATTTGTATGAGTTTCGTATTGAACACATTTTTCAGCTAAGAACGTAATGGGGGCGAGGAAACAATTAAGGGATAGAACTTAATTAGCTGGTTAGTGTTGTTGGCATTTGAACCGTTGCGTTAGTTACGGTTGACAAGCGATTATTGTTATTATGGTGGTTTCTTCACTTCTTGGTGTTATTCATATTATATGCAAATATAATTAATAGGATAATTTATCCGAAGAAATTTTGCTATGCTAAAATGCTTTAGTGGTCGGCATTCATGTATGCTTGTTTCTTTGGTAAGGGACTTATGTATATACAGCTGTTTTCATGTACAATTAAAAGGTTTAGTTTAGACTTAGGAGCTACGTTATTTCTGTCAGCTCGTGTACGCGGCGCGCTGTGTCGATGACGAGTTTGCGCCACCGACATCACAAACAGCGGTTGCATTAACATTCACCAGGGTTAAAGCTATCAACATCGCGATCGTAGCCGTTCAATCATTAGTTACATGCTGCCCGTACAGAGAGAGAGAGAAAGAGAGAGACTTCGTTGGAAAGCAAGCACCAAGCTCGTGTGATTGTTTCTGCTCCACCATGGCCCTGTTGCGCAGCCTTCGCCCAGACGCTAAAGTTGTAAGCGGAAGTAAACCAAATCATTCCATCCTATTGTTACACCTAGCTGACACATTCTATACACATAGTTGTGGGTCCAATGGCGATCGAGACGTGAGCCGGGGAGAAAAAGCCAAGGACCTTCGATTTCCTTGGGGAATTTGCTTGGGGGCTTCCGAGTCCCACCTGTGTGCTAGATATCACGGACGGCTGGTTGGCTGGCTGCTCATAGGCGAGGTACTGCCGGCGGATGTAGTAGACGAGTGCGTGGCTTCATTACGAGTTCGTAGCGGAAACACCCCTGAGACTGAAGCGGAAGGCTGATGGGGTTGCATTAAGGTGGCTAAAGGTGCCAGAGTTTAGAAACAGATTTTTGGGTCGAGGCGAAGCTGCGCAAGATGCAGAGCTAGACGAAACGAGAGCAGAAACCACATTACCTGCCAACAACCTGTACGAGTGGCTCGCAAAGGTGTAACTTGATCGTCAGAGCCAGCACACATGCTAAAACAATATAAGTAACTGTGTGAGAGAAAGCTCCCTTGCAATAGCGCAATAAAATTGAGATGTGGATGAAAACTTACTTAACATTGATCCCACCTACGCCCAAGGGATCACGTTGTCTCACTGATATGTAATCTCAGTATCTACAGAAATTAAACCCTGACTTGGAAACTGCAGCAGCAGTATCCATATTATTATGTTATTATTATTATTGTATTTATTAGGTGTCTGCAGCGGTACATTTGAGAGGTGCGAGCCTGTAAATGACATGGGATAAGATCTCCCGTTCTTGCGGGCTACGACGGGGAATCACCTTGGTTTGGATTTAAGACCTAGGAGTCCGTGCGTGTAGAACAAAGACTACAGAGTTTCTATTTGCTACCTATCCTAGATACTATATTCAGTATATATAAACCCTTGCGTCGAAGTATCAACAAAATAGAAAAACAGTAGTTTGAAAAGAATACCAGCCGCATTACACAGTGGGAATTAGTAGTATTATTATAATTCCTTTATTATATTATGAATACTCAAAATTATTTTAGTATGAGAAACAAGCCGCGATAAGAATAGGAGATTAAATATATATATATATATATATATATATATATATATACACATAGATTATCTCATAGAATATCTTTTTACTAAATATTAAGCGTATTCACAATTAGCTTAGGAAGTATTCTTTAAGTACGGACTTTAAGACCAGCATTGGGCACTTTAATCCGTAAACATCGCTTTCGACATAACCGTCCCTTCGTATCGACGGCCGACATTCGAGTATGAGACAATCAGAAGAAGCTTAGAGCAGTCACCACGACCCAAGGTCACAAATATTAGGTAACAGCTCATGTAAGGATAAAGATAAAGCTTTATTGGTTTATTAAAGGAGCTGCAGTTTCACAATGCTTAAGCTCTCTTATATGAAGGATTTTAGAACTGTGCAGGCAATAGAGATAGTCGATATTAGGGGTGGGCAGGGAAGGGCAAAATGGTACGTAAGTGAATAACAACATAGTGATATAAACATAATTGGCCGCGTTTGCTAATAGAAAGTTAGCCGTGAGCAATCCGCGAGATTTTTAATAGGTGCTACACATGCGGTCGTTCTCCGGGCGTCCATAATGTCACCGCTACACATAGCACCATCATGGATGACACTTCCGTCGAGTTCAGAAAATCAATTCTGCGATAGGTCATGGGGTGCCTCATCAAGTCAGTCTTAGGCCTTCCGCTCCTTTCAAAAATATACGAGATGGTAGAATTTGCCCCTCGCCATGAGCTGTGACGAGACAGTCATGACAGAGCAGATTCTCCCTGTCCGGAGAGCGACGGATCATCCAAGACTCGGAGCCTGCCTTCGCTGATGGATGTCCGGACCAGCGTACCGCCTGGGGAGTGGCCTTGTCAATCCCATAGACTCGACGACTGGCAAAACCCCATCCGTGGACAGACGATGAGAGGTCGTTGCGTTCGATGGTTCGTTGTGAATTCAGTGACGCTATCACGAGGGTCTCACATCAACGAATTGGCTATGCATCGTCGCGCCGAATGATGTAAAACACTGCCTCCGACGCCACCCATGCGACTCATAAATAAATAAAGCATCTCTTCTTATCAAAAGTTGTAGCCCGATCACCTAGCCGGCACGAACATGCTATCATTTCTAGACTGCTAGATCGGCTGCTCGCGTTCAATACATAGCATCAAGTCAACTAGTAAATGCAAAACAAAGATAAATACAAATCCTTCCAGAACTCACGTATATATATTTTGCAGGACTTGAATTACAGTGATGCTTGTTGCGGGAGTCTTTTTACCAACATCTAGAGCGCAACAAACTTCGGATTCTAGCATCAGCGCAGGGATACTATTAAAGGGTTCTGACCATACGTATATGTGAAATGATAGCAGTCAATCCCCATCGTTCCTGGTAACCCAGAAGAACCTGTGCCGTTAGTGTGAATCCGATCTGAATATTATATGATATCCGTATACAAGTTAGTTTGCCATCTATGCAGTTTCTCGTACTTCCCACAAAGGGGTGATGTTGTGGCAAATGGCGAGAAGCTCCAGAATGACATCGCTTTGTGCCTAACCTTCCTGTCGACCTATTCCATTCCACTCAGACGTCATATCTTTGTCATCCTGGTGGACTCTTCTTCGTCCGAGATTGAATAGACAGAACGAGCTTCTACCGAGTCTGGCCTACAAGCAGCAAAGGAGCCCGAGGGGTTCCGGGATGCCTGACAGCACGAACGTTACCCCACCCCCCCCCCTAATTCCCAAACGCATACACACCTCATCTTCCTTCCCATACTCGGTCTCGCATTCGAAGTATTCAGAGCCGCTGTCACTGACCGGTCACCTGAAAGCTGACGCCGCACCGGCACCACCTGGAGAACGGAGCTAGATCATAAAAGGAGCTCAAGCAGATGAAGGTGGAGTGCTCCTCCTGAACGACAAAGGACAACACCTCCTGTCGCCTGTCCCACTGCCGAAATAGGGCAGCGGTAGCCCTATCGGGTTTGCATTGGCTAGTGGACATCTGTCGAGGGAGTTCTCTAGTTATGTGGGGGAACGGGACGCGAGTTCTCCAGTTGTCCGAGTTCGGTGCGATAGATAGAGATTGAGGGAGAGAGAGAGAGAGAATACGCAAAAGTTGAATTTACGTTCATTCGACGTAATTGGGGCTCCCAGTGAAAGTAGTAGCATGGCAGTTTCCGTGAAGGCGATGTGGGGGAAATTGTGCAGCCGAGTTGCAGAGGGGTGTGGACTAATTGAATTCCTGTCATTCACAATGTTTTTTGTGATTAACTCGCGTTCACATAAGAAACGTCTATTAGTGTAAGTGCTCAGGGTGCAATGAAAGAGGCAGCTACTTTCGGACGAAGCGAGCAGATGCCCCGCGATGAAATCTACCGTATAGTATGAATTCTCATATGTGTTCACGAGGTTTCAAATGCACTTTTGACATGTGGACCCTTTTGGAAGGCGACCGTACCTCGGCACTCCGTCGACGCCTATCTACGCCTTTTTTTTTTAACTGCGCGGTCACTCTTGCTGCTAACAAGTTCATGATGAACGCTTCCTCTTCTCATATATATATATATATATATATATTAATATTAATAATATATATATATATATATACCTTTGTACTTCCACTATATATATATACATACATATATATCACACATCATACACCTATTGTCGCAAACTGCTGATAAACGCAGCTGTAAAGATTTCCGCGTTTGGTGCCGTTACGAAAGTTCGACTCTTAGAGAGCTTAATCGACTAAAATCTACTGCAACACCCGGTGGACACCCATGCGCACATGACACCCTGACATATCTCTATCCGATAGATCTGGCTCGCTTTTAATAAGAGACAGAGTGACATGTTGCTATCATAGTATTGTCGGCTAACAGTCGATGCCCCAGAGACAACATCGATCACATAACGAATAGCTATGCTCTCTCATGGTCGAACGCCCACTGAGTAGCCAAATGACATTACCGAAACAAAATATTACTATGGCAACTTATTACCGGTACTCGTTCTCGATGTCTCGTCTGTTATATTCGATACCGATGCTGGTCCTTAGCACCGGTACGGTTCGTTTGTCTCTGATATCGTTAGTAGGTTGTATGATTTTGTTCTTTTCGAGCATACTCTAGAAGGTCTGGACAAAGGTGTCTAGGAAAGGCCTAGTCAAAAGCTGAAACGAGAGTTCTCAGGACAGATCTTGCCGCTTTCTTGCCAACCAGTTGGCCCTCGAATGCGTCAAAACGCAACGCATCAATACATCAAAACAACACCTGACACCCAGCATGCATGATAGCCCTGTTGAAGCGGATATCGCCTATGGGTAAACAAACCTTCAGACGAATTTAATATCACTGTCCCGTGAATTTTCACCACTGTGTCGTACTGTGCGACCCGAACAGGCATCCAGATCGACATCGGCGAAAATATGAGCGCTCGTTACCGCCAACCAAATAGAGATATACCGCCGTGTTAGATATTCACAAAGTGGCAGCCCCGGCTGGTAAATTATGGAACCTAGTTGATGATGATGATGACAACATCTCTTGTCTCTGAACTATTGTCGCAAATGTAGCGACTGTGGAGCCCTATTCAGCGTTGCCCTCCGCTGTAAGCCGTTGAAACAGGGAGAAGTGCGAAACTAACCAGTTCTCGGCATTGGACGAATAGCTTGCTCGTTCATTTCAGCTAATATAATACATCAGCCAATAGCGTAAGACCTTCTCGACTAAGTCTCGTGTAATTCTCGTGACAAGCATAGTCGAATACGAACTATAGTAATAATCTACAGTGTTGTCTAATGATCGTAGTGGTTTATCCAACGTTGACTGCGGATGTTGAGAGTAGAACTCGAATTTCATTTCATCTGCTGGGCGTGTCCTTCCCTCTCTCTCGCTCTCAACGCTTACTCGCAGATCAAGCAGCGGATAACATCCCCCATTCGGCGGAGGAAGAATGAGCTGTAATCCAAAAATGCGGCACCGGCTGTCCGATCGGATGTCTCAGTTTTCAGATACATCCTCAGATCAGTTGTGGGCGAGGTAGTTTCCTTGCTGTGGCTGAAACCTGTTAGCAACAATACCCTGTATAGCGTATACAGGGTGTTGCTGCTAACAGACTTAAAATCATCACTTCTCTCTCTCTATTTTTGTCGCCTCAGTTTTTCACCTTCATTATATAAAAAAAAAAACTTTATTAACAACCAGCTTGAGAAATTTCGCCGAACTCTGAACGACATCAGACACCAGTCATCTCTCTCTCTCTGTAGATATTTTTCCCTAAAGTAGTGAAGGCTGTCAAGTAAGATTGGAGCAGAATATATTAGACATTATGGGTAAGGTCGTGTCTTCGGTGTGTCCTTGCAGCTGTTTGAGCTTTAAAAGACTTATGAACATCATTAGCTCACACAGGTTTTCCCACGCGCTGTTCCAGGATTCAGGTCGAGTATATGAGCCATCTAACAAGGGCTCATAGATGTCGACACAGGCGAATGTCACACCACTCCCCCTAGGAACTAACTAAACGAGCTTATTTATTATAGTTTAATGGACATATGTCAAGGACATCGGATAAGAATCATTCAGTGCGAGGGGGAGTACCGACATTATGTCGATATTCATTAGATATACGAAACAGTTGTTGTAGTTATTGAAATTGCCGGGCTGACGCGTATGTGCGCGGGTTTGATCCCCGCCGTTGCACATTTGCATTTGGGGGGTCCGCCTTATGAAGCAATGCCGATAGCAGTTGTACCGTAGATGTTGGTTGAGACAGTGTCGGAGTTTCGATGGCAGCCGGGACGATCAGAGATTTCTAGAGGTGCTCTCTGAAGCTTTGCTCTTCTCCCATGTTGCGAGGTGCATCTACTCCTATGGCTCCATCAGCACTTACATTCATAATAATAAAAGACCATGATAACAAAAACATAATACAACGCGCCCATAAAAGCAACCACTATTGACCGACGAGAGAGCCCCAAAGCACAACCACGACGATACCACGAATATCTATATACCACCACGAATATATCAGCTAATAGTTAACTTTGGGCAAGAGCTGAAAGATCAACAGACAACAGCTAAGTTTGTTGGATAGGATACTCGACGCAACCTCAAAGCTTGCTAGCCTTCAAAAGGGAGGCAACAAGTACCCCTTACGATAGGGTAGAGATGATGCCGTAGTGATGCAGCTCCCCCCAGAGCATGCTCTCGGAATACATCCAATATCCAAGCAGTTAAGATATTGGATACTGCTAGAGGCTGGTTTCAACGATGTCTTAAACAAGCCCATCAAGACGACACCACATATGTGCAATAGAGTCGAGGGACTTGCCACAGATTGAAGCATCCGTTCTGCTGTTCACAGACCTGCATGTCAAACTTTCGGGCCGGAGTGAACGCTGTTTGCATACGACTTCCTCTCTGCCCATCAACAGCAGCCAAAGAAAACACGCAAATGTAGCAGGACGCAATAGACACACAGGGACTGACGAACCAGCGCTCGAAGGCTCTGTCCTCATTAAATGTTTGTTTAAGGAAACTAATAAGAACTTGAGAATCATTCCTGCGTATTGACCAACCATTAAATACGCCAAGACCCCCTCGGGGAGCATTGCACTAACTGCTGGCAGATATTCTCGGAGATAAATCTGCCATCGGGCGTTGCCTCAACGACGTGCACTTGCAGCATAGAAACCCGCCCGGGCAACTCAGGGGTGGAGGGGACCTTGGTGCCGAACGTTTGAATTTGCATAGAAACACTACGGATGCCTCGATGCAGCTCTCGCTTGAGCGTTTCCCCTGTTGCGCGCACACGAGACTATGCGCCACTGGAGTCATCGGTCGGCCGAACGCAGAGAAGTGGTCCTTGACTGTATCGAAATTAGCATTTTGACGAGATACTTTCGTCACAGCGACAGATACGTGCTGAGTCATTCATCGATTTGCTCGCGTTGCCTGCCGTAGCCGACCAAGGGAGGGGGCGAGCAGGAAATGAAATAGCCGTCGGTAGGCATCCATCCTCCAACTGTCCAAACATCAGCTCCTGTATGAAATGTGATTTTCCCTGCCATGAAGTACAGTATCGAAGCGGATACGAGTCACGTATGCGTCGACTGATCTCGACGCGCCCAAATTGTCTGCATCACTTTTGAAGAACGACTGAAGAAACTCAGAAGGAGAGAGAAAGAGAGAGAAATTGTCCATCTTATCGAGCGCACTGAAGGATTATCACTCCAATGCAACTATTGAGACATCAGGTTTATGTCTTCGGCTAGCTTTGCATGGTTAGGCTAAATGCTGCAGCTATTGGCTAATAACTTGACTATATTTGATTTTTTTTCACATGTGGTGAACAATGAATAATAATAATATTCCTATGTATATCAACGGTCGGTTATTGTACTTAAGGTGTACTATTGCTTTGTACCGTGTACGTTGCGGCATGCGGGTAGCAACATATCGAGTTCAATTGTTCATACTCCTGCTTGTGTTGTTGAACACGTGAGGTGACTGTCCGCTATCGCCGATCGTATCTCGTACAAACAAGCTGTGTTCACGGGTTCATTGTTGCGGGGGTACCGATCGCCAGGTCGTTCGCCTGGGAGCTGAGGCCGGCAGGAGCCTCTACGCTGGCAGCCAGAAACGACTCATACGTACACCGTCGAACACGGAGAGGCGAGGCTGTCGTCCCGTCGCCACCGCCGCCGCCGTCCGTCAGAACTATGAACGTAATGAGGATGCTCTTGTTACGGCCGCTTCAACGCTTTCATTTTCGCGGGCGTGAGTCGCGGCACAGTCGTATTGGTTGATGCCTCTCGACGATCGCTGGCGCTCTCGACCACTGCGTCGGACGTTAGCTACTGCTGACCAGGCCGATTAGCACTGCTGCGGCGAAAATTAACAGCGGGATCAGCGACAACGGGAGCGGCGACAGCGGCGGCTGCAGCAGCAGCAACCGAATCTGCTGTTAGTAGAGAGCGACAAGAAATGAATAGAAGGGAGCATTCGAGTGAATAGCAGCACAGCGAGGACTCAGTTGACGAGGGCAGTGGTAACAGGGCTTGCCACCGCTCTGCCTGCGCTTCACGGCGGAGTGGTTGATTGTGTTAACACTTTGAATCGGGGCGTTCGGCCAACCCGACGCGATTCACATAGCCACATAGCATTAGCGACTACGGCCGTCCGATGAAGCTGATCGCTCTCTCGCGTGTGCGCGCGCGCGCGCGCTCGTGTACGACAGCTCATCGTGACGGTAACACAGAGTGCAATTAGTGCTGACACGCGTGATCCACGCGTGGCCGCTGGTCACTTGAAGGCGTGGCCACACAAAGGGGAGTTACATGTTGCACAGGAGATATTAGATAAAAAGCAATAACAATAATTACATATGTACATGTAATATATAAATAGAATGTATGGTAACGCACACCCTGACGTACACGATTCGCATCATATGTTTGTACATTTGGTTGCAAATATGATCTGCATTCGCAAGCACGGCAGCTTGGTGGGCACCTGCGCGAGATGCCACCTGAGGGAGCGTCTCTCTTAACTGGCCAGTTTTCGGTTTCATAGACGAAGCTGTTTGAGCTGGCGAGTTAAACGCAATGTTTCCATCGTGAACCTTCATAGAGTAGATGTTCGAAGACTTCACGCTGTTCACTCGTATAGTTTTCTTTCTTTACAGGAAAGAAAAATATAAGGGGTATATCGTTGATAGGAAAATCACTGTTTGCTGATCGATCACAGTTGAAAACAAATGGTTCCCAACTGTTATTGACACTGTTTAAAGGTTAAAGGTATTATTATAATTATTTTATTGAAATTACTGCAGTTTTACAATGCCTAAGTTTTGTTATATGGCGTACGACGCGTAGCCTAACAAAGATCAGTCAGCTCTCCGTGCCCCTTGGGGAACAACTAAGCAGAGATGTGTGGTCGTCTTAACTTACACGGGCGTGACTGAATGCTTTCTTATTATGACTATTCTTTAACAAGTGTGTTCTAGTGCTACAGCTAGAAAACATAGCATAATATTACAATATACATATATATATATATATATATATATATATATATATATATATATCGTGCAAGTGTCTCATTCGTGTTGATACGAGATCATTATTAGGACCATGACTGGAATGGCCAATATCTAATGGATCGTAGTAGTTAAGTCACTCTATCGCCCCGTTTCGATAAATTCGATTCGAACATATCAATAAATAAATAAGTATTTATGAGCCGTTTGACAATTTGGCCCTTTGAGTCGCTCTCACAATTTGTACCGAGTCCCTCAAAGAGGGGCAGCTGTAGCGACAATTGTGTTCCCTGTCTCAACGATATCTCTCAGGTGGGCATACTACCGCACGTCTCGGTCACTCTTATTAATAAGATCTAGCAGACTCACATAAATACTATAGACTAGAGTGCATTTTTGCAAAGGCCGAAACCTCTCAGCGCCCCCAACCCGCCCGCGCTAACAGATCTTGCCCGTGATGCGTGGTGCTTATCTTGACGGCGGATTTTATTGCTCTGTCCACATCCTATGTGCATGCCTTGGCCAATTAGCCAGATGAGATCAGATGTGAACGCTAGCGAATGTTCTGCTCGTTATCACAATAGGCTTTGGATGATGCAAGCTGCGCAACTCGTCTTGGAAATACAGCTCGCCAGTGCTGCTACATACGAAGGTGAATTTTCGTCTCGAAAGTCGGAAAAAAATCACTTGTGCGATCTCGATCTGTATCGGGATAATTTGGATTGATTCCATTGATTTTATGAGTGACCACCTTTAGCCGATGTGGATTCCTTTCGTTTTTCTCTTGTTTCAAGGCGGAGGGAAATGTATTATTCACATTGCTTACATACACGGTGGCTTGGACGGCTAAGTCTCTGGCTATCGGAAGCCAGAGGCTGCAGGTTCGAGTCCCCGCTGCGAGATGACATATAAGAGAGCTTAAGCATTGTAGAATTGCAACCGTTCTAATAAACCAATAAACCTTTACCCTTACCTTTTCGCCTGGGTGCTCACAACAAAGCGTATTTATATTTACTGAATAAGATATTTATTTTCTACTCAATTTATTTTCTTACGGTAGCTGCTTATTGCCGACGGCGTGACGCTGACCAAAGGGTATTTACTCGTCATGTACATATGCGCGAAACTGTATCACATGCCTCAAATCATTCTCGGTAGTTTCTATATTGCGGTGCGTTTCTCGTCAAAACTGGTATACATTTGGTACGGCCACAGCATGCCATGGAAGAATATTTACATGGTCAGCTATGGAATATCTTGTCGAGTCGTTTTCTATGCCAGTGATTAATTACTGGATAGTGAAGCAACCCACTTTCTGGGGGATGTTGGAGTGGCACGATCCGGCTCTCTAAAGCCTCGGGGGAGAGCCTTGCTGCAGTGGCGAAAGAGCCTTAACCACTTTGTCGTCCCTGACGAGCTGGCCTTCCTCTTTTTCCCTGTCTTTGCCAAGAACTAGCAACCTACAGTTTTTCCTTGGTTAGGATAACGATACCCAATCTCGTTCGTGTCCTCAGATGTTCCACATGTCATAGGAACACTTCCATCCATCGTACGCTTGCTGTGGGTGAGCGGCCCTTCAAACAGATGGTGGAGCAGTTCGTTTGTCAAACAATGCGGTGGCTCCCAAGATCTCGTGATGAATGTCCCGGACAAACCTGGAGTCCGACTCTCAGATACTGGCCATTGCAACATGGGGTCTTCCAACAATCCATACGGTTTTCCCTTATAATATCGTCTTATAGGTTTCTACATATCGTATTGTTTCTAGGGGCCTTTCACATCCCTTTTACTCCTCTCGCGTAGTCGCTCAACGTTCAATACAACGGCATCCGCTGAAGGGACTCAGCCGAATGTGTGCTAAGCACAGCAATAGCTGTCAGTGTTATTTACGTTTTATTTTTAAGTACATTCGGTATTTTGCATAGACACCAGACACTTCCCGAACTAGTGCCGATGCACGAGTTCGAGGAGCGGTTCGCAAACCCGAAGTCGCCCTTCAAACCTTTTCGGTCCATCTGAGCGAGGTGACACGATTAGCGTTGCGAGCGTATATCGGGTAACTTATACGCTAATGACTGGGACTATTCTGAGGGACAACTCCGATATGCAGCCGCGTTCAAGTCTTTACCTGTAGCGTCTATCTCGCACTTAATGTACGCCTCCGTTTCGCGGAGTAAAGTCTAGCAACGATTGCCGTGTGACAGAGTGGGCGTTCGATTTCTTCTTGAAGTTTCGTACCCCCGGGAGCCTAACTGCGCAACGGTTTAACTAGACGTAGCGGTCGGGCAGGTACTGCAGTCCTCGTATTAGTAGGCCTCGCGAATGGATCGCCAACATCATACATGTATTATTATAGATTCGACGAGGGGACAGTTGTTGTCGAGGTGGGGCTCAATATATCTTTATCGTTTATGGTTGGCACAAGGATGTCGGAACACTGGCCTGCTTCTTATGCGCAATGCTAACATGAGAACACCTGTGGCGCGGCGGGTAATGTTATTAATTAAAGCCAGATGCTCTAAACGACCAGACACGGAATATCTCCCCTGAAAACGAAACATATCACGGACGCGTTTTCCAACGGATGGGAACGAACACAACAGTAAAGTCAACCAGAAGAAAAAACCTAAACAAAACACATTCACTACCTTTTTCACTAGTGGCTGAAACAGATACGATAATGTTTACCGGATAACTGGTATCGCCGCGAGGCGTACTCTCTGATAGGCAAAGAGCTTAATCATTAGGCTGACACAACACTGAGTACGTTGGCGATACCAAATATTCCCAGTGATAGATTAACAGGAACAATACAGGGGTGCAATGGTGTGAAACAATCTGTACCGATTTGTGCTACATCTCGGCGCGTCTCGCTAGTCGCATGCTACCGCTCAGCCATTATCATATTCGTGACAATACGAAATGACGCTCTCATAAATGGCCACCACAGGCTGATATTGTTGTCTCTTTCTGTCATTTACAGTATTTCATCACGCAAATTTTCTATCCTCAATCATCCCCGAATCATGGTACGTATTCGATATGCACATTTGCTGATTCATTAATTATATACCTGATGATGTCCCGAGGGTGTCCCTTGATGGACTGATATGGATCGATGTGGAACAGACGGACCCGTAACCAAGGGCTTACTGCGTTGTTCTGTTGCATTTCAGCATGCTCATCTTGTTGGGAACGCTGGTTGGAGGTATCGCTCAGTGAGTAGTAAGAAGCACTGCCTCGGGCTGTTTCATCATTGCCAATTGCCGAAAGCCTGATGATGTCACTGGCCAGAGGCAATAATCAGTGTCCAACATCAAATATTCCTTTATCTTCACTTGTGTTTAGGCAACATCGATTCTCATAAATGTAATGGTCCCAATATCGTTATGTTCATCATAGCAATCATCAGGCACCGTTGAGAGGATAACATCCAATGGCACAGTTCGATACGGGGTAACGTGAACATTATGTCGACCTTAGCCAATTTCGGACGCTTGCCTATTAGCTGATTTGTTGTTCACCAATATGAAATGCGCAGCTGCTGAAAGGCTGTTGTTGTTACAGGACTTCGTATTGTATCCTTGTTTTTCAAAAGAAAACGATACAGAAACGCGCCGAGATCACAGGCGCATATGAAGGAGAACAGTACTTCATTGTACAAAAAGGTGCGCCTCGAAGAAGCTACGCACTATATATGACACTTACGATAGGCTTCTTTTTGTGTTGTTACTGTTGTTACGAATGATTTCAGCATCACCAACAATGACACTCTACCGACGTTCTCACCGGACACGTTCTTTTTGTATCTGCTGCCACCGTGAGTTAACGAAAACGATATTTGCAGATCTTTACAAAGTTGGTTAGCTTAGTGCAATTTCTCTCACATGCATCCTTAATATTTAATTAGTATGTGAAAAGTTGCCACTCCGCCATAGTATGGACATCGTTGATAGCTGAAGTCATCCAACGCTTCTGTCATCAGCGGACCCCTTTGGCGGTATCGTCAGAAGGAAAGTGCCGGGAAGAAAAACCCCACACCTTTCTGAGGCCACGGCAGGATTTGGCCTCCATCATACAATAGCATGACTCTAATAGGGTGTGTCTGCATCTGGGCGAGTCGGCCCCTTCCGAAGCTTCGTAAACGCCCTCTACCCACGCCAATTTGAGCTCGTGTCCAATCGGCCCCGAGATAATTTGGGGGTACCTTATGTATCCTTTGACAGACTCGATCAATCACAGTCATTGCGTTGTATAATACATCATAGAAAAGAAACAGGCAGAATGAGCAGAATTCTCGTTAACTCGCTCACAAAATAATTTTTCCAGGCTTACTCACAACTCTATAACATTTCCAGCAGGTTATAGTAATTTGTCTAGCTGACTAGATGGAAACAGGTGATAAAGGCGTATCTTTTCAGTAGATATTGCCCTAGAGAGGTAAAGTAAATTTTCCGGGCAGAAGCTCAGCCAATATTTAACAGGTAACTTGCGAGAAAATTCTCTACGGGTCGTGTACGAGACTACAGCCGCGGATTGTTAGCGGGCCGTTGCACGATACGGGACAACTGGAAATAAATGAATTGATTATTCATTCATTTATTGAGAGACGCCTCTGCTGAGTGAGCCACATTGACTCGTCTGTCGACGCCTCTGCCCTTTAACTAATACCGCAATTTATCGTCAGGCTAAACACCCGCTTTAGAAGGCAACGATAAAGATTCACAGGCATATATCGTCACCAGACCTTGTAGGGTGCTGGAAGCCATGCTGGGGAGGTTAGCTGGATACTTTCATTGGTGTAGCCTAGGCAGAGAGGCAAACCTTCTCAAATCAACATGGCAGAGCTTTTTGAAAAGAGCTGCAGATGTTAGCCTCAGCCGTGAGGATGTCAAGCCATTCCATAAGGGTTACGTTCTAGTCAGCGTACAGGCTATCCAGCTATACACTATTCCCCAAGATGCTTGTACCCGTTGTCTCCTAGTCTGGGATTTCAGTCTCTGGTCAGCATTATTCGAACGCGACTAGTTTCCAGGCCAGAGAGGTCTCTGACTATACCGCACAGCGCACTACCCCTACAGCTCATAAACTACTACTACCCGAGGTCGAACCCGCGCAATGGGTCTCCGAGCTATAGATAGTCTCTGCAATAGCAATCTCAATATGATTTTGTATGTTCCAAAGTAGGAGGTCTCGATCTTTCTTCTTCTTCTGCAGCAGAGTTTCGAAAAATGCTATCGCGAGACCGCATAAACCGATAGATGACTTTCTGGATTCGGAGCGGTTCGCAGTCACGATGCGAAGTGAGCCTTTGTAAATGCCGGCTGGTAGCCAGGAATAGCTGGCGACTAAAAATACCCTCGCTCGTCGGCGGATGGTGGAGGCCATTCGAACATGTAACGCTCAAACGGTTCGAGCCTCCGTGGTCAAATATGATGAAGTGGAGTCCTTCCATCGGTCGTGCATAGGTTGCACGCGGTCTGACAGCATGTTACCTAAGGCACGGTTAGGGATCAGCGGATTTCGCTCAGAGGAGCTCAGATTGGAACGGACCAAATGCCCGACGAGTATGTCAACTCAGCCGGCCAGCTTTCTACATATATATATATAAGTCCGAGTGACAGATGGGTTACAAATATCTATGTGTGTGGGTGTTTATATCTGAGGTAAAGGTGACCTCACGGGAGTAAAAGGGACCAAGCAACCCGTGATGGCCTGTGAAATAGGTATACTGCGTCCAGCGATGGCCAGCGCTCAATTTCAATGTTATGAAGGAAGCGTGCAAAAACATTATCGTGGTTCAGGTTAGCATTGGTATTGAATTGAACTGCACAAAATCTGGCTGCTGCTCAGTGAACGGCAATTATGGGTGTAGTGGATAGAGACTTGTAGAATAGCACTGGCAAACTTGTGGGACGGCATTCAATTGCGTGTCGTGCCATATATATTGATTATGTCACGATATTTATGGAATACAAAGCATACTCTATAAATAGATATAAAAAATATATAAAATATACTCTATAGTGGTTGAGTTATTTTGAGTTTACATTGACAACACGAACGGTGTACATTCGTTCAGGTAGGGATCTTGGCAGAAGAGCAGTTTAAACCAAATTAAATTAACGCTCGCTATATGCCGAGTGTTACAATCCGTTGCCGTACAGATGGAAAGAAAACGCTCAGAAATTTCCCTTCGAAAAGCTAACTCCTGGTGTATTTTTCTTGTTCGGAAGAAAACTACCGTAGTGGAAACAGACTCTATAGATTTAGTGCATATTCTTAGATGGGGCCCATCTAGCAATGATACGAATTAAATTTCGCGTTTGCACGGCACAGTGTCCAAGGATGGACAGGTTCGTACCTTGACGTTATTAGATGAGTCTGTGTGACCAGTGAATCGGCTCCAAAGAATCATTTCAAATTCTGCTATATTTAATTAACATGTGTTAAACTGCCATTAACGCCGAAAGCTCCCATAAAAAATCTCCCTCTATTCCTGCTCAGTCTGCGATCTAGACAACGTTCTTGCCACCTCTCTCAGCGGCGCTTAGGATTTCGTACACATAAGCATAGGGCGGGGGGGCCTTCCTCAGTCTCTCCGGCTGGACAGCCTCGTCGGTCCTTTCCTTGTTTTTAGTCTTTTCTCATCCGAAGCTTCGCTCTATTCAGTCACTCGTAATTTCCATTCCTGAGACCGCTCAGACGCTCCACTGTCCGCATCATACACCACACGATCATATTCATCAGATTGTTGTATTCACCATATCATTATCGACACGTACATAAGTCATAGGGAATAGTTTACAATACATCATGGAACTCACGTACAAGTCGATTTATGCTAGAATACAGCTATCTCAGCCATTATTAAGGGGAGGAACATCTCTACTTTGTCATAATCATGCAAATGATGTTTCTCAACAGGACGTCTTGACGTGACGGTTGCTATCGTCGTGGGTATGCGTTGACGTGTTCTCGTCCCCAGAGAAACATAGCGGCACTGGCGATTCTTGTAGAAATATTCTTTGCTTTCCACTGATTTCCCCCGTAGGAAAACGTATATAAAACAGGTACAATTGGCCCGTGGTCGTCTGCGTGACATGGCCAACCAAACAGCGAGGTGCTTCTTTAACGACACTTGGCACATCTGAAATATTTGAATGTTCCAGTGGGACATGGTAGAGTATGGGCTACGCCGCGTCTTGCTCAACACGCTATGGAGGTTGGTCAACACGCTGTGATTGCAAGCAAGCATTGAGCAATAGCTTATCATATATATATATATATATATACATATATATATGCAGCACAGTTTCTATTTTCGTGTTTAGTTTTCGAGAGCGATCAACAAGATGGTTATCTTTATTGCGTAGACAGTCATTTAGTAAAGTAAATTTTCCGGGCTTACTTACAGCCAGCACTTAACGTCGACGTTACTTTTGACTTCAGCAAAAACAACTTGACTTGAAGTCTTTGATCAAGGTTTTCCACTTTTGTAATTTACTTAGCAAGGAACAACCCATCGTGTTGAGCCAACCGTGAGAATTCAACGCAGTAATTGTGGCCATAACTTTACTCCTTCGAACGAGCTCGCCCACTCGGTCTGACATTTCCACGTATTCCATCTTAGGGTAGCAGTCAAATTCCCTGTTGCTATCTCCGTTAACGAAACTCACATGTATCCACTTACTTCAACGTCAACACTGCATATATATATATATAACGATTCTCTGAAACACTATCGCGTACCAGCTCTTCTGGTCCTCCGTCAACGTCTCGCCAGTTAGTTCTCCGTAGCAAAACGCAGCGATTTCTGCTTAAGTCTTCTGAGTAAAGGAACTGCCAAACACGATCGTCTGCAGTTACATCAAAACTGGTCGCAGTTGTTCGTCTGGATGTTACCTCAGCGTTCGTAGGGGCACTAATATTGTTCTGGGTTGCGTTGCCCTTAGAAAGGGAAACCTGTTGCGATATTTCGTTCACGAACACCGCCACCGTATGTGTCAATAGGCCTCCGGCCCTTGCGGCAGACACGTTCATGAATAACTAGCGCTATATTGTGAATATTTGATTACGTTCCACGTGACTGCGTACATATACGCCACGCTGCTGCTGTACTGAGGCGGTGAGGCCTGCTCCATTTTCGACAATGTGTACAACAGAGATCTAACGAACAGTTGAGATCAGAGACCGATCTCAACCGAGCGTGTGGTGTGGTTGGCACAGTTGAATTCGAACGGAGCTGTACGCCTGTTATTGTGCTTAATCGCACTGGAAAAACGACGACACGAAAGGCAAATTGATGGCCAATATCACTGATGCCGTAAAATATAGGGTATATACGGGTCTGGCAGGGTCCGTCAGCTGAGGCAGGTAGCCTGGTGGTGCATTCGTGTGCGCCTTGTCACCGTAGGAGACACGTAGGTGCACGGGTTTGATCACTCGCTTGCACTTTCGGGGGTTTGTCCTACGAAGCAATGCAAAAAGCAATTCCGTGGACGTTAAACGTTGGCTGAAAGTTAGCCCGACAAAAAAGCG
This sequence comes from Stratiolaelaps scimitus, assembly GCA_019614645.1. NCBI lineage: Eukaryota > Metazoa > Arthropoda > Arachnida > Mesostigmata > Laelapidae > Stratiolaelaps > Stratiolaelaps scimitus. The sequence goes on along the minus strand of JABWDB010000009.1, from coordinate 8,830,076 downwards.
TCCTTCGAACAGATTACAATGATCCTGATTTATCATTTAAACCATGTTAGTTAGGGCTGGCTTATAGTGTGATAGGCTACGAACATATGTATATATAATATATATCCTCGTGACTAATGCAACACGGTATCCACTGCATCTCCCTTCTTCTTCTTCATCTCATTACGAAACGTTTTTTGGCCGGTTTTTATGCTGTTGGCAAGCCTTTGTTGGCAAGCCACACGAGGTACACACGGAAGCTGGTCTCACCTGCAGATCAGCACTCATATCACAGGCCTCTGAAGTCAGCACAGGGTAATCGTACATATCAGTGTTCTCTGCGAATGCTGAACACCTCGTCAACTCGCTGGACACTATTATACAAATAGAAGAAGTAAAAAGAAAGATGTTCAGTATCTGTTTTTGTATAATAATCGCCAACACGCGACGCGTGTCCGTGGAGCTGAACTGCTTAATCAGCGTCATCACTCAGCGGATGATGACCCGTAACCGACTGCCGTAATTTTCTACGGTGGCCGGCTACCGGTCGTTATCGTAATGCTCGCAAGGTTGTAACAAACTCTTAGTCAGAGTAACCCGCAAGACACAAAATGAATGAGGTGGTTATGCCGGAACTGCAGCTTCCTGCATAACCGCGATTTTCATTCGAGCAAAGAGAATAACTACAATTGCTGACGATAATTGTCACATGAGAGAGAAATTGTAATTGGGCCTTTTATTGGCCACTTCTAACGTCAAACTGCAGCACTTAACTCAACTGTACTATTCAGTTACAAGTCGTGCCTAAAATTACATCCAGTCCTTGTCTCACCCTTTGAGAGGGCGACTCGATACCCCGTCTGCAGCAAGCAATCCCTGCTCTCAGATATCTGGAGTGTCTCCAAGTATCTGCACACATATAGAGAACACAGCCTGGCTATAAGTCAAACAAAATGACGTTATACACCTATCCGGTGCTAATACATTGCTATCCGTTTCTTCCCTTTTCAGAATTGTACTTGAGTCTTCGTACTCACTCTACGACAGCTCATTTTTCTCGAACATTGGGACAATTCTCCTTTACGCCGTCATGGTAAGTAACAAGTGTAACATGCGGGCCGGCTATGTGTTGTGGGCTACCTGTCTAGCCACCGACACTGCAGTTCAGCTATCATGGCATGATAGAGATGAAATATTGTATTTTTCAAACCAATAACGCCAAAGGATGTACTTGCTGTTATAATATGTGCTTTTAGCCAACAAAGTGCCATTCCCCGTGATGGAACTGTTTTGAACTCGTCCAGGTTCATGCTAAACGTCGATTTCCCTCCCGCCGTTGGTCTCGCAGAAGCCAACCCGAGGAGAAGGAAAATACAGTGGTGGGTTGTCCCTGGTGGACGTCAATTCCTGCGGAAATCAAAAGCCCCGAGGCCTGGATTTACTTCTACACCAATCAAAGTCCACTCTTCCGTATAGGGCTTCCTATATCGTACCCTGACATTGCCAGGCACAAATCTAAAGATGAGCGATTCCGATATGCGAACCAAGTTAGTTAAGCGAAATCAATGACATATGGGGTATTGGGTAGGGGGCGGTAGAAAAGGAGAGAGCATTCGCTCGGTTCGCGACGGAACTCTAGTCAGAGAATAAATGAAGGGAAGGTCGTCAATTCCTTAATGCACCACTGATCGCTGTATATAGTCTGGGCTTAGAAGGCCAACGGGACACAGGAACATGTGTTCCTTGTCTGTAGATTCCGGATGCCTCTTGCAACCCGAATGTGGTCTGGATAGTGAACCGAATACTTAGAGGTCTCTGATCTAAGAGAGACTACCGAAAGGAAACTCTTTGCTTCGGCTGACCTATTACTTGTCGTGCTCAAAATAGAGCGTCCCGCTCTTGACAGCATAACAGCGATTTGTCAGCCTCTTATTTGATAACGTAGTCGGAAGTACGTAGGTGCTTCGATTCCTGAAAGGTGCTCCCCTAACACTGCTAAGCATTTGCGACCTGGCAAAACTGCCAGAGTACACCACTCTTGGGTATGTGCTCACTGTGATCACTATGAGATCACGCGTGCGTCACGATTGGGTAGCCTAACCTAGGTCATGGATAGTCTATTCAAGCGTGTTAGCCTCGCATCTACCTTATTGTACTGTCCTGGAGAGGCAAGAATTTTCAGATAAAACCGATACCATATGGTCGTCCCTTGACGATTCGAAAGCCGCATTGGTACAAAAGTGAGGCCCATCATCACAATGCTCCAATCGCTCTGTTTCGTCCTTGACAGTGGCGGACATAGCATACGCGTAGGGACGTATTCACAGAATGTCTTATACTACCGCATGCTGTACATATCGAACGTTTCGATGTGTGCACATTAGGGCTCCTTAATATGGGCACATCTCACTTGGCCTTCCTGAAAGGTTTCCTCGACTACGCCTAGACAGGCTCTCCATGAAAACGCCCGTTCGACCCGAGAAAACGGGAGGCGGGTTGATTCTATGTGACAGGTTTACGTATGAGTGGAGGCCTAGGAACGGGCCTGTCATCGAGCCCGTCGACGAAACGTGACCTTGCATTTGAATACCAGCGTGACCACGTTCGCGATCCATTCTTCCTTGACTATCTGCCGTTGTCTTCTTAAAAGTTATGCCCGATGCATATTCGTTGATGCCCTTCGCCTGCCCCCGTGCAGCAACTCGAGAAGACTCTAGAGACGAAGCAGAAAACCAGCATCAAGTCAACGAGTCATTGGTCAGCACACTGTTAACTAGCGATTGATCATGGAGATGATTGAAATAGTGTGAAAATGAGCTAAAATCTCACTTTTCCCCAACGTGAATACTCGTCAGTTTCTCTCGATATCAATAATTAGAATTGCCTATTACTCATCGTGGGAGTACAAAGGCTCAGCATACTTTACAGTATCTACTTCTTCCTGAAACCGAACGGCTTGATATATTCGCCAACGAACCGGCAGTCTCGTCTTGCCGTTAATTACTAAGATAAATAATACGTGCTGAGGAAAATTTCCCAGAGGCGTGAGGTAGGCAGCCAACGACGATGAAGTAGGATAATTTATAAGTAGATCAGTTGTTCACACGGAATCGCGTTGTACTATTATATATTCACCTAGATACCTAGTTTAATTGGTACAAGTGTGAAAGATGGTAAACACATTAAACAGTAGAACGTCGACCAGGATAAACGAAACAATGATCTCTCCAAAATAGATCTCACTGTCGGGTCTCGATGAAATCGAGCTAAATCGAGTGTCGCGCACCCGCATCTCAATGGCCGATTTTACGGCGGCTTAGTTTGAGTGGTTACTATTAATTTCCGTTAGTCACTGCCATTCCGGAAGCACTCGAAAGGGATCAACTCGGTCAGGCTGTTTCTACGCGGGCCGACTGCCGGCAACAGTCAAGGTGAAGGCTCAAATCGGATCGAAGCAAACAACACCAGCGTAGTGAAATAACACCAGACTTGGACGACACCGTTTCTCGCTGAAAGTGCCAGCGGCCGCCGGTGCAGCATGCCACCGTAGCACGAACCTTAAAGGTTTTCGGGCTGACTCTCAGCCAACATTTAACAATGTCCACAGTACAACTGCTTTTAGCATTGCTTCGTAAGACGGACCCCTTGAAAATGCAAATGTGCAACGGTGGGGATCGAACCCGTGCACCTAGCCACCGAGCTCGACAGTGGCTAGGTGCATTCGTGTGCGCCTTGCAATCGGAGGACACACGTAGGTGCAAGAACCTGTTCAACAAGTATTTGAAATAGTCACACAACAATGATTCGAGTTCAACAAATTTATGAACTCAGCCCACCTTCGCCATCGACGCATAGACCTGACACGCATGTTGATATGTGACATAAACACGAACACTGGTTTTTAAGGTTTTGTAACCTTTGTACTAGCCTATTTTATTATTATGATTATTAATCATGATATGTTTAGCACTCGCTCGAATTAGCCAAAGTGATGCCAGGCAGATGGTGCTGATGTCAATTTCGCACGACAACCGTGTGAAATCGCCACGGTATGATAATTCACTGATACTCGCGATCCCTCCCGCTCTGTGAACTGCCGCACGTCGTGGCCATTAGCGACATTCTAACTCGGTTGTTTTTGTTCTGCAAAACTTCCCTCTGTAGAGAGTTTTCAACAGCAATCGACACTGATCTATGAACATAGGGCCGCTGTTGTGCGCACCGTACGAAAGCTATATGCCAGGCTGGTTGAGCGAACGACGAACAGCCAGACGTCAGGATACGAGGTTCTGGGGTGGTATTACTATTCAATTAAACTACAGCAGACAGCTGCCAACAGGCTTGATATCGGTGGTTGCTGGAAAACCCAAATTAAATGAGCACAATGCTGTGAAGAGGTGAGGTCGTACAACCTTCTGGCATAGCAGGTTTTTTGGGCATTCGCGAGTTCCGGCGGAATCTACAACAATGCTATTGACTTTAAAGTGTATAGACGAGGTGCTTATTCGAGGGACCCTTGATGGTGGCGTGGTGATGAGTTTCCCGAGGGTTCTACAGCACGGGACTTTAACGCTGAGCGGATGCGCACAAATATTGTAGCTTTTGTTCAACGTCGACGATCAAGAGTGTCAGGCTATGTGATATGAACGACATTGTGGAGACAATGCAGCTGATAGACAGAGATTTATGAGGTTATGTCAAGTCGTCTGTCATCTGTTGTCACGGATAATTTGACTAGCTAGCAATAGGCATATAGAAGTACAAAGGCTCACCCTCAAAAAATAAAAAACTAAATCAAAAACTGCATCGAAAGCATTATAACGTTCTACACAAGAAGACAGTGCAGTAGAGAGGCATGTCGGACCCTCCTCGAAAACACTTCTTCCAGCCGAAATCATCGTCGTAGATCGAATAGTCTAACGGCAATGGCTCACAATGCGAAGAGACTGTCTCTGGGGCGGAAAGGGGCCCCCACACCGAGTATTTGACAGTCGCACGCTACATGCGATGTTAATGAAAGCAAACAACTGAGGCCGCTCGGTTCTGTGTATGACGTTCTAGTTCATCGGTCACAAGTTTGGTATGGTCAAGTGGGGAACGCATAGTAGCGGTAAACTATGCTTTTTACCCGGCCATCTTTATACTAATCAAATAAGGCCACAAACGATGCACAGGTCGCCACATAGGTATTGTATATGACTGCAAGTCAACTAATCATAACCAAGCTGCGCGTCGAATCGTTAGGCAATTTTGCGGCACAGCTATTCGCGACGATGACCGAGTTTTGCACGGGTCCACAATGAGAAGAGGCAGAGATCGGCAATAGCAGTTTGGGGTGTGCACGAGGATCTGCCTCGACAGTAATCACTATAAGCAACGTTTAAAATGGATAACCGTTTAAAAAGAACCCACCCATCTGCTGTGTCATTCGCTCGAATCCAGTTGGCAAATCGATGAAATATGGCCACCAATTGTCCGTTTGTTAGCCAAACGACCATGCCCGAAAACGTCCACCACCGGTTGAAGCCGATTCACAGAGCGTTAGGTCAGAAGCATTCGAAGGATACCGGAAGAGTCACCCTTCACAAGGACCTCTCCGAGCTTCACACCAAGCTGAGTAAAAGCTGCACCAGCGGTATCTAGACTGGCCGAATTAATCTCGTTGCAGAATGGAACTCCCTTGAGAGGCGGGCCATGTAAGGAGCTACTAAACGGTTGTGGATATTGCCCAAGGTAACTCCTCGCGACTCGTTTGTTAATTACATTTGTATCCCTTTTGTGTCAATGAAGCCAGCCCATCGTTGGGTACACAACCAGTAGCGGGTAATATCATCCTTGATCCTTAGTCCCATACCCTAATATATCGGATATGCACGTCAAGTGAGAATATGAAGAGGATGACTGTTCCATATTGAGAATAGTTTATCTATATAACGCGTAAAAATGTGGACGTCTAAAAATCCGTGTCCACTGTCCTATCTCGATTGATTAGTATAGTAATTACTTTGTAAGAAAGTCACGTACCACCCTATTCCAGAAGAGACTGACGAACTGAGCTCCACTTCAAGATTTTCTCCCATTTAACAGTCCCTTCCAGCTGGTGTAAATACGAGTTCCTGGCGAGTTGTCCGAAACTCGCCTCGGGGTCCGCCGGATCTCTGCTGGTGTCGATAATTGGGATAACCTTCGTTCGGGTTCTAGGCCAGGCCGGTCCACATTAATCCGAGCTAAATTGGCTACTAGTTTCTTTAGTAGTATCATTCTGATCGTACGTCATATCCGCTTGAATCAGATCTCTCTAATTAAATCGTCGCGAGCACCCGACAAGCGAGTCATTTGCGCACGGCGTGTGGTTCGTACACTTTGCCTTCGAGAGCAGTTCAGTGTGATGCCACAACCCTTATAGCAATAATAATTATTATTGTGATATTAAATTAGTAGTAATAAGATTTGTATAACAATTGTCGTAATATGGTATTAAAGGGCAATAACACAATGTTTAGTAAAGGTCTAAGTATCTCCACGTCAGCAATTTTAATCATATTCACTTTTGTCACAGATGTAACGGTACAGCAAGGAGGCGCTTCTTTAATAAAACATCATAGCAAATCTATCAAAACAGCATAAATCACATTAAAATATCTCATACGGTTGGTTAGGCCTCGACCACGCATACTGTTTGACTGTCCATATGCAATAGGAACGACTTTGACAAACCTCGTCTGTTTAGACTATTGCCCGTTGCGCTGGCTCAGCTATTGTGAACAAGAGCCCAGACGTCACCCGTGACCTCACTAATCCACAAGTGTCGAACTTATGTACAGTAAGCAAGGCAATGGATGAACTCTAAAGTGAGTGCGTTTGATGGTCCATGCCTGGGTGCGAGGCCTTTCACTATAGAAACCTTCTTGCCTATGACCACGACGCAAGACAGACCTCAAGCTGGGCACGTTGGCCAAGCAGATTCGTACCAAAATGGCTGGCTGCCTTTGAGCAGAGTATTGAAAAAGGAAGAAAGCGAAAAGGGAGTGCAGTGTATTGGGACTGACTTTGTGACGCAATAACTATCGAGGATGAAAGAGATGAGATTAGGCAATACCTAGCAATGTACATAGGTTAGGTCTTACACCCTTCGCCACGGGAGATGCTACTGTCCCCACTGCTATCCGGGCACATAATTTCTCTTCGCAAAGAACCCATGCCCTATTAAATGATAAAACGTGTTCGGCGGTTTGACAGCCACCCATGTGTTGCTCTTGTCCATTCTATTTTCGAATTAAGCAGCACACACTGGGTGAAGCTGACCGAACGTTCGGTGCCGAAAAATTGCTGGTTTAATTTTCGCTCAGACCAAAACCGTCTCCTCAACAGCAACACCTCGATCGACTCCTGACGGCCTTGGCTCGCGCTCGCCGAAACTTATTTATTTATTATCAGAGCAAAAGGCTCCCCTCAGCGCCTTGCACCGAAGGGAACAACTTTAGATGGTAGGCAGCGCGTTACGGTCTCCCTTGATAGTTTGCTCCGGCGAAGCCCCACTGTTGCTCGGGTTAACGAAAGCTAAACGAAACGCATAGCGGGTCAGTCCTTTCTCAGCGACGTGAAACGAACTCTTGGCATAACCCTTACGAGTTAGACGTCCCCCTTTAAAGGAACGGAACGAGGGGGACACAGCCATTGGGCGACGATTGTTGGAGCTTGATAGCGGACCGCTTCTGGCTGTCTCCTGTTCCGCATCACTTCCGCATTGGACAGTTGCAGTGATCGAAATGGCAGACTATTCGATTTTGTCCTTTTCCTCGCCGCGATCGGAAGGATCAGCGATATTTGAACGGCACACGATGCTAAGACATGTTAATATGCAGTTTTTAATACCATGTTCATTTTAGTATCTTGTCTGGCGCAACGTGAATTTACAAAAAAGAAAAAACTGTGCTAATTTTGCCAAGGACAAACGGCGTAGGTCCAACGGAGAAGGAACAAAAAAATGCAATCGTTTTTGGGAAAAAAGACAGTTGCCTTTGTTTCCAGTCTGTGGCACGTCTCCCTTGCGAAAGCATTGCATAAGTATTATAAAAAATTACCTACGAGCAAGTCTGCCCATCCAGTTCAAGCACATTCAAAGCGATCGCCAACCATGCCAGAATCTATGCAGGATCAGACTGATCGTCTCCAACTAAAATCGCCGTTGGCTTCACATACACAGCGTGTTCGACGTGAGTCCTCGAAGCCTCAGCATCGACGCACAGCCGTATTTCCCTCTCAGTTTCGCTTCTCTCTCGTTCCTCCTGTTATGTACTTCGACTTCTGACTGTTCTGGCCTTAGCCGATTCGTCGCAATGCGGATGGGACGCAGGGTAGATGCGGAGGGGGTTTCCTCGACGGCCGTTGGCCGGAGGCGTCATCTGGCCCGCTTCCAACAATCCGGCCTTCGTGCGCGCTTGCCTTCGAAGCGGCGTTTGAGTCCCGCGTATTCCACCGTCCCGGCGGAAAAATGTACCGTCGTTGCCAGATAGACTCGTTGGCTAGCCCTTTTCTCCTCGACTGTGATGTTCTACGCAGTAGACAGGCGTTACGAACGGCGGCTGGGAGAAGGCTCGAACGGCGGGCCCGAAGTCGTGAAGCACATGGGGCTCGCATTAACACGTGTAGTTCCAGTGTAGCGCGAGGACTGAGCTCCCCAAGTAACTGTAGTCGTACCTTTGCAGCCTCAGTCCCGAGGGACCTTGAACAGAGAGGAGTTAGTTGGGTTGCTGCGGTACAGTCCAGCCATGGGCCCGAGTAAGACAGTTTCGCAAGGACAGCTGTGTCGCTTATACCGTTCGCTACGCTCGTCGCGGTCTCTCCTGATACCGCCGGCACGAGCAGCAAACGAATATAGCCTCTGCAAGCACGATACGACACAAACTGGCACAGAGGAATCCGATAGTACATAATAACACAGTGGCTACTTTTTATAGTTACACGTTGGCGAAAGTGTAGACGGCAATTCCCCTCCCTCCTTGTTGAATATATGGTGGCAACGTATGCTATCTTCTTTTGCAATTTCTATCACACCGCTGATATACACATGTATCTAGATGGGTTATCTTTTTTCGGGTCTTGAATTGGATCTAGAAAAATTGTCGAAGATACTCTTGAAGCGATAAATAAAGGGGACCCTATCGATGGTCGACTAAAATCGGAGAACATCGAATGTTTTGTCGAATAAACGAATTCAGCAAAAATACACAGAAATAGACAAGTGCCCCAAAGGTCTACACCTAGACACATTGAATCCCTGAGCACGTGGCTCTCTTCTTTCAACGCAGCGTATAGGTTGTAAGTACAAATATAGGCAGTGGTGGGACGGCAGTGAGGGCAGACATCTTTCAATTTTTTTCTCTCTAGAGATCGATACTGCTATGCCGGATAGCAGATAGTGCCAATCCGCTCTGCTTTCCGCAGGATGTGCCTCGTTGCGTTTGTTGAGATTAAGGCATTCGGCTGGCCTGAATCCTTGACTGAGTAGCACTAATAACGCCTTTGGTCGTAATCAGCTTAGCTTGCTTGGCCTAAACATAAAAATATCACCGTGGCAACATAAGCCATCTGATCTTCTTCTCATAGGCAAACCCCGTGAGTAATTGGCTTTTTTGCTTAACGCACTTATGGCAGCTAACAACAGCTCAATATATAAATCAATTGTGTTCTGTGAAAGAGGAGCGGAATTTGATCTAAGGGTATTTTCAGATACTTCTGTATAGGCTACCATTACAGGTGTACCATAAGGTATAACGTGTCTAGGGTTAGACCTAAAAAGGGTCAGACTAGCGTAGTTCATTGAAGAGAACTGCACGTTTATGTGCATAAAATACCCCTCTATAGTATCAGCTTAACCACCGCAGGTGGAAGTAGAATTCTTGACAAGGAAACGCTGCACTCCCATATCAACGAGCCACATACAACACCTCCCAACTGAACGATACAGGTTGCGTAAACACAACAAAAAAAACACCTAACATACACTGGGCTAGTTCACGCGCATGATCTCCTCCCCCACCCGCCGCCAGTTTGCAAATAACTATAATATTCATTGATTATTTCGTATAATGCACAGGAATCCTTAATATATACTGCATAATTTCTAGTAATAACACAATTTGCGACTTGATTACAGGGGACCTTAATCAACGTGTTCACAATCGGCCCCTCGCTGTTCGTGCTTGATCAACTCGGATGGCTCGGAGGCCTTCAGCTCGGCCTTCTGGAGTCTCTCGTGTTCTCATCGCTCATATCGGCGGTGGACCCTGTTGCCGTCCTAGCAATCTTTCAAGAAGTCGGTGTGAATAAAGTACTCTATTTCCTCGTGTTTGGAGAGAGTCTGCTCAACGGTGAGCGATTTCTTATAAGATGATTCGTTTTGTTTGTTGCGAACGTGTGCGTGTGTGTGTGTGTGGCTAGCTAACTAGGCTAGCATAAGTGATATGGAGGCAATTTGACTAATCTAATAGGAGAAGTGCCAACACGAAACATGCTCAGGGTATCGCGCTAATGAGATACGGTCTGCTTCGTCTAACTATTAGCAACGTGATCTGGTGGAACCATGACGACGGTGCTTTGCTATGTTGTTCTCTTGTCTTCAGATGCTGTAACGGTGGTTGTGTACAACATGATGGTCTCATTCCATGGAAGCGAGGTCACTATACAAGCGGTAAATAGATATTTGATTCTATAAGCAGCCAAGCAGACATGACAGCGATACCCAGTCGGAATGGGAACTATCTTTGTTTTGTTATACGTACATGGTTTAGGCTGCAAAAGCGAGCAAATCCTTGGCTTGGTTCCAAAGGTTGTTGACCTATTTGCCTCAATACTACGACTACCCATTACATGAGACTGGAAGACTTGCCACCGGAAGACAAGAGTGGAGCGTCAACTTGAACATTGTCGAAGTGTTGCTGGTGAGATATTGGAATATTGGTCTAGAATTTTTTGTTTTCCCGATGTATAACTAAGTGGCAATTCCTATCTTGAAGAAACCACCCCTGTCATCATCTCCTCCCTTTGTTACGCTCCCGAAGTCAATCGAGGATCAAGACCAATTTTCGCTTGATTGATTTAACATGGATAAAAATCTAGGTCAGATTGAGACGTGTTGCAATTTCGATCAACCGTTATTTTGTCACCCCTAGTTGGTCCGATGTTCGAACGCTCATTCGAATTTCCGAGCGTTTTGAGATGAACAACTTCTACGAGCGTCCCTGTGCCGGGGCGGTTGACGTCTCTAGTTCACGGCGATCGCTGTGGGGCTTTGGCCATGCCATGAGTGTTCCAGCATTCTGATGTATGATCGGCTCGATCGAGCGAGGGGCAGGCGATTGTCTCTCAGAGGACATAACCTCGTCAAATCTCTCTGCACAGCGAGAAAGAGGCGTTGCAGAAGGAAAGATCCTGCGCGCTTGTCCCCCGTGGCGCGGATCGCCTATGGTAGCCCCCTTCGACGAAGTTCGCAGTGAGGGGACAGTGCCCGCCTAAGGTTTCAAAGGCAAGGGGGAAAAAGATGTGGGTTGCCTGGAGTGCGGCGTACTTCCGTAGCTTGGCCCGCTCCTCGCGCGCTACCGCGTAACCGGGGGTGGTTTCACAGTGGTTGACATTAGAAGGTGCTAGGGTGTCAACCGCCGTGCCGTCCCAAACAAGGTGCTGGCCTCGGTGGAAGGGGAGCAATGGTACACGACGATACCGAGGCTTGATAGTTAAAGGTCAACTTTGAAATAAAGTGAAACTCTCCATTAGGTATATCCAACTAAATAATTTGCTGAGAAACGTTGTTATTTTCAAATGGGAGTTCCTTAATTTCGCTGTGCATAAAGGACAACTAACTGTTCATCCGCGCCACCGGAGACAAGCGCGCAGGTTCTTTCCTTCTGCAGCGCCTGTCCCTCGCTGTGCAGAGGGGCAATGGCATCTTGATTATAGTACTGGGGAGGCCTCATATGAAATATATTCGCCACGACAGTATGAGGCTTGCATCGACTAAAACCCAGAGAACGCTTTTGGAGTAAGGACGGAAAGACACTGGTACCTTGTACTTCGATAGATAATTCGCCCAAGCTCCCCGGACAGACAGAGCTCGCCCTCGTCGACCTGAAGTTTGCACCTTGTGCATTCCCCATGCAATTTGCGGGCATCGAACGCTGACGCACCTTCGTGTTGTCAGTCGCTTAAAGCCTGCCTATCTACAGAGTATCCTCGGACGCCATGCTCTGTCAACTGTGTGGAATGCCGAACTTATTCGCTGAGGCGCTGAAAGAGCGGCTCAGCCTTCCGGAAACTATACCACTAGTTCATGGACAGACAGAATGACAGAACGAACGAGATAGATCCAGTGTTTTAGCAGAGCGCAGGGGCCATGAGGAATACCACTCGGAGGCATAGCCAACGGACGAATTACCATGCGTGCGATCGCAACCTCTCCCAGACCTTCGGCTACGACGGGTCATGGGTCGGTCATTGTTTTTCACGATGTGAAGGACCAGGCGGCAGATGCCACGCGGTACACCGCAGATCCTCTTAATAACTCACCGCACGTATAACTACTCCAAAAAATGCTTACGGTGCATAATGTTTAATTAATCTGTGCTTAAGGTTTATTATATATTTCATTTTACCTTATCATGTCACATTAACCTGATGAAAGTGTTAAGAGACGTTGGTTGATCGAATGGTACGGGGCTACCCATCTCTCGCTACGTGTCGATTTCTACAAGCATATGAAGCAATGTGTGGCAGGACGAAAGTTACAAATATTTAAATCGATCGCGCAGGATCATTCCTTCTGCAACGCCTGTCCCTCGCTGTGCAGAGGCAAAGAGGCAATGCCATCGCCTTCCTCGGGACAATGTTGGCCTCGACCCCGCTCCCCAGCGAATTCCCCCACCCCAAATAATCCTTAGAAACAATTCCTGATTATTGTATGTTTGAATAAATTATTGTTAGCATTGGCTAATCGATTGGCCAAATCGATTGGCTCGCTCATTTTCAGATGGCACAATTACGAAAAATGCAAATATCATATTCCCTTTGGTTATGCAAATATAATTTTTAATAATAATAATATTAGTACAAGGCTTTGTCGGCCGAAACGCTTCGCTTAGCTTAGTTGCGCTAACTTTTAGTGACACGTATTCGTGTACTTCGCAATAAAATCTGAGCCAAACGCTTCGTTCAGTTTGCTGTCTCCAACCAAAGTGTTTTTTTTGCTTCTCATTGTAAAAGCGGGCAGAAATTCTAGCCTCGAAGATCGAGCCAGCCTATTCCCTGTTGCCTTGTGACCTTTTGCACGACTTCGTGCATTCCCTTCCATGAGGAAATACAATATAACACCGGCAGCCATAAAACTCGTCGGCTCCCATTGCCCGGAAATAGAATTCAGCGCGCACCGAGGAAATTTCACGTTGTCGTCATCGGCGGCAATTCAACGTTTGACTTCTTTTCGTCGGAGTCGACTACTTGCAGCAGCCAGCCAGCCATTGGATCAGCCTCGAGCGGCTGCTCCCGTACCTCTTCCGCGGGGTCCCGCTTGCGCCAAAGTGGCCCAGAGTGCAGAATCATAAGATGCAAACTATATTCTGGAGATGGCGAACAGCAGAGAGGAGGGGGTTGGGCGTATGTGGGCCATTTATCTGCACGTGACATATATAGAGTTTGTTCCACCTCGACGCCAAGGGGAGACGAAGGGGGCCCAAATTTGAAATCGCTTGATCAGGTGGATAGATTCAGTTTGCGCTAATGAATGCGCCTAAGTAGAATCATTCGAGTGCAGCTATAGAGATAAATAGCATGAGGGCTACTTGAGTCAAACTGAAACGCAATAATAATAATAATTCAATCGAATAAAAAAGGCTGATTGGATCGCTATTGTAATACTAACAATGGTTTTCCGATCTGGTTAACCGTTGTGACTTTGTAGTCTTTTTTGCTTACAATTTTCTTCACAATCTAACTCGTTTTTTTATTTACACAGTTGCTCTCTCTCTCTCTCTCTGTCTCTCTTTCTCTGCTCTGCTTTGAAAAGCAGACCCAACTGGTCCCGTGCTAGCTTCCCCCCAAGCTTTACCGTTGCCTGAAACCCCTCCTTGTGGCATCGTATGAGATCTCCGAAAAACTGCGACTTCTCCCACCACTTCCCAGAGTTGTTTCCTCTGAACATCCGACAAACGAACGGGACCGCCTGCCTGGCCGCCTGATGGATGAATCAGTTTTGAACGTGATTCCATCTCTGCCTTACGCCTCCTCTCTGGGCAGACACCTAATCCTTAGCAGATTGTTCATGACAGCAGCTCGAATGAGCGAATGTTTGCGGGTCAGAAGACAAACACGCTTCAATAAAGGCGAACTTCATATCATCGCCTCAGCTTTTTTAGCGTTTCCAGCGCGCGGAGACTCGCGGAAAAATCGCCTGTCGACGGGCGGACGGTAGCGAAAAACTTTTGACATTTGTGCCAATTTGATTTGATTCCCACCATTGCTCCTTTCAGATCTTAACCGGCGTAGCTGCTTTCTTATCTGTGTCGGTGGGCGCGGTAGCCATCGGCTGCATCTTCGGGTGTGTGACGGCCGTGGTCACACGATACACGAACGAGGTGCGCGTCGTCGAACCACTTGCGGTGATTGGCCTTGCCTATATGGCTTATCTGACCGCCGAGCTGGTGCATTTCTCTGGAATCATCGCGATTATCTGTTGTGGCCTGGTTCAGGTACGTACACGCGGATGACTCGTCGTCTGGGTATGTCTCTGCGCATTTGACCATATAGCGCTTTTGTCGGTCAAAGGGTATTCCCTAAAAGCTCCCTCTCACCTCGTCTTGTTGCCTATGTCTCCTAAATTAGAGCTGCTTGCACAGTGTTCATCAAGTCATTCCATCCTATAGGACAGATTAGCCCTACATCATGTCAGCATGTTAAGCCTTCGCCATGTCAACGATGGTGATACACTGTGATGCTTGTCCACCACCAGCAATATGATTCATGTACGGTGCTATAACATTCAACTCATATATTGTACTTCAGATCTAACCGATGGTGATCGACCAAAACAGACGGTCCACTTGTATATGAATTGATGAGCGACAATTTCACTTGGTAGAAACGTATAAACGCGCTGGAGTCACACTTGAGATTCTATCATACAAACAGAGACTACCGTTATTAATGTTATTCTTATATATATATATATACCTCGGTAATGAAAGCGTTGTTATATCACAGAAGTTGTTGTTTTGTAAGAATGGTTTATGACGACGATGACGATAGTGGAAGATCGAGGTTGTTGCTATCGTTCACTATTTTGCGGAGTTGCCGGATACCGCAGATACGATGAGATGCGGCCAAGGGGGTGCTGGCGTTTAGCAATATTCCATAACGTCTACAAGGCCGGCCATAGAATGTCGACTATGAAAAAAGGAAGGCGGCTCTGGTCATTTGCGCAATTTCCCCTTATCCAGCTCGAATTAATGCTCTGTGCCGTCTATGTGTTACGGCTTTTGTCGGTGTTCCAGGTACAATACGCGATGAACAATATCTCCCAGAAAAGTTACACCACTGTAAAATACTTCACTAAAATGATGAGGTCAGTATGACGATGGTTCGTTTGAATATTATTGATAATTATCCGTAATATTAATACAAGCATCCAATGTCAGACACAACAGCGTCTGTGTGTATGTGTTCGTGTCGTAACTACGTAACGTCCATCCATTTTAGGATTATCGGCTAGCTATGTTTTCCGTAAATATACTTAATATATATATATATATATAACTATAAAAGCAAAACTACGATGATACATGGTTCGTCACGGGATGGAGGATGATAGTTCACCAGCTACGCCCTTCGTTATCGTCGTGTACTTCACCACCTCATAGCATCTACACAAAGTTTCGCAATATTGTACGCGCAATAATAATGCCGTAATTAGGCCAACCAAAAGGAGATGGACCAACGATCCCAGAGCGAAGTTTCCTCCATTGCGTCAACAACCTACATTTTTATGTCCTGTACCCTATGGCGGTGATGATGCTGATTATGATGCAAAGCTCTCCGTATGTGTAAAAGTCTCTGAGTGTGCCATGCTGGGACATCTGTCTTGGTTTTCGCTATATATACATAAGGACAGCATTCGTATGTACATACCCTTGCACGCTGTTTATATACTGCACGCTGATAAAGGAGGCCACCCATAGATCACCGCCAGATAGGTCCTTCTCCATCTCTCTCTCTCTCCCGCTCTGAGTCGTGGCGTATTACTTCGTTAGTAGTAAAGCATCGCATAAATATTGTTGCTCTTCTCCGTAATCCTTTCGTTCCATGCTATGAGATATCCGACCCAGCAGGCGAAGCTTAACCTCTGTGGCCTTCCTCTTTAAGAAGCAACAGCTCAAGGAAATGGAACGGAATAGGTCTACTGCGTTGAATCCCCTACAGTCCACGGGCGACACTCCAATGGCCATTTCGAGACGGGCTACACCGAGCCCTTCCTCTCTTTCACATATATATATATATATATATATATGCCCCGCTCTCTGTTTATCTTGTGGTCACTCACATGTAGTAATCTGCCCAAATGTAGACATATGGACACATGCCGAAGTAGGCCACTGACACATACATACATAGATAAATAAACAGTTCGTTTTTGGGGCGCAAATAACATCCACAAATAGAAGGCACTGTGTTTGTATTTCTCACACGTGATACGGACGCTCAGACATCTCTTCGTTATTAGCGCTGTTTGGTTCACAACGTAATTACCTTCATCGTCTTGTGCCTTCGAGCGCTTTCCGTTGATCCTTCACCGCCAACACAGTCGGCTTGGTCAAGGTCACCTCGTCCATTCGCTGTGGCCACATTCTGTCGCCGTTATTGTACCCAGCCGTCGGTTGGACGAAAGCAGCTACAGCTTCACGGAAGTTACCAGACACGTATCCTTTTGCTCACTGACCTGTACGCGCCTGGGGTCTACACTCAGGAGGCAGATGCGTCAGCAGTCACATACAAAATACATTTGGCAGATTCAGTCTGTTGAGTAAGACTGAGACAGGAGATCCGCGTGTCGCGTGACCCAAATCGCCTACAGTGTATATTCATGGCTCAAGAAGAGGCCGAAGATTTGGGTCATATTTCTGCCTTGCATGTTAGCTGGTAGAGAAACGAACTGATTCGTTTGAACAGGTTTCTATATGCTGAGGACATAGAACTCGGAAACTTATAATATAAAATCGGTGATGACTTCATGCTTATGACTTCATGGTCCCGTCCACAACGACATAATAGTGAAACCCGCCGGCGCATGCAGTTGATTATGTCATCAGAAGTCAGGGCCGCCAGCTGTTCGGAGCATACATAAATACGAAACTTTGTCGTTGGCAAAGCTGCTTCAAGAGTTGGACGTTGAACTCTGTCATTGGCCGGTAGGATTTGCTCTGAGAAATAACGATAGCTTCAAACTTGCTCCAATTCACTTTGGAGCACTGTGGAGCCTATTGTTAAGAGGGCCCTAAGTCTTAGAGCTATTCAAACGAGAGCTTTTGTCACACAATCATGGCACAGCCAAAACGTCAATGGGATAAACCAGCAACAGCTGTCAAACAATTGACCTGCTTAATGAATGATGGTTCAGCGAATTCGGTATAAAACCCTGTGCTCGTGATGGCTGTTGAGGTGGCGTAAGTATTGTCGGCACTGTCCACGTATGGAAATAGCATGGATACGTCCACCGAAAAGCTTGCAGGGCACGTCTTGCGTCGAACAGATGTTCAATTCCTCGACATCCGAAGGTGCACAATCTCCCTCTCTCTTCCGACTTCTCGCCTTGGTAATGCGGTCGTACCGATAAATCCCAAGAAAAGTGTCCACTGGGAAAAGAGCTGCGATCCAGTCGGAACGAAATGATATTTTGCTTATATAAAACACCCTTTAGGCATGCTCTTGACACATGAGGAATTGCGCACATCAGAGCGTCCAGAACAGTCAGCAGCTCAATGGCTGCTTGCTTCACATTCATAAGCATGAATCTGAAAGTAGCAGGTTTTACGTGAGTCTATCTATTTTGTTAACGAAACTCGATACCACAATTTGCCTAATATCACGTCTCACGTGATCCTTATCCAAAAATCCGAGAACTGACCAATAGGAAATTCCCTCTATCTGATCACCGAACGAACAAACGAACTGTCAAAAACTTGACAATGGATTGTGACCCACCGGACATCAGCAGTTTCCCTACATAGTGTTCCCTCCGAGGCGCATCTGGAAAGAGACAGCCAGTAAGCAGTGGTCGGTCTCTTCTTGCATCGGCATCAAAAAAAAAACACATGGTTTAAGTTTAACCGGATTCAGCGTACAGGACCTGGCAGGATTTCCACATGCGATTGCACATGGGACGAATCTTACCTCAGTCAGTACCCATATTCCCGAAATCTGTTTTTGGTGGCTACATGTTCAAGTGTATATAACAGTATTCAGTGGGAAGAACTCTAAACATAGTCCAGTCATCCTTATCTCTATATGATTTATACATTTGGATAATTGATAGTTGTTTACTTAGTTCTCTCGTACCTTTCGCAGCTGTCACTTTCAACGTTTAGTTTTTTGGACGGTCCCTCTAGAACCCTACTGTTTTTTCGAGCTGACCCTCAGCTGTTCCCGTATGTGACAGGCCTCAGCTCTCTAGAACCCTGCAAGAACGCATGTATATATATATATATATATGTATATATGCACATATTTCCTAACATGATACTAATCAACAGTGAACATACATTTCTGTCTGCCAAACCGCAGGAACAACAAACCGAGAGTTAGAGCAGTTAGAGATCTTCATAGGCGATGACGAACTGAGAGAAACTTTGCCGACAAATCCGCGTCGTCTACCTCTCCAGCCGATAGTCTCATTTCGTTATCCAATCACAGATTCGAACAGAACCTTCTTCGGGAACGGAACCCTTTATGGGTTTCGCTGCCCGCCCTTCACCAGTGACGTCACCGCTCCCTGTTCCCGACTTTTTGCCTCCACGATGCCTGCTGCCCGCTGTCACTTTCATTCGATACGTGCTTCGGCCTCTTTCGCTGTGTTTGCTTGCTGGCTGGGATCCAAGAGACTCAGCTGGACGGACCGACTAAGCCTCCGCTGACCCGGGCTTTTACATAGCCCACAACGCATTTGCAGATGAGAGAAAATATAGGAAGACACTGCATGTGGCAAGGGCAGTTGGAACGCGGGCGAAGGTCAGGCATGAACGACGACGACGACGCCGCCGCCGCGAAATCACCCGAACTAACCGTCTCCGCCACCGCCGCCTCCTCCTCCTCCATCTGCGTCAAGCTAGTTCACACACACAAACGTTGGGTCACTTGTTGTCTTGTCTCTTGGCAGCTCCAAGAGCCAACAAAAACGCTGCTGGGGTGGCAGTGTTGCCGAAGACCGAACGGGGAATGATTGCTTCTCTCGACCGTGGCAGCCTATGAACCGTGGTCAATGCCACTAGCCATCTATGAGAAAGTGTGTGTGCCGAACAGAGTGTGCCGCAGGGAAGCTTGAGAGGTCCGCGGACGACGAGGTACGAGCGAGGCCAGCACAGACAAAGTTACTGAGTCCTCGGTCAGTTGTTCGGCCGGTCGGTCGGCCGGCAGGCAGGCAGGCCGGCCAGTCCACTGCATTCGTAGCTTGCGTAGGAACCTGATATAGGCTTAGTTGGCTTAGCTGCATGACCTAATGCGGACCAAAGTCGGATTATGATATAACGCCACCACGTCATGTTATAGCATATATAAGCTTCGCACGGGTGGAACCAATGTTCTTCTTGTGTGCTACCCAAGCTGCTGCTATTTACTGGTACATTCATTCCTTCGACGAAGTCTTACTGTTAAATGCGACTCACTCGAGACTAGTAACACCGTCTTTGTCCATGTCCTCGCTCGATTAGCTCATACTTGAGTGCTGTCGATTGCTCAGCCAGAATTCACAAGCGACATTCGGTTGTTCTCAAGCGGGAGGCAGCTGGGCCACCCTTTCCTATGAAGAGCCGTTCCAAGCCTAGAAACCACCGAGGTAATCAATGCTGGACGGAGGATGCTGTCGCACGACGCCACAATGAGTGATTGCAGTTCACCCGAAGGAGTATGGCCAGCTATAGTGTTCCTCTGTGTGTACGTTGATACGCTCTCAGACGCAGTGAACGAGAGAAGGACAGTAAAGACGCGACGGGCACTCACCAAAGGACTCTGTTTCATTAGTTGAATTAAGGGGCACATTAGCATTTACGCAATTATTGTGTTTCGCTCGAACGCTCTCGGATGGTACAACCATCATTCGTGATGGTCGGCGCCGTAAACTCACAACGGAACAGCCACTTCTGAACGTGCTCTTCTAGAGTTGTCCATAACAATCATCCAGTATGAACTGTGTTAGTAATTACCAGGATTATTAATTACATGAGGTTACAGATGCTAGATTCGATTTATCAATTCGCGCACAAATACGTGTTGTTGGCACTTTTTCTTGCTTTGGTTGTATCAGCGAGAACAAAGGAGTATCCATATCTAAAGCGTATCGAAGCATAAACAACAAATATCACAGAGGCAAGGCTACGGTTGGAGCTTCAACTTATTCTGTGCTATCTCAACTTCATAGCAGTAACACATCACATATATATATATATAATATATATGTATAATGTGGTTGAAGGAATTTCGAGAAAATTGAGAACACAGCAAGCCGACAGATGTGCGCATTATTAAGAAACATTTCCCTAATGAGAAATTAAACCGATTTCAACATGACGTATGAAAGCTGGCTTCTGGTCCTGTCTCCGCTCCCCGCGGATAAGATCAATCTCGATCGTGCAGTTAATCGGCAAGCCGTACGTTGAATGTATAATGGCGCGCTGTGGCGCACAAGTCGCGTGTCCCTAAAGAGTTGATATCGTCCATTGCCATGGTTGGACGGCTAGATTGCTGCTGCTGCTGCTGCCGCGATCAGTACTGAAACGAGGCATCCAAGATGTTGAGACAGTGTAAAGTTTACCCCAATCTATTACATTGAACAATACACTTCGTCTTGATCACGGTTTTGCTAGCTGCTGCCTTATGTATCGAATTATATTGAAGTGCAATGCTTGAACAGTCTATCTATGTAATAAAATCTTCCGCAATCAATGGGTTTATTCCAACATACAGTAGTTAGGAATTATATCTAGGGATTATGGGCGGGTATGGGCCGGGGAGAGGGCTGAGGTCGACAATTTCCCGAGGAAGGCGATGGCATTGCCCCTCTGCACAGCGAGGGACAGACGCTGCAGAAACTTGATGCTTGAACTATTCTCATATAATCAACCATATTGCTAGCATACGATAGATCATAATAATAGTAATTAAATAAAAACGCCATTAATCTACAGCTGCTTATTTCGTCAGCTTCGTTAATAGTGGAATATTAACCTCGTTCATGATACACTGACATAGACGGTTGCATTAGTGGTTAAAACTGTTTCTACGAAAGGAAAATCCTCCGATTTTCATTTGATCTGCTTTCAGTGCTGTGTGCGACACAATCATTTTCATCTTCCTCGGAATGGTGCTGGTTAACAAGAAGCCAGAATTTAGAACCGAGTTCATCGTTTGGACTACAGTTCTCTGCCTCGTCTTCCGATTCATGAGTTAGTCCGCGTTGTGTTAATGCACATTATTAATTAATTCATAACTTCACTTAATTCAAGTGTTAATGAAATGTGGTCATAAAGTGGTCATGCATTGACCTAATCCAATGATTATCGAACAAACCCGTACATACCCTCAAAATTGATATGCCTCTGGTCTCTTTCCCATATTTACTTAAGCATTTCTAGCAACTGCAAATATTGAGCGTATTTTGCGGCCGGAACCCATACCGCATTCGTGTAAGTAAGGCGCAATCAATACTTAACGCTGTAGCGCGACGCAGATCGGATAATACCTCCCAAAGGAACGACATTGTTTGTCTCCACCGTTTGTGAGGTGCCGCAGAAACGCATGGAGATGTCATACTCTCAGTCTAATCTATGAAAATCTTTAACAGTTATATATATATATATATATATATGCTCTAGATCAATGCTCACGGCCCAAATGGGTTTACCCAAAAAAAAAGTGCGACTAAATGCGTATCGAACCGTTGTACCGGGTAGTATTGCACTGAATCTCTAGCTCTATGTTGGTACACATTGCAAAATCAGTCCTAACAACTCGACGAAAGTCGGAAGTGGATCGAGACTTCAACCATCGATCTCGTTTTCGCCTCCTCTCAGCAGTAACTCATGACAAAACACCACTACTACTATAACTACCACTACAACAGACGCAGTCGCACATATGCTATCCTCGATTGTACGCCGCATTCTGGCTATTTGTCTGCGGGGACCCGGCGAAACGATCCCAGGGGATGGCTGTTGCGTGCCACTAAATGTCTACGAGCCGAAACATTCGTTGAGCACTTCGAGAGTGGAATATATTTGGAGCAGTTCGTTCGCTTGAGAAACATTCACGACATTACAACGTGTAAGCTATCTGTTGTATGTTAAGAACAACAGTATACATTGAAACATGCCGAAGCATACACCTGTGGCTCTCTTGGGTTACTTTCGAGTGTAGCAAAACGATCGATAGTTTCGAATTGAAAACGTTTCCCTCTCAGTGGAAAAACAAAACTTCATGGTGCGATAGCATAGAAATACAAAGGGACATTGCGGCTTGCGTGCCCTAGAACACAAGAACGATAGCTCGACGTGGGCGGATATCGATGGTAGGCTACTTTCTATGGGTTTACTTCTGTCGTTATTCGTGTTTGGTTGTGCACTGCGTGCCGTTCCAATCGGAGTGATTTACAAACCTGTGAGCGTGCCACCCCGTCGGAGTCATCCGGATCTGCTCAGCAGGTGTTCTGTACGCCCATCGCAATTTTCCGCAATATTCGTCACTCGCGTTGCTCCTGTAAAGTGTAACCCTCATTTCGATTGCAACCCACTCTGCATGATCCTGCTGCTGTGATCCGACTGTATACAGCATTTGGGAAAACAACACGGGGACAATTTTCACGTACGATTTTCGAAAATGTCCTATTTCGGTCCACTCGTACGAGATCAGACACGTCGATTAGCACAGTCATACCACATGCAGGTTAAACATTAGCAATGACTTCAAATTACGGTGGCTGCGAACAGCTGTCGGTCCGTGGACCACCAAGAGGCTTGAGCTCATCAGCTGTCTCATAAGCATCCTAACCACTGAGAAGTTCGCTTAGGTAATGTACTTTCATGAACTTTCATCACCGTATTTTTCTCAATTCTCCCAAAAACCAGATCTGTTTTTTGCTCTCTCTCTCTCTCTCTCTCTCTCTCTCGCTCGCTCGCTCTCCCTATCTCTCTCTCTGATTCTCCAGGTGTGTTTGGCTTAACATACTGCGTGAACACAGCCGGTCGGGTGTTGAAGATCAACCTCGAGGAACAGTTCATTATGGCGTACGGCGGCCTCCGAGGCGCCGTCTCGTTCTCGCTCGTCATTATGCTCTCGCCCTGCAAATTTCCTCATTACGACGTCTTTGTCACCACGACCCTATTCATAATCATCTTTACTGTTTTCATTCAGGTTCGTGGTCGTATTTTACAAATCCTCTCCTTCCTTTGCGCTACGAATCGTAACCCTACGACGTTCGAACGTGACACAATGGAACAGTGAGTGAGCAGGAGTTGCCAGCATTGAATTACCCTCGCCTATATGTATAAGGCGCTCGTTCAGATCACAATGTGCAGTGCTCGGTAGTATGTGCATCCGACCGTGGGGAAGTATTGAAAACCTCTTACTCTCATGTGAATATCACAGTCCTAGAAATTCTAGGACGGTTTGCATCAATCATTGTTGCTGCTTTGATTGTCACGTTGCTCTTATATGGAAGACATCGAAGAGTAGACAACGAATAAATTAGCAGATATGTACTCTGGCAGACTGCTCGCCAGAATTTCTACGAATGCATCATATGGCTTCTGAGGTACGGTACAAATATAGCAATTATAGATCTTATATACATATATGTACCAAATATATAATTTATTCAAACATACAGTAATTAGGAATTATTTCTAGGGGTTATGGGGGGGTGAGATCGACATTGTCCCTTTTTCACGGCGAGGGACAATTAGGATATAAGCTAAAGAACAATAATAGCAAGATGTAGTAGGACATATCTTAGCGATGTGTCGTTTACGACATTGATTGAAGCGATTGAAAATTTAGTTTCAAGCCAAAACGCTGTTGTTCGTGTGCCATGTTATTGGGTTTTACAGCAGCGATGCTTGTCAAGTCCATTTGCTTATTATTACACGCGTTTTTCTTGAGCTCACTCTCAGAGATATAGTTTGTCGTTTCGATGAGAAGCCATGCCAGCGGCACTTGTGCGAACTGCCTCAAACGCAAGTCACCATAGGCGAATTCATTCCGCCTTCTGTGTAAATGTGTTTCGTACGATTTTCCGTCTTGACAGGTTGCTTACCTGTGCGTTTTTCTCCAATAGACCGAGTTTGACGGACGAACAATAGCTTTTATAGGCAATCTCAGCCAAAGAAAGTAATGGGCATCCGCTCCCCAGGCAATGCCGTCATACAACATACGGAAGAGTTCTTATTGGACAAATCAACTCGAGTCGACTAAAAAGAATTTAAACTTCAAAGTATCGTACACCAAAGTGCCTCTCCGGCAGGCAAGCTTAGCCTGGCTTATTACACCGACTACCTTAAGCCTGCACTGTAGCTATCATCAGCGAGATTTCAGAAATTTTCAGTCAGCGAGGATTTTCGTGCCCTTTTTCCGTGGCCGACCGAATCTCGAGGGCTGTCAGCTGAGTGCCGGACTCATTATAACGCTTTCGCCACCGCAAATACTGGATTCACCTTTTTCGCTGCGGGGAGTGAGGTCAGAGGGGGACAATGATGCCCTTTAACATAGTGGTCACGGCCGGATGCTTTGAGCGGAGCCTTAGCACGTGCTGAATCGGCTAAAAGTTCAACACAATCGTTCCGACAGATTGTGATTCTCATTGTAAACGAGCAAGTTACGGTGCGGTTAAGTCATATTGCATAAGGGGGCTCAGCAAATTTTTGATGGTGGGCAGCTGATCATCAGCTGTTATATCGCGTGTCTGTAATTCGGTCGAATTTCGATATATATATATATTTTTTTCTTTCCTTTAGATATATATATATGACTCGTTGGTGTAGCATATGTGTTTACAACGTCTTTCGGTTCGACAGGGTGCCTCTGTGAAGCCGCTGGTGAACCTGTTGAAGATTCGTCGCCACCAAAGTCATGGCGATTCGCTTTTCACCGAAATCAATAAGAAGCTGGTAGACAATATCATGCTCGGCATTGAAGAAGTTACCGGGAATAGGGGAGGTAAGTAAAGTCAAGATACAGCTCGAAAAGAAGTCCAATTTGACAATGAGTACTGAGCAACCGTTTCTTGAATGGGATCTCCACTACACCTCGACATATATATATATATATATATATATATAGTGATTGCCGTTACAAAAACGAATTTGTTTCTTTTCTAATTGATGCAATATTTATTCGCGTGGATATTCGCGTGTCACACTAAACATAGACGAATTATAATGTTCAACACAAGATGACAAATGAATAACAGGGGCGCTTTTTTTAAGGTGTTCATTCTGTCGTTCGTTCTCACCGTACGTATTTAAATAATATTTCGTCACAATGGTCGCGTTCTTGGTTTTAGCAATGGATGAACTTTTCATTAATGAATGAATAACATCCTTCACCAACTGCATGGATTCGAGGAATTCGCTAAACTAACTCGTTGACACAACGAACAACGCTTTCGATATTCGAGTTGCTGAATACGACCGTCCATTTTGCCATCGATTGATATGTTTACCTAAGCCGAAGCTGTACGGCCTGTACAGCCTTCTGCTGCTAGTTGGTCGTAATCACAGAGCTACTTTTGATGATCACGGAATATATTGCTTCCTCCGGGGGGGCGGGGGTTCGCTTGTCATCATTCGCTTATGTCACCTATGTAGTGTTATCGGCTCAGGTACTGCATAACCGGTCACGCAATCGAGCCGGCGGAACTCTGCCGTGGTTATTGGCCACTGGCGTCTGGCCTCTATATATGCATCAACTCTCTCTGTATTGAAAACAATCTGAATCACACAGCTCGTCGGCGACAATGGCATACACGGTGTTTGCGTGCATCTCGAACAATGCTTGTTATATATTCATTCGTTAGCTGGTATGAACGAGCTCGCTGACAATGACTGACAGACGATCCGGATGATTATTTCAGCCCAGTGACAATTAACGTTCCGTGCAAATTCTATAATACTATCACA
Organism: Stratiolaelaps scimitus; assembly: GCA_019614645.1. Lineage (NCBI taxonomy): Eukaryota > Metazoa > Arthropoda > Arachnida > Mesostigmata > Laelapidae > Stratiolaelaps > Stratiolaelaps scimitus. The sequence goes on along the minus strand of JABWDB010000009.1, from coordinate 8,803,677 downwards.
CAGACCATGTGTTTTAGGTTGCATTTGATTACCATGCGTATGTCATTAATTTTTCGCTAACATCTCATCGATATTTGGCACGCGATTGCTTGACACCGATATGTGTTCTCCACCCTATCGCCATATCTAAACATGATATGATAAACACTATGTACAATATATGTCACATGGAAGTTGTAATAGTTGAGATACTGATCTGCTGTTCTCTGAGGATTTACACTTTTTTGTCGGTTACACATTCGTTACCTTCTTATAGAAGACGTTTGACAATTCTTACTAGACATAATCTACTGAACATGCGCTGCATATTGCCGCAACTCGACGAACATAAATACGATTTTGTGTGCTTCTTCAATTCCCTGACAGGCAACTATTGGAAGGGAGTCCTGAGCAGCCTTGATGAGAAGTACCTCCGGCCGCTGCTGGTCCGAGATAACGGCCAGAACAGCCTAACTCGGATTTACACGAAGGTCGTTCTGGCGTGAGTAGTCGAATCTTCTTGACATTGCTACGTTGAGGTTAGAAAATATTATTGGGTACAGCAAAGCTACGTGGAAACGACGACGGCAGAATAAGCTGTCGCTAGAAAAAAAAGGGCTTTAGTTAAGTCTACGAAATGGAACCTTGTTGAAAGGAATATATACCGTATATTCAACGAATGCATTTCAAACATGCTGAGCTATTACTGCGCAGCGATGAAAAGAGCTACGAACGAGCAAAATGATCGCGTGATGGGCTTATGCCATTGCCGATGCTGGAGGAAACTGTAAATCCGCAACGGATGACGGTCGAGGTAAACGTATATAATAATTGTAATTAATTCATATGTAACAGTGACTCGACAATTGATTGTTCTCCAAGTTCGACAAGAAAGATGCCTACTGTGTGTATCAAGCAGTTGCTTTTTGCCAACAAAGTTTGGCACATACATATATCTATATATATATATATATTAGATGGGAGAACTGGATTCTTGCACTGCTTCCCTCCTGTGATCACCTACCGGCACAAACAGACTAAATTAAAAGTCCAATGTACTTCTTTGAAATGTTTGTTTCGTTGTGGTTCGGTTGGGGCTAGTGTTTAAAAGATAGTAAAGGTGAGTTATTAACTTTTATTAGCCGCCCTTGATTGCTGGTGAAACTCAAGGGGTACCAAATTTGGAGAAGGGACTATGTTTACGACAGCAGTATACCCTCCCTATAAACCTATCCCTGCGTGTCTTCGATGAATGAGGCCTTCACTGGCATTCGACCGTAATCTCTCATATTGATACGATATTGTTTTCATCACTTAGAATTTAATTTTTCATTTACGCAAATATATTTGTCACGTGCCAAGAAACTCCACTCCGTCTTCTTCAATCAGAAATATTTCTCTCTCACTTTCGCTGGCGCTACCCTTAACAGGCTTCCTCTATAACAACTCGTTTGCATCCTTCAGCGTATTGTCACCCTGAACTTTCGCTCCTGCAGGGGGCTCGAATCAGATGAAGTTCCCTCTGGCAATCTCAGAGCGTATTGTTGTCACGACCTTCTTTTGTGGCGACAATCGAGCGTGGCATCTCGTTTTTCCGTGTGCCTAGAACCCCGTCGATGAGGAAACAGCCTTTTTTTCTGACGGCAAAAGGCAAGGCCATAATTTAGAATCAAAGCTCGCATCCTCCCTGTCACCGGTAGCTTCCAAAGGTTATTCTCCAATTCCTCTGGAGCAAAGCCATATTACGTGAACATGCAATGACAGAGTCAAGGGTAGCGACCACCGCCGCGTATGGCATAAATGACACCGCTTTTCTTTCATGCCAGCAGATTTCACAGCAGATATATATATATATATATATATATGTTGCAATTCAACTAGCCTTCATCCTGGGTGGATTCGAATATCACCAACCGGACTATTCGATGAAATTTATTTAGACGGGAGATGTACAGACTATCAGTATGGCCATTATAAATCTGAGTGGAAGGTCGCGCACCGGTGACCTTTTCCCCTCTACCGCTGTGCCTTGCAGGCAACTGCGGCGGTTTTTTTACACAAACAACTCCAGGACCTGATACCGGCATCGTTTCAAATGTCTATTGAACTATTCCATGGGCAGATACCCTAGTCATCAGCTCCCCCCAAAAATGCGTTACTGTTACATTTGAAGCAATATTCTTAGTGACCACATCCATCTGAGCAGGCGTGTATTAACTCGGATTTTATTGACGCATATTGATGATGATTGTGCGTCTTAAATACATACAATATTTCGAGAAACAACAGGAGGTTATGCTACTCAACAGTCTCTTTTGTTCTATATCCGACTTCATATCTACTGGAAATCGTCGCGAATCGTCTGTTACGTGTTACACAACAACTCGTGCTGTTGCACGCGATGTGGCAGTGATCACTATGCTCATCTTTATGGACCGGCAACGGCGTTGGAGGAGAAACTTCCTTTGCACGTCCCGCGATCCCTCGGAGAGGGGGTGTTATCTCTGGCCGCTGAGGATCAGATCTCAATGACAGCGCCAGATGAGGATGGACAAGAGGCAAGTGCTTCCCTGTTGATACAAACTTCAACTTGTCTCGTGGTCTTTTGATTTATGGTTGGGTAGGGGTGCAGCTACGATTCGAGATACGCATAGATTTATTCGTTTATTTTGTCTCATTAATTACCGACTTATATAAAAAGTATTAACATGACGAACATGAACTTCACCATGTAGCTCAGTGCGGAAATAAACTCTCGCAGATCTAAGCTCGGAATCATCCACTTCACGTAGCACGTGGTGTCTGTCTATCTTGACCGGTCTCTTTTTGATGTCGAAATCCATTGTCTAATACGAATCTTATAGTAGCTGATTAGCGCTGCCATACAGACGATCGGTAGCCAGATTACATTTCGAGATTTACAATTGAGCTGATATTTGCATAGTCCCGAAATATAATAGCTCAACTAGGGCTCAGTTCCATTGGACGTATCTGAAGGAGACGTTTGAATCCACACTATGACTAAAATACATGGTCGCGCATAACAGGTATCCACGTCCGAGGACGAGGACCAAGTGTTGCTTCGACGAGGAAGCCGCAAGAAGTCTGTAACGGTCGCCGCCCATGTCAACGGTAACAATCCTGCACGAACATTCTCTCCGTCAAAACTATTAAATCAACCTGCAGCTGTATACGTCTTTGAATTCAGGCTCTTTGATCGTTTCGTATATACTGCTGCATTTGTATCATCTCCAAAATATTGCTATTAAAGTAAAGATAGCAACATTTTCTTTATTTACAATACAGCTCGCATAGTTCATATTGACTGTATTTCATTAAATTACATAATATGTATGCATATATATATTTTATTTTATTTTTTTTTTGTAATATGCAATGCACACAAAATCGTCGAAACGCATGTGTTCTCCAAACAGATGAAAGGCGTAGTTTAGGTTATGTTTCGTATGACAAATGACTACTAACATAAAGCTGACAGGCAGACACACCCTAATTGTAAATTCGTAACGAATTGCCTAATTGCAATATTTGATTATCTGCAATGACTGTGCACATGTTAAATACTCTTTTATAGATATACATGTATATATTTTTATCTTGACGAAAACCCTAACGGTACGAAACCCGTAGCGACTGCTGGTGAAGGTGTTAGTTAGAGCCTCGTTGCCAAATACCTACTTGGTGGTGGTGGAAACGCCGTCGATAGCAAGTCAATTGCGAGACTTGCTAAACTTTCTCCCTGGCTCGCTTCGGTGTATGTCATCGGAGAGATTCTAAATCATTGGAGATTGTTCTAATTTCTTACCGTACTAAAAACCCCCGGCTCTTGTGGACTCAACGTTCACTTCGCTTGGATACCCTTGGGGATTTCGCAAAGTATCTGAACAATTAATAATAATAATAATAATAATGCTAGAAAAACAAAAGAAAATATCAAAGTAGTTAGCTAACAATCGCACCACGTCCGGTTCCTGGTCCATGTTATCCCGCTTGGCGTCAATCCTTCCCGCCACCAGTCTCACCAAAGCGTGTGCGCTTCTCTCGGTTTGGTAAGTCGATCGTTTAAACAGTAGATTAGAGGATACGTCGTATATGGCTAATTGTGTATGAACTAAGTATTATAATATGGAATAATTAGCTGCTCAACTGATCACAGAAGGGGAAGGAGAGAGGGGATCTCGTGTCTGGCAAATAGTGATCGTGGCCTTTATTCTCCAATTGCGATTACTGCGATATCACTATGCATTTGACACCATCGTAGCTCGTTCACTGTTATCTGTTAATGATAATACTAATTAGGATAAGATTTTTTGCAAAAAAAAAAAGTAGAGAAGACCGACTGTGCATGAGACACTAACTAGTACAGCACAAAGTTTCACGAATTTAATCGAGAACAGTAGGCCCTCTCGGTGTTCTGGCTAGCTTTCATCGCCGCAGCTAAGCTGCTAATTGATTCCTAGTGCAGATTGTTCGGCTGAGTGTTCAATTGATGGCCTGTTCGTCATTGATTCACGTACATGAGTTCGTCGATACTAAATGTAGCTAAATGTAGCCTGACACAATAGACGACAAAGGGTTTGAGCATGAACGCGTCTAGGTCGTATGACACCCCATATCTATGCGTAACGATCTCAATATTCACTGTACACTATGGCACAAGTAAGCGATTTCGTCACTTGTGCCACCGCGTACAGTAAATGACAAATGCAAACAGTGTATAGTTACAAAGCTGTACGTGCCACACCTAACCTAACCGCCTAGTTCTGCATTCACATACGTATAGCATATATCTTCAGGGTGTCGAAAGTTGTTGTATCTTGATGTTGAGACGAGAATGGGACAAACAGAATCGTGAAACCACTACGGAACAAAAAAATAATATTTCTATCTCATCTCAACTTTAACCATTCACTATACGATATAGGTCACCTCCTACACAATCATCATTATGGTTATTACATTTCTCTCCCTTCGTACTCACAGCGTTCATGCGATTTCTATGGCTGTTCTGATTGGCGGTGGAGTAGGTTCGAGGGGGCTGTCAACATTTCCTTTCTTATACCATTGTGTATGGCTCATTTGACGTTGGCAATGATTTATGAGCTCTGTCACATCTTCCAACATTCTGACATTGTGTTCGAACTAATGTCCTCCTTATGCCACTGTTCTCTCTCAATCTCTCTCTCTCTCTCTCTGACGAATCCACATTGCCAACCAAATGAGTTTTCTCTAGTTCCTACGAGTGTTATGTGCCAACAGATACTTCCTGGTACCGACTGAGCTGACTCGTCGAATAGGAGGTCGGAAGAAATATAGAACCTTTTCGATATGGAGGATCATTTTTGGCGATATCAGTGTTGTATTGAACTCTGCTCCATAGAGAACCGCTTTGAGCTTCCCAATGTGGTAGCAGTGAGTGAAGTCTTTCCGCTCCAACGATTTTAGTTTTTTTTTTTGCTAAAATGGAAATAATGCTTCGGGAATCCTGCCCAAGCAGGTCAAGTTCGGCCCGGTTGAGAAATGACTGTCGGTGATGGCAGTGGTAGGGGATTTTGGTTAAGGCGAATACAAAAAGGTGAAAAAGCTTGTGTATATATATATATATATATATTTCAAGATTAATCTGTTGCGGTCTTCTCTCAGATGTCCAGTTGCGGAATCGACTGTCCACGAAGTCTATCGTACCGAACCAGACTGAGTTTAAACTTTTTAAGTTGGTCTTTATTTCGGTCATTTCGAAATCCATTTCACTGTAATTATCCTCTGTACAAAGGAGTATCATAGGTTACTAATGCAGTCGATTATGGCGAAATATTGACTCAATATATCGAATCCACCCAGACAAATCGGATCAGGATGAAAGAGAGAGAGAGAGAATAGTTCTATGCTGAACATCACTTGAACTCGAAGCATATGCTAAGTGCGAGATCTTCTCTTTGGACGCGCAGCCCGACCTCCAGCGGTCGCTCCCAGGATGCCGTCTCACTCAGAGGTTGTCCCTCGAGCTCGTCGGCTCCCCTCTCACGGACGAGGCCATCCGGCCGCTATTGGACCGTTGCCTCGAGAGGACGGCCGTGATGCTCGACCGACTGCCCCTGTTATCGGCTCACCAGGGGCTGTTCCTCCTTCGGTCCTGTTTCTCGGCGGCACGCATGCAGCACTTGCTTAGGACATGCCCGGCCGGCACTGAGGCTTCAGCCCTTCACGATTATGACGACTTGGTGTTGGACGCGCTGACGACGATCCTGAACCTCCAGCTCCCTCCGGAGGCGGCGTCGCAGGCTACCCTTCCAGTCCGCTTCGGGGGCCTCGGCATTCTCAGTGTTCGCCGCTTGGCCGACGTTTGCTACGCCGCGTCGCTCACGGCGGTTGCCGACATGGTCGCTACAGTCCTCCCCCCGAGGCGCTCGCCCACTTCTCCGCCTCCCAGGAAGCTGCCCTTGACCAGACGGGCGCCCGCGCTCGGGTCCCTCCGGACAAACAGAGCAAGCAGCGGGCATGGTCCGATGCCCTGCACCAGGAGCTGCGGGACTCCCTCCTGGCCTCTGCGCCACACGCTGCTGACCAAGCTCGCCTCCGGGCTGTCGACAGGCCTGGTGCGGGGGCGTGGCTCCACGCGCTGCCCTCCTCGTCCCTTGGTACTGCTCTAGACGATCGCTCCCTCCGCTTCTGTGTGGGCCTTCGCCTCGGGGCCCCTGTAGTTGCGGCCCACAGCTGCGAGCGTTGCGGGGACCCCGTCGCAACGAATGGCCATCACGGTCTTTCGTGCGAACGCAGCGCCGGTCGCCATCCGCGACACACGATGCTTAATGACACGCTCGTGAGGGCCCTCCACTCCGCCGGTATTCCTTGCACAAGGGAGCCACAGGGCCTCGACACCTCTGACGGCCGCCGCCCTGACGGCCTCACCCTTGTCCCCTTCCATCGAGGGCAGCACCTGGTTTGGGACGGCACTGTGGTTGACACTCTAGCACCCTCTTATGTCAACCACTGTGCAACCATCCCCGGTTACGCAGTAGCGCGTGCGGAACGGGCAAAGCTAAGGAAGTACGCCGCTCTCCAAGCAACCCACCTGTTTTCCCCCCTTGCCTTTGAGACCTTGGGCGGGCACGGCCCTCTCACTGCGAACTTCCTCGAGGGGGTCTACCATAGGCTGATCCGCGCCACCGGGGACAAGCGCGCTGGCTCTTTCCTCCTGCAGCGGCTGTCCCTCGCCGTGCAGAGAGGCAATGCCATCGCCTTCCTCGGAACATTGTCGTCCTCACCCCCCCCCCCATAATCCCTAGAAATCCCGCCCTACTGTATGTTTGAATAAACGGTTACTACGACAATATAATAATAGTTATTATTGACAAGTCTGCAAGCAAAGACCGCATCGATTCGTATCTACCGGTGTGGGATTCACCATATATGATAGAATGAGCAGTCTTACCTGAGTTACCAAACGCGCCATGTGTATGTCGTCTATGATTTGATTGAAAACCTAAAATTATCCACACATCCGCCCAGTCCCAAAAGGTGGCCACGCAAATTTGCCGATTAAGGCCCCCGTCAATATCTGAGAAGTTCTCATGATTAGCACAGCATTTAAGACAATAGATCACTTCGGTCCATTTTCACATTGGACTAACTCTCGCATAGATTTTTATCAACAGATCGATTTCTACCTTTGGGTAGCAAAGAGAGAGGGCCGTTTTCCAGCAAATCAGAATCGAAATACTATTATTATTATATTAGATTATTTCATACTATATATGCTACACATGTTAACATCTTACCTATCCGTGTTATGAGAACGTATTATCTTGTTCGGAACTTTGAGCTGAGAGATATCTCAGTCCCGCGTGGATCGCATGACGCGAAATGAGTATTCTTTCTGGCTGAGCATGTATTTAATTGCCGCTAATGATGGTTAATGACAAATGAGCAATGGAAGAGTCCGTGAAATATTATGCTGGCTGGCAAAGCCTCCGTTTTAAGATTTTGTGATTTTCACTTTTCTTAGCTCTTAATACAATGGAACGTGTTTTAGGGAAGCTTACATCGATTTTAAGTTGACAGTCTAAGGTTGGTCTGCATCATATAAAGGACCTCTCGCTGGGGTTATAAGTTAGAATGCTCTATTGTACAGAACATGATTCTGTTCTAGCTTGTTCGTGTGTGAGCTTTGCAAGTAAGAACTTGTCCCTAGGACAGCCATTTGACGGTATTCCGTATAACGCTATCGCGACGTATGGCATGTTCCATATTAGGATGTTACTCGGTCTTCATTAGCACCGAATATATTAGTCTAGACTTTTGCAGAGTAAGGTATATATATATATATATCATTTCTAAGTATATCTTAATGAAAATCTATGGAAATCTGTTCGTGAATGCTTCTATACCTCACTGTGATTCGGTTGCCTATTTACTACTTATAGTCAAGAAGGTTAACTACCTTCAAGCATCCTGACGCATGATGTCGAGCTTGTAGACATAACCTCAGCTGCAGAAGCTTACTCACCCAATGGTACACGAACGGCTGAGGGCTAGCTCGGATAGCCTAACAGATGGGATTGTTTTTCAACTTTCCCCGCCGCGCTTATGCGCCTCCTGACGAGAGTCTAACCCATTTGCCTCTCGGAAATTGGCACTCCCTTACCCGCCTTCTCTAGATCACAGCTTGATCGCTTCCCTTGATTTTCTCCATAGAGAGAATACATCTCCAAGGGACTCACCTTAACATTGAGCTTCGTACAACTCAGTTAAAGCCACGTACTGGACAGAATTCATCTATGATTACCTCTCATGATTACGACGGCTCTCTGCTTTTGAAATTTTCTAATTAAAGGTGTAGTAACGAACAGAGGTGCTATTATCCCTGCTGTTTTGCTTTCTATTTGAAGCATATATATATATATATATATATATATATATATATATATATATATATATATATATATATATATATACATATGTCTCTACAATGGTGATATAATCGTTCATCTATTGCTTGCGTTTCTCCTTGTCTCTATGCGATATGAAAGGCTTTTGTAACACATGTAACCAAGCAAACAGGCAACTAGTAAGACAGCAATGACTGTTAATAACCATCTAATTCTTTCCATTGCTTTTGTGCTAACCGCACCAATCGCAGTGTTGATGCCGAGACTCACCATGAGCTGCAATGACGGTAAGTACACGTCTGACTAACTAAGAACTAATAATATAATAATAATAACAGTAGCACAAAATTGCAATTGCTTCCCTTTCCTTCAAGCTGACTAAACAGCGTCTATATGGCGTAGTAAGATGTCAATAGGTATTCATTTAATGGGATTTTATGGGATTCGATTTAATGGGACCAACGTTGACCCGTGGCTGTCATGACCGCTGTTAGTCGACTGTTAACCTCACATTTCGTTGCGGTTGAATACTGCTGCTGTTGCTGCTGCTACGTTGTATTTCAATCGGATACACCGTGTGTGTAAGGCGGGAAAGCTATTCTCTGTGTCGGCCACGGCCTATGAAACGGTAGCGATGTAGTAATCTTGTAACAGAACACATGTGGCTGGACGTTTTTGGCTGGGCTACCGAAGATTATAAAATGATTGGAGCATTCCAAGTTTACTGGCTAACATATCAAACAAATACTGTTCTGAGGTGATATATATATATATATATATATATATATCGAGATAGAGTCAAAGCGCATGTAAGCACTAATGATCAATAATAAGAGAGGCTATATGCCATGGAGGCTCGAAATTACCGCTAAGGCTAGTTGCTCGAAGGTACCCTCAATTATGCCGGGGATTAATTATACCCTAATATTTAAGACAGAAGCCCTCAGAAGAACACGATAGAGCACTAATCTTTCTGACTTTTTCAATCAATATACATCTCACGTTTTTGTCTAGAACTGTTTGATTTATTCACACTGACGATCTGTCCACCTCTTCTGCTTCTCTCTCCTACACTCGAAAACAATCTCAGAGCCAGGAACGGGTAAGCAAGTGATTTAGTTATCTATCTGGAAATGTTGCGCATCTTGCAGCAAGACGCACACACATTATGCGTACCAACTGTGGTAGTTGTTAGTCGGTAGTTAGTTGAACTCGACGAGCGTCCAGCTTCGCCGCGTTGCTAACGCTACAGTGGGTTTCGTTGACCAGCACCATTGGTGCGTATGGCCAGTTCTGGTAGCATTGAGCAATTGGCTGATGGGCTGAGACACTGTAAGCGATCGCCTGTATTGCGTTTTGTAGCTATGATCCGTGCGTGTACCGGATGAGCTTGTTATCGAATCGGCTCTGTCTGCTTTGGTAGTAGACGATAGGGACCGGCAGGGTTCAAATGTAGGCGGGTTAGGCGGTTCCATAAACAAAAATGAAAAGGTTAGCCGGTAGCGTAGATATTAGAGGCATTTCCATGTTTCCAGTTACGTTCGGATCGGCACTCATAGTGTACCCTGCTCTGAGAGTGGCAGTTTTCGTATTCATCAGTACGGACGTACTTGGCTTAATGGCGTGCCTTCGAGGCGAAGCACAGTTAGAAAGATATGTCTGACCCCCGCACGAATAATAATCTGTGTCGAGCCACATTCGAAGTTAGCCCCCGACGAAGGCCATATACTTTACGTGAGGTACCACTAAACAAAACGAAGCTTGTCTCGTATTAAGTTATCCAGTGGCACAGGCCAATTTGTTAAAGACTTTTCTTTATGCTATTACATAATGGGCATCTGTCATCAACAATTCGACCCGTCCCGAAACGAATCATAGGTCCCCTGATACCAAGCACCCTGTCGAACTCGGTTGACAATCTCAGGCTAAATTTCGTCAAATCGAGTTATTTATTTTATAGGATGGCAACACATGGAAAACATGGCTGCAATCTTTCACCGTTAAACGAGACTGTTGCATTCTTCCAACTTAATGAATGGTTTAGAAAATTTCCATTTGCGCGCACGCCAATCATTACCCCCGGGGTAGGGGGGTTGCGGTTCGACAAGACCGCCACACGCAAACCTGCGATCGTGTGTACAGATTTCAAATAACAAAACATGGTTTGTTGACAAACATCGACTCAAAACCTAATCAACGGCAATTATTCTACGATATGCACCCTGTCATAATGATGCCATTGTGATTGCATAGTAATTGTATTGTAATAGCACCTAGCCTAGACAACCTAGCCTCGTGTTGCTTTATGCTCCACATTCTACTTAGTTCAGCACCTCGAAACAGTTCTCGATTACTAAATTCTATTACTTGTCTTTAAAAGCTACAATATAAAAAAACGTCACCATACGTAAATACAAACGTTAGCACCTGGTGTTTGCACCTCGTGAAGGGTAATGTATAGCTAATTCAAATGTGTAGTGATTAACGCTCTGAGCTTTTCTTCTCGACCCATATACCGAGTGAGCATCAGAATATGGTCAACAGCAGCAAAGGCCTCTTTTTAATTAACGTCGACTCGTGGAAATGCGACCTTCGGGCGCGCCATTTAGCTAGAAAAGTAGGTAAGGCTCGTTGCTAACAGGAATAATTTCCTTCTGAAATTATTTCTTTTACCTAAAAATGAAAAAAAAATCAACCGCATCGTCATCCTTGGCAGCAAAGTAAGGAGGCTCGGCGGTATTCGACTCTACATCTAGCGTAATATTCGTCCTAAATAATACAATTTACTACAATATACGGCTCGCTTAGCAAGTTCGCGAATTTCTCGACATTTCGACGAACCAAACGTGTGTTATTAAAAGTGTGTTATTCTAAGACAATGCTGTCTAACTTTACCATCACAAGGCCTTCCCTAAGCAAATCCACCTCATTGTCAGACAACCTTGTGGTACTCTGTTGATATTTCACTAGACTCTAATGAATAACGGCCTCTTGTAAACACCAGCCATGACCATTGAAAAAAAAAAACCACTCTCGCAAACACCGCGAAGTGCTAACGTTAAACAAGTAGAACTTAAAAGGGATGCTCCACATGGAGCAGAGTTCGTCCCAGTCCGTGCGTACTTTTCCCGGTACTCGCCTAATGAGCCTTCTTCTTCGGCTGTCCCGACGTATGTTCTTGACTAGCGAATCTCTCTCCATAGCAATACCGAATAGAAATCGGCCATACCACATTCAGTCTTGCCGACGTCCATCGCTGCGACACTATGGCTGACGATTTTTTCGCCACCGTTTGTCTGCCTATAGAACACGCTTCTCGCGTCGCTGCATGTCTGCTATCTTAGTGCGTCTGATATCATTCGAGTAGGCTAATTATGTCGTCATTTTTTTGCTCGCGAGGAAGCACGGATTTATTTGCACCTATTCCGCGTGAATGCTGTGGCCAGTGTCCGGCAAGCTTAACACACGGCAGTACAATATTAGTGCTAGATTATCGTACATCGCATTTGATTATTATGGCTGGTTCGTTCCCAGAGCAAAACGCCCACAGATATTTATTCGTTGGTGAATGACTCGGTAGACTTGCGGGGAAAACAAAAAAACGATAAGGACTCTTTGACGACACGTAGATATTATTGTTTAGGCACAAAATTGAAATGACAGCAACGCTGAAGCAAATGCTGACGGTAGGGAGTAACTGCTGTCGAACAGCTTTCGTTACAGCAAGCACGGGTGTGCATGTGAAGTCCAGCAAAATAGCTAGAGCGATCAGCAATCTACTTTTTGTCATATGTATACGATATTTAGGTAAATGTCTACGCGTGTACGATGTGATATCACAAATCAAAATTACTAACGAGCCCATAACGACGACGACAACAATAGAAAAAATCTAATAATAATTGTTTCTTGAGCTGACTCTGAGCCGTCCCCCTGTCTGACAGGCCTCAGGCCTCCTCATAGTAACAGCCCATATCTACCGCTGGGCATGCGTATCACCAATTTTGCTATTAGTTAATAATCACTCGATCGATCAGTCAACCAATCACCCGCGTTAATCCCTTATGAAAAATCTTGTGGCCGTATATTGAGATAACTAATGGACGGCAAATACTGACTTGCCAATGCTACTCGTCTCGTAGCGGAGCAATTGCGCGCAGCCTCAAGAAGCCTCGATTCGGAGACGTCGAACAACAACCAGCCGATGACAATGTTTGGTAGCCCCACCGGTGCCGGAGGCGATGTGGGCGCGTTGTCATCGGACGAGAAGAGGCGATACACGGTTGGACTGTGGCGGAAAGCGGTCGCCCGGGCATCGTCGCTAGACTCCCGTCCAAAGGCCGACACTGCCAAGCTGCTACTCAGGGCACTCAATGAAAACCCATACCACAAGGTGAGTCGGTGCGTCAATGAGCGTGGGCTTCATGTTGAAGTATTACGACGATGTCTATTTTATGTGGACCAGCGTTAAGCTCGAATGTTACCGAGAGCAAATGGTGCGCTACACATATACGTCTAGTTTAATTATGACTACTATGGTCATAGTAGACTACTAGATATGATGATATACCATATATATATACTCATGTATATTACTAATAATTTTAAAGTGTTAGTATTATACATGAATACAGTGAGAAATGGTGCAGTTCAACGCGTTAACAAGACCAGAGTTACCACATCGATTTTCGGTATCATAGAGATACTCCTTTACGTACCGTATTACATAAACGGAACGTACGAATTTTGTTCTGTATGCAAAGTTAGCACGTTCGTATGAATAAACAGTTCGATCCGTTGTTGCCCTGAAGGCGCACTTCTAAGTAGTAAGCTCATACAGCCACAATCTATTCTAACACTAAAGCTGATATGCTTCGATGGGCAGCGTCCGCCGTTCAGTGACCTCCCACTGCCCTGGACAACGGCAGTCCTTGCAACATTGAATGCACGTGGCTCATTTGCTCAGGGATTTGCATTGGTTAAGCTCCACCACATCGTCTGTAGAGAAGTTCATCCACTTCAGCGGGAGCTCGGCCGTCGAGCTCGCGCCTTGCGAAATGCGATTTTCGAAATGGCAGTCCGCGTACGGTTAGCCTCGAACAGTGCGAACAGCCTTCAGCGTCAATCGAATGCGCCGATTGCCCAATGCCTGGGTGATTTTTCCGTCGAGCCGCGTTGACAACAGCAACTGGTGACTCGTCACGAAGCTGTCATTCGGTAGTCACCCCGGTTTCGTCTATCTCGAACAGTCAATATTTCTTTAGCCTTCAACAGTCAATTTTTAGTGTATATCCACTCTCCTATGCACACTATATTTTGTGCATTACGAAGTCTATGATGGACGTAGAACGCATCGAATCTTTCCAAAATGATTTATACGGCATAACGTTGTGGACCTGGAATAATGTTGCTATTGACATTCGATTACGCAGAGTGACACAAGTCATTGTTTATTTTTGATGTGTGGAAACGATCCATCGCTTTTTTTTAATTTTATGTATAAACCTATATTGACAATTGAGCTACGTCTATGTTGTTCGTCTGTGTTAACGTCCAAAGATACTTTCCGGTTGTTAACAGTACCACCAGCGCTACAATCCGAACCTCGTTGACGATGACAACCAGGAGCTTACGGCACACCTTCGGGCTCGCCGCTTGCGGGCCCGCCGCCTCACGATGTACACTCTTGCTGGGGATGTACCCTCGGAACCCGAGCAGACGGACCAGGACTCACTACACGGCAGCACAGCCCTGCCCCCTCAGGGAAGTCAGCCCACTGTGGGTGGCCAGGGGAACACTACCGATACGGAGTCCGACAACGAAACGAAAGGTTTGACAATTCCCGCCTACCCTCATCGGGAACCATCACAATCCGAAAACCTACTCCCGCTTTATCTCATCGTATAGATGAAATCCATCCTTCTCTCACGCCGTACTAGACGCAGAAGCTGATCTTCGTCTCGTCCACAGAGGTTATTGGCACGACGTGCTTGGCGAGGCGTTCGTGGCTGTCGACCTGGATTTATATCTGAACCTGTTCAGCGTTTATATAAAGGAGCGTATGTGAACGCTCAATCCGATATATGGCTATCTAAATATATGCGATATCTGCCTCCGCCAGAGGTCACGGGGGCTTCCAATTCAGTGGTGGGAGACATAGTCTTTATAGGCTACGGTCGCGTGAAATTGTTTTTCTTTGTGGGTTCGATGTTGCGCAGGTCGCCGAAGGACATCGTCTCAGGGAGAGCGACGTCGTTCGCTCCGTCAGCGACGGAAGGTCTCAACGCTGACGTTAGGCCAGGTGTCGCATCTGGACATCCTACGCGCGGCTCAACAGAGACGCAGCTCACTTCTTAGTCGCCAATCGGGCAGTTTATCTGGCCCCCCAACGGCAAATATAACGATGCCAACAGGCCACGTTTCTTTGCACTCCGCCGTCGAGAAGACCGATTCCGTCGGAAAGGTCAGTAGATCCACCATTGTATGCTTCCACATAAAGCAAGCTAGCGTATAATTGTAGATAGTAGCAATAAGCGCCACATGGGAAGCGGTCCTTCGAAGTAGGGCTACACCTCATCGCCACCACTCGAAACAATAGCATTTTGGGGGACACTAGTTGTGCGTCTGCGATTTGCGTATCATCTTCAGCGACTAGTCCAGCCTAGCATACCCGCTTTAATTAATTCATCCATAATATGTTCAATCATATGGGCGAAGGAGGGGGAGATCTGCGCAGTGGCGAAATAAAAGTTCATTATCGCTTGGACTACTCCAGACATTTTATGGCCCAATCGTAAATGATCTATCTCACATGTCTAAAAATGAAAGGGGCAGCAACAATCTGTACTAATTAGACGAATAGAAAATAATCGACCCTACGCCACCGTAGAGTCTACTACTCCTATTGAGCCCTCGCCCTCAACTCAGCTCAGCTACACAGAGCGCTCCTTTTACCTTATAATGACCGCTAGCTTCATCATTATTCATATGACTAGCCGCTTAAAATATGATTTAATTGTAGATACAAGCGTAATACACATATTTGTCAGACACTATAGGCAATTTCATAGACCATTAACGTATGTTTGATGCAAAGCAATACGCTTTCACAAGGTCTACAGATTGTGCGATGCATGCATGAAAATATTCATTTGCGCTCCCTCCTCACCTACCAGCCCAATTTTCCCTGTGATTAATTCTCCCACCCCTCCCTCGAACAGCTGAAACTAACAACACACGTAACTTTTGCTGTTGGGTCAATTGGCCTCACAATCGCTTCGGTACGTGCGTCTCTCTCGGTGTGGCGGGCTTGTGTGCTTCTGTGAAATGCATGCGAATTATATGCCTATATATATATATAGGAAAGCGTTCAGTCGAGTAGACCACCAAGTCTGAAGTTGTCCCGCCAAAAGGCCATCTCATCCTCTCAGGAGGACGTGCTCGATACGCCACGAAGCCCGCACACCTCGGCGTCCGCACGAGCGACCGTGACCTCAACAGGCAGCGATGGCAGGCTGGAATCCGGCGTCGACCCGCTTGCAGCGTCCGCAACGCATACCTCGGCTGCTGAGCCGAGAGGCTCGCTGGAATCGCAGAGCCGAAGCCGCTCAGGTGAGGAGGACGTGGAAGGCCGGAGCGGGCACCACGTGGTCACCATCGAGGACATCGCCGAGGACGATAAGAAGGACCTCGAGGAAACTAGCATGTAGGGAGGAGGTAACACTGTCAGCAAACAAGAATCAACGAATGAACAGGCGACGTACAACGCCCGTCAGCAACAGGAACTGCAGCAGCAGAGGTAGTAACCACAGTTGTGAACGGATCAGCAAACGAACGCGCTGGCTGATCGACAGAACAAGCCGATAGACGACTCCGCCAACGGGGATGCGGCAGTTCGGCGTGGCTATTCCGATAACTGGTCAAGCCAACAAAAGCATTTGAACACCAACGATAGAGGCAGACAAACGAGCTGCCGTGTCCGCTCCGTAGAAAACTACATCATAAGGGGGTGTACGCCACACGCGTACACATGTATTAAATTGCTATCTGGCAGGTCGTCATCTTGTTGGGCCTTGGATAGCAACAAATAGATAATGCTGACGCAACAACGAGTTCAAAGAAATACGAACACACAAACACTTGCTGTGTTGTTGGTTGTCGAGTAACAATAACTTGTTGCTAATAGACGTTCCCTGGGGCTGGAGAGCTGGTCAGCTTTTGAGGTATTTGATTATTCGAGCTATTTCTAATGGTCCGTATCATGAAATGAGACGATTGCCGACAGTTCCGTATGCGCCCAACGCTGGCTATTGGCTGGGTGTGACATGAAATGCGAATGAACACGAGTGTGCCTTGCTATGCCGAACACTGATGATTGCCTGCCCACCCGTTAGTAACTAATGGTTTGCTACCTACGACAGGTGTTCAAGCAGAATGCCCATGCTTACTATTCATGTATTCTTAAACCACTGACATTTATGACTCGAGACTCGAGGAGTGACATTTTTATCGAGCTGATTGGCTCCCAGGCCTCGGAACGTGGACAACAATGTTTATTGGACAACAATTGTAGTAAGCTAAATGTTTGAGCTAAACCAATATGTGGCATGAACGACTCAAGGCCTCAACTTGTTCGCCGGGACAACTTCAACTTGAAGACGACTTCTAGAGTCGGAATTAGACAACCAAATCGAGTGGTAGCGATAAATGACTCCCCAATTATCTCTGTCTCTCGAAGGCAGCATTCATTAGATAATCGTTCGCATTTACTATCAAAACAAAATGAAGGTGACATCGGCGAGAATCAACGCACGGTAGGCGCATCTTGCGTTTCGCCAAAGGTGATAGTACCCACCCACTGGTAGCTTTGGTCCTGGCCAATATTGACGGCAAAAGCCGCAAGAGAACGACTCCCGTACATTTTCTTAGGAATAATCACGTTTAGGAAATACCGTTGAAATAGCGTTAAACGTCAAACTCACGCCAAATAGCAGGGTCGATGGTGGTTTACGAAGAACGTCCGAAGTAACATTAACAACGAGCTTCGACGAGGAAGAGGCTAGACAGAGAGAGAGAGAAAGATCACCATCTGTCGTGCCGAAACATCACAAGAGAGCATTGCCATCGAACAAACAATCAAACATCTACAAATGTGCCCCGTTCAAACGAATACAGAGATAAGCGTAGCGTATGTGAAGCGCGAGCCAACAGATCGAGAACGAGGGGTAACTAGGAGAGAGTTGCAGAGGGGGGGACAAGGGGCAGAGGAAAAACTGTAAGCGCCCATGATATAGCTGAACCTGGAGGACGAGGACGAGTACAGTACGAAATGGCAACACTATGGGACGACCGTAGTGTCGATCGAGTAGCCTGCGACTGGACCTGCTATCCCTGCAACGGGTATCAGAGATATCGAACACGCTAATTTTGTATCGAGCGGTGTGAGCACTAATTAATATCATTGTTATTATTGTTACATTAAGAGGTAGGTGGTAACCAAGAAATGTATGTGACTCAAACGCGCGCCGGGTGGCGACGAAGGCTAGCCGCTGAGAAATCACAAATCATTGTCACAACACAGCAACGACGAGAAAAAAAAAGCAACAGCGGATAGCTGTTGTATGGCGTTGTTATGCGTGAATCCGCTTACTTTGTCAAGGTATATAATGCTACTGATCACAGTTGACTTATAATGTATGCGGTGAGTCCATGCAAACATGAATGGGCTCTATGAAAGTGACAATTTGTATTGAACATATAATAATAATAATAATAAGGGGCAGGCAATCGCCATAATAGAATAGTATGATGATAATGGCGATGACCTCAATGAATGAATTATTTAACTTTTTTACAAAACAAAACAAAAGTAATATACAATACAGATGGATAAAGGAGAGGAAAAGTAAAAAAGAACTGGTATATATATATATATATATACCGCTACCTATATATATATATATATATATATATACAGGTAGCTGTATCGAACCAGAAAGACAATACTAATCCAGAGCAGAAATGCAGAACCCACGCGCAAATACATCGTGGAAGTCTTCACGACTGTCGAAAGATCGTCGTAATCTTTCTTAGAGCATTTAGAAAAAATCATTAGCCTCTATATGGTGAAATCAGCTAAAAGTTATCTCTCCCACGTGACGATTGTATCACGCTGAGTACGATATGCACCCCGTGAAGAAGCTGTCATATTCAAGACGACATCATACAGATGATGCGATATATAGAAGAGAATAATGAACCTTCTTTTCGAGAAAGAAGAACACGAAACTACCTAGGAGACACTTGTTTTGTCATCGACAAATGGCAGAGCCATTCATGGCTGCCAAATAATTCGGCTGTTAAACGCTACCGAAAAGGCATAAGGCATTTGAAGGAAGCCCTGAACAATCCAAAGCTTTCGAGAGGTCCAATAAACAATGGTTGCTGCCACAAAATAATAGGTGTTATATGGCACTATGTCGTGTTGTATACAGACGCTAGATAAGAGATTACATTCGACTAGCTACTGATCAAAGCGTTTTGAAGAAGGAAACGCTCTTGTTGTTAGAAAATCAACCATTAACTAATAGTACGGCCATAACCAGCAGCCATACTCGATCGTAATAGAGGCAGAGCAGCCAAGTGATCATTTGTTGGAAGTGGGCGAGTTCGTCAACTATACACATACGTACAGCTGATCTATATATCATCTATAATATCTATCTATGGAGTAGCCGTATAAAAGAAAAAGTAGAGATATCTTTACGCGCGTCGCTTCGGTAACATAGTACAATATGGAAACAGGACGAGGAGGAGAAAGAGAGGGAGGAAGGAATATTTGTAGAGAGAGTTTTAGAGGATTTGTAGAGAAAATATTGTTACCAAGTTGTATGAATTCATACCGTTAGGGAATGGTGACGACGAGGCGGACCCCTTCGTGGACACGTTCATTTTCATAGAGCCGAAATGGTCATATCTTGACATGAGTGATCATGAAGCAGCGTGGAATCTTGCATTACATCTTTTGAATCACTATTAATTGTATTTTGGGTGAACAGAGAAGAGTCTCAGATGTTGAAATCGTCGTCGGCGTCTGGCAGATGTTTTCTGACACAAAATTCTGTGTCACTGAGGAAGACCACGCTACAGTGTTATGATGAAGACCTATTCATAACCTATACAATACAAAGTTTGGTTAATTAACGAAAGTGCAGTAGTATACGCTGTGCTCAGTCTCGTCTCGCTTACGTTGACTTCTCCGGATCTTCCGCCGGTTGGCTCTAGTGCACAGGTTTCGTCTGCATATGCGAGCCCGCTTCAATACCTGCTGCTACTAGTCTAGAATTAGTACTGTATGCCAGCGGTGATTGGCCTGTGTCCCATTCCAGGCGAGTGTGGCTGTTTTGTATGTGTGACAACTGACTTGAGATAGCTGTTTTTTGCGTTTGATACGCTGACATTGGATTGCGTAACTTGACGCTTGCTTAGGATCGATACTAGTTGTGGCTGCACTTTGTAAAATAGGTGTACTCGTTTTAAAATGCTACTTAAAGTAGTGTTGTACGCTATAATCGAGTAATTAGCCTGCACCCATATGCGATAAGTACACGAGATCGGTTGTGTCGATGATGTGAACTTGGTACCGGAACACTGGAGGTGGTCAAACCAAACAACTTCCGGACTGTCCTCTGGTAAAGGTCAAATGTAACTTGGATGTGTTTTCGCTTAGAAGACGACATATCATCAAACTGAAATAGAAGAATTCGATATAATTTCACCAAGTCATAATATGATTTGTCAAACATATCTAGAATGTTTAGAGGATTTGTTTTATTTAGCATCGAGTATTAGAATGAAAAGTAAATGCATAAGACTCGGATGAGTTGACGAGACACCTACTGGGACTCCATCCTCTACTGTCTTCGTTATAATGCGAACGCTCACTGTCCACTTCGCCGTTGCTCCTCCCTATTATATTCACTACTACTTACTAGCAATTACGAGTAAAGTGCTAACAAATAACGAATTATATAAATACTACTTCATAACATTCACAAACACGCACACACATACACACACTAAATACTACCACAATATGTCTACTATCACAATGAACTAATTGTCTCGGTTAACTACGAAACAAAAATGGCTGAGAGGGTGTCGTCCAAACGAGATCTAGTGAAAGAACTCCTCTCACCAGCTACTATAAGTTGATGGGCTGGAGGAACACGAGGGCTTGGCTCGTTGGGAAATCATTTCAAGAGTTAGGGACATCTTAACGAGAAAGTCGAATAATTGTTAGCAGCAGGCCTGAGATGAGCGATGAGAGATGCGTCATCGCAAAGCCGACATCCACACGTGTATGCTCACAAAGCACTGACATAATCAGAAATCATCACATCGATACGAAGGAAGAGATCTTCTGCATGCGTCGATTCCGATATAACCCTTCTACGGATTCTGTTGAAGCTTGATTTTCGAGATCATCCGGAGAATTAACACCACCGCCTCCGTACAAACGACTACGTTTATAACGAACGATGGTGTAAGGCTTTGCTTCACAATTTCCGTCATGAACAATCAAGTATCGTTCGACAAATGACGCCTAGTTAAACAATCAATGATAAATGAATCACAAAGCGAAACAACAGAACATGGGGGGGTAGTTGAGATATGTTATATAGAACGATGACAAGTGTTTCTTTGTGGACCAAAAATATTCCGCTTGTGCAACGACCATCATGAAGAACGACGAGCAACAATAGAATGTAATATACACAATAACAAATACTAAATACACAATTATAATAATTACAATAAAAACACATCCAAAATGCCAAATGCCACAAATATTGCACTGTAGAGCAATTATTATTAGATTGGTGTGAAAGCGCCGAGATAAAATAGTCCTACCACCTGTACAGTATTGATGATTGTGATGATACTATAAAAATGACCTTCGTAGAAATATTACTAGTGAAAACAATGCTGATATAGTTTATATAAAAACAACAACAGCAACAATAATAATAATAATCAAGTATGAAATATTGATATATTCATAACATTAGTTGCGATGTATTAATCAGAATGAGAGAAGTTGAGGAGAGCAAGATGATGGACAAGCTAATGAGGGCGAGCGTTGAGAATATTTTGTATTTCTACCTGAAGGGAGACCTCACGAAGCTTACAGTAAGATGGTATGAATGTATAAATGAGCAGGTGAACACACGCGCGTATATATATATATATATATATATATACATATATACAGAGAGAGAGAGAGTAATAGTATTGAGCTCCTTAACAGAAAAAAGCAAGGACTGAGCATATAACAGGCGTACAGATGCAGCAAGAAGATTCAACTATTGAGGAGTATCGAGAGTGGAAAGCTTGCACAAGTGAAAATTAAGAAAACAAAGGGAATTGTATTTTTTTCTCACTGAGAAACAACATTTGACAGAAATCTGGTGTTCAACGCGTTCAATTCGCCGGTCTACGCAGACAGTGTCATTAGTTACAATAATAGTAGCGGAGTTAATATCTATTCGAACGTGTGTTGCCTTTCGTGCACGTTTAGAGAAATCATCCAAGAAGTACGGACGTGTGGGATATATATATATATAATGGGATGAAGTCAAACACTTTTATGGAAAATATATAATAATAATAATAATCAATGATAATTGGCCGAAACAATGAAGCCAGCACGCCATTTGCTTTATTCAATGTCTGACAAAAGTGAAAAGTTACTCAATATTATGATTAAACTTGTTTCGCGTTGCTCATAACCAGAAGTGAGAGCGCACCCAGCATCAGCACCCATGTGACGAGTTCGTTCTGCCGAGTTAATACCAGACGGCGTTACTTCAGAACGCCCCAAACCCGAGCATTGGCTAGCTGAGTCAGTTCTGGACAATACACAAAATCAACGTGTACGGGGGAATAATTTACAACAAACACACACACACACACGATTCGCTATAGGGATAACTGGTGAGTGTATATTCACCACTGTATTGACGTGGACATGAGGACGTCCCCTGGACGATCCCGTATTGTGATTGTCGATTGATCTGTGCCAAGAATAAAGAACGGGAGTCGAGTGCTCCATCGCCAAAGCGCACTGCTGATGTGTATTTATACGTCTCGGGTCATATTCGATAGTCATATGTAGGGGGGGGATTATCTCATGTGTAGGCGAATCAAGCAGATAGGCAGGACTTACGAAAACCTACAAAGTGACTTAGATATCCAATCTATGTAAAATGTAGAAAATCGAAAAGAAGTTCGACCATTTCGAATTTTTTTTATTTTTTAATAGAGTATCAGACAAGGCAACCGCCTTAACGTAGTTTATGCTTCAACTATGCATATTAAAGATCGTAAAATACTGAGATGATTGAGTTATGAAATCGACACAAATCCGTAAATGATGATGATTGCATTTATCATATATATATATATATATATATAGATCAGCTGAAACGCTAGCTTGAGCTATCCAAGCGGTCAGCTGTGATCACGTCCGCGTGCATTGGTCGAGCGGATATTTTATTTCCTGTACATCAACCGAGCCTTTGCTGAATCGGCGGTACCCTTGATCACTTTCTGCGATATCTCCACCCGCTCCATCCGTCTCTACGATGTCCCAGCTCTGCTGTTCAGCTGTACCGCAAGCGAGAAAAATGAGGGATCCCACCGCGGTGAAGATTCCTGTAAAAATGAACACGCGGTTCCATTGTCCGAGCGAGTTCTGAAAAAACACAGGTTTTCAGCCTGGGTCAATGTTCAGTTGAGCGGAGGCATGGGGGGGTGAAGGGCTATTCGAGTATAGACTCTACCTTACATTGCTAGTCTAAAATGTCGCTGTCTCTGGTCGGAAAGGGTAGCGATTGGATAATTTTGTTGTTCGAAAATACATACGTTCCCTTTGGTGAGAATGCCGACGAGTTTGGGTGCCGCAGGTCCAGCGACATTGGACGCCATATTGACGATGCCTGCCACAGTGCCCGCGAACTGTGGTGAAAGATCCAGGATAATGGTTGAGTCGCCTCCTCCAGAGAATCCGAGGAAGAGCGAGTTCGCCAGAAGAGAGCCCAAAATGAGCTCGTAGTTGCAGCCAACGAACGGTAACAGGAACATACAGGACGATGGGATTATCGTACCTAAAATGCCGCTCGACGATTGACATTTGCAGGGAGCGTCAGGCTGGGGACTTTTGTTTTATAATGTTAGCACTAGTAGGGAGTACTCTCAATTTCAGAGTAGAGCACGAGAGGATACGAGATATGTAAAAACGAGAACAAGAGTATAAAGGCTAAACCAGCTCTCAACAGTTAACGGAAATCAGACTCACCACAAAAAGTTTAACCTCTGCCTTTAACCTCTAAAAAAAAAACGACTCACCACAAAAGACGAATATTTTTCTTATCAGTGTCCTCTTTGAAGGTGCGCGTTTCAACATTTTGTCGGCAATGTACGCTGTGCCAATAAAGGATGTGAAGAGGCCGAGATTCATCCCCGAGTTGATCAAACCGTTCTGATAGACACATTAAGATGGCAGCAATCAGAAATATAGTTCGCACGATATAGCTCTAGCCCACCGACGGTGTGGACATATTATGTGGCCATTTTAGTCTCTCGAATGAACATAACTTTGCCACTTCTTATTCGTTGCAAGTACATGCTTAGAAAGCAGTGTACACCTACATAGTTTTTCACAATACGTGCAACTTTTTGTCAACACCCTGTGTCTAATTCGTGTGTACTCGAAGAAGTTCCCTATATTTGCTCCGCTCTCGACCAATTCTGCCCAATTACGAATGTACTGAATGTAATAATTTATGACATATGCACATTTTTGGATTCAAAGATGATTCTCAAAATACTTATGCTATCTGTATTTCTCTAGCACGTGGTTAAGGATAGCGATATATTGAATTCCGATGACGATCATGTCAATCAGCGGCTAATATATGATAGCTTATAGGAACTATAATCTGATCATTTTCAAGCAGATAAATTGTAAACGGAATATTGTCATGGATAACCTCATGTGTGCACCATGCGTCCCTGTACTTACATTGGTAATGTCAATGCCAAACATCGAATCGAGATAGTTAGGCAACTCTGTCAGCATCATATAGTAGTTAAAAGTAGAAGCAAGTTTTAGGATGCTGAGGCAGATAACGGCGGGCGATAGAAGAATTCTCTTCCAGGGTGTCTATGAACACACAGAGCGGCAAAACCAACCGGAAATTGAACAAAGCAAAAGCCAATCGAAATTTCAACGGAGTGATATGAGAATTCATACGGGAAATCCAAAGGCTAACATGAAGGCAAATCAAGTAGACAAAACATATCCTAGATACTACTTCATTGATTAAGGGAAAATATCATGTATATATAATATATTCTCAGGTAGACTAGCCCTGACGATATATATATATATTTATATATATATATATATATATATATATAGACGATTAGCTGATGAGACTATGGTTCGGCAGCTTCGTTTGTTGGGAAAATGGCTCATATATATATATATATATATATATATATACATAAGTATATATATTAACGGGAAGCCATTGAAACCATTGAAATTGCCATATAACATATCATTGCTTAATTCATATTGTAAGTTACAAACAGATGTTCTTTTGCCGCAACTTGACTATGGGGAAAAAAATCGAAATGTTGCTACCGGTGGCCTCTTATCGGGACATTTTGCCGGCCGAGACTCAACGATGTACGCGAGCTCGTCTCCGGAAATCCACGGATGCTTTTCGGGACAGTCGGCAGCGACGACGAGCCAAATCGCCGTCCACACGAGCCCGATGCCACCTGCAAGTAGACATCTGTATATAGTAGCCTATAAGCACTATTATTATAACAAATATTAATATATAATTAATATTATTATATTTCAATGAGTTAGAGTATTTTGCAGCAGGAGGTATCGTATCGCAGTAGTGTTCTCGAGCTTGACGGTATGCTCAGGATGCCACAGTCACATAAGCACGCTCGACTCAATAGATTTCAAACAATGTGTAAGATAAAATCGAAGGCTTTAGTCAGTTGAACGATGAGATAGAAACGTTTAGATGAAAATCAATGGGTCTCTTTTGTTTACTATTACTGATATGAATATCAGCCCATGACCAAAATCAGGTAAGGCAGAGCGTAGAACAGCGATTCGCTTCCCACTACGAGACTCGTCTCTGATACAGCAACGAGTTCCTACCGAAGATGTAGAACGAGGCGGGCCACCCCAGAGGAGAATTGCAAAGCATCGCTGAGACTGGCAGAGTGACGATGGTGCCTATCATAGAGCCCGAGCCGACAATGCTAACGAGCAGTGTCTGCTCGTCAACAGGGAACCACCGTGCCGCAAATGCAAAAGCTGCCGGAAACGCGACGCCCTGGAGGTATCAATCGAGGCGAGAGGCG
This sequence comes from Stratiolaelaps scimitus, assembly GCA_019614645.1. Taxonomy (NCBI): domain Eukaryota; kingdom Metazoa; phylum Arthropoda; class Arachnida; order Mesostigmata; family Laelapidae; genus Stratiolaelaps; species Stratiolaelaps scimitus. The sequence continues at coordinate 8,777,332 of JABWDB010000009.1, read as the reverse complement.
GGCACACATGGAGGAGAATCAAGGAAGCAGTAACACTTAAAATTAATGGAAAAATAAAAAAAATATATATGTATGTGTAGTTCATGGACGGCCGTTCATAACAGACACAGGTCACGTCGTCTGTGGAAACGCTACTACATCAGCGCACATAGCTACATTATGCTTTTGAGTGCCGTTGCGTTCCTACCTCAGTAATGCCTTCGAGGATGCGGACTGCTACAAGTGCGTAGAAGTCGTAGCTTGCAGCCCATGATGTGAGACATGTGAGTAGTGATGTTAGTCCCACCCCAGCTCCAAGCACCCATTTTACACTTCCCTGCTCGGACAGGTATCCACCAGCTATCTGCGTGAGCAAATAGCCAACGAAAAACGAATACATGATCGTCGATTGCTGATCCTCGTCCCAATCATACCTCGGTGCTGCCTGTAACAGGAGGGAGAGTACTAATCAAATACGAAAGGGCATCAACAACAACAGCGACAAGAGCACATGATTCGATAGCGGAATGACGCATGTGCATTGCAGTCTGTTCAAAGAAGTTCAATTCGTTGGAGGCTAGCCTGCACTAATAATAACTGCCAACCACTTGAGCGCGGGCTGAAGTGGAGCCTCTCGCTCACTGTATAGCCCCTCGGCCACTCGCCGAGACCCTTCAGGCCCGCCTCCAGCTGTGGTACATCGATGACGGAACGTTGGTGAACGATCCAGCGACCGTCGCCTCTGACGTCCAGCAAGTGCTCGACCACGAGGTGCCCCTCCTTCGGAAGAGACCATCCGGCCTTTCCTTGACCGTTGCGTCGAGAGAACTGCGGTGACACTCGACCGGCTGCCCCTGTGGCGGCTCACCAGGAGCTCTTCCCTTCGTTTTCGGCGGCGCGCGAGCAACAGTCGCTCAGGATCACTTCTTCTTCAGGTACTTTCTCTCGGTGTGCAGAGATGCAACGCCATCGCCTCCCTCGGAACCATGATGGTGACGGCCTAACACCCTGTCCCCAACTACTTCTAAAATTGTATATTTGCATTTTGTTTAACGAATACATATGCATATATATCTATATATACATATATATATATATATAATAGTTCTGTCATGATATGATTGCATACAAATTCTGGCTTATGATTACTTCCAACTATATGGTTCAATTATGATGCGTTTGCCAAGGTCAGCACCGCGGAAAAATGCAGCAACGTATTAGCACTTACGTTAGCATTATTATTATCATCCAAGTGCAGTCCTGAGCTGTTCCGCTTATTGTGGTAAGGGCTCTCAGCTGACCGACACGTTTCAAGAGTCAGATTGGAATCGGGTTTCGTTGCCGTCGGATAGGTCATAGCGATGATCGATACGGAAAGGTTGATACGCATCGCGTACACCAGCAACAAACTCAGGAACACCAGAAAACAGAGGACGTACCGCCAAGGTAGAATGCCTATTCGTTCAAAGCAATTTACTCACTTAGTACCGTCATAGTGAAAAAAAACTTTACCTGAAATAGATATAATATATTAGGTTGACTCAAAAAAAACGCACTTCAATCGTCTTGCGCCGAATTCTTATTCTTGGCCGGTTTGAATTCAAATTTGGCGGGTAGTGAGAAACAACAATTAGCAAGCAGACGGCATGAAAGCCGCTAGCATTCGGCTTGCGTTGGGCGTTCGAAATGGAAACCGGCGGAGCAGGTCCCTCATACTTGTATTCTCAGAGGAAAAGTGTCAGGTCTATGTTTCAAGTGAAGAAATGTCCAGGTGAAATCCATCGAGAGTTGGTTAGTGTGCACGGCTATAAAATTCTCTGAGTCTACAACAGGTCTACTATTGGTATACGCAGTTTAGGCAAGGCGACTGGAACATTAATAAACATCGAAGGCTCCTATCCGTTCGCGAATCAATTTTTAAAAGTAAACAAATATCCCTCTTACAGGTCCAATCACAATGGATCAATTAGCAGATCAACTTTGTGTAATATCGAGCAACCACAATGTATAATGTCTAATCATAGTATTTCGGTGCTGTCTTCGATTGTTCCTAGAAAATAACTATAAAATATAATTTCTGCAACAAGAGCTTTTGCAAGATTTCACTTACTCCGTTGTCGTTTGGGTGGTGCAAATCAATGAGCAGTCTGCCTCAGCGCAGATACTCCCTTTATTTGCGTTAAAATTGAGCGTTTCTAAATAAGTCTATTGTAAATAAAACTGTTTTTTGAGTGCTATTAATTTTTAATCAACTGAATTGAGTTTGAAGTAAACTAAATAGCATAGTCCACTCTGCAAGCGCATGTCACGCCCCCAGTCGGGCACCCTGGGGTCCCATCGGAGACAACGTGTCTTCAACTCGGCTCGGTCACCCGCACAAGTGTTGAAACACTCTGTATAATATTATATATTACAAAATCTGTGTAAAATTATAAACTGAACACTAGAACTGAAAAAAAAAGATCGCTTACCCCCTCGACTTTTCCTGGTGGGCACAACTTCTTCCGATCCACTCACGTCGTCTTTCGCCGACATGGCTCTTAGTCTCATGGTCGATAACCGGTCCTCTCATAAAACTAATTCATGAAATGCGGTGAGATCGAATTATTAATACCCACGAATTCTCAATGAGTGTTGACAGATGTTGTTTCTTGATTTGCAACGTTTGCTGCCATCCGCACAAGCACGCACTCGATCGCGAGTCGTCAACTCATCTATAGCTGCGGATTATCTCCAATTATCACGTATCTTTACAGATTCGCCTCTATTCGTCAGAGTGCAGCCCGCTACTAATAGCGAACAACTCGCATTTCTATTCCTTCACGTAGAAATACCCAATATATGGCAAGATTGAACGATTGGATCTGGCGATCTGCCCGGCATCCCCTAACCACGAGTTGTTTCTGACAGGCGAAATGCACTATAACAGCTCGACATTCGAATCAGTGACATTGCGAATAGAGCACGCGAGAGCGAGGCAGCTTGAGCCCCCTTCCGTCGACACTTTCGCCCGCCTGTTACATACTATACGCCTATCATTCGCACGCTTTTGAAAGCCTTGTTAACAAATCTGCCTCCGTCATTTCCTCTCGGATCCGCGCAAGCTATCCAAACATCGGCCTATACGTTTGTGTGCCGCCTCGTATATTCGAGCCTCGGCAACAGCACCAACAGCAGCAACGCCGCGATCAACAACAGCAACAACAACACATACACTCAAATGCGACAGCGGCGTAGTAATGCGATTCGGTGAATGTAGGTGCTGCACTACGAAATCCTGCATCCAAGGGTCACTGCACAGCAATTTAGGGAACTTTCCAACAGAGGAAGGATGAACAGGCCTTAGGGCCTGCTTGACCACCTATAGGCTTTTGGCTGTAGCATGACCAGGTACAGATGCTACGTAGGCAAAAAACCTGTTCGCTGTGTCAGACACGATTTCTCCCGGGTATCATTGCAATCGTTGAGTAGGCTCCGCTATCTCTCGTGTGTGGCTTAATGCTTGCGTTCTATTCTCAAACAAGCAGCAGCAGCAGAAAGGCAATTATAAGCACGCGTATGAAGCGTTTCATGCCTACCGGACCTGACCTTGTGTGGATGGTATATTTCTCTGATGTTCTCGATTTGACGATTAAATGGGTGATGCAAACGACCGGATGGAATTAAGAGATAGTCGAGAAGGGTTAGTGTGGACTAGCTATGGCGTATGTTGATTTACTGGGGCAAGAAAGCCCATGAACCATCTGTCGACAGCCGGCCAGCCGAAACGGCCATCCAGCTTTACAGCTAAATGTCTAAAGCTAACACGAGCCTGACAGGATGACACTTGGAAAGCAGAGATAAGACGGCATTGATGAAGGCACCGGAAATTATGATACTTATCGCTAAATGATCGAATCTCTAAAACATTTGACGTCTAATGAGAAAGTGCGGGTAACGTTCGCATGCCCTGATATCTGAATATCCTATCTAGCCTGTAGACCTAGGTTTAGTGCTGTGCAGTCTTCTGTTCGGAAGGGGACTAAGGTTGAGGTGAATAACAGGTTGTAGTACAACGACATCGTTGGATGGGACACGTTCATAGGAATCAGACGGGGGCAGTGATATTTCGTTCAAGTTGCTAACGAAAAATATTAAAATTACAGAGTAGACTAATCACTCCGGGACATTGGTTCGGAACTGCGTCAGTTGTTGGCCTGGACTAGAAAATCACAATACCGCTGAGCCGCTCGATGAGATACGTTTTCCTGATGGCAACATGAACTTACAACTAGAGATAATTGTAGCTTTCTGATAGTGGACAACTTCCAGTAGCGATAGCTGAAATTGAATAGGCAAGCGGCCGAGAAGCCAACGGATCATCGTTCACTGCAGATGAATTCGCTTTAATTATTTTGTAATCAGCAAGACTTGCTATGCTTATTCGAAAAGGGTAAATTTTTTGTTGTGAAATCAACTTTTGGATGAGCCCTTTTCGCGTCCCGCTTCCAATATCTTAGTATAGCATAATAGTTAATGAACAACTTCTAAATTACATAGCTTACGAGCTTCTCCCTATTTAGCTTCTCCCCTAACATTTTACCGACTTTGCAAAACATCCACCAACTCATCGAGGTGATTCAGATATGACCCAACGTCTCAGGACGCGAGTACACTCTACAACTTGCGAATTAGTTTAGGGTCACATAATTTCACTTACAGAGATATTGTTCTCCTCCGTGCATTTTGTTCATTTCATGCTGCCGAACGCTGTTACTATTATGATAAATATACAGTCACACGATTCCGAGGCCTCTGTTTTTGTATTTCAACGCTACCTGACGCTTTCTGCTCCTTCCTTTGAAGACTGTAAAATGGACACGTGCTGATCGCCAGTGAACAGAGAAGCTCTATAATCGAAGTGACTGGCGCTCAACATGTCACTCGTAGATACGACAAGACACATATCAACAAAATCGAGACCGGTCAAATGGCCTACAGAAATAGAGGGAGAATCCATTTGTTCGACAAGTGAAAGAGAGCAGTATATATGTAAATATATGTAATTGGATTTTATTGACATCGACTAATAATATTAATAACAACAACAACACCAACAATATAGATTTTTTACACAACTCCATCGGGCTATGTCGACCATCCCTTAGCCCTATAGGTTAGACTATAGACACCAGCTGGCTCGCCGGTCGCCAGTCGCCGTTGACGGCAAGGTCATTATTAAGGCATTCTCTCATTCACCTTGGTGCGATCTTCAGCACTAGGAATTGCTACGAAGGTTGGTCCAGTATATCAGCTTCTTTACGGAGTCTGCGATGTTCCAGATCTTCTTGGAAGTCACCGTCTTCCTCAGCTATCACTTTCTTGGCCCAGCTCTGCTCTTCAGCTGTGCCAAGAATGAGGAAGATTTTTAAGCCCGCTATTGTGACGACAGCGGTATAAAAGAACACGTTATTCCATTGCGTGAGTGTGTTCTGTAAGAAAGATGCCAACGTTCCTATGAGCATATACTTATATATGCAGATATATAAATCGATAGAATGCACGGATATCTCGAGCACAGACAGTCATTCAACTTTGTAGTGATATTGCATTTGCAGTCAGTGTAGTTGCAATGGTATACGACACGCTGGTAGCGTCCACAATGATGCGTGCTCCTCCACTGACTCACTCGGTATGATCTAGTCTATCTCAGCAAGTGCGAGAAGACTAGGACTTGAATTATCGATGGTAATGAACGTATACAATCAATAAATACGAATCACTATCTGTTATTCCAAGGAACAAAGCATCTATGTAACAATGTGCCATGTAGAGTGTTAGAACGCGAATGTACGCAATTGCTTTATTAATTGAATTAATAATTAATTCCCTAAACAATTTCCGCTACGATCGGTTCGCTATCAAATGCATTTTGCATAATGGGGAGGATACCAAATGATACGCACATTGTCCTCGGTGAGATAGCCAACGAGTATCGGGGCAGCGAGTCCGGCGATATTTGCGATCATGTTCACGACGCCCGCAACAACTCCAGCGAACCGTGGTGCAATGTCAAGGGCCATTGCCGCGTCACCCCCGCCGGCAAACCCAAGGAAGATGCAATTGGCAACCAGTGAAACCATGACGAGGTCGTAGTTACAGCCGATATACGCCAGGAGGAACATCCATGCTGACGGGATCAGCTGGGCTGAAATGTTCGAACGAAGCAGTGACATTTAATACACACACACACACACAACCACACACACACGAGACCGAACGAAACGGAGATATACAGCATTTAGCAGGGAACGACCACAGCTAACGAGAGCTACTGTATGTTTCAAAGTGATGACACGCATCTGTACTCTGTCTGCCGCTCTGGAGAAGATGTATAGGTGGACGTTGCATGCGGATGCTGATACCACACCTCAGGCTGAGGGCGTACTCCTCACTAGGAAACCTCAAAACAGTCCTGACCTGTTCCCCTGTTTCGGTCCTATGCTGCCAAAATGGTTTAGCCTGACTGGATTGCACGAGTACACACAACACTTACAGCACAGTACGAAGGCCTTCCGTAGCCTCGTCTTGTCGAACGTTTGGCGCTCGATCAACTTGTCAGAAAGTCGTCCTGTGAAGACGATGATGATCGCGAAACTCAAATTCATACCGCCATTAATCCAACCGTTCTGACAAGACACATACACAGAAGTAGAGCGCAAACGAATCATTGGTGACAATACGTTGTATGCTGATAGTATTGAAGTGAAATCCATTGTGATTTATTTTATCCAAGCTGACTGCGTAGAGGCATATGAACGTAAGAACCTCGATAAATATCCAACGAAGGTATGCTGTAAGGTTAACATCGTATTGAGCACAGAAGCGTTATATTGCTTACAAGAGTAATGCGTTGAATGGGTGTGAATTATTCTGTTATTATTGGCACCTTATGCACTGCCGCCGTTTGAGGTCGAATTCGCCTACGATTGTCAGGTGAAAGACAAATGCTGTGACTTCGTTAGCGAATTACAGTTATTGTATATTACCACGTACATGTGGTAAGTGGTTTCACTGGCCTATTTTTGTAAGCGGACGAAGTTCTCGATAGGGAATTTATATTATTATTATTATTATTATTATTATTATTATTATTAATTATTATATAAATATGTATTTTTTTTATTCCTAATTATTGTATGTTTGAATGAACCGATTAGATTTTTTTTGATTGCATGCAAAATTAGATACTTACATCAACGATGTTTACGGCGTACATATCATTGAGATATGTGGGAACTTCGGTTAGCATCATATAATAGTTTAGGCTACCAGCCAATTTCGCAATACCGAGAACCAGGACAGCTGGTGATAGAAGAACGTGTGCCCATGGAACCTATATGAATGAAGTTGATGGGTGGAAATTACGGAAAATTAGTATACGTATATATGTGTATACGCATTAGTTCGTATGACATACTTTATCTGAAGCCATAGTCCGCGAAGTTTTATGGAACATTACGTTTCGTTGCTTATGCTATGAGGGTTAAAAGAAGCATTTTGAAGCTGTCGACTACCAGCGTCATAGGGAATTATGGATATGAAGATATGGCCAACCAAGGCGCACTACCGTTGGACGTTCGTCGGCAAAGCTGACTGAGCGTGACTCGACGATGTATTTATTTTCTTCGACAGAGATCCATGGATGCTTCTCTGGACAATCCCTTGCAACACAGAGCCAAATCAGCGTCCACAAGATGCCGATGCCACCTACGATAAATAGACATATATTGTATTGAACAGAAACATACTATTGCAAGTAACCCTTCCAAATGCATAAATAAGATTCTGATATTGACTATAAAACTAAATAATTAATAATAATAATTAATAACCTATAATTCTAAAATGCCTATAAAACTCAGAGCATCATAAGATGCTATTCAAGACGACATCTAACCGTCGACCTTCCCCTATAGGTATTGAGTTATCACTTTTTCGCTCGAGTGTCAATTGTCATGTGACATACATATCGTAGACGTTGCTGCTTATCGAAATTGCAACATGCACAATAAGCAATCATGCAATGATTGTATCCTATAATACAATATGGTTTTATGGTTATATTCAAATGGAATTAGTACCCGAAGCATCCTTCCCTAGGTGTGAGTGTGTCTGTGTGTGTGTTTGCAGGGAGAAACCCCCATCGTCTCTCTTGGGGATGATCATATAAATTAAAAAAAAAATATATATATATATATACATGTCGTGCTGTACACGTATCCAATGCAATTTCAAGAGGTTCCACTTGATTTCACAGGGTAAAATACTGTAAACGTCCACCGGCGCACTCCGACATGTGGTGGCCTTGCTTTACCGAACGTGTAGAACGAGGCGGGCCAGCCCAACGGCGAGGCGCACAGAAGCGCTGAGACAGGCAGCGTCACAATGGTGCCGACGACGGCGCCAGCGTTGACGAAGTTGAGAAGCACATTCTGCTCATTCGACGGCGACCAGCGCGCGATGAACGCGAACACTGCCGGGAACGTTACACCCTGCAAATCGAGGTCGATTGAAGGGATGGTCACAATTAATGGTAAATGTTGAAGCCTTATACGCCTTGCTAGCTCTGCGTATTGTATTTGCCAGGCCCGAATGACTTGACAAATGCGAACGCTAGAACTTGACAGTGTTGACACTTTCACGGGTACACTGGCAAACCTTCGATATCAACTTGCCTCGGTTAAGCATTTCACATTGACAGTTTTTGGTGAAAGTTATTCAGCTGATTGAAAATCTTCCCTGCCGACATCACCCACTTCGGCAATTCAGCTTTGTTTCGTCTTGGGCTCGTTTCATAGGCGTTTACATGATTCGATGATACAGAAGTTTCTACACGTGGTAGCAACGACTGACGTCTCGGCTAGATAAGACACCCGACCGGAACCCGGCACGGAGCGATCACGGAATTGAACGTGACGTGCACGACGTCCGATGCGTATTTTGTCTGTGCTCTATCTCACTGCGTACTGCGCCTATAGGGGAAATGTATTGTAGATACGAGATCGAATCACGTTACCCCAATAATTACCTACATTTTGCGGACATAAACGAATAATCACTGTAGCAGTAGATGATATTTGGACAATCTCGATCGATTTGGCACCATACCTCAGCGATGCCCTCGCAGATTCGGAGCGCAATCAAGGCGTAGTAATCGTAATAGGCGGCTATGGATGTGAAACATGTGAGCAGTGACGTCAAACCCACACCGAGTCCAAAGACCCAGGTGGCGCTCGCCGCCTCCGCTAGATACCCGCCCGGAATCTGGGTGATCAGGTACCCAATGAAGAACGAGTACATGATGGTCGCCTGCTCCTTTTTGTCCCATGCGAAATCACCTTCCACCTGAACAGTGACCATCACGAGAGACACATGACAATTATTATTAGAAGTGTTGACAAGCCGCCTGCTTTACTCAAACAAACAAGCGCTCCCGATCGAAGCGTATGCTCTCTTTAATGAAGTCCGCCGTAGTCGAATGTGCGTCTCATCGGATGGTTTCTACGATGAGATACAACGCAAAGCCAGATGGTAGACATTCACTGTAAAGAACAATGATCGTTTGTGCTGTCATATTAGAGACCCTTACAAAAGACCCCCTCCCTGCGCCTCTCCAGCTGGATAAGCTAACAAGGTGCTGCGTTAGCACGTACAACGTTATAACGGCAGCGTACAAGTTTTCACATACGTCACGTACTTTTCGAGACAACGAGTTGTTTCGCCTTTCCCGAACGGTATGGTCGTCTGGTCGACAGGTGTCGCTCGAGTTTGGAGAGGCACTTCCACCGGAATCGCCGGTCATGGCAATAATCGCGACAGAGAGATTGAACCGCATAGCATAGACCAGAAACGTGCCAACGAACATCAGCATGAAGAGAAGAAACCGTATCTGCACGGGTCCTAAAAACAATTACGCGTTGTCTTGTTATCTACCATAATACATGAGTATGTGGGGTACACGATGCCTGAGACGACCCCGGAACAGTCCAAGCCTTTTGGAAAACTAAGTCCACGACGATATAATATAGCTCGAGGTTCACAGAAAAATGTCTCTCGTAATTATACTCACTAGAAAAACGATACCGGCAGCTCTTGTTTCAGTACAAACTTTAGTCGAGCAAGTTATGTTCTCCGGGTAAAGCTATCCTACTACTTATGAATGCCGCACAGTCTCGATTTATTCAAACATACAGTAGTTAGGAATTATTTCTAGGGATTATGGGGGGGGGTGAGATCGACAATGTCCCGAGGAAGGCGATGGCGTGCGGAGCGGGCCAAGCTACTTATGAAATAATCATTCTTTCATGGTTTTCTATTGTGAACTTGGTTCGAATCTCTAACTGGAGAATGGGGTGATATTTCCTTTATCTCTCATTCTTCAATTTGTCGACGGGTTATTCTGAAAAGTGCTGCGTATACGACTGTCAAGCCCTCTGTGATAGGACATCTTGGTAAATCGCATGAGCGTTCAGTGTCCCGTTGAGAAATTACAATATCCGTCATCTCGTCTTTGACGTTAAGCTATAGAGAGATAGGTTTTGATGCTTTGGAAAGACTAAATCAGGTGATGGTTCCATGCCGTTGAAAAACTATTATAGATACGTTCACCTATTTTCCCATTGGGGACACTACTTCGCCGGCACTCTGATTCGTAATGTAAACTTTACGACTGCTACTGGTCGGTATAACTAAACGCGAATGGCTGAAGTTGGCCCATACCTAACAACGCGACCAACAGAATTCAATAACAGAAGAAACCCCGGAATGGATTAAGTAGGATTGAATAGCTAGGGAGTTGCAAGCAAACAGGCAACTCGAGTTTCAGAACCTCCAATGATCAAATGAATCTGTCGCCTACGAGTCGTCACAATTGTTATACACCTGCACAGGATTACCTTTGGATGACTGGGTCACTCAGAGGCACCACATACACTTCACTAGAAAATGAAAGAAGTGCTTCATTTTGGAGTACTGTGATGTATTCTCGCGAAAAAATCCCTAGAAGCAATTCCTAATTATTGTATGTTTGAGTAAATAATAAAGTCATTTTCGCGAAAGCCCTCATTACCTGCCTTAAATAATAACAACAACAACAACAACAAGTCAATATCCTATATTTCTAGAGTACACTTTATAACTGGCTTTAGTAAGACGTCCACATATTAGTATTACATATAAATATCACATCACGCGAGATTAGTAGAGCTTATAACTATTTCAAAATATTGCGCGCGTTACGATGCCGTGATATTCACCACCTTTTCGCCGTCTAAACGTGTGTTCCTGAGCTTCATCCATGGTGTCGTTCAATATGCTCGCGTATCCTCCAATTCGGTGGTGTGTCACAACGCCGAAAAACTCGCTAAAGTCGTCGCATAAACACAATGCGCATATCCGACGTCTCCGACCGCTGTTTCACAACGAATGTCAACGCTCCTAATCTCGTTGATGATTTCGGACCAAACCAGCAGCTTGTATACGACACCTGCTATCTTGTAGTTGCCGGACCTCGACACGCATATAGTTGTTCTCAGTGGCCGACCGAACATGCGGAGAACGACTATATTGACATCGGATCGTGGAACGGTGATGCCGGAGAGGTGAAAGCGTTTCGCTCAATAGATGGTTCGATATCGTCTCGTAGTCGTGAACTCTTTCCTGCCCTACTGTTCGCGAGGGCCGATAGTCGTCACCGGCAAGCGACAACCGAGGATTAAACAGCGCCACGCAAATGGGGGCTACTCTTGTGGATGCGCGGGGGGTGGGGTAGCAGCCAAAGGAACAGTGTAAATAACAGCTGCAACGGTACCAACTGCAAGAACGCCCAGGTGCCGGCAGGCAACGTTCGATAACGATTCTCTGAGATAAGAAGTCCAACCAAGAAAAATATACAAATGAATAAAATCGCAATTTGTCACAAGCAAACCAGCAGCGAGCGCTACAGAACGTTGTCATCAACCATCGCCATCCGGCCTTAGACACGGACACGCGCAGTCGTTAAGTGCCCCCAGAAATATCTATCCAAAACCTGCCTAATCATACCTTTTTTTTGAGAGGAGGAAATTTTCTTCAAACCCACGGACACCACCAGAAACACCTTCCAATCTGCATCAAAATGGGCCGATCCAGTGGAGGAGAGTTGACGACGATGACAAAACGCCTCTGCCTAATTATACCTAAACAACGGCCGCTACATATAACTGTGCAAAATCGCAACTGGGAGCCGTAATCAACTGTAGATACCCATTACTAGCCGGTACCACTACTTACGCACTGGTGCTTTATTCATACGGCGCATTTTGAGGATGATTTCAGACTTCGAGATAAGAAGAAGGAGCTCGGTGTTGAGACAGTTGTTATCGATGTTCATTTGCGTAAAGCAACGCGATGCCTGACAATGTTTAGTGAGTATCGGGTGAAGGCGAACTAAGCTTTCGTGCATTCGAAGGGCGTCAACAACCCGACGAGAACTTCCTTAGCAAATGATACTGGGAAAATTAGAGCGAGATTAATGAATTAATATGGAACCTCTGTCGTTGAAATTTTCTTGCTAAAACAAGTGGTTATTATTACTAGTAACGTCTTGCTAAGTGTACAAGCAAATAAAATGATTCGGTTTAATATATATATATATATATATAAAACCAAAAGCATTTATGTCCAAACTCGTCATCGCGCAATAGGTGTTCGTCAGCCATTATTTCCTCTGCTACAACATAATACCGTCTGAATAAGTGGTCAATATTGTTTGTTATTGTTTCCCCGAAGAGTGAATGGGTGCTACTCAAACATGTAAATATAAGTCGAAGGGTAATTTGACGTTATCACGTATAGAGAATATAGAGCTTTAGTCTAACCTCAAAGATCATTCTTATCGGCGGAATGACATAGCAACCTTGCCCCAAGCCATCCGATTTTAGGGTACAGTGAAACTATCATCATTAATCCTTCTTCTAAACTCGACTTGGAATTATTTCCGTGACGTCGACGATGCAAAGCTTGAAATTTTAGTCGAATCATCGAGTTATACCTGGTAGAATCGTATTCAGCCGATACCGAAATTATATCATGATCCACCTCCGACTCGCTTTGAGCTACTCAGCCGCTGAGCTATTGACATTCGCTGCCATTTCCTTATGACTATAAGGCGGGCATATGTATGGTATAAATTGTGGTGGAAGTACCACGTAACAGCTGATAGAAATAGGTCCGTTCCAAAAAACAACCTAACCATCAGGTACGTGTGCATACTCTTTGAAGGGTCTCTATAGCCTCGTCTACAGTGAAACTGTACACAGCAAATACGCATCTGTTAACTCTCCGAGTGTCATGAAAGTATCCACTCAATTAGAAGTCCTGTAGATAGCTTCATAAAAACAGTAATCGAAGTACTAGCAATACTCCGGTAATTGGTCCCACGTGTACCTGTTTCTACACATGCGTTTGCAGAGACTTTTGTATAATGGTATCATTAATCTTGTGTAATCTAAAGACGAGAAGTCACATCTCTCCGGTGTTCGTAGTTAGCCTCTTTATATACAGATATTTGGGAGAATAGGTGACGTTCATCGCCATACAAAAATCATATCCTGATAAATAAACGCAAATAAATGACTTTCTATTTTCAGGAAAATATCGAAATAATGATACCGAAATCGAGTACCTTATGCAGACCTTAGCCGTTTTTTTTCACTTCTGTCAGCAACTGTAAATTAGCACAAAAGACAAAGATGAACAAAAGTTGCATGCAAGTTTCTTTATTTTCCAGCAGTACTCAACAGGACCGCAACGGTTCTGCTTAACGGACTGCACTTGAATTACTACATCTGACGTTTCGTTGAAGCTGTATGCTGTCAGCCTATACAGAAATTAAATATATCCTATGTTCCAACACACGGCAAAATAGGCAATGTGATATAATTGTACTCTTAAAATTTGAACCTGCGCCACTTTTGTAACCAGGGTGCACTCGCTTCCTTCGTTGCCAGAAGCAATTCAAAACACCGGGAACCTGTTCAAGTTATAGTTACAGCGATTGTAGTCGGCATTATTTCATTGAGATTGTGACCAAATCCTTCTACATATATACAAACACACTTTGAAACTAGAGTGTGGTGGCGACGATTATGGTGGTCCAGTCCGAGTCTGGAAATTACTACGACAAGTTGTTGGAACGGTGGCCACCGTTCCAACAACTCGGCTACCGCTTCGCTGTCGTATCGGAGTCGTTGCTGAGCCGGCGATACTCTGATTGGGATCGATCTTCGTCGACGTCTTCCTCGACTGGCCTTTCTACGGCCCACGTCTGCTGTTCAGCCGTACCGAATATGAGGAATATCACCGAGCCAATCGTTGTGAAGATGCCCGTGTAGAGGAATGCCTTATTCCATTGCGTGAGCGTATTCTGCAACACGTATAGCACAATAGAAATGTGATGACAAGTAGCGACTCGAGTCGGTCAACGAACATATATATGCACTTGCACTCAATGCGCAGTGTGCGAGATGTGAGCATACGCGTGATAGGAATCACCCGTGAAGACTAACTCGTCTGTGGTGTATTGATCAATCGACGTCCTCTAGGAAGAGGTGGACGGACAAATGTATAAGGTATAAGCGCTTGACTGATGGCTGTATGGGTGACCACGAGTGAAATTCATACGTTGTGTTCGGTGAGAATGCCGACGAGTTTTGGCGCAAGAAGTCCCGCCACATTGGCCAGCATGTTGACGATGCCGGCGACAGGACCGGCGAATCGTGGCGCAATGTCGAGCGCCATCGCCGCGTCACCTCCACCGGAGAAGCCAAGGAAGACGCAGTTCAGGTAGAGGGTAGCCACGATCAGATCGTACTGACAGCCGAGCAATTTCAGCAGACACATGCACAACGAGGGGATGAGTGTACCTGAAATAACAAGATAGCCGCAATGGGAAACAAGCAGACCCTGCTGTAAGGATCGCTATGACTCGATTGGTCGCATTGCGGAACCCATTGCCTGAGGCTGACGTGGAGTGAAATTCAATCGCTAACGAAATGGGTAGCTACATCGAAGTGCTGATGACGACAATCAAACACGCTAGCCGAGACTCACACGAAGCAACGAACAGCTTTCGGAGTAAGGTCTTGTTTATGACGTTGTGCTGCAGCAGTTTGTCGGCAGCGAATCCTGTGACGATGAGAGTCGTACCGAGTCCCAGGTTCATACCGGCGTTCACCCATCCGTTCTGGTCGGGTACAGACGTGTGGCAGCATAACAAGAACAGGACCGTTGTTTAGGGCAACAGGAAGATCATAGTTAATAATGGAAAGAGATGGAGTCAGTGTATGGCTGGTGTGTATGTGTGTGTGGTAGATGCTTATATATAATATAATTGTTATCATGTAGTAGATGGTGTGGAATTGAATGAAGAATCCTCACTCCTCACACACACATTCATGTTGTGTGTGAGAAGTGACGATTCTTGAGACACAAATGAGATTTATAAGCATCGGCGAGTACAGATTATACTCCTATATATATATATATTGGAGTATAATCTGTGCTCGCCGATATATATATATATGTGTGTGTCTGTGATAGTGGCGTAGAACATGGGACACACACTCATAGACAAATTAGAAGGGCGGTACACGTACATTGGTGATATTGATGCCGAACATCGAATTTAGATACGTCGGCAGCTCTGTCAGCATCATATAGTAGTTGAAAGTTTCGGCAAGTTTCGCTAAGCCGAGGCAGAGAACGGCCGGCGATAGAAGAATGTTCCTCCAAGGCACCTGTACCGGAGAACAGAAAAAGCCAGACGTCTTATTAGACGCATCTGCAACTCTTGATGAAACCTTACCTTCGTGGAAGTGGCACGATATGGGAGGACAGTTATCATCAGTTGTCTACTGTAGGATGGTAGGTGTCTACCGTAGGGTAGTGGGTGCCTATTGTAGCTCAGTAGGTGTCTGTACCGGTGGCCGTTTCTCGTTGAAATTGGTCGATCTCGATTCGACAATGTATTCGCATTCCTCGTTGGAGATCCATGGATGATTCTCAGGTCTGTCCGTCGCCACACAAAACCAGATTGCAGTCCATAGAAGGCCAATGGCGCCTACACAAAAAAAAGAGACCGCAACACTCAAATCAGTTCACTCTGTCAACCTCACTCACATCGGGACACAAGGTGCGATGCATCAGCCATAGGCGAATTGTTGAAATTGCACCACAAGTTTGTGAAGAAATATGAATGGACAATAATATAAAATCAAACCAAAAGCTCGATAAGTTGAAATGAATGTACCATAGATTCAAGAGATCATTGGATAACGATGATAGCTGATAGTGGCTGATAGTTCTGATTGCATTGTTTTGCATCACCCGGTCAATAACAGTATAATAATAATAATGAAAATAATAATCATATTCATTATTATTGATGCTACTACATGATCTGTACTCTTTTCCGAAAGGGAGCGCCACTATCAGCAATCAGTTCTCATAGTCCAGCGTTCTCGTTCCCCTTCGAATGCACGCACATTGGTTGTATCTGCCAATAACAGTATCGTATAATATTATACATTACACCTGTATTAATTGATAATTCCTGTCAAAGTCAATGCAAACTCCTTCGTTTTGTTACCGAACACGTAAAAGCTGGCGGGCCAGCCCCAGGCCGAGTCACATAGCATGCCCGATACCGGTAGCGTAACAATGGTACCGGCAACAGCGCCGGATGTCACCACGTTGACGAGAAGCGTCTGCTCCTCGAGCGGCGACCAGCGAGCAAGAACTGCAAAGATCGCTGGGAAGGTGACCCCCTGAGGCGAAATTGACGAGCAAATTGAAGACAAGGTACGATAACAGCGATTAGGATAGCAGCCATTGCCTGTTATGGTCGTATATGAGCGTATAGGTTAGCGTTCATTAGCGTTCATTATTATGGGACAAAGAAGAAGGCCCGGGGGGGGGGGGTATCATGGGTTATGCTACATTGCAGTGTCCGAACTATATATCACATCGTCTGATCCAGACGAACTGCAATTGGGTTGCTTGGAACACATTGCCGATGGGAAACTCTGCTAATGCTGTAGATATATGGTCATTTGAAAATGACCATCTATAATGTGTACAGCATTGCTTGATCTACGTCGCTGCGTCGCTGAAACCGCTGCTTTGAGGTGATCGCTAGCGGTGGGCTGTTCTGTTCACTTACCTCTGTGATGCCTTCGCCAATGCGGAGAGCGATAAGTGCATAGTAATTGAATGTGGCAGCGGCCTGTGTCAGGCACGTGAACAGTGAGGTGAGCCCGACGCCAATCCCGAGAACCCAGGTAACACTAAACACCTCGGCGAAGTATCCGCCAGGTATCTGGGTGATCAGGTACCCGACGAAGAACGCGTACAATATCGTTGATCGCTGATCTTCGTCCCAGTCGAATTCGCCTTCGAGCTAGAGTTGGCACAGTCGAACAACAATTAATCAGCCAATCAAACACACGTTACAATTAATGTTCAACTATAATCTATGTTACAATGTTATTATTGTAATACAGCATGTCAACGACGACCATCAAACTCTGACCACGTTTCTACCAACGGAAGGACTCTTACGAACATGCTTGCAATTATATTATAATTAGTCATTTGAGTACGTGATATATTTTTCGGATCAACTCAACGCTCCCGTATTCGGAAACAAACATATTCGTAATCTGTTCCACATACCCCCCTCTCTTCCTAAACTATCACCGTTCCTTCCCCTGTAACGAGAAGATACCTGTGCGTATATGTTACTTAGGGCCATCTCTGTTGGTTCTATCTTCAACCCGGCATGTATTCGAATACGATTTCGTGTCTCATGCAATAAACGAAAAGATTTGGAACGCATCCACATACGCTACGCAGTCGTTCCGACAGCGAATCGCTCTGGCTTTGAAGCGGTTGATTGGGCTCTCGACATGTGTCAGCTGTCAAATTGGTATCATTGCCTTGACCGGGTGGATTCATTCTCGAGGAGTTTGTCATAGCAATGATCGACACGGAGAGATTGACTCGCATCGCGTACACGAGAAATGTACTTAGGAACATGAGCAGACACATTAGGTAGCGGATCTGAAGTAAGCCTAGAAAAAGAAATGCATTTATTGTCTTATAGCAATACGATACAAAGTGTTTGGTTCATTGGTGGAACTACAGCATTTTTTTCTCGTTTTTCCCACAACGCCTAACTTCATAGGATATTTCACGACGTCGCGAGACTCGAATCTGCGACTTCAGCCTTTCTGCGGCCATAGTGCTTAGCAAGCGTGCAATCGCCACCGCGCTGATGCAGTGCTTCATTAGAACTATTTTCTTCTCTCGGTCGAAGTACACGTTTGAGCGTCAATCTGTGAGTGTACATATGTGTCGCGGTAGACGACTTTCGACCGGCCGGTGTAGAACACTAGCCGGAGCAGTACACACCTTCCCTTGAGATTGGGGTAATGCCAAGCGTAAAGCCGGCTCCAGGGAAGAGAGATGGACTCTCAGCAGAGGATGGTGGCTTTAGCAGGCAGAGGCGGCGTTTTGTCATCCACGTCAACCCCACACCCTGCACTGGATCGGGGCCCACTTTTACGGAGATTCGAATGTCTCTGGTGGTGTCCATGCGTTTGAAGAAAATTTCTTCTCCTCACAACAAAAAAGGACGACTTTTGTTGCCGCTCTATTGGTGTGACAACTTCGGGGATTTTTTCTTGGTGCGACTCTAAGCTACACAGGATTTCCAGTGGCGGCTAACTCCACAAAATCTCATTCCATAGTGACTCTTACCTCTCCTTTTTCTGCTTCTGTATATGTCTCCCTGCGACCCGTCCATCGTGCTCCAATCCGGTATGCTTCCGTATCCTAGGCATGCGAGCCCAAACAACAATTTCGAAGTGAACAGGAAGGAACATAAAAAATTCGCTCAAATTCGGCTGCACATTCACATATACATTTTCCAGCGCACATTCCACACTTCCGTCACGGATAACGGCCTGATATATATATATATATATATACATATAACTTTATAACTATATACATATATATATATATATATATATATATATATATATATATATATATATATATATATATATATATTTGTCTGATCTCTATTTGAATATAACCTACGTAATGTGTGTGCTCAGAACGTTACGCAACTCTATGGACGACTCAGCAAGGTTTGACGGCTTCGAGTATAACCTAAGTTGCAACGTTATTAATAGTCTATTCTCTAAACAACCATTTAGATGATCGTCTGTATTGTTAAAGGGAAGTGCTAGCAATCCACCGGGTAGCCACCATAGTCATTGGTGCTCTGCCCTCTGATTACGAAGCTCAGATCGGCTTGAGTCTGTGATTCCTAACGTCCACCCAGCTGTAACAGGTCGAACTGTCAAGGAGTACTCGCACTCTCTGTTCCCAATCTCTCTCAATCTCTCTCTGCAGTGGAAGAGTATCCACAAATGATCGAGTTTATAGAATGTATTGGTAGAGTGTTTTATCCGGGCTTAGCTTATATGCCTTCTACGGGATAAAGACTAATTTCTCTCTCTCTCTCTTTTTCGCTTGCTGTCAGACTTGTTCCCAAGCGGAAAAGATAACAGTGTCAAAAGACAGGTTCGACTGATAATCAGTATTGGTATCATAATCGGTCAGATAGTCCAGTATCGGGTCACAGGGTCTATAAGCTCGTCGAAATGTGAAGGGATCCATCGCGTTCCCGGATGACGGCGAATTACCTTTTATGCCGGTCATTGTGCAGATCCTACGACCACACCAACCCGACACCTCTAGCGAAACCGAGACAAGACGACTGATGGCGCAAGATAGATCTCAGCTACACTATCGTCAATTCCCGAGCTGATAACGGCGTCGGCCTCGGATTTGCT
Organism: Stratiolaelaps scimitus; assembly: GCA_019614645.1. Taxonomy (NCBI): domain Eukaryota; kingdom Metazoa; phylum Arthropoda; class Arachnida; order Mesostigmata; family Laelapidae; genus Stratiolaelaps; species Stratiolaelaps scimitus. Next base: position 8,757,407 of record JABWDB010000009.1, on the reverse strand, counting down.
CAGGTGCCGTACGTGGCCAACCCCTCATTGGGAGCAAAAGGCAATTCAGTCGATTTCCTCGTGTATGCAATTGCCAACCACTGATCGCCTCCTTATTGAGCACACACTCCTGCGTTACGCCGATCTATTCGCATAGTCACAAACACAAGCACACACACACACATACACTAGCAGAAGCACAGGGGTATTAATCTTTTGTCATACAGTGGCACTTGCTGCACAATTTATTCGTGTCGTTCCTAGGAGACGAGATGCCCAAAAATGATTTGGGCGATCCACGGTAAATCGTACTATCGTTGTTAGCCCGGTGACTAAAGATACAAGCAGATACCAAAAACTGATAGGAACCGGTCTCATTTAGCGCTCCGCCGTCGCTGTGAGCCAGCAAGTAGTTTCTTTTGGCCGCCTCGCGGACTTAGCCCATCGAGAATTCGGTGTTGAGAATCCACTGTTCACCTGCACTCGTCGTAGTTAAAACAGACGGCGGGCCAGCCAGGGAGGCGGCATTGCCCTCTAAGGCAAGGGATGCCGTCATCGTTCACGCGTCAAAGGGCGAGTGCGGGTGGGTGTTCAGTAGGACATCGGAAATGAAGATAATGATACAACAGGGTGTATCATCTCGTAGACTAGAAAACGAGCCACAGCACATTCGCCATCATTCGCTGATTTAGATACGAATATACATATATATATATATATACAGCCACTGAAAGAAATTTGGATTTTTCTAGTGAGACGAATGTTGTTGTCAGATGGTGGATTCGTAGTGAGCACGGCGCGCGATGCGCGACATTCGATTTCTATTAGTGTCCGGTTTAGTGTGCTGTGACCCAGATGGCCAGGGGAACGTTACCCAAATATGAATGCCGACCCCATTGGCAGAGCAGAGGATTTACTATCGAGTTTGCTAGTGCGGCAGGAAGCCAAAGTGTTCTTGTCTATTAAGCAAAGGCGCAACACCATGTGAAATGGGGAATTAACAGATGCAGGGTAATGGTCGTCCCTTTGTAATAACTTAATCTACCTCAAATCTCAAAGCGTTTCTGTCGACACGACAACCTGACAAAGAAATCCACCAGTATCATGAGCGTCGTGGTACTGGTGAGCAATTGAGCTATTTCACAACATGCTACGCGTGTAACCAAGCAAATCATCCGCTGATGTAATTTTGGAGATTATTTCATGACCCCAGGCAACTATGATGATGATTATTCCTATTTCGACCATCATCAATCGTGTGTATTATTAATATTATAGTATGGGGATTGTTTAGCAAATCCACGCCGTTCAGCTGTGTGTTAACATTGCGAAATTGTCCGGCCAAATCCAATAGACGGAACGCTCCAATCTCAGTCGAATAGCACGAAGTAGTCCGCAGAGTTGTTGTACACTTACTCTGCACTAACAATCTCTCATCATCCACATAATAATTGGCATCGTGCGAATCACCCCATGAAGTAACTCATCGCAATTTGTCACATTAAAATTCGTGATATCACTCGATTTGCAGCTCTCAATTTCAACATATCTATACAGCGAATGGTAACGAGCGCCAACGAGAGCGAGAGAGAGAGAGAGATGATCGCATGCAGCAAACGGATCTATTTGGTTTCGTGGCATGTCTTAAAAGTGTTTGCCATAGGCTGGCTTGAATACAACTTGATTTCGCTGTGATAGCACTTTGTCAATAAAGTGAGAAAAATACGTAGACGCTTTTTTGTCGGTATTCCCGTCCATAATTCGTCCAGAATGAACGATGATCATTCATGGTAGTAAAAATTGTTCAAAAAAAAAGCAAAAACTCATAAATACACCAGCTTGTTGATTTCCATACATCTATCGTTCCAGTAGACGATGCCGTTTTGTAGTATTTGTATTTTCTCGAAAGGAAGACAACGAGTCAGTCGAGTAGCAACGAGCCGACCAGACTCGATACACCTCCATCAGCGTTTGTGGACCGCGATTTTTGTTCATGCTAATTTTTTGCCATTTGTGCGCCGTTGAACGGGGTCTCAGCATCGCACGTCAATGAAGGACATCGAGATAACAGGGGGCGCCTAAATAGACACGGATGACCCACTCGCGAGAAATACGCGTGAAGAACGCGTGAATCTAGCAAATCTGTAGGGCAGCAGCAAGCGTTTACAAATGCCACAGAACAATGCTCGTGGTGTGTATAGGATTATACATTGTACAAACATATGTGCCCATCTATCGGTAGATGGCACGCCAAAATGTTCGAGGGTAACAGATAGGCTTCGCAGCAGCGACAAGTGACGAGCAGTCTTTACCGTCTCCAACACTGGAGGGTCATTAAGCAATGCATTAGTTAAGAACATAGAACACTGCTACTGCACTGTCAAATCGGGCATAGGTACTTTCTTTCCAATGCCCTAGCTAAATTTCGCCGTAATTTCAAACAGTGTCCTTCGCAGGTCATTTATGAGCTGGTTCTCCCAAACGGTAGGACTTAGGCGTCACTCGCAAATTCACTAGTCACATATCTGTTTTCAAAGCTCCACTTCAAGGGAAATATCCCTTAATTTGTAGAGATGAACGGACGAGAAAATTAATTGGCGAATAAAAAGGTAGTCAAACGTAGGGAAGGATATTCACCGTACGCAGAACTCTCACATTGATGTTTTTTTAAGAAGCGCCAGTTCCCCTTTACCGCAGACACAATATTACAGAATCCATAGCTGCTGATATTGTGTTGCTGTTGGCGGTAGGTAAATGCATTTCATTTCATTAGTGGTTTGTTTTCGGAACTGCAGTTTCACAATGCTTAAGTTCTCGCAAAAAAAAAAAATTGAGTAAAAGGTGTATATAAAACAAGGTCAGGATAATCTGACTTACAACATGGTCAGGATAGTCTGAGACATATCGTGACCAGGATAATCTGAAATATATAATTGTACTATTGATTATGAATTGTAATTGCAGGAACAAAACAATTCATAATCATCTACATTGTCTATATTCGGAAGTGGCAATTTTCAAAATGAGTTTGCTTCACGTGAAAGCCTCGTACTGGTTGAACTGTTGAGTGAACCGAGTTGACGGGTTTCTACAGTCTAGGACGATAAACACCAGACGTCGTTGGGGATCATTGTTAAACATTTAGCTGGTATATAGCTGTCTGCTGAGAGAAGATTCTTACGATTTACGCCAGGTAAGACATGGCATGGTGTTATCTGGCGTAAATCGTACGAATCTTCTCGGCGTCGTTCCATTAAATTTGAATGCTATTGCATCGAAGAGGCTTATTCATTCCGCTCCACTCCTGGAATTGTTTACGGAGGTTTCTCTCGAATTTGATGGAATTCCCGAAATTCAGATGCTATTTTGTGCGAGGCGGGATTCAATCATGATGACTTGTACGACACTAATGATGTACACTAATAATTAAAATATTTATTAATAATAACAGAATTAATTTAGGTTGTCAACATGAAAGATGCAACCAGTGAGCTAAGTGCCCTACTTTCAATGTCCCATGTCTGAAATAGGCCAGTTACTAACATCCAAGCTTATTCGCCTTGATGAACAAGCTAGATGTTTGCCTTTTGTTTTTTCGTTATTACGATCGTATATTACGTATGTGGTACACTTATTAACAATTTCAAAGGCGCTCTCTCTCTCTCACTCTCATTAGGCTTAAAAGGTTAGTGAAAGCTCAAGAGACTTCGCGAATCATGCGTCACTCTGCATTGCTTGCCTTAGTTGATTCTCGTGGGGAGAAGGAATTATACTCAGCGTTGAATTAGAATCAACGTTGTCATGTTCATTTCGAAGCAAAAGGAAAAATTCATTCACATTTTAATGGAAATCGTCAGTTCAGTACGTCAACAACTGGGTCAGCACTTGCGTCGATGGGGTGATTTTTTACCAAGCAAGTCATTACAATTGCTTTTTTTATGATAAACATATTTTCAATAGAGTTTATCTAAGGCGGCATTGAGTGAACGAAATTATTTAAAACTGTAACTTATGTTTGGAAAATGATGAAATTCGTCGGACTCATTGTAAAGCTCGAGTCCATAGCTCCTTGTAGCCATATTTGACGGCCTTCTCAGACATACTCATTTAGCTGTCACCTGCCGTACCTCATAGACCTTGTTAAATTTGGTTTAAAAACAAATATTCTTTGACTAGCTTTTTTTCAGTTATATTAACATAAGTGAGCGTACATTGCAGCGTTTTGTTCTATTTACTGGAAAAGACAATTGTACGCCTTCGACCACCCGAGAGCTCAAATATACTGTATAAGGATATTTTCCAGGCTGACTCCCAGACTTGCACACTTAACGTCCACGGTACGACTGCTTTCGACATTGCTTCGTAAGACGGACCTCTTTTTAAATGCAAATGTGCAACGGTGGGGATCGAACCTGTGTGTACATTTGCGTGCCTCCTCCGATTGCTAGGCAATCACACGAAGGCGCCACGCCACCACTGGGCTCAACCCGTGTAGATGTGTAGCAAGATAGAGTTACACACTAGAGGTTGTATTTCGGTGCTACCAGTGTATTGGTGCTACATGTCGCCAAAGGTTCAGAAAATGGTAAATGGTAAATGTTTATTGGTTTATTAAAGGAATACGTTTACTACTTCTGTCGATAGTTGAAGATTGTGTTGATACCAAACTTCACGAGGCATTTCGCTAGTAATGCGCGCTAGTAAAGTAAAGCACGTTATTACCTGTCGGGGACAGGATACAGGATATATCAAGCAGACATAAAGAATCTCGGAGCAACAAAGAAAAATGAATTTACGTCTGATATAATGTTTGATATAGGCGGGGGTAATACGAGAACAGGATTTGTATTTAACTCGAAATATACAGCACACTCTCAACGGATTAGTTATATATATATATATATATATATATATATATATATGTATAGAAGGTAAGCCAAGATGCCTACAATAACTTGGCCAGCTTTTATGGGATTATCGTTAGATCGAACCATCTTCAATACAGCCCTTAAAGTTTCACCTGAATAGTGACAACCATTACTCATTTTCGACATCATTTAACAAGACTACGTCTCAACTTCTCAATTTTCCAGGCTGACTCACAGCCAACATATATACAACACTACGTCTATCGAAACATTTCAAGCGATACAAGATAAGGTGATGTTCGGCTGCTAAAAACTTATCATCAATGATGAAGGCTCACAATGACCGATTTAAAAGTACCATCAGGCCGTATGGAAAGCCACGTAAGGATGATTCCGCGTCATTTTGGAGATTGAGACGACCCCGCGGCGCCGTAGCCACAAACTAGGAAAAAACCCGATATAGGCTTTGATATGTTCTGTTTACCTCTAACAACAGCAAGGGGAATTTCGTTCTAGAGACATACACTTAATAAAACAAACAATATTTATATTGCTTGACTCCTCTAAGTCATATTACTCCATATCCGTATCTGTTATTGGCTGTCCGTGAGTGCACCACTACTACATTAAATATATTTCACATTGAAAATAAGTAATGACGAGGTAAGTGTCCACGTTACAGTTTCAACGATACACGATGATAATGAAATAGGTTTTAGCAGTAGGCGGAAAATTTGTTTTTATTCAGTTATCTACAATTCACCTTTGGGCTGCGGGAAGATCTAGAAGATGTTCATTGACTTCTTGGTGGGTTACAACAAATACTTCCGTTACAACAAATGGCACAAAAACCACAGTCTCGAATTAGTTCGATCCGAAGCCGCAAATAGCGGCTTCATTAATTACTTCTAGCATCCGAGAGACCTTCCTCAAGGGGAATGGAAAATTCCACTGTGGTTCACCATGCTTTGGTCTTGAGCGCTATCACCACCACTGGTAACAAGCGAATTCGGCTAATTGCGGAGGGGCACATGAACGATTTCGATTGTCTTCATCTCAGGGGCTGTCTAGCTGGCCGATCTTCAGGGCGCCTGCTGGTCTCACTTTAGAACTGACCTCATAACTAAGTCACGCTTAAGATACTGAACTTTAGCGAAAAAACAATATCTCCGTATATGCTCAACATGAATCTGGTTACTCATTTGATCCCGTGGTTTTCTTTTTAGCAAAATGCTGGTTAAGCTACCATAAGGAATTGACCATATCTAAACGTATGGCGTGTGCACGCACATATTTATATTTATCAATGCAACACTGCCTCTGTACTAAACAGCGCATTTAACCATGTGGTCGTACTAACAATTGTCTCCTAACAAATGGAAATCTATAAAATAATTCATTGTACAGTGGTGGTACATTTTGTCGCACACGACGAATACGTCGAAGATCGACTGTACTGAATAACTGAAAGAATCGTTCGCCAATTTACTAACAAGAGCCTTTTGAAATGTTGGTATCAGATCATCAGGAAGCCCTTGATGTGTTTCTTCTTATCGGTTACCTATTTTTTTTTTCGTTCAATCATTATTCAGTAATTCAGTTCAGCCTCATATCCTCTCAAGGACGAGCAGAGTTCTTCATCCAATTCAACGTTTAGCGGACAAGACTACCGCTCGGAAAGCGAAGAGCCAAGTCAAGTCATGTACGCGTAGAGTGTCCTTCGTAAATGTTATCGACGATGTTTACCAATGTACCTTGGCAGATTGGGCGAAAGGTCAAATATTCACAACTTGAAATCTAAACGTTGGAACTAATAATCGTTTGAACGGAAACGCTCCGTATGATTGTGACCATTGTGCTACGAATCGCAAAATGTCAAGTTGTACAACTATCGTCCTTTCAAATTGTCGCCACATATTTGTAGTTACTAAGCAGCTTAAGATTGATGGCTTTTCGAGCAATCAATAATAATTTTTGATAAGGCAGCATATGAAAGTCGAACTTTGGAACTTCATAACTTCACCTAAAGTGTTTAGAACTCCACCTAATGACGCAGCTCAGGTCTCAGGTAAATAGTTTCCTCTTAAAGGGACTTCCTCGAGGAAGTCTACCACAGGCTCCGATACGCGCCACCCGGGGAAAAACGCACACGATCCTTTTTCCTGCAGCGCTTTTGGCCTCGCTGTTGAGAGAGACAATACCATCACCTGCGTCGGTCGGACGTGCCCCTTGTCCCCAACTACTTTTCGATTATTATTTTATATTTAAGGACGCATAGTCATGAATCAATAAATTGACCAGAGAGAAAAATTACCAACTCTTATAATAGTTCAGTAACGAGAAATTTTCCTAATCGCCACCATCAAGATCCCGCGCCATGATTTAAACCTCTTGGCTCCACTCATTTCCTCTCCAACGAGTCGCAGCAGGGTCAATTCCACTCGCGGTGTCTGTGTGTCGTTTTAGTATTTGTGTACGTGTCGGTGTCCGCTGCCGCTTCGATGGCCTCGCCGCCTCGGTCGCGATCTGTATAGTGTTTACAAAACATTTCATGGCAACGCACAGCAGCCGAAGTCAACAACGAAAACACGACCGCCGTTCGACCGAGGGGCAGAGAGCGAGAGAGAGAGAGAGAGGAACTCTGAGCCTGTTCGCGTGGCGGGCCCCGTTGCGTGTGATGTTTTCCCTGCATCGTGTTGGACTGTCCAACAACAATTTCGCCTTCTCTCTCTCACTCTCCCAGTCAGCTTTTCCTGTGTCCCTCCATACAGCCAATTCAATGAGAATCAAAATGCACGCCGCGTAACCCAGAGGTACACAGACCATGCTTGCCGCATCCTGAACATTTCCGATTTTCAAACAGCCAGACTGAATCAACCGTTGAGGCAAGGTCATTTGCTTTGTCAGTCATTCCGTGATTAGACTTTGCCCCGCTGACGCTCGCTGATCGGCGAGGAGAAGGGCACAGTCCTAAACGAAATTCGAGAGCACCCTGTTCGATAACGGGGGGCTTGGCCGGGTGGGGGGGGATAGATTTACTCCCATTTCTATGGCGACGCAGGGGCACCGCCACCGGTGCCGGCTACTGCCACCGGCCTGTGTCAGCTACCACGGGCGAGCTGCTGCACAATGTCGCGCGCTGATTGCCTCGTTTTACACCGATTACTCGACCATCTCGCGGCCAGACGCTGACCCGCGCTCTTCGGGCGCGCCACCACCGCCGTCGCCGCCGCCGCCGCCGCGACCGCCATGCTCTGCTTTCCCTCACTCAAAAAGCTGTTTCCCCCCTGGTCAGCGGCAACACGAGCTCGTGGTCGTTGTTGTCGCTTCGGTATCGCCAGCCAGCCGGCCAGCCAAGCCGCCAGCAGCCAGCCAAGCTATCTGTACCCTCACCCTATCGCAGCAGCTCAAGCTAAGGCATAGCTCACTGACCTCGTGTGTGTCTCTGTCTACGCTGAATATTGCATGTCGCTGCTGCTGCTGCTACTAGCGCCGCCACCGCCCTATGCTGACGCTCGTAGATGCTCGTGTCCAGGTCTCGTGTCGTCTATCTCGCCAGCTTTGCTGTCTGCGTTCCTCCGGCGCAGCACTTGCTGCTGCTGCTGCAGCTGCAGCTGCTGATGTTGTCGTAGTCGCTGCTGCTGCTCAACCTATCTCTTCACATCTAGCCTAGTTGTATATATGCATGCATCGCTCGCCCTGACGACATCACCTCGGCAGTCGCGGACGCTCCCGACAGACAGACAGATACGAGAAGAAGAAGAAAGAGCTGATCTAGCGCCGCTGGCGGCGGCGCAGCGGCAGCGGCGGCGGCGCAGCGGCGGGGCCGCTGTTTGAAAGCCAACCCTGCATGCGGTCGTTGTTAGCGGCTGTCGGCTGCTGTGCGTATGCCTCATCGGCGAGATCGCCGCCTGCCGACTATCACTTACGAGCCATCGGCGCCACCGTCGCTGCTGCAAGCGGCGAGATCGCTAGCAGAAGCAGCATTGCCAGCCGCACGCCGAACAACAGCGAGCAATCGGTCAGCGGCATTTGTAGCGAGAGTAGTGCTGGTGTGGCATCCGCGGTAGGCGCCGAACACCAACACTAACAGCAGCAGCCACAGCAGCAGCAGCGGTGTTTGCATACGACAGTCGCGCCGCTTGCGGTGTGCTGCATAGAAGCTGTCTGTCGTCAGCAGCCAACGAGCTACCGCGGCCGCCGCCGCCGTCACCGCCGCCACCGTCGACTCAGCTTAGCTCAACAATTCGCCCGCTACAACAGACCGCCTCGTTCGTTGTTCGGTTGTTGGTGGATTCGTTTGTTCACTCGTTCGGCCTGCCCTGTCGTGCGTGTTGGTTGCAGCGCACGCCGCAGCATTCAGCACACAACACACACAGCATTGGCAACAGCAGCAGGCTGCAGGCGCAGCAGCAGCAGTGGTATCGGTAGCGGCTGCCGCCTGGCGAGAATTAGTGGTGGTGTGGTAGAGTTGGCTGGTGGAGTTGTCCTCGTTCAAGTTCCTTTTGCTGTACCGAGTATATTAGCGAGCCATTGCAGCTGCAGCGACAACAGCCGTTTTTGCTACAGTAGTGTGTAGGTGGCAGCGAGGATTGCAAGGCGTACCGATTAGCGGCGTTCGCCAGCAACCGTTGACTGGTGTCCAGCAGCAATCCCCCTCGGTCTGAGGACGAACGCACGACAGAAGTGGCCGTTGTCGTCGTCACCATCGCCGCGTCGCTCCACTTGGGAATCGCGGTTGTTGCGCTCGTATGCTACTTAGCCTACCTGCATAGCCAGCCAGCTTGCCTGCCTGCCAGCGAGCTACAAAGTACACGACTCAACAGCTCGACAGTGACGGGCTGCTAGAGGTGCTATACGAACGGACATTGTGCATAGCGAACGCAGCAGCAGCAGCAACAACAACAACAACAACAGCTAGACGGGGCAAACGATATCGCCTGCTGCTACGATTTCTACTACAATCGGCTACCTACCAAAGCGAACAGCCACGATGAACAGCTATCGCGAACAGCAGCAGCAGCAGCAACAACCGCCAATGGGTGGCATGGCCGGCGATAACGCCCGCGGACGAGGTAAGTGAGTCGCCAGCTAAGGCTTGGTGTAGCATACGAGAGAGCCAGGCTGCTACTAGTATATACCCGCTTCCGTAGTTGTACGTGTATCTGTAGCTATAGTTGGAGCTGTAATTGGAGATTCGACATGGCGGACAAAAGCTCGGGTCTGTCCCCACGAGGGCGGTCTGCTTATCGTCGAATTGGTTTGCCGACTGGCGGCAGGGGTTCGCGCCCCGCGCCGAGCACGCAGGTCGCTCGAGGGGAGACACAAGCCATTTCGCTACTGCTGCAGCGGCACAAGAAGCACGGAAGTCTGTCGCCAGCGCCGCCGACTTGGTGACACCCCCCGGGCCGGCGTTTGTCCGTGCGTCGCATGTTCAGCTGCCCTTTGAACGTTTATAATACGACAACAGGTGGCGTATGTTGTGCTATAACAGCAATAATCCCCAACAAAAAAAAAAATCACCGCCCAGAAGACGGCGCCGCCGGGAACACTCGTGGGGCAGCTAGCAGCGAATCGGCCGGCGGTACCGCCCGGCAAATGTTCTCAGGGCAGTGTGCTGTACTAGACGCGTTTATACGCTGGGCATTTCGAGATGCATTGATTTTCCCTCCAAACAACAAACACTATGGTAACGATGTTGATCTTCTCCTAATAGCAGCAGCAGCAGCTGCAGCAGTTGCTGTAGTATAGTTTTGTTTTAAGGCACCATAGCGTGCCGCACCCCGATAACGCCTATCAGACAGACGCGCTCGCTGTTGTGTCATGCCTGCTTGCCAACGCGCAAGCAGAAACACGAGTTAGTGCCTCCATGACTGAACGCGTTGTCTATCGTTGTGCTGTTTCCATAAGCTTATATACATATATATATATATATTTGATATTGTTGTTGTTGTTGTCGTCGTTTTTTTTTTCGTCGGTTCGAATGTAGTTTATTATGATAATGATGATGTCAGTTATGTTGTGTCCGGCCTAACTGCCGCCGCTGGCGCGATTAATCCGGTAAATTAAACACAACACGACTGTGTAACGGAGTTATGCTCACCCCCAAAATTGCCCGGTTCGAGTCCTGCCAGTGGACTAGGTCTGGGATGGGTGCATTGCAGCAGGGTATTATGCACTGACGAGATTATGCTCATAGCTGGCTATGCATCATAATGATGAAATTTGCGGCGGCTTGCAAAATCGCTTGTAGTCACTCGCCACGGTTCATTTCTTACGATCGTTTTGCCGCTGTCCTCGGGAGTGCTGCTTGCTACCCGAGAGACAAACGCTGTCGAGACCGAAACACAGCTCAGGAGCCTGGGAGAGACTGGATATCTAACGTGATTTGTCCGTTGCGTTCGCATCGACGAGAACCTCCTGCCTCAAGAAACGTCTCGCTCAATGACGCCGTGTCGTCCGTCGCCCAGCGACCGAAAGAATTCTGTATGGTCGCAGCCCGTGAATTGTCGAGTGTGACATTACGACGGCAGTGATTGAATAATGGACAAATATTTTGGAACCCATGGAAAAATATGATTAAAAAATGGCGGATTAGAAAATGTCACACAGCATTTGCCACCGCGATCCTATTTCCCTTCGATATTAGCTCCGTGTCGATCCTTTTCTTATCATGACCTCTATCCGTTCGTGGTTCCATATATATAATCGCTTCATCAGCGAAAACAATATGGTTCGTTGAAAACCCTCCCGTTTCAATGGATCTCGATACTCAACGTAATTCGGATAATTACAACGATTGTATCAAGACGGCGAGTGATCACTTCTTTGCCGTCTCGAATTTAGTCAGTGGCTGTTGTTATTGTTGATGCGGCGGCGGCGGTGGCGGTGGCGACAACGCTCGTTGCTGGCTAATCGTCTCAACAGCTCATTCGGTGTGCGGCTCAACGCGAGAGAGGCGAGAGAGACAGGGAGCATAGCAGTTACCCTTTGAAGAGAGTATCTTTAGAGGGATCAAGTTCTATTATCTAACTAATCAGTGGTTAACGCATCTCGCGCTGTGCAATGCGTTTCGTTATATCGATGATTGAAAAAAAAAAAAAAAACGTTGAAAATTATAAATAACACACTGGGCAGTAAGTAGTGTATTTGATATTGCTGTTGTTGTTGTGTGTGGGAGCTGTTGGAAGCAGAGATACGCACGCTGTGGTAGATGCAGCGAAATGGACTGCGGCACCAACTGCGATTGCATGGTTAGAAAAGTGCTGGTTAAGTTGTTGAATGCGAATGATTAACTTGTGAGCGTTGATCGAATCTCGGTTTGGCCACCCCGCATGGCTGAGAATGGTCACTGTTTACGCTTTTGCTACGGTGAGCGTCAAACGGGCCAAGGGTTATCTTGGCTCATCATTATGAGCAACGATGTAGAAGTTCTACGAGGGATGCGGCGCGCTCTTGTCCTATTCGCTGATCATTGATTCTATTTGCGTTTGTCGTGTTGTTCTTTTTGCCTTTGTTTTGCAGTGCTCTTCAACAAAGCGCACAGTGTGTGGATGGGCGATGTCGAGCCCTTCATGACTGAGGAGTTCCTCAGGAAGCAGTTCACTGAACTTGGCCTGAACGTCGTCAACGTGAGGATTATGCACTCGAATAAGTTCCAGGATCAGAATATCACGTATGCGTTCATTGAGCTCGATGATGAGCGCACAGCCATCAGGTCAGTTCTCCGAGGTGGAAGCTTTCAATCATTGTCTGTCAGAGGATGCCCCCCTATCCCCCTTGGACCCACACAAATTCGAATTTTGATATTTCTTACAAAAATCGATCAACAAACGATAAATACCACCCTACACCGTAATACACCCAAAAACCTGACCTGACATCTTGAATCTTTTAACGCCTGCTGTTGCCGTTGTTGTTGTTCGTTGTTCAGAACCGTCCAGCGGTACAACGACAAGCCGCTGCCTGGCGATTCGCGGCGAAAGTTCCGTCTGAACTTCACCTGCCAGTCCCAGATCAAACAGGCTCAGGACGAAAATGGACTGTTCGTTGGAGAGCTGAGTCCGGATGTCGATGATCTGGCCCTGTACTCGACTTTCCAAGAGAGATACTCCAGCGTCAAATGGGCCAAGGTAAGAAATGACAATTCCCTTCATAAATAGAGGTATACAATTCTTACAAAAAGTCGCCGGTCCCTGCAAACGAGCAGGTGATTGCTCATTTGCGGACTGTTTGCACGCTCACATGCTGCTCGTCCGCGGAGCCGCGACACAGCTTTTGTCGCACAACGAAAAATCGTCCACTTGCTGACTTCACCCGCGTCTGTTCTATGCGCCTAACAGGTTATTAAGGATCACAGCGGCATGAGCAAAGGCTTCGGCTTTGTCAAGTTCAACCATGATGAAGAGTACGCCAAGGCGCTACAAGAGATGAACGGCTTCCAGGGCCTCGGGGCGAATCCCATCCGTGTATCACAGGCTACACCAAAGTGAGTATTGTAGGATGTTACTATCATTGTCCTTGTCGCAAGGAGGATGAGGAAGTGTTTCTTCTGAAGGCAAAAATATCTTCTCGTGCCCTTCTTATGTCCGAAAGAACCATCGTATATATATATTATATAACATAATATATATAGCATATACTATGCAGATGTGATACCTCACTCAATAGGTTAAATATGACCCGACGCATATTGCCTTATTCACTCATTTTTCACCGAAGTCTATGGACTTTTCTTTGACACACCCACCCACTGACAGTCGGTCAATTGTCGTCCCATTCATCTGCTCACATACGCTGTCGTTATTGCCGTGTTTATTCCGCGCTGAAATGCCTCGTTTTTTGTTCTCCCCCCCACTGAATGGTTCGTCTGTTTCGCTGTCTCAATTGATCCTCTTCCAGGGAGCGCAAAAATAACCAGCAACACGGTGGTGGAGGCGGTGGCCAGTGGGGCGGCGGCGGTGGCGGACCCTCGCACCATCCAAACCCGATGGTTGCCCAGCATCACCAGCAGATGCAGTACTTCAACCAGGCCACAGCTGGGTTCCAGTCGCCGGCCGACTATTACAGCTACTACTATCCACAGGCCGCCGCCGCCGCTAGCGTTCCTGCGGGCCTGCCAAGTTACTACGCCGCCCAGCTTCAACAGCACTATTACGACCAACAGTTTCGTCATCGTCAGGACACAGCCAGGGTCAGTTCACAGGACGGTCACGGTGGTCATGGTGGTCCCCAACATCAACAACAGCAGCAGCAGCATCAGGCCGCCATGTCAGCTGCGTTAGCCGCCGGCGGCGGCGGCGGAAACAGCAGCAACAACAACTCCAATGTTCCCCCTAATTCATATGCGGCAACGGGCTACTACGACAATCCGCACTTTGCCAACAACCAAAGCAGCCACAACAGCTCGCACGCAAGTCACCACAGTCAGCAAGACTATTCGAACAACGGTGGCCTGTAATAATAGAACACAAAGAGAGAGAGAGAGAGAGAGAGAGAGAGAGAGAGAGAAGAGACACGCTTCATCTTCCCTCCGCTTTTCGTCCAATTTGAATTCCTACAGAAACACCCCAGCCCCATCCTCGACCCCCCGCAGGCAAAAAAACAAACCTAATCTATAAAAGTAGAGAGTACCAGCAGTGGAGCATCCCCGCAAAAACGAGAGCAGCAATTCAGGGAGGCTGTGGGTGGGTCTGCGAAGCTGTAGCAGTGAAGGACAACTAAGAGGGTCACGGCCGCCGAATGTTTAATGGTGAGGAGTAAAAATTCACGTGAAAACAAACGACGTCAAATAGAAAAATACATAGCTCTTTCTCCCTCCATATTTCTCTTATCCTCTCTTTACATCTCTCTCCCTATCTCTCTCTGTCGCTATCTTTCTCTCTCTCTCTCTCTCTCTCTCTGTTTGGGCGCGTGCACCACAGTCAAATGTCTCAAAACTATAATAATAAAAATATACACGTCGTGATTACCATTGAAGATCCCGATCGGTGTTGATTGTTGTCGTGGTTGCGGGTTGTTGACGAAGCAGAGAGCTAAATAAAGATTAAAAGGACATGGGAAGCTTCAAGCGAAGCTCTCTCTCTCTCTCTCTCTCTCGAATTCTCAAACTCAAGCATCAGTCCCAATTTCAAGGTGGTCGATCAACCAAGCGACAACCGAGAGAAACTGGGGTTCTATCCAAGCCGGCTCTTCCTTGCACCTTGAGTCGTCAGAGTGTGCCTGCTGCTGCTGTTCCTTGAGCCGCTACCATTGTTGCAGGGCGGCAGCGCGTACAAGGTCATGACTTCATTGAAGTTGCGGCCAAACCTATTGGCTTATAATGATGGATTTAATCAAACGAATCGTGGTGCCCATGCTTGTCTGCCGCCCGATTTTCACTGGCCACAAAGGTCGGGATCTGCTGATCGACGCTGCTGCTGCTACTGCTGTTTAATGTTGATGGCGCTGCCAACAATCGTAGGAATCATAGCAATTATACGAAAAACAACATGTGCTATCGAGTTTGATATCGGCAACTGGTTTAAAACACAACCGTCAAAAAATATATCTTGAATACAGTAAAATGCATCGTTGCTATCAATGACAGCTGCTGCTGCTGTTGCTGTTGCCAGTTCCGACGACCACCATTGCCACTGCCTAATTCCATTTCAATCATATTTTAATCTCATGCTATGACAACGACTGCTACTGTTGCTGCTACTATCTTATCCATCCTCTATCACTGCTCGACGATGACGACGGTTATCTATCGATATGGCTCTCTATCAAACTTTTTGACCCTGGCCGTTTGCTCCACGGCACGGCGCGCGTGTGGATCCGGAGCTGAGCGTGGGCCCGGCCCAGCTGCCTGCGCGCAACCTATTCTAGATTGTTTTTCAATATATCGCTGTATGACGAGTCACTCGGTGCAGAGAGAACAAACAGTCGCCGACTGATAGTGTGAACGTTGGTGAAAAATCATTCACAAGCAAGAAAGAATTAAAGAAAGAGAGAGAGAGAGAGAGAGAGAGGGAGAGAGGGAGAGAGGGAGAGAGGGAGAGAGAGAGAGAGAGAGAGAGAGAGAGAGAGAGAGAGATAGAGAGATAGAGAGATAGAGAGATAGAGAGATAGAGAGATAGAGAGAGAGAGAGAGAGAGAGAGAGAGAGAGAGAGAGAGAGAGAGAGAGAGAGAGAGAGAGAGAGAGAGAGAGAGAGAGAGAGAGAGAGAGAGAGAGAGAGAGGGGGGAGAGGCGCTCGCCAGAATATAGCTTGGGTTATGGCATATCAAAATGGGTGAAGTGTGGACACGACAGAGGTGGTGGGTGTTAAACACTAACAACGATTACACGATACACACGCCTGTATTCTATTGAGGGACTGGTGGCGATTCGACAAGGGTTGACAAGCGATATCCGACTGGAGTCGAGCACTTGGTAGTAGAAAGCTCGGATTTGCCACTCGGGTCTAGCTGCTGCCTGTCTATGGGTGGGTTTCTCGAAGAGAGACCTTGCTCGACCTTGCGAGTCGGTTTTGTTCGTCGTCATCGAAAGCGGCTGCGCACCAAGGGATCTCTAGGCGGCAAACCGTGGTCTAGCCACGTTGCACCGTCGAAGCCAATAATTGCTATTGCTAACAACACAAACACGACTCGGCTGATCGGGCCGGCGAATCCAACGCTGTGCGCCGCAAGACAAATTCGAAACGAAAGCCAACTAGTTTACATGGTGAGCGCAACATCTATACGATTTCGACGGGGCAAGCAAACAAACACACACACACACAACGTACATGTTTCCGCGTGCTCAACAAGAGCTGCTGCCTAGCTGAGGTGGTCTCTACATGATAATGGCAACTCTGGCCGCGCGAGGGCGTTATTATATATTCTTCATCAATGATTATGACAAGAGCAAGACGGAGACGGCCAGAGAGAGAGAGAGAGAGAGTGTGTATGTGTTAGTATAGACATTAAAGGAGGAAATGGGCTCTTACGACGACACTGGGCACGAGTATAATGCCAGACGTGATGGACCTTGGAGGCCTTGATGGCACGGAACAATGCGGCCTATGTCGCGGGAGCGACCTTTCTGCCGGGGCATGCACGCATACAGACACAGTTACGAATCTGTTTGTTTGTTTTGTTTGTTTGTTTGTGTGTCATTGAATTGATATGTTGTTGTATTTTTCAATTAATCATTTCTGCTGAATGGGTCCCGATCGAACGAACGCTCGAACACACACAATCTAGTCGTGAAGGAATGGTCATGTCCACGATTCGAGCAGATCACATGGTCGATTGATCGATTCACAGCACAGGGCATACACAACCGTACACGAACATCAACGGAGATATATTCAATGCGAACACACACACACACACCACACAAATGGCAACGGCTATTTTGGTTGTATCGACAACCAGATTCAAACGGGAGCCCAACAGCAGGCGAACACTATCGAATCAAACCGATACCAAGCAACGTTTATAATTAGCGTTAACTGTTACTATTATTATTATTATGATGATGGTTACTTCATTGTTGTCACAGATCCATACTACAGCTGCTATAAGTAATAATTACATTAAATAGCAAAAGGACACGTGTGCTAAGAAAATGTAATCGAGACTCCATATGTATATATATACATATATATATATATATATATGGAGCCTCTCTCTATTCATTATTATTATTATTATTATTCTATGGCGTGGGTGAGTGTACCAGTGTATGGATTGGTTGGAGATGAATAAATTGCATGATGCGCTGACTGGTGCCTTTCTGGGATACATTTGAGTTGGTCTTGTTTTTCAGTTCTTTTTTCTTTTTCTCAGCCAGTCACTCAGTGTTAGTGACCTCGGCTCGATTCACTCGAGGCCCTCGCCCCCCTCCCACCTAAATCTCGGATCAGTTTTTCTTCAGTGCTTGCTTCTTTTGCACGCATGTAACAATGACAACGAGTTTGCGTTGTACTTCATGATCATGATGATTCATGGTATTCGTTGTTGTCAGCGCTTTGCGATGACCCCTGAGTAGTCGGTTAATGCTCGTCGGATATAGTGTGGGGGGGAGTCCGCGCAAGTATGCGAGCAAACCCTTGTTCATCTAATAACTATATCTCTCTCTCTCTATCTATCTCTCTCTCACTCTCTCTATTTAATCTCTGCTTTGACCTCTGCATCACTTTACCTCTGGGAAGCTGTAATCTGATTCTCTTGCCTATCAGCGCAGATCGTCGTCAAGCAATGGTTCATGATATGCATTTATATATTGTTGTTATTAGTAATCAGGTAGCAGTTGTAGTAGTAGTGGAATGAATGACGAATGCCAAAGTGGAAGATGCTGCGGCCTGATGCTGTACGCTGCGGGAATCGTGGATGAGAGGGTATGCGAGAGGTTGCGATTTTGCGGCGAGGCGGTTAGGTTTATCAGCTCGTGGGGCAGGGGATAACACATCCGTTGGTTGTGTGACACAGAATCTCAGACTAAAATCAGTCCCCGTCAACAGCCGACAGGCAATAGCAATGATAATTACCGTAATTACGCATCGATGTGCGCATTGAGGAATCGGGAGCCCCGAAGCGCTTTCCTGCTAAGTCATTCATGTGGTTGCACATGGCGAGGTGGACAAAATATTACCAAAAAAAAAGCATAGCAGATCTAATCTTACAGCTACCGATAATTAACGTCGAGCAATTAGCGCAGAGCTATAAGGATGATAGTAGTAGCAACAAGTGGAATATTTCTCTCCGAGTCGATTGTCTCAATCACGGTTAGAGCTATCATACGTCGTCGTCGTTGCTTTGACAACGACTAGATAGAGATGGCCAAATAGCAACATGAATCAGAAGTAATTAGATCAGAATAGACGATGATGCTGATGATGATGATGATAATGATGATGATAATAATAATAACAATAGCAATAATAATCATTATAATAGTGATAATACTAATAATTAGTACAATATCTTGGCACACTGTGTGTGTGTGTGTGTTTGTGCCAAACTGCCTCATTTAATGACCGACTTTTGTCCCATCCATTGGGTTGTGTATTTGTCTGTCCATCATGTGATTAAGGCCCCGTCAAAAAATGTCCCGTCGCGTCCTATCGATACACTGCTGTAACCTGGCCTAGTCTCAGGCCAATATCGCCATCCCACGCATCTCACTCATTGCGTCTCTTTATGATGTGCGTGCGCGCGTGTGTGTGTGCGAGAGAGTGTGCCCTCACCTGGTGAAAATCGATGTTGACATACTGTGGCTGACCGTTGGCCATGTTGCTTTTGTTGTTGAGTTTAGAAATTGGCTGGGCGGAACGATATGATGAGGTGGCATGTATCCGATTGATGACGATGGCCGAAGTTGCCCAAGGCCACGCCTATCAAGCATCTGATTGCTTCTGATGTGTGAGTATTTTGGTGCACGTTTTTGTTTTATTTCTCTCTCTCGCTCTCTCTCTCGCTCTCTCTCTCGCTCTCTCTCTCTCTCTCTCTCTCTCTCTCTGTCTTACCCATTCCCTATTCGAGAGTATTGCCATTGCAAACATCAGCTGTTAGGTTCATACTCAGAGACGGCTGCTTCAGAAACGGCTTTAATCTCTTTATCGTTATGTTGACAATGCCTCATATGGCCTCATTGACATCATATCCATAATGTCCCTCGGCTATCAATGCTGGCAGCAGCGTAAGAAGAAGCTTGTGTGTGAGAGCCTGAAGATACTTGGGATCGCGGGGGGGCGGGGGGGGGAGGGCGGGAAGACGAACGACACATTTACACGAATTCACTAGAAACAGGAATAGGAGCGCACATGGGGAAAATTCTGCTCATGGAGGATGACAAAGTTTGCGTCGATCACCCAACACTGCTTCTGATATTGGCAGGATGCTCATCATCATCTTTGTTGTTGTAGTTGTTGCTGTTGTACACAATGAATATATATATGTATATATATAAATTTATCTCTGTGGTGTCATGTCAAACATTGGTCGAAGGCGGCCATAGGGAGTAGATGGCCTGTTTAACTGTACACCAGGACCCTCTTCCCTCCCACGGAGTAACATCATTACGAAGTCGTTCTCATCGTCCTCCCGACTGTAGGCTGAACCTTTCAATACGAGATCTAATGAGTATCGGTTATGTCCTGTTTCAGGACGACTCTCGCGCGGCAACCGCTGACCTTGAAGATCAGGGCGAGGAAATGTATGCCGCTTTTCAGAGCCGCATAATCAGCGCTGACCTCATGAGCGATCTGGAGGCGGCACGATACAGCGAGATGCCCCTCATCGTGAAGTAATCGTAAGCACACAAATGATCTAGGAAGCTGAAGAACCAGGATGAGGCTGTAGGCAACATGGCGACAGGAGACGTACACCCCGAGGAGGACTGACATTCAACGGAAGGCGATAGAAAACACCCGGGAATGGATGGGATATACCACAACATGAAATACTATATTATATATATATATATAAATACATAATGAAACAATATATATTCTATAAAATTATATATATATATATATATATATATATATATATATATATATATATATATATATAGCTAGGATGCTATACGACGGCGACTAGCTAAACTGATGGTATTGCTGTGCTGTTTCATCATCCGATGCAGATTTCGTTAACATACCACAGTATCAGAAACAAGAGAGAAGAAGAGAGAGAGAGAGAGAGAGAGATATTGAGCAACCAAGCAAGAAGATGATGGTAATATGCTATTTTTTCGTGTCACTACCGTAAAAGAACTCTGCTGAATGTGTATGAAATACAACAAGACAAGAAACTATACAATATATATATATATCCACCGTGTACGTGTGTGAGATAACAACTTCATATATATATATATATATATATTGATTTGAACGGGCTAGGTAGGTGGGTCTAGATGAAAACATGTGTTTCTCAGTGCTAACAACAACAACAACAAACAAACAAAAAGGGGAATGTATAGTGAAAACTTGAGAATAACGGCGGATACGAAAGATCGATGATGGAAGAAGAAGTGGAACAACGATATAAGATACCGGATCAAGCAGAGCGGATAATTTTGTCTATGAATACGAGACGCGCATAGAGCGAACAGCGCTGATAAGCTTGACAAGAAGTTTACCGACAGTTTAAAAAGCGCATATATATATATATATATATGCGTAAGCAACCACACAGCAAATGCGTTATCCCTGGCGGGCGGTCAGTTTAAGGTTGTCATAATAATAACAATAATTAAAAATACTACACGCGCAAAACAGATGAGTGACAAATTAGAGCTCAGATTGGAAGGGACGAGGCATATAACAAGTGCGAGTGTTTCCTGCGGAAAGAAATTCGAGTGCTGATTGTGGTTGGCAGTTATGATTAGTGGTCGTTCGCTGAGAATCCTCACATGATATATAGTGGGATTATCTATTTAGTGTGTCGTGCTAACTGGAGTTAATGGAATGAATGTAACCTGATGACTTAACGTAATGATCCGCCCGTTAATGCGGGGGAACGAGGTAGTTACGCTGTTGGCTGACTCGTGGATGTTTAATTACCAACATCGATCGATCTATTGCTGATAACAACTTGAGGATAATATTTGATAGCACGCAACAATAAACGACATGGTATGGACGTAGATTGAGCAGAAGTACGCGAATATACATGTGTTCTCACATTGGTTGGACGAAAACAACAGCGCTCCTTGCGAATGCCTAAATACACAGGTGTACCGAGGATAAATCGAACGCAAGACGGGACAGGATGTAGAGCTACGCGGTGCGCGGATCGAGTCGAGTATGTAAACTAAATTTTGTAATACACTCAGCACTCAGTAATCATAATGATAGTTATAATACTATATAACAACTAATTTAATTGGATGGTGGACACTGGAAAAGAATGCTTACGCTCGAATAGCCCCAGACAAATGGGTCAGTCTGGGAGAGAGCGCAGAAGAGAGAGAGAGAGGGAAAGAGAGGAACGCCGAAGCGTATATCGCCTATATATATATATATATACATGGAAGAGATATTTGGAAAAACTATGTAATTATCTATTATTATTCTTATGACACCACACATATATATATATATATATAAATATATATATATAAATACATAATATTGCGTACGAGTCAAACAGGTCCCAACAGGACTTTTTCCAAGTGTTGACCCTCTGCTGCCGTTAGCGGCCGGCCAGTCTAATGAAGCGCTGCTTGACTTAACCAGCAACTTGTTACACAGACAGAATGGGCGAAACAACAAAGAACGGTCGACTTGTGCTGCTGTAAAATGTACTTATATATATGAGGCAAAAACAAGCAAATATATATATATATATATATAATGCATATTGAACGTCGTTCGTTACCTCGTAGCTAAATATCTGGCGTGACTGTCACGTAACAATATGGCGTGACCATTTCGTTTCGTTGACGTTTCGTTCGTGACGGGGAAAGTCCAGCGGTTTCTATCATACAGAGTGTCACACACACACAAACAAACACACACACACTACACACAGACACACATCTAAGCACATAAGCAGACGGTTACAGGCGTACACAGATATGAACATAAACTAATCGATAACAACAACAACAAGAGCAACAACAGTAGTAATTAAACAAAAAATAAAACACGTTCATGTTACAGTGTACGATGCTTCGTGTGATGTTTTTTCTAGTTTCTGCTACTTTATAACGAAATGAGGTGGAAAATTAAGGGTGGCGGTATTGTTGAGTATTGTGGCCTACGTAGTATGTATACGCTGTGTTGTCACGAATCGTGGATTGCGCGCGAATAATTAATGCGTATGGCCGAAACCGACCTGATAGTCGTATCGGGAAGTGCGATTTTACTCGTCGTTCTCATGTTGTAACTCATACGGAGAGTCTCGCGTTGCCTTTGGTAAGCCGTTAAGCAAAAGGGTGTGTCAGGGTAAACATTGCGGGTGGACATTCACCCAGCAGATGTGACCTGTATTAGCTGGCCGATAGGAGTGTCGTGTTGATAATCAGCGCTGTATCACAAGCGCTAAATTTGTAGTCGTCATATAGTGTGTGTCATACGTGAGATACTCAAGGGGTGAACGCTACCTATTCCTTGCTAATAACAACATATCCCAAGGATTAGCCGTGAAAAAAATGGTTTGCACGTGAGTCATAGGTACTTTTCCAGTATTGGCTAAAATATCCCAGCAGCAAGAAACCTCCCATGGAATGGATAATGCACTTGACTGTAGCGCGTGGTTCAAATGTCGGACACTTGAGTTGATCCCAGTTGAATCTGCCCTCAATGGTTTGAAGTCTACTCACGCAGAGGCCGATGCCGAGAGTCGGCCGTCGTCGTTGAAGGGCAGCAAACAGTTACACCGGTTGAGTTGAAAGAAATCGGGAGATATTTGAAATGCGGCATTCGGTTCACTCTAAATTAATTTCCAATGTCTGGCTCAGATGATCAGAGATGGGGCGAAGCTTTCAATTGAGCAACTCGAACCTCACGTGCATAACAGACCTCGGACGCTGAATGCGGCTATTATTAACTTGAGCAAAATAAATGTCACGATTTACTGAGTTGAGTTCGCTGGCCGATCAATTCATTTAATCAGCGAGGGAGAGCACTACTACAACTTCGTGTTTCCTGTCGTTAGCGCACTCGCACACACACACTCAATGGAATCGTAAGTACGTAACATACGCGGCATACACTGGCCGATAGTAGAATATCGCCTCCGTTAGGATCTGTGGGAGCAAAATTCAGAGTTCAGAGTTCCGTTTCGTCGTCTATTAACGGTCAGTGGCGCAGAGATATGTGCTGAAGGGGTGGATATCATTTCTAGTTCTCCATGTTAGCTCAACTCCTAAATATTCAACATATGTCATATGTCACGACAAAAGTACGAGTATATATATATATATATATAGAACAGGTCACTATATATCTTAGTCCGATTGTGGGGGAAGGGCTTCGGCTACTTACCTTTCTATTGACTAAACAAACTGTCTAGCGCGCAGGATCTTTCCTTCTGCAACACCTATCCCTCACTGTGCAGACCTTAGCCCCGGTCCCAGTTAATCCCCCCCCCCCAATAATCCCTAGAAATAATTCCTAATTATTGTATGTTTGAATAGATTTGAAACTGTCTAGTTCAGCTACCTGTGTTTGCTTTTCTGGGAGAGCGAGATGTGTACCTCCTCAGGGAAGTATACATATGCTTCCTAACCGACACACAAACTGTTTAGAACGTCCGAAACTTAACTAGGGTCGTCCCGCTAAGCCGACGTCTATAAAGGCCTAGCCTGTGAAGACGAGAGTACCGATCAGTTCGAGTCCTCGACTAACTACCGGAGACGTATGCACTTGCAGCGAATGTGATTTGCTCATATATACATTGGCCTGTTGATTGGGGGGGTTTATTTGACATTTTTATTTTACCAACAATCGATGAAATCGTTGCCGGCTCACACCACGTCTATAAGTTAATAGAACCCTCTTTGTCGAAAGTCTGTCAAGGTACGTACCCAGGCTCAAAACGAATAACATGGGTCTATTTATATACCCACCAAACACAGGGATTAGTGTCCAACGGGGCGATCGGAAAGGATTCGCGAGTATCGACCTGCGCATGTCTACGATAGCAACGAAACATCTCGTGACGTTCCCCAGACAATTTACAACAAGAATTCAATTCCCATAAACCTTTTCCCGTGCAAAAAAAAGAACACTTCTTCTAAAATTTACACGAGGTCGAGCTGAAGAAATCGCGGCGAGTTATTTCTACTAGATGGTACAGACTAGTTAAACTGGCAGGGTTGACCAGTCATCATCGTCGCAAGCTGATCGAACTGGCACCACCACCTCTAGCAGATGAGCAAATGCAAATGGCCTTGTGGAATAGTTGATCAGTGAATGGTGAGCAGCCATCGCCCACTGGATACGCCGAGATAAGGGTAAACGTATATTAATCTGCGCGGATGTTATTTACTCCCCTATCTATTAGATCAGCGAAAGCGGAAGTTCGTGCTCTTTGGGTCACTCGAGAAAGAAATAACTCGTTTGGACACGATTTTCTACCGAACTGGCCATCGGGGATGAGTACATTGTTGCCTTATTCGTTGAGTTTCAGCAGAAGGTTTGATCGAGAGATGCGAACTCTGGAGGACTTCCTGATAGGTGTTCAGATGGCTGGCGCGTCGTGGGGGTTTGTCACCCGAGGCTAAGTGAAATGCAAAGGTTTTGTGGCCTGTGCTTGTTCCATGGTTAAGCGTGCAACAAAACGATTATTAGTTCATTATTAGTGCATTCTCAGACTTTTCGTGAGCATGTTTCGAAGTTGCGTTTCGCGTGAGTTCCTCCTCTGCTTCAGGTAGGTTCGAATTCACAACTGATCTAGGCGGAACGCCAACAAGTTGTACAGAAAATTTCGTCGATGCGGCCCCGACCATTCTAAGGCAATCGATTGCACCGCGCTTCGTCGGCCCATACAGGTTCTACGACTTACCAAGACTTCTTTCTGTAGAAACCGTTTCTTTGAGTTGAAGGAGGGCACCAGTCGGCTGTGGAAGCTTATCGGTGCATCCTGCAGCAGCGACAAATCGAACGCGTCTCTGCCACCCACACTTGACCTTGATTCAGGTCAGCAGCTGCAGAGTTCTCAGGCCGTAGCGGGTGAGCCTAGCAGTCACTTTGCAACAATCGGAGCTGTGCTGCTACCTCCCTTAACATCGAGGAAGATGTTCGGTCTGAGTTGGCAGCTACTAGGCCGATAGAGGATACCCCGGTCAGGAATTAGCCGCACTAGCTATTGTGCACCCGCTGTCTATAATCCTTAACCGGCCCTTGAGTACGGCGTCATTCCCTAGAAATCTGAAGGATACGAAAATAATTCCTCGGTTCAAGAACAAGGGCTAGCGCACTCAGGCTGCCAATGACAGGCCAATGGCCCTCGTCGATTACCTGTCGGAAGGTTTCGAGAAGCTATTGATGAGGAGGCTTGGAACCCCTCTTTAGGCTGCCAAATTCTTTTCAGGCAGAAGCGGCTTTGTCTTGGGGTGCAGTTGGATGCAGCGGCGGCCTTCAATTGCTTACGATATGGGACGCTTCTACAAATGCCCGAATGTCTTAGCTGTGTGCCGACTACCGTAGACGGGTTCAGGTCACACATCACCAGGAGAAGGCAGGCAGGCAGTTTAAGTGGTTGTGTCGTATCCCGCTCCTGGGACGAGGCTAACATTGGAACGCCTCAGGGCTCTGTGTTTAATATTCATTTTATTCCCTTTATGTTCATTGTTTATATAAACTTTGCTTTGCTCAAGATCGGTGAAGGCGATATCTGTTAGACTATTGCATATGAAGAGGATACTTCAATGCCATGTCAATCTGACCACGCCAAAATTGCCATTGGAGTATCCCATTCGAATATACCGCCGCGAACCGATTATCCCTTCCAAGCCCGGTGGCGTGGTGCATTCGTGTGCGCCTCGCAATCGGGGGAGACACGTAGGTGCGCAGGTTCGATCCCCACCGTTGCACATTTGCATTTTCAAGGGGTCCGTCTTACGAAGCAATGCGAAAGCGGTACCGTGGACGTTAAATGTTGGCTGAGAGTCAGCCCGAAAAAGTTTAATCTGAACCGATTATCCGGAACGCTGCTTTCAGCGCTATGTTCGCCTTAAGTCGCAGACTCTTCGTAGAGCGAGGGGACCTTTACACCTCATGAGCTACTGAGCTACTCGCGGTTACGCGTCTCTCTAGGCTACTGCTGCTGCTGCACTCTCGAGTGGACTTTACTGTCTCGTGAACTGCGAGTACTTCTGTCGACTGGGCAGTTCATCATCACCGAATTATTAAAGCATATTAATAAAATGCTGTACAGGCAGGTTATGCCCGCTTGTGTTATATCCACAAACGATTATGTTCTAATGTTCTAAACACTTGTGACACTCTTTTAGCAATACTTTATTACGGGAACTTAACCATTACTGTAATCCACCATTTATATTACATTGTATATACTAATATATTTGCTAATTGTCTGACATCGGTGCAGTGGCCGACTAGATTCGAACCGAATGGACACCATTGATATTAATGTGTCAAGTCACTTAGAACTACGTAGCGTGCACAGCGTGAAACTGATGAACCTGTGTGTGAAAGTAGCTCAGTCACTGTACGGATACTTTCGATAAACTTTGCCATTATTTATAATAATAACGCTTTATTTCAAAGGTTAGGTTTAACAATATCTGAGTTAGCCGCTATGTGTTTGCCAAGAAGAGGTCATATGTTTGAAAAAGCTACCCATCACGTAGGGCTCGAGACACTCTCCAAGGAAATAAGTCATTTACACATTGTTTCTTAGCTATGAATTTAGGTAAGACATTTATACCAGCTCTGGTAGCCGTCACAGTCACATCAAACATTGCACTCATTAGCATGGGAAGATGTTTACCAATACAAATATATGTGCGCTTATCTATATTGTCAAATTTAGCCAGTATTGGCATTATATTCACTTTCTCCCTCGTACATTGACATTTAAAAGCGACGCGTTTCACGAATTTATCCCCCACTTTTTGCAGCCTCTCTTTGTCCAGTTTTAATCCTGGGTACCATACTGGCGCTGCATACGTCATAATGGGTTCAACATAAATCTTAAAAAGTTTAACAAATAGGGCCGGGTCGTTCACTACGAAAGAACGTAATATCCAGTTCGCACGGCGCGTTGCACGAAGCACAACATCCGTAACATGATCAGTATATTTCAATGTGGTTGAGGTAATTACTCCTAAGTCGCGCATTGTTTCGGCAGAGCGCAGAGGATGTCCACCAATTCTATACACATGTTTGGGATTTCCGTGACCAAAGTGTAGTACTGCACATTTTTCAATTGATAGTTTTAGATCAAGGCCCAAGGTCCATTCCAGGAACTGATCTAGGGCATTTTGAAGTTGTGCCCTCTCATGGTCCGTGTCAACTTTAGAATAAATTTTTACGTCATCTGCATATATCTTAACGGATATGGATTGCGGTAATATATACATTATGGAATTTATGTACATTATATACATCAGAGGACCTAGTATCGTTCCCTGAGGACAGCCGGACGTCACTCGCGCAGTATTGGAGTATTTGCTGTTCACCCGCACCCTGAAGGTCCTATCACGAAGGAAGTCTTTTATCCATTTTACGAGAAGATCACCAACTCCGAAGAAGGGCAGGATCTTGAGGAGTTTCGAGTGAGTCACCCGTTCGAAGGCTGACTTGAAGTCGAAATAAACAACGTCGAAACGATTTGATCTATTGACATACCTTGCCCAATCGAACTGCGTTTCTAGAAGTTGCAGAGTCGTACTCCTTCCTGGGCGGTAGGCGAATTGGGCGTTGGATATTAGGCCTTGCTTGTTGGCATTTTCATATACAGACTTGCAAATTATGCTCTCAAGGATCTTGCATGCAACAACCGTCAGCGACACGGGCCTCTTATTCGTTGGTTCTGCTGTATGTCCCTTTTTGTGGACGGGGCACACTACAGCGGTGCGGAATTTATCAGGCACTTCGGAGCGATCTAACGACTGTCTAAAGATGAACGAGAGTGGGACACACACTGCAATGCCCAGCTTTTTGAAGACGTACGATGGAATACCATCGGGTGTCGTGCTGGTTTTTGACTGTAGCTTTTTGAGATGTGCAAGAATGTTTGCAGGACACACATCAACGTCATGCACTATGTGTTGGAGAGGCCCTTCGGGGAGACGAGGTGGCACTCTCAGATCACGGTCGGCAAGCTCTCTACTAGAGGGATATGTGTCCTCGAAGACGGTTTTCAGGATCTGCGCCTTTTCGAAGTCGTCCGTTGTAAAGGTTCCATCTGGACGCTTTATGGAAGAAAGAGAATCCTTCACGACTACCCTCTTACGTATATAGTTGTGAATTATTTTAGTGTCATTCCTACGAAGAATTTCATACTCGGTAACCACACGCTGTCGTCTTGTCACCCTGGTGATTTCTTTCTGAAGATATGTGATTTTACCTGCGCATGTTTCAGTTTCTAATGATTGGTACAGATTCGCTAAATGGTTGTCGATCCGTGATTTTCTCGTTCCTCTGAGGGGAATATACTTGTCGATTAAGCGATGCATTTCTTCTATAAACAAGTCATACATAGCAGAGACACTACTACAGTTTTCGAAGAAAGACCACCAGTCAACCTGATCCAGCGCTGCTTGTATTGCTATGTAATTTCCTTTCACGTAATCTGGTACTTTAGGCATGGCGCGTTCTTCCAGAGTACATCCGGTGACAAGAAATTTAACCATGTCATGATCGGATCCAATTGGGTTTGGAAGTACTTCAACGCACGCTACTGAGTCATCATTTAACCTAATTTACATGGCTACCTTTTTTGACAAATCGCCCAACGTGACTTTGGTAAATGTGTTCGTGAAGGTATACAAATTGAGCCTCATCTAAGAGGCTACTGTGTTTATTGTCGCTTTTCGGTTGAAACAATTGAGAGACGTGTCATGAGGCGTCTCACCGTAGTCTATGGCAATCACCATATGCAAAACAGTCCACATCAGCGAGACGGCCCATACACCCACCGCAGCTAGCTCACTAGTTACAGGCATACTTGTTACCATATACACTACTATTATTATTATTATTAGAATTATTGTATACTACAATTGTCACGATTCGAATTTAAACTAACACTAACTACACAAGGTGTTGGCCCCGAAACGACTTCCCCATCTCTGCACCTTACCAATAACCGGCTAACTATACGAAATTCACTTGAATCACACACACACGCACACAGCCGAGATAAATGATTAGTCTGTTTCTAATAATACGAATGGTTTTATTGGTTAATCGTAATAATAAGCAATTGCCATCATATTTTCCCACATCAACTATTTTATTATTTTCTTTATTTCCTATCAGTGTTCACCTTTTTCCTTTGCAATTTTCCCTTTGCCGGGCCCGCACGCTCGTGTACACCCTATGATTTTCCTTCTGTTTCAGCTTCCCTCTCGATTCGTTGCCTTTAACATCAACGAAACCGTCACCGACGTGATCCCACCCCTTTCAATCAAGAAAACTCTTCCTCTTTCTCTCTCTCTCCGTCGTCCCTTTTGTCTTTGTATTTGCGAGTTGTCACCGTCTCAGCACATGCACACACCGTATATCGGGTTCTGTAGCGTCATCAGCATTTCGTGTTAATTACTCGAGCAATTTTTTCACCTATAGCTTTACCAATAGCACGCGTCCACCCTTTCAAGGAAAAAATCGCTGTTCTCTTCCTCATTAACGTTTGTTGTTGTTGTTGTGATACAGTCATGACGATCGGGCTTAAATGGCCCTCAGTTCGTCAGCTCATTGCCACACCCGTCTTCAAACACCTATCCCTGCCTCAGCTGCTGCTACTACTGCAGCCATCAGTCTTACACCACAAATGAGTAAAGTCACCTCGTGATCACGGTTATATTGGTATTTATTAGTTGATTAACATTACGCTTAACTTCAGTCATCATAACCATTATCTCTCATCTGTTTCCCGCCTCGCTGCATTTCGCTGTTAACATGTACCATATATATATATTATATATATAATATATATATATATGTGTGTGTGTGTCCTGGTTGGCGTTTCTTTCAACTGCGGCGGCGGCGGAATTGTCGCTGTTGTTATCGTTTATGGCCTGTCCTTCCTCTCCTTTGAGGCGTCCTGGGACACAATCGTCATCTCCTTCATTTTGTCCATCATGTTTCACCCTCTCCAGTTCCCGTCTTCGCTCCCTCTCTCTCTCTCTTTCTCTCTCTCGCTGTGTGGTGTGTCCTCTGTTATGTTACTGTATTCACCATCATCATTGTTAGTATTATCACCATCATCGCCAGCGTATGTACAGACACTTGCGAGCCCTATCTCATCCAAGTCTATATTCATTCATTCATTCATTAATTATATACTTATATATACTTATATATATATATGTACGTATGTGTATTAGATAGGTGTCCCACGATACAAGCCTCCCACCGCCCTCCAAATCGCCCTACCCCCTCCTAATAAATCGTAATTGTATTGTCTAATTCAGTTACATTTTATAAAACAATAATAATGATTTCAAGTAGTGGACGGATGATGGCGGCGCTGAAGTGCAGAAAAGGTGAGGATCATGAATATAATATATATATATATATATTATATTATATTCAGATTTTCTTTAATCATCATCAACCTCACATTTTTTGCACTTCATCGCCGCCATCATCCACCTACAACCGGTAATGAATGTTATGACTATTTAGTCCTGCGACGAGACCATGTTCGCTCGGTGTCTAATTGATTTCCTGGACCACGTACACACACACACACGCACAGACACACGCACTCCGACACGTAGACACAGCACACGCAGATACACGTTGTGTCGAGGGGGTTGTTTATTCTAAACCTAAACCATCGGATCGCTCAAATCGGATTATTACTATTGATTTCTCTCTCTCTCTCTCTTTTAGCGTATCATACACTTTGTGTCCAGCTATTGTTGTTGTTCTTGTTGTTGTTTTTATCGTCGTCACATCGTCTTTCCTAGCCTTCGTTTGCCGTTATCGACTATTCCGTTTTGTCTTATTATTGTTATTATTATTATTATTAATTACTATACTTTCAATAGCACACCATTAGCTAGAGGACTTGGACAGAGTCAGAGAGGGAGGGAGAGAGAGATATAGAGAGAGAGAGAGATGAAGCGCCATTTATATTCTTCGAACAAACTTGGCTCTTATGTACAAACGCGACGGTGTAGATTGTCGCCCGTCGCAAGAACGTCTGCTCGAAATCGATTGTGGCCAGTTGAAAAACCAATGTCACTGTTGCCTTGCTGACGTATACGATGGCTATCGGAGAAAGATCGAACTGTTCCTCTTGGGTCGCTAATGTCGTGTCTACCACTGTGTTCGTATGTGTCCCTTCAATCTATCCGCTATCTCTCAATGTCTCTCGAACGGCGTTCGTCGAGCTTCGACGCGCACACGTCTTCGGTGTTGACGTTGTGTCGTGATGCGTGTTTGAATGTATAGTCTACGTACGTGGTCGTATCGTCTATTGGTGTCTACGTGATGCCACCTAGTCGCCAACGAACTGATCAGTCATATGTCTGATGTCCCTGCGATCAGCCGATATTTCATTTACATAACGGAAACGAATAGCGTATAGCGTGTGGTCCACGTCACTCTCCATTTTGACTTTCGTTATTGGACTGTTTCATTTTGGTTCGGCAAACGACACCGGCGGCTGCGCTCTCACTTGGAACTTGGCAGCACGGCGGCAGCACAGTTCCCCTTTGTCCCGCTTTTTCTGCCGCTCGTCGCTGGGGATCGACGGTGGCGGCAATGTTCTTACCCCCGAGTATCTCAGCGCGAGCGTCCCTTTCTCTCTCGAAGAAGAAAAAGAAGTACGGACGCGTATGAATTGCAGCAGTACAGAAAGAAGATGTCAATGCGGATCCCCGCCATAAGTTGCAGTTATGGTTTCCAATGAGAGATAAAGAAAGCAAGTGTGTGGGAGAGAGAGAGAGATTAATTAGAATAGTTGTCCCTTCTCTTCTTCTAGGTTTTCGGCTGGCCGCTCGTCTTTCGTACGAAAAGTTAACCTCCAACAATGGCTTCGTAACCAGCAGCCTCGCAACCCCTTCCCCCCACGGCGCCCCCGGATCCGCAATCGGTCCCCAGGCAGAGCGGCAAAGCGGAATGCTGCAGCGTTCTAACAGTCTACTTAGGTCTTTGTCTCTCTGAGTGTGTGTGTGTGTCTGTATGAAATGTGTGTATATGTTTTTTCACGCCATATGCGATGTACGCCTGCCTCGGTATCCTATGACAGGGACGTGGTTGCCGCTCATAATAATCATATGGTTATGTCTCTAGCATCCACAGTTGTCCTGGCGAGCCACGCCGGACGGTCCAGGCGACAGCTTGATCTGATCCGGAAACTCGTTGTATAGCTCAACCTCGGTTTCCTGAGCTAGCGCGTTTCGTGCCACGGTCGCGAAGGCCTCGTCAACGTGAAGCGCCTCCTTTGCCGACGTCTCGAAGTAGGGGATGTTATTCTTTGATTGACACCACGACTGTGCGCGCTTTGTCGTGATAGACCTGTCGAGTCGACCCGGGAAAAGGATAATTTTTTAAGTTTTGTGGATGAGGATAATTCTCCTAAAGTTGATTTGGCTGTTTTAGTAAAAAATGCGCACGCATAATGAGCATATCAGCAGGCGTTGGTGAGTTATTGTCGACCTTATTGCCTCGATTATCCTGAAGCGGATCTTTGTTGTGTCCACGGCACTCACCGGTTTTCGAGGTCGATTTTGTTTCCGATGACGACGAAAGGGAAATTCTCTGGGTCCCTGGGCGAGGCCTGAATAAGGAACTCGTCACGCCAACTCTCAAGGCTCTTGAAGGTCGTCGGTGATGTCACGTCATAGACCAGCACACAGCAATCTGCACCTCGATAGAACGCCACGCCGAGCGACTGGAATCGCTCCTGTCCAGCCGTATCCCAGATCTATGAGACGAGCAAATTGCAAAAAACAGGTTTTTCAGGAAAACGTACCCGGATGCTGTCTTCCCGGGTAGAAAACATACGATTTATAGAATATATTGTAGCCACAGTTTGCGGCACGGTGCCCTATGGACTGCAGCCGTAGAGGTGGATCAACATAATTTCCCGAGTTTATAACAACAACAACAACACATTTTCGATGTGGGCATTTCATCTGCACAACTTCCAAATCATTGATTCATTTAAACATACCCGGATCTTCAGTTACAGACACGACACCAGAATTTGAATGATACGACACATCTAACAATCAATCATGCGTTTATATTCTAACAGATTATGATGATGTTACTCTTCATCGCGTGGTGAGAAGAAAGATTCGACGAGACTAAACAACGAGAAGCCGCCTTTTTAAAGGATAAATACAGAGACCCACTGAGAACGTGGTACTGCCATGACAAT
Source organism: Stratiolaelaps scimitus (assembly GCA_019614645.1). Classification (NCBI taxonomy): domain Eukaryota; kingdom Metazoa; phylum Arthropoda; class Arachnida; order Mesostigmata; family Laelapidae; genus Stratiolaelaps; species Stratiolaelaps scimitus. The sequence continues at coordinate 8,723,555 of JABWDB010000009.1, read as the reverse complement.
GCCATTCATCATTCGTACTTCTCTGAACTCGTACGCTTACCTGCATCGTGATCAGTTTGTTGTCTACCATAACTTCCTTCGTCAGGAAATCCGCCCCGATGGTAGCCTTATACTGTGATGAGAATTTCTTGTTCACATATTGGTTCATCAGTGATGTCTTGCCAACGCTGAGGTCGTCGTGACAACAGCATGAATAGCGACAGCGCAAAGCAGAACACAAGAACGAAAGCAAATACGGCGAACGACAATTAGTTCATTGTTGCCATTATCTAGCGGTCATTATTAATATTTACTATCATGAGCCACGTCCACCTGTTGTGTTGTAATTGATGGCCATCCGTGCACACGAACAGCTATCAAATAGGTTGTATCTATCAAGAGCTCTATCACGTTCAGAGACTGGTGTATACGGCACTTTTGTGCCGTATACACCAGTCAGCGTCACGGGTATACTGTGAGGCGGCAATTGCAGCCGTTCATCTCTGTCCAACGTCAATGAAGCTTACCCGGAGTCACCAAGGATGATCACTTTGAGGAGCACCTTCTTTCGGGACGCCATCTCTGCTATCTGTCGTCGACTCGGTTGAGTTCTGATTTACTGCAACTGGAAACGCAGCGAATGCCAATATATCGATGTTGTTAGAGACCAGATACAAACACTCGTATTTGTTAAGCATACCAGCCCAACTCAGTTTCTCACTGCCAACAATACTATACATTGTCACGACGACACAGCTAACAGATCATACAATGCATTGACGGCCAACGTTGAAATTATCGCCAGTCCAGTCGAGCCCAGCTTGGTGTCCCGTCATACGTGTTCTACAACATTTGTATTGAGTGTTCACCTTCTCTCGATGGACTAATTGTAATGTTTCTCCAATCGCTAGAGCCAACGAACGTGCGCTGTACACTCTCATATGCTTAACATAGAGTCCTAATCCCCCCCTTTTGTTCATGGAAGCTTTGTATTTTTGTCTAACATTAAAGCATCATCCGGAATGAATTGGAGAGCTCCATTTTATCCAGCATCCCTGGCTGTGGTTAGCGATACGATATCGAAATCCGGACCATATCCATTAGGGAGTACTTATAGTAGCTTAGATCATAGGAGATACTATTGTCTACAAGAAATGTAGTTTGCGCCTGCTCTTTTATCTAGCGCCCACTAGAATATAATAAACGCCCGGAAATACTATCTTATTCTAAATTGAGGCCAGAGGATTACGACTGCTGATTCCTTCTTGCTTTCGGCCAGTTTACCCGAGTTACTTAGGCGCCAAAAAATACCCATGGAGCGTCACGAACAAAACAATACTAATAATAATACTAATAATAATAATCTCCCTCTTTCTCGGTATATTATGAACAACGCATAAGAACACTGTACGATGCCGGCACCGGTGTGGATTGATGAATGCGATAATAACAGTAAGTTGCGCAAGTTGATCATACCGCGCGTCGCAATTAGTCGCCGAGCGAACTGCTTCCGTCGCCAGAGACCGTTCTCAAATAGGTATTGCCATTCTGCTGTCATCGGTCAGTTTAAGGTCAGCGCAAAAGCGCTTTGATAGTAGTGGCTAAAAGACAACATAGAATGCAATGCAATAATCCGCAGCGCACTTCATGCTGGCAGCAACGTCCACTGAACGCTTACGACACCTCCAGATGCAGTCAGACCCGGGACAAAGCCCTTATCCACAGCACACGCTGCCTCGATGGATTAGACTAGGCAATATTACCTAAGCATCAGGGTGTGAGGATGTTAGTCACTCGCACGTATAGCCACTCGGTTGCTCGGATACACATCCGTCTGATGAGCTGGCAAATAACGGGCTTAAATCGTACGATTTTGTACTGTGACGTATAGCTTTGTACGGTGCGTGTGTGTGTGTCATCGCAATTCCTCTAAGGCGGCATGATATACGAAAGAGGATGCTCGTTGTCGGTAAATAGACACCCTGTGTAACTAGCTTTGGCTTGTACACACAATACAATACAACTTGATTCAGTAATCAAGACGAAGTACTTCAGCAAATAATCAGTCAACAACGGATATATATATATGTATGGGCGTGCTTGTGTGTCTGTTGTGTGTGCGTTTGTATCCGCCTGCATTGGGTTACTGGATGTTGAATGAGACAGATAACTAACTGGACAGTTCATCGTAGGACGATCGACCCTGATACAGTGACGGTCATAACGGACCCCTCCAGCAATCACGTTTTAAAAGCCGACTACGACGATAGCCTTTCCAGCTAATCTAATGGCAGATTCGTCGACAGTTTCGACGGGAGCTTCAAAGGTCGCTAAATCCCCCTACACAGCTCAACTAAAGTATGACACACGCCTCTCTCATGGCAACGTCAAACAGAATTTTCAAGAACATCTCCAGAAGTCATTTCCACTAAATGTCTACGCATTACGTGTAGCAATTTTATGCTAGACGATTGCGTATCGTATGATTTGTCTTGTCTCACGTACGGCAAAGCGACAATAAAAACGCAGCGGAACAGCCGAAGCAACAGCTAGTTTCATGCCAATAATCGAAGTTTAGAATATATTGTTATAACTCTGATACAATATCAGCTATTATATCAAGTACAGTGTCAATTTAAGCAAAAGTTAACAGATTCATGCAGAAACGCCAGGAGGAATCGGAAGTCGAATCAACAAACACAACGGCTAAATCAAACGGCTAGCCTCAGTAATAACGAGGAACAAGAGCAATTCGACTGATAACGAATATAATTCAGATGGCAAAGCATTCGGTGCTATATGGCGCACTAGAGGACGCGCGCTTAGTTCAGTCGTCGCGTAACTTTGTACGATGTTCAACACAAGAAACAACGATTGGACAACTACCAATATGTTTCTCTTTCGCTGACAAAGCCAGCACCTGTGAATGCTGAAAGGGACTTCGGCTGCCGATAGAAACAAATCGGAGTTGTTCTCTATAAACGTCCAATACACACCTCTTTGATTTACTGCTATGTATCACTGCCAACCAGAGATCGGTAAGGACAAAGATCCTTTCAAGGACCAACACAAGAATATTTATATATATATTCGTAAATGGTTCTTCTTAAAGGTGTTGATAAAAAATATATTATTAATATTTGAAAAAGTAATTACTCGCTGGCGACTAACTACTAAATTGACCACGTCTGTGTCCCTAGTGACACAGACGAGGTCAATTATGAGGGGGCGGTGAACCACTGTTATGGGGTATACAGTGATGCGTCGCTCTGCTACACGCCGATATTTCAGATAATCACAGATAACTATGAGTCACCGAGAAGGAGTTCATAAACGATAAACGTTGAACGAACGAGCCACGAAACTGTCCTCGCTACCACTGAATGATGACTCATACAAACGAATCAAGTGGATAAGCACTCAACTCACTTGTAGCAACAGGGCGCATGACGACGGCTTCGTTACATCATATATATATATATATATATATATATATATATTCCGCAAGGATAATATAATAGAAACGCCACAACGATGGTGAACCAGCATGGGACGGACGATATCGACGCACCTTCAATTCCGCAGAGGCCTCCACTTTAAAATAATTAAATGATGTCGAACTGGCGTAGGTTATCAAACGCGCTCTGCTTTTACATGACACCGATAACGAGTTTTGTTTTCTATCTCGAACGGTTAACGAACAGCCTGTGACTGATTGTGCTGTGTCTTGAATCATTTTCAGGGTGATCTACCCGTGTACATATGTCACATTCTTCTCTAACGACGAAACGGACCAAAACCGAACTGTTCCGAGGATTAATAATTGGCTTATATGCGTGCAATTCGCCGCGGTCAACCGGTGAATCCTGTGGTTATACTGCTGTATTATTGTCATTCTCATTGAGCTGTGACACGATAGTTGGTAGGGACATATGGTTCATGACGTTGTCGACTTCATAATAAATCAAACCATCAGCTGACGTACAATGATGATGCAGTATTTGTCTTGCGGATATGGCGGTTTTCACTTGTTGCAGTCGATCAGCGTATATATATATAGAGATTTACGATAAAATGATGTCGGATGCACCAACGGCCTTACATTGAGTTAATTCTTAACTACTCTCGTTTTGGTACTGCCTATCTTGTCCACCACGCCAGGGTGGACAAGGTAGGCAGTACGTTGCCTCATCTCTCAGATGCCACCACATTGAGCAATGTGCCGCAACATACACAGTCTCTGGCGTAAACAACAACGCTTATGATGGTGCTGGTGGTGGTGGCGGCGGCGATATGGTGGTAAGCTAGCCGTTCATACGCTGCGCTTTGCTATACAAAGACAACCCACCGTGTGCCATTAATAAGCTTACGGGTTGCAGCATATTGCGGTCGCTAGAAGCAGAGTGGCGGGCCCGTCAGAAAAACGCCGACCACAACGCGAGGCACAGCATGCCTCCAAACGGTCAGCGAAAGAATCAGCTGCACATTCACGCCATCTCTCTCTCTCTCTGTCTAACTCTCTATAGCTCTGCTCCCTATCAATCTTCCTCAGCCTCGAGATTATTAGATCGCTGACCAACTTAATAATGTCTTCAACGTCGAATCCTTAGCAGTAGAAGCCACCGACACAAGACGTCAGCCAGTAGAAGGAGGGCTGAGCTTGCTCTCTCAGCATCGGCGAAACTATAGAATGAAATTGTCCGAGGACTTTTTAATGCATTTTTCGACGACTTTTGATCCCGCTAAAGTTGAGACAGCACGACCCGTCTGTTCACACGCAGACAAAGGCCTGTAGGGTGAATTGTCTGTGAACATACAAAAGCCGACCGACATCGTATTGTCAGGCTGTCAGATATTGTATCAAAAATATCACTGTCACCGCCTGCTAAGCTAATGCACAGAGGAGCAAATAATCCCCGGCTACGCTACCTCCAAGCGGCAACAATTAGCATTGAAAACGCTGATGTTGCCCGACGCCATACGACGCGGTATCGAGGAAACGACATGAATACTTGAGTTTCATTGAAGTCGACGACGATTTAGAGAGGACCACGTCAATCGAGTTTAAATATTGGCAAGTCAGCCGCTCTGGCCGGTCCCGACAGCACAGATGGCCTTATTGGAATTAACTCAATCAATCTCAGGAGGGGATGTTTGTCAATGTGAGTAGCGAAGGTGTTCACCACAACGAACACAGAGCGGGGTGCGGTACCCCGCGAGATCCCAGGAGATGGCTTTCGAATTGCCGGTGTGATACTGTCGTGTCTCAATAACAATGCCGATAGAAAGTGATACGAGTTGGGAGGGACAGCATAGTTTCAGCGAATCTCGTTCGTCACCGTAGACAGCCATTCGACTAATCAATGGAATCATACCAGGGATGGGGGAGGATGTCTGTTACAGGCCCGCCAAACGGGCAAGCGGACCGGCTGAATGTTGCACAGCCATGCAGCCCAAAGACCCCGACTTTTATGAAGGGACGAATTTGAATTTCCAATAAAGGCAATTGGTCGACGTTACACACACACACACACTTATAGAATTCTGTCAGAATGAATGAACTGTGCCATCGTAATTAAACATATATTCACTGCTACCGTGCAGTGTTCCCACGCACTGTTGCGTAGGACACCGATTTGAAAGGTCGACTTGTTCGAACCGTCGGGGTCGTTTAGGAGCATCCAGAGCTAACGTACGACCAGCCGCGTCGATGTTGCTGTAAAGACGAATACGACCGGTTGGAAATCTCCCGTTTGACTAACTCGGCCACTCGCTCTCGCGGTACGTGGTCGGTTCTGGCCTGCTGTAAGGATCGCAACCCGTCGAAGGTGGCGTGTATTGCAAGCTGGTTGAATCGTTGCCTGGTGACCATGGCTCTACCACTGGCCACAGGACATTCAGTGTTCAGTATTACAACAAGTATATACCACGCATTACTGCTCGTACAAATTACTCGAACAAACTCCAGATAGTTAATCTTCTGCTTAATTAATAGCAATTAGCAACGGGGTTCCCTCCCGTACGAAACGCAGCAAGATCGAGAAACTGACAGAGCTTCACTATAATCTATCGGCGGTGGGGAAGCATCTCCTCAATCGATACGCACTAGGTACCCGAAATACAGTGTACTTCGTTCGTATTTTAAATCTTGCGGAAGATGTTCACTATTTCATTTGCTACAATACCAACGTGCTGAACACATACAAATTATTTATACAGGCTGACCCGCAGCACTCGAGTGGAAACACTGAGAACAGACGAAGCTGGCTACACCTTTACCGCCGCTACTGCTGCTACCATTACTGCGTGGCCTTAAAGTTACAATATGGTATCGAAACAATGTATTATGATGATGCCCGCAAGATGATCACCATGACTTGGAAATCCATTAATTATATAAAGGCTAGCCGAGTCGGCAAGTTAAGCCCACTAGCAGACGTGATCACCGCAGCGGCAAGCCGTAGAGCATCCATCGCACAACGTTGAATCGTAGATCTAGCGACGTAGTGGATGATGGCGATACCATCTGCCAACTGTGTGGAGTGGTGTGGTAGCCAGTATGAAGAGAATTGCGTCGAATTTTCCGCGCGATACATCTCGCACTCTTGCCAACTTTTGAATCCGATCATTGTATGGACGACTGCTGTACTATAGAATACTAACATCGCTGTCGTCAACCAAAGCCAAAATAGCAACCGTTCAATACACGAATGTTTACAGGAAACGCCATCAGAACGTACCGCTTAGGAACAACTGGCCTCGCCAAAAGGCCGAATTGGCGGCGCAGATGAAATGGAAAATGTCGCGCATTTCAGCACAAACGCGGGTTAGTCTACACCCGAAGAAGTCACTCCATTATTTGCATTCGTCACATTCAAGGCAGTGTGAAAACGTATCATATATACAAACATTTACCGAAGAATGTTTCTGTATTTGTATAATGTCAAATCGATCATTATAATATATCTATGTATATATATATATATATATATATCGCACGAGGAGGGCATGGACAATATCTCGGAAAAACTGAGGCATCCGTGAACAAGCTACGAAGCGGACGAAGACGGATTTAGCGGATTTGTGAGTTCCACATTAGTCCCACTCACTACGGAGTGACACACGTGCATCAACGTGCATTCCCGAAACGCCACATAAAAAAAGAATATCTCTGTCTCGCTCTCTGTCTTGTAAATTCGAATGTTTCTCTAAGTAGCAATGTGCCGATAAGCAATATTTAGCACGACGCGAGCAAGAGATGCACTCGCTATTCGCGGAGGTCGCTTTTACTCGCGGATATTTCTCTAAGGAAGAAATCTGCGGCCGCCATATCCCCCTACGACGCGCTGTGTAAGCTTCAGCTCATCATCAGACGACACCGAGGCGACGACCGCGTCAACGGAATCCACTCTGCTATTGCCGTTGTTGTTCTTGTTGTTGGTGACAGTGGCGGCGGCGGCGGCGGTGGCAGTAGTGAGAATACGCTTCCCGCTCGCGTGTTGTTCCCGACAGCGATAATAGATGACGACATATATCTTGCTATTTCTTTTCCTCCGTCATGATTATAGCGGCAGTGTTAGCTGATTGTGGACGGATCGTAGACGATCCCGTAGATGACGCAGTCATTGGCTAAGCGACAATTTCTTTCGTTGTGCTGACATGAGAATACATGGCGGAACATCGCAAGCGAATAATGATGATGATGCAGTCGCCGCCCCCGACGCCGCCGCCGCCTCCGCCTCCTCTTCCTCCTAATCCCAATCGCCCCACAGTGATTCATGCATCCATTCATGTGTCCAGTCATGAACACGGCTGTGCTTGTCCATCCACGCCACCACGCTTGTCACAATTAGTACATTCACGGTATCAGCAATTAACCAAGCCTGCTAGCTGACCCGATACTGAACGAAGATGATCTCCATCGTCGTCGTCTCGGACGGCAGCAACGCGAACGTGGGCAGGTGGGAGGCGAAGAACATTCAGTGGAGTGGCGAATTACGTGTCATGTTTTAAGGTTTGTCTAGCCTCGCAAGGGGTGGGCGCGCTGGACTGCACCTAGCGATTTGTCTACAACGACGCCAATAAAGGAGAGTTGTTACAGTGCTAATTATAGTGACTAGAGAGAGAGAGGAACGAACGGACGTACCATAACGCGAACAATGGCCACTAACGGAAATATCTCGACAACGCTCGATACAACAGACACTTGTTTTTTTTTATTTAATTTGCCTGTTATAATAATAAGAACGACAAGATACTTATATGGAGCGCTACCCAGGTATGATTCTATTCCAGTAAACAGTTCGACTATTGGAGACAATCCGCGGTTCGATTTCGAGCTCAACTCGTTGATGGCCTTGTATTCTTGTACGTGTTCGCGAACTCGACAATTCACCACTCTGATTAAATCACTGGTGATTTGCGAATCATTAGCCAGCACACCCTTGCTGCTAGCAGGTATAAAGGCTACGAGACTACGATATGATCCATAATTTTGCTTGAGATTTAAGATACGTCTTCACTTGTTTAACTCATCTGCTCATGGGCCCGAAATGAAACTAAACACATAGGTAGACACTATGCATATCTGTATCCGAGAGTCGACCACTTAAACCCAGCAAAGAGCACCAGCACCACTATTGACGAATATATTCAGCTGTACAAATATATATATATATATATATATGGCAGTATCCAACTGAACAAGTATATATATATATATAATCTATTTACCAAGCACTGGAGTCCACAGATAGCAAGACAGACGACCAATAAAGCGAGCGACTCGAGCCTTTGTTTCTGACCAATTCTCCCCGGCTGGATGGCAAACACTGATCACCTCAGTTCACGCTCAGCTGTCCCCTGCTTCGTTCGTTGACTGCTGTGGACCACAGACACAAACAAAAATGACGACGTTTCTGACGCGCTGACGTCGTCGTGGTCAGCCGCCAGTCGCGAATACGCGCATCAGCTTCGTGATGCTTCTGTATACCACCACCGCCGCCGCCGCCGTCTCGTCATAGACAAAAACAGTAGCGGCAGCAGTCTATCATCGTCATCAGCATCAGCAACGTACGAACCGAATACGCACTCACCCACAGTCCCGGGAGGGACACAGCCCCTTGAGAATGGGTTGACTGCCAATGGCTGGCTGGCAGCTCTTTGTGCAGTAGTAGGCGATTACTATGAGGGTATGGGAGAGATCAAGAGAGAGAGAGAGAGAGAGATCACAGCGGGATCGCGCGAACCACTAACAGCAGAGGAGTGAGTGGAATAAACCAAAAGCCGAGATGATGCGATCTCCGTCCACCGTCATCGCCCCCCCCCCCTACCGTTCAGCAACGTCGGCCATCATAGCTGGCTGACTAACACACACGGCTAAATGGTGAGCATATTGTCGAGCCAACGGGGCGGCAGAGTCAAAGTGTCCCCCAACAATGGTCAGCAACTGCTGCAGGAACGGGCGATCACGACAGCAGACCGGAGCTGAGCCAATGGCGAAGTCATGAGAGACAGACTGAGGACTGTCTTGATTTGACGCCCGAGTTCACACCTCGGGACACTCGGGATTCCTGGCGCATTTTACGGGCGGTGGGAAGGGGGGCAACAGCGGCGAACTTCAAATGAGTGAATGACTCACGACATCTCGGCAGTTTGGTATCGGGCGCCGACGTCGAGAACAGTTGAGACGTTCGGGGTTCGGCTGATGTCCGTTCCGACAGGCGATAACGAGCGACGATTCGTCGTTGTCGTCTTCTTCCGAGGGCCCTGATCTTCTAGCAGCTCCACAAAAAACAACGTTCGTTCACGCGGCGGACACGACCGCAGCCAGCTACTGCGTTGTGTTTTACTTCAACCCAATGATAACTTCCCTACGCACTCTGCTCCTATTGCTGGTCGACGACCAATCTCGCAGTTGATGGCTATGGACGCAGTGAAATCGACTCGCCCCTCTCGATGTTACGACCGCGGCTGCGGCTGCGACGAACATCAATCGAGAGCGCGGCAACGAAGACAGGCCGCGATGGGGTGACTTGCGCAGTCGTCGCGTCGCACCTTGATAATACCACCCGAGGGGAATCTATCGAGCACGGAGGATTTCCAAGCACGAAATCCCCTAACTGACTGGCTCGATGGCTGGCTGGCAACGCGACAGAACGGCCCACGGATACTAACCATACTGCTAATCACCACGCAAATCACACAAGCGCACACACACACACAAACACACTCAGACTGAGACAAACCTGCATACAGGCTTACACATACGACAGCGACAGGGACAATTACAATATTGTTTCTCTGGATTAGCTAACGACGACAAATACGACCACCACGTACGAGCGAGCGAACGAAGGAGAAATCTGAACGATAATTAGAGAGAGACAAAAAAAATGCACACTATTTTTTACATTTTGATCTGTTTCGACAAATCACCGCTTCACCGCGATGACGTCGATTCACTCGGACACATGAGTCGACTTCGGGACCGGACCCAAACAACAGGCAGACAGTAATTGGAGCCAGTAGCGAATTGAATGGCACGACCGAACACAGAATGTTGCTGGCCAGTTCCGGAAGAAAGACCAACAGACGAACACACAGATAGCTGGCAGTGATTGTCAGCGAGGAAGTGGATGCTGCAAATGGATGGTCGGGTAACGAACAACTCACCAGGACGGGTAAACGTCGGAGCGATTAGCCTGATAGGCGAGCACTATAGGAATATACACCGATGAGGCGAGGCGAACCGAATGTCGGGCCCTTACAGGTCGACGGATCGTGGTAACTGCAAACTATTGCTAGACGTTAGTCAGGTCTCAGTTCGTCAGGTCACCGATACCAGCACGACTGGCAGCAGCCACAGCAACACTCTAGTGACTCTAGGACACTCACAAACAAACGCAACTCGACGCAGTTAACGGACGGCGGCTACCAGAAAATCCCTATCAATCTCATAGCCACCATTCTCGTAGTAGTCAAAACTGCTGCTGCTGCTGCTGCTTCACTGCCCACTAAATCGCACAGCGCTCCCCCTGAGCAAGGCAAGATGGCCGATATATCGACACCGTTCGCCGATTGGCATAGAAGCCTGGCGCAGCTGAAACATTCTATGGTGCATAAAATGGGCGCCAATTTTCGAAAGTGAAATGGGACTTCGGCCTGCTGCGCCTGCCCTACGCCCGACAGCCAGCTGTACACTTGTCCGTGTGTAGGTGTCTGCGTGACGTCGAGTCGTCGTCCGACTGAAAACAAAGATGGCGACACCCTAGTGTGCGCCGCGCTAGTGAATGACAGTGTCCGCGAACGCGCAACGCGAAAAGACGCAAAGAAAAGAGCAACGAAGGTACACGATCTCGTTTCTCGTCGACAGGAGGGGAGAATCCAACGAAGACGCAACATGTTAACGCCAGCGTTCGAGATCAAGCAGGATAGCGACACAGTGTTCTTGACAATAAAGGCTCCATACACGAACGTGAGTATTTGAAACTACAACAAGCAGTGAGAGAGTGGAAGAGACTCGCGTTAGAATCTCTGACCCAAAAAAAACGAGCGCCAGGTGCTTAGGATCAGGTGAAAAGCAAAATGGAAAAAGGACAAATACAATGGAAGAACCCATAGGGACGTGGAGTATCGCTGTACAGCTTGATGTTAGAATTGGTATCGACACTCCGTGTATTCAGGTGCGACCTAGATACACGAGAAGTGTTGATGAGTTCACCGGGTTGAGCTCGTCATTTTTTTTGTTCTGGGTCAGGGGTGGAGGAAGAACGACACTGAATGAGAAGGAGGAGATCGTTTGTAGCTTCGTTGTGGAACGCGCACAAGTTGCATTTGAACGTAACTTGGATAATATGTGTTGTTGTTATTGTTATTACAGATAAAGGACTGTGATATCAATGTGTTCGAGAACGAGGTGAAGTTCTATTCGAAACCATACTATTTGCGGTAAGTTGGCACGGTTCAGGGGTTCGATATTGGATGGTTCGAATTCTCGGAAACTATTTATTTACATTCGCCATAGTCTCACAGTGGGAGGCTCATAGATGCTCCAATATATATATATATATATATATATATATATATATATATATATATATATATATATATATGTATGAGTTCCTATTATATGTTGGGCGAATGCACTTTCCAAGAGTATTTCGTATTAAGCCCGAAATTATCCGGTATTTTTCATTCATCACTGTAATAATAATTTTACTTATTATTATTATTATTATTATTTGGATAAATAAACAATATTAATTGACACCACATATACACAGCTGTGTAATGCATAATATCACACATAATTATTGTATTACTATTTCAGACATCCATGCTTTAATTATCATACCTAGCCGAGACGAGTTGCAGTTTCCAGCGATTTGTCAAAATATATTGTGATTTATATATATATATATATATATATTTACAGATTGAACCTGCCGGGCAACGTTGTCGAGAATGGCAGTGCGACAGTTAAGTACGATGCGGATTCGGGCACATTCGAGCTGGTCCTGCCAAAAGAGATTCCAGGAGAAGAATTCAAAGAGCTCGAACTGCTCACGAAGCTCTTGGCGCCCAAAGTCAAGCCGGCACAACAGCCGTTTATCGAAAACATCGATGAGGGTACTGTCACATTGCTGATGTTCGTCTATAAATTGCCACACGACACTGTGGCACACTGTATTGAACCGTACGACACTGTATTGAACCAAGTTTCGAAACTATGGACAATATTGGCCAAACGAGAGAAAAGTTTTGCTGGTCGCGAACTTATTGATGTCGCTATCGAGAACTGGCCACTGGGGCAGAGTCGATTTATATTTGGCTACCGATTGCGAACGTACATTTAGAACAATATGTGTAAAACACTCTCCATGACATAGCAGTCGACGGAGGAATTCTATTCAGATGATTGTCTCTTACCTCGTTCTCGTTTCTGTTGCGAACCGACAACTGGCAGCTCCCGCTGACGTACTCGACGATGAAGACGGCGATATCTGGCAGGTCGAGCAATCGATATTCGACGAGAGCGCCGCCGGCCTAAATGGCCGAAAATACGGCTTCAACCGTAGCAAAACGGGTATCATCGGCCGAATGCAGGAGGACCTGCCGGATGTGTGCGAGATCCGGTACGTATTATAATCGATGTCTGCCCATTGCTGAAGCATTCTATATAGCGTATCTTGGCGGCGTACGCGTCCGACAGTTGGTTTGAATGGCAAACGGAAAAATTGGGACGTTGAGTTTAAGACAGAACTAACGAATCGATATATCCATTTCATGATATCCTAGGAACCCTGAACTGAAATCGGTTGAGGAAGCTCGCGTCGAGAGGTTGAACAAAGAGAAGAACGACTTCGACGAAGACCATTACCTTCATGACTTCTTCGATGAACTGCGCGAGATCGAGGAGTTCGTCAGCCTGCAGCTCGATCTTGAGAAGGTTCGGAAATATCTTCCTTCATCGTTAGATTCATTGGCTGATATCGTAGCGAAAAATGCTTAGTTTATTTTGCCGACGACAACCTGACCAAGTTATCAGTTGTAGACAACCCCAAGAAAACGGACCGAGTTAATTAAGGTACCCGTAGCCGTAATGTGGACAGCCAACGTCTTGCGCTCCCGAATTATAAATTTAAATTATCCACATTGCGGCTTATTAATGAAACTGCAATTTTATAATGCTTGAAAGAAAAACGAGTGAGGTAGTTAAAACATCGTAGTTACAGTAAGCCACCTCATGTCCGGGGGGCAACACACAACATACAGCCGTGGCGGTCGTGGTTGACGTACGTTCGACCATACGTTCTAAACCTGCATAATATCCACCCTGTGGTCCATTATCCAGGTATGAGTTTTCAACATCGTCAAGCTTGTTGTCATCAAAAGATTTTCCCATCACTTGCTGTATCGTCGTTACAGGACTTTGAGTTCAGTGCTGATGAGCAGACTCTGCTCTCGCAACAACCTGCGCGAAGCTATATCATGTCAAAAGCTGACAAATTAAGGTGCATACTTGGCCTTGTAGACCTCGTGTTCGCTTGGGCATACCAGAACCGGGTCAGCGAGGGCGAATGGCACTCCGAATCAGGTAACTTCCATAGTCGAAATAACAAATATATATATATATATATTACTGCACATTGAAATAGTGCTCATCGTAAGGGGTGAGAGAGGCCCAGAGTCTCGAATAAAAGGGACACTGATCAGCAGATCTGAACGCATTTTGCCTCTGTTTGAAAACACAACAGGATGGACGGTAGCAAAGCTCTCGGCAACCCTCTCCTACTTCGAAGAGTTCACCTCGACGAAGGCCGTGATGCACTCATGTGTTCGACGATCTCTCATCTATCCGCTGTACCGCCGATTCGATTTGGCGCTGCATTGCTGGCGGGACGCTACTGAGGTTTTTCGTTCGGGACCGAAACGGGTACTCAAATGCCTTCTTGATATCCACCGCGCGCTCGAACGTGACGCAGAGGCCCGCTACATTCTCAATGGAATCTACATAGCCGACTATATAATTTGGCTGCAGAGACACTGCCCGAGCGGGCTACTGCCCGAAATCGCCCACAGAATGGAACAGACCACGGTGACGAAGGAGGAACTATGTCTCGATATTGTCCGTTTGGAGGAAGCCGCCAAATTGGTGGACGTTGAACAAGGGGTGAGTCAAGGTTTAAGATTCAACTTGAAATCGAGGCCTGCAGCTGCTATTTGTATACTATGCGATACTATATATATATACGAGATGAATATGTGGCGCACTCTTCGAGATTTCTTTCAGTAAGCAGTGATCTACACCTGTGAACCTGATCTATACTGCCCTTATCCCATTCAACGCATATGATTATTGACTTGTTGAAAATATTAAAGAATGACGTGGCATTTTCCTTCCTTTTTCAACCCTTCCCCGATACCTCATCATGTTTAAATACAGACCCTATCCACCGGTGACGATGGCACGGCCGCACGGGCGCCGATGGTGCACGCGATGGAAGTTGCGGCCGCAAGCGCTCGAAGCGCCTCGGAGGAACGAGCCGAAATCGCAGGGGAACCTGCACCTGCAGGCGGTGACGCTGCCGCTCTGGATTCGGACGACGAAAGCGGGGCTGCGTCGTCCACGTCAGCGAACGATAGTGATGACTACGACAGCTGTGAGGAGTCGAACTCATCGGACACCTCGTCAAGTTCGTCGTCGACGTCCGAACCGCAATCGCTCGAATCGACCTCATCTGTTAACAGGACCCTATGAGAGTGAAGTTAGGAGAAAGCTCTCACGGTCGGAGCGAGCTAGCCGCTGTTCTCTGAACAAGACGATGGCAGCCCATGAACGCCTGATCGAACGCTAACTCCGGCTGGCGGGAGGACACAAACGCGTTGTGAGTTGGTGACTACGTGCGATACGAATGGCAACGATGGCAACGCTAATGTCGCGCGCGCCGCCCCCGGATGACAAATTCGATGGCCAGAATTTGCGAGCACCTCCCCGTCAGCTGGCGACATAGCTGTCTGACCCTCGAAGTTCTGTATTGTATTGTCATATTGAACGTCCAGTAGAAGTTCATTCGGGATCACAATTGTATAGAACATATCAATGAAATATGAATATAACAGTGAATCGCGGTGATTCGCCACTGCGCTCATTTGTAAACTGTACCAATTATTGGCACTAGCCGAATTAATTTCATATGGCCGGGTATGTAAGACGGAGCTCGAGGCAATACCTCGGAGCTGGAAATTGATTGGGAGAATGTTTTACTCGAGCACGAAGAGCATGCGATAACTTCCGAGATGATGTCAGGAATGAGCAGTACTACAAGATCGAAAAAGCTGACACAGTTATCAAGGCTACGATCCGCTCGAGTCGAAATGTCTACGAAGCTACTGTGCACGAATGAAGGACAAAATGAGGCAACAGGATTTAATTTATGTTGATATCGATATGTTGCCAATTAACCTTAATCACAACTGGTTCAGCGTCGACATGCGAGTTCCGTCGCGAAATGCGCTCGTGACTTAAGTAGCATATTCCAACGCTATCTATAATAGACTCTCGCACGTTCTTGCCTAACCCAGAGCTTTGCACCAGTATGCTATTACTCAATCTTAATCGAAGAGCTCATTAAACAATATCCCATGCTGATGGTTGGGTCTGTATAAATTAAATAGTAAAAAAACTTACCTACCCACTTGTGCGGCACTGGCCCCCTGAAGCCTCGTTAATACCCGAGTGTTCTCAAATTGGGTTAAACGATATATAAATCAGTATATATGGGCCGATAACATAGGCAGGAACGCCTATTAAGCGTTGAAGATCAGCATTTAATCGCGATTCGCCTTCTCGTCACAGATACGTACATGATACTTACATGCACACAACACACACACATTTGTATATGATGTGAACTTGCACATAACAGAAATAGCTGTTTAGGCCTGTTTTCTATGAAAGGCGGTACTAATCATGTAAATAATATTTTCATGCAATCATTTCTACACAACGAGCAGCTGCAACGTAGAGTAACAGAATCATAGATAATCAGTAGAAGAATACGCGATATTCATCTCGTGGGCGAGATCAGTCTTCAGATTTTTTGCCTCCGAGAAAAATATCCGAGTTCGCCGTAGGCCTCCGTGAGTTGTCCTACGCAATACGGTAATTATAAAGTGCACGGTTACGCTTGAACCTGACGATCTGTTGCAGGTACTCTTCGGTTTCCGACGTAGATTTAATAGCTGTTCGAATACAATAAATTAAGTTGGAAGTAAGCGAGTAAATGATATTGTCATTATTATTGGCGATTATCTTGTCTCATAGCCACAATGCACATAATATATATAAGCGATGTTGTCCTCGAGCGAATACAATCCACTGATTACCAACCTCGGCTAGGTATAGATTGATAAATTGCTACAATTAGATGAGCACATATATATATATATATATATATAATGTGCTTATCTAATTGTAGCAATTTATCAATCTATACCTAGCCGAGGTTGGTAATCAGTGGATTGTATTCGCTCGAGGACAACATCGCTCGTGTTAGGAAGGTCACGGTAATCTTCATCGCCCCACGACAAATTCGAATGCGCCGCCTCGAGACAGTTGTTATTGTATGTGTTTAAACTTCACATGTTCTCATTGTTCTTGGATACTACCTGAATGTCGTTAGACGCGATCTAATCTTCGAGAGGTGTGATTGCAGCTGTGCGGCGTTTGGCAGAACAATAGCATGTTCAGTTCGCTTCCGAATGTCTCGCTGTGAAGATTCTACCACGTAATGTATCATTATTGTCTGTTGCCGGCTTCCCTGCGCGAGTTTACGAATGAACACCTCGAATATATGATGACTGGCATGATTCTGAGCATCGCGAATCTTCCATGAGAGTATGTATGGCATTTTAATATAGATGGCCCGATAAATTTCAAGTAACAAGATCTAACCCGCATCCTTCTCTGCGACCCCTGGAGCGACGATCCTCATCTGGACGTTATCCCATTCGTTATCCGCTGAATGGTCTCTAACATAGTAGGTAAAACACCGATAGTATACAGTGTGTGTCAAAAATTGCTCCACCATATGGTATATTAACTCATCGACATAGAATTTAGTAGGCTCTACAGTTTCGAATTTCACCAAGTGGAACGTAAGATCCACACCTGACGAGGCAGGGACCTAAAAGGCACCTTCTCTGAAATTTTCCAATCACTCTCCCTTTTATGCAGACTGCTAAAGTTTAGTATCTAGAAACTGTACAGTAGACGATGAATTACAACAGATCTCTAGCCTCCACGAAGCACGAATAGATTGTCCGTTCCCTCTACGAATAATTTCTCACAACCACCTACATACCTAATAAAATACAAAACTCAGAAAGTAAAATATACCAAGATTCTTTTTACTGTCACAGTATAATAATAATAATATTAATTATTATCATGTAATATTCATCGACATCATCACCTTCATATATATATATATCGGTTCTTTTTACTCACGAAGGGGCTTATCTTCTGCTTCGCGAATGTAGGCTCTCATATCTTTGTGTCGCTCAATCTGTCTCCTCCCAGAAACAGAATCATCGGGCACTCGAGAGGCCTGCCAGCATGGATAAGTTAGCATGCATCTAGTTCGCTGCAGCGAGTCTTCGACGATAGCTGCAGTCGTTACGACATTTGTCCAAATAGACCACGCTGAAGGCTACATTCATCAGTATTCGGTACCCCATCAGGTCTGTTAATACTTCCTCCCCTCCGGTAGTCGCGAAAATTTCTCGCAGATAGCTAGCAGCAGTAGCCCAACTGCCACAGGCGGTTTCTTCCCGGGTTGTCAACGTTCTGAATAAAAAAATGCCGCGCACGAGCGAGCACACACAAGTGGAACGTCCTTCGAGTAGGAAGTATCAGTGGTTAACCCCAGGGTAATGGAGAATGCTGGTCAAATCGGTAGATATATAGGTAGACTCTCTAGATTTTAACGATTACCAACAGAGGAATTTGGTCATACTGATAATGAAGGACCGGGGGTTGGGGAGGGGAGGGGGGGAGTTGAAGGCGACACTTCTGTAACGTTCCTCGGACGACCGTACACCCCATGGTGTACGGCCCAACAGATCGTTGACTATAGCATATTACAGAGCGATTCATGGACGCGGGTATCAATGCCTACAACGAGCCAGTCGGCCAGCGGGTGCGTTATGTTCCCATAATAAAAAGCGCCATAAGATAGAGAAGACCGCTTGGTCTAGTTATTTTAGTCTAGTTCTAGTGGATTATTGTTATTGTTATTATTATTATTATTATTATTTTCTAGTCATCATTGTCCGAATCAAGTTCGTCGTTACTGCAGAGATCCGAATCCTCAACGGCCGAATCCTCGACCTCCACCTCGGATTCCTCATCGAGGGCCTCCCATTGTGGATGCGACTCAACGATCGGTTTCGCTGGCTTCACTTCGAGCTTCACGTCGATTTGCTGATCGAAGTCCTACAAGAGGAAAGTATACGAAGATGAGCGTGTGCATATAGAACACATCGTCATTAGAATTGTCCTGACATGTTTCTGCTGCTCAGAGATACATCACGTCAACTACGAGCCCACACTAGGTGTATGCTGTTCAACACACATTTCGAACAACTCGGAAAATGATACCTACCTCAACGTATGAGTCGCTTTTGACGTGTAGCGTATAGTGGTACGCGCCGGGTCGGTGGGGTGCTGAAAACTTGAGGATGGCATCTTCCTCCTCGACAAGGTTCGTCATCAGAAATGGTACCGTTGTGAGTTGTTGTTGCTTCTTATCGACGAGGTACACCCACCAGAACTCCTGTTTGTCTACGGGAAAATAGGGGGCGTGCACCGAATGTGAGATTTTCGGAATTTTGTCCATGTTCTTTTTCTTCTTTTTCTTCGCGCCGATATCATCGAAATGCAGCTTTTCCTCATTATCCGAATCTCTGTCCTTGTCCTTCAGGCCATCATCATCATCTGGCTCACTTTCGCTATCTCCGCCCTGGCTAGGCCGCTTTAACCGCTGTCGAACCTCCATGGCCTCACTGTCGCTCTCATCACCGCTCTCCTTATCCTTGTGCGACCCCTGACTTGCCCGACCCCCAGCATCGGTCGTCGACTCGATTCCGTTCTCGTGGGGCACATCATTCTCCTTATCTTCCTCCCCTTCGCTATCGTTGTCACCATCGTCGGCTACCTTGCTGACAATGCGGATATTCGTTGGTTTCTTACCCTAAAAAAATAAGCACAGGGGTATATATATATATATATATATTATAAGCTGGTAGTATGGACAGTCATTTTTAAATCGCCTGCTGGCTGAGTCGGCCGAAAGATATCGTGTGAACGATTCCTGCCAAAACAGCTTGCCACGAGTTGTAGTTCAAATTCATACTAATTATCATTATCAATACTACCTATTTACGGCAACGCAGTGTTGTGTATGATGCATAACATAATTTCCGCACTGCACGGCTCACTGCAGTTTCCTCGTGTGCAAACGAACCTACCTTAGCCTTTTTCTTTCCTCCGGCCTTTTTGTTCTGTCCTTTCTTGAGCCAATTAATCTGCTTCGGTTTTTCCTCTTCCTTCTCTTCTTTAGCTTCCTCCTCCGTCCGGTTGAGCACCTCATCGGGTTTGCGCCGTCTCATCGTCACCGTAAATGTGACTAACGAGTCGGCCGTAATTGTGTCCGGATCTTCATCGTCGATAACTTCAAGCTTGTACCGCACCTCGATCGAAGGCATTCGCTCTAGGCATTTCAGCACCTCGGCATACTGGGCGTCGTCAAGGAACCGCAGGACCTCCCGCCGCTTGGTTTCGCTGAGCTGCCGCAGCTGGCCAATACTCCGAATGCGGGTCTTTTTCGATATGAAAAATCGCAAATGCTCCTCGCCGACGAATGGGATCTGCAGCAACGGGTTGCGATTCTCCCAGAGCGCCTGTACAACGAGCTGGCAAAGTTTAATAGCGTTCTCTAACGTCTCTAGCTTCGGCATACGTTGAATGTGCCCGTTGAGATTCAGCATCACAAGCTGAGCCGTACATGATACGAATTCGCTGATGAGAACGGGACACTTTTTGACGATGTATCTCATGTCCTTAGCGGCGTCAGGGTTTAATGGCAGCCGCAACAGGTGGGCGTACAACAACGCTCTGGCCTTAATCGAATGCTCGTAGTTGAGTGGGGGTTCGCGATTCTTCTCGCCGAAATCTTCGATTTTCTTGATGAGCTGTGGAATCTCCTCGTTATCAGTGGGTCGCATCTTTATCTCGGGATTGTGGTCAGGCTTGAAGTCGGATGACGCTCCAATAATCATCACGACCCGTCTCAGCGTCATCAGCGATGTTCGATTTATAAAGTAGAAGTACAGCTGCGTCGTGTCGAGCAGAACTTCAAGATCTTCACCGTACTTTGCTGAGCGGTACCACCATACGCCGACAGCCGTCGGCAGGCCGATCATGAACACCAGCATGTACGCGCCGAGAACCCAGAACGAGTTCTCCTTCTCGACGATCCACGACGGCAACGCGATACCAAACGACATAGCGCCGGGACCGTCCGGGTTGCCATAGGTCTCCCAGTTCTTTCGGGCCTCTTCATCTGTTAGGGCAGCGTAGGCCTTTGCTATCTTCATGAATTTAGCATCGTCACCTGTTTCCTTATCCGGATGGTGGATCAAGGATAGCTGTCGGTAGGCTTTCTTGATCTGCGCAGTGGTTGCGCCAGCATCGAGCTCGAGAATCTCATATGGGTCCCATTTTACCCACGTGTCCTCCAGGTGTTTAACCTGTCAAATGAACAAAGCGAAGCAAGCAAACAGAATAACAGCATAAGTTAGATACACATAAGTATAGACCAGCTAGAGAAGGGGAGAGAGAGAGAGACGGGTTTCTTTTCTTACTGTACATTGAAGGGTGATAATCAAATGGCAATACGCTCGAATGGGGCTGTATACATCTTTACAATATTAAATAAACGAATACTAACATACAGCATCGTTCAACTCGTTTATGCTGGAAGATGCAACCAGTTCCTGTTTTTGTTGAGCGGTTCAATTATTGTTTCAGTACCTGCCATTGTTGGCATCAAAGCAATTCATTGCATACTGTTGCATAGGCATAACCCTCAACCTCAGCAATAATCATCGTTGTAGAGCCACTCGTGGCCTAACCTTTAAAGTCATTACAGAAACTAGCTGTTGTTGCATACTCTACAAACAATTAGTTGCCGTGACTGCAACTAAATCGTTTTCGCATGCGAAAGAGAAAAGAGAGAGAGAGAGAGGTCATCGATCCAGAGGTTGTTGTTTTAAGGCCCTTTGAAATAAATGTGCCGTTAACCCGACCTAACAATGGGATATGCGCCTGCAACATGTTTTGCCCTTGCTTCCTGTCGGGTCAACACTGCCACAACCATCCCCCGATTTACTGCAAACGAATATATTCAAATGAGACTAGCCAATCAAGGACGAAACGCTCACATTATTCAACTACGACATACAATACTATTCCAGCACGCCATACCGAGATCTACTACTGTCCATGGCCATTACGTGACGTGGTTTGGCCTTTCAAGGTTGAATATTGCACGCAGTTGGATAACTAATCAATAGTACTATTAGTGGTTGCGTGTGCAGATTATTTTAAACTCTACGTTGAGAAGGACCATAGGATTTCTGCAGCCTGAAAGATCATGCTAGAGCAAACGTATTCACCTATACAATACCTGTATAGGTTGATAACGAAAAACGAAGAATGTAAGTGCAAGCTACAAATATATCTATATATATATATATATATATATATATATATATATATTCCACTTATAACTGATATCGTCAAATTTTGCCTAGAATTGAACGAGCAACCAAAGGTTGACACTGATAATCTGCGTACCCTTCTATGAATGCCTTCCATGTAGCGGCCACAGTGGAAACGGGTGCGATATCGATTTTTTCCGACTGATTTTTAAGAGGACCACAAACGAACAACCATAAAACTCGATCACGGACTGAAGGAACATTTATTTGCTCACGGTGATTTTATGGAAATGTTCATTGTGACTATTTATTTTCGTAACCAGGTGGCACTTGTGCCGTCGAGGCAGCAGGTTCAGTACTTAGAGCTTTACAAATAACCAACGTGGGAGGGGGAGTCCATGATCAACTAGTATAAAAGTTACGAATTGCACTTCGTCGACAACGACAACAGTATGGGAATATTGTACCCCTGTTGCAGTATCTACCCAAGCGAGAAGGCAACACCCTAAATGAACCATGCGAGGCTTGAGCCGATCAGCCTTTGTGTGTCGTCTGAGCGAAACAACAGGACATATTGTCAGATGGATCATTATCAAGCATCATGTGATTGTTTCGTTATTTCTACTGAAATAATATTTCTCCGAATGCTACGCCGAATGTTCGAGCCTCCGGGCAACCGTTTTTTTCTTGGCTGCGTGCCCCCAAAGGGGGGAGGCATAGAGGGCAATGCTCACCGCCACCTTGGCCAGCAGCCTTCTGACCTCATCCGTAGCGCCGTGTGTGCGTGGGAGGATCCTGGCGAGGTCCGTGGCGGCTCGCTCCGTCTTCTCGGATGCGTAATTTGCATACGGGGCCCCCGTTAGGCCGCTGTCGAGAATAACGCCCAAATACTTGGTCGTCTTCGTTGGCTTGAAACTATGGCCGGCTATGGTGACCTCGATGCTCGGCTGACGTTTCCGTCCATTGAGCATCACCGCCTCAGTCTTGGCCGGCGCGAATTCCAGTCCCAGGGGGCGCCATGACCTTGGCCATTGCCGAATGCGCCGCATACTTAAGGAGCCGGTCATCCTGTTCTCTGATTATGAGGGCCAGGTCGTCGGCATATGCAGAGGAGGTCACAGAATGCGTGTATTTAATGTTTATCTTTCAATTTTGTTGCTACGTCTGATGACACAGGCGACACTCACTCTACACACAGACTTTCACAGTTGGAAGTATATTGTGCAACCAGGCGAAAGCTACATGGAGCATATGGCATCGTTACAAAAGACATGCACAATGGTATTGCTCGCGTAGTTATCGGTGACAGATTCTTCATTGGAGATTCTTTCAATATCTAATTTTTGTTACACGTTGATATGAATGTCATTATGCTGGCATAACGGGTGAAGTGTTCTCGATACGAAGGCAAAAGTAGATTTACTCCACCTTGAAGCGTTCGGATCGGCAAGAAAAGCATCGAAGTAGAACGCCCTTCCCCTTAGGTACAGTGCGGAACTTTCAACCTTTAGGCCTTCTATAAATCAGATCCGAGTCTGTGATGTCTACGGATCCGTAGGCCTTATCCCCGGCTCGTGCGGCTCTCCGTGAAATCACTAATCACATTCACTATCTCGGTGTCTCGTAGTAAACGGGAGCGCCATGAGTAATACTTCTATTCGACGGTTGGCCTGTTTTATTCAACGAATGCATTAGACTATAGAGAATCCTTTCGGGGAGAGGAAATGCTTACTCAAAACATATTCCCAAGGGGGGTCCAGTGGCCGAGTAGGTCCAACTGCGGGCCTGAGAGTCCAACAACAGCTGCCGCTATTGAGATGCGGCCTGCCATGCACCCTTTATCTAGGACCCATACACCGGAGTGAGCCGAGTCCTTTCCCCGAGGAGGGTCGCAGACATACATTTCGACTAAGCAAGCAGAGCATAGCGGGTGCACTTCATCCAATTAGGCCATTTGGTTGAGTGGCGACATAGATGAGATGCTACCAAGAGAAGCCTTTTGCAGTTCCCGATTGGTTGATATAACTATGTACAATATATAAATATGTTATATACAAGTATACGTATGTTACATATAGTTCGTAGTATACAATTACTAGAATAAATAATTTGTAGTTCTAACGAGCTCGTGATTGAAAGCAATATGATTGAGGTACAATTAGCAGATAAGCGATTTAATAGCAAAAATTACATGAATTATGTGGAGTAATCGAAAATAACCAGCTGTGCAATCGCAGCTCAGTCAGATCAGAGGCACCGTCCACCTGAACGTCGCTCCCATCAAACAAGTTGCTGGTTCGATCCAAACCGCCACCGCGCATATGCACAACAAGTGCCAATAAGGCTGACGATAATCAGAGAAATATACAGAATTAGCCCATGTGTGTGTGTGTGTGTCGAAAAGAAAACGCCTAAAGAGAGGGGGAGGATGTCTTCAATTCATCGCAAGATTAATCGGAATTAGAGTTCATATGTATGGAGTGATTATATCTAGTATATTGCACAACCTCGAACCTATAACTTGTACATGTCTATGCACCTGTCATAATAAATGTTAATAATTG
Organism: Stratiolaelaps scimitus; assembly: GCA_019614645.1. Lineage (NCBI taxonomy): Eukaryota > Metazoa > Arthropoda > Arachnida > Mesostigmata > Laelapidae > Stratiolaelaps > Stratiolaelaps scimitus. The sequence continues at coordinate 8,698,725 of JABWDB010000009.1, read as the reverse complement.
TGATAATATTTGTATAAGAAGTTTTATTCATGCTGGCTGATTCCGGCAAATACGATCTCTCGCCTCATTATGGGGGAAGGACGGCTTAATCTCGAACGCGACCGATTGTTCACCGAAATTTGGTGGCGTTCAATTGTAATTGAAGTGGCGAAGTACCACGCTGAATTGATGAAACGTGCTGTGAAGTGCGTCGTCCCTGAACTTCGAGGTCGACCAAATCCATCAGCAGCACCACCACAAAGCTCAGTGTACTTCAAGGCCAACGCACAAGACTACGGAAACATCTCACCTCGACTATTGCAAAGGTGCGAGAGAATTCACGCAAGCAACAGCAGATACCGCAGCCGAGCTATTCGGATTGTTGTCGGCCATAGAGCGATCATTCGGAGAGTGTCCGGGAGGCCGATCATCTCGTCGTACACCATCCCGATTTCAACGACGACAACCTGGATGCAGAGTTGGATGAAACCGAGGAATACCGAGCAGCAGCTGCCGGTTGTTGCATACTTGTGGAACGCTTGCTTGGTAATGTTCAAGCCCGCCTTCCAACTGGCGTGACGTCCGCATCAACCAGCAGCAGCGCCTAATTACCACACAATAGCAATTGGGTGACCCGGAGCGGTACCAAGGCAACTTGTTCACCAACAACTAGCAACTAGCTCGTATCACAAACTTTCCTCACAATACCGTGTAAAATACCGTGTATAATTAAATGGTTATCAAAGCCAAATATGTTTTAGTCCCTTATAGACGAACTTCGGAATTGTTGTAACAAGAGTGCAGTTCAGTCAATAAACCCAGCCTTGTACCCCGTCGTGTTCAAGATGTATGCGTACTCATTGTATTCACAATCCCACCAGTTCGAAAGTCGCTCTTGCAACTTTCTACAGAAAGTTAGCCACCGATCTGCCTTAGATTTAATCCTAAATCCAGGTTGACAAGATCGGTGAGCCGGCCTGCAACGTTCAGTCGCGCAGCGGCTTCCAACAGCAGCACAGCTAATTGTAGTATGCCAGCCTGATCCAATAATAATAACCTTAACGCCAGCGTTGACATATATATTTGTCTTTTACCTAAATTCAACTCGAGAGCGGTTTCGAAAAAACTTGAACTTCTTGAAAATGTACGCGGCAACCGTCGATCATTGGACGCCACTCAGCATCTCGTGGAAGTCCATCCACTCTCATCAAGTCATCTGCACGCACTGTATGCCCCCGTCTCTGCACACGCGAACACAGCATACGTCGACGAGCTTTAGATGTGACGATGAACGCCATTTTTGCTTTTTCTAACCCGTCACCCCTCGCTATATACATATATACCAAGGCGCGAGCTACATGAGATATAAATATATATATATCATATATAAATATCTCAAGGCGTGAGCCACATATACGGTATCGGAAGTCGTAAAGAAAAGAGGGTTTATTTCTGCCCCCTTTGTCGAACTGGAGCCAAATGCCAACATCGTCATAAACTCACGAGAAACAGAACGAGCGAGCTCACTTCTACTCGCTCGAGAACATGCTACCGGTAGCGTTTTGCGAGTAAATCACCGATATTCCGACAGAGTGGCAGGAGACGTTCGTCCGCGTACAGCTGATATTACAATATTATATATTATCGAGAACGTTTCGGCTAAAGAGGCGACGGCGGTTGCGATGACAAAACGAGCCGTCGAATCTGGCCTGTCCATGATCGCTCCAAGCGGTACGGGCGTGTTCAGCTTTGGGCACATATCAATAAGGATGGACTGGACCCTCTGATGATATTGTTAGCTAAACTCCAACAGCTCACACAATCGGCAACGCTATAGTAAGCAAAGTGCGATGATGCGGCCTACGCGCGCTGGCCGAACTTCAGCAACGGCTCCCAACCGCATTGGCTTGGAAATACGGAATTGCAGGCTGTAGCGAGCCAAGATGAATAGACGGATTGATGAACAGATCCGCTCCGTTCGTGAGCTCGGGAAATCACCCGTTATCCATTTCGGGCCTGGCCTGTTTCTCCACTGTTGCCCACCTGAACTGCAGCGGTCACTTTTAAGTAGGTGGTGGCAGAGGCAGGATTCCCCTACACTTTACGTGACCCGCTCGTATCACGATTTCTGAACAGGAGAAACCGTAGACATTTAGACTGGCGCTATTACACAGACTAGCATAACAGTAAAATGAAGAACACACAGACACAAACGCGCATGAATGACACATGCATCTATATATCAGTGGCCATATATTCTATGATTAGGTAGGGATGTATTTTTTTTTAACTTTGTAGTCGTTTGCCGTTGGGTAAATTCAACGGATCGTCCACTGGTCGGGCACGTAAATAGCTTTGTGGGACTTGATCGCGAAGATAGAAATCTGAGATTAAATACGATATATTGATACGAAAGTGATGATTATAGGGATTTGTAGCTAACAGATAAACGTGGAGTCAGGATATACAAAATACGCATTTCAAATTTGGAAAAAGGCCGTCAAAGAGTAGGCAAATGAAAGGTTTTTCACAGAAAAATTGCTTAAACTTATTGACGGCTTGAGCCTCATATCGTCATTAAGATCAGACAATCTCGTTAACACACCCATATATATATATATATATATATGTTTGTGGGGAAGAGAGAAAATGCGATATAACAATATTATCTTCAGTGTGACCCATGTTCGGACAAGATTCAGAGACAGACATCAAGTCTGGATAAATGAGGCCAGTCTGCTAAGCGGAGCATAGCGAGCACAATCGAAATGGCCAGAGCATTGACGTTCCTTCTATTCAGAGACACGAGATATGACCACGCGGTCATCCACCTAACAATTTCAACTCAAGATTATCATTCTAAAATGCAACCAAAGGTCCGCTCGCCCGTTGCAGAATATCACGTAAACCTGAACAATAGCCTTTATACCTCGAAATACCTCAGCTCCTACAACGCTGCTGCTTCCAGCAGCCGCTCGTGAGTGGAGTAAAGCGCAATTAAGCTTAGCTTAATTTTCATTCTAGCTGAATGAGACGGAGGGCGGATTCACCTCGGCATTAGTGTTTTCCGTGACAACCAGTCTCTCAGGCAACCAGTGCCACTATATTTATACAGTCTTCCACCGGTGTGACTCTGTCTCTCCTCTAGAGGTGTTTTAAAGGTAATTATCTGCTTTAGCCCTATTTATTCCTAGCCGTATTTACTCATTATATTATGACACAATGCCGAGAGACAACTCTACGGGGCAAAACGCAACAGGCTCAACTAGCGCTTACAAGTATCCATCCCGATCTAGCGTATTGTTCGCATCGCTTACGACGACGTGATGATAACGAAATGATTTGAGACCAGCCGCATGCAGCACTATTTATTTTTAAATCTAACTGTCTCTTACTTTTACGTAAATAGGCTTTAATGACCATTGAAAAGCTGCCAAGTGGCTACAGGGCGAAGGGAATACGAACTGGCAAGGGATGCACAGCACACCATTACGTGAGGATCTCGTCCATCTATCGCTCTTCAAAAAAGAACGACGAACGCTGAAGAACAGATCAGTATTACATGAAGGATATCGTGCCCGGTCGAACATTGCCGGACACTATTGTGCTTAGCCAACGATGATGACGTGAACTATTGGGTCTTTCGGAGCTATTTTGTATATCGAAACATGTTAGATAACTTTTGAGAAGTAATAACTAACTTTGACCCTTTTCTTGTTAGTATATGTTGGAGGTTTGTTTTAATTCGTCATTATTTACGCAGCAGGATCAAGGGTGCCGGTATACTTATATTGCTAATTTTGTTATCGACAGCTTCCTCAACCTAATTGACGCATGCATAATGTGCGTCGCCAGTTCACCTATTTAACGTTTGAAGACAACCATAAAAATTGGTTGCCTCCATCCAGTTCGTTATCGCAGCGGTGCAGCGAGCGGTTTTGTGTTGTCGTCGAGAAGACACCCTGAACGGCTCCCATGCCTGTGCTATTTGTCAATGGGCCTTTTCACGCTCGTGTCGCTCATGAGACATTAGGTTGCATAAATTTTGTTCTTCTTTCAGAATCCCTCAAAATAACAAATGTCGTCACCGTCCACCGCGAGAATATGCGACACGTGTGCGACATCTGCGTCGAAGACAATTCGTGGGGAGGGTGATTCCATTTCGCCTTTTCTTGGTCGTTTTCGATGTTTTTATTATAACTTCGTAACATGTGGTGCGCGGAATAGACCGGCACAGAGGTCATAGTCCAGCCACCGGTTTGTTTAAAGGCTGTAGTAATTGTCCCAACTCGTTCGCTCGTTCGTGAGATGTCCTGAAGTGAAGCCACCTCCGCTGTGGTCTCCAACGTGGGTCGAATCAGCACTCCTGAATCGGTTACGCCAATACTAAACGTTTCGCCGGGAAAGGTCAGTCTTGTCTAAAATTTTCAAAGATTCTTGTCGAATTTTATTCGGGTTTGTTCCTTCCATGAAGCAAAAATTTGACCACGAAACGCCAGGATTTAACCAGCGCCAGGCTACACGTAAGCAAAAACTCAACTGTAAACTAGCCAAATCTCACATGGCAATCACGACGGATTCAAAGCTTACCAAAAAAAATTCGCGGATGTACAAAATCGCTCCGAACAACCTAATGCTATAAAAGAACTCTCCCGGAACTGAAATCCACTAATTTCAGCCACTAGTATTTCATATCCTGCCCGCTTCCCATAAAATCAACCACCGTCAAATGATGGTGACGATGGTGGCATCATTCTAAGACGAGTAACAAGAACTACGTTAAAAATAGAGACAAGCTTTGACAGTCGATGTCGAGTCCGATACATTAGAGCGAACAGCAATCACCCCGACGTGTCACACAACTAACTAACAGGCATTACTTCATTCCAGCTGCTAAATTCTGTCCCCTCGAATATCCACGTGGATATCCAAATAACCCATTGTCCCGAGGGTTAACCAAAGCTGTGGAACATACTTGAAGTTAATAAGAAGCAACCAAATTGTCATGACCTGGCATACATACGAGATTAGTGAGACAGTAATGAACAAACGTTCGCATCTTGTACATTCGCAAAGATGTCAAGAATGTTACAAAATGCAATTAAAATCAAAACGGAGAGTTCAACTAAGAGCGGGTGAGAAGATGTACAGGGCTAGCTGGTCTTGCAAGCGGGCACGCAATTATAATGAAATCCTCCGTCAATCAGATGTGTCTTCGTTTTCTGTTGTCGTTTCTGTAACGCGTATTCCACTCAGTTCGTCGGCCCGAACTGCATATCCGTCAAATCATCTTCTATCACTGCTACCATAACTAAGCTTTCCAACCAGATCAGTACGGACACTTACCCTGTCGAACGTTCCTCGTGCCTATAGGTTATAACAACAACAACCACAATAATAATAATTCTAATTCTAATTCTGTTACAATTCAACAACATGTTCAAAGTTCTCACCTTGTAGACACACGCGAACATCGCTATCCAACCGATAATGATGAGCACTTGAATGATGGTACTTTTCGTTTTCGTCCACGGGGCTACCTCCTTAAGACGCGAGTGTTTCGCCACACAAGGCGTGCACTGACACTTTTTCTTATCCTCTTCAACATTCTCCTTACGTTTCGTTGGCCAGAGATAGTAGGTGCACGGTAAAACCACCATCGCCAAGAAGGCAAGTAGAAAATAAAAGAATGTACCCCCACTTTCGTCATACTGAAATTTGGACGCCATGGCCTTTTGACAACTTGTGCGGTGGCTGCTGCTGTTGCTGCTGCTGTCGAGCCTCCTCCCGCCGGCGGGTTTCGGAGGGTCTGCAAACGAAACTTTCCGAGAGTCGGCTGCAGAGCTAGCACGTCAGCTAGACGCTACGGTGCCTCACTTATTTGTTGCTGGTATCGTTGTTGTTGTTGTTGCTGTATGCACGACGCCACTCAGCTTGTTCATTTAGTTCACTGGGGCGGTCAATTCAGTAGTGTTCCGACTCTCCTGCGTCAGTAGTGTTCCGTCTCTCTCTCTCTCTCTCACTGAGGACACTTCTCCAGTTGGTCTGTCCTCGAAGACACCGGTTGCGCGTGTGGTCCTGGCTATTGCCAGTTGCCGGGAACGCCAGGTAGGGAAGAATCGAGCCGGATATTAAGCACCCCGACGATAGCCAACCAGCGAGTCCTGCGTTAGCTAATCGACCGGCGTTTTGTTCCGATGTTTCGGGTTACCTCTGTGAACACCGGCGTAGCAAAACACTGCGTGGCCGTCGTCGCTGTTATGCGACCACAACAACAACAACAACAGTGTCATCAATACCAACGATGATAATAACTAAATAGCCGTCCTCGACGAAGCAACGACCCCCCACACACACACACACACTACAGAAAAATCTATTAAAAATCCCTCGGATAGCTTAGGGGTTTTGCTGTATATGGGTCTTGCTTTGCGGAATGAGACACGTCTGTTTTACCCAAAGCACAATTAATTTTTGTTTTCTTTCTTTCTCTCAGTCGCTGTATACCTTGCTCGTGTCGTCAATTCACACCCGGTCGGCAAACGCTGACGTCGTCTTCAGCATCGAACAACAACACACATACGCACAGCTCGGCCACGATCACGTTGGCGGTCGCGCAACTACAGTTTCCGATCTCGTCGAGGCCAGTGCCGCTCTCGCGGGCGACGCGAGCTACACTACGAGATACGTTATATGGATGCCCGTCTCCCCGGTGGCCGCCGTGTCGCCTCTCCGAAGTCAGCCGAACACAGGAGCAGCAGCAGGCGGAAAGGCAATTGGGAAGAATTGGAGCTCGAGAACGACAGAGCAATGGTGGGAAGGAGGGTTAGCCGCGACAAATACGCAGCGCTACCCAAACACAATAATAACTAGCAGCAACTTCACTAGAACCTGCCATATATTGATGATTTTATACGTGTATACAAGCGCCGTTCGAGCAACGTTCGATACCACACTGCAGCAGCAGTAGTAGCAGCAGCATTACCTGGCCGCGGCTCGAGTTCTATACGGGAGCAAAAATGGTCGGTGAGTGGCAAGCGAGCGGCTCCCATCCAGCGGTCGACATGACCAGAAATAAACAGCCGCCCCGCGATACCGGACAGAGATCTATCTACCTAGCTAGCCTCCAGATATACAGCCAGATAGATGTACGGTCCAACCGGCGATAATACGCCTCTAACGTCGGATGAATCCTGGACGACCGGCACACTCACGCACTCAGTGTCTCGAATGGACCAGCTTTCATTCTGCGGTCAATGTTCACGTTTTCTACACTGCTGCTGCTGCTGTGAACGCGGTCCCGCTGCGAGCCTGCTTTCACAGCCCGTTAGCCAAACACTGCCACTTACTGCTAGCTACTAGCTCTGCTTTTAGTCTCCCCTATAATGCGGCTGCCGCTGCTGGTGGTGGCCGACGACGAGCAGGACGGGAGCGGGCGCTAAACATCGAACAAGAAGTCGTGTCGCACAATTGGTGACGTTACCCGTCAAGACGGCCAACAGCACGAACAACTCACAGAGAGGGGAACGTCAGCGGGCGCCGTCAGCTGATCGTGGGTTAGCAGGCGTCTGGTGTCGATGAGCTGCACCCGGAAGTAGCGTAGTCGATAGAGCCCGCGGGATGAAACGCGCCTAAGCAAATCGACGCATGTGGCGGAAATATCGCCTAGGAATGAGTAGTACACGGATGGGAAACGCAACGCGAGCGAGAATCAAGTCAAAGTTGAGACTTACTCCGTGTTACTAGCAACTATACAATAGGGGATCACCGTAGAGGAAATCGACTACCAAAGACACACTATAATCGTAGCGATAGTCGTACTCTGAGCATGTAGCGATAACAGAAGAATAAACCGCTCTTTTTCTGCTGTTGTTCGCCTGTGTGACTGAACACAGACGTTAAGGGCTCTGTGCGTGTAGTTCGTTTGACTCAAGGCATTTTACAGCCAGACGAAGAGATTTTCAAGAATACCCATGTGTGGCTGTAGGTGCACCCACGCGAAGATTTTCTCAAAGTATCCAACAAATTTATAGTATTCATTAACAAATCTCCGCTATGAACCACTACCTGCTGTTGCTGGCATATACCAAATGATTGGTCTCAGTAGCAAATCCGCTCATTTCCACGCGAACAGCTATCTCGAGTCGTCTGCTGCAATGTTTTATTTTGACGGAGACCCCGGGGGGGAGGCGGGGGTCTCATAGAACGTGCCGGGGCCGCTGCATGCGCCAAAGGAAGGTCTGCGCTCTGTTCCGCAGGCTGTAGTGCGTTGAGAACCGGTGTGCTTCGCTGCTTCGATTGAATTCCGGCCCGGTTTGAAAGAAAACGTCTTGTGTGCGAACAGTTCGTGGTGTCGTGCGTGTTTGCTGGTGTTAAGTGATCGCCATGGCAAATTCTGACAAAGTGGACAAGTTGGTGTATCTCGGCCTGACTGAGCAAAAGGCACAGGAAACTCTAAAGAATGAATCGCTCACCGGACTACTAACGGACAGCGCTACTCAGGTTTGGACACTTTCGATACCAATAGTGATCGTATCGTCGTAGTCTAACAATGTGTATTGCTCTATTGACTTAATGTCATAATGTGTGTAAGGTGAGCGTCAGTGGGGTAACGAGTGTTCGGAAGTTCGAGCATTTTTCGCGCGCGGGTCCGTTGATCACTTATGTGTGGATGCGTTGGCCAACCATAGTTCTCACCGCCAGTGATCGCAGTTCTCTTTGCTGACTTATGAAAAAGTATAGAATGTATCATTCACAGAACGGGTGCTACGTGTACGGTGAACATCTCATCATCTTCGAATATGTTGTTTGAACGCTGTCGGGCACAACCGGTGTTTCTTGCTGCGTACACAAGCCTGCTCGCCCATAGTAGTAACCTTTGCATGGGTAATGATTGCGTCAGACATTAGTGAACTAGAAACGAAGGCCGACTAGCGCCCTCAATGATTAATAAATAAGTTGTCAGAAGCGTCACTTACTCCTGTGAGTGGCTTGATAATCTGACTAGGCGCTGTTAAGCATTTTTTAAGATATTGGAAAGGAAACACGCTGATTGCGTCAAGCACTGGCTTTTCACCTGGGTACACGTTGTATTGAATGGAGTACTCTCTTCTGACTTTTTATCAAGTATTCTCTGTAGAGAATATTTCGTGTCTTGTGGAATATCATAAAGTGAACAGCTAACCTCAGAATTAATAATAATAATTATAATGACTATATTAACAAATCTGCAAGTCCAAGACCACATTGGGCTGCGTGTGATTAGCACGCGAGACCCCACAGTTTCGAGTACCCCGCATTATCTTCACGCCATACTGCTGGACACTATGTGTATATATATATATATATATATAAATTTCTGTTATATACGTAATATACATTTATTCTCATGCATATATTGTATTCGTTATCACCAATATTATAATATATGTACATTCGCATATTTACAATGTAAACATGGGCCTTGACTCGAGAACATCGGTTCTGATTGGTCATACCTTTATCTTTATTGTTAAAATTATCAAATTCTTCGATAGAAAAGCACCGATTTCCGCAAAGTGCCCCTGCGTCTTAAAGGATGACTGAAATAGACCAGGACACAGAGTTGACATCCCATAGCAGTAGATCAGCTTTATTGCTAACACCTAACGATTTGTGTATTTCACAGGTGTCTACGATTCTTGGCGGGAAGCCTGTACCGAAAACTGCCTGTAATCTCGTGTACGCTGCGTGCTCGAAGATTAAGGCCCAGGCTCGTGGGCGTCTTCCCGTACTCGTTGAGTACATTGCCCGTGGGAAAATTGATTCCGAAACGAAGGTCGGATTCGCCCTGGATTTCCTCTTGGCACACATGCAGGGCGACCTTGATCTGAATGTAGGTCTCATACCATGCAAGTTCTCATATCTATACTAGTAGACGAATGTCTAGTGGACAGTACACATTAGGCCCAAGAAGGCCAAACGCTTCGGAGGCGTTCTCCTGACACAGTACGTATATGGTGACGTACTGTATATGGTAATATAATATGTTGGTGTTATTGAGACTCGGCATAGATGAATGCGGAACGAACTATGAACAAGGCGGGAATGCGATCAAGCTGCTCAGCTGTCGCCCGTAATCACCTACGAACCATCTATCATTCTACCCAAGCATTTGTTCTAACAAATTGCTGTTTTTGTGTGTAAATATAAATATATACTATCATCTTCGACTGTCGTCCAACAGGAGTTCGAGCGTGCCAGCGGGGTTGGCATCGTAGTAACACCCGAACAGATCGAGAAGGCTGTGGAAGCGATCATAGTGCGCCACAAAGCTGGCCTCATCGAGCAGCGTTACCGATATAACGTCGGAGCCGTTCTCGGTGAAGCGAGAGGCTCAGATGCGCTACGGTTCGCTGATGGCAAGAGCGTTAAAGCCGAAGTGGACATGCAGATTCTCACTCTGCTTGGCCCGAAGACCGAAGCCGACCTCGTGAAGCCTGCGAAGGGCAAATCCGCCGTGAAAAGCGCTACTAAAGGGACGCCCACCAGTGGGGTAAGTTGCACTTTTGTCTCGTCTATGCTAGATACTGGGGGTTTGAAATTTCATGGAGGTTATATATATATATATATATATATATACGAGACTTCCTGTATTCCACTTGTCGACGTCCAGTCACCAACAAATCATATATATATAAATATATGATTTGTTGGTGATTGGACGTCGACGGGTGGCATACAGGAAGTCGTGTGCCATTAGTTAATTTATATGCATCCGATTCTGAGAATCTTGAGTCGATGAATCGAACTTACTCTTTTCATGTTGAGATCATTTCGCTCCACAAACGAAAACCTCTATACCTCATGAGCTCTTGAAATATGTCATCATATGAAAATTGACTTAAATCAAGGACACACTCGGTTTTTTACCGTGTACCGCCAACTCACGGCAAAACTTTATTCCAATATGCTTGGTCGTTGTATTTAGTGAATTGCCAATGTGTCATATGGATAGGCATAGTAGTGATCATATTGAATATATTGAACAGTGTCAATGCCCTAAGATTTCTTGCTGAGAAAGTTGTACGCATTGTTGCAGTGTTCACGAGAAACGCGTGCGTCAAACACTGAAGGCTTTCTCCATGTGCACTGTGCAGAGGAACTGTTGAACACTGTGTGTTCACTCTACTATGTTGGGCTAGTGCCGACGATTTCCATCGTAACAAATCGACGATTCCATATCGCGATATCGAAAGATTCCTTATGAAGTAATTGCGTTTTCGGTACAAGGTTCGTCCAGTTCGAGTCCTGTCGAGAACGCTGTGCACAGCTGAGCGGTTGTCCTTTTTATCCGTAGACGGACAGTGGTGTGGTAATTGATTATTATTTCATGAAAGTCAGTGGGTCTTCATCCCAATAGTGAACTTCCTGAAAACAACCATAGAACAAGAGCCAGTTCCAGCAGTTCAAGGATCGGGTATGACTTGTTATAAGGCAATGATAAAATCGACTAGTAAAGTCAGACAATAATATCAATAGACAAGTGATTTTCGCGTTGGATATACAGTGCTTTACTCTGCTAAGGGTCGAAGCGTCGCGCTCCATGAGTGACTCCTGTTAAAGCAACAGAGCAAAGTGCCTATACATATTGGGAAAATTTGGACATGTTGCCTTCGGGGAACGTTTTCAGAAAGTGGTTTTCGTTCGGTCTGCTAGATTTTCAAGTATAGAGATAGCAGAAGATTGCTATAATATGTAAAACAATTGATATTCGTCCCCTTTTGGGCACATAATTAGAAGAAGAATTGATCAATGTTTTCGTAATAATACTACTGCTTTGATAAATGCCTTTGGAGCATTTTGAAATATTGTTTGAATTATTATTATTATCATGATTATTATTTGCTATTTTAGTTCTAGATTACCATGACTCTTTTTACAGATTTTAATAGCAATGCATTAATGACCTAATTATTAATGCAGTTATTATAAAGCAGCTTCTGTGCGGATGTGTAATTGCGTTAACAGCCTATGCAGAGCAACCATATCGTGGGACGTGCTCGAGCCGTTTTGATGGCCGTAGAGAAAATAATTAATAACGAGCACTTGGGGGTTTTGCTGGGGTGCCATGATGCTTATGTAGGGGAACGCTGTGCTTCGTAGACGCGAACAACAACTTACAATGTAGAATGCAGCACATATAATGAGCGCCTTTTCGACGACGTTCGCGTCCGTCGGGAACATGATCGCTGTGTAGGGACGATCAATACTGAAAGCGTGATGCGCGTACAACTGTTACTGCTGGTTTATTTATTCATGTTTGCCGCACTGAACGGTTTCACGTATCACGGACTACGGTAGTATTTCGCATATATGATATTTATAAGCAAGGGAAATTCTTACATGACATCCGGCAAGAAAAATCGGCGATGCTTCTTGATCTCGCCCACGATGGCACCTCCCTTTTTGATCTGAATGGGAAACATTGAACGAACAGCAAACACGAACACCAAGTATTGCTGGTAAGCGATAGCACGCCAACTGAGTACAATTATTACCTTATTTGCCTCCGTTTCTTCCCGATTATTGATTTTCTAGTTGTCCGGCCTCCAGTGTACTGGGAGTGCATTGTGCGAACAGTTGTCGGTTCTACTGGTTGGCTCTCTTTCATTGACGCGATGTCATTATTGCATTTATATATATATATATATATATTATATATAAGGGATAGTTCGTGTGATACTCCCACATTTTACCGGGACGAATGCAAATTTTTTCGTCAACAGTCCTATAATACATTCTATTATAATATAGAACAGTTTTTAGTGCTAATTTTTTATTCAAGGGGATATCTCACTCCACGGGGCTCAAACGTGCAGTCTCCAGCTTTTCACAGCCAAGGACATGGCCGTCCAAACATGACGCGGACGATAGAAACTCGGACACGCATCCGATGTTGTGCTCTATCTCGACCTTGATAAGACAATGAACTTACGTTGAATTTCACATCAAGAGGACGACAACACGTTCTGCAGGCGGGTGCTCTGCGACCCTCGATCGTATACAAGACTGAGCCGTGTTCATCCAGGATCGGGTATCTGGGTTTCCACCAGCGGCGTTTGTGTTGGATTTGACCCACGTAAAGATCATTCATTTCTACAAGTAAGGCCTGCGGGCAGCAGCACAAATATAACAAATGAGCACTCGGAAACTTCAGGGGGTCTCAGATCGAATCCTGCGGGGGACGTACGGTTTAAAGTGATACGGAAATAGTTCGGAACTATGGCCCTGATAACAACTCCAGGGCAAAAAAAAAAGTAAATTATCATGCTTACTAGATTTATAATGTACTAGAATGTTCTATATGCATTGACAATGTTCATGTCATCATGAAATCCAAAGGAGGACCCGTCTGGATGCCCATTATGGGCTTTTTATGGTAGTTCCATTTGCCATGAATACAAGGTATGTGTACGACATGTGCAGGACCCTGTACAGGATATATATATATATATATACATGACAGGGGAAAATCGATCCTGGTCTTACCTCGTGGCAACATTGACAGCAGCATCCACAACGGCAGCAGTTATGTCTCCGATAGGCAAATAGAATAGCCTCGCCCGTTAGATCATTAACACGAATGTGCAGCGGGCGAAGTCGGCCCCACATAGCCCGAAGGCAGAAGTCGCTCTCTTCGACTGAGTTCAGAATTGGCTGGCGACGTGAGTTCATGATTACAAACTCCGTGTCCAAGGAGAGATGGTGGGCCGCTAAATATTAAGCAACGAGAAAATTGTATGCATTGAACGAATGGGAGGGCAGCGTTTTCCGCTCATTTGACGAAATATATCTAACTCACGTAATCGAGTGATTCGCGAAACATAGCTCCCGTTTGGTCTACGCATTTCAACGTTAACTATACTACTTAGTTTAGCCATTTTTCGTTTACTCAACCATGTCCTTTATGGGCTACATGGTTGGTTCACAAATATTGAATGTGCCCACACATTTGTCCATGATAGTTCGCAAAGGGACTTTCCCAGGTCACGTCACAGATGATGCCAATGGCATTGAATATATCACAATATCTACGATTCGCTTGCTAGCTTGCGTCGCTGAAATCGAATTTTACCCAGCAAAACGTACTGCCGGTGAGCGCCCACGCAAGTGCTTGCCTGATTTATGCTCGGTTGAACATCCTGCTATGGTATGTTCAACATCATGCGCGCATTTCAACCATTTGATGACACAGCAATCTATTGAGGCGGCTTATTTGACATTGTGAGCCAGATATGCATACATTATTTTTACAGGCAGCAGATTGGGGGGCGTCTCATCTATCATCAGTCAGCAATTAGCAGCACTTACCATCTTTTTCGGGCATCTCTTTCTCTGTTTTCTGCTCGAGTATGACCTCGTCGAAATCTGCCAACACCGCGTTGCCCCCTCCGGCGTAGGGCACATTAACGAATCCACTCTTCGGCTGAGCGGTAACAGGCTCAGACGCACCTTTGTTTCCGCCAGCGTTGAATGACATCATCGCGTTGGCGATCAGTAGCAGAATTGATCAGTAGACGATCGGTGTGATGCAACGTTGTTGACGCAATCACTCATTTGACACTGGCTCGTCACGAGCGCCAACTAGAATTTTGGAGAGACAAAGCCAGTGAAGAGACAATCATGTTAATCCTACTTGATAATTAGCAGTAGGAAAGTTCTGGAAGAGCTCTGAACCTACTCGTGCCTGCACCTGACATATATAGCATTCCCTATACAGGAAACAGTGAAGCGGACACATCTAGCGAAAACTCTGATTGGTATCATGAGTCGGTTAATACTCGAGCGGCTGTGTTAACGCTAGGCATGAGGCTAATACAATTAGCTTGAGTTGTTTGTTGATAATAACACGGTCGGTATATCTATGTCGGGTGAAGCGTACCGGAACATGAGACGTGGCACTTCGAAATGTCTGCACTTAAAAATGAACTCGGGTAGTATTTGCTTTGCCTCAAGGAACCTTGGAAGATTCTTTTCTTGTGCGTGTCCTACGAGCAATACATAGCACTGCCATCGCTGGTCACACACTACGGCTGGTGCACTAATTGCAACAACAGGACACAACGACGCGAACAATCTATTTAATCGTAATTTATCATCGTACCTGGATGACGTAATGACCAGCGATTGTTGCTCAAGTAGATCTACTACTACGACGACTTCAGCGACTAATTGGACTTGGCCTGTCCATCCAACGATAGCCAGCTCTCTGCTACGCCTGCGGATGGTGACGCCGTAGGTTCTGGCCTTTTTTCTGTAACCGCCAGTCGTCGCTGGGGGGTGATCTCCGTAAAGGACTCGTTGAGAGCGTCCGCGCCGTGTCGACCTTGGCACTCTCCGTCGTTTCTGGCGGGCCACGTCGAATTCGCTCGAGTCGTGCAGTCGTGCTGTCGCCAACGGAGACTCGGTCGACTCTCTGCTGCCGAGATTCCCCTTCGTATCCACTTTCCGGATCGATGTTTCCATCTCGACGTAGAGAAACCTACCCTCAGATCGCTAGTTGAGCAAGCGAACGACCTGCAGGTACCGCTTGGGCTGAGTGGGCGCCACATTTCACTAGCAGCTAACGGTAAAGCTGAAACAGGCTAGTTGGCGGTGGTGGCGGCGGCAGCCGCGGCAGAAGAAGGTTAATAAACGGGAACGTACTAAAATGTCATGGTTAGAGCTGTGCAGAACAATGGCCTTGTTTGTGCGAGTTGATCTGAGGGAAGGGAGGCGGGAGCTACTGTCCTTAGTAGCGGAAGTAGCGGTAGTTGTATGAATTCGACTTTGATTAGTTTTTATTTTATTTCTGTTATTATTATTAATGTTGCAATGGATGCATTTGGCAGGTACAAACTTACCAACTACGATGCGAAGGTGAAATCTGCGGTCGAAAAGATTTTGAGCTCGGCGGGGGGTGGGTAGAATCTCGGAATTTCGTGTTGTGTGGACACATTCACGAAACCGTTTCGCCTCATCAGGAAAAATAACTAGAAAATATGAGATTGTGGATTTATTGCTAGTATACCGTTAGCTACTTTATTTATTTCTTGCTATGTTGCTTTACCGAGTCGCGCCAACGTGGTGACATACCGGACAACTTAAGCATTGCGAAACTGCAGTTTCATTCATAAACGAAGAAAAACTTTAAGCTCTAACCTTAACTTCTAACCGATCAGTACTTCTTCATTAATCCTGCGCTTTGTAACGTAGAAATATATTTGATTGGTGTGAAAAAGCAAGGCCACTGTAGTCAAATATAATTTGCTATTTTATTGTATGTACACAGAAGAAGACCGTTGACGATTCGCACTGCTGAAACGTGGAATTGTTTTCCCCAGTGCTATGCTTCCAATATCTCTTTGCGCTTCTCATCTGCATGGTGCACCTGGTGTTCGTTGTATTTAACGTAATCGAAATAGTGACAAACGGATAAACCCAAAGCCCACATGGGGGCCCTCTCGCTCTTATCTTGATCACTGTCGCCGCCTAGAGAAAGAATATAGATGCTATTCTAGGAGATCGCCCGCTCTAAATTGTTTTCAAGTTGCCCATTAGCGCCAGCAGGAGTCGCGTGCCTTGAGCGAGACCGCACCCGGCGACAGCGGAAGGTGTTACACTAATTTATTGCTGCCGAGTGACAAGCAGCCTTCCTGCTGGAATTGCACACCCACCCTCTCACAGAATGTACAGCAACAAAAAAAAAACGCAACGGCGATTTTCCACTGCGCAGAGACGCCAAAAGCTAGCAACAATGGTGCGACCGCGATGGGCCGGCGTATATTTTCCTTCACGGAGGCCCGTTCTCCGTATCCAAACGATAAATCCACAAAATAACGCGGCGACGGCGGCGCCACCACCGCCATCAGCGCCCCAGACAAGGAGGAAATGTGGCTGGAGTTTTAGGGGGGGGCAGTGGGCCTGACGGAGGGGCCTCTCAGGTACAGTCCTCGAAGGGGTGGAGTTCGGGCTGTCGAGAAGAGCCAGGCCGTGGTCGCGGCGCGCTGGACGCTGCTAAAAGTATAGAGAGAGAGAGAGAGGGACCGAGAGAGGAAGAGGCAGAGAGGATTCTGGCGACGGAGTGCATGCGTCTGTGGCTAGGTTGGGTTGGGTGGATGTGATGCAAATTAAAATTTAATGGGAGAGTGGCCTGCTGTGCGTCGACGACGCGACGGGGGTTCGGGGGGGGGGGAGAGCGGAGGGCCTGAGCCTTGGAGCGAGAGAATGATAGAGAACGTGGAAAAGACAGGAGCTCCATCGTTCCTGTCCTAGGACTGTCCGGTCTGTTCTAGGCCCTTTTCTGTTGCTGCTGCTGCTGCCACTAAAGGGAACAGGGCTCCAGCTAGGGGAGAAGGCCATAAAACGGCGCGAGAGACACTCACAACGCGCAGACGGTCGGCCTCGTTGTCCTCCGAGAGGGACTCGTGCGCGACGATGTGGCCTGAACAGGACAGCATGGCCTGGACCGGCCACACACCATTCTGCCGACACCCATACGCTCGCCACTCGGCCCTCCCTATCCCTGGTCCCCGTCTTGGCCGTCGGTTCACGGCGAGACTCCACTGTTCTGAGTCCCATGTACCTTCTACAGGAGAAGCAATAGCATTTCCGCGACCGTGGCCCATGCGTCCTGCTGGACCAACCTTCGTTCATGGTTTGAGTTGCGCCGGGCCCATGGACAGTAGTGATGTCTCGTCTCCCCCGAGTTCGACCCGGGGGAAGCTCCACCACCCGCCCCGACTCATTCCCCTCAATCCTCGTCGCGTCGTTCGAGTTCGTACAGATACATTTCTGCCTGTTCCGTCTTCTCTCTCTCTCCGACTTTTCCTCACGTGCTGGTTCCGCTGGCCTGGATGGACACCCACCGCTAGTGATGGCCAAGCTCGATGGTTAGGAAGGCGAAAGCATACGGCCGAACCGACTTGGGCCGCACTGCCTGCGAGGTAGTGCCTCCGGGATGGAACAGAGAGACGTTTGCAATCACCCCTGTTCGGCCTTATGCCACATTGAAGCTGCTGCGGCCCTCCCCTGCTGCTGGTGCTGCCAGAAGCTGGATCGCTCCCAGCGTCGTCCTTGTCGCCGCGGTCTCTGCCATTGCCACTGGGCGCACGAAGCGTATGTCTGCTCATAGCTGGCCGGTGGCACGGCTGTTATTGTGGGCCAGTTGTCGAGGACGAACCGGTCGCACCGCCTCGTGCGACAGCCGGATCATAAAAGGTGCTGCTTCGGTCCTGCAAAGGAGGCAGGAGAGAGAGATAGACGGCGAAGTGGGAGCGTCATCAAGTATCCCCTGTGCAGACGATGGTGACGGCGCCGCTGCGGGTGCATTAGATAGAGATTTTGTACATAAACGCAGGGTATACCACCCGTATGGTCCGTCCAGCCTGTCGACCCGCCTGTGCCAATACAGCTAGCATGTTCAAGCATTGCAAATAATATACTATATATATATATATATGTATTACTATCTATATTGCAGATTACTACTAGATTATATGCTTGTATGCGACTCAGCGTCGATGATAACCTTGGCAGAATGAGGAAATCCAAAGACAATTAGTAGATGTGTTATCCGGAATAGGAATGGGAAAGATTTAGAGAGCGAACGAGAGCGTGGTGAGTCGCTAACACCAATTGGAACACGATTATCGAAGGGTGGTCGGCCGCACGTTACATACAAGGGTAGTAGTAGTGGAATTGTAAAAACTTTTTTTTGCTCAACTAGAACGCCGGAAGCCAGCGGTATGGCAGTAGAAACTTTTTACTGCCGGTCTTAGACTGGCTGGGGTGGTCGTATATTGGCTAAAGATCATTAGCGCGCGATTGACTTATGACTTATATCGTGCGTGAATCAATGCCGAGTGTGGATCTGTCTACGTTTTCCGAATGATTTTCCAATGATCATATGATAACAACGTTCGAAAAAGCATAGTTTCTATTTCACAGTTCGAAACAGTGCGAGCAGGACAACGCGGGCAGAAGAACTTGCTGCTATTTGCGGTGGTTATTGCTACTCGGAGGTAGCAATTTGCAGAGAGAGAGACAGAGAGAGAGAGAGAGGGAGATCCTGCACCATCTATTGTTGTGCCAATGGGCTGCCAGCCTGCGTGCAGATCGTGTCCGTAAAACAGGATTAGAAGCAAAAAACGCTTGGTAGGACCCAAGCCCAAATGCGCCCTTCGAATGCATTGAAGGCCTGCACTCGACGGACACAATCTGAAGTAGTCGGCACGTACATAAAATCAGAATGTCTCTGCGCTGCAATATATTCCCTTGTAAAAGCTTTGTAGCTCAGACGGGCTGACGCATATCACGCTGTTTCAAGCAGAAACACCCTGCTGGGATCTGCTGGGAACTGGCTAGAAGATAAATCCTACTTGTAAAGCAAATCTGCTCGGTACATGTGAACGGCAGGTATTTCACTGTGCGCGTTGTTAATGCTACGCTATGGTAGTTCAGAGGCACAGGAGCTGGTTAGTGTGGCCTTCTGCTGCTCGGGACATGAAAGCTTTGTTACGCTAGTTAGTGCGTGCTAGTTAGCCCGAATGGAGCCACATGATCCGCTGGAAGATGGACTAAACTCGTTACGCGTGGATACACGTTAGTAAGGCCTATACGGTCGAAGGCTGAGAGAGAGGGGGGGGAGAGACAAAGCCATAGTGGACAGCTGGCTAATTTCCTAGTGATTCTTCGTAAAGTGGATTATTTCTTTGCAGTTAAAGGCAAAAAAAAATGCTACTTACGATAAGAAACACAGCCGCGAGCATTGCAGCCTTATGTTGGACGGGTAGATCCTTATTGAAGTTGAGACTGTATGAACTTCCAGGGGAGAACCCTGTCCAGCGTTTACTAATGCGTCCAACTTCAGCACCACCTGAACGTTCCTTGATCTTAGTGCAGGTGACACATGTAACATATTAGAAATAGAGAGACGACTAATGTAAATGATTGTCTACGAATCGTTCTATGGGAAGCTATGATATCAATCGGTGAAGCACTTCGAACACGACACCAAGAAGAGGAATAAACGTAATTATCCTCATCATCGTCATTATACTCTGATTTGGCCATTGCCGTTAATTGACACATCAATCAGAGTAAACGGAAACGTGATATTTCCTTGCGCGTGTTTTCGTACCACCATCAGTTGTCGAAAAAAGAAAAGTTCGAAAAAGCAAATAATATATTTAACGGGCGAAAATATGATGGTGTGTCTTCACCACTTCCCTTCAAAAATTTTCCCCACGTGGCTACGTCATCGTCATACACATATTATATATATATATATATATATTTGCGAACATCCGGCCGCCGCCACTGTCCACGGAGATTCGTCCTATCCTGGATAGGGTTGATCCCCCAGTAGGTGGTAAATGAAAGCGAGCTCGCGAGAGGGGTCAGCCTGAGACCCCCACAGAGGAGAGTGTGTCTGTGTGTACGTGCGATCCGTTAATTACACCCGAACGAAAACGAGTCGCTCACAATTTCAGCTGGCTCAGCCGCCGCCGCCGCCGCAGCAGCCTTCTCTTGTGGCCACCAGCACTACGGCCAGCACCAACCTCCATCCGTTCGCGTCGTTCTCCGCTGGGCTATCGACCTCCATCTGCTTGCCTATATGTGCTTCACCCCTCGTGGGGTAAGTGAGTGACTGTGTGCATGAGTGCCTGCCCGCGTTCGTGGTGAGAGATCATCGCCACGTGGATCGCTTTTCCGCCTCTGCCAGCGCGCCCCTGGGTGCCACCACCACCACCACCAGCATCGAAACCGCAAGCGGCCGTTCGTTCGTTCGTTCGTCCATCCGTCCGTCTCATCATCTGGTGTAGACAGACAAGCTTCTTTCTATCTGCCGGCGACGTGTCCGATTCGAGGCGGAGGGCGACGTTGCCGATGACGATACCGACTGTGCCGATGTCAATGGGCGGGGACCATTGGCGGATTCCTATGCCGGGGCGGGTTGGATCCCGTCGAAGACGAGAAGAAGGAGTACTCGAAGGAAAAGAGGCCAAGCTGGGCTGAGCCGGTTTTCGAGAACCATTTCCCCCCATTCAGCCCCGACGGCCGTCGGCAACCGAAGGAGGCGAGCCGCTTGAGCCGGCCGTTCCTCGCGGAAGCGGCTGCCGCCACCGCCGCCGCGCCGGCTGCTGAGGGGATTACAACCATTTGTCTAAATTTAGCCGCTGCCAGGCCGAGAGTAGCAGGGTGGGACAGGGCCGGATGGGGTCAGACACAGCCCATCCACCCCTCACGGCTCCCTCAGAGGGAGGGCATCACGCCCACTGGCCCGTGGTGCACACAGTCAGTCGCACGAAGAAGATGCTCACAGACACTCAGCATCAACTCGAGAGACCGAGAGGGGAGACAGAGAGAGAGAGAAAGGGACGGAGACACAGATGTCGCCATTGGGTGGGGGGCAGGGCTTGGGGGTAGTCCAGGCTACAGCAGCATCGGAGGCTGCTTCGAAGGCTTGTGTGCAGATCCTCAGTGCTCAGGCCCATGCGCAGTATCTGCTGGCTCAGCTTATTTCAATCCCTGTCAGAAGACAGCTCGAGGCGGGCGACGGCTGGGGTTACGAGGGAATGGCGCGGCGACGTAGGCTCACGTTAGGTTAGGCAGCTCTACCGGCCGCAGACGTAAACGAACGTCGTGTGTAGTAGGCCTGCTCGGCTCAGGCGCCGGTTGTCTGCATGGGCGCGACGACGATCTCGGCTTGAAGGATGCGATTCTCGACTCTCGGGGAACGGCAGCGACGAGGTTCGCAAAGAGGGAAACCACCAGGGCGGTTCGGCCGAGTAACGCGACAGTCCAACGTTGACGCTGGCTGTTGCCAGCCGACGAGCCCGCACACGCGATTCGAAGCCACAAAGATTCGCGGCAAAGAATCTTCGCCTCAAACTGTAGCCTGCAGCTGAGTCAAATGAAATTTAATATGCGGTCGCCTTGACCACTGTCTGTCGCTCGCGGACCCGAACCACGTAAAGGGGCCGGCTCTCCACGTAGAGGGGCCCCCCGCATTCGTGGCAGCAAAATGATGAATGTAATTACACTCATCGCCGGGCAGCAATAACGACACCTCGACAGGCACCTCACAGATTGGCGCAAACTGCTTTGGTGCATATAGTCAACGTCGGTTGGTACAATTTTGATCAATTAGTAGCGTTAGGCAGGCGTTCTTCATCCAGGCCTACACTTTTCGTATTTGTGGTAAGCCGGAAGAACGCCGGAGAGATACGGACGTATTCAACATTTCTTACGGCCTGACCGAGAATCGTAATTAATTAGTAGATGATACATTATAGTTAAGTAGTAACTAATCGATGGCTGGAGACGTCGATTTAATCGAAGGCGCGATTTAATCGATTTTCCAATGTTATGTAGTGTTTGCATGTTCTAGCGAAGATACCCCACGTATCAGGTAGACTTTCGCTCGTATTTTTGTTATTGATACAAACATATGAATTCGATATGATAACTACTATATCACTCACTGATAACTGATCACTGACTGATAACTACAGATCACTTAGCTTCCAACAAAAAAGGGGAACTCACCGGAAATTCTCCTTTATCGTCACAGCAAAAGCAACAGCAGAAGTTAGTGCACCTGCAATAGTTGCACTTCGATGGTAACCGAACGTTGTATAGCTTTTTTTCATTGTTGGCGTCCCGCAGAACGAGCCGGTTCCTACATAGTCCTCGCGACGTGACGATCGAACCGAAAATATTCCCAGAGCCGGGCGGTGAGCTCAACACCACCTTCTGTGAACCATGCAACGTTGTCCATAAATGTTAGCTATGTTAATTTCAGTTCTCGTTTTGCTCGAAGGGTAAATATGTCATCACTCATCGAGGGCTCGAACCTGCGCGTCCATATATCCTTTGTAACCTTCGCAGACGGTCTCTTGGAATGGTTCTACATTAACTTAATTTAAAAGAGCACTCAAACACTAACGTCTACAGCGACGCGTACTAGCTAGATACAGGCCACTTGCGCGTCTCTGACACAAATCCATTCCGTGTGTTATTTTCTTCCTCACTCTGCTCAACTTGCCATACGATATGTGTACGATGTTCGATATGACCGGCCCCGTCATTGTATACGCCCCCCCGCCCCCCAGCAGTTGCTTGCGGGACTTGCGCTCTTTGTTTGTGCACCCTTGTTCGTGGGCGCAGAATTTCCGGTGATGCTACAAGCAAGCGCTTTGACAAATCGCCTCATACGTCTATGCAGCGATGCCGAGTCGTTCACAGATACCCCTTTGCTCTGCAGCGTTTTCGCAGTATTTGTCATGCACTCATGTTATTGCCGTTGTTTGACATTACGCGCGCCCTCGATAACGCATATACGCTCGTACTGTTCACGCTCTGTACGTCTCTATTACTCCTGTCAAGGGAAATGTTCCCGGGGGCTGCTCTCGGCTCCGGCGATTCGTCGGTATGTTCGTTCGTCCATTATGATCATCACCATCCCCGCCTTCTCCGATTTGACGCTCACCTCCGCTTTTTCCTCGGTCATCGTGTCCAAGGGGAGGGAGACTGCGAGGGACCGCTCCGTCACT
Source organism: Stratiolaelaps scimitus (assembly GCA_019614645.1). Taxonomy (NCBI): domain Eukaryota; kingdom Metazoa; phylum Arthropoda; class Arachnida; order Mesostigmata; family Laelapidae; genus Stratiolaelaps; species Stratiolaelaps scimitus. Next base: position 8,675,167 of record JABWDB010000009.1, on the reverse strand, counting down.
CGAGATTGGAAATAGAAGAAGAATTCGGCGGTGGCCGACATTGGGCGAACCGGCCAACGAACGAACTCTGTGAGAAAGTTTGCTTCGGCGTCGTCTGTCTTGCCTCTGCTACCGGCGCTGGGCCCGACCCGACCGGTAGCTGCTCTGCTCGGGGCGCTGCGCTCTACAGTTGCCTCCCCCCGAACGCTTTTGCCACAACGCAGTACGCCACGTGGCTGTTGTTGTTCCGTTTCGGCCATTCGGCCTCCAGCTCCTAATTAGGGGATTGTTTGCCGTCGCCCTCGTTGAGGCGGACAGGGAACTCGACGGAGGGGGTCCGCGGGGGGGGGGGGGGGCAGCCACTCGGGTGCCAGCCGGCGTGATGCACTCTCCTGGAAGCCCAGCAGTTCAAGTCGCAGTTCCACCGTCAGCATCCGACGGTGGATGATGGCTGTTTTCCCCCCGAAAAACACAGAATGCTATGACGATGGTCGAACACGCCCCTGACAAATTCCCGCTTCCGAGATCCGCGCCAGCTTCGCCCGACCGGCCCAACCTTGGAGCCGCGTGTGGGAGGCCCCCCGTGGACTGACTCAGTCACGCGGAGTACTAGCGCGCCGGGCCGGTCCTACGGAGGCCTTTTCTGTTTCGAAGGCTTTTCCCGCGCAGGCCGAAACTCACCCTCCGACCCCCCCGCCCCCCACCTCTGGTACGGCGAGGACAGCGACTGTTACTACTGCTGCTGGTGTCGCCGCGTAGGCCTTGCAGCGTCTACCTAGCACCACCACCAGGGCACCTACCCCCGCACGAACAGCGACCACTACCACGACTGCTACTGGTCGAAGTTAGTTCGTAGGTGATAGAAAGAAAAGAGTAGACATCGACATAGGATGAAAGTGAACGAAGATGAAGCCTTCGATTGTTCGAGGCCGCGGTTGGCTGTTCTCGCCGACGTCGCCTCCAACCACCACCACCACCTCTTCTACTGCTACCGCTCCCTCTCTCTCTCTCCACACTATATATATATATAGTATGGAGGCTCGGGTCTTGCACGAGCACACCGCGTACGTGACCACGCGCGAATGAAGAGCCATGAGAAATACGGTGGGCAGACAGTCCAGGCAGGCCAGTACGTAGTCGCGGTCTGGGCTGGGGCGATTGGAGGAATGGCCGAGTGGTCGAACGCTAGAGACGATAGGTGGTGATGGTCTTCCCGATAGTTGTCGTCCCTTTGGTCGGTCGGTCGCTCGGTCGGCCACTTGCAGTTGGCTGTCGGCTCTTCTCCACGTTCGTCCGATTCTGTTGGACGTACGCACGGCACAAGTTCACCCCCTGAACCCTTGGCAATGAACCCCCTCTCAACACCCTCATTCACTGGGCGCAATGCTTCCATATGTTGACGCGTAGCGTGCGCCGACACCTGTGTTTCGACTATTGGCTCCGCCGGCCATATTATTGTCAATGGCTGTCAGCCGACCTTGGGCTCAGAGCTCGACTAGATGGAATCGATTTCGATAGCACTCCTAGATATCAACATATACGAACTTATTATAGATCGATTAGAAAAACAGTAGGCCAGCTACAACAATATAGTCTAAAGTATAGCAGCAACAGCTAACCAACATAAATTGCATATTGTGTATGGATGGTGTAGGATTCCGCTATCGTACATGGCAAGAATTTCCCACGTCATTGTAATGTAATACAATTAAACTTTATTATTATAATTATCAATATTAAATTTCGGTAGGCTGACTGAGAGAGAGATGGGGGGGGGGGCTGATTAATAGGGAATTAATGACGACATTTACAAATTAACTCACAAGCTTTAAACAACTTTAGATACTATTCAACGTTTCCGCAGCGGACCCTCTGCTCATCTCGAACATCGCCTTTCTCGCGACTCAACCACCTACTCACGGTTGGTCATTTACAGGCTAAGCGCACTTACCGTGCTTACTAAGTGTGTGCAATTCGTTTTGTATCACGCCTAGGCCGAGGCGTTAGCTCGCGCTCCAGCTCCAGCAGGTCAACACCGGGCTGTTGTCGGTTTTAATGTCCCTCTAATGACGTTACACCTTTCATTACTAACCATTAGCCTCGACGTGAGATCACCCATTATACCCATTACGAAAAGCAAAAAAAAAAAAAAGCGAGAGAGACACATGTGATACGCCCACATTGGGCCCAACAAAACGCCGTGTTATCTTTATGCTGCCCCCCTATTAACTTCGTGCTAACGATGTGAAAATATCGAGTGAATGTATTACCCACCGGTTGACCGAGCAAGCCGCAGAACATTTTCGCCATGCAGGGGCAACCCTCGATTCTGGATAGCGACATGACATCCACGCCCTTACTTGGGTCCTCCAGGATAATCTCATCGTTCTGGCATAGACCGCAGCACGAGCAGAGACAGGACGAATCGGTGCGCGCCTCGAGGAGATTCTGACCTGAGGGACTGCGAATGTAGTAACTCTCAACCGAGTCGCACGCGCCGCAACACGCTGGGGTCCGTCAGGGCAGACAACGAGGGTAGAACAAAGAACAGAGCAGTGGGTTGTTTTTTGCCGAAGAATTATGACTCGCTTATTATTAATACAATTGTGCTATGTGGGATTGGTAATACGTAGCACATGCAACGGCGGACAGGTTCAGTGCCGTGAAACAGTGAGGGTGGCCGAGGAGGTGCTTGTATTCCGATACGGAGCACAAGCTCGTGATGAGGTATACGAGTCCGCACAAGAATCTTGCGGTAAGATTGCTGCGAGCAGATAAAGACGATGTGAAGCTGACACTACTCGGATTATCGGTTTGGGTACAATACTTTGGTTGTGGACACTATTAATGCTACATGTGTCATGCAACTACAATACCAGTCGGCTTAATATCAATACGTTGCCGTTTGTGTATGCAATTTCTTGCTCTCGTTGCTGCCACTATAAAATCTGTCTCTTTCGCAGATGGCCGAGCATGCTCGCCACTGAGTGAAGTTATCAGTATGTAGTATGCTATCTGAGCAGGCAGCCAACATTCAGCGCCGCTGTTATGTACTTACCTGGCACGACGCAGCCGTTACAGAATCGGACCTGCTGCTTGACAACCACTTGGCTGAGTCCATCAAGACAGTAGAGAGCGCTGTCGACAGGAGTAGACGATTCGGCTGCGGGTGCTGGCTGTGTGGTAACCACTTGATCCGTATCTGCATCGCCTGTCATTTCTTTGGCGTTGCTGTACATGATGGTTGGCTGTTCGCTCCCCTCTTCCCCCACGCAAGTAAAACTTACCTGAATCGCTATTACGTGCACCGACTTATCAGTATCCCTCAGCAATCGTGGAAATCATCGTCTATGGTACTCGAGCAGCAACATTTCACCGACCTCTTCACTTAGCCAGTTGGCATACGAATCGAACGTGTATGACGTGGCGCGAACGTGAGAAAGCTAATTTATTTCTAATGGGCTTTTGCTGTCCGCTTGGCTGATTGCTGCAATTGCAGTGTATGACACACGTACAGAGAGCATGTCTCTCTGTGCAAACTTGTTGTTCTTGCAGTCCGAGCGCCGCAATCGGTTCCTGTGCGCTGCGGTTTCAAACGAATAAAAATCAGGCGTGTGATCAGATGTGTCCAGTTGTCAACGAAGAAAAATGGGGAAGAGACCATATCGCATTTGTGTGACGGGTAGCATTTTTCCAGTGAGGACTTAATTTTGTCTCACCTCGGCACTTCGTGACGCTGACTCAGCATTCGAGCTATGCTAGCCGACTCGAGTGAAGTCAGTCAAAATGCACGTAGAGCCTGCACTGCTAGTCGACCAGCGTGTACCATTTTCAAGATCACTTTTAGCTGAAAGTGTGTCTAGCGGGAGCCCCTCCTGCTTTTAAGTGACAGCCGACAGACACCATTGCATTGCAGCTTTCGGCACTAGCATTACTGCTGTGTAGCCTCGTTGACGCAACTAACTCTATTGGAACATACGCCGATTTATCGGATGTTAAGGTCCGCATGTTAGTGTACTATCAAGCTTGACAATAAGCTAGTTTTGAAATTCGCCAAACACACCATCCGTCTGCCGATCCGAATTTCGATCTAGTCGCCACATCGACACCGTTCGTCACTGCTCTGAAACACTTCCGAAACGCTTCCTCGGCTCAAGAAACGGGTCCCGATCGCGTTGCGCAGCTTGCGCCGCCTCACAGAAACTCATTCACCATAGCTGTCCCGTTCCAGCTATGTAGGATTCGTTGGCAACTCGAACTAGGCGCTGTGTGTGTGTGTGTGTCATCCGAGTGCTGTGTTCACCGACGAATGGCAGACCAGTGACAATTCGTTCGTCCTGAGTCATCCCTATTCGTCATCTTCCCGTAGGCTGAGCTGCTCGGCCGGTCGACCTCGATTATATTCGCCTGCACAGAAACGTCTCAGGTGACAGGGCGAGGTAGGGCCCGACGGGTAGCCGATAACGCTGCTAGCGTTGGTTACCTCTGAGCTACTGCTGCCGTCGAAATGAACCGCTAGTCTGGCCAAACAGAGAGGGAAGCCGAGCCGACCTTGTCCCGTGCCACTCTCGGCGTTCGCTATAGACTAGTACGGTGTTGAAACGAGCTTAGCAAGGCAAAGCATTCGTGGCACAGCTTCTGCTACAGAGAGCGTTCTCAGATAGGCGGCAACTCGACTGTTCCCTGCCAGTGTGGCAAAAGCCCTTTGCGGATAGAGGAGAACAGGGCCGGGCCGCGCCGGATTGCGGACTTGGTGTGAATGAAAGCCTTCACTGCGGGGCCTGCATCGCCTGGGGGCTATCCGCGGGACGGACGAGACGATCTGTCGGTAGTTACCGTGTTCCGTATGCGTCGTTAAGCCCAAGTGAGAGTTGGCGTGAGATGGCCATCGATTGGCGTGCGTCAAATGCAAGCTCCGTATCCTGTCAGGAGCGGGGTGTTGTCGAGCCGTCACTTCTACTAGGAACTGCCGGACGCCATGGACAATAACGGAGCGGATAGGGTTCTATCGGAGTGGAGAACGAATTCTCGCCATGCAACGCTTCGCGTAGGATACTCGCTCTTGTTAGCCGAGCGTACAGATAATTTTTTTTTCATATTGACGCGTGGATTATTCGCCGTTTTCCGTTGAACTGCTGTGTCGATTTACGAAGCAAGAGGGCGGGGGGGCGGGGGGTTGTTTTGAGAGGCAGAATATAGTCAAGCTTCAGTGTGCGTTTTTCAAAAGGTCGCACATAGCTTGCGTTAGTTATCCTTCGAGCCCATTCGCACATCAGCATCCAGTTATAGACAGCAGCTCATAGCAGCTCCACCAAAGATTGACTGGGTTAAGTTTTTACAGGTTCGAAGGACCTCTCGGAGCTTTCGGAGCCCCGATTATACCGTATATCATTTCCCTTCGATATTCGGCTAATACCAATCGTCGAACGGTGGTGGATCATGCGCCGCTCTCCACTTCGCTACATGTCATCATCAAGTCTCTGCATCAATTATAGCTGTTGTTGTGGTAGTAGCTGCAGCAGGACTACTTGTTGGAACAGTTGTGGCGGTCGCAGTGGAACACAAGAGTGATCGTAACAAGGTCAGCATGGCTAGAGAAGTTGAGACCAAAGGATAGATAGAGAGCGAGAGCAAGAGCGGGGCGGGCGGATGAGACGTTGGGGACTGAGCTTGTAAACTACGGTAGACGATGGTGGAAGAGATGTGCCAGTGACGTCGCTGTATGTTGCTAGGAAGCCTCGCCGAAGCTGACGTGCTGTCTTTCTGCTTCTAGCCAAGTAAATCTGCCTTGTTGCCGAACAGGGCTTGCCCGCAGTGTCCCGACTCGCTCGGAGCAGTAGCCGAGTGGATGGGTGCTCGATGATGATGATGATGGTGGCCGCTCGTTAATCGTAGCCCCTCGGGCACAGAGGATCCCGAGATAGAGCTTCTAGTGAGGGGCCGGCCAGCGGCGCTTACGACGACGAAGCCGTCGCCGTCCGACTCCCGTCTCTTCATCGACGGATGCAAGCGCAAACCTGGACAACCAACTCGCCCCGTCCGAACGGTAGCCGCCGATCGTCCGGCCATGTTCACTCGGTTCTCGTCGACCAGCTTAATCTATAGGTTAGACACTGGCAGCAACGTTGACTCGATGTCGGCGCCGTTGCAGCTTACCATGCTCTCTCTCTCACCTCCTCGTCATCGTACTCCTAACTCTGCCTTCGAAGTGAATGTCACCATTAATTATGCATAAGGCCGACAGCAAGGAGGCGTGCACGATATGCGTTCTGTGAGCAGACGTTGTCCGCTGGCTGCTCGTTTCGTGTTCGAGGATGCATGTTATACGTATGGGCCCGGCGGACCCACCCAACATCGACGGCGAGGCGATGCCGAACGGCGGCATGAAAAGCAGTAAGGGCGGCGGTGATGCCGAGGTGATGTCAAGGTGTTGCTGCTTGTCAAACGCGCTGGCTGGCTGGCTGGCGGACGGGCGGTCTCGTGTAGGCTGGTCAAGCCTGCCAACCCCCTGTACTTACCTGTTTGTCTGCTTGCTACACACGTCGTATCTGCTTGTATCGTCTACGACGAGCAGCATCGATTCGATGCGACGCGTTCTCTCCTGCTGTTGCTGCTGGCGACGCTGGAGGCTTCGGGGGGGGATGGTATCACACGAAAGAGAGAGAAACCAAGTTCATCATCTCTGTACGATGGATACCTGTTGGACCTATTCGCGCGTCACCCACGGCAGGCCACCTCTTGGCAAAAGGAGAATCGAGCTCGCGACGATGGAACCGATTTCTTTGTTCTGTGGAAAGTTGTCGTTGTTGTTGTAGAAGGAGAAGAAAAAAAGTCCTGTTAAAGAAAAGGAAGCCCCTATCTATCTGTAACTGGATATAATAATACTCGTTGAAGAGTGCTGCTCGACCGTTGAAGGAACCACATTGTAATGTATATCTAACTTAGCTATATGAAAACGAGCAAACTCGTTTCCGTCGGGGTAGCTCGTTGCCTCACCCGACGAAATGGATAAGTTCCCTTGGACGCTTGCGTGGTCCCTCTCTGTCGACTATGCAGAACAAACTACTGCCATCTCAATAAAAGGTATTCTACAGCATGCGCACGGTTGGTGGGTCACTCAGTCGAAGGCTCGAAGTTAAAGACACCGTACGTGTAATGGACCAAGTAAACTCAAGACGAGTTGCCGTACAACAGCGGGGTCATGACTAGCGTCATGCTGCAGCCTTCGGCCATCAGATACAAGCAAGGCTCGGCGGATACTTCCGTCGTGGGAAAGTAGGAAATCTTCGTAGGTACAGGGCGATATGACTCGCCGGTTTGGCTAGGCTCAGACATCTCAGACTCGCAGATACGATGAGATGAGATCGGGCCGGTGAGGTGCGAGCATTTTGGTTGTCGGCATAGTTTCAACGAGCTTGCTCGAAACGATTGCCCGCGAACGCGGCTGGCGGTCGGCGCCGAAAGTTTTCCATCGTGTTCGGTGGCGGGCGCGGTGGAGGGCGCGGTGGGGGGCGCGCTGTGCGAGCCAGCTTCGATGTCTCGCTCTCGGAGATAGGAAAACACCGGAGGAAGATCAGCCGCCGCCGCCAACGCCACTGGACGGACTTCGGGAAGCAGCTACACGGAGCGCTCGTGATGGCGTCGGTATGTTTCGCGTCATGATCCCTATTTTGTTTCATCACTTCTCGGCACAAGGCCGAGAACACCCCTCGCCGCCCTCCACTCGACAGTCCTGTTCTCGCAGCCTCGCTGCGGACGTCACGCCGAATGTGCGTGCTTGCTTGCTTGCCTGCCTGCCTGTACACGCGGCGCAAAGGTAGCCCGCGTAACTCTTTAGCTCGGCCTGCCTTGAGCTGGGGGCGCAGTACGCAGGATTGTTCCCTGCAACGAATTTGTTCTCGTTGGAATTCCTTTGTGTGGATTCCCCTTTCACACCCGGACACCCAGATACACGCACGCACGCACACCGAAACACTAACGCCGACGACACAGTGCAGAGACGAACTTCTCTTTTTCTGTATACGAGAATCAAAAAAACAAGTGAAGAAAAAAAATCTTCTTTGAGAAGGTTCGGCGGCGGCGGGTATACACCGTGCTGTGAGCACGACACACCGACACTGGCCGCCATTCGTCGTCGGCAGGTAGCCTGAGAGGCTCGAGGTAACAGCGAATACAAATGTGGTCTGATAGTGTGTTGTTGTTTCTGTTGTTGTTGTCCTGGTGTGGAAGAACTACAAAAAAAAGCATCTAATGGAAGTTAAAAAATGCACTCTCCTCGTTGAGGCGGTATACTTGACGCAAAAAATAATGGGATAACGCCACAACGTTGTCTGAGGACAACGAGTCACTAGCAGGTGTTGTTGGTAAGCGTCTACGAAAAAAGGATGTTGAAAAAATGATGGAGAAAATCGCGGAATGTTTTTCTCTCGCAAATTCATTATGTTGAACGCGAGATGTGAAAGGAGCATTTTTGTCTGAGCCAATTTGAATATCGGCCAGTCCCTTCATGCTACACTATAATGTATACGCTACTAGAAGACAGGTGGCTGACGCTGTTTGGGGGCTAGGCGAACCCCCCCGGGGATTATAAACTCATTATATCTTATATAATACAATACAACCCGGGGTAGGCTAAGGTGAGCCAAACGAGCTGAGCTTGCCTAAGGGTTGTCGTCGTCGTCCTCTTCCACGAGTGCTAAAGCGCCAATGCTTAATTTCGACACTGCTTTGCATTGTGATATCGTACGATTGTGCTATATCTCTGCGGAGCTCGTCTGCACAAAACTTTCCGACACGGAGCGGGTAGATGTTGGATTGAAGGGTTTGTTGTTGTTCGGGGTGATGGTGCCGGATAGGGCAATGGGGGGGGGGGGGGCTACTTGTGGGGGCATTCATCTTCGTGACGCAGCTGTGACCAGGCAGGCGACAGGGAAGGATACCCCCGGGGGTCGTCCTCGGCCAACGCGTTGCTTAGATCCATCTTTGCGTGTGTTCCGTGGGGGGATTGAGGCGTCCGGATGAGAGCGAGAGAGGGGTGTGAAAATAAACCGGAAGCTGCAAAGCAAGCTGAAGGTTGAACATTCGAGACACAACACTACTCTATTGTGTTTACTTATTGTATCAAGGTCTGGCAGGTAGTCATAACGAACGGACTACTATCTAAAGTAAACTATACATAGGGCGGGAAATGATTGTATTAGCATTAAGTATATATATAGAGTTTTTTTTTGTGGGAAGCCTGACTTACCTAGTTCTTTGCCATTACTCGTCTCTTCCCCACCCCGTATCTCTGTCTCCCTCTTATGTATATATATATATATATATATATATATATATATATATTTATTACCTTGTTCATATTTATGGTCGTCATTAAGTGCATACATCTCGGTGAGTTGATGCCGATGTACATGTTGTTATAGTCTCGTTTAATTAATGTGTTTTGCTAAGTATTTCGATCAGCTACGATCTTATATTATAATCACCAATGAGCGGATTGGCGCATTCATAATTGTCATATAAACATATCCATCATCAGATTCTTGCCAATAGTAATGTCATCATTCGCTATTCCGATCATTGGCTATCATTTTCCACGATCACTAATACTGTCGTGTTCGCAAGCGAAAAAAAATCGTATAATCGCATTGGCTAGACTCGTTGAGTCACTCGTTCAACCGGAAAATAACGTTGATTATGAACTATTCTCTTCTCGCAATTCTACAAAGATATTGTGCTCACCACGATGGAGAAAACAGTCGGAAAATAGAGAGTGAGTGATAGAATGCACTGATCCGATCACGGACCCATCTCCCGCTGTTGTAGATAGATTCGACTTGACAGTATTCTCATTGCGCAGTGTCTTTGCCCACGGTCGCGAGTTGACCTCACGGTGGGATTATGGTCTCATCTGAAACGAATTCACTGGGACAGCCATTGAAACTGGCTGTAAACGAATCAATTTCGTTTGGTTTCGGCTTTTTTCTTGTTGTAGCAGGATCGCTGTTATGAGATCGGAGAGAGAGAGATACGGCGGATTTGTCGGACGAAGACACGATAGCATGGAAGGTATTGTGTCCACGGATTTCACCGTGGGTTATATACGTTGCTGCGCGGGCGGCTTTCTGTGAACCGATTGACACTTGATTGAGGAGTGGGTTTCGTTTGAAAGGATTCCGCCCGAACGCCGAAGATCATTTCGAAAGGCTATTCACTGACAGATGACATAGGCCGCAGGTTTGAGTCTCGCCACGTGATGAGGACGTATGAGAGAACTTAAGCATTGTGCAATTGCAGTTCCTTTGATAAACCAATAAAGCTCCACCTCTACCTGCTATCTTTAGTGGACTCGACGAGGTCTGAAATCAACATCTGCTGCAACACCTGATCTCGCTCTATGTTTCCGTGTTCGCAACAAGCGGCCAGGCGCGGGCAAGCGTCCTTTGACGAAGATATTATACATACCTTATAGTAATGAAGCCGGGGGTCGTCCAGAAGGACCTCCAGTGATGTCGGCACACCGCACAAACAAGAGCAATAACAACAAGTGACGCAAGAAACGTAACTAATCCAGCATAATAGTTATTACCCATGGTGGAGTTTGTGCGTCGGGCCATCGTTGCCCGTGTATTACTCCTATTCGCTGATGAAAGCTGGTGGAAACCAAATTCCCAATGTCTGTGGGGGGGGGGGGGCTAAGCTCTGTCTCATTATCTCTTCTCGATCTGCCCCCGTGTTTGTTCGCCTTCGCTGCGCGATGGAAGCGTCCATCACCAGTGGCCCGATCGTCTTCGGCCCTCCACGACGAAAAGCTCGCCGTGACCCATAACGTGGACACAAGTGCCCCAGTGAGCGTTCGTGGCCCGACAACAAATAGGCAGACCTAATTTCTCTTGGACCAAAGTACTGAACAAGCCAAGATAAGCACAAATCGATAGACGTCTTAGATACATATACATATCGACGGTCTCGAGAGAGCGCAAACGAGCTGGATAAACGGAGGAAGATATGTACATACGCGTGTTAATATTTCATTTGGATGTTGGAGGATATATAAATATATATATTTTTTCTTTTTTGTTTTGGAACACACTGTAAAATGCACATACGCACTTACCCCGAGCTTCACACAAATGGTTTTTGCCCGAGAGTGTGGCCCATTGCTTGGTCCACTAAAAGATGTAAATATATACAAGATATTATACTACCACCGTGTTATCAGGCGTAGTCATTGCTGTCCATTGAGTGTAGACCGGTGCGTCAATAATGCGGCTCGGCCCATTCCTGAGGCGCAACAATAATGATTGGTGATAAAGGGTCGCGGCTTTCGCTCTAGCGAGAGGAATCAATTACAGATCTAATTCGAACGCAGAGGATTTGTATTTGCTGGAGTCCCTGGTCGGCTGCCGATAAATAACTGGGTGGAAAATCGAAATTCAATTCTAAGCGTCTACTTTATTTCGTTAAATGTGGATATTCTGGCTCGAACTATGTATACGACCCAAAACGTCGTATACACGGCTGGCGCATACTACACCACAATCGATGGACATAATAGTGAAATCATAATATCTAATACGATATACAAGTAAATTCAGCCACCGGCCACAGATATCATCACCGTACAACAGTTGATGCATCTGTGATTGCAGATCGAACTCTTCATGCTGCATCCATCAGTCCCGATCTGAGATGACAGTACATTGTACAAATTGATCCATACCCTATTCTATGTAGGATATTGATTTCCCGTCTTAAAATATACAATAATTCAGGAAGCAGTTGGGGACAGTTGGGTGCCAGGGCAGGCCGTCATGATCAATCGTTGCCTCTTAGGCTCACTTCGAGGTGAAAGGCGCTGCAGACGGAAGGACCCCGCGCGCTTGTTTCCGATCGCTCAGACCAGCCTGCGGTAGACTCCTTTGAGGAACAACCGAAATACACGCATGTTCATAGAAGGTAGTTTTTATTTATTTATTCATCATCATTCATATATTTACTGATTCATGAGTATGTTGTCATTATTTATTTATGGGATGTGTGTCCTTGACCCCCCTCCCCCACTCCCCACTACATTGCAGTGACAAATATATCTGTATGTGTATATATATATATATTTCAGCACATCTACATGTACTATTTTTGTTGTTTGCTGCTGAGGTATGGCCATCATTATTGGCATCATCATCGTCATAATTCGTCATTCGCTATCATTGATCGATCTCGATAGCAATTATAATTGTTCAGCTGTTATACGCAGCTCATTTGCTATGACACAAGTCAGTCAATCTCTCGTATTGACCGCCCCGTCAACAACAGGTGTCTCTCACATATAAATTGTTTGCTTATTTTTCCCTCATATGTTGATTATGCTCCTCGATAGATTGAACCCGTTTAGGTGAACGTGTTACCCTGAATCGCTTCGTGGTAATGACAAGCAGTGTCTTGCCTTCATTGGTTGATCCCTCGCTGTCCCGAACCATTCGTCAAGAGGATCCGCACATCCATGCGGATACTTTGACGACTCGTCCCCAAATTGGTATATATATATATACATATTATATATACCAATTTGGGGGAAGAATTTTTGAATGCATTCGTCATTAGTGTCAATAATGTTATTATCGTTTCAAAATCATATTATCCTAATTACTATTTTTATTCACGGCGTCATAGCTAATCAAAGCTCTGGCGGACAGCTGCCGATTAGTGGTAGGCAGGGAAAGATACCATACCTGAACAGATCATTTAATTGTTATTTTTGATATTGTACGGCCCCAATGATTCCATCTTAATTGGCATCTTCAGTGGGATTAATCGATCATTTCCTACAGAGCGATGATACAGTCAGGTGGGACTATTCATAACGTTGTTTTCTGTTTGCGGCATCATCAAGCCAATGTAAAGCGAACCAGTAATTACTTACAGCCATCATCCGTTGATCGATGGTATATATAATACTAACTATGTATCCATCTATCTATCTATCTATCTAAATATATCAATATATGTATATATATTTTTTTTACTTGGATTTATTTAATATTGATGATATAACGTATAGTCATCATGCCATAGAGTATTCATGGTCATATCGTTGTGTTGATTTCTATCGTAACAACTAAACTAATAGCATTGCAAAATAATAATAATGATAATAATAATAACAATAGTTATATTAAAATACCGTATACTGAATATCATTGAATTACAACATTTTTTAACACTTAAGCTGTTCGATGTTTACGTATGATTACCGGGTGATTAGGTCGCGTCTCCACCAATTCATTATGGCCGGTGCGTTTTTATAATATTATAATTATACTTGGACTGAAATTGGATTCTAATGCCACCCGTCCAGTCAGCGGTTGATAGATACGGCCTCTTGCCCTTGTCTGTTAATTGGAACAATTTCGATAACAATAACAACAACATGTCGCCATGTTGTGCCCCCGACCTCGAGGACGCGGTGCCACGAATTGATTAGTTAATTAAGAGTCGTACGTTCAGTGTCTTTAGTGTTGGTCAGCAGCCAGCCGCGGTTGCTTCTTAAGACGCTATTCAACACTTCTGAGACGAACGTGTATGCTAGCAACAACATTGAACGATCCATCATTAATATTATTATTGTAGTAATAACAAGTGTTGCGTATGTATTATTGGCTGTAGTTCGTAAAAATAATCACAAATCAGCCGGAAGGAAGGGCCAACAGAAGACGTCGGCCTCAAACGCTCATAGTAAGCACCGCGCTAAGGGAACCTCTTCGCAGATTGGCGAGCTTATAATTTTCTTTTTTCCTAGTGTGCTGTTCACCCACACCTCGACAAAGCACGATCGGTCCTCCTAACTCAACACACTCCCTCCCTCCCTCTCGATCGAGAGAGAGAGAGAGAGAGACCCTCGTGCATTGCTTGTTGCTGATATTATTTTAATTAATGCTGCAATTCGTGTTGGGAATTTTTCGCTTTCTCGCCATCGTCATCAGTGGGATTCCATTTTGACAGCCGCGAGTATTTCCTGCTTGTTTAACCCTCCACGGCGTCTATATATATATATATATATATATATATACGTTTTTGCATTGGTACGTAAAATCTCGACCATCCCGTTTGCTTCGTTCGTGTCCCGTGGGCTTTTTTTTGCATTTTCCTCTGCGCTAATTAGTGTTATAATATGGTAATAATTATCACCACTCGTTCGTGGTTTTGGTTGTATTTATACGCAATACGTTCCGTTGCTGTCCTGTTCCTCTATCCACTGTCACTCGAGATGTGTGTCTCTGGGCTGCTGCACTGATCGCTCACTATCAAAACTCGTCTCTCATCTTCACTTATATATATATAGTCTCTAATATATAAATGTAATGTAATACGTATAACCATCCTTCTCGCTCGTTTGCCCATTCATTGTCGTCGAATAGCAATAACGGCATTCATTCAGATAGAGATTATTCGACCACCTTAGACATCTATATATATATATATATATCAATCTGTATAGCTGGCCATATCTGTTCGACCGACTGTCCGTCGTCCACAAGCGCCTTCATTTATCTGTCTCAAATGGGTATATCTACCTAGTATATGTTAATATATGTATGTCTATGCATACGGCGATATAGACTAATATTCACCGAAAGTTAACGTTTGGCTACAGCGTGGCACCACCCTTTGCTCTCGCTCTCTCGTGTTCGACCTCTCCTTCGCAATAACTACACATACATCCGTCTCCTCTCTCCCTCTGGCGTCGACTTGCGAGGGGACATATCTCTGTGGCCGTACATCCTGCGAACTCTATACTGTGACCCTACTCGACATAGATGATAATGTTGCTGCTACGCGATACCCGACTCGACCTGTACAGGTTAGGTAGGTAGATAGCTGTCTGCCTGTACGCTGCACCCTCATCCCGTTTACCTTACTTGGAGAGTAAAATCCGCGGTTAAAGAGAGTGAACAAACTGCTATTCAATTCCTTTTACTATACTCTCTCTCTCTCTCCCTCATATATATATATATATATATATATTTAATCGCCGTTTATTATTTCATATTGATCACCATTATCGTATGTTCCTACCGTATCATTGTGCCACATAGATGTATATTGTTTTCTATACTGTGTATCATATATATATATATGATCGAACTAAGTTATTCAAGTAGCACCAGCGAGATTTATTGTATATTAGCTTGTGGTTGTTGTTGTTGTTCACATTGACAACATGTCGTCGTCTATATTTTCCCTGTTCTCTGTGTGTGTGTGTGGCGTTGTTTACTTATTTCTGTTCTTGACTGAAATCTGTCCCGCGATTGAGGTCGTCGCCACGTCGATGCATCCGTGGTCGGCGTTTTGTTGTCGGCTCTGTCTCTCTTCTCTTTCTCTCTCCTGCGGATATTTCCGCCACCACCACCGTCGCTGCTGCTGCTGCTGCTGCTGTATGCGTATCATCTTCGTGTGACGTGCAGCATGTGACCATCATTTGGCCGCTGTCGCCACCACCACCACCGCCGCCGCTAGTCTTGCCTCGTCTTCATCCTGGTGATGTTGGTGTTTGCGCACACCAACGGGAACAGGCAGACAGTGGCAGCTAGGGTAGAACATGAGAATGGGCTGAGGTACTCTCTCTCTCTCTGTCTGTGTTTTCTACAGAGTCGCTGGACCCGGTCCGGTCGTAGAGAGCGGAAACCTTGTGGCACTTTTTCCCGTTTCGTTTGCCTTGACGGCTGCCCGCCTCTCCCTTCTAGCACCAATCCTATCCATTCACTTGGTTGGTTCGCCGGGGCGTTTCGTCCCGTTCAGGCGCAGCTGGTGGTCATAGCCTGACTTGCCTTCCTGGTTGGCCTGCGAGGGGGCGGGTTTTTCCCTCGGACCCGTGAAGACCTCCGCGCTCCGGCAGAAAACGGCGCAGAGGAGGACGGCTGATGCTAGTCCCCACCGTCGCCTCCGCCTCCCCGCGAGTGGGTCTCGATTCCGCCACCCCACGCCGAGAAGTTTTCATTGACCTCGTTGCTCGTGTCCGAATGCTGGGACGAGGACCTCCTTGAGTTGGCGACCGAGGGAATCTGCTGCGCGAGTCCTGTGCGCGAGTATTTCTCACGTTCCCGCTCGTAGTAGACGAAATCCTAAGGCGAATCGAATAGACAAAACGAGATATAGAAGAAAAGGAAGTGCACGACCGGCCAAGAGCGCGCAAAAGGAGCGACGCGAAGACGGGCGGTGTGAGGGCGGTCGTGAGGATCACCGCGAGTGCCCCAGGAATAAGGTCCCCGATGTTGTTCGGTGTTGGCCCATGAATCGAGGCGGGAGGACCGAGGCCGACAGATAGTCCCATATGAATCCAATGCGGACGCGATATGAACAGTTAGAAAGAGATAGATAAACAAAATATGTAAGAAATAACGAAGAAGATGAGTGAATGTTCAAATAATAGTTTATATATCGAATTGCTGTTATTATTAGAATGATTATTGATACTTGGCATTAGCTTTTTTTGATACTACAACTAATCATGCTAGGTAATGCATTTTTAAGCTTGCAACGCTTTCGCGGATCGACATTAAGCAGTGAGGCAGTTGGGAACAGTTCATACATTTACCCATTCGTGTACTCGGATGTATGAATTATTGCATATAATACTAATTACAATAGTAATTGTTATATTAACCTCTTCGTATTGATGGAGACGTAGGGTGGCAATGCTCATCGTCTCTAGTATTTTAATAATCAATAATGCGTAGTATTATAATGTAATCATTGTTAAAGTGGCCAATTATGCAGATCCGCCTTTGTCGGCGAAGTTCGCAGGATGGATGGTCAGACCATGGATGGCTGGTAGTAGTAACCGGGAACGCTTAATGGCGGGTGTATTCTATGCGCAGGGATAGCTTCTATATAGGAGGTATGAATTAGTGCCTCCGATGGAACGGGGGTCTCGGAGCGTCACCCCAGCTGATGCGAAGGAAGGAAGCTAGCTTCACAGCAGAGCCTCGTCAGGCGCATTCAAGTCACCCCCATGCTGGGGGCCTCTGCGACCCAGGTAGGGTCCTATCGGATGCTATCTTGTAGCAAAATCGAGCCATGTTCTCTAGTCCGATGGATAATGGCCGCGATTCGTAGACAGTTTGTCAGCACCGCCTCATCCGTCTGTGTCTGGCTGTGTGAGCTTGTATGTATTGAGGTGGTGGTACACACGCTGATGTTTCCGGGTCCTCCGCCCCCCCCTGTCCGAGAGATTGGTTCCGGCGCGCGGACACCCACCTCTGGGCGACGCTACGTCAGTGGTGGCCAAGACTCGATGACGGTAGAAGATGGGAGAGCTGGACGAACGGCCTATCAGAGTGGAACTTTGTCCCGCAACATTGCCACTGTGAGCCTGCCTACGTTCCAGGCGTCGGCGTGGGGACAAACGGGTAGTGTGCGAATGCGAAGCGAGAAACACCGGCCGGAGCAGCAACAGCGGCGGCACCGGAGGTCTCGTGGGACCTATGGGAAACTTAAACCGTTGGTGGTGGCCCTATTTGCCTCTTGCTCTGGGCCGCTGGGATGAAACGTAACAGCAGCAGCCGCAGCAACCGGCACCGCTCTCCCCTCGGGGATGTTACGGTCGAGATGGCCGTCATCATTGGGACCACCACCACCACGGGCCAGGGTTCTAGGTGTCTGGGCGTCTAGGTGCGCATGTGACTGTGTGCCTGTGTCATCTTTCTTTTGATCCGTCCGCAGTAGAGATCTATCTAGCCAGCGTACGCAATTGTGAGATGCGTTGGCCTGATGGTCGGTCACCCTGTTGGCTATCGTCGCCGTCATCAGAAGAACTACGACGCCCCTACCAGCGTGTACGTGCACATTGCGATGGTGCCACAGGCTCCAAGGTGTCTAGCCGTCGAGCAGCGATGTAGATGAGAGTGGATGACCAGCTGGACCAGTGGATATGCGGTCGCTCAGACTGGCTGAACGGTTGCTGGCGGTTGATGATCATCAGGTCGGCAGAGCGTGCTAAATAGTTAGGCTGCAACTCAACAGCACAGAGATGCCACGTTGCCTCATCGAGTGTTATAGAGAAAAGTGGTGACGAGGAAATTAGAAAGAGCCAGCGGCTGTAGGTGTAATAGCTGGCCGAGTGAGTGGCTATAGTCGTAGATTACAGCGGCCGTGCGACAATTGCAATCGGAAGGCTAAATATGTAAATATCTCTTATAGCTCTCGTAGTCTCGCGCACTGTGTGATTCGTGATCCGCGACTCGAGTTGAGGTGGGTATGAGATAGGCGTTGGTCTGTCAGATGTTATCCGGTCTGTCGAGTGTCTCCGGGGACTTGCTGCGTGGACGAAGCAAGGTAGACGGAGGGCCCCAGTACATCGTCGGGCCGATGCTCGTCATCACGTTCCCCGGAGGGCGCGACTAGTAAAACTATCACACAGTGGCGAGTCAGTCTATTCGAGACCTGGTCTAAAGCGCGGGTCGAAACGTGGCCGCACAGGGACTACGCTGGACGACGGATGGCTTTAACGGGGATGACACGGAGAGGAGCCAGGTTCTCGTTTGACATAAATAGATAGGTGTGCCTCTACTTTGGAAGAACGGCGGCGGCGGCGGCAGCGGCAGCAGCAGTGGGAATGGAGAAGCGAATAGATAGAGAAGGCAAAAGGCAAGATGGTGGCAAGCCTCGAGGACAGCAAAAACGAATTCTGTTTGGCCTCGCCAGAAGCATCAGCGGCGGCGGTGGCGGCGACGGCGACGGCGGCAGCAGGAACAGCGTTCGAAGTAGAAAAGGTCTCTCTATACGCCACGGTATATGAGATGGGCCTGTCGGTCGGTCCTATCAGGCAGGCACGTGCTTTGCTATGCTCTGGCTGTAGTAGGTCCAACTGCTCCTGTGTGGTCTGCTGAGCACCACCACCACCACCATCAGGACATAGGGACGCCCTGGGGCCCTGGCTGACTGGTACACTGCCTCAGCGTGCGCGCGCGCGCGGGCGCGCGCCACCCACGCCTACGCGTATGCACTACCACTATCACTATCAAGGCGCACGATCTGGAGGGGCGGCGACTCGCCGGGGTTGACTACAGGGATTGAACAGAGGGAGAGGAACGAGACGGTGGGTGCAACGGAACGGCGATGGCTGCTACGGGCGGGGACGACGACTACTACCACTACTGCTGCTGCTGCTGCTGCCGGTCCTCGCAGCGGTGAGGGAGGAGGCTGCAAACAAGCTCCCTTCTTCAAGCCACTCTCTGGCTGGCTAACTGGCTGGTCGGCAGTCTGGTGGGCTGCTTCCTCTGTGCCTATCGCGTTGCGTTCGTGCTGGCCCGCGTGCCAGCCTGCATGACGACGCAAACGCAAGGCAGGAAGGACCCCATGAGCAGATAGAGAGAGAGAGACGGGACGGGACGCCTGAAGAGACCACGATCCGGACGGCTTGAACGCGTCAGGGACTGCGGGGCGAGGGGGACCTTCGGGAAGGTTCAGGTCTCTTGACGCTTCGGAGAATCTAGGCATCGGGGTGACTAAAGGCAGAGGCGAAGGCGTGGAGGGCCGCGAGGAGAAATTACTAGTTTGAAGACCCCCAATCCAGCTTTCCCTTGCACCCGGCCCTCAGCTCCGCTGTCCGATTTTCTCCTTTCCTATCTTCATCTTTCTCATTCTCCGGTCTTTTCGCGAAGCCCGTCCGGCGGGCGACCCCTTCATTCGTCCAGGTTCACCTCCCCAGCCAGCTAGCGCAGCGCAGCCCAGCTTGCTGCTGCTGTGGCCGGGTAATCGGCTGCCTTCTACACGCCGCCTCTCATACCTCTCATAAGGTCGCTCCCTCCTCCAGTCCAGACCCACTAGCTCTCTCTCTCGCTCTCTCTCTCTCTCTCTTGAAGCAATTCAGAGGAGAGGGTGAGCCATGGAGATCGGCCGGGGTGAAACTGTACGGACGGAGAAGCGAAGCGGAACTGTACGGCTAAAAGGAAGGATCTAGGTGGCACACCCCCCGTGGCCCGTCGGGTGGAGCTGGAAAGAAGGTCTAATTGCCGCTAGTGGCGGATGCTGATGCAGCTGGTGCGGCTGCGCGCGGTAGCGGTGCTGCCGTGCCCTTCGTCGTCCCACAGCAGCGAGCGAAAGACAAGTAGGCAGCAAGAGAGGAGAGTCGAAGTCAGCGAGCGAGCGAGCGCCTCGGGCCTGAGGCCCTGCGCCGGGCCTTCAGCGCGTAGCTAACGCCAGAGAGAGAGAGAGAGCGAGAAGGGATATACGAAGGGGGAGCGAGCAGCCGGTAGAGTGCGCGTATGTGCGTGAAGATGTTCAGGATGCCTTCGTTCTGCATGAGAAGCATTCTGGGCAACAACATGCACCCGCCAGAGCTTGGAGGCACCCGGTGGCGGCCGGCACGGCCGCGGAGCCGGCTCCGCAATCTTTCCAATGTGAAAGCGGACGCAAGCAATGCCAGGCCCGCCAGCTCGGCAACCTCAGGAGGGCCCTTCAAACCTCTCCCTCATGATCCATCGCTACGTGGGCGGGCAGCCGAGTAACAGAGAGAGAGAGAGTGGCGGCCAACACCTTTCCGTTCTCCGTTTTCGCCTTGCTCCTGTTTTATTCTATCTTAGCCGAGAGTCGTCTTTCGATTTGCGTCCTCATTTTCTCTCTCTCTCTATCTCTCGCTCAAGGTTCCTTTTGCAGTCGTCGCTGCACTTGTATCTCATCTCGGGGTGGTTTTACACTAGCGGCCAGAATGAGTTGAGGCCGGATGCGAGCGGCGGAATAGCATCGGCTCGCCCTTGTACGAACTGTAACTCGTGCATATTTACGCGCGGGGGGCGTGGGGTTGAGATCGAGTTCGGTTGGATGACAACACAAACGCTTACAATAACTTTCCAGAACCCTTGAGTTAATCTGCAAGTGTAGGAAGTAAACGAGTTTCTAGTGTTGTTCATGCAGTGGACGGGTTTGATCTGCTTGACACAAAAACAAATAAAATAAAACAATAACAGAAGCGGATCTGCATTTTGCTCTATTGCTATAATATAATACAAAGTGCCGGTAGTCGCTAACGAACGTCGTGGGACAACATTCTCACTTGAATTCTCTGTGTTGCCGATTCAGCTCAGAATGAGCATCGCATACATGGGCTTGTGCGTCGATTAGCTTGTTGTATTTATGTATTATGTATGTATGTATATATATATATATATATATATGTATGCGATGTGATTACATTGGGGGATTAACGTCTCGTGGCGTGTCCGGCCATGCTTGTGTGTATTGACCTTTCATCGTATGGGACGTGGCAGGGCGAAGCGGCCGGGCAAAGGTAGATTTCAATACTAGTGGCCAGCTAGCGGCAAGGCCGAAGCCGAACTCGGGCGAGCCCGTCCGAGTACGCCACTCGAGGAGAAAAGCAATTAAGTCTCCACTGCTACCGTCATTGTGGGTGGGAGGCCCATAGAAGGAAGATTGTGCGTCGGTACCGTGCTTCGTGGATGGGGGCGAGCCATATGAGTTTTGTGATTGCAGTTTCCTTGTGTACGGTGTTCAAGCCCGCTCTCCCCGTATATCCGTCATACTCGCCATTCTCAGTTCTGCGGTCGCAGGACGCGACGCAGATTAAATATACACGACCGCATAAGCGGCGCCCCTCTCCCGTCGTGGAAGGCATCGATGATGGCCCTTACCTTGGTCATCAGGTGCTGGACCCTTGACCACCCAGCCCCCACGGCCCATAGCGGTCCACCGCGACTACATTGGGTAGTCCGCAAGCCGATGATGCATAGGTCAATCTGACTGGTGGAAGTGAACGCGAGTAGCCACTCACGAGCACAGGTTCACGATACACGACGGCCACGTTTATGATATTATATGTTGTTAACCCTATATATCGGCTGTGAGCTCGTGAGATCACCGACCCATCATGGTGAACTTTTCGAGGATTGCATGATTATTCATTATAAGACCTTATTAATTATTATTATTATTATTATTATTATTATTATTATTATATAGCGCCTATATGGTGTCTAGTGTACGGTTACAAATATGATCACGTTGATTAGCCAGCCCGGACAGCTCCTGTTGAATTTCACATCGTTCCATCACCATTTATGAGTAATGAGGTGAAGGCTATCTTGCTAAATCTACACGTAATTTTGTCTGTTCGTGTGGACCTCATGAATGCAGCTAGATCTGTGTTCGATTGACTGTTGCGTTGTTGTGCTCCTCCCTATATCGCCCCTCGTGTTTCATGATATATATATATATATATATATATATACACGCTATTATTGTCATTATTAGCGCATAGTAACTGCGTATTAACCATCGAGTCAATTAGGCTAAGTAGCTGTACTCGAGGGGCCTTGAGGCGGAGGTACAGGGCATCGAGAAAAGGGAGGACGAGGAACGTCGAGGATGGAGGGGTTCACGATGGAACGACAGAGGTCTCCGTGTGTGCGTGTGTGTGCCCGACGAAGGAAGAAAAATAGAGCAATCGAGGGTGTACTTCTGCTCCGCCACGTATCGTATACAAAGAGTCGATCGAAAGGGAGACTGAGGCGTCATAGCGTGCAGAAGAAACAGCAGCAGCAGCAGCAGCAGCAACTCAGAGGCAGCGGTGACTCGAAGAGCTGTCGAACACTGATGGTTAGATCTATTATGTGCTGTTATCGTATCGTTTCGATGAAGCGGCCATTCAGACCAAAGGGAACTGGCTGGCTGGCTGGCTGGCTGGCCAACGGCAGCGGGTGTCTGCGAGCATTCAGGGGACCACCCGATGGCTTCGCCCGACGGCCGACGATGTTGTTCGGCTGCGAGTTGCACAATTTATCATTTATGAGATAGACAGACCTGTCGGACAAGCGTTGCTGTCGATGGCACAAACTGAATCCCAGAAGGGCTCGTAGTAACGCGAATCAGAGGAATATCGGCGTGAATCATTTGAATTGAGGTGAGCTGCATAAAGCTTTTACGGGGTTGCGAAAAATAACTCGTTGTGGATAATTGCCATTTTATGATCTGAAAGGAGAAGGCTAGGTGCAACAACAACAAAAACGTGAATATCACGCAAAAATGTTGTAATAATAGACCTTTATATTTACGAGAGAGAGTGAGAGAGAGAGAGATCATACGTGGTGGCTGGCAGCACTGCAACGAGCACCACAGGTTTTCCAGCTGTTTTTAGCTTCGTACAACTGACAGCCGACATTCGATGGCCGCGACGGTGTTGGCTGCATTGTGCTGCAGACCACGGTGACGTCACTGGCCGTTAGAGGGATACAAGTGTGGCCTTGTGCTGACAACAATGTATCCAGACGACCTTGAGATTTCGCGCCCTCTCGTAGCGTTTTCGACAACACCAAACCGAGGTTAAATACCTCGTTGTCTGCCTCGCGACCTATCGCCAGATAGATTAGTAGCTCATAACTGGAAATGTTGCACACGAACAAGGCTGACCAAATATGCTGGAATGGCTAACGGAGAACAGTGTCCTCCCTTGGACCCCTGTTGTTTAGTCGTGACGATGCGAAATCGGGATTATGAACGCTACTGAATACCTACAGTTGAAGTGAAGGGATTGTTGTGACGTGGCTGATTCGATTCGCCTAAGTGATGACGCCTTTTTTACACCTTAGCCTTTATAGGGGCCCTAACGAGCCAAAACGAGTGCAAGCTAAAGTAGCGATTACAGGGTCGGTAGTCCGGTCTAATCTAGTAGTATTGTACTTACAAGAATGAAAGCTACGCCGATGAGTAGAGCCTTGTGAGATGGGGGAATCTCTTCGGGGAAGGCGACTCCGAAATTGTCTGATGTGGCCAGCAGCTCCTTGGGTAGGTTATCCCACTCCTTGCTAACTCGGCCCACTTCCACACCGGACGAATCAGTTATCTGGAAGAAATCATAGTGTCGTAAACTTCTGTTTTTCTATTTGATATCATCGAAGTGGACGCCTGTGATACAAGCCGCTTTCCCTGGCGAGCTGTTACCAGACATGCTATATATTCAAGGGAAGCAGGCATATAATTCATGCAATTCGCAACGGACCATACGCTACCTAGTGAATAGTGCTAACGGGGCCAAGCCATGCGAAACGGTGAAGATACCAACCAGCTTCATGGGATTTGAGTGGAATCCACTGCATTGGTGTGGTAAAGCATACTTAAGTGGTGAGCTCAGCAGGTATTTCTGTGCATACAGATAGCAGTTCCACCCTTGAAATTCTACAATTCTCCTTGACGCGCACTTGTAATATAATAGTTCCTTTGAATCTGGCGCAGTTCGCCGCAAGAGTCCCAAATGTCGCTCATCTACAGCGTGGTCCTACATGGGCCCACGTTGTAGGCCACTGTTCATTCCAGCGAGACGAACTCCGTCAGCCCTCCTAGTAGAACGTGTGAGGCTAACGACAATGGTTTCATACACAGACCCCCTCCGCCCCTGCGTTCGATCCTCGTGTACATCTTTCTCTTCGACTAAATTATATTCTATGCACTGGTCTTGAGAGAACCCGACGGCTGGTTGCCGGTCTCTCGGAGTACTATACGGGACACAATGGGAAGGGCGCCGATGGCTGTGAGTAGCCTATTTGGCCTGCCCATCTTGGCAGAATGAATCCGGATGGCCTACGAAGCGAGAATTTCAAATTGAGGAATAGCACGGGGACGTCGATTCGTTCGCCGGCTCGGCCGTGCCTTCGTCTCGTTGGCGCTGCAGGACGAACGCCGCGAGGAAAATCGTCGAGAGAAACCCCGGACGCTACTGCTGCCATGCTTGACTCGGTGATGGTAGTGGGTAGCAAACGCTCAAGGTACGCAAGGTATTTAAAAGACAATTACCTCACTTCGCCGAATAGGCTAGTGGAAATAAATGATGGAGAGAAGGCTGAAGGCCTTCGGCAAGGGAAAGCTGGTAAATTAGCTGTTCTAGCCGCCGTCGTCGTCGCTGCTGCTGCCGGCCCTTAAAATTCAGCATCGGACCGATGTATCGGGTGTATTCTGAAGGCGATTCATATTTAACTTGCTGCTGCTGGTCCTGCTGCACATGACCGGCTCTCCTGAAAGAAATTTCGCTGCTTGCCGGAAAGACTTCTGATGGAATCTGACATAACGGCCAGAGACAAGCGGTCCGCAATTTACGGGCCTGGGTATATCCCAAACGCATACAGACCACTGGCCCGAGGCCAGACAGCCTAATGGCCTAATAATTATTTCCCTGTTACCTGTTAGTAACCGGCGGACACGTTGCGGGGGGGGGGGGGGGAGGTCTCTCGCGGAGAAACACTCTCAGGCTTAAAGCACTAGATGGTGGTGGAATTTTCCACACTGAACGCTTGATACGAAATCGAAAGAAACAGCAGAAAATGGAATTCGTCACCAGCCAGAAATAATCGCGTTGTTATCATTCGTGGACGCAGTGAGCGTTCTGGCAGTGTGCATTGAGTATTATATACAGACATCATATCGGGCCAAAGCCGTTAGCCGAATAAAGCCGCCTAAGGATACGAGCCACCTTTGGGGATGAGAGAGCGCGGGGGGCTCTCGTCTGCTGCGGTGCCGATGCAGACGCTGTCGACGTCGCAGAGTCGCTTCCGACTTATGGCTGACGCACGAGCCGGACGTGTACCGCCTTCGTCGAGGCTTCGAGCGTTGTCGACGCCACCGTTGCAGTCGCAATTGCCGATCGAGAGCTGTAGCTGCACTGCTTCTGCTGCTGAGTCAAGGGGAGCTGCTGTTCTACGGGCGACAAATAGAGAAAACGGTCCGGCAGCTCGTAGACAGCCAGAGGGAGAAAATGCGCGCACTAGACAGTGAGAGATAGAGATAGAGAGAGAGAGAGAGCAACGGGTGGAGGACTGAATTGGCCGAGACATGGTAGCCACTGAGCTGGCGGGTGGCTCGAAGCCTGGTGGCTGTAAGCGATGGTGAGGTAGCCAATTGTGGCTACGCGACCGGCGACGGAGGAGTCGCTCGACTCCCATCTGTGGAGTAGCGCGGAGAACGTACGAAAGCAGCGATGACGCAGGAGATGAGCGAAGGAGGAGGAAGATGTATGATATACCCATTGGTTGGTTGGTTGGCTGGTACGGGTGGCCATGTAGCACCCGTACCATATTTGGTGGAAGAGCTCTTCCAGCGTCGTCCTCGAGTCGACTGCTATCCTATCCGTCCGCAGGCTCAGCACTAGCGGACCGAACGGGGTGTAAGTGGGGTATAGAGACTAGTAGAGTGAGGAATAGAGAAGGAATGGAAATCTTCGCTGAGTAGGATTGGGCACGAACTGACGAGTATTGACGAGGACTCCAATCCTCTCGACCGTTCACCCCCGAATCCCCCATCTACCCCTCCAGAAGTCGTTCGGTAGATGAGACACTGGCTGAGCCACCCCCGAAGGAGAAGTAGGCTCCGTTATAGTCCTGCAAAATCTGTGCGGCGTCACTGTTTCTCGAGAGAAAGACGGAAAACGCGTTGAAGGGAAGATGGTCCTTCGCTCGGCCCTGTCCGGCTACCAGCTTCGTCGGCGCGAGATCTATTGTTCTCGAGCTGGTGGCCCCACGGGTGTGCCAGCCGCACTGATTGGTTAGGTGGTTTGAGTGAGCACTTTGAGCGAGCGGCCTCTCTTAAGTATTTGAACGGGGGATCGGCAGATCTGTACGGACTACTGTGCAGCTCTTCCAGCTAGCTAACTGGCCGTGGCCAGGCATACGTACATATGCCATCGTATGACGCATCGAATAAGATAATAAATATATATCCATATATGGACTATATGAAGTCGTAGCCTCGTTTGCCAGCCCGATATGTCGTGACGAAGTCTAGGTAGGTATTTGCCGAGGACGGCAGGAATGAGGAACGGAGTCGAGAATGGAGAAGTGGAGACTTAGAGAAGGAGGCACTGGACGAGATGGGTGATGGAGAGAGAGAGAGAGAGATGGTACGAGATGGGGACACTTTCCTTGAACCGGGACCGGGATGGCGAGGCAGTCGTCTGATAGACGGAGCCGAAACCGAACAGGCTGAAGCCAGCCGACGGCCTCCGCAGCAGTGAACGTTGATGAATGGCAACCGCTCACTCCACTAACTCCACTTCGGCTATCTTTTCCCAGCCCTTATACATATATATCCCCGTCATATCCCTGCCAATATCTCCATGTTCCCCTGTCCCATTCTCTGTTCCAGCCAAATGGTAGGTCCGGTGTGGGAAGCGGCGGGAGGCGAGCAACGCCAGACAAGCAGACGGCCGAATGCCTCCTACTACCAGCGTCGCTTGACTCAGCTTAGTCGCTTCCTCGAGCTTGTCCATAGAAGCAAGTGGGGACATTCCCGTTCGTTCTTCTCTGCTAGAGATGACCACCGAGCGCCGGCTCTCGGTGGCTCTCCACGAGCGGCCCAAACGTTTTCTCTGCCGCTTACTGCATTGCGAGCGGCAGGAGGGGGCCAGAGGGAACCGATGGCAACGGGGGTCGACTCGCTGCCGCGCCCGTTGAGGCAGGGAAGAGAGAAAGGTATTCTGACTGGTTGGGAGGCCAATAGAACAGTTGGATACTAGGAGTCCAGTGATCAATAGGAATTGCGCGACGGCCCGCCGGCTAGCCCCCAGTAGTAAACGCCAGTGAAGGGGAGGGGTCTGCTGCACTGGCTAAAGACGGACTTAGATACCATACAGGCAGTGACGAAGGCTGGTGGACGGAGCTAGCGCTCGTAGACCCGGCGCTGGCAAAGCCATCTTCTTCTGTTTTGTCTACCGGCCGCTGCTGCTGGCTGACGGCGCTCAGAGAGGCATCGGCCTTTTTCTCTCTTAGGTCGGCTGTGGCCGCTTGGACCATCCTCCAGTTCATGTTAATGCTTTGGAGAGAGCGAGAGAGAGAGAGAAGGACTGTAGCGTTTTGAGCTCGGCGAACCAATGTGTGCCAATGTGCGCGCAATGTCTGCCAGTAACCGAGTAGTAATACAGCTCATCATTTTCTGCTGCTGCTGCTGCTGGTGCACTTCTTCTGCTGTTGACGTCATCGTCTGATGGAGCTACTCTCTCTCTATATATGAAGTACTCTATATAAAGCATGAGCAAACCACTTGCCGAACGACTGCTGTCACTTGGCACAACAGCCGCTGTACGGGCTGTCTGGCCAATATAGGGGACAGCAGGCAAAGGATGGCGACTTCGTTGGCTATGAACGCTACGCCCGAGTGAGTGGGGCGGTATCATTGGCCACGTTTACGCCGCCACCAGCGTCATTGCCGTTCTCCACGACAGTTCCAACGGCGGATGAGACGCAGTCTCTCTCTGTTCCTCTCCATGCTACGGTCTCCCCCTTCTGCTCCTGCTCGAGTGACCGGGTAGCGTTGACGCCGATGGTGCTCGGGAGTGCGGTCGGCTCCAACGTCTGGTCGACAGACACCGTCGGAGGAGCGCGCGAATAGGCTCGATGCTACGGGAAGCTGTACGAACGGCTAGTATAACAGTTGCTGGCAAGACGAGACTAGTGGCGGGAGAGCCGTTTTATAGTGAAGTCCATGATGGAAGTCCTCCTCTTTCTATTCGCCTTTTCATTTTTGTTTCTCTGAAGGACGACTCGAGCGACGCGAGAAAATGTTATGATACAAACGGAGAGCGGCGTTTGCGCCGGCCAGGAACCGCTTGGGACCAACATCAGGAGCCGGAGATCAGCTTCGCCTTCTGTCTGCAGCTCTGCATCGTCTGCGGACGTGGCTGTGATCGTGGCCACGGCATTCCACCGCTGCACGAGGCTGACAAATACGAGATAGGAGAACGCTATTGTTTTAGTCTTCATCTTCATCCTCTTAGATGCATCAGGAGGAATCTCACGGCCCAATATGGTGAAGGAATCTCCTGTGTGCCCGCCACAGCCGAGCATCTGCCACTGCTGATGTCGTTGTCCAACCACGAGGCGGCTCTATGTGTGTGTCCGAGTGAACAATATCGCTTGGCGACTAGTGAAGACGGCTGTTATGGTGGAGTTCAGGGTGGTCACTAGCGCCGGTGTCATCGCCGCTGCTTGGCGGAGCGTGGGCGTGTACCGGAGTGTAGTATAGCAACCTCGGCGTGGGGCGGAACGCTCTACGTTCAATGCAGGCGTTGCTAGCTCCCCACCCTAACCTCCAACCTCCGCCTCGCATCCAAGTCAGTTGTGGCTGGGATCTTGCTATTCCCTGTCTAGCTGAATATCACCGAAGAAAGGCGACGTAGACATTCAGTTTCAGTACAGCCACTACTACTACCTTCACTACTCGTTCGGGGTGGCCACTAGCGATCCCAAGCCACTTTAATATAAGCCGCTTTTCTGCTGGTCTTGCGATCACTCGCTGGACAGGTCGGTCGATTGCAGACGCCTGCTGCTGCTGCCGCCGCCGACGCACGAGCAGAGCAGTCTTATCTTCCGTTCGCCGCTTAGAAGTCGAGCGCAGCGCACTACGCACTACGAACTGCTGACCTGTATACCGTAGCTGTAGTTTAAGCGTAGTAGAAGAATTGCGTACTGTATCTCTGTATGGCGGAGCAGTGCCGTACGGGAATGGCTCGATACACAGTATAGTGGTACAGGGCTCTAGCTAAGATGTCAAGGGCATCTCTCTTCTCTTTCTGGAGCCGCTTTGCCTCGCGGTGGTTTTGAGGAAATTTTTCTTCGACAGCTCTTCCCCTTCTTTCAAGGCTTGCCGAGGCGGACGAGACGTCGAAAAAGAAGAACTGCTTGCTGGTCGCCTGCATCGCACAGACCTTCACGAAGGGCAAAACAAGGGGATCGACGCGCAGCGGAGGTCCGCCACGGCGCGGCCATGAGAAAATAGCGGCGTCTTCTTGAAAGAATGTGGGAGCTGATCGTCAATCAATACGGCTCTTCGAGGCAATCCGTCGCCCTTCTGCAGGCGCTGTGGCAACCACCGATGCCGAAGCCCCAAAGCTTTCTTCAAACCCCCTCGACAGTCCCCAAAAATTCCAGCCAGCTTCCCGGTCAATCCATAGTCCTAGACCACCTGGTCAGCCGGTCTCTTCGACTTCACCCCCAATGCTACAGCCTATGTGCCCCCGCCTTCCGCCGCCTTCAGTGGTAGCCGTCGTGGGCGCCGCTTGTGTCCCCGCTTGTGCTTGCCTCCGCTATTGGTACGTTCGGCCTAAAAAAGGCCCACTCCTTTCTCCCCTTCGTGCTGCTTTTCCCTGAGCTAACACACCAGGCCAGGCGAGCCTGAGCCCTGGGCCTTCGTTCCTTTGTAGAACGCAGGACGCTACCAAGCCGGGCGTCGGACAGGCGCTTCTGATGCGCCCAAGCGGACCACCCCGAACGATATCCTCTCATCAGATGAGAGGATATTTTTCAATCGCCGCTTGCAATCGAGTTGCGACCAGCTCCTCCCGCGAGGCTGCAGCGGCGAATCGAGCCCATCCGAAGCAGAAAGAGAGAGCGAGAGAAACGTAGGTCTTTCGGCCTTTTACTGTCGCAGGGTTTACCGCAACGAGCCATAGCGGTGGCAGCAAACCCGGCCCAAGCCCAGCGAGCGGTCGGGTCAGGTCTTGTCTGTCGTGTTCGTTACGTTGGACATTTCGAGGGAAACTTTCCTCCAGCCAACGAGCGCATCGGCTAGTCAGCTCCTTCGGTTGACTCCAATGAGGAGAGACAATGCCAAGCGTCTTTTTCCAGTGGATATCCGGCTGGCCGCACTTGAAGTTGACGATGATGGTGATATCCTCCTGGTGTTAGGCAGGCCGATCATCGACAGATCGATGCGACGGCGGAATTGTACAGAAATGACGGAAACAACTTAGACGAAGTTGCTCCATTGCAGTACTGGTGACACGAAAGATGTCCGTCAATCACGACGCCGAGTGGTACAAGTAAGGAACGGGTGGCGCCGACATAGCTTCGATTGCTGGTATTTTTTCCTTTACGCTGCCTGTCTGTCCCTTGTAACTATTCCCTAGCCACTATTAGTCCCGTTCTCCGTCTCCCGCCGAAGTCGTAGTTAGGAAAAGTAAATCCCATAGGGGAGCTG
This sequence comes from Stratiolaelaps scimitus, assembly GCA_019614645.1. Taxonomy (NCBI): domain Eukaryota; kingdom Metazoa; phylum Arthropoda; class Arachnida; order Mesostigmata; family Laelapidae; genus Stratiolaelaps; species Stratiolaelaps scimitus. The sequence continues at coordinate 8,644,216 of JABWDB010000009.1, read as the reverse complement.
GTACCAGCATACAGCAGCAGCAGCAGCAGCCAGTTGCCAGAACTCTAGAGATGGGATCGATCCTCTCAGAGAAGCCGATTCGACCAGCGGTTGTAGAACTTTCCGCAGGAACGCTTACTATTATATCTAGTAACGACTGGCGAAGAAAAGTGACATTTGTACAACACCACGAACGAGAGTCCAGTGGTGGTCGCGGTGGTGGCGATGCTATTCCACAATATAATTCAATAGGGCAATAATACCTTCATATGTTATGAAATACAAAATAATTTTCCGGTTTGCGTGTTATAATCTACAGCGAAACGGTAGCAAGTGCAGAAGCGACCGTTTGACTCATAGGCTTTCCATACCATCACCAAACAGCGATTGCCGCCTGCATACGACTACGATGGAAGGGTTATCTATCTTTGTGGTGGATAAACTCGAGGGTAGACATATACAATACTTGTGTTAGTGTAGCAAAACTACAGTACATCGCACTTGATGGTGTAGGACTCGTGTTGTGGGGGCAGATCTTCTATTCACCTCATCGCGAGGCAGGGAACACCGCCGTTTCTCGCTTCTAGCGATGAATCGCTGAGCGATACTTCTGGAGTTAGTGAAGCCTACGTCGCTTCAACGTGGCCGTAACCGAGAGAGAGAGAGCGAGAGAGCGGAAAAGGCGTGAGGTGGTGATCATTTGATAAACTACCCCATACACAGAACGACACAGATGTATACAAAGATAGCAAGCACCTATGCTGGGCAGGTTCCGTGGCGCTTGGTGTGACTTGTATGCGTGCGGTCGCCTCGACATACGAGCCTTCTTTCCCTGGCTGTTGCTGCTGCTGCTGATGAGATTCGTTATTATGAAAACCGAAACGACCGAGTCTACGAGGTGCTGCAGCGATGCAGCAACTCGATATGCATGCATATGTATGCCTCGTGTATGCATTACGAATGGTGTAGATGGCTAGTATGGTGTACGCATGACGTATGCTGTGAGGAGAATAATCTGATCTGCTGATCGAGATCGGGGACGCCTCTGAAACCTGGTGGTAGCAATAGTCGACGAAGCGCTGTGGAAATGATTAGTCATTTCAATGAAATGAATGGTTGAGATCGACAGCGGAGAGAGCTGGAAAAAGCCGAGTCGAGAGGCCGAGGGAGAGAGACGACTCTGGTCGAACGACTTCACACAGCGGTCGGTAGCTGTCGGAAATGAAAGTCTTTCCAGGATATAGAGCCGGGAGAGACAGATGGAGAGCGCAAGAGCCTGAGACAGCCATTATATTGATGGTGGATCGGGCTGCTTCTTTGCACTCGAATACAGACATACATGCACAACCACACCACACGCGTACGTACATCAGGTACGGGAGGGAAACAATCCGAGAGAGAAGACAGTGGAAACGTGAGCAGAAGAAGAGGGCACTATATACCATAATGACAACACCACCTTGGGCGGATTAGCTGTGGACGGAGGGTGGTGGTGAAGCGCAAATGACTGTGAGGTCCGCGTTGGATATGCCTCTATCTCTCGCGCCACTAATGCCCTTTGTGTCACTCCTCTAGCTGGCGACTTTCTCCGTTCAAACAGATGTACAGGTGTATGGGTGATCTTGGAATATATATCTACTTATTACATATAGATATGCGTTGTCATGCAAGCTCTGAATTCAGTCACAATGGGTCTGTTGGAAAGGGCTTAAAGAAGTGGGCTTGTTGTTGTTAGATTATTACCATCGTACAAATCGATACGCTGCTTTGAGCTACAGCGTCGACACACGTTTGTGTTGATGTGGTGATAGATGCCGATAGTATAATGCTCAAGTGTGATTTTGTGAGACTCATTGAGCTTTCCGGTCCTTCAAAAATAATTTCGAGCAGAGCCTTAGTATGGTATATTGTGTAGGTATATATATATATATATATATATATATATATATATAACTTGTAACCAGTCACATCCTACCTGGTACAAAGCAAGCAGAACAGACTGTAACTAGTTACAGTCAATTAGTTAATATTTAAATATCGAATTATTTGACACGTTCCACGAAATCATCCTTTCCTGCTAGATGGCATACCGTACATGTATAATGAATAGCTATCACGTTAACTAGGAGCGCGAATACGTTTCATGGATATCTGCCCTACAACGGACCTGGTCAGAGCGATGGCACTCCCCCTCGTTCTCAGTTCGAGTGTGTTCTCGGATAGAACTGTCGAAGCAGGCTTCAGTAATACATGGTATCGTCGCGACGTAGCCCTCGAACTATGCTTGCGTCGCACCCTGCCTCCCATGGCTTTCACACAATTCTCCTATGTTCCACAACTTGCACAGTCTATATCTTTACGAAAGGTGGATAGCGAGTGAAATCGAAATTAAACTGATGCGACGACTACGGCTACCGCTCGAGCTGGTGCCGCCATCGCACCGCGTCGCACCTCTCTTCCGACGCCTTCGCAGTGAGACGCATTTGTGAAGACAACAGCCAGCTAGTCCTCGAGCAGGCCTCAGCTCATACGGAACAAGAGACGGTAGATGGCAACCTTTTCTCATGGGGAAACCGTCGCCCACCCCCATGATCCAACGCCCTGTCAACGTACCACCTTCAGGTATACAGTTACTCAGTGACTTCTCAGTGCGGCGTCGTGTCCACTGAAGAAATGATTGATGCTGCTACTTCTGCTCTTTCACTTCTCGAGATGCTAACAAAGATGCTTTCTAGCGAGGCGGCGGCGGCGGCGGCACCCGTCCCCTACTCAGGTCTCCCCGGAGCGATCCCTTTTCATGAGGTGTTTTTCTCAGATGGAACTCCTTCGTTGCTTCTTCTACTTTTTCCTCCATCATCGTCTGCTTCATATTTTCGTTGAGTTTCTTTCCTCTTCGCTCCGCTCTCTTCTCTATCTATCTCTCAGTTCCACACGCTTTTTCCTTTTTCTTACCATGGTCCTCGTACGACAAAGCCCGCCGGTCGGCGTCGGCTTTTCTGCCCGCCGCTAAGACGCCTCACACTTCTTCCAGGGTGGTGGCTTCCAGGACCAGCGTCCCTCTTACAAAGTTGAATGGAGGTACTGCTAGAGGTTTCGTTTGGCGGCTTTCAGATCAGCAGAGGCTAGGAATCAGGAACCTGGCTGGTAGGAGGCGCTCATCGGTCCACCCGAGGCGTTTTCGGCTTTGGCGGCGGCGGCGGCGGCAGAAACAGATCATCACCACCGCGAGGGACACCCTCGGCAATACCCCCCATATAAATAAAAGGGTTTGTCAAAGGGGCACGGAAGAGGGGGCCACCGACGTTGAAAGCCATATATGGCGAGTACACACAATCTGCCGGTCGTCTTCAAACACCAACCGGCCGGCAAGCAACCGACCGACTGGCAAAAGAGCCGTCGGCAACGCCAGGTCCAACAGTCGGAGCGTTGTGGCTTCGCCGACATGCTAGCGATGGATGACGTCACGAAAGGAAGGGGCGGCCCTGCGGTCCCCAATTTGAGTGCAGAGAGGGCCTACCAGACGGAACGCGAGGGAAAAATGTCTCAGGTACCAGGAGCCTATCCATCGTAGCCAGCCCCTCTGTCTATCGTTCTGGCCGGCGAAACAGAATGTTAGAAGTGGGGCCTGCTTCGTCTGTTCCGTTCAGTTCTGCCGAGCCTCTTTATCCTCGTTCATTCCATCTTGATCAACGCCCCATCCACCAGCAGCTATGGACGCCTCTACCAATAACCATCATATCCATCCTTCGCCAGCGCGGTATGATAATGGTATATGTCTATATAATACAATGTCGAGTTGTCTTGTATGCTCTCGAATCTCGTTCTAGACCGGAAGGACCTCGGGTGCCGTATATACGGAAGGGTAGACAAGGAGCACGCATTCGTCTTCACTGTCAGGCGTTAGAAAAACGAACACCATTGGCGGAGAGCCCGGTTTCCCTTTCACGAAGTCGTCGTACCTCTGTCCCTGCAGCTCGGTTCGCGTTGTTTCTGGAAACGTGTGGAACCGGTGCGGAGACCGTTTCGAGATGGCGGCTGCGTCCTCGTCACCGGTGTTGGCCATCACGCTCGCTGTTGGCTCGCAGGTTTTCCTCAGAGTTTCTTGGCTGGTTCGTTTGTTGGACGAACTCACGGTTCAGTCTGTCTGGATGCGACCGGCAGCCGCGAGCACCGGGTGCCACTTCGTGGGAAAATCGGGACTCTGCAAAGGAGCCACAGGGGCAAGGAATGCCGACTACAAGGAACGCCAGCTCTGCCTCAGTTCCCCAACTGTTGTGTCACTCCCCTATCCAACCTCGTCTCGCATGACGAGAGCACACGGGCAAACTCTGCGCGCTCACACCTCGGGCATACCTCGAGGTTTCAGCGAATGTCTGTTTGTGGGTAGGACTGTCGACGGGCTGGCGGGCGTCCGGTCGAGTTGCTGTGGGGGAACAATATGCTTGGGAAAACATCCCACAAACCGGGCGAAAAGGCCAAGAAGATGACACCAACTGCGATTGGCTCCACCACCATCGCCACCGTGAACATTGCGGCGCTACCGAAACACCAGGCAGCCAGGCAACGCTACTGCTGCTTCGCCCGTGGGGCGCGGAGCTGGGCCTAGCGCCTGCTGGCAGGGCACACGACGAGTGGTATAAATTGGATGATGTGAAAAGACGAAGGTACCATACTAAATAACGAATCGGTCCTGATATGGCTAAGGGGGTGGAGAACGAGAGCGAGCAAGATACGAGACGTGGCAGCAGATCAAGGAATACCTAGAGGCACACCGTAGACAGTGCAGCAGAGATGGCGAGCCACAAAACGAGGCGACAGACTCTCCCGTCTTTGGTCGCCTCTGCAGCAGGAGGCGGTAGTAGCCAAGCGACAGTCAGGGGTATTCCGTTTGGTACGCGCGAAGCAGATTTCTACGAGAAAATAGAGCTGGGAAATTGTCCTGTTCCACGGTGGCGCGATGGGCTACTGCTACCGCCAGCAGTCCATAGCCTGATGTTCGCCTCCGAGCGACGGACGAAGGAATACTCGCGAAACCGCCGCAGATCTCACCTCCTTCAATTCGATAGGAGAGTGTTTCTTCCTCAGGTTCGTTCGCCAGCTGTCGCGACGGCGACGGGGGGTGGGGCGTCACCCAATGTTATATAATAGGACAAGAGAACTGTGCACAGTGAAATGGCGAGCAAGAAGAAATAAGTGAGTACTGAACATTTGTATGCTTGTAGGATTGGCGGGTGAAGTGGACCCCCGATCGTATGCGATCGATCAGACTAAGAAGAGGCCGGCGCCCGTTCGACACGCTCTCGTGAGTGTATCTCTTTTAAATGGTATCTTACAATGTAAATATAGCAAAGAGGATGGAGGACGAGAGATAGAGAGAGAGACACTGAACCGTTGGTCTGCAGAACACCCAGCGAATAGGAACAGTGGTATCCGAGAGTCTGTGCAATTGCCGAGCCGCTCGTATCGATTTCGTATAGACGCGAAGAGAGAGAGAGAGAGAGAGAGATAGCCGCTCAGTGGGCCGGCGGGTGAGTGAGGCTAATGTTTTGAGTGTCTTGACGTGTGCTACTATTGGATGCTTGATTCACGAGGTTCGCGCAAGAAGCTGCTGCTGCTGTTGCCGGCCTGCAGAAGGGAGCAGATGAATCGGTAACCGTCGAGACACCGGCAATGTAGGGAGTTTACGGAGAGAAGCCCGCTGAGTGAATAGCCGAGGTCGCCGGTGGCGGCGCCATAGGAACGGGGCGGAACATTCCGGGTCGAATGAAATCGATATTGGAGCGCGTCGCCTGCTCGTACGATCGTCGTCGTCGCCGTCGTCGTTGTCGTCGTCGTGGTGTTGTTGTTGTTGTTGTTGTTCTCGAGCTTCCCTTTCCTTCGTCTACGGTAGCTGAATATGGACTCACGCGTCTCGCGTCGCCTGCCGTCACAACGGAGCGACAACGGTGTCCGCGCGAGCCGTTGTGAAATGAACTGGAGCAGACTAGTGAACGCGCAGAGATTTACCATTAGGTAAACTTCCTCTTACACGAGGAAGATATGAAGGGCGGAAAAGCTGGTCTGTGATGCGGGATGGGGCTGTGTGGTAGAGGAATGGAATAAGTGACGGAAATGAAACATGGCAGCAATACTACAATAGCAGAGGTGTGAAATTGTATGTAAAACCGCGATCGCGTAGTGTCGAGATACTCAAGCAAAGCGGGACCCCGATGGTAAACCAGGGGGAAGCGGAAACAGATCTCCTAATAACTTAATATCTATCATAGTGATCGTACAGTGTCTACATTCTACGTTGTGAAGAATGACGAACAAAATGAGATTCGACACCATTGACAGCATCGATCGTTGGGCAGGCATCGATTCAATGTCTCGAGTCTATCTACGATCTGTTGTTTGCATGCGCGCTCTCTCACCGTGAAGTCGATGTCGCCGTCAAGAAAGCACGCAACACGTGGACACGTCGGACCTTGGATGCCGTACAACAACTGCGGACAGACGAGAAAAAAAGGTATCGACAACATGTACGCTTTATATTGTATTAGCGTCTATTAGCTGAAAGGTGAAAAATCATTTCACCTCGCTGAGTTGTTTCGTGACACGAGAAACTTGGCAAGCATTTTGAGACTGTGCGAGGTAGGCATCGCCTCGATTCAGGCCGTTCTAGCTAAGGGAATCGTCGACCTTCGTTCTTCAAAGATGCTAACCCTATAACGCCATTCCCCCGGAGAATCATGCGGGCGCAACGGATCAGGGCAACATGATGCCGTTGGCCAAGAAACGGACATCTCTGGAAAGAATGCCTATAGCATATGCCACCTCATACCGCTGAAATTAAATTCCTCTCACATTAGTCGATCGGATCAGCCTTATGGACGATCTAAGATGCCCTGCTGATGTAAGTTATATCGATAAAACGTATACCCGTTACAAGTTACACAGCAAAAAAAAAAGAGCAACAGTTAAAACAATCGATTCTGGTTCAAAAAACGCCAAAACAAAAACCACCCAAAAATGGATCATGATTTAGCTTCAGTGCTTGATAGTTGGCGTCGGTAGTGTTCATCGGTCCGATTCGGATTCTACCATTTTTACTAAAGGCTATTTTTGTGTAACGATTGTATTTTGGTGACACCAACACTGCCCTAGCGTCCCCTCACAGTATTAATTCCGACGTGATAGTGGCCTCGGGTACGGTGTTGCTGTAATTCTCTCGTTGCCTCGAAGGGTCAAAGGGTAGGCTTGTTCGCCGTCCCGTAGCAGGGGCGGAGTTCGGGTCTCGTTTGGACTCACTCGTTTGCTCTGTCTTATCATCGCTCCCTCCCTCAATCTCTACTCTCGCTCTCTCAGTTAGTCCGTCTGTCCGTCCGTCCGTTTTGTTGCTCCTTGTGATGCTGTATAAGGCTTGATGCTTCTTCGTTCATCGTCGGTGATCGTTGCTCCGCGCCGCTTGGTTTATTCTCAGTTGGGCTCGCCGTTTCTGGCGGCGTGTTTGTCCTAGTTCGCTTTTCTCAGCCGAACGCCTTCGTCCGTCCGGGCCGATGCCTGCTGCTGCACAATTGCCCCTCCCCGCTCTCCGCACTTCCCATATCGTGCCATCAGGCGCGCGGGGCATCATTGCGCTCATTTTGTGCTGCTGCTTCGTTTACGGAGCCGGGTAGCAGTGGCCGGTCGACAACAGCCAGGCGCGTTGCCAGCTGGCCGCTTGCCCTGTTGCAGCTTTCGCTCAACTATCCGCGAACGGAGGCACCTCCATCCCACCGCCCTTGCCTTTTCCGGTGGCCTCCCGCGAAAATGGCCATGCCCTTGGACCTCGGACCGCCGATGCCCGGCCCGCGGTTCCCGGACCGTGGTACGGGTGTTCGACACGGCGGCGCCCCACCGCTTGTCCCACGTTGCCCCTCGTAGAGGGTTAGCCCATGACCAGTGCTGGCAGCGGCGGCGGCGGTGGAGGCGGCGGCGGCGGCGGCGGTGGAGGCGGCGGCGGCGAAAAGCTATCATCAATGATGGCTATAATGCACGCGAAGGCGGAGGCAGACAACGCGCAGGGCGCGACGCACGAATCGGGGCACATCGTGACGACGAGATGGTTCGAGAAAGAACACGGTACAACGGAAAATCCCGCGACGACCGTCCAGGGCCGCGCTAGTCGAAAAGGAGAATCCTGCCGCGACACCCCGAACGAGCTAGGTCACGCTGGCCAACGGTGATGACAACGATGATGACGACAACGGGGCTGCTGTCCAAAGCCGCACGGTGTATGTGGTCACGGTCATCGTTTGACGCCAGTGACGTCCTTGATTTTGTTGGCGGGAAAGCCGACGCGGACCGGAGACAGAGTCACGGACGACAACCCTTTGCTCGTCCCTTTCTCTCTGCGCGTATCTGTTTTTCCTCCTTACGGCGGACGCTGCATGTGTGTCTCATCCTGTGAATGTGTGTTCGTGAACGCGAAACGATCTCTGTACTGTCGGCGGCGGCGGGGTGCTGCTAAGGAGATTTTGGGAGCGGCCGAGAAGTCGACGGCAGAAGCCTGCCCCGGGCCTGCCGTTGGGCTTGAGAGAGGCCGGAGGATGAAATTGGAGGAGCGAAGACCGCTACCGACGGAGGCGGTCGGACGCTGAAAGTCGGCGAGTGGCGTTTCGTTTCAAGGCTGCTGCTACTTCGTCGGCTTTCCTCCGGCCCGAGAATGCCGCCAGTAGGATTGGAATGGAATAAAATTGACCGTGGCTAGTTCTGCCGGTAGCGGAAAGCCACAGAAAGCTTCGTCGGCCTGAGGCTCGCGGTAGCAGCCCCGGCGATGGCAGCGTCTCGGGGGTGTCCTGTCAAGGACGTGGGTTTACCCCCGCTGCTGGCTTACCCTCGCCCCCCATGGCGCCCCTTCCATCTCGGAATAGGCTCAGCCGAAGGGAGACGCCGGGAAAACGTCGTAGCAGGACCAGAACAGAGAGAACGGGAGCGCACGATTGGGCGGGGGTTCGTTGTGGGGTTAGAGTGGGCGGCCTGCAGTGCGTTCTCCCTTTTTGTTTCGCCGCCAGCCAGGAACTGTGGCCGCGGCGACGCGAATTCGGCGTACGAATACGTCGTCATCGTCGTTCCTAGCTGAATCGCGGTATAAAGCGGCTGGAATGGCACCACGGCTACCACTCGTTTGCGAACGTTGCGAGAGGAGGGTGTGCTTGAGAAAGTAACGAAGCTTGAGCGACGAGCAGGCCCAAGACGAGACGGGGTGGGGGGCGTCATGGTCGCAATGAGAACGTGACGTAGTGGTGGCGAAGGAAGGCCGGCTACAGAAATTCAAATCGTTCAGTCATTCGAATTCGAGGAGTTCGACGGTAGCTCGCTCGATCGCGGCTAGCTCAGTTCGTTCGCTGTTTCGCTGCGCCTGCTCGCCGCTGGTTGCCTGGCTGAGCATATCTGAAGGGGGTGGTGGTATGCTGTGTTACGCCACTAGAGAATACGCACAAAGCATGAGTGATGGAAAGAAATATAGAGAGAGGGAGAGGCGACGAGAGAGAGGGAGAGAGAGAGAGAGAATATAAAAGGCGAAGACGGACGATACTACCACAACTAGCAGTGCTAGTACAACTACTATAAACAGCACGATGATTCTCCACCCGTGGAGGCCGACCAACCACTCTCGCAGAGGCTGTATGGCGACCGTAGCGAGGAGAGACGTCGAGGGAGAAGCACGGGTGATGTCTAGCCCCATAGTGGAACGACACGCTCATCAGGCCAAGGGTTGCTTGCATCCCCTTGTCCTGCCTTCAACCCTCGCTCTATTTTACTCTGTTCCCCTCCTCATCGCTGCTGGCCTGCTATGCCTCAGCCTTTCACCGCCTCGTCCCGATGTGGGTTAGAGCCGACGACCATTCTACCCCAACTCTGCCGGTCGCCGAACCGGCTAGTCGTAGTCGTATATATTATATATATATGCATGTATATATATATATATATATATATATCTACACAACTCTGTTATGCGATTGCTTGAAGACGATATACTACAGTAGCAGCAGCAGCAGCTAGCAGCCGCATCATCACCGTAATTCCGTAAACGAGCCAGTATGATCCCCAATCCCCTCACTCCGATTTTCGGCCCGGTCCGCTTCGTAACTATAACACGGCGACGACGCGGCCGGTGAGATTCTCATGGCGATGAGGGCTGAACGCGGGTGGCAATAGCGACCCAATGTCGGGTCCGGTCCGCCGTTCTCTCTGTCTCCTGGTTGGTTTCGTATGGCAATAGGGAGTTCGGGTCCGGCATTTGGGACCACGCACTGCCCGAAGCGGGCTGACAGGAGACTGAAAACGGGACTGCGGGACAAAGCAGGGGGATCGAAGATATGGCTAGCCTCTAACGCAGGCCGCCTCGTCGCGACGATCCCGCTGCCCGCTGCCACGTCCGTGGTGGTGTTGGTGGTGTGGCCACTCGGTCCGGCGTCCTCCGGCCTTCGACGAAAGTCTGCGCCTCGCGAGCAAGCGAGCTAGCTAGCCAGCAGCCAGTGTCCAGCAGCACCACGACCGCCTGCACCGCCATCCCCACCCGCTGCTCCCAGTTCGCCGCCGCCACTCCAACCGCTTCTATCCTCACTTGTGTGTTTTTCCCCGTTTTGTGCGGCTGTGCGAAGGACAGCGGCGCCGACAGCGCAGGCCGCCACTACTAGGCGGGTTGGAGCCTAAGGGATGCCAGGCTTTTTGCACTCTGCGCTGCCATTGTGCTATGGCTTGCTGACGTCTAGGCCAGGCCAGGGCTGGCTCTCAAAGTCCGCTCCCTGCCGCTCTACGTTAACCCATGGCGCTCCCCGTTCCACCACGAGTCTTCCTCGCCGGTCCCCACTCTACCACTCATGAGAGGGTCTTTCGGAGACCCATCTCATGGCCAGCCACGGCAAGCTTAGGCCGGGCGACGGTCAAGGCAGAGGATGGTCGAGCCGGCTCGCTACGAGGGATGCGACGAAATGGCCAAGCTCACTCCGGTCTTCGGGAGCAGGAAGAGAGAGAGAGAGAGATAGTCCGAGTCACAGAGAAGGCAGGCTACTGGAGCCACTGGGCTAGCCTAGTAAAGATCGCGCCTCGCTTAGAATGGTCCATGGCCACGACAGGGGCGGTTGGAGCGAAGGCACCAGCGGCGCCGTCGTCGTCGTCGACAGCAGCAGCGGCGGCGGCAATGGTGGTGGCAAGTTAGACATTTTACTGCGACCAAGGCCGTGGCGGCCGTGGGCGATTATGGGCTAGCCCTTGCCCCGCCCGCCTCTTGCGTACCCCGGAGTTGTTGTGATTTGAGTCAGCCGCTGGCGGCCCACCGTCATCATCAGCATCACCATCCGCCGGCTATGGGTCGCTGCTGTGGTCGTTGAAGCCGCTATAGCGTCGCACAGTTAGCCCACCCAGCGAGGCCAGACGGAGCGGACCTGTATGGTGATAAAAATGGATGACGACTGCGCCGCTGACAAAATAAGAGCGTTAGAAAGCCAACCGGCAAGCCGGGCCCGGCCGCTCGGAGATGAGAAACTGGGCGGTAGTAGGTAGTCGCGGGGGATGCTTCATCTGCCCGAGGGCAAACGATTGAGAAAAGGTAGCATGACACCGCCGTTGGCAGTCGCCGCAACTGAAGTACCTGAGGAGAAAGCGCATTGCTTCCCTTCCATCGCCACCTCTCGCCTTTCCGTCCCCGACCGCTGACCCTGCAGCTAGGGTAGTCCACACGCCTTCTGCGAGTGGAGAAGAAAGGTTTACTGTTGTTCTGAAGGCGGTAGCAGAGAAAAGGACCAGAGGGTCGAGCAGAGACAAAACATAGGGAACGACATCGGGTGAATGAACAAATGAACCGGCACCACCGCATGAAGTGATGATGGAGGGAGATGTGGCGGTGGGGACACTGCCGCTGCTCGAGTGCGTCATACAGGTTCTTACGTAATCGCACAGATCTTCACAGCAGTCAGACGCAAAGGTGGAGATGTAGCAAGTTTTTAGTGAGCTCTCGTTATCGTCAGCTTGTCATATATCAACCGCTTGCCTTGAGCCGAACAAGCTGCCAGCGAAGCGGTTGTACGAACCAACAAAGTAGTTCAGCCGCTCTGCAGCCGCTCATCTGGCACTCCTGAGTAACTGAACGGAGCGAATGAGGTCGGGACGATAGTGAGATCGTCACAGAGGAGGAGAGGAACAGCCCACAAACGAGTGTGTTCCGGGGAATGCGTCTGTGCCGGGCTTGCGGGTTAACACTATCATAGTGTTGCGTAACTTTCTGAACACCCTGTACCGTACGTAAGGTTTGGCTTGCGTATGTATTGTAATACTAGTATGTGTGTATTAGAACGAGGTTAGTGAGCGCCGGCAAATGAAGAGCGGGCGGCGAGCAAATGAACCTATGCTATCCACGCCTGTAGTCGTTGAAAATCCCTTTTTCGGGGGAGGGGGGGCGCGGCAATAAAACGGTGTGCTGCTATGTTTCGGGAGTTTCACAATAGTAGGAGATAGTAGCTGCTGTTGCAGTCGTGGTCGAGCTGGGAAAAGTTACTAGGTCATAGCAGGCTGTGGCGACGGCGACAGCTACGCCGCTGGTCAAGTTCACCCTCACACGTGCTCAACAATGAACCGGCCGAGAATAGCGAGGGGGCTACGCTTCTTTGAAGTAGTAACCTAACGAAGTCGAAAGCGCGTACCGCCGACGCCGCAGCAGCGGCAGCATAGCGGTAGGTTGGTGAAACTGGACGAAACTACTCCTAAGCCTTTCTGCTTATTCCGTGAAAGTGATGGCAGGTCGACAGCCGCCGGCAGTTCTCCAAGTTTAAAATCCTCGGCTACGACGGCAGAGGGAAGGGAGGAGTCCCTTCGTCGACGAACCGACTATCTCAACCTTAGTAGGTAGTCGGGTTGGCATGCAGGCATACGCGGAAATAGCAAGCGTCGCAATCGTTCCGCGAAAGGGTCTGTCGGAAGCTGACCCCTAGTTCGCTATTTCGTGGACACATCTCCGTCCTGCGAGGACATCCTCACATTAACCTCGAGCGTACTCGGCGACCGGGACCGAGTTCCGGAAGCCCTTGGTCAGTTCTCTCGTGTTCGAGGCAGCTCCTTAGCGGATTCGATGCGTTCGTCTCGCTGCCGTTACCGGGCTGACTGTCTATCGTTTATCGGCCATAGCCGTCAGCACCCGCGGCCGTCAGCACCACTGGGGGGGAGTAGGTGGCGGTTGGGCCGTAAGAGGATCATGATGTTGTTGTTTCACAGAAACAGCAGCGTGCGATCGTTGCAGAGGTCGGAAAGATCGGAACAGAGTAACGAAACTCGTACGAGGCTAACCAAACCAACCCACGCCTTAGGCAATAGACCGTTTTAATGCTGAATGCGCCAAGTGAAGCAGCTGAGGTATAATAATACTCGGATAGGTATCCGCCTCCTTCTCCTCTTGGAAGCCGAATTAGGCAAGCCGAAGGAAAGCCACTCTCCGAAACACCAGCTGCAGTTCAGCAGGGAACAAGCCGTCATCATCAACAACGAACGACGAGACAAGACGCCAACGAACGCAAAAATAGCACCGAGACAGAAGAGCACAAGTGCGCAAGTTCCAGCTGGTAGTGGCTTTGGTGGCAGTGATTTCCTGCTACGCGAAGTTCACCTGTATCCTACTCGCCCTATATCCTGTTTACTCTATATCCTATTATCTTCTCTTCAGTTCTTCTCTATCTTCTTCTTATTCTCGTTTGAGTACTGTCATCGTTGAACTACTCTTGGCAATCCTACCTTTCCGTCGGGATCGTTGACGGCGAAACGGGGCGAGACCCCGAACCACGTCTGCTCCTCGCGAATGACACCGACAACGGAGCCTGGGGGCGCCTCAATTTGCGTTTCCTGTTTCGCGCAGCGGCCGCCAACGCCACGGTCGTCATTGCCCCGGTGGCGTTATTCGGTTGCGGCGAAGCACAGTAGTTGTAGTTGTTGTGGGATCCACGAGTGGTGATCGACCAACCGGAGAAAGAGAGAGAGAGAGAGACCGAGACAAAATGAGAAACCTAGATAATATATATATATATATATACATAGTTATACATATGATAGAATCTCTATTTGAATTGACCTTCAGCTGTGCCTAGTTAACGTGGCAGGTCCCTGCACAAACCCTTTAAGTATCACCAGGCGACCTGTCAGGGATACTGTATTATTCTATAGTATTCTATTACATATGATAAACCACACAAAATTGCACAGAGGAGCGCGGACGGCATGATATACTAGAGATGTACATTGGCCGTACGAAGTAACCCAGTTGGGCCACAGATTAACACGACTAGCAGTAATAGCAGAAGGTATCGAGTGCTTCAGTGGCACAGCAGGGAAATGTCAGTAGCAGTAAGGGCAGTTGAAAGAAAACGTTGCTGTCGTACGTCGTCGGTTGCGTCATGCCGTCTGTGCCACCGTCGTTGACGGATACCCCGAGACGCTTCGGGGTGAGCAAGAAGGGCACCAACTGAAACGGTTAACACGTTCAGTGGTTAAGTCGCAGCGAATGGCGTCTTGACGGACGCTTTGACGCGGCGTCGTCGATTATCTCTCTCTCTCTTTCTCTCGATACGAGACGATACGATTATACAACGCGTGGCAGATAAGGTAAGTCGTTAGCAGATTTTGCTTCGTTTGTTTCGAGAGGTTGCAGTGGCACCACCAGGTTTGGCGTGGGTTGGTTTTTGTCTCTGTTCAGAAAGCAGATATGCTTCCCTTTCCGCGGCCTACCCCGACCTACGAACCGGAGACCGCTACTACTACTCTTCGAGCCGCTAATCGAGGCAGGCGTCTCGGCATCGCTACTGCCGGCTGCCCGAGAGGCGACAGTGTAGGATCTCCGGCAGAACTCAGTGAGGTCTCTTGTGCTACACAACGACCCCACTGCTGCTGCTGCTGCTGCTGTGGTCTTGCTTCGAATGAGCTCGTCTGCTCGTGAGTGCGGTGGGTAGCCGGCTGGCGGGCTAGTTGGGCGGGCTGCAGCGGTTCGGGTAGTGTACCACGAAGAAAGGTGGTAATGACTTTAGAGGGGGGAGATAGAGAGAGAGAGAGAGAGAGAGAGAGACGGAAGAAACGAGAACGAGAGATAGAGATACGAAGAGAGAGAGAGATTCTGTGTGTGCTTTAGCTGTGCTTCCCGCAGCAGTAGGAGTAGTAGTTGTAGTGGTAACAGTAGTCGATGGCCGAGAACAGAGACGAGGTCTCCCACTTGGGGGCGAGGGGGCAGACCGTGGGTTGCTGTCTGCGTTGCTACGGTGGCGGTGGCGTCGGCCTGAGATGGTAGTTTTCTTGGTCTTGCTGTAAGGGACGCGGGATGGAAGGGGTGTATTGAGTGTTATCGGAACGAAGGAAAGATAGAGACATACGCCTCGATGAGAAAATCGAGGCGACGAGGACCCCGAGGAAGAAGAAACGAGGCACGACAACGACAACAACAACAACAACAACACACGAACCTAGCTGCGAAGGAACAACGGACGAAGCGGCTGGTAGAGCAGCGCCATGACCACCGCCGCAGCGAGGTACCAATGGTACCGCAAGCGGTGAAGGCTTCGGGAGGCCTTTTGTGTAATGGGAGGAGCGCGCTGTTTTGCTCCAAAGGCCACTGCTGCTGCTACTACGACCACCACTAGCACCGCTAGGGGAAGAATGAGTCGAAGGAGGCTGTGGCCGCCGACACCCCTGGCCAACCGCGAGCGGCCGAAGGTTCCTCAAACGAAGAACGCGGGAACGTCAGTCGACGGTAACGATGACGTAAAACATCTAACGGCAACTATGTATTGTCGGGGACGGGGGGCGGGGGGGGGACTTGCGTCGGCCTGACGCGTGAACTACTATGGGGCAGAGCGGAGGCAAGGACACAGAACACGGACGACAACTGTCGCCGAACGACAAAAAGGTAAAACGACGCCTCAGCAGCTGCTTCTACGATGGCCGTCCATATGTCGCCCCCAGGCCTGGGGTCGAACAGTGGCTCGCCATGAAATAGTGTTCGTCGTCATCGTCTTCGTGACAGGGAGACGAAGGCGATGGTGGCGGCAGCGGGCGAATAAAAAGTCAGGGGTCTGGGCCGGGCAGGGCAGGGCGGGGTGGCTGATGTGCGGATCCTCATCGGTTTCTCCATCGGCGTTCTTCATTCATCTGTTCGGTTCCGTGAGTAGAACGAGGGAGGGGGGATTCTGTGGAAGAGCGCAGTGCGCGGTAGACCCAGCCATTGGTGTGCTGTACACCACTGAACCTGAACCTAACCGTGTTGGCAGCAACGTGAAGGCGAGCGCCTGAAGGACCGCAACCTCAATCACATGAAGGCCAAGCGGCGGCTGGCGTATAAACGCCGTGGATGGGAGATATCGGGGGCAAGCGGACGGGGAGTCGCGTCGGGGAATAAGGAGGCAAGTGAGAAAGGTAGATGGTGGTTGCGGCTGCAGTTTTCGGAGGAGGAGGCGGCGGCGACAGTGGCGCACATTCGGATTTCTGTGCTCTGTATGACACTCTAGGAGTTCGTGTGCATGTGTGGGTCTATGTGTGAAAGAGTGACTGTTGGCGACGCTGTAACAAAGAACGTCCTGTTCCCTGCGTTTCGTTCGCTGCTTCCACACGTTTTTTGCGCCGGCGGGGCAACTACTACGTGAGGCGGCTGCCGGCGACGCCATGATGCTGTGGCAGAGGGGTCGACACAGATGTCGCGTGCCGCGATTTGGCGCGAACGCACGCAACACGGACACGGGTGCTGCTTCTACTGCTAATGCTGCTGGTCGCCCGACCTGCCGAGGGTCAGGTACACAGATCGAGCGACGCGCACGTCACATCTATGTGTATATATATATATTATATATATATATATCATACAAGCAGGCGAGTCTTGGTTCGACGGTCGCAACGCGCCAGATTGCAAACTAACGGGACCACAAACGTGGCGGCACGCGTTTGCCCCAACCCGACGCGACCCCTCAACTCCAAGGGGGGGTTGGGGGGGGGGGGGGGGACCAAGAAGCGAGTTGAGCATACAGCGTACAGGGCACGCCAGGGCAGGGCAATGGCGTCGAGGTCGCAGAGCAGAGAGGGCAGAAGCGACAACGGTACCACCGTCCCCCCCGTCGTCCTTCGAGCGCCGGCCGCAGCAGCAGTGGCCGCACCATCATTGGACCCGTTCGTCGTCAAGCATTAGAAAAGAGTTCGAAACGAAGCCGATAGAGCGGCCGTGAAACCGTGAGACGGGCATCGATTCAAAGCCACTCAAAGAGAGATACGGAGAAAGTTACGACAAAGAGAGAGAGCTGCACAGGGTGCCAACCCCTAAGGGACAGGGGGGTGGAAAATGGCGACAAGACGAATGCATTGCAGGCCACAGAGAAGAAGAAGAAGAAAATTGAACGACAGAAGGAGCCAGCGAGAGAGAGAGGGATCTATGGCGTTTGACATCTATATGAATTATTCAGTTTGTGCGTTTAGTCTGCGCCGGTAGCCGGCTGGTTCCGCTGCTGCTGCTGCTGTTTCTGGTGCTGCTATCGTTAGGACTTGGTTGCATCGCCTGCTTTGGCGTACGAGATCGGCAACTGCTGCACGTCTCGGTGCACCGCTGGCTTTGAGGCCTGCCGCACCGAGCTTGAGGCCGTATGAGAGATCTCGACGGCAGGCGAGCGAATCAAGCAAACAAACAGGGGTCGTAAGCAGTCGTGGCAATCACATGAGGCGGTAATGTGACCAGATCGGCTCGATATTAGACGATTTGGAGGCGAGGAAAGAGGCCTGGGCCTCACACACTGACTAACGGGACTCGGGGACCCGGACGCTTGTCCCCGGAACAAGAAAATTGGGGAAAGAAGCGAATGTGCACTAAAAAAAATGGCCCGCCACCAGGTTGAGTTCAACGAGAGTTGAATCGTGGGTTTGAGAAGCGTACGCGTGATTCGGTGCTGTGCGTGGTGTATCGACCCGCGATGCGATCTCGCTCTGGGGAACTGGCGACTGCCAGCAGTATCCACATCGGCTGCCACCGTGTATACGTCAAGTCTCCGAGCTAGTGTGCAAGTGGAGAAAACGATATTTATGGGCACCTTCTCGTGACCTGACGAGAAATGATGACATCTGCGGCATCTGGCAGAGTGGCCCGGCGGGCGGGTGCCAACGAAGGCGCACACATTATCGATACATAATCGTTTCTCTAACCGTTTTTAAAGGTAGCAGTTCTGATGTACGGTAGCGTGGAAGTCGTTCATATGGGTCCCGTCGGATCGGTTTTGTGCTCTCCCACGCACTTTAATGTTCGGCCGCAGTTGGCCCTCACAACGGTGGAGGCACATGCCGCCGCTCCTGCTGCTGCCAAATTGACATGCTTCAAACATGATAAGGGATACGAGGACGAAGTAACTCTGCTGTCCGTCGCCGACGATTGCCCCAGTTACTGTTGTCACAGTGGAAACATTTCTGTATTTTCCACTCTCTCTGCCTCCGGCAACTCAAGAAACTGCATATTGTATCGTATGGTATTGAAATGTGTAGCAACTGCAGGCCAGCAGACGTCGTAGTCGATGAGGAACCTGGGAGTGAAGATGACGACTGGAGCGGTGGCGTTAGATCGAGCACGAAGTTCACTGTAGACGTAAAATCGGTAGAAAATCACTCGTCGTGTGGAGGGAGTGGGAGGCAGGCAGGCGAGCCAAGAAAATTATGGAGGAGCAAGGAATTGCACAGCCTATTTGCCATTCCGGCGAGTCCCTCGTCTAATCTCAGCTAATGCAACGTCATTCGCCTGTGCTAACCACCCGTTGCGGGACCCATCGGACACGCAAGAAACAGCGAGAGAGCGTGCCCTGAGAGAGTGGTCCCATTACGAACGTAGACGTCCAAGAAAATATATAATAAGTGAGCATGGAATCCCCAGACCCCGGCCGTTGCCGACATAACGAACGCTAATCGCCGCCGCCGCCGCCTCCTCCACCGGGCCACTACCCTGTCCGTGTGTTCTCATCGAGAGCAGCAAAGCGAATTGCTGGTGGGTGGCCTCGAAATAGCTGCCACGAGGTAACCGAGCCGCCGCGTACGTACCGAGCAATATGAATCCTGTTCCGAGTGTTACAATGGTGGTGGTTTTCAGCTTGTGCTCCTGTTCTTGCTGCTGCTGCTACTGCTGCTGCAGCAACGGCTACTGTACGCGTAACCCCTCCACTGCTGGTTGGTCGGAAATGGGACGTAAATACGACGTGCAAACAAGAAGAAGAAGAAAAATAAGGTTGGCCAGTTCAGCTACCCAACCGGCCGCCGCCGTCGCCGCAGCAACAACAGCATACGTATGAGGCGTCTGACGAATGCCAAGATACCGGTCACCAGCAGCCACTGCTTTGGACCACAGTTCGCGTGGATGGACCACCGACGAGACGCGCGTGCATCATCGACACACCCAGAAATCATAGGGATGGGCGAGTCTTCGCAAAGCAAGCGACACGCTATACACAGCCGCCGCCGCCGCGGAGCTGCTGTTGTTATTGTCGGCGGCTGCGGCGCCGGCAGCAGGCAAACGAACGTGGACAATATGCGATGAACAAGGGAGAGAATGCGGAGAAAATGTGCCGCTATCGTCATTACGCCTCCGCGCGGCTGTTCTTCTTCTTGGACTTTTTTTCCTCTTGGGCTCGTTGTTCGGGACCCGTTGCCTTGTTGCCGTGAACAAGGGGCTAGTGCCGCTGCTGTTCGGTATTTGGTGTTTCCCGTTCGCCGCCGCCGCTGCTGCTGCTGCTGGCACCACCGTCACTGTGGCCTTTCGCTGCCCACACGTCCCTTCGCGTTAATGCCTCATCCCGTTATTGTTATTATTATGATTATTATTATGTCTACTACTGTTAGCCCGCTCTAACGGCTTGCAGAGCCAGCCGGGTGGTCGATGACGGCGGAGGTCGGCGACGTTTTGAGCGAGCGAGCGAGTTCTAACACCGACTCGTTCTCTTACCCACGGTGACAGTTCGGTGAGCAAAATTTTGCCGATAGAAGGGAGCAAGAGAGAGACGACAGAAGGCAGTCGGTGGGGCACGGGGCTCAGGGGTTCAGGGTTAGAGGGGGGGGGGGGTAGTCGGGGGTATGTGGTGTGCTAGCCGAAGGGAGAGGTTGGGGCAAGAAGTGCTAAATGAGCGGCGGCCGTTGATTGAGACCATTGGGGGAGCGACCCGGCAGCTCTCGCGACAACCGCGAGACCCCGGCCGGCAGAGAGGCTATGGCCCGAAGTCGGGGAATTAGAACGAGGCCAAGATGAAAGAGGGAAAAAGGAACTTGAGGGTGACCTTAGTCGTCGTGGTGGTGGTCGCCGCGCGGGGTGGTACTTTGATGCTGAGGGTCGTCGACGGTGGCTGGTTCGCCTGGTTCGAAAAACGAAGGAAAGAGATTTAATGGAGTGGGCTTCACTGCGCTGGGCTGGGCTGGGCGCGCTGGCTTTCGCCGACGGCAGCCGCCTGATCTGTGGCGCCGATGACATTGACGACAACGTTCGCAGCAGCAGCCACGGCAAAGTCAAAAGGCCGGCGACGATCAACGAACGAAGAAATGACCGGATCAGTGATGTGATCGTGCGCAAGTGGCGCCGCCGCCGCCGCCGCCGCCGCCGCCACTGACGGAGGTGGATACCCCCTACGGCGGCGGCGGCGGCGGCGGCGGCGGTGGTCCCGCTGATCCCCGGTGGACACTCCGCGGCAGCTAGTTCCTCCCTCTCCCCTTGCTACTAGCAACGACGACTGAAGCTGTCTCGATTTAGCGCAGCAGAGCAGAACAGGATAGAACGAGAAGGTAGGTACGAAGGATAATGGGAGGAATGGATGGATGGATGGAGATAAGTTGGCGTTGATGAAGATCAAACCCCTAATCATCAAACGCGAGAGAGAGAGAGAGAGCCCCGCGAGAGAGCGTCAAACCAAACTTCGGACAGGGAGGTGTGCCGGCGGGGCCGCGTGGCCGGTAAAATTCGATGGGGACACCCGGTGGACCGGTGAGAGGCGGCGGGGAATCCATTTGAGTGGTGCTAATATAATAATTCCAGAGCAAATGTCCTTCGTGATCTCTGGATTGCCGCGTTGCCAGCAGCTGTGCGTTCGACTGCCGGACGTCGGCTGGCGTGGCCGTCATTAATGTCGTCCAGTGCTCACTCGTCCCTCCCACGAACCGATAGTGAGGTTCCGACGACTGCGGTGGTGTGAAGGGAAGGTGTGCTATAGGGGCTCTAGGGGTTGTTGAGAAAGTGAAAGTGACACAAGCGGGGCGGGGCGGGGGCGAGGCGACAGTGAGTGAGGTGTGTGTGTGTATTTGTAGGGTCTGCCGGCAGCGGACGGACTGCTCGCCGACTCTTCGGTGTCGACACCAGTGGACAACAATAGACTGACAGACAGCAGTAGAGATAACACCGAGTGACTCACAAACGCGCTCTCTCTCTCTCCTCTTTCTCTCTGTCTCACTACATCTCCTTCTGTAGTCGGTTGAACTGATATGGCTGCTGGCTCTGCTGCTGCTGCTGCTGCGTCTGCAGGTCGTGCTGCCGTCGTCGTCGCCGCCGCCGCCGCCGACAAATGGAGCAGCATAAATCTTTGCCATCGTTGCTAGTGACTCTTTCCACCACGTTCCCTTCGGCAGCTGCTGCTGCTTCGGATTACGCATCGAGACAGCGGTGGCACCAGAGTCTACCGCTGCTGCTGCTGCTGCTCGGGGTAGGCTAAGCCCAGGCTGAGTGATCTCAAGTGAGTGGAGCGGCAGAGGTGTGAGCGGCCATGGTCCTACCGGTCAGCCTGCTGGGCTGTCAGCTGGTGACCAATGTAGGGAGGGATCAGGAAATGACAAGTTAATGCACAGACGTAAAAGGTCAAACAGGGATCGTGTTTCAGCGCGGCGATGGTGGTGGTGGTGGTCGTGGTGGCTGGTCTACTGCTGCTGCTGCTGCTAGATATGTCGGCAGTAATAGCAAATCATCATACAGCATCGAGCAGCGATGTGAGGCGAAAGTGAGAACATAGAGGAAACGCGAGAAAGACAGAGGAGAGAGAGAGCGAGACAAGGCGCTCCTGTATGAAACGGGTTGTGGCAGGAGGCTATATGAAGGTCGGCGGTGGTGGCTGTTTGTCGTGGTTTTCCCTAGTGCCACTGCTGCTGCTGTTGCTGCTGCTGCTGCTGCTGCACGGCGCAAGGCAGCACTGCTCTCTTTGCTCGGCTCTACGTCCTCTAGCCCAGTAGTAGTCTCGTAGGTTGTGTCCTGATGGACGAGGTCCGTAAGTGATATTGATCAAAGCGTTGGCCTCGTCTCGTTGCTGCGGCGGCTGCTGCACCGGCAGCTTTCTCCTTGTCTAGCCTTTCTCCCACTCGCGTTCTCGCTTGAGGCGAAAGCGAGACAGTTCGGGCTCGCTGGCTGGCTGGCTGCTGGGCTGGCCGAGCGAGCGGACGGGCAGCCGCAGCAACCACTGGTGCAGCACCACCGCCTGGCGGTTGCTGCTGCTGTTGCGACGGCTGCTGTTCGCTGCCTGTTTGGCCCCCCGATGGACGGCAGCCGTCGACCCTCGTCGGTAGCTTGCCAGCCTCTAGCATGTGCGTCCTTGCCTGACGTCGGGGTTTGTGCAAATCGTGATGGACGCCAGCGGCCGGCCGACCGACGAGCGTCGAAGGAAGGCAACTTCTCGATTTCCGCATCTCACCCAGATCGCATACGCCGTGCCAGCCCGTAATGAGGCTTCGAAGACGAAGAAGGCAGCAGCCAGGCGGCAGCCAAGCATGCAGTTTCACGATAGTGGAGGCGATGCAGGGCTTGGGAATCGGGGGTGGGAGGGGTGGCTGTGCTAGGGGTATCCTCGGGAGTAGCAAGTCAAGGGGACGAATTGGGAGTGAGTCGAGCTTGGCGGCAATGGGGCCTCCTCCTACGCTGCGCTAGGGTTGAACAGCGATGGCGACTGGGAACCGGCTGGATGTAGAGGGATATGACTCAATTTGTCTCGTCGATTGCCACCACCACCGCTGCTGCTGCTGCTGTTGCCGTCGCCGCTACGAGCAGGTCGTCTAACCAAACTGCTCGCTACTGATGCCCTCGGTATCTGGCCAGCAGCAGGAGCGGCCATGGCGCGTGGCGTAAGACGTGGATAAGCGGGGTGCAAAGCAGCAGGCGTGCAATGCTGAGACCAAAGGCAAACGAAAGCTAGCGACGAGCGAGCGAGCAACCGCACAGCATGGCGGTAGCTTCCGAGGAAGGCCGGCAAGCAAGAACGACAACGATCACTCAGCCACGGGCCTGTAACGGGCCGGCAGGCAACGACAACGGCCCGCGATAGACGACGACAGTGGCGATTCGTCCTCCTCTGCTCTCCGATGGCGCGATGCCGGCTACGTAACAACGCTGGTCGGCCGTCGGGGGGTGAGCTGCCCGCGAGGGGCTGTTCGCTACGAACGGAAGGTCGTTCTGGACGAAGCATTCGGGATATACCGACAGATGATGCGGTGGACAACAACAACCGGACAGCCTCACTCGGACGCCATCTCGGGCAGTGTCGTTGAAGCCACCGCGAACCCCAACTGCCAGTGGGGATACACAGCGAATAATTCCGTAGAGCAGCTCTCGTAGCACCGAGTGACGACACAAGGTGACGAGAAGATGGGGAGACTATTGATAGCGCTGCTCAAGCTGTGGCTGCTACTGCTGCTGCTGCTGCTGATCCAATAGCTCCTCCTGCAGAATGCTGGTAAGTACTCGTCGCTCGGGCCAAATGCTGACACACACAGACGCACACTGCAATGACTGTGTTTGCTGCTGCTGCTGTTGCTAGTGAATGCTCCACAAGGTCGAGACGCGTGCTTGCGTCCAGCAATATCGGATCGGGCAGCGGGCAGTTTATGTTAACGAACGACGACTGTTCGCGCCGGCCACGCGGAGAATGACATCGGACCTCATCGTAGTTCGACCACCACGCTATCCGCACGCAGTACTGCTATAGCAGCAATAGCCGCAGTAGCATGGACAGAGGAACGACAACGACTGGGGGCGTCGCCCCTCGGCATCAGCGTCAGGCAGCGGCGAGGATGACGACAACAACGATAATAACAACAACAACAACAACAACAACAACAATTACTGCCACAAATGCTGCTAATGAGACTATAAATATAATGGATGACAGGGCGGCTGGTCTCGTTGTGCCGTCAATCGATTAGATATAGAGAGTGTACATGTTGGGACTACCCCGCCATCTCGGGAGGCGCTCCACCGCATCGATCCTCCGATTTCGACGGCAAGCTCTGCTCTCTCTCTCGACGATGCCCCTATTGAGTGCAGGATAGACTCGTGTCAATCCGACTCATGGAATCGAATAGACAGAGACCCGTGTCATCGCAGTGGTGTGTAGGACGATCGGAACGGTTGGATGGCATCGGCAGATGGGGCCGGGTGGGTGGGCATTGAGAATTCGCCGGGAGGCTGAGAACGCGATGCGCAGCGGGGCGGGGGTACTTGACACGTGACAGAGGTCCAATTGTTCCCAATCATGAGAATCATGATTGAATGAACGAGTCAATGTATCAATGCGGGCATCGCCGCAGTCTCCCCGCCGTACAGTCTCTCTGGCGAGAATTTGCGTTCGTGTTTGATTCGAATCGCTCTCGCTGATTCGCCACGGAGCGCCTCTACCGTGTGTCACCTACTGGACTGGCGCATTGTTGGAATGAATACATTATCCGCACCGGGTAATGAGATCAAACGGACAGGCGAAGTCGTCGTTTTGTATAATACACACTGATACACCCACACATCTATTAATCTAACAAATAGATTGACCTGATGAATCGGGGCAGTGACGGTACCAGTGACGATGTGGAGGCGGCGTCAGCTCGCCTAATGTTCGTGTCGTCCTAGGTTACTTTCAGCGGGCTTCGACAGCGAGGGTCGTCGCACAAGTAAAAGTGGACACGGGCTATTCCTGCTCATTTCGATGAATATACCTATTTACATCTGTAACTATTCAATGTTATAGGGAATTTGTGCCGTGTTGCGCCACTGTCAGCGGTGGGTCGGTCGGTCACTGTTGTCAGTGTCCATAGGCAGCCAGCCTGCCTGACGGGCTGGTGTCTCCGGACGCGCAAAAATCAAGGCTAGAGCATCAAAAGGAATAGCTGGCGATCCTAATGTAGAGAGAGGAGTCAAGCCTAAACATCACGTGTGCGTGGCCCGGTGACGGTTGATTCCGTTGCGTTACCAGCCTATATGGAGGCGGAAGGGCTATCGTCCCCGAAGGACCTTGGCTCTGTCTCAATGAGACTTCTGCCAGGACGGATGGACTTGCAGAAAAGCGAATCTGTTTTGAAGAGATGCTAAAGGTGCCGGCAACTGAGTTGCTTAAGCTAATGGTTCTATTTTGCACGCGAACATCAACCACTTCCGACGCCGGAATCAGCAGCGGCAACAGCGTCACCAGTGGCAGTCACCGCCGCCGCCCTCCCCCACCACTTCCACCACCGCCATCAAGCGAAAAAGCGCGAGTGAATGACGCGACCAACGCCTCTTTTTGACGCCACCGCCGCCGCCGTGGGCCGTGCAACGGCTCTAAAGGCTCCACGCTGCTCTGGTCTGCAAGGCCGGGCAGAGTGTACAGCCACAGGTTGAGTGCGAGGACGACCGT
The DNA here is from genome assembly GCA_019614645.1 of Stratiolaelaps scimitus. Taxonomy (NCBI): domain Eukaryota; kingdom Metazoa; phylum Arthropoda; class Arachnida; order Mesostigmata; family Laelapidae; genus Stratiolaelaps; species Stratiolaelaps scimitus. Next base: position 8,618,612 of record JABWDB010000009.1, on the reverse strand, counting down.
TTACCCCTCGGAATTCCCAATTTATTCTTCCGCCTCTTCTGCCTCCTCTTCCGTTGTTTTCCCCCCGAAGAAAATACGAATGGGTAAGAGAAGGAAAAAATTGAAACAACGCCTAAGCGACAGCCGACCAGCCGTCTGCCACGGCGGCGCAGCGAGATCGAGCACGGGACTCGCCAGGGAGCCATGATGATGGCTCCCGGCAACTCGAGACGACAGATGGGGGAGGCGACTTTTCCCTCGGTCTCCCTTTGACGAAAGAGCCGAGGATATGTGCAGTTAGTCCCCGTTGGTGCATCCCGGATGGACGGATGGCTGGGAGAGTGTGTAACGCACGACTGAGTGGCTGGCATCATCGTTTTCCTCTCCTGTCTTTAACATTGAAAGGGGGCGGAAAGGGAATGGAAAAGAAAGCTAACGTGGCTGGATATATTCGTGTGGAGTGGCATCTACTGGATATCTAATGGATTGAAGAAGAACGCTTACGACGAACGAAAGGCTTCGCGAGCTCGCGAGTAACACGCTGCTATCGGCCATGCGAATGAAGGACGGGTTCGAGATCCGGGCGGATCTCGAAATCTGACGATTGCGGAATCACGGGTGCGAGGAGGCTATCGAACGAGTTAACTGCCCTATCTATTATACTGATTCGGCCTAGATTCGTATTCGGTTAGTGGCGAATAGGGTGGACTTGAGTTGCGTTGAACGTCTGCGTTATGGATGGCGACCGGTATGGGCCGATAGCCCCAGAGGGAGGAGACCAACCCTCAGTGGCATCGGATCCTTTTCAGGCCATCGGCAGACAATATCGTGAAAAAAGTATAATAGTCGTCTGGCTGCTGTGATCGCTGTCGTGAAATATGCAGCGGGTAGTGGTCACTGGTGTAATATATATATATATATATATATAAAATATACGTATGTGATCTCTCACGGAATAACGGTACAAGAGACGTGTGTCCGTCCAAGGAACGCTAGTGTATTAAATTCTATATGTATATAGTGTTTCTAACGCCAGCTGCATCAAGGTTTCAAGGGTTTGCCTGCAGTAAAGGTGACCCAGTCACGACAACCACTCAGTTGTCTTTAACCACCAACACATTTGTTTGTTGCCAATCGTTTTAATCATAACGAAGTGTGGGCCTTATCCTTCGTGAATCAACGTAAACGTTGATTCCGCCCACTGCATAGTTGGACAGACCAATGTCATTTACCAGCACGAGTGTAGTCCGGCTAATAATCAATATATTGATACGGAATAATGACAAATGGGAAAAAGTATGGACATATGGATTTAACATTCTTCATCCAATAATTATCAATTATCGTTGCCACTCTAACAGCAACATACGATCGCACAGATGGACATAACTTACCTGTTGACACACGGGGAACAGTGGGCAGCAGCAACAAACATTGAGCCAGGGAGGTCGCTCGAGCGCGATAACGGGCCGCCCGTGAAGGTCGACAATCTTCATGTGAAAGGCACGATCAGGTCCGCAGCAATCTCTAGCGCATAATGTGGTTGCCTCTTCGGCGCGGAACACATCCTGGCCGAGGATTGTCCGCAGGGTATACTTGTTATTGAAGTCAGAATTTCGTCGCACTGAAACCACAATAGATATCATAGATTCAATTGAATTGCGTGCACTTATTGATCAGCGAGCATTTTTTTCTTGTTCACGTAAGCTGCTCAAACATTTCGAACATCCAACAAGCGGGTCAACAGGCACTAACAGGTCTACGGATGGCTGCTGATGATTATGTTCTCTACCTGATAATTAATTGGTTCGTTAGTTAGCCCGTGAACGATGCTGCAAGGTCACTGTGAGTGAGCTGTGTTTGCTCGGAAAAAAAGACGCCGGGTTACGGCTCCTTCGCTCGCTAGGAGACAGCTCGGTCACATTGTACGATCCAACTAAGTCGGAATAATTGCCGTCGAAAATGAGATACCAAACATTGTTCTATATTCAAGTGAATGACGGGACTAATCGACGCAGCAGGTGGACTGATTATCCAACATGGTTGCTTCGTCCTATGTCGTCATGCCCGGACAACTAGCAACAATGAGCTCTTTTAATCATTATCTACAGAGCTTGCAGGCATCGACGCCTCTCTCTCTCTCTCTCTCTCTCTCTCTCTCTCTCTACCTAACCCATCAGTGTGCAATATATATTCAGTCACCCAACAACAACAACATAACGTTATTCCACCACGCATGCAGGGTTCAAAGGGTTGAGTGGTCAGCCAGCCTTCAACGTGGAAGAGAGTTGTTCTAGGCACGCTTTCCTCCTCGCTATGTAAGCCTTGTTCGTGTTCCGTGTTTCTTGCAACCAGCCCCAAACCCCTACGTCCGAGTGTCGGCTGCCAGTGATGTTTGTGTGGCCGTTCGTTGCCGTTTGTGTACGACGCCTCATGCTGTCGTTTCTATGTCTGTATGCTCTGTGTCATTTACGTGCATCGGCGTGCCCCTGTGTTATCTACCGCCAGCCATACTACCATCCGCCCTTTGGGTCTAGAGCGTCAGGCTCTCCGCAATCTACGCGTTGTACAAGGAGTTCGGGCCGTGCAGCTGGACCGGTGGTCCGTCTGTCGGCAGGGAACGAGCAGCCTTGATTTTGGCCCCCGGGAATTTCGGCTCAGCCGCGTGGCTGGTGTACGTGGTATGGGCACGCTTGCAGAGCATGACCAAATAGCCACTAAGCTATAGCCAAGTCTGCCGTGCCGGCTTGCTGCTAGCTCGTCATCGTCGTCGTGTGGCAACGCGGCACCAGTGCTCTCGTGTGAGGGTCCGCTGTCCTAGACTCATCGTCTCGTCTTCTACAGCAGTGGCGTCCACCGAAGCCGCCGCCGCCGCCGCCGCCGCCGCCACTGTCGCATCAGTGGCCGGCACCAGCGGCGGCGGTGGCGGCCGAAGCAGCAGCAGCAGCAGCAGCGGGTCCTTCTCCTTGTCCCCATCTCTCTCTCTCTCTCTCCCTCCGACTTCCCGCCAGCGCGTCCGCCTCCTCTGCGCTCATCTGTACTCTCAACGGATGAAATATGGCGATGCCATTTGTTTGCCCACAACGGCCGGGCCGACCACTGCTGGAGAGGAGGGCCAGCCAGACAGACAGACAGACGAACCGACTGGTTTGTCGGGTTGCTCGGACGGGTCTCCGCTGCTGCCTCAGCTTCTGGTCGTGTAAGATCTGCCCCGTTTGCAGTGTGCTCGCCACCGCGTGGGATTCGCGTGCAGCCTTGCAACCGCTGGCAGGCTTGGACTAGCCTGGCCTGGCCTGGCCCGAGCAGGGCTGGCTTGACTTGGCCTCTCTGTCCCATCTCGCGCTGGTTTCTTCTTTTCTTTACAGAATGCCGATCCCGGCACCACACTGCCGCCAACCGTAACAGCAGATTCTGCCTCTGCCCCTGCTGCCACTGCCGCCGTCGCCGCCGCTACCATCCGAAACCGCTGCTTTTATCACCACTTCAGATCCCGGCCAACAACGCCCTGCCTACACCCGCCGCGACAGAACAGAGTCATCCCCGCAACGAACGTCTAGCCAGCGCAGCGGACCGTGCGTGTGCAGCAGCACCACCACCGCTGTTGTTCAACTACCCATTTCGTTCGTGGCCTGCTACGAGGATTGGTCGGTGTACCGCGTCACGCCGATACCCTTTAGAATCGTTTCCAATCGAGGGCGGATGGCGAGGGGATAGCCAGCCTGCCAGCCAACCAGCCAGCCGTCGATCGGTTCGGGTCGGGCCAGACGCATTGCTCTGGGGTCGTCGCATTGCTCTGAATCCGTCGGTTGGGTCGCCCGTTGGGCCTCTCGTTCGGCTGACGGGGTAACCGCGACAAGGGAATGGAGGAGAACGAGCCGGTGAGCGCGGCCGACAGAAAACGTCGGAATGAGCATCGGTCCATGGGCTGGTTCGTCGCTCGCTCGGTCGGCTGTCGACGTATTGTCGACGTACGATGTCCGTTCCGTGCATGAAACGGCGGCAGAAGCAGCCACGTACGCCAGCAGAAGTAGTACGAGCAGAAGCACGAGACTCCCGTCGTGTTGAAGGACAATTGGCCGTAAAAAGGAGGGCAACAGAGACGACGACGACGACGGCGATGGGAAGAGGAGGAACTAGAGAACGAGTGCGGTACCGCTCGCCGCCCGTTTTGCCGCTACGTTTGCGGCTGCTGCTGCTGCTGCTGCGACGGCGACGGCGGCGGCGGCTTCCAGAAGGTCAAAGCCGTCCTGCAAATGCCGTTCTGCTCTGTCGTCCGACGTCCGTTCCTCTGGCGAACGCGCTCGTCTTCTAAACGCCCGTATGGGCCGGTGTCCTATCACCCCTATGCACTTGAAACGCAAGTCGAAGTACCGCTAGAAGAAGCCATGCTAGAAGAAGGCCATAAGAATGAGAGACGACAGCCCAACGCCTTGCGCCGCAAACACCAACTAGGACGATGTCCTGGTTCTAGTGATAGCTTTCTAGTAGTTGACTGCTGATGCGCTCTGTTGTTCTATGGTGTTGTGCCACTGACTAACTGCGCCAGTTGTCGTGTCAACTAGTCGGCAGACGTCACAGACACCAAGGCGGTTGGCAACTCGTGCCAACTTTAGTTCGACAAATATCAAGAAAAAGATGAACGAAGCGGCTGCCGAGAGTAGGGTGCGAACGAACTGCAACGGACTTTAACGTACCAATAATAATAATAATAATAACAACATGTGCGAACAGCTGACTACGAATGGGCGAGAAAAATGAAAGGCCATATATCAGGAGTGGTACATGCTGCTGCGTGCTCTATACAACGCTACTCTAGAACGCCTGTGGCTGTTGAATCTGCTTGCAATTCCTGCTGCTGCTGGTGTTGCCGCGTCACTTGTTTGAATGTGTTAGTGTCCAGAGCCCGCTCGAGGATGTGGACAAGGACCGCATCCATAGCACGAGCTCGTTCGCGAGTCGTCGGGCCGCAAAACAAAATAAATGCGAAGGGAGTGGGGCCGCGCGCCGACACCGATCTGCATCCCCGATGTTGCTTGCTGTCCGCTGTTGTCGGAGCTGTCGGAGATGACGGGACCGCTGGTTGCTCGCCCGGTCGGTTGACTGGCCCGGGGTGGCCCATTGGTTTGGGGGCGATCAGGGCAGCAGTCCCAGACTAGCAGAAATCTGCTACTTGACTGGCCGAGAGAGGTCTTCAGCTGGTGGGGGGGTCTGGCGGTCGTGGTATAATAGCAGAAGCTCGGATGGACCCACAGTGAGTGGACGGGCGGATGGTCTGGCTGGCTGGCAAGGGACTCGTTTGGACCACCGTTCGTTTCCAGTGGTGACCGAAGGAAAGCGTTGGAAATAGCAGTTGCTCCCCCCCAGCCAACGAGGAGAAAGTATGGCAAATTGCCGCGGACTGTGAACGGAATGACAAGGGATGCGACCGACAACGGACGTGTTCCGCCTTCTCGAGAAGGGATGCACCACTTGGTAGGCTGATGCTACCATCATAGAGGGGTTGGGTCAGGGGTTACCGGGTGTGGCGCAGTGCTGACGCCACCGTCTGCTGTTGGTGAGCATGCATCCTGGTTGCCCTTCTTAGGCGGGGTGCACTTCTTAGGGACACAGTTTCGACTGGTGGGTCAGTGGGCGAGTGGCACAGAAGAAGAAACCAGGAAATCCCCTTACGACTCTCAGGATTATGGGCAGCGACTGAGGCGTAGGGGCTTTGCCCAGAAGTGGGACAAGCGACCCAATGCGGCCCACCGCAAGGCCCGACCTTGCCACACCGGCGGGCCATTCTCGGGTCCACTGCGTCGTACGGGGGGTCGTCAAAGGCCACCGCTCCACTACGCTGCAGTACCACTCTGCTACTATTAGTAAATAGCTCTTCCGCTTCTTCCCCCCCCCGCAGCGCCATCGTTCTCAGCAGGCGCGGCCAGTGCGCCGTTACCATTGACTGCACGGCCGCCGCCGCCGCATGCGGTGGCGCGAATGTTGCTCGTCGTCATCGTCGTTAAAAGTCGCTGGTAAATACTTGTGGCTCTTGGGGACGTAGCCGTGCTGCAGCACGACCCTCGTCGTCGATGAGCGAAGAAAGTGCGCTGCATTGCCGCGAACACACGCACCCCCATTCCCCTCTATCCATCTGCCAGTCGTTCGCTGTTCTCACTTTCGCGTGCAGGTTTCCAAGCCCGAACGACGACCTCTCGTCACTTCGTATACATCCAGCGGGAGGCCAGCATAGGGAGGAGAAATCGGGAGAGAGAGAAAGAGAAATATGGGGCGCGGACGGGACTCGTGCCCACGTCGACGTCGACGGAAACAACGGAAAGCGATGAGAGGAGAGGAAGGTCGAGGAAACACGGGGGAGGTCGCGGCTGAGGCGGCGACGGCAGTAGCAGCAACGAATTCCAAACGTGGCAATCGGGCGGGGTCTCTCAAGCGGTCTCAAGCGAAACGGGCAGCGCTGATGAAGGCGGCGGCGGCGGCGGCACCGGCACCGGCACCGGCATCATTGGGCCCAGCAGCGGCAGGTGGGCGTTTGGGGTGCAGAGAAGGCTGGGCGAAAGAAAAAATGCGAAGGTGGAACTTGCGCCGCCTACGACGCTCGTGGGTGGAGGATGCAACGGCGCGAGAGGAGAGCTCTGTCGCTGGTGTGGCGGGCATGGCTCGCGCCCTTCGAGTCGTTGGGGCTAGTGGCGGGCATACCGGAGCAGGAGTTCGGTGGCTTGGCGATGGAGACGAGCCGAGAGATGAGAAAAAATACGGGGCCGCAAGCAGCAGTGAAGATGGCAGCGTAGGTAGGTTGTAGTGGCGTTGTTGTGAGTTGTTAACGAGGGTGATTTTTTGGGGCGACGTGAACGAAGCGACGAGGTGAAGCTGGAGGATGAAAGTGAAGGCGACGGAAAGAAGGAGAAGGGGTGAGGGGACGGTGGTGGCTGTGATCGGGCGCCGCCGGTGACGGAGGGCGCGCGGAGGGTGGGCCGTGCGGAGGCGGGTGAAGCCCTTTGAAGGTTCGAGCGGGTCGACATCGACGGTGGCTCGTCGGGGCTTCTGCTGCTGCTGCGACTAAGCCAACCAACGAGCCAACCAATCAACCCTACCTGGTTGTGACATGCACATGTCGCTCGCGTCGGACGTAGGCGGGAGAGCGAAGAGGGAAGAAGTATTCGTCACGGATAGAGCCGAGCGCGAGTTCAAGGCAAACTAACTAATGTACTCACGTGCGACGTGCACAAGTGTGGAAAGTGAGTGTATCCGGACAAGGGGAAACAAGTGAGCTAGCCTAATATTTCACAATAGCCGCTCTATTCGACAAGATCAGGACAACGGGTGGCCATGCCGAAACAGAACAAGCTCCAGGAGTACAGCAATCTCACACATGGGCGTACAGCGTATGCATCGTTCACGACAGACAGCACACGATGAAAAACCGGCTATGAGACTTTTGCAGAAACCACGAGCCCACCACCGAGACAGGCAGGGAGGCGGGACTGCAGAAAAACGCACGCTGTGAATGATGCCCTTGCATGGATCACTTTTTGGGCTCCTCAAAGGAGCAAGACGAGTAGATTATGATCCGCTCGAAGGCGAGATCATGTTCATGCTACCAGAAGCACATAGACACAGCCACATATAGACGATATACGGAAGGCGGCTGTGAACAGGCCGTGTTGCAAAAACGGATCAGAGGTGACGAGCGTAACCAACCGCACCCACAGACATTACTCATCCAGCGCCTACTGCCTGTTATTACCAATATTAGCTACCTGCCGCTGCTACCTGCTGATACTACTACTGCTACCATTGTTATTATACTAGCTGCAATGAAACGAAGTCTCGAGTAACGCCCTGCTAAATGCAGAAAGACTTACATTCGGCTACGGGAAGACGCTGCTTGATGAGCAGTTGGTCGACATGAGTCAGCTGCGGGAGGAGACCCTGTGAGGCGCGTCGGTGATGCTTGATAGGAATGGGTGGATGGCTCACAGGTGCCACCGAGTTGGGCTGTTTTCGAAATGTCGTCGTCGTCATCATCGCCGCTGTTGGCGTAGACGTCACGTGGCTCATCGCCGCGCCCGTGACGGCTGCGGAGGTTGGTGCGGCCTTTGAAAGTGCTTTCCCCGTATGGATTGTGGCCAGCTGTCTGCCGCCGTTACTTTGGTAGTTACGTTGGACAATGCTGGCTGGCGGATGGGGCGGTATTGGTGGCGGAGGCGGCCTTTTCACCGCGTGATGCGACGGCACATGGTACTCGGATTGTGGCGGTTCCTCGGTGGCCACGTGCTGCGAGCGAGTTGCCGGTAGCGACTCATATGGTGGTGTGTACACGCGATCTGGCCGTGAATAGTCATCTTGCAACTGCTGCCGTTGGTTGTCGGCAGGTGCCGCCTCCGCCTCCGCCTCGGCCACCGACTCGATCGGCAGTTCCGGTGTGTCCGTTTGCGTTGCGTGGTTCACCTCGATCGTATCCGGCCGACACCTCACACGCTGCTGATATGATGGCTCGCGTTCGCAGCTCAGTGAACGCGGCGTTGGGGTGGGCGTCGCATCGGGGATGTCCGGCGTAATCGGCGTAATCTCAGACGTGTCTGGCAGCGTCTGATCCGGACTCGCGGGCTTATCCGATATGCTGTCCTGCTGGTTGCGCGGTGATACTCGGTCACATGATGTAGTGCTTGTACTCTCCGGGCTAACCAATTGGTCACTTGCAGCTCTTGACGGATTGCAACCGGTTGACCGAGCCGCCACCGAATGCGTCCCTGAATGACTAAGCGACGACTTCTCCTCACCACTATCGGGGGTGACCGATTTATTCACTTGGATATCCGAACTAACGTGTGTGTTCACCGCCACCTCGCTCGTTGCCGGCTTCCCCACAGACAAGCTGTGGCTAGTGCTGGCCAGTCTCTCGGACTTCTCCTGTCCTGATGAGGTCACATCCGAGGGGCTGACCGACTTGCTCAACTGCTGACTATTAAGATCCGGGCTGGCTGATTTCTCGACACCGCTGATCTTCATGTCCGAGAGTATTGATTCGCTCACCTTATGGTTATCCGAGGTACCTACAGATTTTTCCACTTTGATGCAGACATAGTTATCCGGGCTTGTAGATTTCACCACGTTGTGGCTAGTGCTGCTGCTGCTGTTGCTGCTATTGCTGCCAAAATTCGTATTCATTTTATGATGATTATTATTATTATTGTCATTATCATTATTACTATTATTAATAGTGTTACTGATGTCGCTATTATCCGAACGTTGTGCTGCCATCTCGCACGCAACGGTGGCCTCGACACCCCTCGCTGCTCTCGCATCCGAGTGTGCTGATAGCTTCTTTATCTCGCTGGCTATGACGTTTACACCACTATCAATCGAGGTTGGCGATTTTCTCATCGACACCAGTGTTTTGTTATCCGGGCACTTAGGTCTCACCGCCATTTGGCTATCCGGGCTTGTCATTGACATTGTTCGAGCTTCAACTCGAATTTCGGCATTCACTGCATTGCCTCTGCTGTCACTATCCGCTACGCGAATGTCACGAGCGGACGTCACCGTTGTGTCTTTCATTTTCGAGTCGGCTACGTTCACTGCCATTGTATCCTTATCAGTAGACATCACTAGGGGCACACCGGTGTTCGAATTTACAGACGCCGTTGTTGGCGTTATGTCCGCGCTCGTTGTCATTGTGCGTCCAGCAGTGACTTCTGGAATGACTAACATTTGAAGACACTTCGTATCATTCGGGCCCATCGGGCTGACGGCGCGAACTGGTGCAATGCCCTCGTCAATTGACCTGTCCACAGCAGCTGGAATCTCAGAAGTGCTCATAGCGTCTGGACCTCGGGGGACAGCTTCATCCAGATGGCTGGAACTGATATCGTCGGTTTGTGCGGCACAGTGTTTATCAGCAGTGGACTGATGCGGTTGGCCCTCGGGATAAGGCCGATCCGGCGGCGACAGCATAGGGCTATCTGAGCTCTCCTCCTCTGCCATCTGCTCGATCCGGAAACAAGAAAACACTGCGTAAATGATCTGTATCCCATCTAAAGAAAATTCAGACAACGACAGCAACCTCTCGAGACCACGCCATCTACGAGTGAGAGCTAACCAGAATCAGCGAGCGGTGAAACAGTGATCGCTTTGTTTCGCGTAATTACGGCGTACGGTAAGACTGTAGCAGATTGCGACTTACCCTGGGTTCGTCACTTTTAATTACCTTATAACTTCCTTTTCCTTGGGCCCCTAACATGTGTTTGTTTTCATTCACGTGTGAACTTGCGCGAGTCGATGACGAATCATGAACAAGATGGTCCCAGAACACATGTAGAACAAATATGTGTGCCTCCACGTGTCAAGTGGACGACACAATACGAACTTGTAGGACGTACAAACAAACACGACGCGAAAACACGGGGCGCCTTAACAGCTGGGACAATATCGAGATTGGACCTCAAGCGCAGCATAAGGTGATCACCCTAAAGGTTTACGAGGTGGTGACGACGGTCGAGATGTGGACGATGGTCCCACCTCTGCTTCTGATCGCGACGGCTGCGTTTCGTTGCATGACACTTGGTGACAGATTGTGTGACCGGCTAACCGGAGTAGCGCTTGACGGCGCCGGTTTGCGGCCATGGGAAGTACGCACGGGACAGGCAAAACGTGCTGTTCCTTCTGAGAACGCGACTTCGGGGAGAGGGTTAGGTGGAGAGCGGGCCTATGATGATGATGAGTGAGGGTAACCGCTTTGTATCTCTGCCGAAGGCGAGGGCCAACGGGCCGTTAACGGCACGCGGCACTGACGAATAGCATTTGATATACACGACGGAGAGGAAGAAGATGGACACTGTAGTGGGTCGGGTCGGACGTGGGTCAGCCCAGTTTGCGACGTGCCCAGCCGAAAGGGACAAACGTCCTCGTCGAGGAAGGAAGGAAGTAAACAGAACTAGAGAGTTTCGCACCACCTAGAGCACCGTACGAATTGGCATTAACAGTGCAGTACAACACGAACGACGCACACCGACCGATTTTGGTTGCGTAAGAAATTTCAATAGAAATTTGAAGTTTGAACAAAATTTGTTCCTCTTGAAAAAGAAAGTCGAAATTATTTGGGAAGAAAACGGAAATAGTATTCAGCACAAGTGGGTTATGATATCGCGCTGTAAGTGAACGTAACGCTTGCTCAAGTTGGCATATATTTTGGAGAATTATGAGTGCGATTATTTTCGCATATATATACATAATATACATTCTCAGCCAATCAGTTATCGCGTTCGCTACGCGGAATGAGATTCCCCTGTTATCGTTGCTATTGAAGTAACATCTTTAACAAGCGCGCGTACACATGCAAACAGTGAGCGCATCTGGCACGTGTGAGTGAATCATATCTGATTCAATGCACAATAAATAGACTAGTTCGTAGAATTTTCCAGAAGACGTGCCCGTAACCGGCTAACAATTAGATCGAACTGATCGCACGACTGTACCTCATCAGAGTTGTTTGCGCTCACCGTGAACAACGTCAGCGGGTGGCGGCAGTACATTGCATCTCGTGTCGGCCTTCAGTGTAAATGGCCCGCTCGAAGCGGGCATCAAGGCAAGCCATTCGCGACTCTGAAGGAATGAATGAGCCTCGAGGAAAAGTTGATTGGTTCCGGTTAATGCTCTTTGGTGGCCGACATCGCTGTTGGCAAAGCACTCGGCCAGATAGCTAGTTAGTTACTGGCGAACCGACATCGCCGTCAACCGGCAGTCACCCCACTACCCCACCGCGCTCGGGGGTAGGTGGGGGAGAAACACCGCCGAAAGATGAGAACAGCAGCGTTAGCAGCGGGAGATTGCAGCCGAGAGGGGACCAAGATTGAAACGGTGCGTCCGGTGCGCCGTCGCCGCCGCCGCCGGCGGCGTCGCTAATGACAAACCGTCGTCTTCTCTCGGTGATGTGATGGCCGCCGGTCATAGCGGACCCAGCGGCGTATGATAGTGTCATGTGTGTCGGGTGTGTGGAGGCCATCGTCGACGGCGGCGGCGGCGGGGTTGCGATCCGCGCTGTAGTCCCGGCGCAAGAACAAGCACAACAACCGATGAACGTGCGCCAACAGAGATCGGGCCAAAGACGACACTACATCGAGGAGCGGTCGGCCGAGTCAAGCGACAACCTTGAGAAGAAGGCAGAGGACCCAAGGGGTGATCGGGTCGGCCACTTGGTCAGTAGCGGCAGAAGCGGCGACAGCGGTCAGTTGGCCCGCCGTCTCAGCGTCGAGTCGACGGCAAACCCATCACCGCATAATGAACTCGAAGGGGTGGGCGCGGCTAGACCTAACGCTCGGCTGCTCAGTCCCTCTCTATATCTCTCCATTCTTTGTAGGGAGGAGAAACACGTCGTGAGCGGGTGACAGATCTAACACGACCGGGTGACGGCCATCGCGGGTCTAATATGCATGAGTTTGAGGACGACAACAACTCGAAAAAGTAAAGCAAGAACGAGACTGATGTGGTAATGAAACACCCACTGATAGCCTGGACATTGCGAGCAGATGTTTGAGCGACTATAAGAGGCAATTTGGATATGGGTCGAATATGTAGATGTTTCTTCTATAATTATATTATATGCCATAATTCGTAGAAGTTTAACATATCCGAATTGTTATTTTTTTGCTGATTTCAACAACTTGAAGGTTGAAAAATTGCAATTTCAACAAGAACAAAATTGCACTCGTACCTCGTTGCACTCGTATACCTTACATTTTACTCATCCTGTATATATATATATGTACAGGATGGGTAAAATGTAGGATTACTGAAGCATGATACGTAAGCTTACCGCTAGGAAGGGTTATCTCTTCAGATACACAAAGATAGGTTTACAGGTAAAGCACACGCTTGCTCAAGAGTCTTTTGTCCTATCTCGAAACCAATATCTTCCCTAACTATAGACTTAAGTCTTACTCTACTTTTGCCTAAAAACGGGTCCCTCCTTTGATCCAGGAAGGGATTCTCGCCAACCCTGCTCTCGTCCTTCCGGGCCAATTCAGCTCATCTTGCTGGACGTTTGTGTGTCACTCATGGACACTTCAGTCTCTGGGGACGTATAAGCGAGGGCGAAGCGACCAGACGGCGAATTTCCGTCCGCTTCTGAGACATCCTGGTTCACACAAACAATCTCTAGTCGTACCCACTACAATAACGAACGAACATATAGATGCTACGTGCAGCATTGAACGATTGAATTGTATTTTGTCCCTCAGATTGTTTCATTTCTTTCAATCACAACATAACTCATCGTTATGTCAAGTCAGGTTGTCTGCCACTGTGGAACATAGCAACACATATCCAACCAGGGCATTATTATATTTCGCTAGTGTTGCATTTTGGGCAGCCTTCATTCTTGGTGTACACTCAACGGATCTTCGTTCTGAACGATTGTCCTGCTTGTCTTCTCGGTCTATTTGCACTGTCATCCACTGAGTTCGTTGTTACTTATTCATATGTTTGCCCCTGTGTCCTGATAACGTTGGCGGGCCATGTCACTTCTCAGTGGCATTTTAAAGCAGTGTTTTCTCTTGGCGATAAATCGCTGTTGGGTCTATTGATAGATGCAGTTGACAGTCATACATAATAGTGTGAGTTTAGTAACCGTGGACAGCAGCTGGGCTCAGGGGACGTCTGGTGATTAAATTTACTACAATGTCATATCCCCACCCTCTCAAGCAATTCCCCGAAGCCCCATCAAAGAAGGGAGCCTCGTTCCCCCAATAGAACGAGAAAGCTTTTTATCAAAGCTGAACAAAATTTATTAGACTGCATTATGATTTCACATTGAAACGCAGAGGTATGGGTTCCAACGCTCCCTTCTCTATCATATAGCTGATTTCCCGATAATTGACAATGTTTGAAATACACCACGGATTATGGCGAATCGGATATTATACCATACGCATAAGAGCCACAATGGAACAATGCTTGAATTCGGAGACATTATGGATACATTTGCCGGATCGTATTCGCCGGATCCAGGCGTAGTCGAGCTAACTTGATGGCTCGGCGGAGCGTTGCGTAGCTCGGCGGGCTTGTTCTACCAGCCACTTAGCGAAGACGCTGGTGACGAGTTTGCCGAATGTTGATGTGTTCGAAGTACATGAAGTTCTGAAACAAACAAGAATGACCATAATCGACAACAGGTATCACCGCGACATCAGCTGAAGCCATGAGCCAACCTGTGAACTTGCATGCTAAATGGACACAGTGTTATTATCCAATGCCGCCGTCCCCCCCGCTTCCGTGAATGAAAAAAAAAGTGCGTTTTCCTCGTATTTCTTACAGTTGTTTTCTTTCTGTGATACACATTTTGACCATGTGTTGAATCGAACTCACGATTAAGAACGCCACCGAGACAAGCAGGACTTTATGCTGTACCGACAGTTCCATGGGGAAGTTGACGCTGTAATAGCTGGCATTTGTGCATGCCTCTTGCAGGAACCCTGTCCACTGTTTTGCTACACAGCCTACCGGCTCATGGGTGGAACTACGGGTGATCTGCAAGCGTCCATTGAAACATACCACATGTTATTATGTTAGACATATTAATATTAAAGGTTACCGAGCGAATACAGAGAGAGAGTAGTTGTATACCATTAGATTACACATAATTGGTCTGTGGTTGAAGTCCGCCGGCGTCCATTGGTTGAACTAACTAATGAGCTATACTTACGTAGAAATTAATGTCTCGTCCAGCGTAGCACATAATGCATGACGGGCACGCTTTTCCCGTGACGGTGAAAATCGTCTCAGCGCGATCGTCTTTAACGCTGAACGAGGACGTGAGCGCACTCCAGTGCTCGTGTACGCTCCCGATGAGATTGCCTGATGCTGTCTCGATTGTCATCGCTTGTAGACAGTAACAGGGCAGGCAGCATCCGCAGCATCGGAAGGAGCGCCGGAGGACGAGGACGTCACTTCCGGCCGTGTCACGGATATGAATAGCAAACGGACGCTGGGAGCCGAGGCAGCAGCGAGAGTAAAACGGCGTCTCCTCCTGGGCAATGTACATGAGCTGCGAGGCGCTGTTGACGATGGCGAACTTGACATTGGACGTGGTGTTCAATAGGACTGCGAACGGAGCCAAACGAAAGAAATATCGCAGTAGACTGTGGACGGACGGGGAAGCTGCAGTCAATTCGGGTCAACGAGGGTTGCTAATATGGGGTGGCGTAGTTTGGTCTGGTCGAGGAGTCGAGTCCAAGACAAGCTGCGATTGCCGCGATTAGTCAGCGAGACGCCGACATACGGCTAAAGAGGAGGAGGGTGGTGATGGAGAGCATGAGAATGGCATACTGCAAATATACAGGAACGTATAGAGGCCTGTACGGCAGGGGGGACACAGTGTGTAACAGTAGCGAGATAAGGCCGCTGGAGAACGATGCCAAAGGGGCGAATGTACAGATGCTGCAGACG
This sequence comes from Stratiolaelaps scimitus, assembly GCA_019614645.1. Taxonomy (NCBI): domain Eukaryota; kingdom Metazoa; phylum Arthropoda; class Arachnida; order Mesostigmata; family Laelapidae; genus Stratiolaelaps; species Stratiolaelaps scimitus. Next base: position 8,603,195 of record JABWDB010000009.1, on the reverse strand, counting down.
TACCAGCGGCAGCATTGTGCTGGTGCCGTCTCTGCATCTGCTATTGGTGAAATACTCGGAGGGATGGGCTCGCTTTTTATGCGAGCACGACGAACTCGGGTTTTAGATAGCGTTCGGTGGAAAAGGCTCTGATGCGGCCGGCGGTGTCATTCGTAGAGACGACGCCGTCCACATTCGCGCTCGGTCGCTCGCGGCGGAAGTCGACTCGCGTAAGAAGCTTGTTGGCCATGTTCGCTGCAGTTGCTGCGAGCCTTCTATGAGATTCTGGTCACACTGGGCCCAGACACGTGGGGAAATTTCCGAGTAGCTAAATGGAAATGTCAAATTGAAACGACTTTGCTTTTTTGCCGAAGTATGATTGATAAGAGATACAATGTATTGCATGCTGTTTCATTGTGGCTAATCGACACGTGTGTCTCTTTAGCTGACTGACTGAATAAATAAATAATGAATCACAAAGATCGTCACAGGTGGCACTACGTTGGGATTAATTGAACCGAATTCAGATTAGCGGGTGGCACCTTTCAGAAAACAAAGCTGAACGAGATTAAATCACACTAATAATAATGTCCTTGTTATGCCAGCGGCCTTACGGTCCTCAAGGTGGAGTTCCTGTTTAATGCCGACCCTGTCCACATGGCTGAAAAAGCCTAGCTCCCCGCCACCTGGGTGTGTCGCATAACCTGCAAAAGCATGTTCAAAATGATCATTTATTAGATGCGAAATCTCATACGAAACGACCTACGCTTCCCGATCAAAAAATCAAATACAAATAGTGAAATTTCCCTTGAAACCGGACTCAGCTATGTTCGTCGGCTTTGCATCCGCGCGTAACGACACTCCTAATGATATGCTACTGATTAAGAGACAATGCAAAGTCCGGCGGACGCTCAATGTTAATTCACTCGCATGGTGCCTCTCCGCTCAGCTTACTGTAAAATCCTCGAAACCCAACTCTAGCGCTGACAAGGAGTTGGCAGACACTTTGAAATGGCATTGCATGCAACTAGCAATGAGCAGCAGGAACCATCGCAGAAAATTCTGGAACAAATTTGAATAAACCGATAGAATACAGCGCGTCATCATCATTATCAGTCGCGAGTGTACATTGGTGTTAGTATTGGGGTCGCCATTTCCCGGTTCCTCGATACAATGAATCAAGTGTTTGGATTTCGGACGCAATGCTAAAAGCAGTTGTACCGTGGACGTTAAATGTTGGCTGGGAGTCAGCCCGAAAACCTAGGTCTAAGTGTTTGGATTTCGGCATCGTCCGATGTCCGGATCTTGGGTGATGTCATCAAATCAAGTGATAACACATCAAGGGGTAAATTGCTTAGGGGCACGCTATTCCCTTCGATGTCCGATACTTTCACTCGACCTTAAGGTAATAGTCAGAAGAGTGAGGCTCACCGTGTGGACCGACGACAGCAGCCAGTAGAACACAAAATAGAAACACGCTGTTGTCCTACTGTTGTGTAATATGTCAAGCATTTTTATGTTTTCACTGGACTTTTTGAGGATCAAAGAAATCCAGCATATCATTTTATGAAGCCCGAGCAAATGCCACAAGATCACGACAACTGACGTTAGCCAATATTTTTAGTTTTTTCTGTTACAATTCATGAGGCGACGAGGGGGAAATGCTCTTCGCATGAGTGGACACCTCCAGGATGTGTGAAACAATCCTTCGTATGCGAGAAAAACTATATGGGGATGACTATGGATAGAAACTGAACTCTTCGGACAGATGTCGGAACTCTAACGTTAGCCAATATTGCTTTCATTTAATGTAGGTTTCATATATATATATATATATATATATAAACCATTCTACCTAAGGCTGTACCTGTGTACAAGGCTGCTCCGAAAGCACCTATAGAGATGGGTTGGGGTCCCGGCTGGACGACAATCGGCGCCTGAGGGAGACCATTCAGATCTCTGTACGCGGTGGCCTGCGCGGTTATGTCATACGAAGGCGGTGCCGTCGCCACAGGATATTGTCCTGGTAAGATTGAGGCGCAGAGCGCGATTCCTGGGGCCGCCTGTGGGAACACCTGTGCGTTCACTGCCGCCTGCTGATACTCAACGGGGTGGCAGGTCGTATTGGGCGGAGCCCCTCCATAGGCACCCCTGAAGGCGTCCCCTTGCGGATATGCCATACCGCTATTGACACTGCTGCTCGTAAGTTCGTCACTTTTAACAATCCCCAAGCGAGTCTAGCCAGCCACGGGCGAACACCTCCCCGTTCTATGTGAGACACTTGACACTTTGATATATTGGCCTTCTATTATTTGACACGAAGCACCCAATAGAAATCATTTGGTGATTACTAAACACCCGCGTCCCCACGTTCGACCGTCGACTGAATGGAATGATGCCATCCTCGAAGCCGATGATTCTACTAATAGTATTGTTTCTACGTTAGACATTCGGCTGTATATTTTGCACAAACAGTAACGCTCATTAGAAACGCCCAATCGAACATTATCCCCGGCGAACAAATGCTCGGCCGGGAAAAAAGAGCCTGCGCGGCTGTTGCCAGGGAAGCCCGCTGCACAGACGGAATCCGCATTGACAGGATGATAGCTCAGATCGATCACAGCTGGTTCACACGCGCCCTAATCAGATTGGGGAGCAAACAGGAGACGGTCGAACGCTCTTCGCACCTCGTAACAATAGTACTAGCGTTGTTAATATTATGGTGATGCCTACGTTCGACTGTCGTCGATGTACAACGCGCGCCAGTCAATTGTAAACTCGTTGCTGTTTCTTGGCTTGCCACTGACCACGTCTCCTTCGTAGGAGAGTGAACGTCGTTCGCGTTTTGCCCAGATAAACGATCTCAGCTTCCGTGGCAACAAAAAACAACAGCGCCGACAGATCCGGACTTCGATCGGTAGTCCTGGCTTTCCGACCTTTCGCGAGGAGCGTCGGACCAAGAGCTGACCTTGGTGTGTCCTTGCTGTAAAATCATGCAACGTTGTCGTGCAAACTTAGCATAGCTTGCAGGACGAGAGGGCAATTGCGTCTAAGATACATTCAATCCGTCCATATGTCTGTCTCTCTATCTAATGCCGTTGTTGTAGTCGTAGCGGAAGGTGAAACGGCATGAAGTCGTTGGTCGGAAGCTTTGAGCAGGTTGAAGAACATTGTCCGCTGATAAATAAGTCTTGCTCCCTAGGCTATTCTAGGCTGATATATATATATATATATATATATATATAGACAGATAAAAGAACAACAAATTAATTACTGTACGCTTGTATTCGTGATTAAAAAGCACACATGTGTGTTGTAGTGAAATGGGTATCGTACGTGTTGAAGTTCAGTCTACGCAATTGAAGCCCACTTATATAGGTTTAGAATATAACCATGTACTTACCTTCCTGTGAGGCAACTTCATTGATACGGTCGACTCTCGTCGGTCTTTTGGTCACTAAAGCTGACTGTATTATTTCCATCATGAGCGTCCCCTTGGACGATTAATAGTAATTATGTTAATTTATCTTGCTTTTAGCGAGTACGTATACCGTTCGAGGATTTTTACCTGAGTTTTTTTCTTAAAACCTCGAACATTGCCTTTCAAAGACGAATACTTCGCTGGGATTATTCGTTTGGCTCAGCTTGTTTGATTACTGAAAAAGAGAATAAAAGACTAGAAAAGACTACGGAGAATTTACCTGCGCTATCGAAGAGGTATTTGCCTCGACACCCGAAGCTCGTATGCTTATTGAAGTGCCGGATCACTTTAGCTTGCACAATGGGCCATTGACAGCCTATTGTTCAGACGTTATTGATAGTCTCCAGTCAATATGCGTCAGAGTGCAAAAACATTCTTAAAAAGAGATCTGTCTCTAGTAAGTAGACAAATCGCACGCATTCTCCCCCAGCATACCTTAACCAAGTCCTGCATGCTAAGTCGAACAAGCTGTACGTCGTTTGACGAATTAGTTTGATATTTTACTGTATAATCTAGCTAGCCTAAGAGTACTTTCGTTCCATCTCAGTGAGCAAGTCATCACCGACCTACTCCGAAAATAAGTATTATTGTGTCGATTTCGCAGGATGCGTGTGCGTCGTTGCGGGAAGGGGAACTATCGTAAGCATTCATCTAGGTACCTACATAATTACTTACACAAGCTACTAATTGAATGCTCTCTTTCATTCTCTCTCTCTCTTTCTCTCGATTGCTAACGTGTCACAATACAAAAATAACTTGATATATAGTAGTTAACTTCATGATTGTCCCTGTTTTTGGTTGCCCTTCTCTTAGTCTGCCTTTTATCTGTTTATTTATTAATTATCATTGTAACATAATGAGTAATCACGTGTCATTATATCACATCCTCGGGATCAAATTCACAATTCGCACGTAGCACGAATAACTCAGGTGTCAGCAATTTCCTCAAATCTGATACTGGAAGGATGCTCTCATAGAACATGATGCCGAGTATCGGCGCACGATAGATTTCTCGATTTTCCCATAGTTCCAGATTGATCTCGATAAAGGCAGACAGCCAACGGGAAATAGACGTTGCTTCTTACGTCTAGTCCCGAGCGTGCACGGACCTTGCCGGAGCGGGGGTATGGAGGGTGGCTTCGAGCGTGAACGGTGTTCGAGGTCTCGTATGATATGATGAGCGATGGGCGGGACCTGATCCGGGCGGTGACAAAAACGCGGCGATCTGAGAGGTGTCTATACCCCCCTGTATGGCTAGCTATAAGCCATTGAGATAATGATTGAGTGGGACCCCCCCGCCCCCTCATCCAATGGGTGAGGTGGATAGTAGAATATTTGTACGGTATAACAGCCTTCTGCAAATAGCTGCTGGCCGACCCGACGTCACGTTCAACCTTCAGAGAGACCTGGCGAGGGAGAGCAAGACCGGGGAAAAAAATGCGATCGAGAGAGAGCCGTCCCTTGATAAGGCTTAATCGTTCTCAGAGCTGCTGGGAGATGGCAGTACTAGATGGCATTAATGTGAAAATGAATGAAAAAGGATGACAGATCAATATATAAAAACGCGAGGGGATGCTCGGTGCCCGACGGCTTTTGCGGCTTTCACGTTTGTTTTGTGCCACATTACGACTGTACTGCTTCCAGTTTGACTAAAACTTCAATCATGCTCGTGAACGCTGTGAACCTGCTTAGAGCTGTCACCCGTGCCGAGGACGGAATTGTTCCAATCGGACGAATTTCACTCGTGGCTAACTGAATTGGGTTAAGGTGCGCCTTGCTTAAACGAGGAGTTTTAGGGCAAGTAATGCTATATTAACCCAACCAGGTGTATTAGTCGCCCCTTTCTACATGTTCGAACTGGGTCACTTCACCAAATTACGAGTTGCATCAGCTCGTTTTCCTCGACTTTCCTTTCGAAATTAGCGCGAGTCCATTCTCTACAAAATCGGGCACCGCGTCTAATGCGATACTTGTGCAGTTTCAAGGGTTATTCCCCACGATGATGACCGAGATCGATGTCGTGTGTTCGGCCTACTCTCCAAAGGGCAGAGAACGATCTCGAGCGAGGAGCTGAACTGAACCACAAGCATGTGATAGTTAGTTGTCGTTATACAGCTATATTGCCCATTGACGATATCAGTATATTCAAGTTACTCTTTGGGGGACTTTTACCTCTTCGGGGGTGCAACACAACACTGTCAAGGGTTGCCAACACGTTGAAACGTTTAGATCAGGCCGATTGTCAAGTGAAGTAAAATCCAAATAAACGACACATAGTTAAAGGGCAGCGGGAGCGAGAGATTTTGTTGATAACAGCTGTATGCAAATACGCGACCGGTGACAATAGATCGTCGTGTCGAGTTGGAACACACGTTACATGACGGCCTCTATGCGCCACGAATGGATGTCTCTTCTGAGGCCTGAATCCGTGTGCGGGGAAGGCCGTGAGTACTGCGGCGTCTCGTAGATCTCGTTATACTACGATACTTGCTTCGGGGTGAAATTTAGCAATGGGCATTACCAATTGCCCTTGAATATACAGGAATATTCATGGCATTCTGTCGTCGGTATCGGCGTCAATCCTCGTTGATGATAACTACATCTTGTGGTTCTGGAATACGGAGTCAGAAGGCGGTCCATTACTTCCTTCTAATGATGTCAGAGGGGGCTGTAACTGTTCTTTAAGAGTCCTCAGCAAACACGTCACCTCACTAAGGCTAATGTATCGCCGCTAGTAGCGAATGCTCTGCTCTTGCCGGATATGGGTCTTTTCGTAGAACATGAAATCCTGAAAAGGTAGGTAGCAAAATATACACGTTAACTCATAGGTATATACAATACAATACAATACAAGGTTTGGTTTATTAACGGAACTGCAGTCTTATCACAACGCTTAAGTTCTCGTAAAAATAATAGCGAAAAAGTGTCGTCTCATGGATTATTTCAAATGCTACCGATTTCTGGAAACGGCATTATTTACATCAATGTTTTGATTATCATAAAAGTAACAGTATACAAGGGGCAACGCCCACACAAATTATATTCAGTCTATGCCTTAATCGCAATTATAAATAAACAGACTTTCTCTGTTTCGTTTCATTATAGTATACTCCAAAGGACACCTCTAAATTATTTACAAACAATCTTCCTGACCTCCCGCGCAAACACCTTTGATGATGTAAGGGTTCTAATTTCGCGAGGTAGTGAGCCCCAGACTGCAGGCAAGCGGTGCGCAAGAGCATGGCGGCTGAGTTCTCTTATGACAAATGGTGTTTCGAAGGTTGTTGGCCGACGGTTAGACCTTTTGACGACAGCGGTGATTGGAAGTGCAATATCACGGGGAATTTTTCCTCTCATCATCTTAAAGGCAAGAAGTGCGACATGAACCACGTAAATCTTACCTATAGGCAGCAGGTCAAATTTCTCAAAAACATCCGCAACCGAGTCTCGCCGACGTCTACCAAAAACTGCTCTTAGAGCGTCATTCTGAACAATCTCGGTTCTGCGAATGATCGTCTTATAGCCACCACCCCAGATAGAGATCCCATAGCACATGATAGGCAACAGGAGCATTCTGTAAACTAAAAGTAACCCCTCCACTGGAATACCACGATCTCTGAGGCGACGGATCGAGGAAATAACGGCATAACACTTGGGAAGGAGAGCCTCAAGATGGGCTTGCCACTTCAGTGTCTCATTAATGGTCAGGCCCAGACATCTGACCGTAGACGACATCGGAACCGGCTCCCCGCAAAGCCACACCGGATCTATCACTGGAGTCCTTTGTGGTGGGCGCAACAGAATGAAACCCGTTTTGTTGGTATTCACAACAAGTCCGAACCGCTCAAAGGTCTTCACCACTCCCTCAACCTTCGCCGCCGCAGCCTGAATATCTGAGTTCAGTTCTGACGGACGTATCCGGAATAGGAGTGAGGTGTCATCAGCGTAAGCAACAGTCTTACAATAATTGCCAGACGAGATTTTGAGCAGAATGAAATTGATCAAAATAACAAACATAAACGGTCCCAGCACAGACCCCTGGGGGGTTCCAATGTTAACCACCTGCCATGATGACCAAATGTCGCCAACCACAACCGCCTGTTTCCTATCTGAGAGATATGAGTGAAACCATCTGACAACTTCGGGTGAGCAGCCAAGGCACTCTAGCATTTGAAGGAAAAAGGAGTGGCGCAGGCAGTTGAAGGCGGCCGCCACATCCAGCATCACCCCAAGACAGAGTTTACCGTTCTCAACAGTGTCGGCGACTTCCTGCCAGAGATGCGCGAGCGCGAGCTCAGTGGAGCGCGCCCTTCGGAAGCCAAACTGGCATGGTGAGAAGAAACTCGCCGAGTTAAGATGCCTTTCAAGCCTGGACATTACCACCTTCTCGAACACTTTAGAAAGATAGTCAACAAGCGAGATAGGCCGGTAGTTCGAGGGAAACTTTCGATCACCTTTATTTTTAAAAAGCGGGACAACTCTGGCCATCTTCAACCTGGAAGGAAATATCCCGTTTTTAAGGGACAAGTTTATAACATGTGTTAAAGGGCGAGCGAGAACCCACGAGGACAACTTAATAAGTGTGCTCGGGATGCCCAAGGCCCCCACAGTCCAGTTGGCCCTAGTTGAATCAAGGGCCCTCTGTGTTTCCGATAAGCTAACCTCTGAGAACGCAAATGTCGAACTCTGAGCCCCCCAAATAGATGTCAATTCTGGTCGGAGGTCTTCTTGGGCGTTTATCCCAGATACAGTGTCTGAACCGACAGCAGCAAAGTGCCGGTTTAATTCATCAGCAATAGCCTGTGGTGTCTCTAGACGCCCAGAATTAGATTCGAGAATCCGAGGGAGTTCAGCTTTACTGCTACCTCTTCCACATGAGGTATTGATAAATTTCCACAATTTAGAACTATTGCTCTGCAGGCGGGTGAACCGATTTCTGAAGAAGGAAGTCCTGGCACACCGGAGCTTTCGCTTATACCTGAGAAGACTGTCACGATAGGCCGTCTTAGACTCATGGGAGCCCACCTTAATGTACCAGCGGTAGAGCTTGTTTACATGAGTCCTAAGACGGCGAAGACCAGGGGAAAATTGGAATTTATCTCGACACTGGGGCGCGGTTGGTTCCACTGTGGCAAAGCATCTATCATATTCTGTAGACAGCTCGCTGCTGAGTGTACTAAAGGCAATCTCAACGTCCTCAGTGTCAAGTACATTAAGCCAACTAAGTTGGCCAATATTGCAGTCAAAACGAACAAGGCCTTCCGTGTCATGCTGTTTAACAGGGACTTGCACCGCTAGAGGAGCACTCGCTGGATCAACATCAGACTTACCCGTTATAGCAACTGTAACCGGATAGTGATCAGAAAACAAAGGAGTACGCCAGACTGCCGCAGAGATATCGAGGTATTCCTCACAATTGCAAACGGCTATATGATCTATGCAAGTGCCGGAAGACGGGCGGGTGACTTTGTCAATAACATGACAGCAATTTCGAGAGGAGAAGAATCCAGAATAACTTTCAGAACACGGGCCGTTTAACAGATTAACGTTTGAATCACCCATAAGGATACAAGGAAGAGTACCACCCACAGGAAGAATGTGTTCAAGCATGTCGAGCAGGGAGTCCCTATGTGAGAAATGACTGGAATAAAAACCAACGAGGTAACCCTCGAAACCAGCTTTCCTAACGTGGACACGAGCTACTTGCACATTACCATCCTCACTACTTTTTGCTATCGAGTCGAGAATACTACATTTGTTATGCACATAGATTCCAACCCCGCCGCCTTGTCTGTCAAGCTCCCGACCTGAACCAAGGTACGTGTAGCCTGAGATCCCATAGCCGCAGTATTCAATCGTTTTTAACCATGTTTCACTCACCACTACCGCGTCCAGATAGCTTCCTTCACCCTCAAGAAAATCTTGCAGAGTTTCTAGTTGCCCCGGCTTTTTTAGCCCCCCCGTACCAGCATTAAGATGAAGCGCGGCGAAATTGCTAAAGACAGGGACATTTATCCCATAGAGGCCAGGAACTTTAAATTCAGGGACACCGTCCCACATCCGACAATCTTTAACATTGGTAAAATTCTGATTATTGTTGAATATACTATTCATATTGGTTATTTAGAATCCTTTCTAACACTAGATCTCAGTGGAGAGATCAAAGACATTAACGGTCCAAGCATTTTTACAAGTTCTTGCAAGCACTTAGCTGCACGTGGACATATTACGTTAAGAAGCCGAGAAATGGGTCTCAGAGAAGTGCTAAGGGCTTTATTAGAGGAGGACCTCCTTTTCGGCAGGGATTTACGACGAGGCTTCTTCTGGGTCGGCGTGTTCTTCTTTATATATATACATGTGTGTGTGTGTATACTGTTATGCTAATTCAACCGGTGGTTCAATCGCACCACTCTTCCAGGAGAGCGAACCCAACCAGAGTACCGCTTTATTGAGGCATCTACACATCGACTTCATAGCTTTCTTTCCCTATCGACCAATCAGCACACTGCATACTACGCCTAGAAAGCCAATTACATGGCAGTACGGCAGTAATGATCTACGAGTACATGATCATTACGCTCGTTAAACACGATGTCGTCACTTACCAGTAACAAAGCCAGCGAAAGTAGCAAGGCCTTGTGCTGTACCGGCAGCTGCACGAAGAATGACACCGTGAGTTGCTGTTCACCAAACGCGTTGACGGCGTTCGGCGTATGTCGCGGGTCCCGTTGCTGATTGGTGGCGTTGCCATTCCAACGCTTTCGTATCCAGCCGACCTGTTCGGCCGTACGGCTATCGTGGACCTGGGCAAACCACGGGAGAAACTCTATAATCTTTGCCTTAACGATATTCGATAGAGCATGCACACCTGGCACTGACCTTTATTAAAATACAATACACATGTGGGCGATTGTGTTTTATGGCTGTATTTGCATATAGACGTATTAAAAATACATGAATTATTGACTCTGTAACGGAGCTCTTTTTTTTATAAGTCCCAACGGCGTTGAGGGTATTTCATTATTGCTAATTACTCATCATTACATTATAATGTTCCTCACATAGTAGTTGATGTCCTGTCCGGAGTAGCAGATGACTGCACCAGGACAGCATCGAGTCGTAATCGTGAAGACAGGCTTATCCTGGTAGTCGCGAACAGTAAATGACGGCGTAAGTACGCTCCAGTTTTCCTGAACACTGCCCATATGCCATCCCGGTGGCGATTCCACCGTCATCTCCTGCAGACAGAGGCAGGGCACACAGCATCCGCAGCAGCGGAACGGCCGTCGCAGTACGATGACATCCTTTCCGGTTGAGTCGCGAATTCGCACATTAAATGACCGATCGCATACGAAAAACGACTCCGCGTGGGCCGTATACATCAGCTGCGCTCGCTTGTCGACGACGTAAAACTTTGTGATTGTGTTCGACGATGAAGTGGTTAACAGATCTGATCGAGCAGAGATGGCGGGGAACGAAGAGCACATTCGAGGGATTGATTGTGTTTAATCTCAACGGAAGTAAAGTTTCATTAAGAAAAAAAATCAGGTTATACCAGCAGGTTATATTAGCTTGAATGCAAATGAAAAGAAAAAAATATATATATATATGTATGTATATAAGCGAATTGACAATATTACGACAATCTGATGAGGCCAGATCAATGCAATCTCTCGAACGACACTGCCCAAGTATGGATAGCGACAAAGCCAGATCAGAATGTGCCGTAACGATTAGGTCAGGAACGTTGAACGGCGCTTGAATAGACGGGATAATGACTGGGCCAAATGACTTGATATCCGGTAGCCGCTCCCTCGTAATGACGCACGTAAGAGAAAGCCTTGACAACCTGGACAGTTGGCGAAGGATATCGGTTACTCCGCACTCGGTTCCATTGAATGGGACCGACAGATCGATGTGATACAATCACACCCTTATATGGAAGCTTTCAGCAAACCAGAGGAGATGGTGGAGTCACTGTCGATCGGTATATGGCAGTGGTGAGCTAAAGCGGCCGTATGGATGAGCGCGGACAAATGATTTTGATCTTACCGTCAGCATTCACCGTCAAGTCCTGCTTGATTCGAAGCTCCTCGACCGATTTCAAATGATCCATTGGGCCCCGCTCGTAGAACTCTGCCGATTGCGTAGGAAATACAAAAATCGAACCTAGTTAAACGTGAACGTGCCATGCTTGAACTATGATTAACAACATGCGACAAGCTAGTACGTAACCCGCTACAGTATCGTCCATACGAGGCCGTGAAACGTCCGTGGCTACGGGTCAAAACGGATCAACGATTCGCAATACACAAAAACACCAGTGGAGCAAAGAGAGAGAGTAGTTACCATTGGACACGATGGGCCCCACGCCCACAAAGTCAACCGAGCCTGAGTCCGGTTGTGCAACAATCGGCGGTGGAAACGGGTCCGTCACCATTCCGTAGTTCGGTGGAGGCGCCGAAACATCGTAGGGGGGAGGTGGCACATCGACAACATAGGGTCCCGTTAGCAGCGAATGGCACAGCGACATTTCGGGTAGTTCTGGTGGCCCCTCTGGAGGAATGGTCGAACTATCTTGGCCACGAGCACTGAGCTGCTGTGTCCCGTCGGAAGTATCCAGGCACACTGTCTTCGGCTGCTCGATCGGGCCCGCCATAGCCCTTCGCCGTTGACGCTGCTCTCGTTGCTGCTACCGTCGTTGTAGACCCCACTGTTTAACATTAAACAGGGGCGCATTGAAGGAAAACTAAACAAAAGGCGGATTGGCCGCTTGTCCCCGTACCTGAATCAAACGAAAGCTATAACCAGATCGAGTTCTGGGTGCGTTCAGATCAAGTTTGCGTTGACAGTTACGGTTAAATTTTACGTGCGCTCAAATACTCCTATACGACTGTTGTCGAACGATGTAACGTTAGCTCGCGTGGCGTTGCATACTATAGCCTCAGGCAAATCTCACTACCAAATCGATATTCATAAGGGCGAACTAGTAAGCGACAAAGACACAGAGGGACACTTTCAGATCGTATGGAAATATGATGTGGAACATATGCACACATGAAACACAACTCTGCCTACCCAAACGCCATACAAATAATCATAATTCTTATTTATCGAAAACACACTTGGGCTAAAGAGAATTTATGGATGTTGTGTCTGTGTATATATATATATATATGAGGGGAAGTCGAGTAGTGATTAACTTGTATTGTGACTGTTAAACTCGCTGCATTGCCACTGCTATACGACTGAACGAGCAGAACTACCGACCCAAACGAAGTTCATCGAAGGCCCGCTACAACGTACCGTTTTCAATTTCTCAACTAGCAGCTGTTGACGCGGCCAATCAACTCACACAGCCGTTCAATTAGCTACGGATGAACGCTCACAATTAACAGGTTTCACGTCGCACGTTGCCTTATGATCTCTATGACCTTTGCCAGTGTTGGCAAAGCACGAGCGCGTCGTAGCTAGCTTGCCAACGAAGCGAGCCTTAGCAAAAAGTAGCGATGTTATGCTGTTACCAACCTGCTCCGCTTCACGCCATGCGTACCCTGAGGGGCGTCTGTGTACGCGCCTATACACACCCTCCCTAGAAATTGTCGTGACAACGGCGCACAGCGACCAACAACACACGGACGCACGCGCGCGCGGGCCTCAAACCTCCTAACGTCACACCCCCGAGCGGGCGTTGCTATTCCTGCATATGCCTCCGTGCATGCCACCAAACCAACCGCGGCGCAGCCGCCGCCCCCCCCGCCCGCCTTCTCCTTTAAGCCCCTAGCGGCGAGAGCATATTGATTGACGACGTTGCCGTTAACTACCCCCGACAACGCCGCGTTCACCCCTCAGCGCGCCGTATGCAGCCATCTACCTGCCGCACGAAGGAGGCGAAGTGCTCGGGCTCTGACGCGAATAGCTCTGTTGCTCTGGAAAAGAATTCAGTATCGTTCGCTAGTGCACCTCTCTCTCTCTCTCCCTCTGTGTCTCGAGTGAACTCGCGGTAATGAGCTCATGACGCTCGTTGCGTTAGAAGAAAAAAAACTATCCATTTTTTCCCTTGAGCGAATGCATACCAAATCTCAGTGGTGCAGAGGTGGACTCGCCTTATGAATAGTGTTTCGCTATATATATATATATATACATATATATGTTAGATAATCGATTATATACATTATGGCGATTTCGTGGTGCTCCCAAGCACCATCGCGAAAATATAACAGGACTGAACAGACCGGAGCGAGTTGACGGACTACCGTTGCTGTGAATGAATGCTAAAGGTGATTTCGCACTCGGAATTCGCCAACTGGTCATAGCGGGGAACATTTCGCCGATGTCATCCATTGTAGAGCCAGTAGAACGTCTGACCACTGACAGCCCCTTTGTGTGTGTGTGTGAGAGCGGGTGGGTGGGGGCTAGTCGTTGTGTCTGTCTACTGTGAAATATATCTCCATTTCGTTCCACTAAATATCAACGTTTTGCGTTGGAACAATGGTAGGAATAATTTTCACTCTTCCATCAAACAGCTATTTCTCGTCCACTTTTAGAACTAGCGCCCCCGTACAATGTCTCGAAGCGTCGAACATTGTTGCAGATAATAATAATCCCGCCATTTCCGACGAAGCCCTATTTTCCAGTTCATTGACCTATGCGATGTTCCTGTGTGAGAACGAATTTTTCATTGCATTACTCCTCTGCCTCTCGGTGCAATATACACTCGTACGATATGCGACGCGTTCGCCGTCGTAGACAGACGGCCTTGAACGGCCGGGCAGAAAATTCCCATCGATCGAGCATATCAGCTGGCGCAGATCACATCCCTCCCGACGACCGAAGAGCGTTGGCCGCCTCGCGTTATCCTCATCCAGCTAAGTGTCAGGTGGCTTGCGATATTTTTCCGATGCGTATTTTGCACGAGAGCCGAGTTGCCAGCGAGATTCGGCCGTAGCGAACTAATGAGCACAAAGAATGACTATGACAATAACAGACAAACCAGTGTTGACGATAATTGATACCGACTTTCCGAATGAAAGGCTAACAACGAAGCTCCCATTGACAACAGCAAAACATCCATGCATGCGTCTCGCTTTATTTCACTATACGTTGATTGACACAGTGGCTTCGTTACGTAGTATTGCCAAACGTACAACAATTATCCGATGGTCAAGTTCACCAAGTCTTATGTCTCTCGAGCAATCCTCTCCTCTTTGCGTATCCCGCTCCCCTACGCAAGCCGCAACGTCAAAGCGCTCACCGTGGACGCTAATCATGAAAATTCACCCCGTGTGCGCGCACGCCACCACCGACCGTCATCCGTATGGCCAAGTGAGTGACAAAGCCCAGTCCCTCGCTGTCGACCTGTCCATTCTTTCGCCGTCTACCGTTCGATGGTCGCCACGATCTCAGAATCGCGAGGCGTCCGCTCGCTCCCCGCGACGACGTCACCGGAACGAATCGCACGGCTGATTTCCTCCGCGATGACAATGACCAGCTATTGCTGTCGTCCCTCCCTGTCTATTCGGTGTCAGCCGTCTCCTCGACTCCCACTGCGGCAGCCGCTGCCTTGCGCGCCAGACGACCCGATCCACTGCATGAACGAGCCCTGATTACCGCGAAGGCATCGCGGTCCCCTGTCCCGGGGAGCGTCTAGTACGTTGTTGTCGACGTCGAGACGTGGCCAGCCGACGAATGATGATGATGGTGGTGGCTCGACGAACCGAATGATGTGTTAATGCCCGTTCTGTGGTGGTCGGTCTCGTGACGCTGGTGCTGGACTGGTGTTCTCTCGAAGAACATGAAATTCTGCAGGCCCCCCCCCCGCCCCGACCCATCAAAACGACAATACGATTCTTTGTTAGCTTGTTCTTGCTTCAACTGATACTCGTGTTATAAAGTAAAGTCATCATTTTCACATGCGTAATAGTAACGAAGGCACGTTTCACTCTAACGGCTTGTTCTGATAGATAAAGATGTTGGGTAGCCCGCTCATTAATTGGACTAATTGTTTATAAAAGATGTAACCTTGACTCAGACACAAATATAATAATAATAATAATGATGGTAATAATGATAATAAAACCATTCTATTGTAATATACCCTTGTTGGGTACAATTTTTTCCTATCTGTCAATAAAAAATAAACAATAATAATAATGCTAATATTTATTATTCTTATTCTCAATATTATTGTTTATCTTTTATTAACAGATAGGCAAAAATAGTACCCAACAAGCGTATAATAAACCGGTTTTATCTTGGAGAATAGTAATAAGATCTTTACAAAAATGCTTATGTTTCATTAAGTGTTGGCTATTGAGTCGTTTGCATGTCGGGCGCAAACACAGCCACAGGAACCATTTATTTTTCTACATGCTGTCCGAGCTAATTAAATCGAGCTCGGCATTATGCCATTGAGCGGCGATAGCTATTGAAAAAAAGAAAGCAGAAACTCACGAGCAAGAATGACATCGACAAAAGGATGGCTTTATGCTGCACGGACAGCTGCAGCGGGAATGACACACTGAAGTTGCTGGCATTGGTAAACGCCTCCTGTAGGAAGCCAGCCCACTGCTTCGACACGATACCAATCTTCTGGCTCGATGCGTGGTCAATTACCTATTTGTGAGAAGAAGAAAAAATGACAAGATCGGCTATCATGTCACGCGTGAACATCGATAATCAATCGAAGGTGTCACCTGTAGGATTCGTATGCTCGTTAGCACGGGCAGCGTGGCGCCTGACGAGATTCGATCGTAAACGCCCTTAGTTTATAATATAGCAATAAGTGAGTATGTTACAATGACTAGTATGTTGGCTATTATTTGTTCTTTTTTTGTGCATAAAAAAAAAAAAATATATATATATATATATATATGTTTTCGTGCTGACTCTCAGCGAACATTTAATGTCCACGGTTCTTTTTTGTATAGCCCTCTGCTCTGAGGAATATAGCCGATTGTTGTATAGCTGTTGTATCTATAATAGCTGTTGTCATAGTCTAGATATCGTACTTACGTCGAAATTAACATCCTGGCCCATATTTGCCACCTGGTTGCTTGGACAGCACGGGCCCGTCACCCGGAACAAAGTGTTGTCTCGACCATCGTACACGGTGAACGATGGACTGCAGAGCGTCCAGTTCTCTTTGATTGTCCCTATGGGACAGCCCGGTGGTGCCTCGACCACCATCTCCTGCATGCAGAAGCATGGGAAACAGCAGCCGCAGCAGCGCAGTGGCCGATGGAGCGCAATAACATCGATACCCGTCGAGGCATCTTTTATGAATATGTCAAAGCTTCGGTTGGATCCACAGCACTCCCTGTTGCAGCATTCATTCTGCTCCTCGGCACGAAACACGAGCTGAGACTGTGAATTAAGGATGTCGAACTTGACGTCCGTCTTGATGTTGCTCACCACTGGTCATTGGTCATCGAGATCGGCGTTTGTTGTGGCCGAACCCCGGGCGGCGCGAAACAGTCGATGGACGGCATAATAATGGAGGACATGCAGAACATGTAATGGGGAACATGTAAAGTCTGTTAGGGTCGGATGTAACCGTTGAACCGCGTTACTGCGTGGGATAGAGGACAATGGAGAGGTTACACAGGCTCTAAAACGGAGGTGTCCTTAGGCAACAAAGGGTATTAGATTTATTATATCTAATATAGCTCAGGTCGCAGCTACATACAATATTATCACTTGTTAACAGTTTGGGTTGGGGCAGCAAGTGTCACTGCTTCGCAGTGAAAATGTCGACTGTTCCATACGCGTTCGACACTCACCGTCCGCCAGGTGGATTTCCTGCTTGATAATAAGTTGATCGACAGCTCCTAGATAGCCGAGGGGGCCTCCCGATGTATTTTCGGCTGGAAGTTCATGTTCAGACTTAGTGACTACATTACATTGATTATTATGATAGAAACGTGTGTACCCTAACAACCTTAGGGGCTTGGGGTGGTCAAGTTCGAAAGTAGACCTCTGTATGACGCAACTTCCTCTTAAGTTATGACATTGGCAACATGCTGTCATAGTTACCCATTACGTAGGTCGTCGTTGTCGGCATCGGCATCCCTATCGCGCCCATGCCCGGTTGGGCCACAATGGCCGGGGGATAAGGTCCGACCGGCATTGGTGGCGCGTATCCGGGAGGTAGCTGGCCCTGGGGATGATATGTCGGAGGGGGATACGGCGGGGGCATCGCGCCCCCCGGCGGAACATATCCCTTATCCATGATTTGTTAGGCGATGCACGCAGGTCTACTGTGCGTTGCTGTGTTTGTTAAGGGAGAGAGGGAGCAGAAGGAAAGAAAAGGAAGCACAGACAGAATTACTAATAGGCTTCACTTTTGGAAAATAGAAATACCGCTTAGGAAAGCTTTATCGAGCCCATAGGAAAAACTTTATGAGAGCCCATAGGGAAGCCCAGAGGAAAAGCTTTATGAGAGCCCATAGGGAACTCCACATGAACCTTTTGGGTGTTCGTCAATGCGGTTATGTCAGCTAAAGAAAGTGGATAGATCCATTTGGATAGATCGGCCAGCGGGTGTTTTGTCTGAGTGGTGTCCGGCTCGCCAAGGATATGATCAGACCATGATTAATTATATCGCATTGCCGGTTGACGAAGATCATTTGCATGACTTACTGCTGTCGTTTGGCTTTCCTAATGCGTAACCTGACACGTAATACCATCAATTGTTTATGGTTTAGGTAAGTCTCATTGGTAGGAACTTTCAAGTTGGTCCAAAGGCGACATCGATCACCACGAGTTTGCTATGGGGTCCCGCTTCCCCGTGACGTAATCCATAACGGCACTTCAAGCTCCATTGCGTGAGTGTGAGATTACTCCCAATACGGTTGTCCCACAAGGCTCCATTGTTCAACTGTGACTCAGCTGGAGCAAACGGTGCCTAGTGCCACAGCCACGGAGGGAAGATCTGATAATAAGTTCAACATCAGCAAGCTGAGCGATAAGGAGCCATGCGGCGATTCGCAAACGAAGTATCCCTACTATGAATGGTGAACGAAATATGGTTGTTGCTGTTGTTGTCTTAATGTGAAATCTTTACTTGCATTTTCTGCTTTGTCCATCGTCACTGTGCATGTAACGTAATTTGATTGATCATCAAGTTCGAATCTCGCCAAGGTACTCGACTATGGACAATCTTTTTTAGCAATTCGCTTAGTGAGCTGCTTTTGAGTTTGTGCAAACATCGTTGCGCAACTTCAGCGGATGAAATAAAAAAAAACGCATCGAGTATTCTTTAATTTTTGACGCTTCACAATTGCTGTCGGTCGCTCTGTACTGAACCGAATTCACGATGCGGGCATCATATGATGGGTGTGCTAAGGACATACTGCCAAAGACAAATAAGCGGTAAATGGAGACATCGGCATACAGTAACTCGAAACCGGTGGCCGGTGCTGAACTGAGCTCTCACATGCCCTGAGTCGATCTCTCGACGCACCCTGTGGTTCTGCCAAGCCGGGCTGACGATCCGGGGAGTGTCCATTTCGGGGAGACGAGACAGAGAGTCAGTCGAGAGTCGAAAAAAAATCACTTGTCTACGGCAAATTTACATGAGTCTACTAGCGGCGGGATCTGCCTATCTGCTCCCGTCTGCCTTCGAGTCTCCTACCTTGAAGGCACAGTGTTCCTTTATATCTCACGAGCAACCAACGCAATACACCTGGCCGCGTGGCACCTCACCTTACTCAAACTGGCAGTGGCGTCAAGCTTGCAGGATAGCTTTGATAGGTCACAAGTTTATCCAGCGATCACCGTCGAACCCAATAGGATTTTGATACAACACTGAGTATTACTGGAAAAGTGCAGATCCACCAGCGCCGCTTTCACAGGCTTCCTTTTTCTAGTAAGCAGCAGGCGATTTTCGACCGCGAGGGCATGGGAAGCATGGCAGCACTTGACGCTCCGTGGGTCCTTGTAACTCTTTCCAGTAAACACAAACGTGGCGGCTGCTGTAACACACCCGTAACACCCAGAATCAACAGAGAGCGCTGCCGTTGCGTGCGGAACTTTGCGCCGGGACAAGCGACGAATCAGGCGTGGATGACTTAGCTCGCTCGATTGAGTATCCGCTCATAGGGGATATGAAGGAACTGTGTCTAGCCAGCGACACGGCGAGCTGTACCCCTCGCGTAGGGCAGCAAAAGGCTGGTACATGGTGATTCTTAGTATTTTGCCCGGAGAAGGAATCCAATCTGGTGACGCGGATTAGTGGCATCAGTAAAGCCAGGTGGATCGTTGTGGGGCGTTACTAACTTCCAGTTACTGTTGTTGCTGGCCAGGGTAGCTACTATATATATATATTTCGTAAAAATATATATACATATATATATATATATATATATATATATACATAGCGAGAGAGAGAAAAGGTCAGGTGTTCCGTTCGTGAGAAGCAGCGACGTCATTTTGATCGTGACAGCACCTGGGCGGCATGCGCGGTCAATGATCGAACAAACCAGACAATTGTCCTTCTACGGCCTGAAAGATCAAAAGTATTATTATTTCGTTCGGCATCCGATCAGTGGACGTCAGAGATGAGAAACGAGTTGATGGCGCTGCAAGCCCCCATCGCCGTTCCCATTCGAGAAGCTCAGTGGCAGGCCACTGCCGTTGATTCAATGAGAAAGATGTCAGGTAGACATAGCGATTGTTAGGGTTCGTTTGACAGAACGCATGCCTGCATGTACCACATGTTGGAGCATATAACACATGTGATCATTTTCTTTAGCAATAAATTGTATTGAAGTTTGAGTCGTTTATTGACAGATATTTATCTAATTGTCCGCATTGTAAAAAATCCGCATTTTGATTAGGGCCACGACAGGACTTAAGTGCGCTACATCCGTTGATGTCGAATTTACTTCAGGCATCCATCTGCAAACGTAACTGCTCTACCTGTGCGAGATACAATTGTCCACTAACACAGCATAGCAAGGAGGTGTATCGGTGTCGGCGTTATCTAAAAGCTCTAGCTACTTCAGGTTTAATTCTAATCCTCGATCATTTGTCTGCGGGTCTACCTTGCCTAATGGCGTACACTGTGTTTATCTATTTTGTCCCAGCATTTTACTGCTGTAACAAGTACACCGACTCAGGAATCATTTAATGGCACGATTCTTATATTTTGCCGTCAACAACATCCATTGGTATCCACACAGGATCATAGATTAATTTTGCCTACGAATTATATATTTGTCTTTTCGCTTTTTACTGCTTTTTAAATTGATTTTTCAAGCACTTTACTTCTTTCTTATATTTCACCTATTAAAAATCATCTGATTATTTAAACATTTCCTCTGCTTTTTTAGTACTCAGTTTTTGGTTCTTATCAGGTATTGTCTCGATGCCAAAATCTTATTCATTTGCGTCTTTGACATACAGTCGTCACCGCCTGTGCGCCTAATGTTGATGGGATATGTCTTAATGTGAAGGGTAGTATTAAATTTCTGCCGTGGCGCGCTTTAGGCCTGCATTTCAAATTCGTTCTTCCATTGGCATTCCTCGTTGTGATACCACCGTAAGGATAAGTGGCTAGAAGGGTCGGATGGGAAAGGGGTTTAGAGGCTAACACCAAATGAAAGCCTACCCAGCCTGATAACCGAGAAATGAAGCTAACAGGGCCGAAAGCGGCGGCCTGACCCACGAGTCGACCTTATTGGTCGAAGCTTAAGTACTTACAGATTATTAACACATAGGTGCACC
Organism: Stratiolaelaps scimitus; assembly: GCA_019614645.1. Taxonomy (NCBI): domain Eukaryota; kingdom Metazoa; phylum Arthropoda; class Arachnida; order Mesostigmata; family Laelapidae; genus Stratiolaelaps; species Stratiolaelaps scimitus. The sequence goes on along the minus strand of JABWDB010000009.1, from coordinate 8,582,008 downwards.
TTATCGCCGCCCTTACTGAAACAATGCTCAAAGCGATACCGGGAACGGCGGCGTTGCTGGACATCGTCAACAGTTCCAGAATGAGGAAGGGACGATCACAGTGGTGTTGACATGCGTTAGCATGCCAACACCCCCCTTGAAATAAAAATGCATACAAGCTCGAGCCTCACATTTGCATTTAGGAATAACTCTTACGAGGAAAATGCGGGAAGGCTTTCGGTGGACGTTAAATGTTAGCCGAAAGTCAGCCCAAGGGAGTTTAGTTTCTATTATTGACGATTTTGATGTCCTAGGGTGTCCAATAGAGGAAAACGCATGGAACAGCCGAGAATGATATTTGTGTGCCATGGGTCGATACGTTTTCACAGATGGGCTTGCTATTGCGAATAGCGGTAAGCGCTTTATTATGATATTTGATTCATCACCTCCGTCTTCCACAGCAGGCATCGATAAACCTGTTCATAATAATCCGTTCCCGACTGCAACGCATTCGGTGTGAATTTAACCGCGAATAGGTATGCATTTAATAATTTTATTTATTGTACTAACACAACTAGCAATTATTACGACAAAAGTGTATATTTGAATTTTCAGGAGGGTGACAAGAGACATGCTGCGAACATCAAATCGCCAGCCGATGATGAGGGCTGTTCGAGCATCCAGGAACTGATGAAGACGAAGGCACACTTTCATAAGCCTGGCGACAATCACAAGACGGACGGATATATGATCACAGACGATACGATGAAGTGAGTTGGCTGTGTATAGAAATAATAGCACATCTTAAAGAATCTCGTAGATGTTCCCTAGTAAATGCTTTGTGTGGTCACTAGACGTCGATAGACATTTTTTCCTACTAGGATTTGTCGGGGCACACCGATATACATTATCGCTGTTATCATTGTCCTTGATCAACTCACTTCACTTATGAGATAGATAAACTTGCAAGTTAAATATGACATGAAATAATAGTAATCGATCGACCCCTGTCTCTGTCACGTCAACTTTGTCATTCTTCAGAACATATAACAGTTATCCATGAGGTCGTTTTGCGCGGTGGCCTACGGTAAAATGGTGCAACCCCAACGAGCGCAGCTGTGTCCGAAAATAACCTGTGACGCTGAGCCCGATTGTGATTCAATTCAATTCAATTATTTCTTTATTGACGGAACTGCGAAATATTACAACGCTTAAGTTCTCGTATTAATTGATGACCAATTGTTTTAGCTGGTTTTCATGGTGGTGGCATTCTTTCCCAAAAAGTTACACTAGATTTTGGTCGCGACCAACTTTGAACCTTTCAACTGCGAGTAAAGCCCACTTTCAAGGGGGAAATCTCTCAGAGCTACACCTTAAGCCAGTGTGAATATTTCAGCAGGAAATATGCATTGCCAACTCGTGGGTTCCACCGCCCCTGGATAATGTGTTTGATCTCGGGAGCGGCTGACGGGACAGACGCCTTCATGCGTCATGGCTTTATGCTCATGGTAGGCATTGTCCTTCTCGTGATAATCATACGGATTCTTGTTTTGTCGCTATAAGCGTTCATCGTGACATTTGTGTTTTCATCGCAAATAACCCCCTCCGTCTACTCGAAAGCCATACTACTTCGTACTAACAAAGCGACACTTACTAACTGGAGTACCAACGTATTGAGCGGTAAAATTAGCTCCCTACGATGATTCGAACCAATTTGGCAGGTCGATTTGAGGGTTTCTGCTTTAAAAAACAAAACCTTCAGAAACAACGGATAAACAACGGAAAAGTCGAATTTCTCTAAACATACGAACCAGTTAGTGCATTAAGTTATCGCAATTGTGGTCAGCGTTGAAACTGCACCGGACACAACAGTGCTGGTTCTTGTAATAAACATTTTCTCCGACAGTGTTGTTATCATGAAATTATGCTTATTATGATTTTCAAGTTGAAAATTGCCTAGTTTGGCCTAGTCTCGCCTAGTTTGGCTAAACCCCTCCTGAAATTGACGGCGTCCGTCTCGATGTGCAATTCGTGGTAAATATTGGCCCCCGTTCGAGGTTGGGCACCGGGAGACAACTTCGCTTGCAGCAGCAGCAGCAGGAAGCTGCCAAGGACAAAGACGATATTTCTCTGGCAATATCGGAAGCTCTTGAGTTCCTCTGTGCGAACTGTGAGTACCCGAGGCAGTTCGCAGTTACGTTGGGTGAGAGTGAACATTATGCCGCGTTCTACGACCTCTGCCTCAAGCACCAGCACGACTACCAACGAAACTGCTACTTCCGCTGCTGCTGCTGCTGTCGGCAGGAGCAGCAGTAATGTATTCGAATTAATCTGGCGAAACGTGCCGATGGCTTATTGCGAAGAGATTTAGCCTCACGCTGAACGCCGCAATACGCCGCGCCCGCGTATTCTGAAACCTCGCAGCAGATATACACACCACACACACACACATGCATAAATATATGAGGGTTTGAACGCCGTCTCCGTTATTGCTGATGCCCGATTATTTAGCAGTATTATTATTATTATTATATTTATCATGTGAGACGCTTTCTTCGGTGTTTCCGTCTCGATTTCACAGACAATTGGCGGCGCATCTCAAACGGACTGGTGGACACGTTCGTACGCGGTTCCCCCCTGAGCCAAACGGCATCCTGCACATTGGCCACGCCAAGGCGATTAACATCAATTTCGGATATGCCGCTGCCCATAACGGGGTGTGCTTCCTCCGCTACGATGATACGAATCCCGAAAAAGAAGAGGAGCGATTTTTTACAGGTATCTATCATTGAGGTCCGGTAATGATTGCGGGACAGGTCGGCACGGCTGTGGTTTTGTTCGTTAGCTTTACCACAGTCCGCACTGTTGAAATATGTTGTCGCGAATTCGATGACAAGAAAATGGGTGCATGATTCAAACAAACTGAATTCATAATCATCATATATATATATATATATATATATATATATATATAATTGTAATTTAATTTTTCAGCTATTTCATTACTCGAGCTCACTTTTGAACTAATTATAACGCCATATCACGTGTCGGACTTAGGGAGTCAACAGAGAAGTGGTCCCTAGAAGCAGATTGCTGCAGTTATACGCGTATCGATATTATTCCTTGCGAAAATGATCAATTATATATCTGTGTTAGGTCTTTTCTTGAACCAAAATTACAAAATGCAACTCTGAACAACCACATGAAACTGTGTGGGCAGACTGTGTTTTTTTTTCTTAAATTCGCTTGTTACCTCGGACAGGCAGATAGATTCGTGATGCTGTTATTTTGCATCATTTAAGTCACGTGAAAGCCTCGACTTGATCACTGGCTGTTTAGGCCCGTTGATACAGTAAGCATTTGGAACCTCTCATAAAGCAATGGTGTGTGTGACACTCCTACCAGAGATCGAAATCGTTTCGCCTAGCCTCATTGTTGTAATTCCCTTTTCTATATTGACCCATGACGACGGTAAAGTTGATCGGCGGGTGAATCCCGTTCGATTAAAGGCTCATCTGTATCTAGACGCCAAAGGTCAAGCGCCGTATTTACCGTTAGCGCTATAATTGATGGAAAAGACAGTCAGGGTTTACAATTCCTCAATGGTTTTGTTTTGTACATAAATCTATGTAATTATGTAGTAAACATTTTTCTGCTCAATAACTTTAATTCAATTGTGATTACTTTAATTGTTATAAATTTCGGAAGGATATCCCCTACGGGATCTAGTGGATGTCTCTACTGTGCCGAACGTCGCGGCCTTCAGGGTGGGTAGATTCTATTCAATATAACCTATAGTACGCGGTGTAGGTGGCTCCGAGTCTTGTAATATCAATATTCTTATATAACTTAGAAATTGTCTCTTAGGTATTTACTTTCGACGTTCATTTCTGACAGTCGATATGTATGTATATTAATGTAATAATCACGGTCATAAACCTGTTCGATCGTGCGTGCAGTAACAGCAAGTCAACACAAAATATGATTGGATAACAAAAGCAGTCTCATTTATTAGTCATTTATAAAAGTGGGCGACAATTGTATCCGCTGAACGTGAAATACATCGACGAACACCTTCCTCGGAATTTTTTAAGGCAAAGATTTTCCTTGGAGATCCAAAGGGGCAACGCAATTTCTATTTTTTACACCCGCTTAACGATTGCAGAAGTGGGATCTTGTTGTCCTAGATATCCTATTAAGAATATGTAGAGAAAAAATAATATATATATATATATATATACAGAGACCTGTGCTGATATGTTCGCTTCCATTGTACTACTCCTGCTTAAAGGTGGGTCCATTTCGCTGAATTTCACATGCGGAAACGGATTGATTCTCTTTCGTTTTCACAGGAATTTATGACATGGTGACGTGGCTGGGCTATAAGCCATACAAAGTGACTCACTCATCCGACAACTTTGATCGGCTGTACGAGCTTGCGATTGTCCTCATCAAGAAGGGCCTGGCCTATGTCTGCCACCAGCGAAGCGAGGAGATCAAGGGTTTCAACCCGCCACCATCCCCCTGGAGGGATCGTCCTATTGAGGAGAGCCTCGCATTATTTGAGGTAACCTTAGACACGTTTAGTGGAAGAATTGAAGGGTCTGTGTTCAGTCTGTGTGAATATGCACAAATCACCTCGTCGAATGAGATATATAGCATACATGGCGCCTTGGTCGTGTCGCCTCATTAAACAGTGAAGGCTTGACCTAACAAGAATCTAATGGGTATTTCTTGGACGATTATTTTCCTATTTTCCGGCAATTCCTCATAGGATTGTCTGAATGGCCATAGGCTATGTTATGTCCGTGACATGTACGTTGCGTAATATCAGGATTTTAGATGACTGACAGCAATCTCCGATATCGACAACTCGTGTGATTGTGCCTATAAACGCTCTGTACACCATATAACGTTATATATCAACTTCATATATAGATCCATATTTAGCACTTGAGTATGATATAAGAAATATATCCAGATCGACTTGGCAAGCGTCAGGTCAGGGAAATGTCGCTGTTAAATGAAATATGCTATACAAATTTAAGTTATGACTGTAGTTTCTTCCTGCATCTGCATGCGACGATATCTAATATTGAATGATTGTTCAGGACATGCGGCGCGGAAAGATCGCGGAGGGTGAGGCCACGCTCCGAATGAAGCTGACCCTTGAAGAGGGCAAACAGGACCCCGTGGCCTACCGTATCCGCTTTTGTGCCCATCATCGTACCGGCGACAAGTGGTGTATCTACCCAACGTACGATTATACCCACTGCCTTTGCGACTCGATCGAGGACATAACACACTCCCTCTGCACTAAGGAGTTCCAATCGCGACGCTCTTCATATTACTGGCTGTGCAACGCTGTTGACGTGTACTGCCCCGTACAGTGGGAGTACGGCCGTCTCAATGTCAATTACACCGTTGTCTCAAAACGAAAAATCGGCAAACTCATCACGTATGTTAATACTCATGATACAGCAGTTTTTGTTTAGGTATAAAGGGGCTAACTGTACAACATTGCTCTTGTTATTATCATTATTATTATTCGGACTGACATTTAAAGCCAACATTTAACGTCCACGGTACTGCTTCTAGCATTGCTTCGTAAGACGGACCCCAAAATGTAAATGTGAAACGGTGCATTATTATTACTACTACTACTTTATGGCATTTTCTTTTGTGTTATGTATTTTTTTTCTAAGGGGGCATGCACTAGTCGTGTCAAGCGAAGAATAAATGGCTATCGTCTGTTAATAGACATGCGGTATCGTTTCAGGGAAGGTATCGTTCGAGACTGGGACGATCCCCGTCTGTTCACGTTGACCGCCCTACGACGACGTGGATTCCCACCTGAGGCGATCAATCAGTTCACGGCGAAGCTCGGCCTAACTGGCAGTATTATGGCTGTTGACCCCGTGATGTTGGATAGCTGTGTTCGGGACGTCCTCAACACAACTGCCAAACGTGTGATGGCTGTGTTGGACCCTGTCAAGGTGACTAGTCGGGCAACGTTCATATTTCTATTCGAAGCAACACTTGCCGTCCGTTACGACCCTCAGATAGATTGAACCGATAGATATAGTACATGTTTAAAGGTGAAGCTGGATAATTGTTCATCAGTTTGTAGCCGTTTCATGAAGTGAATGATGCACACAGCCATATAACGCATCTTGGTTGAACAGGTGATCATTGAGAACTTCCCAAAATCGGGAGGCATCTTGCTGGATGTGCCAGATTTCCCCGCCGAACCAGAACGCGGCTCACATGTTGTACCCCTTGACGACGTCATCTACATTGAGCGAGAAGACTTTCGAGAGGTATGGACACTGCATCCGAAGCACCATGCATGTTGATTTTTACTTTATAGTTTATTAATATAAAATAAGAACCTCTATTAATCAAAACTTATAAAGTTAGGAATTTTATAAAAAAAAATCAGCACATTGATGTGTGACTGGCGTACATATCAATGTGCTGAAGATCAGCGCATTAATATGTATGCCAGTCACCTTTTGTCTGAGAAGGACGGATGCGCGATGGAGAGGCATGCATCAAAGACCTGTTCATAGAGAAAACATAGAGATAGCATACAACATTGCCTTGAAGGTAGTCAAGGGTCAAGTCCATGATGTGGGGAGAATTTTGAACAGATGAAAATGGCTAATTTCACTGGCTAACGCGAATTGAGAACTTAGTTACATATGTAGTAAGGTAAACATCGGCGAAGTCTGAGTATAATTATTGTTGATTGTTCGATGTCGGCGCGGTGGCTTGAACGGCTAAGTCTTCCGCCGCAAAGGGCCCGAAAGCATTTTAGAAATTGCAGTTTCTCTAATAAATCAATAAACCCTTACCTATACCTGTTACTTATAGGGGTCTGAAGACAAAGGCTATCGACGCCTGTGCCCAAATCAGCCGGTAGGTCTGCGTCACGCGGGGTATACCATCCGGCTCAAAGACATAAAGAAGGACACGTCTGGAAATGTTGTTGAACTTCGGGTAACTTGCAAGCCTGTCACTGAAAGCGAGAAGCCAAAAGCGTTCATTCATTGGGTGTCTCGCCCTTCGCCCGCTGAGGTTCGCCTGTACGAACGACTCTTCAATCATAAAAACCCCGAGGACGCCAGCGAGGTGCCTGGAGGCTACCTCACTGACTGCAACCCGAATGCTCTGACCGTGTGCGGCAACGCCCTGGTTGAAGCCAGTCTAAAAGGTGCCTCGGCGTTCGAGAAGTTCCAGTTCGAGCGGCTAGGCTTTTTCAGCGTTGATCCGGACTCGACAGACGACAAGGTACGATTCGAATTGCCCAAACTGAAGATATGCAATAGCAAATTGACTCGTACAAGTCGGAAACAAGCTCAGAAATATTTGCAATATCTGGTAAACATCAGTGAGCGCAAGGATAGGTTATGATTTTATGGTATTGGCCATTCGGGGAATCATCTTTTCCCCAATACTAGCGAATTGCTATTTGATAGGACATCTGCCGGGATCAGTTGTTCTAGTGAAAGTGAGGACGAACACATACGTTTCATTGTTTTTAAGCCGGTCGCCTCTCTCTACATGGGGCTCGTGGCGCAGGTCCGTGTCCCATTCATCGATGTTCATTCGACTTGCACGCTCCGCCCCGCCCGTCAGTGAAATAGCAAATGCAGATTGTCACCCTGTGCAACAGGCGATCATCTTTTGGCAATAGCTTCTGCTATTTCTCAGAACGAAAATCGTCCAAATGTGCATGCAAGCTGAATTGCATACATGTGTGTCCCTCCTGTTTCACTCGTTTTTCTTGCATTTTCAGCTCGTCTTCAACCGGACCGTAACACTCAAAGAGGATTCCGGAAAGAATTAGAGCCCGTTCCATTTTCCCAGCATCCTGACGCCGTCAATAATCCGATGCCCGGATGAGCTGAACAGCAAATATACTTGATGACCCATATTTATTATCGTTGCTATGTACACACCACCGTCAGTGTGCTCTGGATCAATAGTAATTGAAATAAATATCACGAATTCCATGCGGATACGCTCACAGTAGCTCTCTCGTGTGTCTGTCCGCTTTGGAAATTTCGCTGTCATCAATCAATTTCGCTATCATCAATATTTAAGCTCGACACCTTCAAACCTGCATTAGTCGAGGATAAATATCTACCCAGAGATAAAAGATCGGAATATGTTCTTCGTTTCGGCCATAATTGCAGCTTTAGTTATCGACAATCGGTTCCATTACTGTCAATTCTAAATCGAACGTCACCCAAGAGTCATTAATTACTATAGAGATTCAGTTGATCTCGTGAATTACACTAATTAAGTAAGCCATTCGTGTCTTGCCATACTTGTCGAATTGCCACAACATTATTTCATCCATTCAATTGCCTGTTACACAGTACCACCCACAGTGTGCCCAACAGACAAACGACACCAGCCCATACGCACTTATTTACATTACCTAAAATGATAACACTTCGTCGTCGTTTGTTGTTTTATCATCATCATCATCATATTGCAAGTGACTATAAAATCTTGTTTTTCTTCATGATGCAAACATATTCTCTACCTGTATATCCTATTCTCTTTTGCTTACTTCGTTCGCTGCGCGTTCGTGTCTCATTCGATTAAGATTGTGTCACCTTGTATCAAATCAACGCCCATCTCGATTCCATATAGCTGTATTATCTCTCTCTCATTATATATATATATATATATATATGTATGAATGAGAGTGTGTGTGTGTGTGTTTTATAGATATTTAATCAATATGTTCACCTCTAAATTAGTTTACAATAGAATAATCGTTATAATTTCGGTTTGTTTCCGTATCTTCCCTCGATTCGTCATTTCGCTTATTATTGCAATCTACGGTTACATCTCATCCCACTCGATCTGAAGGCAACGACGACTCACCAACGTACAATTCGACATCATCAATCTGCTTCACTAGCATAAGACGTCCCACTTAAAAAATAGTCCCAACGGGCAGCCTAATCAACGATCGTTCGCGTTCAATACAAAGCAGTGTTTGCCACCTATGTGCACGTGCGTTTCGAAGGTGACAAACTGCGTGAGATCTTAAGCTCGTCATTAAGCTTAATTATTCATGGGTACAGAAACGCTACTCTTCAGTAGACAGTTCAGAGACGGTGTACGGTAAGGTAACAACCCCATCTCTCTGTTCTGGTGTTTCTCTTGCCATGTCTCTCCTATCAAACTGAATTGCACCATCTATTATTACAGCTTGTTAATTGCGGTTGTACGCATTACACATTTTAGCGCTAGCTGTGCCCATTTCACACGCTCCCAGTCGATAAACGTCGAATACATTGTTGAAGGCGATATATATATATAGTAATTATTTTTCATTTCATTATTAATGTTAGTAATCTCCTCTTCTTTTTGATATATATATATATATATATATATACATGTACACACTCGTCGCATCGATATATTTAGCAACTGCTTAAATATATATATATATATATATTTTATCAGGTGTAACAACAATTACAGATTGGCAACTCGACACGTCTCGCAAACAGGCTCTGCATGCAACAGGAGAGCAATATTTCATTGCAGTGTTCTTTCGCCATTGTAGCAGGCCCGAGTCAGACATCGATATGGGTCACCTCTCTCCTTGGTCCAAACGCAGTCTGACGAAGCGAGAAGGGAACTGCGATCTCGGATACTGGACATCTCCGTACCGGGTGTCCGCTTCGGTGCCCCGATATAATCAAAGTAAAAATCGGTGTCATATCTAATCACCCTTGTGGTATGTTACATAATTGCCATGGGAGAATCTAGGCTAAAATCTCAGCTCACGGCCATTCGCTATCGTGAATAGAAGACGATAAAGCTTTTTCTGCTTCACATCTCTCTCTCTCTCTATCCCTCTCTGTGTTATGTCACAGACGAGAGAGATAGCCGATGATCGGCTCAAAGAAGGTTTGATGTCCTCCGCGTAGAACGGCCAAACAGAATATTGCACGACCATCCGTCTGTCAGCGCAATTAACGCAACGAATAGTTAATTACGAATGATATTCATTCGTGTGTTGTCTTTGGCACGAAAATTACTCATAACACTAATTAATGAAGGGGCAAAATCAGATTGATTCATTCATTCAACCATTCGTTCGTTTGCCCGTTCGTATAGCATCACCAGTGGCAATGCCGGCAGGACCCGTATATGTCTGGACTCAACCGTCGCTCGACCGTGGTCTAGAACGAACACCGGTCTGCACGCGGTGACGGCGGCAAGTGCGCGTTGATGCGAAGCACGATTTGAATGTCTGTCTCCCACCCCGGCTGATTCCGTCTTAGCACAAACAAGCTTAAGCATAAGTACCTACTACCATATCCCGCTGATGGGAAGTATAACGATACATAAATAATTGTGATGTTATGAGACTTGTTACCTCGCCAACACACTCGTAAGTACATCACTGTCTCAAACCGTGCACAGTTAGTTTCCCTGTTTCGCTTCTCTGACACATCTCGATGTACTCAATGTTCTTTTATGGTAGATGTACTCTTAATGAATGATGCTAAGTGGTCTCTCTCTCTCTCTCTGTTTGTCTGTCTTGCGCAGCCTTACATGCGGTTGTTTTAAAGTCAAACTTTCAACAATATTTACAATAAACGTTGTGCTTATATCGTGTGTTAATTCGACTCAGTATTGTGGGTTGTGTTGCAGGAACGCTGGTGTTTCGGTCTCTATAAAAGTAGAGGATGTGTATATATAATTTATATATATATATATGTAGATGTTCGAATTGGTGCATTATTCAGTGGAGCCCCTTCTGAATGTATTTCTCGAGGGGTTCACTATCTCGATTTATACTTTTTTTATTATGCACGCTCAGTATATATATACATATATATATATATATACTGTTGTTTCGCTGTAGTTAGTAGCATTACTTATGTACAATATACTATTTATAGATCATTAATTAAATTAGATGGTTCTTTTTGCTGCGTCGTCATCACCGGCATCAATATAATTGCATATATTCCCATGGTCACTATACGTGTGGCAGTAATGCAATTAGTGATTACTCTGGAATCTCTCTTGAAATCAACAACGTGCTTTTGCAGGCAGCTTTTAGCGGCGACACGGCGGTAGATAGTGCATTGACAACGCAAATGGTTCAGAATAAGTGAGACAAGCATTTTTTTTTGTTTTAATTATAACTGTATAGCATAGCGCTGTAGGTAATAGATTGGTTGATACCAGCCGACTGCAGATATCTTTGCATTGTACACATTGGTAGAGTGGCATGGTTTAAAAAGTCGAGATATCGTAAGGGTGTCAGCATATCAACCGCCATCTCAATTAAAAAATCAAATCAAATACCTCTCGCGATCTTAGTGGTGCTGTCTTTAAGTGTAGAGTCAACCTAACGCATGAATTACTAATAAGTACATCGCTCAAGACTTATCACCGTAAATATACACAGAGGAACTACTGTTGCTAGGCAATTAGAGTACGATGATTTTTCCGTGCGTTAGTGACTCATTAGTAGACGTCAACATCAACACCATTGTCGTCTCACCCCTTGACACTTCAGAGACTGATTGTTCCGAGTGTTGTTCGGATCTCCCCATCCACCCCTCTATCTGCCCTCGGGGGTGGCTTTCCAACGCGGTTATTATTGTGAGGCTCACTAGCACGGCGGTGCAAACAGCGATCAGCCGTCTGTTTATTTGTGGTCGCTCCGGTTTCGCGAGTTGTCTTATTAGTTACTTTACTTATTGTTGATTTCTCTCGAGCGAACGCTCGCTGCGGTATCATTTTTGACTTCTGCTCGATTATTCCGATGTCCGGCTGATGTCAATTGTGAGCAAGATGCTGATGGGAGTGGTCGCCGTCAACGATTTGCAAAATGGTTTTCGTAGCTCTTGCCGTCTGGGTTATGCTTTCGTTGTCATGATTACAATTGGCCAACCATATTCGCTTTTATTGGACCGAGCAGCATCCAACCTCTTGGACGTTGGGCAAATCAGGCAGCATATCGGACGGCGGCTCGCTATAGACTCCGTCGAGGTAAACCCGTATCACATAGATCCAATACTCATTTCGCGAGGCGTTGTACGAAAATGATGACTCGACGCCGGGCTGAGCCTCTCCTCCGGTGTATAAACGCATGGCCACTGTTTCCGAGCTGAGAACGCGTGCGCCTACGCCGTTTAATGCGAATAACAGCAGGTTCAGAGAGACGAACAACAAGGAACACAAATAAAATAGAAGGAAGACCGTTACGGATGAAATTCACTCGTATGAAATTCACACTTGATGGACTGTCGAGCTGGTAAACACAGACAGGCTGTATCGAATCGATCGTTGCTGTGTCATCAGTATTTTTATTAAACATTCATTATATAGTTGCACGTTAATAATGAGCGGTCGTTCGACAAGGGGCATGCAACGGTGTTACATCTCGAAGTATTAATATGAATCACTCGGATACGAATCTTCAACGAGAATCTATCCTATGTCAGCCTGCGAACATGAGAGATTCGGGGTGTGTTATTACACTCTGTCGTTTCGAGTGTTCGCTTGGTCTACCCGCGGCTGCGGTTGATCCCTATCACAGTAACATACAAGTATAAGCATAAGTAGGTGTCGGAGGAAAGAGAAAAGGTGCTTTTGCATTACATGTTGCAGATATCCAAGCTTCAACACGACGCTTCGTCGCGGACAGACTCTCGAACTCGGGGACAAGGAACCCTCGCGTCAGCTGGGCCGGTACGAACGTCTTACAGCGAAGCTGCAACGGGGGACTCAGGGGTCCACACGGTGGGGGCAACCCTTCTAGGGGAGCCGTCGATCGCGGACTCTTGGCGTACGCGATTCGAAGGATTCGAACGTAGAACGTACTTCGTTCAGCATGCTCTGCAATGAGACAATGACAGCGGAACCCATTTGTAGTTTCTGACTAGAGCATCATGGTCGATTAGGCACCGACGGTCACGAACACGGTCAAATACACGTGACGTCGATACGTGACGTCTACGACGGGGTAGGGAAAACGTGGTACTATTAGTACAAAATTCACGTAATCATCGCTAACAAAGCAGACGGGTTCAGTAGACGCGAATGCATCTGCCTCGTTGTGTTTGTCGTCATCCGTGTCGAAATACCTATGAAATATGCTAAAATTCTACTCGAATCTTGGGTTGATCGATCAATTTGTTAACCGTCTACCATCTTCTTACTCCTCTCAGAGAATTTGTGCCGATCTACAAATGTACTCACCGGTATAGCACATTCGCTGGGTGTCAACAACAGCCCGCCCCGATTTCAGCTTGATCTCAATCGATTGGGCATTACAAAACCGCAGCGCAATTTGCTGTGAGCACCAGGTTGACGCGCGCTCGACAACTGATGAAAACGCCTCAAACTGTGGAGTCGAGAAGAGGCCACCCGATGAGAGACTCTGCGGAACGAAGTCCGCCACTCCGATCTCCTCCTGAATGCCGTAACCTGCCGAGATTGCAATGTACAGAAAAGCTTTGTGGGGGGTAAAAACATTGATACAGATCGCTTATCAATAGCACATCCGACCTGACTTGTGCTATGGTAGATATTCGTATCGTTAACACCTCGAATTCGATGGCAGAAAGAAAAAACATAGGAATCTCGCAGTAAGTAGCTTCGATTTTATGGTAAGTTCTATGATTTGATCAAAAGTAATAGTTCAAATCGATGATATTCAAGTAGGCGCTTGTATTGTTAAAATGCATTTATAGGTCCCTGTCACGGGGACCTGATATGCGCACCGGATTGTGGTGTTCATGCTTTCTACAATTATATTTTGTCAGATTATCCTGACTGTGTTCCAAGTCAGATTATCCTGACCTTGTTATAATATATACACCTTTTATCATAAATTTTTTTTGCGAGAATTTAAGCATTGTAAAACAGCAGCCCCGAAATTAATAATCGTGTTTTCGAGCGGACCCTCAGCTGAGCCTCCCCTATCTGGCAGGCCTCAGCTAGGTATTACTATGAGGATCTGTCGGGGCCACCTTTGCTTATTCTCTTCCTTACTCGTACCGAAAATAAACCTCAGGCAAGACAAATCGAGAACAGTTATTCTGCTGCTCCTGAAAATAGTTATGAATATTTACATATGTATGAACTTTTTTCCAGAATTCCTCATGATAATAAGTCTTATTTCTATTTTTCCCACTTCGGATGCGAGTTCAAAATCTCAGTCGTGCATTTTCAATAAACTCCACCACCGATATCGATAGACGATAATTAGCGACGTGGTAACTAGTTACCCTAAAGTTTTGTTTTGTCTGTTTTGATTCCGTCCGCGCATCTATTACCTAATTAAGCAACGGGTATCTATCGAGTACGATCAACCTGCCCCGAATCCCTTGTTTTCGCACATGGCGCGATTCCATCTATCGATCTGCTGCTGGCTCTTCTGACGGCGAGAATGACAATAAACGATATTGTCATTATCGCCGCCGATTTAAATTCGTCGTTCGAACAGCGAACACTCGGATCTGTCAAGAACGTATTTGTGTGTCTAACACGAAAATTATATAAAGAAATTCAAAAATCACCCTGTTTTCCCGGGCAGCTCGGCTCCGCCCTACAATCAGCTCCGTCGCAGAGCTGCCCCGCCCTATATATATGAACTATTATATTATAGTTAGTTAGTTAATTCGCTTCTGTCGGAACAGCGCCCTCGTTGCGCACCGTACACCCTGTCCATTTGTGTCGCTGTCTACTCTCTCTCTCTCTTTCTATTTATATGCATATATATATATGTCTTCCTACATTCGCGGAGTGCGACGTCGTCGGGCTGACGTCATCACGACATCCCGAGAGCCGCGTACCGCCCTATGGGGGATTGCGTGGCTGTGTCGATCTATCTCTGTGCGTCTGTTTGAGCGCACGCGCGCTACAGAGAGAGAGAGAGAGAGAGAGAGAGAGAGAGAGGGGAGAAAATGGAGTTTGCCGAGAGCAAGACCTTTACGTTGCTAATGCATATATATATATATAAAATAACAATCATATATATATATATATATAATAACTGTAATATTATCGCGCAACTGCCACTGCGAGTGACTGACTCGCTGATTAAGCAGCTCAGCGGTAGCGGACCCTCCGTAAACCTGCAGGATCCACTGTAACAACAACAACAGCAGTAAGGCAAAAGAGCCTCTCTCGTTTTTAGATTCCTCCCTCTCTGCCCTCCAACACCCCTCTCTCTCTCTCTCTCTCTCTCTCTATCACCCTCTCCCTGTTTCATCTTGCATCCGCATAGCGCACGCCGCTTTTATGGGTCCGTAGCCACCGCAGGAGTTCCACACCGGATAAAATTAGCACAGAGAGCTGCTCGTCGATCCCTATCGCGCCCCCGCGCTCACTTTCTCTCTCTCTCTCTGTCTCACAGAGACATTCGTAGATAGATGACGATATCCCTTTTGCTGTCCGCAATGAACGAGAGCAGAGCAGCGCCCCCCCTCGCGCGAGGGAGAATTTCGTGCAGCGAAGCGGCGAGTGGCCGAGCCGTCGTGAGCTGGCCCGACAGCTCACTTTTGGCGTGGGACCCCGCATACGTAGATAGCTTACTAACTAACGATTCACTTGCGTGAACAACGTGACGCGAAAATATCGAATGTCGAGCGAAAATACAGGATATGCCATGGACAGTGAGGCCAGTTGGACGGCCGCCACTGGGGTTGCCCCGTGACGCACGCTCGGCTCGTACGTCAACAGCACTCGTTGTGGTGCACCTGAGGCGTGCACAGGAACAAACGAACAGAGCCGTATACGAACACGAACAGCGTGCGTAAGCAGTTTCTACGGGGGAGACGGGCAAGGGGTACGAGATCATCATAGGTTAGCAATGGAACGTCACAGCGTGACGCCAGTTGCGAGGGCGGAAATCGACGCAGGGGGGTCTGATACCCCCCCCCCTGTGTGTGTATGTTGGAGACTCCAGACAAAAGCCGTCTGGGAACTTGTAGTTGGTCGGCATAACGAACTCCGCACGTATGTGGATCGATATCGACGGGTCCCAGCAACCGTGAACAAGGCGACGGCTTACCTAAAGGCTGGATGCTTCAGGACAGGTGACACCCCCCGATGAACTGATATCAGGACATATCTGAGTCCGCTTCGTGGAATACGCGAATCAATGTATAGTAAACTTGTAGACGACAACACGGAATGACTACAGCTAGGCTGTTTTTCAGCCCGGTTACCTTGGGCTGTTGTTGAAGAGCGCACGCAAGACTTCTGTCTCTTTTGTCATCCGTTCATCGTCGACTCCATCAAACACACTGCTACAAGGGGTTTCATCATCAGTTGCCATAATGTGCTCTTAATAGAAGACCGCCTTTTGCTATGCATTGGGATATAAAATGCTCCTGGGAACGGCTTGGGATTCAAGTTCCGTCCACGGGGCCAAACGCGGTTGTCGGTTGCCTAACTTTCGACTGGTCCCGAGCCACACACATGATAGTGGGGCCTCTCGTGAATACAATGACACTAAAATGGAATGTTTCATCCAAACAGTTACAAAATTATACGCACTTGGAACCAGTCCACTCGAAGTGGCCGTATCCCTAAACAGTTCACTTACGAATCCATAGCTTTGCAAATCCTCAACGGATTCCGATCAAATCGCCAGCGTATAACAAAACCAAGCTGGATCGCTCATCGGTATCCAATGTGGTTCCTAACACAATTTTCAGATTATATATATATATATATATGTGTGTGCTTGAAGTAGAGAAACGGGTCTTGACCGAGCTCACCTCCAGGCTGCAATTCGAAGAATACTCGCACAAGAAAGACGTAGTGTTTAGTGCGGCCACCGTGTTCACACCAGTAGGTTCGATCAGGATCAAATGATGAGTAGGTCGGAATTTTCATTTCTTGTGTCTCAACAGTTATAACACGGCCCTGCGGAGGCTTCCCACGGCTGGAGTAGTTGTACCGCTCCAATACCTAAGAACAAACAAAGAATGTTTAGCTTGTGTAGAGAGTACCTCTTCATTTCCAATAGCCCCCAACAGCCGTACGAACGACGACAATAAGAAACCCCTGATAATTATGTTGCCAGGATTGCGTATCGCGTGCTTCGTTGGCTAATCCACTATGGTAATGAGCAGGCACGTACGTAAATCAATCAAGGGCTCATATAATAATTAGCCATCGTTCACATTGTCGTGAAACAAGTGCGAGCGCTAAATGCTTATTCAACTCGAAGTAGTGCCTATAGTGTGCCAAGGCCGCAGCTGTACTGGCCACATTTGGGAATAAACCCAACAGCCTAAATTGAACATGGCGTGACGGTCCGACTTACCTGATGTAGACTCTCGAAGGTCGGCATCCCGAACAGTCCCGCGTGACCCGTTTGCTGAGGTATTAGGTCGGCATAGTCGATTTGCTGCGGAGGACGCGAAGTATCCGTCCGTGGGACCAGCCACATCCTACAGTACATGCGCATTTGCCACGTATACCAATGAAACAACAGATGGACAGAACAGCAAAAATTGTGCCGTTAGGATCGGCTATGTATTACATTTCACTGACCAATATGTGGCCATGTATAGTCCAAAAAAATAATGAACAATGATGCTGTTGTAGACGGAGCTAAGCCAATCCACAAGCTGCCGAATGCATCAGGACCATCCCGACTCGGAAAAAAACAGAAATCACCCTTCGAGTATAGAAACAGATTGTTCTATATCCAGTATATCCGCTGTCTCATGCTCAGAACTGCGCCGAGCCAATAGTAACAATCATCCCATAGATACATGCTGTGCAGCTCGTCACAGCGACAACAGTTGTCAATCGAAACAATAATTGTTGACAACACTATCGTTGCCAAATCAGAAGCAACAATAATGACACAGCAATGATATGAAAACAACACATCAATAAAGGGACAGTTTGATTCCTATAACAACAAATTTGTTGACTGAATCGTCGCTGGTCGAAAAAGAGCAATTGTTGGTTTAAACCAATAGTGGCGTTGGGTGTAATGACGTAAGCTTGTGTCATGAATCGCGAAATAATGAATTAATCAACTGTGAGTCACTAATTAATTGTCTAATTGACAATGCTATAGGTGGCATGCAAACGACACTGTCTTTACCCGAATATAAAATAGAATCAAATTGCAATGGGCGAAAAACGCTCGTAGCAGATCGATTACCAGCGTCTGATTCGCAGTGATCAAATAAACATTGATCTCAGCCATTTGCCACAGCGATAGAGAGATATTATGAGAACATATGAAATAGCGAAGCGCGTAACCGCTATCAATAATATGAAATGATCGGGGTCGCCTGTCGACAAGCCAAGATGACCAAGCGGCGATCAGCTGGCTGCACCCGAATCCATCAATCAACGCATTTGTCGAATCATTTTTTAGACAATGTATATAAATATAAGGGTTGTCGGGTGCGCGCCTGGCCAACGAGCAGGTGAGCACAGAGTGCTGCACAACTAACGTGTTGAGAAAACTCAGCTACGCATGTAAGAATGTAATCTAAACCATAACAATATATATATATATATATATATATATTGTTATGGTTTAGATATATATATATATATATATATATATGTTAAGAATCGTTCGATACAAATATTATCCCTGCCACATACTATGCTGCGTGGCCGTCGATGTGTCGGTATCTGTTGGCCGATGTAACACAGCCGATATTTACACCCAAGCCCAGCCCTCCACGCCGCCGGGTCATTGCGTCGACCACATGCGTCGACCAGCAGCATGACCAGAGCATGTTCTGTGCTCAGCCATCGCAGGGTGACGGCGAAAGTATCCGTCGACCTAATTGACCAGTCGACCCTCAAAAATGCTCACTGGCGCTGCTACGCCTATCCTAGCGTAGTACCCATACATCGCTATACAGAGTGAACGTAGGCCGTTGGATCAGCGGGCGTCAAATGACTATCGCAACCAGAAACCTGCGTCAGCTGGACACAACCGATGCTTCGTGCTAGACTCGTCAGTAGTTATGTATGATATATTACTGTATGTACATCTCTACTGCCGGCAGTAGACACCTCTTGGAGACGAGCCGACCCTCGTAAGATCACATCGGGCTATCCAGGTCGGCGGCGGGCGAACAGACCCGCACTCTGCTGTGTCCTCGGTCAACTGTCAACTGCCGCTCACGAAAACACGATACGCATTCGACTGTACGCAACTCGAACCGCAACAAACTCGAGCAGGGAAGGAAAGGGGAGCCGACGCTATCAATCGCTATATCAACGTCGCCTACGATGCTCCAGCCAACGTGGCGACCCCGTAGAGCATGAGAACCGAAATAAAAGAATACGACTCGTACGGATAACTTTTATTTGCCGTGACGATGCAGGAGCGCTTTGTCTTTTTCTGTTTTTTGTTTTCTTAATGCAGGAGATGCAGGAGAGCCGAACAGACAGACACATTTAAGAAAAGACGTTGAGCAATCTGACGAGAACGACAGAGGAAATAGCCAAAGGACTCGGCGACAATCTAGCCCATCTCGTGTATTATATAGTGCATGCATAGATCTCGCTGGACCGGTAATGGTAGCGATAATAACAACAGATCTTGCTTCTTGGTTCCGCTAGCTGCTATTGCTGTTGAGCGTCAAAGGTCTGCCTGATTTCATATCCTTCTTTAACATTCGACATATCTCTCTATGTCGATTGGCCTTTACGCTGCGAGGTACACGAATCAGACGGCGTTTCGGACTTATTGACCACTGCCGCTCGTTGTTGAGCCGAGTACAGAAACGAGAGAACGAGAAAATACAACTACGAGAATCATCATTGTGGCCAAAAAGAAATGTACATATACGCATTAAATAGTGGCCGACACTGATCGGACAGCAGCCTCGTATGTTGATGACGTGACGCAGCGGATATTTATTTATACGTAGCAATATTATTATAATGCGTCATAGGTCAACCAAGTACCGATCATATTATTATTATAGCTACTGTAAGGATCTTGAATTCGTTCGAAGCTGGACCCTTCTCTTGACTATATATTATGTATCAAGCCTAATGTAGATCTACGTAGAGTTTCTTCTGTTGAAACTGAAATAACCATATCGAGCTGTGTATCTTAGATTGAGTAATTTGTCGTCTATGGTTTCTGATGCACACCATTTGACAGGGAGGTGGCCAGACTGTTGGAGTCGAGCGAACAGACGGCCAAGCACAGCCGACAAATAGATAGATGGACCTCAGAAAAGTAGATGATTACTTGAAATAAAACACGAGCTACATGCAGTAGCAACAGCAACGAAAATAACAACAATAATAATGCGTTGGCTTGGAACTATAATTCTTATATGAATTATTAAATAAAGTTTACCCCATGCGGCTTACGCTGTAGCTAAACTCGCGCTTACAGCTACCAGTGATGAATCGAGCCTTTATTAAAGAAACCTTGCAAAGAAAAATCAATTATAATAATTATACCTTCACAATAAGCTCCGCCGGAATCTAAACGAACTCATTATCACACATTTGCTCATCGACTTATTAATACATTCTCTCTCTCTCTCTCTCTCAATTTATGATAGGCCGTTTCATTTATAAAAAAAGAAACCGATTTTTGCTATAATCAATCTAAAATGACATTTGTCTTCACTATTTGGTTAATTCTGACAAAACAACACAAACCAGACACACACACACTAAGCGATATGGACTCGAATGTTAAAGGTTGACATTTCCTATCTAGTTCCTCGTCCTCCTATGGGTAACAATAATCTTCACTCAGTTGGCTGCCATTTCTGACCGCCGCGATATCGACGACTCATCATTGTATAATATTATCATGCTTATTTAACTGGCGATATATCATCATATTTGATTTGCTTACCTGAGCGATCTCACATAGCGAGTGCTCTGTTCGCCGAACTCGAAGTACGTCATCCTTTCGGTGTTGATTACTTCAGAGTTGGTCTTGAACTCCACCGACTCGCAGGTCTTCACCTCCCATTCAGGGTGGTCCCGAAGCCATTCGTTGGCCCGGTAAACCAGATATCTGCCAATGGAAAAAGGGCCATAGTGTCATTAACTGAACGTGTTGAATTTCGCATCGGTCTGCAGCAACGTAACGCACTGAGCCAGACCGATCATTTACACAGTACGTAATAAAATCATCATTATCATCAAAGATAGGGTAAACGTTGCGTGGAGCTAATCGTCGATGCCGTTGGCCTAAATTCACGTTCGGATGAAGATGCCCAGTGTTGACATGCACTTCCTCGACTGCACGTCCAATTGCATTTATTGCTTTTTTTTTACATTGTGGTAAAGCCGAGTTCGTATCTTTTACGGCGGTCAGATTCTGGTAACAATTGACAAGTAACAATGAACACAATTTGTGTTACAGCAACGAAACATGCTTCTCGCCGAGTGACCACAAACGAGCGATATCCAAACATCGAAGGAACAGCTAGTCTAGTACCGAATTTCTTTGGGATCGAAAACAATTATAGCGCAATTAGTCGCAGGTGATGTTCGGGCAAAAATGTGTCCAAAAATGCTTAGGAAACGCGTACGTTCATATATTTCACCAATGTATACAATGTGCAGAACGTGTTTGCAGCTAGTTGGGTTTTGGTTGATCGATAATTTCGCAGGTTGTACAAGACTCGGGGTGGCTACCCTGGCCAACAGGATTTGTACACTAATCTTGCTGTTTTTTTTTCAAGTAACAATCATATGTGCTGATTTACATGGCCAATTATTTATATCTCTTCCCATAATATATCGCACGCAACTCAGAACGGCTTGACGTAACTCACTATAACTACCCCTGAAAATCCGTTGACAGCTACCCGAACAGCATTGCTGCTATTTCGGCTGTCCCCTCCATACGACGCATGAAGAAGCTGTGTCAACAATGGCTGCCTTGCGTGGGTCACTTACTCCTTGGGGCTGCCCACTTCCTGATCAATCTAATGAAACATAGTTACATCAGGATGTCACCAGACAAACCTGATGGTATGGCCCGCTTCCAAGGCCGAGGCAAAGTGTTAGCAATGTGTGTCATATATATATATATATATATATATGTTTTCTCTAGTAAGTTTATGATCTCGAAGAAGCCTCTGTTTGCGTTAGCCGGTATATACGCTGCCTAACCTATAAACACCGTTCCCTTCCCGAGGTGTGGAATCGAATCGACGATTCTAGCAACCTCAGCTGCAGCAACATGACATGCTCCAGTTACTCTGTTGACACTTAGCACTGGTCGGCTCAAAAGATGACAGTTGCTGTCAATTGCATGTAATAGCATATGCGTACATTTATACAAGTTATACCATGTGTATCTCTGTCTGCCAAGATGCATAGAAGCACCAACATCCTGCCGAGACGTAATCAGCGACATCCGACAAGCACAGAACGAGAAAGCCTCAAGAAACCTCATAACACTACGAGCACCCTAAGAAAACCTGCCGACCAAAGCAGCGAGAGAGACGGCAGTTCTTACGAGCTGAGCTGTGTGCTGTACGATATTAGCGCAAGACAAATAAAAAGAAAGATAATTAGCTACCTCATTATTATTATTATTATAATTGTAGTAACCGTGGACAACATCAACAAGTTAGAGCCTACTCTAGGCGACATTAACAAGTTAACGAAAGTTGATTTACATTCGCAATCTGTATATAATCATGTAATAGTATAAAATAGAATATTTTCTCATGTTATAAGTGACAGCAAAAAAATACGCGCGATACGAAGCGACTACTCAAGGGCACCCTCAGAAACAAGAAAAGCGCTATAATTCACATTTTGAATCGCTAACGCCGTAATAGCGATTGGCGAATGTCACGCAATACTTGGTGATGGCATTCAGTCGCTTTCGACAACGACACTCATCACATGACCTGAATGCTAAGGTTTCCTCCAATTTAATAGTTAGTGATGATCGTTGAGGGGCGAAAAGCGAGTCGGCATTTGGCAAGAAAGCCGGCGTTTCCTTTCTGCGACAAAGCCATCACAGGCATCACAAGGCGAACATGTTTCCGGTTGGGGATTCCAACGCTGCTGCTCCTGCTGTGTGAAGCAAGCGCGCATCTGAAATTTCTTGGAGTTCCGCCATTTGACCGTGCTTGCTATTGCGTATCGATGATATTGGTTTACCCCGAACGCGGTGGAGGAGAACATTCCAGTAACTTGGACTAACGTTTACATCTCAACGACACGATTTGAACGTTAACCACCGTGTAGGTGGTTGAACGCCGGGTGACAGCAGGCGCAAGCCTGCTGACAGACGAAAAATCGGATTGGAACGATCCGGTGCTCAGGCATCGACAGATGAAGAGAGAGAGGGAGAGTATGATTAATAAAAATGATTGAATTTCAGTGAAAAATGCCCAAAACGGCATATACATTTATAACATGAAATCGCTGGAAAAAAAACCGGCGTTCGGATCATGTATTCGGCAGCAGAAAATTTCTACGAGGTATACAAGCGTGTATCCGTCGTTACAGTACCACGATACAGCCCTTCGCCAACTGGCTAGCATGGAAAGCCTAGTGATGCGCGGTTTGTACGAGATTCGTACAAAGATTAGGGTATTAGCTGGTCCTAGAAGTGCCTTGCGTCACTCAGGCTTTACTGTTGTATGCTCGCTAGTGTGAAAAGTAATCAAGTGACAACAAAAAGCCCCCTCCCCCAGTTGGGTGGGACAAATCGGGTGAAGAGTGGATGAGATTCAGCGTCACCACGAATCACAACGAGGGACGATGACGCAACAATCGGTGTAACGCTACAATGCGATATCGTAAGTCGTAAAAGTCCATAGTATAGAATAGATAAGAGTGGATTCGATGACCTGGTCAATGAACGCGGCAAGCTTGTCTGTCGATTAGATACTTGAGAGTTTGCACCAGGGTGTCCTAACTGCCCGATTACAGTGGGACCAGGCCAGTTACACATTTTGTTTGCACCAGGGTGTCCTAACCGCCCGATTACAGTGGGACCAGGCCCGATTACAGTGGGACCAGGCCAGTTACACATTTTGCCGTGACATGGCCATATTCGAATATCATCAGAGGGATGTTGTTATTTTCTACCGGGGATTGCCAAACTAAAATACAACCGTTGAACTCAATATCTGGCACTATTGACATTTACTAATGCTTGATGTTACGGACCTTGGATGATCTCTGTTGTAAGTAATTTAACTTTATTTTTATTTACGAGAGCGCAAGCGTTGTGTAATCGCAGTTCCTTTAATAAATCCAAATGAAATGAATGGTCACCTTGGGTGCGCGAACGGCAAAAAAGAACTGCACAATATGATTCGATTGATATGTAGATAATGAAAAAAAACAAGAAAAAAGATATGTAGATGAATTCGCTCGACATCGGGCTAATAGTAAACTAGGTAGACGTGGATACGCATTTACCTAATAGATATTATATTGACCTGTGCGGTGATAATGCGCTAAGTATGCAGATAGCTACATGTCTCACGGCGACACTGATTAGGTCAGCTAAACATGAAATTAATTAGCAAAAAAAACACCGAAACGACTACAACGAGTCAAGAAACGAATCAATGAAATGTCCTCGGACGAATTAGAATTATCTGTCTTTAAATCGAACTATGGAGCCTCGCATCTTGCATCAAACTCATTTCACGCCAAACCTGAACGCTTACCTCTGAAACAAAGCATTTTCAGGTGGGTAACAGAAAGTGTGAAGTTTCATTTGGCGAAATGGGAATTTCACCCTTGACGTCATGAATATCACAAGTGTCAGCAACATGAAGACGTGACATTACCTATAACGTGACTGTGCCACGCGAAAGTCGCCCTCGTCGAATGTGCGTGCGCTTTCGCCGCAGCCGACGCGAAAGCAAATCGGAAATCGATCACGCTACGCAACAGTAATTCCCCAGTGGCGGGAAGACGTCCGTAGGGATGTTTTTTTTTGGATTTTCAATACTGTTAGATCGGCAGGTGAGTCAGTTTGTTCAAATGTCACGGCTTCGAATTCTCTCCGTTGTCCGTTTGCAATTTGTCGTTTGTCGTCATTGGTGTATTGAGGCTTGTTCCTTGATTGAACCCCGCACGAGGACATTGCAAATTGTCGTGTAAACAACGCCAGCGCCTTCTGGTCGTAACAAACCCCGGCCAGCCCCTAGGTTGATGTGGGATTTCTACATTTTGCACGGCGCATTTTTTCAGCCAGCTTTCGTCGGCTTTTGCGGCCACAGATCTTGATACGCTATAAACGCGATTGGCTTGGACCAAAAAGTGATTTATTCGATTCGATTCACACGTACACATGTAACAAGTACAAACATCGCGGTCGAGCATACAAAAAATTAAACGCGACAATTCCTCTGCCTTATGACTGAATAATATCTGAAACCCGTTGTTGAGACAACGAGTGCATATGCCGCACGCCTGGTTGATCTTGCACAGCGCAAGATCAAATGGGTAATTAAGCATCAATAATAATCAAGATCTTGTGTATGCGGTAGCACCTTGACACCGCTAACATTGACAGCTCCTTGGCCGACACCGTTTAATAATGATTCAACAAATATCGCCCCGTCGGACGGGATCAATGCCCATCGCAAAAGTATCATAAATCTTTGATCTCAGCAACAAACACCAAACAAGACAGACTGATTGCACTGAGACCATAAATAGAAGCAATAAATACGTCCCGTTTTCGCTTCACTGGCATGCCCATTACACATACGTACGCCGTAGTGTAATCAATCTGAGCCAGCCTAGTCATTCAGTATCTTATCATATGATATTCTACCCAATGTCCTGGTCTCCCCCGCCCCCCATCCGCTAATCCAAATGACCACTAACCTGAACGGCTCGAACGCTGGTTGCGAGAAAACGCCTCCGGAGCTCAAGCACTTTGGCAGGAAGTCGACAAATGTCAGTCCGCCTCCAAGCGACGCATGCTGCCCGGTTGCCTCCGAGTACGAGGGTGGGAATACACCATCGCCGGACTCCGATTGCTCTACAGTACTTCCGCCACCGCCCCCACCAGCGCTACTAGTGGCTGTTGTTGTACTGGGGGTTGTTATCGTTGCTGACGCAGGTGGCATCTTGTCAATGATGATCAGAATGGCGCTTGCGCGACAACTCAATGTTTTGCACCTTTAATGAAATCGGCTATTTCTCGCTCACGTTCGCCCTGTTATCAATCGGATGTCTGCTGGCTGCCACCAGCTAGAGGCGCAGAGCGCGAACGTGACACATGCCGAATGTGTGGGTTTCGTCTTGTCCTTGTTAATTGCCAATTATTACAGTACACTTGCCAATTATTACAGTACACCGGTGATCGGACACTCTCCCAACGTGAGTAGCACATGAACTGCGATCACACCTCACCGGAGCTAGAATGACAGCTCACTAGCGGATTATCCGAGTTAGCGAAAACGGCACGAAGAGGACGCGCCATCATAATGTCCTAGCTTATTTCTCAGGTACGACCCACTCATAAGCCTCCTATCACTGCGAACCGACATACTCAATATCGCAACTGTCGACGGACGAGACGGCAAAGGTATTCCACTTTGGTTGCTTGAGCCTCTTGAGGTGAGCGTTGCTGATCAGATCTGAGGCCCACTGCCGCTATGGGTGACAGGTGACAGCGGGCGAGAACGAATTTTTATGGGAGTATTAGACGATTTAACAACGACGACGACTACGACGTCAACAAGCATAACGCACTGCGGCACTCACTGCTGGATCGTATCAGCCAGTATTCTTCATCGGGTTAAACGTCAACGCAGACCCTCAAGGGTGCATGCAGGTCCGCCCGCTGTTATTGCCGGAAGCGATTCGATCTGGCCGAGTCACTGATGACGACGAGCCGCCACCCTCAGCTTGCTCCGTGCCAAGCAAGGTAGACGAGATTGCTGGACGAGACCTGCTCGCTCAGCGACGCCAAGCAACAGAAGACCAGCGCGGACAACGACGACGGGCCAACCAGCATCAACTGCCAACTACTATATCAACTGGCGACACAGTTAGCATAGGCGCGTTGACCGAGCGAGTATGCGCTGAAGTACAACTTCCACCCTCCTCGGGCCACAAGCGACAGGCGCAGAATGCTTGCCACCACTCCAGCGACCCACGGCTACACAAGCAACAATGATGTATGCTTCTGGACTCTCCTCTGCCGCTAGCGGGGAGTACCGCTGCTATACGGCAGACAGCCAACTACAGAGCTGCTTCTACTCTAGATAAGTGGCGGCGCTCACCTGCGCTCATTGGTTGGCTGGCTGACTGACTGACCAGCCCAGCTCGCTCGCTCGCTCGCTCACTCACGCACTTCACCGTTGATCTCACCCGCCCGACTCCTGTCAACAACAAAAGGACTCCAGCCGAAGGCGAGGGAAGGTAGCGAACAGCAGCCGACCAAATGCCACCACGAACGTACCACAACAGTCAGCAGCGGCTGAACGTACCAAGGACACAATTGTTGGGAAAAGTCCGTCGAAAATTTGCGTTAAGCTACAAGGACAAATAGGCTCACAGGTTGATGACATAGACAGCGGAGGATGATAATAATAAAAGGAAGATCGTTGATATTTGCTGCATTGGCACTTTTGTTGCTTGATTGTTGTGCGTGGGAGTTTTTTTTGTTTATTATTATTATTTGAAAAATCCGCTCGAAGTGAAGTGAGAAAAATATGGTGATGATAACCTGTTGAGATGAGCGGTATTCATTCGTGACAACCACTTGGAAAATGGAGGATATCTACATATATATGCCTATATTTAGAGACGTATGCGATTCATTTCAATATCACTGTAACGAAACGACTAGATGCAATCTCTCGGTATGTCATATACATTTATGTATATAGATTTTATTTTTTTAATATAAAAAAATATTTCAAAATCCCAATGCATCGTAAGACAGAATAGCATTTAGCAGTGGTACTATAATAATAATTCCTCTAAAAAAAGTATACAAAACAATAATTGCTCCGTTCTGCACACCAATATATTTCTATACACACACATATATATCTATATATATATACATATATATCGTTAATAGCCCCCTGTGGTACTATTTGTGGTACGATAGTTTCGCCGCCATTTTGGCTCGAAAATTTGCGCCATTTTCGCTGTCTCTGTTGTTTTCGAGTTGGGCTGTGTTTGTGCGCAGGATTCGGATGAACGTTGGCGGCCCCCTTTGAGGCCCCCCTGAGTGCCGTTGTCAAACGGCCTTACACCCCTCAGCCACCCGTGAGGTTAGCGAACGGCTGTGCACAAGTCGACAACTGTACACGATTAAAGCGGCAAGCGATGCTGTGGCCAGTGAACATTTCACCTTCGAAAGAACGCGCCTGAAAATACCCCCGATCTGCCCGTACGCTCGGGCAGAGGGCGGCTGATAGCGGCCTCTTGGATCTTCTCTCATTAATGTGCTGCAGTGCGGTTGCAGGTCAAACAACAGAATGGACGACTTGGCGGCCGTCGTCCCGGCGGACAATGGCGCAGGACACGAGAGTGTCATCGAGGAGCCAATGGTAAGTGATAGCGATTTGCCGCTAGCCGCCAGAGATCGTCTCTTCTGTATGCTAGCAGTCGTCGATCTCCATGTAAATAACATGGCTGCTACAGCTTCTCGCTCGATTCCGAGCGTATCGGGGCAGGGGCAACGAATTAGTCCAGAAGGAGAAATCGAACCCTTATGAACGTCTCCCCGTCTGACGAGGTCGGTGAGCAGATCCGTCTAGGCCGCGATGCGATGAAACCGTTTGACGGGAACGTTGACATCCGAGATGGAGCCGTTGTTGATTGCGATGAGAGGTTGCGGGGCATAGAGAATTATTGCTATGGCCGCTCAATCCAGCCAGCCCCATAGAGGTTGACGTATGGCGCCAAAACCCTCGGGCCCTCGGTCTCTAAGGATACAGCTGCCAAATGGCTATTCTTGGTGGCTGGCGAGAATCAGCGAAGCGTATACTTTCCATTTTACTGCTAACAGGAAATCGTCTGCGCTGACTAATTTGCCTAAAAGAGCTGAGCGTTCCCGTCCTATGGCTAGGGCAGGACCGACCAGTTGTGAACTAAGCCATCTGATCCATATTGGCCCTACCAGAGAAGTCACCTATGCCGCGTCAACGACCAACGACGTTGGGCTGAGGGCCTCTATGAGGTGGAGCAGTAATGTGGATTCTCACTTGCTTCCCTGGACGTAATGCCATCTAATTAGAACACTATTTCAGACTTGGTTAATATTTAATTTTAAGCAAAATGAGGAATCACTCGCCAGCACTGAGTTTGCCCTGAATCGTAAACAATATACGTTTGCCAATTTTATATACCGCGTATTGCCAGATGATCTTGAATGGCGCAGAATTCGTCATCTGGCGCGCGGTGGTGCACCTCGAACGGGTTAATCACTAATAAAATTTCAAATGACCAAAACCAACTAGGCTATTATTGGTTGTGCCCGTTGCACAAGCGGCACAGGACTACGTGTCTTTACATTGTGGTCCTGCTGATTTTTGTTTCAGTCCGTCATATGTCACGTAGGTTTCTTGAGATTTAAAAGTGAACGAAGATTGAAGCGTGTACATTGATTCAAGACACCCGTATGGTTGGTTCGTTGAAGCGACATATTTTATTTTTCTTCGGACAACTTATGCCGGGAGTAACGCAGGCCTCTACGAGGAGAATCCATTGATCATTGTGTTTTGTCGAAGAGTCGGAAGATTTCAGATGCTCCGCCCTCCAGTTGAGGGCCGTTGCTAAATTAAATAGCAATCAAGTCGTGCTACCATAATAACAATAATAATAAACCTAATGACTCTGATAGGTTAGATGAAATATTAGAAACGGCCTGTGGAGTATTGTCAGTGCTTATGCGTTGAAACAGCATTGTTATTCTATCAGAGATCCAACCGATGGAATAACGTAATCAGCCCACGGGCGTCTTACCGAGCTCCGAGCTGCAGCATTTTATTGGTGTCGTGGCGAATTCTTCGCAACTTATTTTTTATTAAGAGGTCTTTATATATATATATATATATGAGTGTATAAATAGACACAATAAATATTATATATATATATACAATATTTATTGTATCTCACATGTACGACGGGGTCAGCCTTAGTGACGTTGACCAAAGAAGTAGACCTTAGCCACCGTGGCTTAATAACGTAATGCGTTAACCAGCAGCTAAGTGTTTCCCAATTATTTTCTGTTTCAGGTGTGATGATATATTTTGTTAGAACGATCCTTTAAAACAAAGCAAAGATATTCGGCTAAAATTCGTTCAGTTTGAAAGTGTGTTCTCAGTGTTCTGTGGAATGCTGTACCTGTGCCCATAATCGTTCCAGGAATACCACCTGCCGCGTACCAGCGATAGTTACCACAAGCGATTGATTCCATTTTACTAAAATAGCCATGCATTGGTATCATTGATCATTATTCCAGAAGGCTGCCCAAGTCAGAAGCAAACTCCGGATTCAGCTGGCTCCCCGTGGGAACGTGAACCTTAAAAGGCTGAGTTCAAAAATGCCGATGAAGAACGGCGAAGATCGATCAGGTCATAGCGATTCTCGAGCCACTACAACAAAGAACGCTGGATATAAGTCAGCACGTGCCGCATCGAAGATGGCCAGAATTTCCATTGGCAAGATACTTCGCAGCTTTTTAGCGTCCGTTGAAACTCTCGCCACGGACCAAGACGACTTCAAGGCCGATGGCGAAGCGGAAATGCCTTCAGATAGAATTCAGTTCGCTGGCTATCTCGCCGCCGTTAAGGCTACTATCGACGCCGAACCTAACACCGATTTTAGCCTTGATAAGATGGACGCTTTGAAATCCTCTGTGACGTTAGCAGATGCAGGACCGAATCCTGATGTTCCCGTCGAGAACGATGCCAAAGGAGTGGAGCCAGAGAAATTGCCAACCAGCAGCCAATCTAAGGTGCCGGATGATGAGTCCGAGAGTAAACATGAAGCCGAGTCAGAGACGTCCGTACCTGGAGCAAACATTATCCCAGAGGACAACGAGAAGGTAGTTCATGACGAGAGCTTAAGCGAAGCCCAAACTGAGCATACTGCAGCGGCTGATCCAGACGTTGCTTGTCAAGGTGGTCCAAAGGAAAGTGATGTCTCTGAAGGACCGGTACTCCCGGAAAAGCCCAGCGAAGAGATTATCAGTGAAGCTGCCGACACGCTTGCAGACGTGCCTGTCGACTTGGATCAACGTGATGATGAACAGCAACCACTCCTGGAAGAAACTCGAGCTCCAGTGCCCCGTTGGGGAAGACCAAGAAGATCTGAGTCACGTTCGGTTGAGGCGGAATCCAGTCAGCACAACCTGCCACCTACAAAAAAGGAGAGACATGACGATCTCAGCGTTTCTGAGTCGGAACAAATTGGCCTGGACGCCGAAACACCGGCCCCTCGTCGTGGACCACCCAGAAAGCTCGAATCAGTTGAGTCTCTAGAGGAGCAAGCGGCTCGCCACCGACAATCAGAATCACAATCAGAGAAAGTTGAGCGAAAGAGGCGGGGTCGGCCGCCCAAAAGGGCCAGTCTGGTCAAAGTCAATCAGGGAAAGTCATCCGGTGTCTTAAAAGATCGTAAGCACGGTAGATCTTCAGGTAAATTTAAAGATTCGCACGATGCCACGAACGACGCAGCCTTAGAAGATATTCGAGCAATTGAGGAGCTTAGCGCTGCCGCAAGGGAAGCAATGGCTCGCGAACTTCTGAAAACTAAGAGGGCCTCCTCTGAGGCAGACAAACCCCGGAGGGGGCGGGCCCCTAAGAAGGACAAGATAAGCACGGCACTCTCCGAAAAGCAAGTCGCCGAAGAAACGGCAACGACGTCCCGCCTAACAAAACATCAGATACCAGAGTTGACGAGGGATTTTCTATCTAGTGATTCACAGATTACGGTCGAAAGTGACGCCACCCAAGAAATATATGTAACATCGATCGGTGAAGGCCGTAAAAGTTACGAGGGACTCGATGTTGATACGACAGTGGAGGGACATGGAACAGGACCGGACGCCAATGTTCGAAAAGTCCAAAGAGGAAGACCACGAAAAGGCGAAAATCGACAAGCGAAAAGAACCGAGCCGAATTTAGCTGCGGGTGAGGCGCAAGCACTCCGCCGAGGTAGATCGTTGAAGTCTTTGGCAGAGGAGGAAGCTTCATCTGTCGCAGTCCCTGGAGTAAGTGAAAATGATCATATACAAATGACTACCGAACCCCTTAGGGGCCGCGAAGATAATGTTGAGGTTATGCCATCTTTAGTAAAGGATACTGATGCGGAACAGGTCGAGACATCAGAACGAAGGAGCCGCCCGAAGAAATCCACTACAGAAGATGACGTCAATAGGGTGAACGAGGCTGGTAATACGCAGTCCGAGGAACGAGGGAAGGACGTTGACTCGGAACCTGTGAAAAGAAAAGTTGGCCGTCCAAGAAAGTCAGATAAGTCTACGAAAGAATCTCGAATTAAACCTACATCAGGTATGACAGATGGCAGACCTTCAAGGAGCAGATTAGACGCATCTGTCGGGCGGGTCTCCGAACCAGAGACAGACAAAGACCGGGCTGCTGCACCTGAATCCACGACACCCAAACGGCGCGGCAGACCTCTAAGGAAGAGCGTCGACCCGCATGCCGAGAGTGAAACAGAAGTCGATGACGATAAAAAGCCGTCCCCGGCTACTGCACCCAAAAGACGTGGTAGACTTGCCCGGAAGAGCGAAAATGCTTCGGCCGGGAGCGACGCTGAACCAAACAACAATGCCGAGCGCGCATCCACAGCTGTAGCTATTGTACCTAGAAGACGTGGCAGGCCTCCTAAGATGAGGGTATCGACTTCGGCTGACGAACATCCACTGGCTGTGAAAACGGAGCCCGAGGATACTAAAAATGTACCGCGGACTGGTGCTGTTACGCCCACGAGACGTGGCAGGCAGTCCAAAAATGTGACTCCTGGGGTCGATACGCCGACAACGATACCGAACAGAGATACGCCGGCGTCGAGTGTGGAAGTTCAGCCACATAAACGGCGAGGCAGACCACCGAAGAACAAGCAATCCTTAGTGGATACTGCTGCGACTGACTCAGGCGACTCAGCTGCCCCGACAAGACGGGGACGATCTAGCCAGGCAGACGAGGAATCAGAGCGAACAGCATCACCGTCGAAAGACGAATCACCTGCTGCACCCGATTCGGAACTGAATGTCGATGGGAATGAAGGTACATCAGCTGCTGCTGACCGATCTGAAACTACTGACGACAACGAAATAGCTGTCCCAAGAAGACGAGGACGACCGCCGCTCTCAGAGGAGGTGAAACAGGCCAGGCTTGCCCAAAAGTTAGCGCCTAAGGGTCGAGGGAAAAAGAACGTGCTCAAGGTTTCCCTTCCATTTCCAATCCGTCCGAGATCCGAACGTGCAACTGAGGATAAGCGAGACGATGAATCCGCGACAGAAACAGCTATGCCATCTCAAGTGGATGAGTCTGAAGACGGAAGCGTTGCTGCCTTGGACTCGCCCCCTGATGGATCTCCACTCCGTACAACAAATCGCTCAGAAAGCTGCAGTTTAACTGGATCGCCTACTTTACCTGGCACCCCCGAAACAGGGTCTGGATCGCCGAAGAGGATCTCTGACACCCGTTCACCTGAGATTCAGACACGCAAAGTGACTGTAAAGGTTGTCTCTAAGAAGCAGCCCGTTCGGGTATCTCGAGGATCCGATACGGATACGGCCGAGGAAACCTTAGACGAAGAAGAGCATCTGCGACAGCTAGAGCAAAAGACCGCACGATCAGCGCCGTCAACACCACCGGCAGGTGATATCTCGCCTCGCAGTCAGCCCATTGCTGTAACGGTGGGATCACCGAAGCAAGCCAGTCACCATGTACATCATGTGCAAGAAGGCGATAACGAACCGGAGTCAAAAAGGCAGAGAACGGATGAGCCCTTCGTGCCGAAAGTGCCGTTGTTCGAGGCACCGGCTATAGTGCAGGGCAAACGGGAGCGAAAGCGCAAAGTCATGGATGATTTCGAGGATTCCTTAGATTTGTTCGCGCGTGGAGCAACAACCAGCAAGACCTGTGACACCGAACACGATCTCGGAGCACCTTCGGTTGGGGCCGGTCCAGCAGGTACAGGAAAAAAGAAGCCTGATGTAATTGTTGTTTCTCCACCAGCCGTGATGTCACCTCCCACGTCCGTGCCGGGCGTGGCGAGGTCCCTCGCAATCGGACCGAAGGCGCCTACCCCCACAGTAAACGTCGTTGTTCCCTCAATGGCGGCTCCCCCTATCGTTGTACAGCCAAGCGCTGCTGGTTCAGCAGGCACCTCACAGCCGCTTCAGGTACAAATTCCAACGACCCAAGTAACTGTGTCACTGCCTGTACAAGTTCAGACGTCAACCAGCGGAACATCTCGGCCAATGGTTATCACGGTACCTGCTAACGGGTTACGCTCACCGATTGGGTCGGGCGTTATGAAAACGATCGTCATGAATAAAGTCGTTCATCGACCATTCATTGGCACAACTGGCCAGCCAGCTAATATCCGTCTGACAGGAACGACCGTTCAGACGAACGTTCCAACGACTATGCTAGCAGGAAAGACAGGTGGTCCCCGAGTGCAGGTGGTGACTGCTCGACCACCTGATGTCAAGATGCTTCCATGCGCGGTTCGTTCGACAGGTTTAACGACGGGATCGCCTTCGACTTCAATGAGTTCTGGTACAGTGGTGATGCGTGCAGGCACGCCTGGTTCCTCGACGACGACCTCGACGCCAGTTCCACGTGTCGTGACTGCCACAGTTCGGCCGTCGATCATTCGTGGACCTCGGATAATTACCTCGGTATCTCGTCCTGGCGCGCCGCGACTGCTTGCTCCCGCGGGAGCCACGACACAGGGGCAACCTCGATTGATTACAATGCGACCGAGCATCGGCCAGCCTGGGTCAATGCAAACCCTTCGTCAAGGCACGGTGACGATATTGCCAACCGGCGGTAAGTTGGTTGTTCGCACCGTCAGCCCCTCGGGAAGCCTGGTGCCACAGCGACCAATCGTGCAACAGCGCCAGATCACCGTACAGGCGACCCCGTCACCACCGCCACCGACGACGGTTGTATTTACGCCGGGTGCTGCCCCTGCAAAAACGACAACGCCCATCTTGGTCACTCGAAGTCCCACCATCTTTACGCGGCCGCTAGCGACGACAGTGCGATCTATCGGCCCTCCAAAGTTTGCGCATCCGCCAAAACCCCCCCTGGAGAAGGTCCTTCCCTCGTCGACGATGGCAACACCATCGAACACAGCCACGATAGTGGCTGACCAGTATCCAGGTCAGCAACTGGTGACTGTCCACAGGAGGCAGCCGATACAGGCTCAAGTACCGAAGACGACCGTGGAGCGCACTCAACCGCCACTAAAGAAACCACTCGTCCAGCAGGTGAGAAAACCGTCCGGTGTCAAGATTCTGCCCTCGCCGATCGCGTCAGTGCCTGTCGCACCCGTCGCGCCCCTTCAGGCGAAGCCTGTCGACGAGGCCGCGTCTGCTGTGGAAAAGCTTCTACTGGAACCCGAATTGCCCCAGCCGAAGTTGAGCAAGAAGCCTCTGACCAAAAAGCAAAAAAGTATGCGTAAAACTGATCTCATCAAAACCTCGACTCGATCACGACGCAGAGGTTAGTATATTATTGTATATAGCCCATTCGTATATTGATACGAATTACATTGTACGTATATATAGTGTGTGATCTATGCAAAGGCCACGTCAATACCAGATATACTGGCCCAGTGATAACCAACGTCCGCTAATTTTGGGGTGCATTTAATTGAGACGATTCGAATATTAGCAGTTGTCAGTATACAATACTGCTCGACTTTATCATCATGCAATACAGTTGTGTTTGCAGTTAAATCTCGTGCCATATACAACAGCTAAGTTCATTGGGCTTGTCGAATCTTCAAATTTCCCTTCGGATTTGCAGGAACAGATCTGCAGATTGACTATAATGAGGATCGTATGGGCGCAATTCCCGGAGCGGACAGTGAAACCGATTCACAGGAGGGGAGTCCACCTTCTGAGGAACTTGGCTCACCGGAGCAGCCTGACGACGAGTCCGGTGCTGATCAAGCCCCTCAGGATGACATACCGGTAGCCGTTGTTGAAGTGTTCCTTTCGCAGGACGAGGTCAAGCTTCGCGAAGTCCACTCTCCAACCAAACAGGATCTCGCCGATATTTCGCAACAGCAGCAGCACCCGCAGCAGCAATCAGAACCTGCAGCAAGCTCGCTGCATATTGCCAGCAGCCACAGTAGTCAGCCACATGCAGCTCAACAGCAGGCTACATCAACCTCGACCGGAGGTCAAGACGCGCCCGAAGGATTTTTCACGACGGAGGAAGGCTTCGTCACCGGCGAAGTGCCTACGATCATCGAGACAATTGCCAACCCTAGTGTGGTCACTACCGTTCAGAGCAAAGTTTGTGGTGGCCTGATCTCGTCAAACGATAACGCTTTCGCCAAGGCACTCATGTCTAGCGACGAAGCGTTGATCGTTCGTAGGAAATCTGTTACGAACCTAGCCGCTGGCGGAACTCCCGTCGCCAGCAGCAGTAAGCGAAAAAGCAATCCAATGTCCAGAGACTGAATTTCGAACGAACGAAGTTAAAATATGAGTGGGTCATTTATTCAGTGTAATAGCTGCAGTCCAATAATGGGAAGGATTCGGGCAAAGCGAGAGAGGGGTGAATAGAGAGAGATCGCTGGAGTGCCAACCAACTGTAGGCAAGGCGTAGATGATAAAATCAACATCTCGATTATAATAATGATAATAACAATGAAAATAGTAAAATTAGTAATGATGTGAACGTGGCGGTTAAAAATAACAATGACCTCAATGGTGGACCGAAAAAATGATTCGCCGACCCAAGCGTATGCTTATAAAATGGTGAAGACAGCTATTGTAGTAGTGCACTTGGATGGCGGCTTGGTTCCCTGTGTGCGGCCAATTGACGTGCCAGCTCGTGGTCGTCAGTTACCACACAAATGTATGAATGTATTTACCTGTTAATTGAACAATACCTGTTAAGACGAACCGGATCATATGATAATAATAGTTCATGAAATGAAAGAGCATATGAGATCGAAACCTTCTCCTTCATATATATATATATATATATATATATATAAATATATATATATGTATAAGGGAGGTATGGAGAGTAGGCGTACCTTGTAGAGTACGGATGACTGAACGTCGTCGATTGTCAGAAGTGTGGGTATCGCGTTGTGTTGTTTCAATCGACGGGGTGACGCTGTGTGCTGCATGTAGCTTGTTGCACAGATTGCCTGTAGCTAGGAAGCTATAACCAGTTGACGCGAAACTAGGTACACGCCCTCTCTATCTATATATATATATATATATATATATAAGTATGAAATAGTATACACGGGACGGAATTGCAAACGAGAAATTACGAGGTGGTACAATACGTGTATTGCCGGTGTCTAGCAAACGTTTTGTGCAGCAAACAAGTGTGCTCTGATTGTACGCGTATATATATATATGTGTTTGTGTCTTGTGTGTGTAGAGAGAGAGAGTGCAGGACAAAATTCTATTTAACAGCAGAAAAGGCAACAGCTGTAAACGACGAGAGAGGCGTTCATTTGTTCATTTCTCAGTTGATCGCGTATGACGCGATGAATCGGACAACGAGTTTTACATTTTATTAAATTGCTGTGACGCAAACGATTACAACAAAGTGATTCTATAATATTGTAATAAGCATATTTTGTATTGATCGCTGCTTAGGGTCCCGTTACTAGCATTGTTCTTGCTGCTGCTGCTGCTGCTGTTTCTATAGGACTCACGACACGCTCCTAACAAATGTAACTCGATTACACATATACATCAATAACGCTACAAAAACGTATTTGTAATTGAAATTCATTTCCTTCACCGGAATTAGCGAAAGGCGAGAAGAGAGCCGACGAACAACGACGTCTTCATTATTCTTTACCGAGTTGACGTCCATTTGTGTTTGTCTCTCTCTCTCGACTTCCCCTCATTTGCGAGCATACCTGTACTCACTAAGGCTAGCGCGAGTGTTCTTGCACGACGAGCTGGACGAGCTCGATAGCTGCTAGATTGGATCTGCTGAGGCCGAACGATCGGAGATTTCGCCCTCAGAGCACCGTGGGTGTGGCCTGTGTGCGAGCGAGCTAGATAGGCGTCTATGACAGATGGAGATGAGAGAAATTTGGGGGACACGCGGTTGATTTAGTTGAAAAGAAAGCTCAACGCCACATTTGCTCGGGCCAGCGATTGTTTATATAATTAATAATAATAATAATAACAACATGTAGAGTGTGGAAATAACCGTGTATATAATAACATCAAATACATTATGCATCTATTACCGTCGATAAGAGAGTAATGATGTAGTGCCGAGATCATAATAATAATAATTATAAGTTATATAATCGCCGCGGCTGATTCGGTGTGTTGTGTATAAATGAATAAATATATAAACATAATTCACCTGTCGCGCATCCCATACGAACGAATCATTATAGCATTGTATTTACACATTGTGCATTGTGTGCGGAAAACACCTTACATCACAGCCATATCTTTCTCTCTCTCTTTATCATCAGTCACCACTGCATCTTTAGCTGCCACCTAGCATCAACGTCGATGATAAATCACTGTACGTCATTTGATTCGTATTCGAGTTATCGAAGTAAGGATTTGAAGTAGTTTCACATGCATCATTCACATGTCAGCATTCGGCTACTGGACTACGGACAAAAGGCGCCAGACTATTGCAAAATTCTTCTTTGTACAGCTTGTAGAGGATTAATTGACGTACGCGTATATATATATATATATGGCTAAATCTCTTGCAAGTTTGATCAAATTATTTATTGTGGTTATGGTGAAGTGTGTGCCCGATTAGAGAACGTCCCCTTCACACGATCTTCTACGAGTATGAGACGCCAGCCTCAATATGCAATAATAGTAGAAACGGTGTTTTCACAACGACAGACTAACCATACGACTAAGACGTCCACAGCCGTGGCGCAAGGTACTCCCAAATCGGGTGGCAGTTAATGTGGAGGTTCTTTCTTTACTAGTCCACAGTTAAGGCGCAACTTTCTCGGACGACCCGCAAAGCTCTCCCCCGAAATCGTTTCCTGCGTCGTGAACATTCATCAAACAATAGTAAAAAACGACCGAATCCGCCTACTTGTATATACCCATTTACGGTTTTATTCAATAATATGCATATACACAATATACTTAATACCGCCGGATATCATAAAGAACATACAAACAACAATATATTAGTCACTACCAGGTGACGACGGACGTCGTCAACGTCGATGCAGAATAAATTTTGTAAAATAATAGCATCATCAAACATTGTGTGCTCTCTGTGTTTTCCTTCATCTTCGCAGGCGAACTAATTACGTTCGTTAATTACCCATATGTAACAGTAATGACTAGTGTGCAAACAATAGTTATCGCAATATTGATTTGCTTGAGTTGTGTTGCACAGCCCGTGTTGAACAGGCGTCGTATTTGAGTAGAACAGACAATAAATAGCAATTATTGAGGGGAGGGGGGGGATTTGTCGGGGACCGGTGCCGAGGCCGACATTGTCCCGAGGAAGGCGATGGTATTGCCTCTGTGCACAGCGAGGGAGAGGCGTTGCAGAAGGAAAGATCCTGCGCGCTTGTCCCCGGTGGCACGGATCAGCCTATGGTAGACCCCTTCGACGAAGTTCGCAGTGCGGGGACCGTGCCCGCTTCAAAGGTTCCAGATGCAAGGGAGGGAAAGAGGTGGATTGCCTGCACATGTTCAATCAGTATACCCTGAAAGCTGAGATTTAAAACGAATCTTGCTGAACGTGACATGTTCGAAAACGTTGTGCTCCGCTTCGTGTTGGTTGTCTATCAAGCGTACTTCGGCAGACCTCGACGGCGGCTTTTTCGTCGCACTGTTGCTGTCGTGGCTACTTATAGAAGCGCTATGGTGCCATGTATAGCGTTCTTCGGGGGTGTACGTTTCGATGCTGTTTGAAGAAACGATTTGCTAGGAGCTTTTCTCGGCTATAACCAAAATCCTACGTCGGCCTGCAAGTGAACCCGGGCCAGCCTCGTGGCAGGCTAGTATTCTACCATTAAACCACCGACTCATTGGGTTGCACTCCTTTGAATCTCGCAGACGTCTGGAAGATGTTCCTATTTTCGATGG
Organism: Stratiolaelaps scimitus; assembly: GCA_019614645.1. Classification (NCBI taxonomy): domain Eukaryota; kingdom Metazoa; phylum Arthropoda; class Arachnida; order Mesostigmata; family Laelapidae; genus Stratiolaelaps; species Stratiolaelaps scimitus. Next base: position 8,541,744 of record JABWDB010000009.1, on the reverse strand, counting down.
ATTCTCGCCTTCCCCACTCTTCTGTCGCAGTTTCTCGACACCATATGGCCAACGAAAAGTTGAGGGTCTGAGTTATTCGAACCTTCACAGCAGATGGGTGAATTTTCGTACAACCTTACACTGAATGAGTATCAGATGGGAGATGACATTATTATGATCTTGATGGAGCTGCTTGTGTTTCGCATATTCGCATGCACGTATTTCAGTTAATTTTATCAATACAACTTTTAAAGCTTCCGACCACTTGTTTCTGATGATCGTCTGACCTGTGCTGGACTTACCTCATTCGTAAGAGTCAATACAAGCAGTATCAGCAATACCTTCATAGGGCATAACTAGTATGGACGAATAGTTGATTGGCAAAATATATTAGTAAAAATCATTATTCATAATAACAATAGTTCAACAATCAAGTCAACCTCCACGGGACTAAGAATATGCAATGCATATTCCTAGAATTCCCACCAAGATTTTCATTCATAAATGAGATTATTCCAAGCGAAGACGAATATCTGTATCTTTTTCTTCCACGTTCATCATCATTTTAGCTGCATCTGCCCTATGACTGTCTACCTTTGAGCATTGTCTACAACATTCTGGAACCTGTCTCGTTCAGAAATGCAACACCGCCTGTGGATAGTCCACTAAATATTGCTATCATACCAAGCTACCAACAGAGCGATTCACACGAAAATCACAGTTCAAATCGTGAATTGATAATCAAACTTCGGTTGATCTAGTACTTTTCAAAAAGTCGTTTCTAAGTACCTGAGAAGCGTTTCCTGTTACCTAACATCACTCCAGATATGCCTCTATCTCTCAGTCGACGAAATGAGTGAACCTAATTAGCAACATTTGATTGAAAAATCACTGCGCCAGCTTTCTTGGTTTGGCAAGTTTCAGCCCGGCCGAAGTACAATGGAAAGGCCTCCGCCCAGCATAGTCTTCCTCTGGTGTCGGGCTCCCCGTTATCAGGAATACGGAGACTGCAGGCGGAGCTTTTGGCGTTGCACTTCGTTAAAAGCTAAATATATTTCTAATAGCAAAATAAGGTATAGTGATTTAAGCCACATAATAACACATTCAGGTCGGTCGTGTATTATTGCGATATTGTTCAAATTACGACACAGCAAATATCGTTACCAAAAATAGAGCTGGTCTTGTATACTTTATTATTATTAACGTTCGTCTGTAGTAACCATTCGTCTCTCTCTCTCGCGCGCGCGCTGAACAGATTTCTATTTGTATGTACATGCTGAATATGCATATATATATGCACACAAGACTATCTGAACTTACTGTTGCATATATGTATATAACACGCATCATTTTGTATTCATGTATATAGTTATTTCATATATATATATATATATATATATATATGTATATATTTATATGTATATATATATATATATATATATATATATACATATATATATATATATACATATATATATATATATATACATATATATATATATACCAGACTTTCTTCCGTCATTGTCAATCTCATAATGAAAGAAGGTAGAATCACAGAGTTCTTGTTTTTGTTATTAATTAGGTCTCCCTTATGCCTTTTAACACGATTTATATATTTATAATATATATATAGTCATTATTTTCATCGAACTCTATACCGGGTTTTATATTGTCATTACCATTGTCATCATCGGTTCGGGACGGGGTTGGGTTCCGTGGGACACCTGTCGCTGGTTCATTATACCAACGTATTTGTCCTGCATTGGCACACTATGCAATGCGCAGCCACCACTTTGCCCCGCTAGAAATTTCATCAATTTCCCATAAACGAAACAACAAATCAGGGTACCCACAACGCATACCCACGCTCATGAATGTCTTGTATTCGCATCCAAACGCTCAGCTAAATAGATCAATGCAAGCACTAATTATAGCATTTGGTGTACGTAGAACCAATATGCGTAGGTCAAGATGTCGTATGCTGTATCGCGGCGAATGATCCAGAGCTCAGTACACCGCTCATCTGGAGCGATCCGCAGAAAGGCTAATCCATAGTCAACATTGTATACTAATGGTGGTGGTGGTGGTGACGGTATGAAATACAACATTAATTAATTGCAGTAGCAGTAATAGTAGTAGTTGTAGTAGAAACCTTCTCTTTCGGGCAGAGGGGTAACCCTCTCTTGTTCTGAGGAAGAAATCTAACATCTCTATTCCGACATCTGACGATGACCCACACCATTTCCATTATATATATATATATTTTATATTGCATCATCTATAATATTCTTATTATTGGCTAGAACAGTAGCATCCGTGTTGAATATGTAACGAATTTCATCGATCTCTCTCTCTCTCATTTCACAACTATTTACGTGAATCATACACTTGTTTTAATTTAATCAGCTATCACCAATTGTGTACTGTGTTCCAAACATAAGAGCACATCAGTTTCATATCCGTTGATAATTCCTCGTTTCAACCTCCTCCCCTTGTTGTCTTCTCACTGTTTTTCGAAACGTCACGCCATTCGTCCTCTCCATCGTTCCTGTGCAACAACAGCCCCACGTATATTGTACACGCACACCCCTTTGAACCATCCAAGCATTCGCTTCCTCGGTCACTCCGGCAGTCATTCAGATGCGATGTCAGACTCAGAAATCAACGTCCTTGATCCTTGATTCGCTCGTTCGTCTTTAGTACTACTCTCAATTGAATCGTGTGATGTCGCTGGCAATCACAAAACGGGAACACTACACTCAAGCAATCAAGGCTGTCCCCTGTCGGCGGGGCACCTTCAAGTGCTGCGAATCCTTGTAGACTGCGAGAGAGACTTGGACAACAAACGTTTGTGATACCATCCCCCGAACAACTATACGTTCCGGGATGCTATCACAATATACACACACACACACACGCCACACACACACACACACACATTATTAGCCCATGCCAAAAACCGTCTCAAGAAAACTGCTATATCCGCTGCCGTTTCAATCATGTTGTTTTTATATAAGCATTTTTTCTTCGTTTAATTGTCAACTCGGATGTCGTTTATGCCACTGAAAAATCGCGACTGTCGTCGTGAACTGTTTCTAGTTAATGCTCGACCAAAAAATCAAAGTTGTCGAAACAATTCCGCCGCCACCTTATCGCGAGCTCTCGTCTCCGCCGACTCAGCAGACACCGTCAATCAGTTCATTTCAAGTCCACACGGCGAACGATTTTCTTCGTTCGTCGAGTGTTCTACAAGAGCAGTCTGCCATCTGGTTCGATCGTGTAATCTCTCCCATTCGTTTCAGACACAAGTGAAACTCACACGCTCCCATGCACATACATGTGCCGGCTGTCGATCAACATAATTATAGGATTGTGTGGTGACGTATGATGGCGCTTCATGCGGGAGGGGCCCCGTACGCGTTACGCTTGCTTATCATGTTTCTATCATATCTGAGGGAATTGACTGCTCCTACATCAGACTACTCGCAGTCGCGGACATTCTCACTAGGTATGTATATATATATATATATGTTCCAATTCATTCTTCATGTCATCGTGTACGCATCTCAAACGGCACTGCACCGAACACAGCTGCAGACACGATGGCCAACAATATGTACGTCGTCCGACGATGGTGACCACTGCTCATCATATACATATGCTCGAGCCATCGGACGTATAATCGTTATGGTAATGTAATTAAGTTACTGTATCATTAGAAATTCTATGGAAAGTTTATCTATCCATCATTATCATCATCATAATAGAAGTGTAACAAATCCCATTCCTATTGTACACTGGAAAGATGCGTATAACTTCGTGTCACCTTACAGCAAGGAAATTTCCTCGGCCAAGCCAGCCTTGCCCCCAAGCGTGCTCGACTATAAGACGCCAAAACCCTTCAAATCAGAATCTCACCCTCCCTTTCATAGTTTAGGACACATTTCTCTCTCACTCTCGTCCGGGCTGGCGTGCCATGCCCACGTTGCTCTCCTGGTTAATTTCTTCGTTTAACGTATCAACCAAATTAACCAACCAAAGGCAATTGTCAAGTTTGACCCTCACACTGGATGTTACCTCCACCTCAGGTCGAGAAATGAACATGAAAAGTAGCTAAAGAAGAAATTGGCGCTTCCCACTACAAAGTAAGATCTTCACTAAACAAGGCCTTTTCCAACATTCAGCCAGAGGTGTCAGTGCTGTACACTCCGCTCTGTTTAGCATTTCTAATGGCAATTTCTTCTGGTCGCTGACACACCTGTCTTTTCCAATTTCTGGCACGCGGAGCCTCGAGCGCCTGTCATCCATGCAACGTTTACGCCGAGGGATATATGCAACACACATCTGTATAATATATATATATATATATATATCACACACATGCATGTTGTTTATCTTAAGTGCATTGCATTAATCGTATTAGCCAGACAACGGTTGAAGATCCACCCTGACCCGTTCGCCTCGACTTAGCAGGCCAACGGTGGGAAAGAAGCCTTCCTGGGGGAGCGCCATCTCTTTGGTGCAAACGATTTGTCCATTTCGGGTGAAGAACACTTTAACACGGACGCCACAATCGAGCTGTTCATAGGGGACGTAATCGTCCAATTCGACTCGGGATTGAGCCCATAGCTCGACGTTAGCTAAATTTGCGGCCAACTGAAGCTGTCGATGTATCCGATATCTTTGGTTATCACCGCGCCGGCGGTACTGTAGCATAAGAAGACGCCTGGAAGTTATAAGGATAGCGATAAGATTAGCGGGAACATTACAGTATTCGGGTAAATTCGAAAATAAAACAAATCCAAAGTACCTTGGATACTCTTGGGGCCTCGTAAACCTCAATGTGTTTGCGCGCTGATCACAACGATAACCTTATGCTCGTGTAGTTCATACATATATCGAGTATGTGTACACAACTTTTCGACTGGGGCAAGGTACCAACCCATTTTGCACTTCAGCCCGGTAGCGCGCTAGCGGATTGCCACCGCCTCCTCGGCCGCCTTCTCGGCCTTCGACCGGTCCACCGCCGGCTTCAGCGGCAGCGGCGTTTTCTACCAGAGCCGCCTTCCGTGCTTCCTCGAGGTTTGACGGAAAGAGAATCCCGCAGCCCATACGATCGCCCCGGCCACACATTGGAGCCCGCTCTTCACCGGTGCCGTTCTCTGGAAGACACACACACGCACACAGACGCGATGAGATTAGATATACACCGTCATCGTGTAAGACAAGAAGTTGTGGAACATGATGTCGGATTGTCTACTTGATTGCCATAGCTGATCCTTTGAATCGCGTGGTATGGTAGCTAAGCCTGTCAGTGGGGGTGAGCAAGCACGTGAGCAAATGGCATGACACGTACCAACAAAGACCTCCCCGTCGTCCGCGTGGTAGGCGATTGACCCTTTACTCCAACCGGGGTGTTGTTTGCATGAATAGTGCCGATGAGCGATTCCGATAGCGATGTAACAGCTCTCACCGGGATCAACTATCTCCAACTCGAAATAATGCGCGCTAGGCGTCAGTGGTTGCGCCGCCTGTGCAAAGCCTACGTCGTTGTTGGATAAGCCCGAACCGGCGTACTCGATGATCTGGAAACGAATTTGACAAAGCAGAAGTTTGCCCCTTAAAATTTCTGTCATTACATCAATGCACATATGGTTCTTAAACAACGTCAAACACTTGTAGAGAACGGGTGCTTTTCAGCTTACATCTCCGTTGAGCCGGACATCGATGAGTCTATCCCAGAGGTCGTCGAAATGATCGCACTGCATTTCTTCGCCATCCTCCTGGGGTCTGGGTGGCCACGTTGCGTCAAGTCTAAATCGAACCCTTTCTCCAGGTTGGTTCAGGCTGACGGCAGGCACGAATCGCTTCCCATATAAGATGAGGTTTCGAGAGCCTGTTTGAACAATACAATTAGCATAAAACAATTAGACTCATCGGGCACATCCGATGGCCCAGCGGACCCATGATCTTACGGGCATTTGATAATTGGTGTTGGCCTTCTCCGCAATCCTTTAGTTGTATATATTATCAACACGGACAGCTGTTCCTAATGTTGCCTTCATTACCACAGCTAAATCCCTGTGGCACTCCTGAGTAAGCATTACGATAATAGCAGTAGTTAGCAAGGTACCGTACCAAACTCCCGTCCGTTGTAGGTAAAGAACACGGAGACGTTATTCGGGAGTTCTGGAAAGCGTGGACCAAAGTGCATACCAATGCCAATGACATCTCGGTTATGACATCGGGGACCGAAGTGCGAAGGTGCCGATGAGCTCTGTAGCAGACTGAAGAAGCCGCAACAACAAAAACAGCACCAAGAGAACGAAGCCAATGTTACTCAGGCGTTACAGCACCGATAAGTTGATATATGCCTGACTGTCTCCTTCCACTTGAAGAAACTACGTACCCAAGGAACGCGTATATTGATTGAAAGCAACATCGAGCTGATAGAAGTATGCTCAATGGATCACAGACATGACTACGTGAATATATATATAAGCTTGTATATATATATTATATATATATATATATACAGCCTGCCGATGTATCTCGAATAGACACAACTTCGTAGAACGAAATAACGGTGATGCCGCTGGGTCGCAGTAGATTACTCCTCGTGCATGACAGGCGTAAGTAATACGTTCCGAGGTCACGTACAATACTTACAGACCGCCGTTGAGATTAAGTCCGATCGAATTTTCCGTCGAGCCGACAGGACTCGCTGTCGCCATCTGCTGGCAGGCTTCGAACGGCATAAGGCCTATAACTATCTGACCGCCCTTGACCATGTTGACAACCTCGACCTCGAAATAGCATCTCCCACCAGGATGTAACGACTCGCGGAAACGATACACTGCCGTGCCTACGGGCCGCTCAGGGAGATAGCTGAAATATCGAGAATCGTATGGCATACGTTACGCATTTGCGTATACTTAGAACTACATACAAAACTCTGCATAGTTAAGCCCGGTAAAAACGTAACGTCACCAGCAAGAAATTGCCACGTACCTGACAAGATTGTCTTCACCGACAGCGATCTTCACCGCGTTGACATCGCCCACCGCGATAAGCCGCTCGACCTTTGGCGGTAGGTGAAGATTTGGATACGGAGCTCGTTCCATCCTGTCGGCGGGTACACCGTCGAACGGTGGCTGAAATTGCAAATATCTTGGGGGCAGGTCCCCTCTGACCACTGCCCCACAGCGTGCCTGGTCCCTCGCCGGGCCGGCGACGGCCTCGAAGGCAGGCGCCAACAATCGCCTTGGAGGCAATTCCGCGTTAGCAGCTCCTAACCGGAAAAAGTCGGGCCGCCGTGGCCTCGGTCCAAAGTAGAGGTCGTTGAGCAGATCTGGATTGTTGTTTTGCTCCTCGTTGTCCCGTTGTCGTACATGCGGATTGTTGCCTAGGCGGTTGTGTTGCTGCTGGAGGCCGACAACAAACTGACGCCAATCCAAGGGTCGTTGGTGCTGCCTCTGGATGAGGTTTGCAACTCCCGCCGCCGGCTCGCCTTTCCAACAACTCTGCTGCTGTTGACGTCCGGCCCGCTGAAGCACGCACAATGCCAACTATGAGTTGAGGTGATCAAAGATGATGATGGTGCAATCAACGCGACACGACGATGACGCGAGCAACAACACGAACATCGATAACACAATACGAAAATTGAGCAGAAAAACACACGAAGGAGTTTACAGTGTGAAAGTGGGAGTCAAACACGACAGGAGGACAGTTGACGGACCGAGACGAAACCACTTCTGGAAATACTTTTCGATAGAAGACCCCAGTAGGGAGACGACGGGGGGTGAGATTTGACAAGGGAGGTGGATGGCCGTCACATCGGTTTAAGCAGATTGGCTGACAAAACAATTACAAGTCAGAAAAGCAACCGCACAAAATCGAATGAGGACGGGCCCGAACCGCACACACCCGCAAGCATAGCACCTGTGTGAACAAGAGATAATGGACAGCATTCGGGATGATCGTGGTGTCTTCGACGGGGATTAATTTCGAAAATTTCGGAACTCATCAGCCGGGTTTAGTCTGTAAGACACCATTTTTTTTAATAGGTTTCAACCGCCGGTCGTCAAGACTTCCTTGAGCCTGGAACAGGCTGCAGACTCAGGGAAGTTCTGATGACCGGCGAAGCTAACCACGGAGCTCAGTAGTACATTCAAATTTACCTCGATTCGCACAGATACGCAAAACAGATTTCTAAGATAAACAACAGGTTTCCAGGAGGAAACCTGTTGTTTATCTTAGAAATGTTTTCCGTCGAAGCAGGACAATACTAGGCTGAAGCCTTGCATCAGACTTTGTGCCGTTCCGGATAAAAATTGTACAAACTTATTGCAAAGATAGATTAGCTTGCCATTGCAGGTTTGAACCAGAGGTCCCAACCAGGGCTGCAGGTCGCTCTCGTGATGATCGCTTTCGTGATTAAACTACCTGTATTCTCCATGTACTTTATAAGCAAATATCACGATCCACTGTTGAACGACTGCTATTTCTAGCGAACTCTGCGAAGCTGCCTGGTTATCAGAGTTCCCGTATACGTGGCGAGTAATCAGCCAAGTGCGCCAATAGGAGCCAACGTGCATAAGCGATCATCCCCAGACGATGCTTAAGTTGACACGGTTAAACTCCAAACAGTCACCTCCATAGAATCACCGAATGGCGCTTCGTCAATCACTACCGCGAATCGAAATGCGAGCAGATGCCACCAGAACAGCCAGGGTACACGTCACAGTCTACAATACTATGTTTATCTAGTTATCGACAATACAATTCAATAGCACCACTTATTCAAAGGGATATGCCACGCCGCGGGGCTCAAACCTGCGCCCTTCGGCTTCTAACAGCCGGAGACTTCGCCGTCAGTTCCAACACACGGACACATACTACCACTAAACACAGAAACACCTACTACAGTCACCGTAGCACACCAGTATTCGTGGCTCCCGTAAAGCAAGAGTACGTTACCAAAATCAATTTAAAAAAATTTTATAAATGCATGTTGTGTAGGTCGGTGCCCTATAGATACCACTTGAATTTGATCCGCCCCCAACGCCCATAGCAATAATCATGATTTTCTATCAAGCTATTCGTATATTGAGTACGTTCGATGTTACAAACGGTTTAATGTTAATCACGTTTGAAGCTATCAGGTAGGATGTATTATGGCACGCTATCTGAGTAACAAACGTAATTTTTTTTTCTTATCCATAACTCGATAAGTCGCCACTATAGAT